>CM056195.1:90322836-91698684 GCA_029692085.1 Gymnothorax javanicus | reverse complement strand
AGTTTCAACAATAATTTTATTATTAACTGGCAGAACATTTAACTTCAATTGAAAATACAAAACATTCAACAATTTTTAAACATAAAAAATTACATTACAGTACTAAACATAAGTGCCTCTACCGACAAACAAAAGTGGCCCTCACCAAACTTTCTTTATGGGCCAGAATTTAATTTGATTTCATTTAATCTTATTTTTAACTTTATTTAATTTTATATCATCTTTTTGTGTGCATGTATGTGCATAAATATAATAATGTGTGTGTGTGTGTGTGTGTGTGTGTGTGTGTGTGTGTGTGTGCACGTGCCTGAAAAGGTGTTTGTGGGTATGTGTGTGTGCTCTTCTCTTTGGATCTGCATCTCGCTTCGCTCTGTTGCGGTGCTGCATTTCAGCTGCAGTAAGTGGGGGAGCCATTTCCTAACAAATATGTACAATTTAATAATACATTATCATGCAAATTGTATAAACAACATTTTATAATAATGATCAATTATTGTTTAAATATACTTAAGAGGGTGTGATCTGTTGATATTGGATCATAGCTGTTATGCGGTAGGACAGCGGTAAAACCGAGTAAATGCCTCGTACCTTAATATAATAATAAAGTTTTACCTTTTACACATATTGATAAATTAGATGAATCGTATAAGTAACAACTAGATATTTATATATTAGTATTTATAAGCATTTCCCTACATTTTGCGCTAGATTTTCCACCCTGTTAGGTGCATGTTCCACCCTGTAAGGTTTACATACCTAACAGGGTGGAACCTAACAGGTTTTGGTCTTAGATCAGTCACTTATATTTAGTAACTATTTAACTTGAATTAGTTGGTTCACATCTGGCTTACAGTCACACCGTCCAAAAAATGTCTGATCTTGGCAGCTAAGCTGTGTAGGGTCTGATTAGTACTTGAATGGGTGAGCACCTGGGGATGCCGGGTGCTGTTAGTTCCTCTTGCTTTCTCCCACTATGAAGCATAAACCCCACAACTGATGTATAAATTTAGGGAAAAGATTCCCTTGCTGTTCTTATTATCATCATTCTGCAATATAGGAGGCAACAAAAATGAACAATCTTAGCAAAACACTCTTTTGTCCTTCGAATTCTTAAAGTACTTTGAAATGCTGTCACTGTGGAAACATCTCACAGCTTCAAAGTATTACTCTTAGTTGTGCATTTTTATCAATAAAGAGGATGCAGTCATATTTCCACATCATCCATGCCTTGTTGAAGGGAGACGCGGTAGCGCAGTGGTGAAATGGGCTTGACTTGGGATGGAAAGATTCTGTGTTCAAGTCATTGCCATGGCCTGTGCAATGTGTTCTAAGGCAAAACATTTCACTTCCACACTGCCTCACTCTATCCAGGTGTACAAATGGGTACCAGCAAAATTGTCAGGGAAACCTGACTAAGAGCTGAGGAGAACCGAGTTGGACTAGCATCCCATCCAGGGGAGTAGCAATACTCCCTAGTTGCTTCATGTCACAGACACTAGGGTTAAGCCGCGGGCCTGGTGGGCCACTAGGCTCAGAACAGACTTACTAACTTCCATGCCTTGTTGAACACAAGAAATAGTCCTAATGCCGTCTGAGCAGCTGCTCATTTTGAAAACTAGAAGGGCACTGGGTAGAGCGCATACCTCCGCCATGCCCATATGTCAGTATTATTGGTTCTGGATCCAGGGGAGTATCATTCAGACCAACAACAACTGTGATGAGTTCCTCCTTTCGGGTCGAATATATTACATTAATGATTACATTATTTTATCAGGTGTGCTTCTGCTTGGTTGGATTGAAGACCTGCAGATCCTCATTCCATTTATGGACCACATTGTCACTGTGCTCTAGGGCACTTTTTCAAACAAGGACATACCGTATTTTTCCGAATATAAGACGATCCTGGATATGAGACGACCCCCCTTTCTCAAGACACATTTTTGGAAAAATGAGGGTTTTGATGAGAAAATCTTCTTTTAAACATTAAAAAATAATAATCACGAAAATTTCTTTGAAAATACTGATAAAAAACATTGATAGAAAAACCAATATAAAACAAGGCAGGCTGTTGTTTGGCTCCATCTATTGTTGTGAACGTATACTGACTATAGACCATAAAATGCACACACAGGATGACTGATTTTGACTGTTAGAAGCCTAGTTCACGAAAATAAGAAGACCCCACTTTTTCAAAGGGCATTTCCCGGGAGAACAATACGGTATTTATAAGTGAAAGCTAGTGCCAAAATGATCAAAATCAGGTAAACCGATCATTTTCAAAACTTAAATATTTATCCAAAAATGTCAGTAAAACTAAAGTTTTTTAAGAGAGGATGGAAAATGCATATTTCGGCACAGCGCGCACGGTTTTCACAGGCAACAGCGCGACAGGAACTAAACATTTTGACAAATAAAAGTCATTCGCATGCAAATTGCTTAAAAGCTCTACAGGTTTTGTTCAGCCATGACCGGATGTTAAAGCCAACTTTGCAGGAAAAAAGGAGGCTTTTACGTAGTCTAGTTTTTTCTCCACATCGTATAGAAATCCAATTTCACCCGGTGCCCGTGTTTTGCGGGGACGATAAATGAATCAAAGTGAAATCGCAAGCAGAATCTGCGCTCTCACATGTTATGTAGGTAATGAGAGCGGCCGAGAAAGATACCGCTGAGAAGTCACTGTGACGTCAAAGATGCAGAGTGCATCATAAGCTAATTCTGTGGCTATATAAAGAGCACCGTCGCCATAAACACCTCTGCCAAGGGTGGCTACGGTAGAAAGCAGATTCTCAGTCCGTGTCTAATACTCATGGAAACATGTCCAGGTGTACGTGCGATTTGGTAGTGATTTTTGTTTTTTTTTTAAATTTCATTTGATTTTAATTGACTCGCTCTTTTTTAAAAAAAACAAAATATTGACCACGATTCGGTAGCATGCTTTCTGTTAACGTTGTGAAATAATGTCCCTGCTCTCCCCGTTAGGTGTCGAGTGTGTATTGTGACCAAACAGGCCATCCGCTGTGACGTGTCTTACATGGAACGGCGGAGGCGTCAAAGATCAAACACAGTCACTTGTACAGGAGGAGAGAAAAGAGTGAACATGCCCGATGCATGAGAGATTCGAATTTTCTGAAATTCCGCTGAGAAGACACTGTGACGTCAAAGATGCAGAGTGCATCGTAAGCATGTTCTGTGGCTATATAAAGAGCACCGTTGCGATAAACACCTCTGCCAATGGTGCCTACATTAGAAAGCAGATTCTCATTCCGTGTCTAATACTCATGGAAACATGTCCAGGTGTACGTGTGATTTCGTAGTGACTTTTTTTTTTTTTTTTTATTTAATTTGATTTTAATTGACTCACTCTTTTTTTTTAAAGAAAAAAATTGACAGCGATTCAGTGGCGTGCTTTCTGATAACGTTTTGAAAAAATGTCCCTGCTCTTGCCGCTCAGCCGTCGGGAGTGTATTGTGACCACACAGGCCTTCCGCTGTCACGTGTCTTAAATGGAACAGCGGTGGTTTCAAATTTTCTGGCTGCAACAGGTGTCAAAAAAGTTGGGACACAGGCACAATTGGGCTGAAAAAGCATTTATTAGGTGAGAGATCAGCTGAAAGAACATTTAGCAAGTAATTAAGTTAACTGGCATCAGGTGTGCAACATGATGTGTTTCTGAACCTTTGCAGTGAATTGCATCGCAGAATTATGCCTGCTTTTAATGCAGTGCCGTCTGAGGGCCCAAATATCATGAGCATCCAATATTGACCATTGGCCTGTCCCGTGCACAGAGAAATTTCTGCAGATTCTCTGAATCTTTTGATGATATTATGTACTCTAGATGGTGGGATATTCAAAATCTTGGCAATTTTACATTGAGGAACATTTCTCTGAAATTGTTCCACAATTTTTAGACTCAGTTTTTCGCAGATTGGTGAGCCTCCATACAGCTTTAACTCTGAGAGACTCTGCCTCTCTAAAATGTTCTTTTTATACCCAGTCATGTTAATGACCTGTGCCAATTAACCAACTTCGTTGTTAAATGCTACAGCTGTTTTTTTATGAGTACCTTTTACTTTTGCAGCCTTTTGTTGCCCCTCTCCCAACTTTTTTGAGATGTGTTGCTGCCATCAAATTCAATATGAGCAAATATTTTTCATGAAATGGCGACATGTCATGTCTCACTTTCAACATCGGATATCATGTCCATGTTCTATTGTGAATAAAATGTGGGTTTATGAGATTCGCAAATCATTGCATTCTGTTTCTATTCATGTTTTACACAACGTCCCAATTTCATTGGCTTTGGGGTTTGATGAGGTGGGGCCGGAGGGATATGTCATCTCCTGATGGCTCTTGTTCCATATTGTGAGGATTTTCAGGTAAAAACATTTCTAAACAGATCAAATTAGACTCTTAAAAAATCATTAAGCTCCATATTAGGTTACCGACCGCAGGTGTTTTGAATTCTTTCAAAGTAATTTGCCTGAACTTAATAAAATGAACACAATATGAAACAGGTTTAAATGTATTGTTTGCCAAATAAATTGTTGGTTTTTGCAACCATGTGCTGACACCTGTCAGATTGCGGACTGGCTCTTTCCATTTGTTCATACGTCTTCCCCATTTTTTTCAGTGAATGGACAGTAAAGTCACATCAAAGATCCAATTCAAATGCAGACGTCAAGTTTGGCTAATTCTACCCACTGTGCATCTGCAAGATGATCTCGAAGCTTCTCCCTGTTGGAATTCCTGAGCTCTGCTGGAAAGAGACTGCAGCAAAGTATACACGTTCTGAGATGCGGAGGAATCCCCATATTATTGACCATTTCCACCACAATGGCGACTTGTGCAAGGGTGTGGTGTCAGACTCGGCAATGCTTGACTTAATCATTAATGCTATGTAGAAACATTCTTAAATTAACCTTGTCTTGACTTTGCTGTCTGAAAAAAAGATATTTGAAATGTTGTTTTTAGATCGTTGTTTTGTAGTCCACTTATATTTGAAACAAGACAACTATTTAACTGTGAGAATTAGTTGGTTCACATCTGGCAGACAGGAAGCAATCTGAAATCCAAGCTCCCTCGGGCGTTTTTTTGGTCAGTCACACCGCTTACAGTCACACCGTCGCAAATGTCTGATCTTGGCAGCTAAGCTGTGTAGGGTCTGATTAGTACTTGAATGGGTGAGCACCTGGGGATGCCGGGTGCTGTTAGTTCCTCTTGCTTTCTCCCACAATGAAGCGCAAACCCCACAACTGATGTATAAATTTAGGGAAAGATTCCCTTGCTGTTCTTATTATAATCATTCTGCAATATAGGAGGCAACAAAAATGAACAATCTTAGCAAAACACTCTTTTGTCCTTCGAATTCTTAAAGTACTTTGAAATGCTGTCACTGTGGAAACATCTCACAGATTCAAAGTATTACTCTTAGTTGTGCATTTTTATCAATAAAGAGGATGCAGTCATATTTCCACATCATCCATGCCTTGTTGAAGGGAGACGCGGTAGCGCAGTGGTGAAATGGGCTTGACTTGGGATGGAAAGATTCTGTGTTCATGTCATTGCCATGGCCTGTGCAATGTGTTCTTAGGCAAAACATTTCACTTCCACACTGCCTCACTCTATCCAGGTGTACAAATGGGTACCAGCAAAATTGTCAGGGAAACCTGACTAAGAGTTGAGGGAGAACCCGAGTTGGACTAGCATCCCATCCAGGGGGAGTAGCAATACTCCTAGTTGCTTCATGTCACAGACACTAGGGTTAAGCACGGGCCTGGTGGGCCACTAGGCTCAGAACAGACTTACTAACTTCCATGCCTTGTTGAACACAAGAAATAGTCCTAATGCCGTCTGAGCAGCTGCTCATTTTGAAAACTAGAAGGGCACTGGGTAGAGCGCATACCTCCGCCATGCCCATATGTCAGTATTAGTGGTTCTGGATCCAGGGGAGTATCATTCAGACCAACAACAACTGTGATGAGTTCCTCCTTTAGGGTAGAATATATTACATTAATGATTACATTATTTTATCAGGTGTGCTTCTGATTGGTTGGATTGAAGACCTGCAGATCCTCATTCCATTTATGGACCACATTGTCACTGTGCTCTAGGGCACTTTTTCAAACAAGGACATACCGTATGTTTCCGAATATAAGACGATCCTGGATATGAGACGACCCCCCTTTCTCAAGACACATTTTTGGAAAAATGAGGGTTTTGATGAGAAAATCTTCTTTTAAACATTAAAAAATAATAATAATCACGAAAATTTCTTTGAAAATACTGATAAAACACATTGATAGAAAAACCAATATAAAACAAGGCAGGCTGTTGTTTGGCGCCATCTATTGTTGTGAACGTATACTGACTATAGACCATAAAATGCACACACAGGATGACTGATTTTGACTGTTAGAAGCCTAGTTCACGAAAATAAGAAGACCCCACTTTTTCAAAGGGCATTTCCCGGGAGAACAATACGGTATTTATAAGTGAAAGCTAGTGCCAAAATGATCAAAATCAGGTAAACTGATCATTTTCAAAACTTAAATATTTATCGAAAAATGTCAGTAAAAATAAAGTTTTTTAAGAGAGGATGGAAAATGCATATTTCGGCACAGTGCGCACGGTTTTCACAGGCAACAGCGCGACAGGAGCTAAACATTTTGACAAATAAAGTCATACGCATACAAATTGCTTAAAGCACTACAGGTTTTTTTCAGCCATGACCGGATGTTAAAGCCAACTTTGCAGGAGAAAGGAGGCTTTTAGTCTAGTTTTTTCTCCACATCGTATAGGAAATCCAATTTCACCCGGTGCCCGTGTTTTGCGGGGACGATAAATGAATCAAAGTGAAATCGCAGCAGAATCTGCGCCCTCACATGTTATGTAGGTAATGAGAGCGGCAGAGTAAGATACCGCTGAGAAGTCACTGTGACGTCAAAGATGCAGAGTGCATCATCAGCTAATTCTCTGGCTGTATAAAGAGCACCGTTGCCATAAACACCTCTGCCAAAGGGTGGCTACGGTAGAAAGCAGATTCTCAGTCCGTGTCTAATGCTCATGGAAACATGTCCAGGTGTACGTGCGATTTGGTAGTGATTTTTGATTTTTTTTTTTTAAATTTCATTTGATTTTAATTGACTCGCTCTTTTTCTAAAAAAAAAAAAAAAACAAAATATTGACCGCGATTCGGTAGCATGCTTTCTTTTAACGTTGTGAAATACTGTCCCTGCTCTCCCTGTTAGCTGTCGAGTGTGTATTGTGACCAAACGGGCCATCCGCTGTGACGTGTCTGACATGGAACGGCGGAGGCGTCAAAGATCAAACACAGTCACTTGAGCAGGAGGAGAGAAAAGGGTAAACATGCCCGATGGATGAGAGATTGCAATTTTCTGAGATTCCGCTGAGAAGTGTCTGTGACGTCAAAGATGCAGAGTGCATCGTAACCTTCATTCTGTGGCTATATAAAGAGCACCGTTGCCATAAATACCTCTGCCAATGGGGCCGACGGTAGAAAGCAGAGTCTCACTCCGTGTCTAATGCTCATGGAAACATGTCCAGGTGTACGTGCGATTTGGTAGTGATTTTTTTTTAATTTTCATTTGATTTTAATTGAATCACTCTTTTTTTTTAAACAAAAAATTGACGCGATTCGGTAGCATGCTTTCTGTTAATGTTGTGAAATAATGTCCCTGCTCTCCCCGCTTAGCTGTCGGGCGTGTATTGTCACCAAACAGGCCTTCCGCTGTCACGTGTATTAAATGGAACAGCGGTGGTTTCAATTTTTTGGCTGCAACAGGTGTCAAAAAAGTTGGGACACAGTTGGGCTGAAAAAGTTATTTTTAGTAAGCGAATCAGCTGAAAGAACATTTAGCAAGTAATTAAGTTAACTGGCATCAGGTGTGCAACATGATGTGTTTCTGAATCTTTGCGGTGAATTCCAGCGCAGAATTATGCCTGCTTTTAATGCAGTGCCATCTGAGGGCCCAAAGAAATTGTTCCACAATTTTTAGACTCAGTTTTTCACAGATTGGTGAGCCTCCATACAGCTTTAACTCTGAGAGGCTCTGCCTCTCTAAAATGCTCTTTTTATACCCAGTCATGTTAAAGACCTGTGCCAATTAACCAACTTCGTTGTTAAATGCTACAGCTGTTTTTTTATGAGTACCTTTTACTTTTGCAGCCTTTTGTTGCCCCTCTCCCAACTTTTTTGAGATGTGTTGCTGCCATCAAATTCAAAATGAGCTAATATTTTTCATGAAATGGCGAAATGTCATGTCTCACTTTCAACATCGGATATCATGTCCATGTTCTCTTGTGAATAAAATGTGGGTTTATGAGATTCGCAAATCACTGCATTCTGTTTGTATTCACGTTTTACACAACGTCCCAACTTCATTGGCATTGGGGATTGATGACGTTGGGTCGGGGGGATATGTCATCTCCTGATGGCTCTTGTTCCATATTTTGAGGATTTTCAGTTAAAAATATTTCTAAACAGATCAAATTAGACTCTTAAAAAATCACTCAGCTCCATATTAGGTTACCGACCGCCAGGGGTGTAGCACGGGGGGGAAAAAGGGTACTGATTACCCGGGCCCACAGTGGGAGGGGGGCCCTTGAGAAGCCTGGAGTGAAAAGTGTCATTTTTTTAATTAATTTAATTTTTTTTGTAATTAATGTCATTATTGAATCAACAGCAGCTAAATGGATTGGTCAAAAGATTAAAGTTGGTCTCAAATAGAGTAAAATAAAATACTAGGGGCCTCTGCTCCCCCCTTCTAAAATGTACAAATGGTATAGTCCACCCCCTGCGCTGCGCGGGAGAGCAAGCCTAGAGGAGAGGAGCATAGACAGTAGGTGACTAACCAGGAAGTGTGATGGCCCCTAAAGTTTATGGCTTCCAACCTCTTCAAGCCTGGAGGTCGCTGGAGCCGACGAGATATTTAAACTAGAGGCGCTACGTTAGTCGTTCCAATGTGTGCAGAGCTGGCCGCCACCTTATGACGGGCGTGCCTGCCGCTTGAACCCATGTAAACAAATCTGCTCTGGTTAATATTTCGGTAAATATCAATAATAATCATTCAGCAACGTTTTGATTTCCGGCTTTTTTTCTGACCGATAACTAGAGAAGAGTTTGCTTGAAGCGCCATTTCTGTCTATTATCGCCCATTGCGTTTACCAAAAGAGTTGTTGTTAATTAACTTAGCAGCTTACATAGTAGGTCCATTCATTGTCAGTGGTCCCTACGACGTAAGTGAGCATCTGTGATTTCGGGAAATGGATCCCTGAGCGATTGATATTTTTTCCATAGGGAATGTTTGAAAATTCGGTGGTACACACCTAAGCCATCTTAAAACCCCATCGGTCGTCGGTTCGGTAATATTATGACTGATCTCGTTCTGTCAGGCCGGGTCTATTTCTCTAGCAGTACGATCAAGGACGGGCACTTGTCAACTTGTAAGATAAATTAGCATCGCAAATGCCGGGAACCTTGATAACAAGTGTCTTATTGTGACTGCAGCCAAGTCGTGAAACTAGTTTATTAGTTTAGTGAGAAAAAAAACGCTGGTTTGTAATTGAATCTGACACGTAGGCCTATCTATTAAAAAAGAAAAACAATAATTGGTTTGTAATTGGATCAGACATCTATGACTTTTTTTTTTATAGAAGCTGCATGGTGCAGACCCGGACACTGACACTACGATGGATGAGGAACAAGTAAACATCTATTCGCATCTACTGACAGCGGCTGCTGATTTCAACGGGTTTTCGGACGTGCCTCACTCTTAAGTCAGGAGTGATTAAAAGTACTGCGATATTTTCGCTTGTTAGGACTGTATGGCACTCAGTGGAAATCAAAATTTCTGGAAGGCATGAATCCACTTTGCTCCACCTTTCTGTGATGGACGCCCGTCACAAGATGCCGGCCAGACTTAGACATTGAAATCGTAACATAGCGCCTCTAGTTTATATAGCTCGTTGGCTGGAGCAGTGTGCGAAATACGGGGGGTCTGAACCCCCCGATTAACCCATGAGACCCTCTGAAAGCCTCAAAAGCAAAATTTGAAGGGGTCTCAAATTTTGTCTTAAGAAATAAAAAATAAAATATTTATTGTCACCACTGGCGCCGGAAAGGGGGTGGCCAGGGGACCATTGGCCCCCCCACTTTTACCCTTCTCCCACTTTTTTTTTAAGCATAAACGGTTCAGGAGGTTTGCGCATGCATAGGCTGTTGTCACGCTGTCTTCAATGGGCATCATTTAGGCACAGCGCTTCTCTTCCCAATGGCGTAACAATAGGGGGCGCAGTAAATGCAAAGGCACTCGGACCCAGTGGTAAAGGGGGGCCATGAAAGGCTTACGCGTGGCATTGTCGAATCCTGACCGCTGTCAGTACAAGCATTTTCTGATATTGAACATCGCATACTAATCAAGTTTTGCAATAACTATTTACAGAAGTGGTGTTACTAGATATTTATACCACTACAATTGCATTCATTTCTCAGTCATGGTGCTGGCAAGTCGATGTCATCACGCTACATTATTCATAATTTTAATTGACCATAAGTCGTTATAACATTAAATAATTTAGATTTCTTTTTGGAAAATGCTTAATAAAACAAACAATGATAATTTAATTTGGTGTTGATATCGTCATTGAGACAGCAAGTGTTTCTGGGTAATGGCCATGAGAGTGATCGCAGATCAACTGTTTTTACGATGTCCACTTGCTCGCTGATTATTATTCCCACAGTTTCTTGCTGTTCACAAAATTTCAGATCATCCCAATAAAGTTGTGTTAATGTGTCGTTCATTTGCTCATTATGCCTTATTGTTCTTGATGATGACCATTATTAAGATAATAATTTTAAGATGATAATGTTAAGAAAGAAATAGGAAACTTTATATTATAGAATGAAATAGTGCAGTAACCCTTAGTGTGTTTTACGTAGGTCTATAACACTTAGAGGAACGTGCAAAATTTGTATTTTGTCAGATCGGGATATAAAAAGTAATATCATCGAAAATGCTCTAATTTGTGTGGAAAAATCATCTGCGTAACTGTGAACGGTTGCTATGTTCAAGTAGAAGTGTGCGCGCTCCAATCCGCCGATGTCAAAAGCTTAATTGATTTTACAGTGGATTTAATAATGAGTTCTACTTAATATATATATTTTGCCTGTATGTTCTATGCGATTTAAGCTCTGGCTGATCCTGCCTACCCAGCCACGGACCTCACTACGCGTTAATTCATGATGTACATTGAAAAGTCCAAAGCATTAGTTTTAAAGAAGAGGTGATGGATTTGGGGCATGTGTGTCTGGGTGAACGGGAATGAGCCAAACGTCTTTTTATTTTTTATACCGTAAGTGTTACAATATAGGGGCATAGCTAAGGTGCACGGAATAGAGGCACTGTAAATGAGCTGAAGACCCAACGCGGCACTTTTTGGCCCCCCCACTTCTTAAGTGAATCCGGCGCCCCTGCGCAGTTGCCTGTGAAAACCGTGCGCAATGTGCCGAAATATGCATTTTCCGTACTCTCTTAAAAACTTTAGTTTTACTGACATTTTTGGATAAATATTTTAGTTTTGAGAATTATCAGTTTACCTGATTTTGATCATTTTGGCACTAGCTTTCACTTACAAATACCGTATTGTTCTCCCGGGCAACCCCCTTTGAAAAAGGGGGGTCTTCTTATTTTCGTGTACTAGGCTTCTAACAGTCAAAATCAGTCATCCTGTGTGTGCATTTTATGGTCTATAGTCAGTATACGTTCACAACAATAGATGGCGCCAAACAACAGCCTGCCTTGTTTTATATTGGTTTTTCTATCAATATGTTTTATCAGTATTTTCAAAGAAATTTTCGTGATTATTATTATTCTTTAATGATTAAAACAAGATTTTGTCATCAAAACTCTCATTTTTCCAAAAATATGTCTTGAGAAAGGCGGGTCGTCTCATCAGGATCGTCTTATATTCGGAAACATACGGTATGTCCTTGTTTGAAAAAGTGCCTAGAGCACAGTGACAAAGTGGTCCATAAATGGAATGAGGATCTGCAGGTCTTCAATCCAACCAAGCAGAAGCACACCTGATAAACTAATGTAATCATTAATGTAATAGATTCTACCCAAAAGGAGGAACTCATCACAGTTGGTCTGGATGATACTCCCCTGGATCCAGAACCAATAATACTGACATATGGGCATGGCGGAGGTATGCGCTCTACCAAGTGCCCTTCTAGTTTTCAAAATGAGCAGCTGCTCAGACAGCATTAGGACTATTTCTTGTGTTCAACAAGGCATAGAAGTTAATAAGTCTATTCTAAACCTAGTGGCCCACCAGGCCCGTGCTTAACCCTGGTTTCTGTGACATGAAGCAGCTAGGAGTACTGCTACTCCCCCTGGATGGGATGCTAGTCCAACTCGGGTTCTCCCTCAGCTCTTAGTCAGGTTTCCCTGACAATTTTGCTGGTACCCATTTGTACACCTGGATAGAGTGAGGCAGTGTGGAAGTAAAGTGTTTTGCCTAAGAACACATTGCACAGGCCATGGCAAGGACTTGAACACAGAATCTTTCCATCCCAAGTCAAGCCCATTTCACCACTGCGCTACCGCGTCTCCCTTCAACATGGCGTGGATGACGTGGAAATATGACTGCATCCTCTTTATTGATAAAAATGCACAACTCAGTGTAATACTTTTTAAGCTGTGAGATGTTTCCACAGTGACAACATTTCAAAGTACTTTAAGAATTCGAAGGACAAAAGAGTGTTTTGCTAAGATTCTTCATTTTTGTTTTTTCCTATATTGCAGAATGATGATAATAACAACAGCAAGGGAATCTTTCCCTAAATTTATACATGAGTTGTGAGGTTTGCGCTTCATTGAGGGAGAAAGCAAGAGGAACTAACAGCACCCGGCATCCCCAGGTGGTCACCCATTCAAGTACTAATCAGACCCTACAAAGCATAGCTGCCAAGATCAGACATTTTTTGGACGGTGTGACTGTAAGCCAGATGTGAACCAAATAATTCTAGTTAAATAGTTACAAAATATATGTGACTGATCGAAGACCAAAAATGCCTGAGGGAGCTTGGATTTCAGATTGCTTCCTGTCTGCTGCTTGTCTGCCGTCCTTCCTGGCAAGCTATTCAAACCTTTGCTGTTTCTGGGGCGGCCTCACAAAGGGCAACAACAACTCACAGCGATAGCTTTTCACATATGATTGCCTTGCTTCACAAGGTATTCGCACCTTTGCTGGATCGAAGGAAGCTCCATACAAAACAACGACAAATTACGAAAACAACATTTCAAATATCTTTTTTTCTCAGACAGCAAAGTCAAGACAAGGTTGATCTAAGAATGTTTCTACATAGCATTAATAATTAAGTCAAGCATTGCCGAGTCTGACACCACACCCTTACACAAGTCGCCATTGTGGTGGAAATGGTCAATAATATGGGGATTCCTCTGCATCTCAGAATGTGTATACTTCTCTGGAGTCTCTTTCCAGCAGAGCTTAGGAATCCCAACAGGGAGAAGCTTCGAGATCATCTTGCAGATGAACAGTGGGTAGAATTAGCCAAACTTGACGTCTGCATTTTAATTGGATCTTTGACGTGACTTCACTGTCCATTCACTGAAAAAAATGGGGAAGACGTATGAACAAATGGAAAGAGCCAATCCGCAATCTGACAGGTAACGATTCGTCACGAATGACAACAATGAGTCCCAAACGCACTCTATGGTGGTAGAGTGATAAGGCCACGTGCTTTTTAAATTACTGCGGAGGGAAACAATTTGACTGAACCCTTAATCAACGTAAACAATCAATAGGTTCCTCATTGGTGAAACTGTCAGCATATGGTTGCAAAAACCAACAATTTATTTGGCAAACAATACATTTAAACCTGTTTCATATTGTGTTCATTTTATTAAGTTCAGGCAAATTACTTTGAAAGAATTCAAAACACCTGCGGTCGGTAACCTAATTTGGAGCTTAGTGATTTTTTTTAAGAGTCTAATTTGATCTGTTTAGAAATGTTTTTACCTGAAAATCCTCACAATATGGAACAAGAGCCATCAGGAGATGACATATCTCGTTTGGGCCCTCAGACGGCACTGCATTAAAAGCAGGCATAATTCTGCGATGGAATTCACTGCAAAGGTTCAGAAACACATCATGTTGCACACCTGATGCCAGTTAACTTAATTACTTGCTAAATGTTCTTTCAGCTGATTCTCTCACCTAATAAATGCTTTTTCAGCCCTATTGTGCCTGTGTCCCAACTTTTTTGACACCTGTTGCAGCCAGAAAATTTGAAACCACCGCTGTTCCATTTAAGACACGTGACAGCGGAAGGCCTGTGTGGTCACAATACACTCCCGACGGCTGAGCGGCAAGAGCAGGGACATTTTTTCAAAACGTTATCAGAAAGAACGCTACTGAATCGCGGTAAATTTTTTGTTTTAAAAAAAAAGAGTGAGTCAATTAAAATCTAATTAAATTATAAAAAGAAATCACTACCAAATCGCATGTACACCTGGACATGTTTCCATGAGCATGAGACACGGACTGAGAATCTGCTTTCTACCGTAGCCCCCCTTGGCAGAGGTGTTTATGGCAACAGTGCTCTTTATATAGTCACAGAATAAGCTTACGATGCACTCTGCATCTTTGACGTCACAGTGACTTCTCAGCGGAATATCAGAAAATTAGAATCTCTCATCCATCGGGCATGTTTACTCTTTTCTCTCCTCCTGCTCAAGTGACTGTGTTTGATCTTTGACGCCTCCGCCGTTCCATGTAAGACATGTCACAGTGGATGGCCTGTTTGCTCGCAATACACACTCGACAGCTAACGGGGAGAGCAGGGACATTATTCCACAATGTTAACAGAAAGCATGCTACTGAATCGCGGTCAATTTTTTGTTTAAAAAAAAAAAAAGAGTGAGTCAAATAAAATCAAATGAAAAAAAAATCACTACCAAATCGCACGTACACCTGGTCATGTTTCCATGATTATTAGACACGGACTGAGAAACTACTTTGTACCGTAGGCCCCCATGGCAGCGATGTTTATGGCAACGGTGCTCTTTTTATAGCCACAGAATAAGCTAACGATGCACTCTGCATCTTTGACGTCACAGTGACTTTTCAGCGGTATCTTTCTCGGCCACTCTCATTACCTACATAACATGTGAGAGCGCAGATTCTGCTGCGATTTCACTTGGATTCGTTTATCATCCCCACAAAACACGGGCACCGGGTGAAATTGGATTTCCTATACGATGTGGAGAAAAAAACTAGACTACGCAGGGGAGAGCCGGTGCGAAAGTAACGTGGGACGAAAGTAATACGGCGATTTACTCTCAGCCATCCGCACTTCGATGCGTCATATTCGGTCAGCACATGCAGCTCGCGACACTCTCCAGACCCGCAACAAATCTTGAGGTTTCGACGCTTCCCGGAACGAGACCGGGAAGACCGTTTTCCACAGTGGTGAGTAAATTCAGACAAATGGTAAACTTTTTTGCCTTAAAGATTGTCTTTATCGCTCCATGTGTCATATTTATGATGAAGTGATAGGTCATTTAGTTTTGTAACATATCCTGAAGTTTGAAATGTCAGACTTTTTCCACTTTCGAAGCAATCCTGGTTTTAATGTCTGGAGTCACTGTCGGGGCGGAAGTAGCAACGGTTTACGTTCGTCCCTCTCTGCTAATGCGGCCAAATTTTCTTGTGTTTTGTTTTACCGACAGAAAATGCCAAGAGTTAGGGTCAGAACTACCCAGAGAGGAAAGGTTGACCAACAGGTTTACGGAAGGGCCTTTCTTGATGTCCGAAGAGGCGAGAGTATCAGGAGGGCAGCAGAGGTGCATGGCGTTTGTCATGTCACCCTGTTCAGGTACTGCAAGAGGAGGGCAGAGGCAGGAGGGCAGCAGGCCAGAGCCCCAGGGTACAGGGCTCACAACAAACTCTTCACAGAAGAACAGGAGAAGAGACTGCGGGCATATATAAAGAGATCAGCTGATATATATTTTGGCCTGAGTCCTAAAGAGGTTGGAGTAACACTGCAGACAGAGCTATACCACTATCGCCATTTGCCTAAGATAGCAAGCACCTCAGCTCCAGATCTGCCCCGGCTCTGAGGTGCTTGCTATCTGGGAATTAACCTCTTTTTTCATGCTGTTTTAGGTGCGAAAGTTTGCATATGAGCTGGCCGAAAATATTGGCCTCAAAACTCCATGTTCATGGGAGAAAAACCAGATGGCAGGGAAGGATTGGCTCACCTCCTTCCTCGAGCGCAACAAAACCCTGTCCACCTGTCGACCTCAAGCCACCAGCATGTTCCGTTCCACCAGCTTCAACAAGACCAACGTGACAGCGTTTTTTAAAAACCTAAAGACTGTCCTCACCCGCTATAATTTTGAAGCGAAGGACATCTGGAACATGGATGAAACAGGTAAAAATTTATATTTAGATAAATTAAAAAGCAACAGTGATTTGCAACAGCAATAATTCATTTCATTTATTATTTCAGGTACCACAACGCTTCAAGTGCCAGACAAAATCATTGCCACCAAGGGGCAGCGCCAGGTCGGTGCTGTGACCTCTGGGGAAAGAGGGACATTGGTGACTGTTGCCTTTGCTGCCAACGCACAAGGCAACTTTGTTCCCCCTTACTTTATCTTCCCAAGGAAGAAGTTCCAGCACCACTTCATCCGGGATGGCCCCCTTAGCTGCACTGGTTCTGCCAATGGATCGGGGTGGATGCAGGAGGCCGATTTCTTGGCATTTTTACAGCACTTTGCAAGGCACACCCGCATGACCCCGGAGTCAAAGTTGCTGCGACTCTTAGACAATCATCCATCACACCTCTCTGTGGTAGCTATTGACTTTTGCAAGTCACATGGCATTGTACTCCTGTCTTTTCCCCCCCACTGCTCCCACCGTCTTCAGCCGCTAGACCGAAGCGTTTTTGGTCCTCTGAAGCACTACATTAACAGTGCAGCAGACAATTGGATGCGAATGAACCCTGGAAGAACTTTGACCATCTACAACATCCCAAGTCTTGTGGCTAAAGCTCTGCCTCAAGCTGCGACAGCAAGCAGCATTTCAGCTGGGTTCGAGTGTACCGGTATCTGGCCCTTGAATCCAGATATTTTCAGTGAGACAGACTTTGCTCCAGCTTTTGTGACTGACCGTCCTGCACCTGCACCAGCACCAGCACCAGCTCCATCCCCAATGCCAGTGCCAGCTCCATCACCAGCGCCCTCTTCATCACCAATGTCCGCTCCATCACCAGCGCCCGCTCCCGTAAGACACCAGCAACCTAGCCAGAGCCCATTTGAGCTGCATCCCCATGAGTCTGCCATTCCTCTACATGGTGAGAGTTTGTGTCTGTGTGTGTCTCTTAAATGTGCATGTTGAGCCTTGCCAAGCATTTATTATTTTTTTTAAATATTATCTATCCAAGTATGATTGTGGTTCCAGGAACATCTAGTGGCATGCCAACACAGAGGTTCAGCCCAGAAAAGGTTCGCCCATATCCAAAGGCTGGCTCGAGGAAAGAAAATAAAAGAAGAGGCAGAAAGTGGTGAGCAGAGTGTCGTTTTTAACTTGTCTTGATTTTCTTGCTTGTATAAGAACAAGCTGATTCTGACTACCATCTCATTGAATGCTGCAGGTCAACAGCAATACTGACCGACACCCCAGTAAAAGCTGCCTTGGAGGAGGAGACTCGGCAGAGGGGCCAGAAGAAACAGTCCTCTTCAAAACGCCCAAAGAAGACGTTGTTAAGCGGATACACTGCAACCACAGTTTCTCGGGGCAATGAGGAGGAATGTCTTGTTTGTGGGGAGACATTTGCCTCATCTTTGCCGGTAGAAGTGTGGGTGCAGTGCATCTTTTGTCTGCTGTGGTCACATGAGGCATGCACTGAGGGTGCAGCTCATTATATCTGTCACAACTGTGATGAAAATGTTTAAAACAAATGTGTGATTGTTTTTGCTTCTGTTTTAATGTCATTTTTATGATTGAATTGAATAAATGAGTGCATTGTTTATTTACAATTTGTTGTGATTCTGCCCTGTTTGCCATGTTTATTTTGAAATCTGCCCTGTCTGACCATGCTCTGTATTTTGTATTGTGATTTAGATGCCTTGCCATGTTTTGTTTTTGCTTTGTCTGTGTATGTCTTCCATATTTCATCATCATTGCAGTTTTATTCCGGTCCATGTTTTGTTTTTCACCATGCATTGCACTTTGTCTCCCCCGGTCTGGTCTCATGTCTTGTGATTGCTCACAGCCCCAGTATTGCGTGGCACTCTTTCGGGTGATTTAATGGTTTCTGGGATTTCAATCATTCCTTCCAATCTCGTTTACTTCCTTCACCTTGCTTTTCTATATTACTAACAATACTAACAGTTTATTATTTTAGTTAAAGATACTAACCCAAACTAACACGGTTTATAGTACTAACTTACTAACGAGCACTAGGGATTGTATAGCTGCACTTTACTAATTGATTAACGACCTCTCAGCATTTGCCCTATTCTAGTCTCCGCCTCTTGTCTTTACTCAATCTACTTTGCTGCAGTTTCAGCGGAACCTCCGTGCTTGTTAAACTCTGTTCTCTCTCCTTTTCTGTGCACGATAGAACTCCCTAACCGGAGCCGTATGTCTGTCTGTAGGCTGTCTTTGTGATCCCTGTCCACGTTTTGGCTTTTGCCAATTTCATGTGGTTAGGTTCTTCCTCATGTCTGTTCCCTTGTTAATTAGTCTGATCCTATTCACCTGTTCCCTATCATAGCATGTGACTTCCCCTACGTGTATTTAAGCAGTCTGTTCACTTCCAGTCCCTGTCAGAACGCTTCTCCTATGCTGCGACTGTTTATGCCTTGTACTCTCTGTGATTCACTTCTGACTGGACTGTCCCTCATTACGATTTTAGTTTTGTCTTGGATTTGTTTGCATCTGTGTATCGAACCTGTTTTGCCCGACCACGAGTTTTGTGTTTGCTGCCCTGTTTACGACTTGGATTACGCCCCTGGGATTCAGATTTTTGGATTGTGGATTCTGTACTGTTGCCTCCTGCTCTGCGGGGGTTTGCCCCCTTTCCTAATAAAGCACCAGCTTTTTGGATTACTTGGTTCTCACGTCTGGTTCCTGAGCGTAACATCACACAATTGCATGTTAGCAAAGACATTGTTTGATTTTTTTTTTTTTCAAATGAAAAACTACAGTAATTCAAAAGATTCCAGTTAATTTGATCGGGTTACTTTTGTCCCGCCCCTGCACTACTTTCATCCCGACTGGAGGGGTCAAAAGTAGCAATGCGCAACTTCCATTGGACGGCAAACTATGCCGAAATCAATATATATTGGGATGATTTAGCACCTGCTATTGACAGAGCACGCACAAAAGTAGTTAATCGCTCCCAAGTTTTTTTTTGGTCTGTGATATTATCTTTTAAAGTGATGTGAAAAATGTTACTTTTGTACCAGCTCTCCCCTATTTTCTTTATACTTCCAAGTTTACCCCCGCCAGTAAATATGCAAGCATTACTTGGAAAAATATGACTTTAAGACCTTAGAACTTTTCTGTTTTCTGTGTTTTACGATGGAAAAATAATTGCAACGCTTTATAAGGACTTTCAATGTTAGACTCGGTACACTGTAGTGGCATATAATTCAATAGACTGTCCCATAAATGCCATATTATTAGGTTTCACTGATCCATCATCCAAAATTGGATATGCGCTTTTTCTGCGTTTTCTCCTTTTTAATTTCCTACGGTTTTCTTCTGTTTTTCTACTTTTAGCTTCCTTACCTTTCAATTATATTAGTTCTTCAATTTTTCTACATAATGTGCTATAATTCCAGACGCAGTCTGTATTCCCTACCTATCACTTTTAGATTCCACTAAATTGCAGTTAAACAAGTAATGCTCTTGGCTACAAATTAGGAACATCAGTATGTTGTTGTCTGCCTCTGTACAATCTCCGTTTAATTGTTGCTCCCTCTAAACTTTTTTCGTTATACTTGCTGATCATTCAAGAGAGGCCTACCTATGTTTAATTTATAACCATGAACAATGTTATTGCCCTCAAACACCTCTCTGGGTTTAAATTACTTTAAATTTCTGGCGGTTGCTTCTACCATTTACATTTCCTTCAGATGTTTCCCCTACACAACTGCTGCAATTTTTATTGGTACAAAGTATTCAAAGCTTCAAACACCTGGGAATATTTTGTTATTTTAGAACAATTACTTCATATGAAGATTGCCCAAAGCATCACTTTTAATTTGTTATAAGGCCATTCACATTTTAGATCGGCTATTATGTTCACTTTAGGGCACCTTTGCCTCCCTCATTCGCATTGGTAAATACCCAAGGATTACACTCATGTTCACCCTTAGTCTAGTCCCATTCCAATGATGAACACACTTTAACCTTAATAAATATAGTTCACAATCTGACTCATCAACGTATGTCTACTTACAACTCTACAGCCTCTAAAATGGCTAAACACCCGTTTGGCTTGCCACCCAAATTAACTCAACATGCCTTAAATAATTCTGTGATATATTTTTATTTAATGTGACTCAGTTCTACCATACAGGTTAAAAGCCACCCTCTGTCATCTTGCCCTTACGCTGCCAAATCTACTCTGATGACAAAATCCGCTGATGCCCTTACTAATAGAATCCAGCCATTTCTTCCATGAAGAACACTACAAGATAGTAAAGCTTAGATCACTGTATTATTCAGTTGATTCCTTCATTAACAAACATCAGACTCTAGACGTGGAAAACACAAATTTAACTCGCTACTCACACTGGCCGTCTCACACTCTTTCTCTGGACAAAATGACCCATTCGCCCCTCCATCTAAGGAGCGTTTTCCCCCACCAAATCTAGATATTTTCTGTCACAAATCTCCACTGCTGTCCCTTGATTTTTGCTTATTACTGGAGCTTGTACTTTCAATCACTTTCTCTACAATTAACCACAAACTCCTTTTCCAGCCTTTAGTAAAACAACCACTATTCAAAACTTCACTTTCTGTTTTTTGGACAAACCTGCTTCTTTCTTTCCTTATACAGTACATTCCACAGGCAGGAATCGTACCCGCAACTCCCTTTTCCTAAGGAATGCCAACCAGATAACCTCCGCTATAGTCACTCATAAACTCATTTATGTAAAATGTTTCCCAATTTTTTTCAACCCGTTTACCAGAAAGCCTTGCATATTATGCTGCTAAATTTATTTTTACCTCAATGTACACGCAACGAATTTTGTACTTCACCAAAATTTTGGATGCTTTTTTTGCTCTTGTTAAAAGCATTCTTCTCTCCAAATTTTCACTCCGAGCATTTTCTGTGCGGCACAAGAAAGCAGATCAACCTCCTGATTTGAACACTCTATATTTTATATATAAAACAATTCTGCACTTACAGTCAGCACTCTGTATTATCACTGCACAAATTATAAAGCATATAAGTAGATTATATTAAAGTCATTATTTACATAGCGCTATATTATTTACAGTTTCAACTGGTTCTGATCGATTTTGCCCAGAATGAATTGACTCATACATGTTTCGGACTTGATTTTCCTCATATATCTCACAAATTTTATACCAGATGTAAATTGTTACACAGTCTACAACAAAGAGTTCATACATTTTTCCCGTACTGGATTTTGCGCATTTTTGAAATTCACAGTCGACTTCATTTTTATGGATCATAGAGCAATATCTATTTGGCAACATGGGGCGGTGTCTGTTGGGGCGATTTGGGGCAGTCTGCCTGGGCAAGGCAGCGTCTGCCTAGCCAATATGGGGCGGTGTCTGTCGGGCCAAAATAAGGTGTCTGTCGGGGCAATTTGGGGCAATGCCTTCCTAGCCAAACATGGGGGCAATTGTGTCTGTCGGGGCACTATGCGGTGTCTGTCGGGGTAATTTGGGGCAGTATCTGCCTGGGCAATATGGGGCAGTGTCTGCTTAGCCAGTATGGGGGCGGCGGTGTCTGTCGGGGCACTATTTTCGCTATCACACTGAGCGATTTATACCAAACAAGGGGATCTGCCACTTTGCGATCTACCCTAACTTATGTTGCCTTTCAACAATTATTTTTAATTTATCAAACATGGGGATCTGCCACTTTGCGATCTACCCGAATTTATGTTGCCTTTCAACAATTATTTTTAATTTATTGAGCTCATTACCCTTCCTCTGTTAAAAGTAAGTTCCTCCTTCAGTGACTGCTTTATTTATCTGCTCACTCCCCATAAGTTACTCCATCCGTAACTGCTATAGTTATCTGCTCATTCCCCAACGCACGCCCACAACACTGGTGAAATAGATAGCGGTTTATTTATTGTCTGCGCCACAACCCTATGATAGCACATTCAATGAACCAACATACTATCTTTACATTAAACATACACACAGACGACACACGCATTCCATCACTTATCACAAGCACACATTACGTCAGACTCTTTTCCTGGCCAAATTACTTAATTAAATTTAAAATCTTACTTCTAGGTTCTTTTGGAGGAGAGACTTTAAGTTGCCTTGGTCCGGCTGGCTGCATACCACTCTGAAGTCCAACAATTATTTAATGCAGAAAAAAGACTCTGCTTCCCTTATTTATGTTATCATGGCCACTTGTTAAATGCAGAGATGGTAGCCTCAGTACCGACCTCTGGCTCCTTTCCTCTCTTCCTCCTGGCTGTCAGGCTCGCCAGTTGTTGTGGGAAAATACTTTGTCCGAGCAAGGGGGCAAAGTGTTCCACTGACTCATGCAAATCTATCTCCAAAAAATAGATCCTATTTTTTTTTTTTTTCTTTCCTATTCTAGGGCGCCCCGGTGGCTCATCGGTCTAAGTGCGCGTACCATAAAGGCTGTGTCCTTCTCGCAGCGACCTGGGTTCGATTCCGGCTCAGGTCATTTGCTGCATGTCTTCCCCCATTCTTCTCCCCAACCTTCCTGTCTCTCTACACTGCATAACTGTCAAATAAAGGAAAAATTCCCCAAAAATTAAAAAAAAAAAATAGATCCATTCTCCAGAGTCTGATGTAATTGGGTTTATTGTAAATCTATACAGAAGAAGCACAAAGAAACCCAGGCTGGTCTGCGCAAACCACATAGCATCCATTCTTCATCAATCACCCCACGCCGACTGCCCTTCAGCTGTCCGCACCCTCATTTTTATTTACCTTTTTTCACGTTTCTTTAGGTGGGATTAAACATGACTCTCTCCACCTTCCCTAATATTACTAATTCTGATTGGTAAATTGTCCCATGGCGACCCTCCTCCCTTAGCAACAGGTTTGCCATTACAGCATAGTGTACCTTCATTTTCGGCCGCGAGGGACACTCAAAGACCACACCTAAGTCCCCCAAACCTTGGGTTCTCCTAAAGTTTAGTAAGTTATCTGAGGACATGGATGGTTCCAGAACACTCAGGTGCGCATGCTCAGGTAGTGGGACCAGGCTGACCGATATGGTCATTCCGGAGGGTTAGCTCACTAGGCCGGCCTTGAGGGTTCTGCAGAAGCGTCTTTATCAGGTTTTTTGACAGATTTATGAGTTTTTGCCTCTTTCTCAGCTCCAAACTCCCTCTCAGTATTTTTAAAGGGCCATATGAACCTGGCTACATTCTGTTGAACTGTGATTATAGTAATACTTTCATTTTTACAGTATTTAAGATTATTTTCCCATCACACATTCCAATTTCACCCGGTGCCCGTGTTTGGTGGGGTCGATAAATGAATAAAAGTGAAATCAGAGCAGAATTTACGCTCTCACATGTTATGTAGGTAATGAGAGCGACCGAGAAAGATACCGCTGAGAAGTCACTGTGACGTCAAAGATGCAGAGTGCATCGTAAGCTTATTCTGTGGCTATAAAAAGAGCACCGTTGCCATAAACACCTCTGCCAAGGGGGCCTACGATAGAAAGCAGATTCTCAAACTGTGTCTAATTCTCAGGGAAACATGTCCAGGTGTACGTGCGATTTGGTAGTGATTTTTTTTTTTATTTCATTTGATTTTAATTGACTCACTCTTTTTTTTAAACAAAAAATTGACCGCGATTCGGTAGCATGCTTTCTGTTAACGTTGTGAAAAAATGTCCCTGCTCTCCCCGCTTAGCCGTCGGGCGTGTATTGTGACCAAACAGGCCATCCGCTGTGACGTGTATTAAATGGAACAGCGGAGGCGTCAAAGATCAAACAGGGTCACTTGAGCAGAAGGAGAGAAAAGAGTAAACATGCCCGATGGATGAGAGAATCTAATATTCTGAGATTCCGCTGAGAAGTCACTGTGACGTCAAAGATGCAGAGTGCATCGTAAGCTTATTCTGTGGCTATATAAAGAGCACCGTTGCTATAAACACCTCTGCCAAGGGGGCCTACGGTAGAAAGCAGATTCTCAGTCCGTGTCTAATACTCATGGAAACATGTCCAGGTGTACGTGCGATTAGGTACTGATTTTTGTTTTTTAATTTCATTTGATTTTAATTGACTCACTCGTTTTTTAAACAAAAAATTGACTGCAATTCGGTAGCATGCTTTCTGTTAACGTTGTGAAAAAATGTCCCTGCTCTCCCCGCTTAGCTGTCGAGTGTGTATTGTGACTAAACAGGCCATCCGCTGTGACGTGTCTTACATGGAACAGCGGAGGCATCAAAAATCAAACACAGTCACTTGAGCCAGAGGAGAGAAAAGAGTAAATATGCCCGATGGATGAGAGAATTTAATATTCTGAGATTCCGCTGAGAAGTCACTGTGACGTCAAAGATGCAGAGTGCATCGTAAGCTTATTCTGTGGCTACATAAAGAGCACCGTTGCCATAAACACCTCTGCCAAGGGGGCCTACGGTAGAAAGCAGATTCTCAGTCTGTGTCTAATACTCATGGAAACACGTCCAGGTGTACATGCGATTTGGTAGTGATTTGTTTTTTTTATTTCATTTGATTTTAATTGACTCACTCGTTTTTTAAACAAAAAATTGACCGCAATTCGGTTGCATGTTTTCTGTTAACGTTTTGAAAAAAGTGCCTGCCCTCCCTGCTTAGCCGTCGGGCGTGGATTGTGACCAAACAGGCCTTCCGCTGTGACGGACGTGTCTTAAATGGAACAGCGGAGGTTTCATATTTTCTGGCTGCAACAGGTCTCAAAAAAGTTGGGACATATGCAGAAAAGGGCTGAAAAAGCATTTTATATATAAGAGAATCAGCTGAAAGAACATTTAGCAAGTAATTAAGTTAACTGGCAACAGGTGTGCAACATGATTGGCTATAAAAGGGATGTCTTTTATAGTCAAGCCAGGCTGACTATATAGCTAGTCAGATAGACAGCTCAAAGCACTTGACAGTAGGCTAATACCTCACATATGCCCATTTATTCAACACATTCATACACTGACAGCTATGCAAGGCAGTCAACTGCATCTTGGTTGCCTAGCAAGGCATTTTGTTACTTTTTGAATAGTGTGCAGGCACATATATAAACCAGTTGCTGTCATGACGTCAGAATCAGTTTGTTCTCCCATTTTGCAGGTAGCAATTGTGATTGTCACAGATCTGTTCTTCTCATGATTTAGTTTATTTAGTTAGTCGGGTAGGAGACCAGAAAAAGAAATGGATCAGAGGAAATGGATGAATGTAAGTCAGGCTTTGGCAAAGCTTCAGGATATGAGTTCTGGTGAGTCAGATGGAGAAGAAATATCAGGGCTCAGTGATGTGTCTTGGTCTAGTGAATCCGACTCCGATTTTGAACCTGAATGTCATCATAAGCCACCCCGTAAAGGGATCACAGCTGCTGGGCAAACTAAGCCTCTGATGCCAGGGAGGTCACCTGAACTTGATATTTATTCACCTCATAATGCTCAGGTTTCACAGCATAATTTCAGTCCAAAGGCGATGAAACATTTCAAATTAGCCACAATAGCCAACAAAACCAAGTTCTAAAGCTCTAACTTCTATAATATTTAATCAATATAAACAGGTTGTGGTTCCCAAACATTTTGACCATGGCTCTCTCTCATGTGCTCTGTCTTCATGTTCATTTTTAATGAGATGAGAGGTGTATTGTTATTTTTATGTTCAATGTTAATGTGTAATGGTCTTTTTTATCTGTTTGACAGCTTCATCAAATTGTATTTTTTTCCCATTGTTCAATGATATACTCATTAGACACCACAGAAATTAATTTTCATTGTTATATTAATAAAATAAAATAAAGCCTAATGTGTAAAAATTAATAAAATAAGATGTTTTTTCATTGATTTTTACATGCAATTTAAAATAATTAACAACTGTTCTAGTAACAGACTTCCAATTTGCAATCATAAAGCCCGCAGCGGTGGGAGGTCAAAATGACCTCATGGCCGTTCAAGGAGGTACTGCATTGTCCTCCGTTCTACTGTTAACAACAGCCTGGGAAGTGGGGAGACCAATTGCTGGAGTTTTGGAAGAGGGATGTTGTCCCATTCTTGTCAGATATAGGATTCTAGCTGCTCAACCGTCCTGGGTCTTCTTAGCCAGATTTTTCGTTTTATGATGCGCCAAATGTGTTCTATTGGTGAATGGTCTGGACTGTAGGCCGACCATTTCAGCACCCAAACTCTTCTACAGCGAAGCCATGCTGTTGTGATGGATGCAGTATGTGCGTTAGCATTGTCTTGCTGAAGTATGCAAGGCCATCCCTGAAAGTGACGTTGTTGGAAAACCTCAATATATTTTTCAGCATTGATAATGCCTATCCAAATGTGGAAGCTGCCCTTGCCTTAGGCACTAATGCAACCCCATACCATCAGAGGTGCAAGCTTTTGAACTGAGCACTGATAACAAGTTGGATGGTCCCTCTCCTCTTTACCTGCACGACGCAGCGTGCGTATTTTCCAAAAAGAATTTCAAATTTTGATTCATCTGACCACAGAATAGTTTTCCATTTTGCCTCAGTCCATTTTAAATGAGCTTTGGCCCAGAGAAGACGACGGCATTTCTGGATCGTGTTAACATATGGCCTCTTCTTTGCATGATACAGATTTAACTTGCATTTGTGGATTGCACAGCAAACTCTGTTCCCAGGCAAGGATTTCTGGAAGTGTTCCTGAGCCTTTGCAGTGAATTCCAGTGCAGAATTATGCCTACTTTTAATGCAGTGCCGTCTGAGGGCCCAAAGATCATGAGCATCCAATATTGACCTTTGGCCTGTCCCATGCGCAGAGAGATTTCTCCAGATTCTCTGAATCTTTTGATGATATTATTTACTGTAGATGGTGGGATATTCAAAATCTTGGCAATTTTACATTGAGGAACATTTCTGTGAAATTGTTCCACAGTTTTTAGACTCAGTTTTTTCACAGATTGTTGAGCCTCTGTACATCTTTACCTCTGAGAGACTCTGCCACTCTAAAATGCTCTTTTTATACCCAGTCATGTTACTGAACTGTTGCCAATTAACCTACTTAGTTGAAAAATGCTCCAGCTGTTTTTTATTAGTACCTTTTACTTTTGCAACCTTTTGTTGACCCTGTCCCAACTTTTTTGAGATGTGCTGCTGCCATCAAATTCAAAATGAGCGAATATTTTTCAGGAAATGGTGAAATGTCATGTCTCACTTTCAACATCAGATATGTTGTCCATGTTCGATTGTGAATATAATGTGAGTTTATGAGATTTGCATATCATTGCATTCTGTTTGTATTCACGTTTTACACAACGTCCCAACTTCATTGGCATTGGGGTTTGATGACGTGGGGCCGGGGGGATATGTCATCTCCTGATGGCTCTTGTTCCATATTGTGAGGATTTTCAGGTAAAAACATTTCTAAACAGATCAAATTAGACTCTGAAAAAATCACTAAGCTCCATATTAGGTTACCGAATGCAGGTGTTTTGAATTCTTTCAAAGTAATTTGCCTGAACTTAATAAAATCAACACGATATGAAACAGATTTGAATTTATTGTTTGCCAAATAAATAGTTGGTTTTTGCAACCATGGCTTGACAGTTTCAGCAATGAGGAACCTATAGATTGTTTACATTGATTAAGGGTTCAGTCAAATTGTTTCCCTTTGCAGTTATTTATAAAGCATGTGGCCTTATCACTATACCACTATATAGTCCGTTTGGGACTCATTGTTGTCATTCATTACGAATCCTTACCTGTCGGATTACGGATTGGCTGTTTCCATTTGTTCATAAGTCTTCCGCATTTTTTTCAGTGAATTTATAGTGAAGTCACATCAAAGATCCAATTAAAATGCAGACGTCAAGTTTAGCTAATTCTACCCACTGTTCATCTGCAAGATGATCTCGAAGCTTCTCCCTCTTGGAATTCTTAAGCTCTGTCAGAAAGAGACTCCAGAGAAGTATACACGTTCTGAGATGCGGAAGAATCCTCATATTATTGACCATTTCCACCACAATGGCGAATTGTGGAGGGGTGTGGTGTCAGACTCGGCACTGCTTGACTTAGTCATTAATGCCGTGTAGAAACATTCTTAGATTTACCTTGTCTTGACTTTGCTATCTGAGAAAAACAGTATTTGAAATGTTGTTTTCGTGATTTGTTGTTGTTTTGTATGGAGCTTCCTTCGATCCAGGAAAGGTGCGAATATCTTGTGAAGCAAGACAATCAATCATATGTAAAACGTTATCGCTGTGAGTTGTTGTTGCTCTTTGTGGGGCCGCCTCAGAAACAGCAAAGGTGTGAATAGCTTGCCAAGCAGGATGGCAGACAAGCAGCAGACAGGAAGCAATCTGAAATCCAAGCTCCCTCAGGCGTTTTTGGTCTTAGGTCAGTCACTTATATTTTGTAACGACAACCTCAATTCCGAAATAGTTGGGACGAAGTGTAAATTGTGAATAAAATCAAAATGCAATGACTTTCAGATCACATGAGCCAATATGTTATTTACTATAGAAAATAGTTAACATTGCAAATGTTGAATCTGAGACATTTCACATTTTTATCCACAAAATGAGCTTATTTCAAATTTTCTGGCTGCAACAGGTCTCAAAAAAGTTGGGACACAGGCAAAAAAAGGCTGAAAAAGCAATTAATATATAAGAGAATCAGCTGAAAGAACATTTAGCAAGTAATTAAGTTAACTGGCATCAGGTGTGTAACATGATTGGCTATAAAAGGGATGTCTTAGAGAGACTGAGTCTCTCAGAAGTAAAGATGGCCAGAGGCTTTCCAACCTGTGAAGGTTTGCGTAAAAAATTGTGGAATACTTTAAAAACAATGTTCCTCAACGTCAAATTGCAAAGGCTTTGAAGGTCTCATCATCGACAGTGCATAACATCATCAAAAGATTCAGAGAAACTTGAAAATCTCTGTGCGTAAGGGACAAGGCCGAAGACCTTTACTGGATGCCCGTGAACTTCGGGTCCTCAGACGCCACTGCATCACTCGCCGGCATGATTCTGTCATTGACATTACTAAATGGGCCCAGGAATACTTCAAGAAACCACTGTCTGTAAATACAGTCTGCTGTGCCATCCTCAGATGCCACCTAAAACACTATCTTGCAAAAAGAAAGCCATTGTTGAGCATGATCCAGAAGCGCCGCCGTGTTCTGTGGGCCAAGGCTCGTTTAAAATGGACTGTAGCAAAGTGGCAAAGTGTCCTGTGGTCAGATGAGTCCATATTTGACATTCTGGTTGGAAATCATGGGCGTCATGTCCTAAAGGCTGAGATGGAGAAAGACCACCCCTCCTGTTATCAGAGTTCAGTTCAAAAGCCAGCATCTCTGATGGTATGGGGATGCATTAGTGCATATGGTGTGGGACACTTGCATGTTTTAAAAAGCACCATGAATGCTGAAAGGTATATAAAGGTTTTAGAGGAACATATGCTCCCCTCCAGACAACATCTATTCCAGGGAAGGCCTTGTGTATTTCAGCGGGACAATGCAAAACCACATGCTGCAGCTATTACAACAGCATGGCTTCGTAGCAGAAGAGTCCGTGTGCTGAACTGGCCTGTGTGCAGTCCTGATCTTTCACCGATTGAGAACATTTGGCGCATAATTAAACGAAAAGTCTGTCAAAGGAGACCCAAAACTCTCCAGCAGCTGGAAGCCTGTATTAAACAAGAGTGGGATCAAATTCCAATGGCTAAATTCAAGAAACTTATCTCCTCAATGCCCAGATGCCTCCACTCTGTGTTAAAAAGCAGAGGGGATGCTACACCATGGTAAACAGGCCCCGGTCCCAACTTTTTTGACACATGTAGCAGCCATCAAATTTGAAATGAGCTCATTTTCTGGTTAAAATTTCGAAAATTTCTCAGTTTCAACATTTGTTATGTCATCTCTTTTCTATTGTGAATAAAATACTGGCTGGTGTGATTTGAATGTCATTGCGTTTTGATTTAATTCACAATTTACACTTGGTCCCAACTATTTCAGAATTGGGGTTGTATTTAACCTGAATTTTTTTATTCACACCGCCCAAAAAATGTCTGGTCTCGACAGCTAAGCTGTGTAGGGTCTGATTAGTACTTGAATGGGTGAGCACCTGGGGGTGCCAGGTGCTGTTAGTTCCTCTTGCTTTCTCTCACAATGAAGCGCAAACCCCACAACTGATGTGTAAATTTAGGGAAAGATTCCCTTGCTGTTGTTATTATCATCATTCTGCAAGATATGAAGCCATTAAAATGAAGAATCTTAGCAAAACACTCTTTTTTTCTCCTTCGAATTCTTAATGTATATTGAAATATGTCACTGTGGAAACACCTCACAGCTTAAAAGTATTTCACTGAATTACACATTTTTATCAATAAAAAGGATGCAGTCATATTTCCACGTCATCCATGCCATGTTGAAGGGAGATGCGGTAGCGCAGTGGTGAAATGGGCTTGACTTGGAATGGAAAGGTTTTCTGTTCAAGTCCTTGCCATGGCCTGTGCAATGTGTTCTTAGGCAAAACACTTCACTTCCACTCTGCCTCACTCTATCCAGGTGTACAAATGGGTACCAGCAAAATTCTCAGGGAAACCTGTCTTAGAGCTGAGGGAGAACCCGAGTTGGACTAGCATCCCATCCAGGGGGAGTAGCAATACTCCTAGTTGCTTCATTTTGCAGAAACTGGGGTTAAGCACCGGCCTGGTGGGCCATTAGGCTCGGAACAGACTTATTTACTTCCATGCCTCGTTGAACACAAGAAATAGTCCTAATTCCGTCTGAGCAGCTGCTCATTTTGAAAACTAGAAGGGCACTTGGTAGAGCGCGTACCTCTGCCATGCCCATATGTCATTATTATTGGTTCTGGATCCACGGGAGTATCAACGAGATCACCAACAGCTGTGATTAGTTCCTCCATTAGGGTAGATTCGATTCGGTGCTGAAATTTTGTGAAAATAAGTTCATTACATAAGGGATAATCATTATTTCAGGTGTATTTAAACTTTTTCCGGATCTGGAATCCAGGACGTGATCGGGATCACTTCCAAAGTTGAATCAGCTCATCCTAGAACGACCACCTACTATCCTACCAAATTTCCTGCCAATCCCTTCACAAATTTTTTTGTAATCCAGTTAACAGACAGACAAACAGACGAACATGGGTGAAAACATCACTTCCTTTGCGGAAGTAATGAGCTGAGGCGGAAGAACCGGATATGCAGGAGATTCAATGACGCAGAGAAAAAAACTAAACTGTGCGTTCTCTATTCTTGATGCATTTCGCCATGGTAATATAGGGGCATCCACTTCTGATCATGACAAAACTCATAGTAAGCATAGTAAACACCCCTGTTCAGAAGTCATTAATCTAAAAAAAAAAAAGATAAGGTTGCTCTTGGGCAAGGGTGTCAAACTGGTCCGTAAAAGGTTGAGGGTCTGCAGGTTTTCACAGCAGAAACACACCTTACAGAGCTGATCGACTGTGCCAGCTGAGATCAGTTGATTACATTAGTTTATCGGGTGTACTTCTGCTTGGTTGGATTGAAGACCTGCAGTTTAAGCTTATTCTGTGGTTATATAAAGAGCACCGTTGCCATAAACATCTCTGCCATGGGGGCCTACGGTCGAAAGCAGTTTCTCAGTCCGTGTCTAATACTCATGGAAACATGTCCAGGTGTACATGCGATTTGGTAGTGATTTATTTTTATTATTTCATTTGATTTTATTTGACTCATTTTTTTTTTTTTTTAAACAAAAATTGTCCGCGATTCGGCGGCGTTCTTTCAGTTAATGCTGTGAAAAAATGTCCCTGCTCTCCGCGCTTAGCCGTCTTGTGTGTATTTTGACCAAACAGGCCTTCCGCTGTGATGTGTCTTAAATGAAACAGCGGAGACGTCAATAATCAAACATGGTCTCATGAGCAGGAGGAGAGAAAAGAGTAAACATGAGAGATTCTAATTTTCTGAGATACCGCTGAGAAGCCACTGTGACGTCAAAGATGGAGAGTGCATCGTCAGCTTATTCTGTGGCTTTACAAAGAGCACCGTTGCCATAAACAGCTCTGCCATAGGGGCCTACAGCAGAAAGCAGTTCATGTAAACATCCAGGTGTACGGCCGATTTGGTAGAGATTTTTTTTCATTTGATTTTATTTGACTCACTCTTAAAAAAAAAAAAAAATTGACCGCGATTCGGTAGCATGCTTTCCGTTAACGTTGTGAAGAAATGTTCCTGCTCTCGCAACTTTACCGTCATGTATTTATTGTGACCAAACAGGCTTTCTGCTGTGACCTGTCTTGAATGAGACAGCTGAGGCCTCCAAGATCAAACACAGTCACTTGAGCAGGAGGAGAGAAAAGAGTAAACATGCCCGATGGATGAGAGATTGTAATTTTCTGAAATACCGCTGAGAAGTCACTGTGACGTCAAAGAAGCAGAATGCATCGTAAGCTTATTCTGTGGCTATATAAAGAGCACCGTTGCCATAAACATCTCTGCCATGGGGGCCTACGGTAGAAAGCAGTTTCTCAGCCCGTATCTAATACTCATGGAAACATGTCCAGGTGTACGTGCGATTTGGTAGTGATTTTTCTTTTATTTCATTTGATTTTATTTTACTCACGCTTTTTTTTCGGCAAAAATTGACCGCGATTCGGCAGCGCTCTTTCTGTTAATGTTGTGAAGAAATGTCACTGCTCTCCCCGCTTAGCCGTCTTGTGTGTACTGTGACCAAACAGGCCTTCCGTTGTGACGTGCCTTAAATGAAACACCGGAGGCGTCAATGATCAAACAAGGTCACTTGAGCAGGGGCCTGTGCCATAAAGCTGGATTAACATACCCGGGGTTTCTCTCAGTTATCTGGCTGCACTTAACCAGACTTCCACATTCCTGATAAGCGGTACCACGAAGCAGGTTATCAACTCGGTCACTGAACCCAGGGCTTTCCAATCTAGGTATTTATGTGCTGCAGTAAATCATGACAACAGGCGCTATGTAGGCTTGTGAGCGCATCTCTCTCCTTTTCTGCTTTACAGGATATGTTTGATCCAGCACAAAGCCTATTGGGTATAGGGACGTGCGTGTTTTATCGTTTATAATGTCACTGTCCCATCAGTAAAATTACAGTTGCGTATTTCATTAAATTGACGTGATGTGAGGATGTATTCTTATGGCGTGCAATGATTTTTTTTTTTCCAGCTGCAACCCCGGCGATGTCAAAAGAGCCGGAGAACAAATAATGAATCGCTACAAAAACATAATTCAAAGCAGTCAGTAGGCTTACTTTCACAAGTGCAACAAGTACAAGGCTGTAGTGCTTTTGCCCGTGGAAAAATACAGCATTGTGATACACCAAAGATGTGAAACTATATGCGCACGACTCCGCTGCGTTCGACACATGTCAAACCCTCAGATGAGAACCTGTATCGTACATATAGGTATTCATCCGTGCACCAAACTCCGCTGAAACCTCTACGGACGGTGATGCCATTTTCTCAGAGAACTGATTGGTCACTAGGCGGTGCTTTTTCATGCTGTGATCTGAATCTAGAACTCAACCTGCTCCGGAGCAGGTTAGCCGTTCAGCTTATCTTGCCGCGGTGATATACCTCGGTAAGAAATGAGCCGCCTTCATGGTACAGAAAACCCAGGGTTAAACCTGAAGTTACCACGATAAGCCCAAATCCAGCTTTATGGTACAGGCCCCAGAAGGAGAGAAAAGCGTAAACATGCCCTATGGATGAGAGATGCTAATTTTCTGACATACCGCTGAGAAGTCACTGTGACGTCAAAGATGCAGAGTGCATCGTAAGCTTATTCTGTGGCTATATAAAGAGCACCGTTGCCATAAACACCTCTGCCATAGGGGCCTACAGCAGAAAGCAGTTTCTTAGTCCGTGTCTAATACTCATGCAAATATCCAGGTGTACGTCAGATTTGGTAGGGATTTTTTTTTTCATTTGATTTTATTTGACTCACGCTTAAAAAAAAAAAAAAATTGACCGCGATTCGGTAGCATGTGTGGTGGGAAATATATTGCAACTCGACTGGGCCACAGACCCCGCCCCATGCCACAAATTGTGACAATAGTGGAATACAAGACTAAGAATAATTAATTATGAAGAATAAGGAGAAAGCATTGTCTGGGACCACCATATGTGGAACTATTTTGTTTTTCTCTTGGTTTTGCTTTTCCAATCACCCATTGACAATGTGGCCTGCATCAAAAGCTAGTGAAACTGATTCACAATCACTTGGGTTTCCTAAATCAACAGATTGAGGCTCCTAAGATTTAACTGAATTAAGGTCATTGTGTTCCCTTAACTTGAGGCATATAAATGTGCCACAATTCTTCTGTATGGGGTGGTGGGGAAACGTTTTAAATTCAAAGAATAAACATGATTACCACTCTCCTAAGAAAACTGAGCCAGGTTCATATGGCCTGCAAACTGCTGTAGAAAAAGTAGTGGGAATGAAACAAAAACTCATAAATCTGTTGAAAAAATCAGATAGCAACCTATAGCAGGCCGGCTTGATGAGCTAATCTTCCGAAATGACCGTATTGGTAGTCAACCAATGCAAAGTCCTTTCCTAGGAACCGGCGCACTCCGGTTTATACTGGATAAATCCAGAGAGCCAGTCTTCTGGGGTACCCAAAGTTGAGCTTCAAGTAAACTCTAGGTTTGGGAGGATCAGATATGGTCTTCGAGCATCCCTGGCGGCAAAAAATGAATTTACACCATGATGTAATGCCAAGCTCGTTACTAAGGGTGGAGTGTTGCTATATGACAATGAACCAATCAAAAAGTTGAAATGTTGAATAAGGTGGGAAAAGTCACGTTTAGTCCCACCTAAAGAGACGAGTCAAAAGGCCAATAAATATGAGGGTTCGACCATTGGTAGTCAGCCGGTGTGGGGCGAATGATGGGATATGAATGCTTCTTGGTATGCACAGACCAGCCCGGGTTGTTGTTTTTTCACTTTGAGCGAGATACAATAAACCCAATTACATCAGACTCTGGAGATTGTGTCCATTCTTTGGAAGAAACCTGCAGGTGTGTGGTGACCCCTCAGTCCTAGGGCCCAGACTGAGGTCATTCACCCACATTAATTTTGGCGAGCCTAACAGCCAGGAGGAAGAGAGGAAAGGAACCAGAGGTCGGTATGGAGGCTACCATTTCTGAATTCAACAAGTGGCCATGATAATATAAATAAGGTAAGTAGTGCCTTTTTTTTCTTTTTCCAAAAAGCTGCATGAAATATTTGTTGAACTTCAGAATGGTATGCAGCTGGATGGACCAAGGCAACTTAAAGTCTCTCCTCCAAAAGAACCTAGAAGTAAGATTGTAGATTGGATTGAGTAATTTGGAAAGGAAAAGAGTCTGATGCAATGTGTGCCTGAAATATATGTTATATGTTGTGATCTCTATGTGTCTTAATTATTTTAAGTATTGGTAGGGCGCTGGTTTGTCACATGTGCTACTTCCATCACAGACCTGGTCGGAGTGATGGTATCTGTGTAGCACAGGCTACAAATCACCAACCATTTCTCCTGTGTCTGAATTGAATAGGGGCAGATAACAATTGGGAGCACTCAGGTTGGCTGGAATCGTTTGGGGAGGATACTGAAAATTGTCTGCCTCGAGTGTATTTTACCTGATTTGTGAGCTCACTAGATAAGGGGGGAAGAGAGTTAAGGTGTTGCCCGATTACACAACCCAGCGCGCAGTAAAATTTTGTTTATGAGGCCTGCTTGTGCTTAAAATTTTGTTTATAAGGCCCGCTTGTGCCTAAAATTTTGTTTATGAGGCCCGCTTGTGCCTAAAATTTTGTTTATAAGGCCCACTTGTGCCTAAAATTTTGTTTATGAGGCCCACTTGTGCCTAAGATTTTGTTTATGAGGCCCGCTTGTGCCTAAAATTTTGTTCATGAGGCCCGGTTGTGCCTAAACTTTTGTTTATAAGGCCTGCTTGTACCTAAAATTTTGTTTATAAGGCCCGCTTGTGCCTAAAATTTTGTTTATAAGGCCCACTTGTGCCTAAATTTTGTTTATGAGGCCCGCTTGTGCCTAAATTTTGTTTATGAGGCCCGCTTGTGCCAAAAATTTTGTTTATGAGGCCTGCTTGTGCCGACAATTTTGTTTATGAAGCCGTTTGTGCTGACAACTTTGTAAATCGCTCAGAGTGACAACAATCTTGGCCAGAAGTGTAAGAGTATACGCTAGAAGTAGGTGTATGTGCCGGCAGAAAAGAGTAAAATATATATAAAAAAGGGAAAGAGCGAGAGAGAGAGAGAGAGAGAGAGAGAGAGGGAAACAAGAAGCGAGAGAGGGGGGAAAAAAGGAAAGAGAGCGAGAGGGAGAGAGATTAGTTAATATTGTAGAGAAGAAAAAAAAATTCCACAAAGAAAGGAAATTCGTTTCTAGAGTGTGCAAAAAGTTGACTGAGTGAATAAACCTAGCCAAAACGCGCAACCTTAATTACTGATTCGGAAAATGCATTGGAATGAGAAAATACTGGAAAATGTATGAACTTTTGGGGTTTGGGGCTGTGTAATTATTTACAGCTGGTATAAAATTTGTGAAGTATATGAGGCAAACGAAATCTGTAATAAGTGGATCCTATACATTCGGTCAAAATCGATCTGACCTTGTGTAAATAATTCAGCGCTGTGTACATAAATAATCTTGCTGCATTTTGTTTTAGACAGTGCGGTCTTAGTTACAGCTTTTAGAATAGAGATATGTTTGCTTGGTTTATTTAACTTGCAAACTAACTGACGGGATGTAGAATCGGTCGGACATAAAGGGAATTCATGAAAAATATATAGATGACTATAGGTATTAGGAGAATTTAGTTGGAAAAGTTATGGTTTATGTTTTTCTGGATTATTTGAACAAACTGACGGGGATAACTCTAAGAAATACATTCAAGCTAAATCCAGCAACGGACGTCTAAATTGACAATAAAAGGGCTTTAATAAAAGAAAAGCAGTAGTCTAAATGAGACGCAAATTATTAAGGTAATCGATGCATCAAGCTAGATAAAGAGCAGTGGAGAGGTATGTGAAGGAAACTCACTAAGAATTGGATAAATGACGATATCAGAGTTTAAATTAAGTAATGACATCATGTTGGTTCATTTGTCATCATTGCAACCTGACGGACAGATATTTGAAAGACACTTTGTAACCATAAGTTTGAGTGCCATATTTAGAACCGATTTAAACAGTGCTGCTTCAGAAGAAATATGGATAGTGGAAATAAAGAATTATTTGCACATGCATTGTATATTAAGTATGAGTACAGCAATGTGGGAAGCTATTCGTCTTACGAACATAAACAGACTGGTTACGCTGGAATAGTTACTGCATAAGTGAGCATATCATAACTCGCGCTGAGTTGATTGTGCGACTTGCGCTTGCAAATATCGATTTAATAAAATTGTCGTGATTAATTTAGTACCTATAACTGATTTGGTGAAGGATAGAGAAAGGGCACTATACAACACATTCTAACAAGAGCAGATAAGACTCCGAGGGAATTGGGAAACTTCGAAATACGCACTGATTATGTAACCGGCAGATATTGCCAGTTGAGGAAATGTTTTGGAAATGTTCTTTCGCAAGCTATCGTTGTCTTTTCTCTGCCACGCCCCCCCCCGCAGCATTTGATTCTCAACCAGCTGATTACTAATTACCAATTCCCCAGCCGTTTGTATATAAAGCGCTCATCGGATGACATTGCAGGTTTTGGCTTTCTTTTTGTTTGTTCTTTGGTCCCCCGTCTGCCACTGTTGGAAAGGTATGTCAGCTTAATGTTGATTTCAATTGTATGTTTGGTTTGCGTGAACTCAACCGAAATGTTTAACAGATCCAGTCAAGTTGCAATTTCCCTCAGCACTTCCTGGTCGTTTGGTTTTCCCTACCATAGGTATCTCTTGCAACTTAATTCTTGACATTTACGACTTGAATTATTTTGCTTTGTTCTGGTTGACTAAGTGCATTTTGTATTTCAGATTGTTCTGGGATTCGTGTTGGACAAAGAGTAAACACAAGCTGTGAGTGGGTAATGTGTAAAGGGCACGCAGAGGTAAACGTTTCTTGCTATCGCATTATATCGCATTGCTATGCATTTTAGTGTTTTAATTCAGGTCTGTGTTGGGATTTATCAATTGCCACTGCTGCTTTGCCTAATGTGATATTAGTGAAACAAAACACTTTTATCTGATTTTTGAGCAGGCCCAGTGAGAGGGCCTGGGGAGGTTTTTTGTTTTTCGTTTTTTTTTTGTAGTTCTTTGTAGTGACGAAGCAAGGGAGTGGTAATGGCTGCCCTGAGTTTCTCTCTTGGTTTTAGTTGCTAGCCTGAGGTTATATAATTCTATTTCTTTGCCTTTTCTCAGACAGGAAGCATCAGAGCTGTCCCCATAGGGCGGGTCACTGGATCTGGGTCCCCAAGCACTCCTGTAACTGTAGTGGTAACTTGCACCTCACCATTTGCTCAATTCACTTTATTTTGTAGTGCATGTGTGTGTGCCTGTATTTCTTTGTCTGTGCCTATGTGTGATTAGGCACCTGTATCGGGAGCACGTGTGATGTGCTGGTCTTTTTACCCAGGAAAGGCAACTTCTCCCGCGGTGGGTACAGCGACTCTTCCTTTTCCATGCATTGTATGCAAGATTAAGGTACTTTTTATTGGCGGCCTAGAATAACACATAATTTATTGTAAACTTGTTGCAATGAATAGTGTTTGACATGTTTCTGGGGGCAGCCATTGTCCCTCCCTTTTGTGGTGTTTTTTTAGCAGATTTTGTAGCATGATTTGATTTGGATTAGGGTTGTTGTGATAAAATTACAGCAGACCTGCTTTTATATTTGTATTTATTTGTGTATTTATGAATAAACATTGTCAATTTGGAATTGGGAATCACGTCTCTGTCATCCTTTTTCAAGCACCTGTGTGCACAAGACCTTTGGTCTTGGTGTAAGATTCAAGGCTTTGAAGTGAATAGCATATCCTGGGGTGAGAGGCCCTAGGTGGCGTAGTGGAGCAAGCCAAGCAAGACCATCTATTTGGCCCAACCCCCTTTTGGTCACAATTAGTTTCGTATCATATTAAGTCGGATAAATTAGGGCAGGTTTAGATAGATTTCCCTGATATACTGTGGTCATTGTATAGCGCCAGTTGCTGTCAGTCGGGAATGTAGATCTGACACTAGATTCACACAAGTTGATTTAGAGAGTGTTGCAGCTGGCTGCTCACTGATGCCGCCAAAGAATTTACCACTCAAGTGAGGAAAGGCAGTTGTTAATGACGTGGGTGTGCATTACCACCTAGCCCTGCGAATTATTATAAAGAGTACAAAAAATTAGATAATACCGAGATACTTACGTTTGAAATAAACTTTCACTTATAAATAGAACAAAAGTAACTGCAGAACTAGTACCTGTGTGAATAAAAAAAAACTAAGATTTAAGGAAAACGTGGGAGTCTTAGGTCCCTAGTTAATGACATCAGACAAAGGCAGATGGGAACGAAAATAAGAAAAATGAAAAATAATTGGAGGATTGCAGAAGGAAACGTAACTGCGCCTGTGGAAATTATGATTAGGCGACACCCAGAGCACCGAAAGAGGATTCAAAAATATATGGAAAAATGGCATAACAGAACCACAGGGGGCCAGCAGTGGCCCAGAGAAGGCACCTTTGACCCCGTTGTGTGCGATGAAGTGGAAACTATCATAAGTCATCACAAACCAAGAGACAGGAGTGATAAACGGGGGAAAAAAGAGAGCAGAAGAAAAGGAAGTGCTAGGATGGTTCAAGCAAGAAGGAAAACAGTATAGCGACTCACTCAAATTGATTAGAAGCATACTGGATGACAAAGAAAAAGAACAAAATTGGGAAAAGAAAGAGAAACAAGAACAAAGCCCATTGTACCCTGGTTTGAATCCACCACCATATCCAAGTGAAAAAAATCCTTTTAGGGCAGGACAATATGAATTAACTGGAGGAGGATGCAGTAGAAGTGCGTGGAGACATGGAATTTGCAGGGAGAGTCAAACTGAGATTACGAGCTGAAGAAGCTGGGGACCAAGGAGTAGGGATATGCAGTTGCAGCAAAGTGATGAACCAAACCCACCCTTATACCCACAAATAAAGAGGGAATTGAGCAGCAGCACAAGGGGGAAGACCCACTAGCTAGAAAGGATAGAGAAGATTATGCCAGAATGGTGGCTCTGGAAAAAGAGAAACAAAAGTTAACGGAAGGCACACTGAAACACAAAACATGGTGTACCTCAACCCCAAAACGAGAGCAATACAGGTATGCGCATAAACCAACCGGAAAACAGTCCGATGTTAGGGAATGATGCATCCAGTGACAGCAGTGATGAGGAGGAAATTCCACTAGGCCACATAAAACGAGTGGTCCGTGGGGCACTATATATAGAATCTAACAGACACGCTGAAGAAAGAGAAAGGAAAGTACGAGAAAAACCAGATGCCATGCTTAATGAACCCCTCAGGCACAGCAGAACAACCAGTATACTGGCACCCAAATGGTCATTTGAGAAGCGACCAGATGAACAGCCCAGCCTATTTAGGGAAAAAGGAGAGAAAATCGTGATTGCCGTTGAACAAAACGAGGAGCATCTGAGCGATGAAACAGAGGAGGAGGAAAGGCTTGGAACTCGAGTAAGGAAGGCCCCTGACAGATATGGGGAATATGTGATGCAGCCTGTAAAGAAGAAGCCTAAACATGAAGGAGGGGAAAACAATGTGATAGCATCCCAATTCCCCCTGGTGACTAAAGGAAACCAAGAACATTACGTACCATGGTCCTTCTTGGACATGGTAGGATTAATAGATCGTCTGCCGAATCTCACAGCAGGGGCAGGAAAATGGATTACCGTCTTAGAAGAGCATACAGGGGGACACAGGCTCACAATAGGGGATATAAAAGCCTTACTGATGCACATTGTGGGAAAACCCATAACGGACGAGATACTTGTTGCAGTAGGAATGCAACAAGTAACATTGGGACATGCAGCTGATTCCATCGTCTTCGATGGTTTCAGAAATGCTGTATGGGGAGAGCTCCGGCGACGATATCCAGATGACAGGGATCCTTCAAAACTTGAGGGAATGGAGCTGAAGGAGGGGGAGAATGTGCAGAATTTCCTGCATGCATTTCAGCGCAGATGGAGAGAGGAGACAGGATCCCATTGGAATGAGAATGCCACCTCTCAGAATTTATTCAAATTAATGGTCAAAAGAAGTCTGCCTCAGACAGTTCAGAAAAGACTGGATGGAGTGGTGGGACTGATGAAAATGGATTGGATATTATTTGTAGAACAGATAGTCCACCACATGGAACAATACCGGAAAGAGAAGCAGGAAGCAGAGGAACAAAGTAAGCAGCTGGCAAAAAAACTAACTCAACTTCAGGTGGGGGAATTTACTAAAGCCAAAAAGGAGAAAAATACAACCCAAGCATCAGTGATAGTAAACGAGGAAACCCCATCAAACCCAACAATTGTGGCCCCAGTAATTACTACAGCCATGACACCAGAACAAAATTCCCCAGTATCAACGCCAAATCCCGTCGAATCCTCTGTAGGAGCCCCAGTAATAAAACCTGCCCCTCAAGTCCCACCAGACAGGTATATATTAACCAGACGGGGGGGGGTATCAACCCCAAATGGGAAGAGGACGAATGAGACCTAGAGGGGGAGCACCTCAGCAAGGAGGAGGAAGAGGGTTATTCAACCAATTACTGTATGGCAGTAATCAAAGAGTGCAACCGCCAGGAGAGCAGTCTGGGGAATGAATATGTTGGGGATGCAAACAAGTTGGACATATTAGAAAAAGGTGTCCAATCAATCCATGGTCGGTACCAGACTCTTGGCCACCACCACCGCCCCCAATCCATGGATAGGGCCGGCTACAAACTTTAGAGCATAGGGGTGCCCAGAGAAGCCAGAGGGGGAAACAATGCTGCCTGTAGTTTCATCGCAGCCTCATGAAGAACCCACCATACCTGTAATAATAAATGAACAAGAACATCAGTTTATGATTGACACTGGAGCTACTTATTCTTGCATAGGGAAAACTGGCTCCAATCTCCCCCTCTCTGGTACATCTATTAAAACCATAGGCTTCTCTGGGAGACCACAAATAATCCCACTTACACAACCGGTCCCAATGTGAATAGCAGATAGGACTATAGTTGCACCAACTCTATATTCAGCCCAGACTCCGGTTAACTTGTTAGAAAGAGACATACTGTGCTCACTAAAGGCTAACATTATGTGTTCCCAAGATGATGTCTATATAGATATTCCAGAAGATATGCAGGATAAGATGATGTCCCTGTTATCATCAGAGACAAATACACTGCAGCCCATGGTATATTGGCTGCGTTTGACTTCTCAGGATTCCGTTTACCCTTCTCTGTACCAGCACTGGAAGGAATGAGAACCATGGGTGTGAGCCCACTTTCAAAACCCCACAGAGAAAGACTGCCTTTACACTGCACCCTCATGTTTGATGAACAACAAGTATGTGAGGACTATGAAGCATGCTGGGATAATGCAATTAATAAGAACCATTTTCTCATTGAAAGTTATGACATCTACATTGCTCCACAAGGGGCAGCATCTGCTGTAGTGTTACCGCCGCCATTGCAGGAATGGTTTCAAGTCCAAAAATATACCCCACATGTGACGCTGTTAGTGGCAGATGGCTGGGAGTCACATGACTTGGGACCAATGGTTAAGGCAGCGCTCCAAGTGCAGGAGTGGACCCCAACAACCAATAAAGACATTCACATTTCTCCAGATAAACAATTCACCAGAATATCCTTCGAAGCACATGATGATGGACGAGCTGAAAAAGTGCTGCTGGAGGAGAGACCACCAGCACAAATGCCTCTCACTTCAGAACAGGAAGTTCTACTGCAGCAGGTACCAGAAGACGTGTGGTCTAAACATAAAACTGATATAGATTGCATTAAATCTGCACGCCCTGTACGTATTTCCTTAAAAGAAGGAATCAGTTTACCATATCAGAAGCAATACCCTCTAAGACAACAAGCAATAAATGGAATAAAGCCAACAATTGATGGTTTGTTAAAGGCAGGAGTGTTCATAAAAACTAGAAGTGTTTGTAACACCCCAATTTTCCCAATTAAAAAGCCACATTGAGATGATTATCGCTTGGTACATGATCTGCGAGCGATAAATGCCATTGTAGAAGCAGAGGTGCTGGTAGTTCCCGATCCACACACACTACTCTCTAACATTCCTCCAGAGGCACAATGGTATACTGTAATTGACTTATGTTCTGCTTTTTTTAGTGTACCACTACATCCTGAATCACAACACCTCATTGCTTCTACATATCAAGGACAACAATATACATATACAAGATTGCCAAAAGGATATTGTGAAAGTCCCTCAATATTCAACAGAATACTAGCACAACACTTGCAACATATAAACATAGAAAGCACCCTAATCCAATATTTGGATGATTTACTAATCTGTAGCAGTACTAAAGAACAATGTGAGAAAGACTCCATTGCAGTACTATCAGCACTAGCAGCCGGAGGCCATAAAGTAAGTCGTGACAAACTCCAATTATGCCAACAGACAGTTGAATATCTTGGAAGGCAACTAACCGGTAATAAAAGATCAATTGCTCCATCACATGTTGAAGCTATCATCAAAGCACCCAAACCCAAAACAGTAAGACACATGCTATCATTTCTAGGATTGGCAGGCTATAGTAGACCATGGATTTGTGATTATGCTATTATTACAGCACCGTTACGTGCACTGATTAAAGCAGCTGGACAAAATAACAGCGCAGCTTTACTAACTTGGACTGAAGAAGCAGATGAAGCTTTCCAAGCCCTTAAATGCCAGATACAAAGTGCTCCAGCACTAGGCAATCCAGATTATAGTAAACCGTTCCATTTATATGTTGCTGAGCGATCAGGATTTGCGTGTGCAGTGTTGATGCAAAACACACCAACAGGCAAACAACCTTTAGCATACTATAGTACGAAATTAGACCATGTAGAACAAGGACTGCCACCATGCTACCAAGGGTTAGCGGCAGCTGCTTTTGCTTACCAAAAAGCTTTCACTTTGACTATGGGACATCCAGTAACATTATACACATCTCATCAATTACATGCATTGTTGACAAGCCCCCTATTTGTCTTAATTCAAGATAGGAAAACCGGCTATGAGGTAATTTTATCTGCCCCAGACATTAACATTCAACGCTGCAAAACCACAAACCCTGCGACTAGAATGATCCTACCTGTAGATGGAACGCCCCATAACTGTGAGCAAAAGACAAACAGCTTTCTTAAAGCGCAGGAAGATTTGCATAACCAACCAATTACAGCAGACCTTACATTGTTTGTAGATGGATCATGTTATAGAGATGAAAAAGGAAATCATGCTGGCTTCAGTGTGATACAACTAGAAACTGATGGGGCCTCGTTCTCAGAGGTACAGGCTGAAAAGGTAGCACAGCCATGCTCTGCACAGCTAGCAGAAATAAAAGCTCTGACAGCGGCATGCCTTCATGCAGCAGGGAAACGGGCCAATATTTATACAGATTCTGCATATGCATATGGGGTTTGCCATATTTATGGCACTATTTGGAAGCAAAGGGGCTTTCGTAGAGCAGATGGAACACCCATTACACACGTGGATCTCTAACTTGTTGGAAGCTATGAAACTGCCTGCAGCAGTAGCCATCATAAAATGCCCAGCACACCAAAAAACACATTCTTTAGTGGCAAAAGGTAATAACTTAGCAGATGAAACAGCACGTCGAGCTGCAATGGCCACAACAGGGCCAAGTCTGATGGGACCGTTGTTAGCTGAAGAGCCCGGTCCACCTGATGTAAATCTATCCTCTCTCATTGAGGCTCAAAATAAAGCCAGCATATATGAAATCAGTGCTTGGATAAGAAGGGGGGCATTGAAAAAAGAAGATGAACCACACAAGGGGTTATGGAGAGGGCCAGCAGGGCAATTTGTAGCGCCAGTATCACTAATCCGCACAATGATTAAAGATGTGCATGGTCAAAACCATTGCGCAAAGGGGGAAGTAATTAAACGAATTAAGCAGGCATGGTGGTCACCATATTTGACAGCCATGGTGAATCAAGTATTGCAGGAGTGTGAAATTTGCGCAACATACAACAGCAGAAAAGCATCTTTAGCGCCTATCGGGTACATTCCGCCACTGCCACCACACTGCACCTCTGCCTGTGGTAGAGAATATGTGTGCTAAATTTGAAAAGAATCCAATGAATAATATGCGAGATATCGATCAGACAAATAATGTCTTCGGACGGAATGACGGACGGACGGATGGTCCCAGATGGCTGACATGTTGCACTGCACCTCTCCCTGTCTTAGAGAATATGTGTGCCAAATTTGAAAAGAATCCAATGAATTATATTCAAGATATCGATCGAACAATAATGTCTTCAGACAGAATGACGGACGGACGGATGGTCCCAGATGGCCGACACTTTGCATTGCACCTCTCCCTGTGGAAGAGAATATGTCTGCCAAATTTGAAAAGAATCCAAAGAATAATATTCAAGATATCGATCGGACAAATAATGTGACGGAATGACGGACAGACAGACGGTCTCAGATGGCCGGCACTTTGCACTGCTCCACTCCCTGTGGTAGAGTGTATGTGTGCCAAATTTGAAAAGAATCCATTGAATAATATTCGCAGCACGGGCGGCGGAGGTGCAGCCGGGCAGACAGGAGACAGGGGTGATAAATCCTCCTCGTCCAGGATGGAAAACCTGTTCTCGAGCTGCAGGTCCCAAACAGGCGGGACTCGTGATGATCTCCTGCCGCGCGATCCGACCTAGGGCTCAGCCTGGTAGGGTGTGGAGCTGACGACCGCCTTGGGCCTTGCTCCCAGCTGGATCCAGTGGTCCTTGGTTTGGGTCGGAGCGGCTTCACTGGGGAGAGTCATGGAATCTCGATCACCCGTGGTGGTGACATTCGTCACGGTGAGAGCTGGAGCAACCAGGGAGTCAATGGCGTGAACATTCATTCATTCATTCAAACCTTTATTTATTCTCGAAAGGACATTGAGGTTTCCCTCATTTCCAATGCCGTCGAGATTACAGACACATTAAAACCACAGCACAATAAAACAAGTATAATATAGAACAATCACTGTGACCAACAATTTCGTCAGTGACAAGGTAAAATGCAATAAAATCAAGTAAAACAGTTGCAATGTGAAACACAATAGCTAGAAATTGAAGTCCTGAACTCTGAAAGAGAAGGAAGAACATCAATTTTTAGAGAGTGTTGGAGGATGTTCCATGAGCTTGGAGTATCAAAGGAAAAAGCTGTTTTACCAAGTTCAGTACGTGCTCGAGGAACTTTCAAAAGTAACAGATCAGTAGAGCGAGTTGCATAGCTACCAGCCTTCCACTCTAACAAGGTTGAGATATAAGGTGGTAATTTTCCAACGAGGGCCTTAAAGATATATAAAACCAATGTTTGTTGCGCCTCTCTTCCAGGGAAGGCCAACCAACCTTCTCATACAGAACACAATGATGAGTTCTGTACCCATCACCAGTAATAAATCTAAGAGCAGAGTGATATACACTGTCCAAAGGCTTTAGAACTGAAGCTGCAGCATGTCTGTAAATCACATCACCATAATCAATGACTGGTAATAACACAGCTTCAACAACTTTTTCTACAGAATAAAGGAAAGCTGGATTTATTTCTGTACAAAAAACCAATCTTTTGTCGCATTTTAGTGACAAGGTGGTTTACGTGGTGTTTGAACGTTTAATCCTCGTCAATCCATACGCCAAGATATTTATATTCAGTGACTCTTTCAATTCTAGAGCCTTCTAAAGTGAACAAATTCAAAGTTTCAAGATCAATGTTTCTGGCTCTGGAGAACAGCATGTACTTTGTTTTTATTACGTTTAAAAGAAGTTTATGATTTAAAAGAGATTTTTGAAGCTCATTAAAAGCAAGTTGCAAATTGTTGATGGCAAGCTGTACAGAGTCTGCAATACAATAAACAATGGTGTCATCCACATACAAATGGACATGGCAACCACTTAAAGAGGACACAATATCATTAATGTAAATAGAAAAGAGTACAGGGCCCAAAATGGAACCTTGCAGCACACCCCTATTAATAAACAAGAAATCTGATTTGGTGTCACCTGATTTAATGCACTGACGCCTCTCAGACAAATAGTCATGAAACCAGGCACATGTACTTTCACTCAGTCCTATGTTGAACAGTTTACTTAACAGTATGTCGTGATTAACTGTATCGAAACCAGAGCAACCAGGGAGTCGATGACGTGAACACTGGAAACTTTCAGATTCCTTCCTGTCTGCCGCTTGTCCGCTGTCCTGTTTTGCAAGCTATTCACACCTCTGCTGTTTCTGAGGAGGCCCCACAAAGAGCAACAACAACTCACAGCGATAACCATTCAAACATGTTTGTCTTGCTTCACAAGGTATTCGCACCTTTGCTGTATCTAAGGATGCCCCATACAGAACAACAACAAATCACTGAAACAACATTTCTAATAATTTTTTTCAGATGGAAAAGTCAAGACAAGGTAAATCTAAGAATGCTTCTGCGTGGCATTAATGATTAAGTCAAGCATTGCCGAGTCTGACCCAACACCCCTCCACAAGTCGCCATTCTGGTGGAAATGGTCAATAATATGAGGATTCCTCCGCATCTCAGAACGTGTATACTTCTCTGGAGTCTCTTTTCGGCAGAGCTAAGGAATTCCAAGAGGGAGAAGCTTTGAGATCATCTTGCAAATGAACAGACCCTAACTCGACGTCTGCATTTTAATTGGATCTTTGATGTGACTTCACTGTCCATTCACTGAAAAGAATGGGGAAGATTTACGAACAAATGGAAACAGCCTATGCGCAATCCGTCAGGTAGCGATTCCTTATGAATGACAACAATCAGTCCCAAACGGACTGCATAGTGGTATAATGATTTGGCCACGTGCTTTAACTGAATTTCCTGTCGATGTTGTTTTACTGCCAGTATCGTTGCTCAAGAAAGTTATCAGACTGGCAGTATTTATTCAGATGCACACGTATTGCTGTCTCAATGCAAGTGATACTCCCAAATGAACAGTCCCTCCACTTAAGAGAAGTCAAATGGCTCTAACATTGCAACATACAATTTCCCACTAGTCTGTGAATATCGCACCATTAGTCATTTTCATGATAGCTGTTCAGCTTCTATTGACTGCACATTGCCCAAAGGCTATGATAGTGCACTAGAGCAGTGGTTCTCAAGCTCAATCCTGACGCCACACTCTGTGTGCTTGTTTTTGTTCTGACCACAATTGCAATCTTAAGATTTTAACAAGCTGTTGATTTGCCTGAATTAGGTGCATTTATGTTTAGAGCAGTTATTTGTCGTCTTAAGCCACATTTGACAAATCTGCACATACCATGAAGAATTAAAATTTCATTTCCACAGTAAGATATGTTAGAAACCAGCATAAATAACTGCAGATGGAACGATTTGACCAAACCCTTAATCAACATAAACAATCAATAGGTACCTCATTGGTGACACATGGCTGCAAAACCAACAATTTATTAGTCAAACAATAAAGTCACGCCTGTTTTGTGTCATGTTCATTTTATTAAGTTCAGGCAAATTATTTTGAAAGAATTCGAAACACCAGTGTTCAGCTATCCAATTTGGAGCTTACTGATTTTCAGAGTCTAATTCGATCTTGTTCAGAAATGTTTTTACCTGAAAATCCTCACAATATGGAAAAATAAGCATAATGTTTGAGGGTTTTTATTCTTTATGGCACAGTGGATATGTCCATGAAAATGCGGCTAAATCTGGTAAATACCTGCTCTAAACATGGAATGCAGCTAATTATGGCAAATTGACACCTTGTTAAAATCCTACGATTGCAATTGTGGTCGGAAGAAAGACCAGCTAACACAGTGGGGCGTCAGGAACGAGTTTGAGAATCACTGCTCTAAAGGGCCTCCGATTATATTTTGAGCCACTGAGGAGAACATTATATTTGCAAAATTTAATATTCACTTTAATTGCTACTTATCCTGCAGACTGATGATAATAACAAAAGTAAAGGAATGTTTCCCCAAATTTGTACATCAATCTTGGGGTTTGCTTTCAGCTGTGGGTGAACTCAAGAAAAGCTTACAACATCTGTTATTCCAAAGCAGTCTACTATTTAAGCACTGACCAGACCCTACCCTGTTTACCTGCAGAGACCAGAAGATTGCAAGCATTTCCAGGGTGGCAAGCTCAACAAGTCCAGGGTAAACAGTTCCAGCATTTATGCAACTGACCTCCAGCACAATTACATCTGTGGGAGAGGGGGTTCCAGATGCCATCCAGCCATTTCTGTATATTCACAGAAAAGAGTGAGGAGGATTCAAAAACAAATGTAAATAGTGACGCTACATTCAAATAGGTAATGACACATCATGCATCACAAGGATGAGTCCCATCAAATCATTTGTCTCTCCTTCTGTGAAAAATACGCTGCAATCTGACGATTAACAACGTTTTCAGCAACTCCATGGTCTTGGTTAAAATTGAATACTTCTTATATGCCAGAGAGATTATATCGTACGCCTACTGTCAAAATTTGATTGATGGCTTTGATTGATGAGTTCATATGAGTTCATATGAATTAATTAAAAAGAGGTTATTATAGTTTATTCTGTATTTCCCCCCTTCTCCTAATCCTCCCCCCCCCCCTCCCTCTTTGGGGCTGAGCGAGTGAGATTCAGCACCATCCCCAAGCCCCCCTTCCCTCTCACCCTCCCCCCTGCATGCTCTGGTGCGGGCATAGAATTTGATACATTTTAGTGTGTTTTAGCGTGTTTTACATTTTTTTTGTGGGGATAAACCTTTTAAAGTATTTATTTAATTGTGTTATAGTTTAGTGTTTTTTAAACGTGTATTATTTGAGTGGTTGGGTGAAGTGAAAGTGATAAAAGTGGAAAACTTTATTTCAAACGTTTTGTTGGTTGTGTGGGGTAACGAAAGAGAGTTTAAATTCGGAGAGTGTTATAAAGTTGTTGGCGACATGTTGGTAAAACAGTGTTTTAAAGCAAAAAATGAGAGCAAGAAGTGTTAAAACAGGAAAATAAAGTGATGGTGAAAGCATGTTGAAAATAGCGGTGCATGCGGTGCGGTGAATAAGTGTGTGTAAAGGAAAAGGAAAGAAAGAAAGATACAATTATTTACCAGTTTTCGGCGCGATGTGTGCGGAAAAGAAAAGTTACCAAAAAGTTGCAAAGTAGTTGACTAAAGAAGCTGCAAAATAAGGCTGGTTTCCAGAGTGTTCATTCCGTACGTCTTATTCCCTTAAGTCCGTACGTCTTATTCCTCTCCCTTCTGTCTCTCTGACTGCGTACAAACGCATTGTAAGTGAGCGGACCCCATGGGGGCGGGTTTTGCTGTCTGTGAGTTGGCGGGGCTTGCGTGGAGGGGGGTAGCCAATGAATGATTGATTGAATTGCTGTGGCGAACAACTTCTGTCAAAAAATAATAGTACAATGAAACTTACCCAGGGGGGGCAGGGTTGAATCGGGCGGGTGTTTGCGCGCGTTTTTGAGTTGGCGGGACTTGCGGGGGGTAGCCAATGATTGATTGAATGCAGGGAGCGAACGACTTCTGTCAAAAAATAATAGTACAATGAAACTTACCCAGAGGCGGGATTGAACGGTGTGTGGTGCACACGTTTTTGAGCTGGCGGGGCTTGCGGGGGATAGCCAATGAATGATTGATTGAATTGATGAATGAAAATCTTCTGCCAAGTATAATACTAGTATATTGAAAGTTACCCAGGGGCGGGGCTGAACGGTATTGGTGTCTGCGTTTTGTGAGATTGTTCCTGACGGTCATTGCTGTGAATTGGGCTTTTCTTGGACCTTCACATATTTGATTTTTAGAAGGTGTGAGAAGATCATAGATTACTCACATTCACAATGTCAAGTTTTTGAAGGTCTGGGAATGTGTGCTGCTATGGGGTGTGATATTGTTCTCTGAGGTCATAGGTCTCAGGACGTTGCATTATTAGTCTTTCAGGCACCGCGGCTAACGTTTATACTAATGGGGTGTCATTATTCTTTTAAACAACAGCAGATTTGGCTAATTTAAGCAAAATTGTATTCCAGGCCAGCCAATTGTTCCAAAAGTATTTTTGAAAGAGTGCGGTTACGCCATGAATTATGCCACAAACGTATCCTGGGAACACCGCAACATAATTCTTCTAAACGGCTACAGATCCTACTTTCCCACCATAAGTAATGCCTGCACAAGCGCATATTTAAATAACCATCACCGGTGAAAGATTTCAGACCTACATCTAGTTATTTGTCCCAGGGGATTGGATACATTGTTAATCGCAGTTCCGCACCAACGGTGAATTGAAGTCGTGCGACACCATCTACTTCTTAATGTAAAATGTAAAATATTTTCTGTATTTTGTATTTGATAATGCTTAGTATTTATCACTTATAAGTGTTTTATTAGTAATATATTGCATCCAGTCTTGGAAATGAGTAACTATAAATAAATAAATAAATTCCGATATACACGATTATAGATAAACCATTTTCATAAATTTCAATGCTGCATTAGTTTGTTAAATTATATGCAAGGTCTTTGTTTCTAAAAATGCAAGTTTCAAAGTATATCCTAGAATTTTATGTTGAATATAGCTTTTAACTAAGTTTCTCATTTGAGCGGGAGTGCTTGCGGGTCGTGTGTGTGTGTGTGTCAGTTTTTTAAATTATATGCAAGGTCTTCGTTCTTAAAAAAAAACAGTCAAAGAGTTGAAATATACCCGTTATTTTTTCTTTCAGTATGAATAAACAAGCAGGGACTTTTAGGTCAATGTATCAATCATGTTACATCATGTATCATATTAAAGTCTTTTAACTTTAAGAAATGATAAAATCGTATGTAGAGAGCTGGAAAATGCGAGTTTCAAAGTAGAATTTTATGTTGAATATAGGTTTCAACTAAGTTTTTCATTTGAGCAGGAATGCTTGCTGGTCGTGCGGCGCGCGCGCGTGTGTTTGTGTTAGTTTGTTAAATTATATGCAAGGTCTTCGTTTTTAAAAAGCAGTCAAAGAGTCGAAATATACCCGTTATTTTTTCTTTCAGTATCAATAGGGGAGACCGGGGATAATAGTAACACTTTTTGTTTGAGCACGTGTAACTTAGTGGTTCTTTGTGCTAGAGATCTCAAATTTTGACATGTGGTTCCCATATTTGTCTGCTATAAATGACATACACTTGGACTTCTACTACACCATCACAGATTATGTAAATTAATGTCAAATATAAACAGGTATGTTGTTTCAACCTACCCCACAGTACTGGGGTGAGTTGTAACACTACTTGAGGATGGATGTAACAATTAAATTATTATGCTTAAAAAAGATCCACACTATTAAATGTATGGAAGCACTTTAACTGAGGAGGAGATAAAGAATAACATTACAGATGTTAAGCGATTCAGAGTCCGAAATGGGGGGAAATCCAGATGCTCCTGTATTGATTACGTCTGAGGGGGAAGCATTGCCTGACAGAGTGTTCGTGGGGTGTCTGTCCTATCTGGTGAGGAAATATGAGAACCCTCCACTAAGGTGCTATAAGTGTCAAAGGTATGGACATCATGCAGCAGCATGTCGTGGGAATCGAAGGTGCGCTAACTGTGGGGGTGGGCATGATCTGTTGGAGTGTAATATGGAGAATACAAAATGCTCTAACTGTGGAGGTGCTCGTATGTCATCCTTACAGGGGTGTCCTCATTCTGAGAGGGCAAGACAGGTCCAAAGTGTGAAGGAGCAATACAAGATTTCATATGCAGAGGCAGTGAAAAAAGTGGGCGGGTATAGGGATGTTCGGCCTGTGACGGAGGTTTCTCGGGGAGGCCCTCTGCTGGCCACACCAGTACCTACACTTGACTTGTTACCTGACAGAATTGTGTTTAAAAAAGAAGAGATACTAGCCTTTATGGCAGATGTGATGTATGCTACCAGAGGGAAAGCCTCAAGGTCTGACATGATTAAGGTGGTGGTGGAGGCAGGCGTGAGGTGGCTTGGAGTTAAAAACTATGAGCCACAGATGTTGCATGAATATATGAAAGGGGGACAAATGAGGCAGGAATCACAGACACAGGAGGAGAATGTGGAGCAGTCAGAACTAGAGAGCATGGAGAGTAACAGCATTTGGGATAATGGGTTGGATGATTGGGTTAATTTTGATGTTTTCCACAATTTATTTACGCAAGCCTTGGAGAGGTTGGAGAGCCTCTGGCCATCTTTACTTCTGAGAGGCTCAGCTTCTCTAAGACATCCCTTTTATAGCCATTCATGTTACACACCTGATGCCGGTTAACTAAATTGCTTGCTAAATGTTCTTTCAGCTGATTCTCTTATACAACCCCAATTCCAAAATAATTGGGACAAAGTGTAAATTGTGAATAAAATCAAAATGCAATGACTTTCAGATCACATGAGCTAATATGTTATTTACAATAGACCATAGATAACATTTAAAATGTTGAAACTGAGACCTTTTACATTTTTATCCATAAAATGAGCTTATTTCAAATTTTCTGGCTGCAACAGGTCTCAAAAAAGTTGGGACACATGCAAAAAAGGGCTGAAAAAGCAATTAATATTTAATATATAAGACAATTAGCTGAAAGAACATTTAGCAAGTAATTAAGTTAACTGGTATCAGGTGTGTAACATGATTGGCTATAAAAGGGATGTCTAAGAGAGGCTGAGCCTCTCAGAAGTAAAGATGGCCAGAGGTTCTCCAACCTGTGAGGGCTTGCGTACAAAAATTGCGGAATAATTTAAAAACAACGTTCCTCGATGTCAAATTGCAAAGGCTTTAAAGGTCTCATCATCGACAGTGCATAACATCATCAAAAGATTCAGAGAAACTTGAAATCTCTGTGCTAAAGGGACAAGGCCAAAGACCTTTACTGGATGCCGTGATCTTCGGGCCCTCAGACGCCACTGCATCACTCACCGGCATGATTCTGTCATTGACATTTCTAAATGGGCCCAGGAATACTTCAAAAAACCACTTTCTGTCAACACAGTCCGCCGTGCCATCCACAGATGCCACCTATCCTGCAAAAAGGAAGCCATTGTTGAGCATGATCCAGAAGCGACGCCGTGTTCTGTGGGCCGAGGCTCATTTAAAATGGACTGTAGCAAAGTGGCAAAGTGTGATAGCATGGGAATGCATTAGTGCATATGGTGTGGGACACTTGCATGTTTTAAAAAGCGCCAAGAATGCTGAAAGGTATATAAAGGTTTTAGAGCAACATATATGCCCCCCTCCAGATGATATCTATTCCAGGGAAGGCCTTGAGTATTTCAGCGGGACAATGCAAAACCACATACTGCAGCTATTACAACAGCATGGCTTCGTAGTAGAAGAGTCCGTGTGCTGAACTGGCCAGGCTGCAGTCCTGATCTTTCACCGATTGACAACATTTGGCCCATAATTGAACAAAAAGTCCGTCAAAGGAGACCCAAAACTCTCCAGCAGCTGGAAGCCTGTAGTAAACAAGAGTGGGATCAAATTCCAATGGCTTAACTCAAGAAACTTGTCCCCCCAATGCCCAGACGCCTCCAATCTGTGTTAAAAAGAAGAGGGGATGCTACACCATGGTAAACAGGCCCCTGTCCCAACTTTTTTGAGACCTGTAGCTGCCATCAAATTTGAAATGAGCTCATTTTGTGGATAAAATTGTAAAATTTCTCAGTTTCAACATTTGCTTTGTTATCTCTGTTCTATTGTGAATAAAATACTGGCTGGTGTGATTTGAAAGTCATTGCGTTTTGATTTTATTCACAATTTACACTTTGTTCCAACTATTTTGGAATTGGGGTTGTATATTAATTGCTTTTTTTCAGCCCTTTTTTGCCTGTGTCCCACCTTTTTTGAGACCTGTTGCAGCCAGAAAATTTGAAATAAGCTCATTTTATGGATAAAAATGTAAAATGTCTCAGTTTCAACATTTTAAATGTTATCTATGTTCTATTGTAAATAACATATTGGCTCATGTGATCTGAAAGTCATTGCATTTTAATTTTATTCACAATTCACACTTTGTCCCAACTATTTCGGAATTGGGGTTGTATATTATTTCAGCATTAATTGTTAAAAAATAAGCATTAAAACATGATAAAGCTGTTTTTAAATCTATTTAAAACATTAATACACATGAAATTATTCACTTTATGTGTGTCCGAGAAATCATTGTCAACTGTGTTACCCGCTGACAAAACCCCTATAAATCAGCAATGGTTTGCTCCAAAGTCATATGACTCACATTGCTGGAGGGCACATCCTTTTTGGCCAGAACCTTGAAGACAGTGTGGTAAGTTTCAACTCCTCCTAGTCAATATTTCATCAAAATGATCGTCTACACATGGAGTGGATTAATTGTTCGTAATCTGTGTTATCAACATTTTCTTTTTTACTTACTTTATATTTTTTGTTATTAAAACATCTAAAGAAAGCACACAGAGATATGAGTTGATCATGGTCATGTGGTGACATCTTCAACGTCTGTAGCTAGCACAAAGGCCAAAAATGGAGGAAATGTCAACTGTGTTACATGTCAATTGTGTTACCCATCAAGTGTAACACAGTTGACAGGGAATGACACGGTTGACAATTTTGGCAGGGTTTATTTTCATAGTTCATGCTTATTGAGTGTAGTTGGTTTAAACACATTAACTTGATTAAATTGTTATTACACATAAATTGCACGATGAAATATATACAAGAGTAATAAGGTAGTAATTACATAAATGCATGATTTGAATGATAAATATCAGGAAATAACTCAACTGATCTGAATCTATTAATTAACTATTGCTATTACATAGAAATGACATGATGGAAACACCTTTGTAGGTGTAATTACTTAGTAATTAGACTACATAAACCATGATTTGAATGATACAGGGATATCATCAAAATTATCTATACACTGAATACATCATTACACTCTAACTAGACTTTGCTACATGATTAAAGAGCATTCCTTAGATATATTCCATTCCATAGCCTAAAGCATTACTTTCATGGATCATTTTGATATGTTTCAGTGGTTTGAAATGACAGTTCCCTGTTGACATATGAAATTGTTTACAAGTTCACCATGTGGGCAGACACCCATGGTAATGAAACTCGTTCTGCATAAATGTACATATCTTAGCTTTCTTTGTTCAAAATTACAACTTGTTTTCTCATTTCCTTTCCTTTTAATCATATTATCAAATACAAGGGTATTTTTCTCAATTAGAGCACTTTTTGAATGTCATTAAAAGAAAAAAAAAAGTTGTCTGATTCTGATTCTTTTTTTTTTCCCCCAGGGGTAGGGTTGCCCTTAAGGTACTCTAAAAACCATGAGGCAGAGCTTAAACCAGGGCAGAATTTTTTGGGCAGGCCATTTTAATTTGCTGTGTCCTCGGATCCACTGAACTCCGTTCCTTTTTCAAGTGAGGCTCTCTCCTGGTACATTGTATTCTGAAACTGAGTGAATATCACCCTTTTCAGTGATTGAAACTGATAAACTCAACTTTGCATTTGGCCAATTTGTCTTGTTCCTGGGAAATTTGGCTGAAAGAGTAACGGAGTTGAGAAAATGGTTATAGAGTTGAAATAAGGTAACGGAGTTGAAAAATAGAGCTACTCAAGCTAAAAAAATGAAGACATTGCGAGAAAAAAAATACAACTTTTTTCAAATCTATTTCTTGTACTCTTAAACACTGTAAATGAACACTTTAAGTAAAACAAACTCTAAAAAAGAATGGATCTCGGCAGTCTGTTAACCAATATTAGTAACGGAGTTGAGGTTATCGAGTTGAGCATTTTTCAGGAAAGTGGAATTTTCCATGCACTAGTGCAGTAACTTTTGATGCTTCCTACCATACCAAGGAGGGTGTTGCACAAGTGTTATCAAAAGCATGATTAAAAATTTGTCCTACCGTTACCATGGATTTTAATGAAGGTAACGGAGTGGAGTTTAAAAAGTATACTCGCGATAGGATGCCAAAATTTTGAGAAATATTGAAATAATCAATATTATTTAAAGGGCGATTCCATGAAAATGTGGACAAGATCAATAAAAATTCAAAATGCACCAAATGAAGTTGTGTTGATAATTTTCATATGCCTATAACCCCTTCTTTCAGTAACAAAAAGATCTCTGATCAGAAAATCATGTGTAGTTGTTTTTTAACCCTTTATCTGCTAGTACCTAATTTCGGACAACACATGGTTGATCTTGCATAACTTTTTACACAGGCTGTCTCCCATTGGTATAGATATAGCAACTGTCTTCTACCGTGAATGGGTAGTGGATAGTAAGGTTTCGTTGCCACCACCCATAGATTGAACTTGGGCCTTTTCCACATTTCAATAATTTGGCTTGAAATTTACCAAGCCCCGTTGTCCCGTACGACACCAAAACTATGAATTTATCTTTGTACCACTTGTTTAGAATGTTTTACAACAGTGGTAATGATTATTTTCTGAGTGTTAGTACCACGCAACAATATTTGCCATATTTAATTAAATTCACCCTCTTGGTTAGGACTAGACACCAGATATTTACTTGTCCCGTACAACACTTTGTCCCGTACGACACCATTGTCCCGTATGACACCAATACAGTTTTCAGTATTTTGAGAGACCCCAAGGTATGTACAAGGCAGAAAATCAGTAAGAATCAATAAATCATTTTGTTTTATTTATCTCAGCTTGCAAAAGGAGACATAAAACAAGAGAGGGCAGCACGTGAATCGAATTTTCGGCTGGGCATGGTAGAAATTACTGAAATTCACACAGATCATGAAGATGCACACTTGCGAAAAGTTTTAAAGTGGCGTACTGTCTCAGATAGCAGACAATACCAAATTTCAGGTAAAGTGAAGCAGGATGCATATGGTATGGCAAATTAATTACAGGTAATATTAATCAAGGCCAAAATCCATTGACAGTTGCATGGTTGGTGTCACTGTCAGCCATGTGTCAGCTAAGTCTATATCCAGACATAGTACTGTTAGATACTCGTCATCGTGGCCAAAGACGGTCATTTTCGACGTCAAACTTATGACAATCAGTCAAAATCGCCACATCCAAGTGATGTCGCTACACTATCTCTATGCCTGACCATGGTGATTTGCCAGGTATCGGCACTAGAATTAGAAATTGTTGGTTTAAGGAGAGCTGCTCAGTTCTGGCCTGTTTGGCGGAAAATGCGGAGAAAAAAAAATTACTTGTTCATGTTGTTCAAATTTTTATCTGTTGTCAATTTTGTGATAAAACTTCGTGTTATAGAGGACTTTAGATAGCCATGTTATGACTGTTACCATATGTGTCCTGTCAACTGTGTTATTTTGTTGTCAACTGTGTTACATATGATTTTTGTGCCATAATTACTTTAAATGTTGGCTAAACTGTAATATAAATGATGAGGGACATTTCTATAGAGTGATGACTTACATAATAATGTTGGGTAACTTTTAAATTCAGTGTAATATGGATTTGTGTTCAAAAAATAGTCATCCTTGATGATAATATCCCACAGGATATCAATTTTCAGCTCAAAATTCTTATTTTCAAAGCCGTTAGACAAACAACAACAAAACTTTGGACGAATAGACCCAAGAAGTTGCAAACAATTGTTTTATCAAATGCATAGTACTTCATTCATGTGTTCTGCGACACAACTTTTGGCCGTGGGGCAGTTGACAAAATAATGAACCAGGTGTTTATTTTGATTTGAATATTTAAGAAATCATTAGAGCTTAAGCTTGCCAATTAATGGATTTAGCACAATCCAGGGGTATATTATGGAAACAAATAGAATAATATAGCTGCAAGCAGCAATGAAGGGGCCAAGCACAACAGGGTCACCATGTAGACAAACAATCAGGACAACCCCTGAACAAGACAACAGTCCGTCATTAGTGTTTCAGTTAGCATGCTTACTAACGGTCCAAATTAACTTAAGTTCATTTTCATGGTCTTACCAGCCGATCACCTTAGGTCCGACAGCAACTGCATATAATCTATGCTGGCTCAGGTCATGCCACCCAACACTCATTGAAATCTATTCTGACCCACATGCGTCTTTTACCCCAAACTTTTTGTTGACATATCTGTTTTCATCCTGGAGTAATGGGTATTTTAATACATTTTTTTGTGTTTTTCTGGTGTAGTGCCTCCATGTGGCTAAATGTCATGAAACTTGGTGGGTATCCAATATTCCCTCTGCTAATGAAGTTTACTAAGTTTGGCATCAATCAAATGAAGCTTTGCTGAGATATGGCTCACTTCCTGTTTGGTGTCTTTGCCATCCAAATACATTGGAGGACAGCACCCATATACTTTGCCCTAGCAAAATTCTTTTAGTACCTTTTTGTCAGACCCCTCTCTAGATGATACTTGCCAAATTTGGTGGCGACTGGTTCAACGGTCTAGGAATAGTTTGCAAAAGTAGGTTTTTAAAAAAGTCAATATTGCGGACAATGCCATATGATGATTTTTCTTAAAATGGATCCATTTCATTCATTATGACCCAAGGATTCAGAAGAAGAAAAGATCACAACTCTAGGGCAAATGGTTCAAAACGTATAAAATAAAAATGTACTCTGGACTTTGGCCTGTTGGTAGTGCTACAGGGAATGATGGAATGACCCCAAATTTGGTGCCTAGATACCTTGCATTGTGCTCTATGATGGAGCCAAATTTCACCATGATGCACAAAGGGCTTCTATGGTCTGCCATAGAAAACCATTGAAAAAATGATAATACCAAGATGGCCGACAAGCAAAATGGCTGACACCTAGGGTTCATAATACCCCAGTTAGGGTTCTTTACTTGATGATGCACAAGAAGTTTGGTTGAGATATCTCTTTTCTTCCTGGAGTAATGGGTATTTTAAGACAATTTTGTGTTTTTCTGGTGTAGCGCCCCCATGTGATCAAATCTCATGAAACTTGGTGAGTACCCAGTAATCTCCCAGGAAATTAATTACATTAAGTTTGGCATCAATCCAATGAAGCATTGCTGAGATATGGCTCACTTCCTGTTTGGTGTCTTCGCCATCCAATTTCATTGGACGACTGCAGCCATATACACTGAACAAAAATATAAACGCCCCATGTCAAATTTTTGAGTTTTTATTAACAAAAAACTGGAACTGGGATTCGTCTGTGAGTAGCACTCTTCTCCAGCGTGCCAAGGGCCATCGAATGTGTGCGTTTGCCCATGCGAGTCGGTTCCGACGCCGGACAGCGGTGAGATCCAGACCACGGTGAGGACACCTGCGTGCAAGTTGGCTTCTCGCAGGTGATTACGGACTGTCTTTGGTGTGATGCGTCTGTTGTGCAGACCAACGGTCTCATCTGCTGTGCGTGTCGCTGATCTGAGCCGATCCCGCAGGTGGATGAGCCGGATGTAGCGATCTTGTGCTGGTGTGGTCACACGTGGCCAACGTGGATGAGGTCGATTTGCAGTACTGCCCGTCTGTTGGAAACAAACTCTCAAACGGCCTATCGTCCGATAGTTAACATTCAGCTGCACAGCGACCGCTCTAGTGGACATCCCTGCATCCAGCATGCCAATGGCACGTTCCCGCATGACCTGAGACATCTGAGGCATGATGACTTTTGACAAAATTTGACATTTTGGGGTGGCCTATTATTGTCCCCAGTATAAGGAATGTCTGGGTACTGCTCATTCTGTCTGATCACCGTCTGGAAATGCCACACCCATGTACTGAGTGAAATCACTGCATCACTGAGCAAATGCTCACTGACAGAGAGATGGATTAAAAAATGGTACACAAATCAAGAGATATATCCCTATTGTACAAGTAAGAGTCAGCATATACTCACTTAGAGTTGTTAACTCCATGTGGTATCAATATTTGACATGGGGCGTTTATATTTTTGTTCAGTGTACTTTCGCCTAGCAAAATTCCTTTAGTAACTTTTTGTCAGACCCCTCTCTAGATGATGCACGCCAAATTTGGTGGCGATAGGTTCAACGGTCTAGGACTAGTTTGCAAAAGTAGGTTTTTTGAAAATTCAAAATGGCGGAAAATCCAAAATGGCGCAATAGGTGCATTCGACTCGGCATGACCCAAGGATTCACAGGAAAAAAAGATCTTAACTCTAGGAAAAACGGTTCAAAAGTTATAAGCAAAAATGTACCTTGAAATTTGGCCTGTTGGTGGCGCTACAGGGATTTATGGATTGACCCCACATTTGGTGCCTGGATACCTTGGACTGTCTTCTATCAATGTGCCAAATTTCATCAAAATCCACCAAGGGGTTCTATGGGCTGCCATAGACTTCCATGGCAGAAAGTATAATAATAATAATAATAATAATAATTAAAGCTGCAAGCAGCGTTGAACGGGCCCTCGCACCCTTGCACACATTGGGGGTAATGGTGAGATCCTGACGGGTGCAGGTGTGCACTCACGACCATTGGACGGGTCAAGCACAGGCACCAACTTGTGATAAAGTTACGAGCGAATCAGACAAAGCACGAAGGAGTTATGACAAGTTGATAGTTCATCCAGCAGGGGGCGCTTGGAGCATAACCAAACGTGAGCAGGTGCATTCAGGGGCAGACCCTCAGCACAAATGTCAAGTTTTGAGCAAATCGGCTAATGTCAATGTAAACTATGGCATTTCCTGTTTCCACAAGAGGGCGCCATGAACAAGATTGCCTACGAGCATATGGAGGCGGTTAGGGCGGGGCTCTCATCATGTACAGGAATTTTGAAGCCGTTTGGATGAAGTATGAGGGAGAGAGAGCTGCTCGAATATGCTTGGCGAGGCATCAGAAATGGGGACGCCATAGCGGCCACGCCCACTGACCTACAGACATGCAGAGCATAACTTTTGATCAGCATGGTCTCTTGATGATCTGTAATAAATCTGAGGTCGATTGGACGAAATCTCGAGGAGGAGTTCGTAAAAATACATCATGTGGAAATCATGCGAAAATGACACGCTAAATCAAAATGGCCGACTTCCTGTTTGGAATAGACCAATGATGCCGGAGACTTTTTTGTGCGTCTTGGCAACATACACATGTGTAACAATTTTCATTTTCCTATTCCAAAAAAACCCCTATGGGGAGGGGTTTTTGAACATTTCAAGGGGGCGCTATAGAGGCATTTTGCTCCCCCCACGGGCGACGCCCCTATCAGATGTAAGAACTCGCCACCCTTGACCTGGGTATTAATTTTCATGATGATACAAGTTCATTAAAGACATCAAAAACCCAAACGTATTTTCATGGCGAAGGATCCCTAGTCGCCGCGTCGCCAGACGGACGCCATTACTCATAGCTTCACAGCATTCATGATGTAGCTTCACCAACTTGTTCTGCCTGTTTCAGAAGTGTAATGAAGTTGATGGGTTTAACTATGTGTCATCAGTACAAGTGAAAGTAAAAACAAGTTTCCTGTTAGCGGCCACGCCCACTGACCAACAGATATGCAGAGCACAACTTTTGATCAGCATGATCTCTTGATGATAAATAATAAATCTGAGGTTGATTAGACAAATTCTGTAGGAGGAGTTTGTTAAAATACAACATGTGGAAATCAGGCCAAAATGACACGTTAAAATCAAAATGGCCGACTTTCTGTTTGGAGTAGACCATTGGTGCTAGAGACTTTTTTGTGAATCTTGGCAACATACACATGTCTACCAATTTTCATCTTCCTACTCCAAAAAAACCCCTATGTGGAGGAGTTTTTGAAAATTTCAAGGGGGCGCTATAAAGGCATTTTGTTCCCACCATGGGCGACGCCCCCATCAGATGTAAGAGCTCGCCACTCTTGACCTTTTCGTTCATTTTCATGATGATACGAGTTAATTAAAGACATCAAAAACCCAAACGTATTTTCATGGCGAGGGATCTGTAGTTGCCGCGTCGCCACACGGATGCCATTACTCGTAGCTTTACAGCATTCATAATGTAGCTTCATCAACTTGTTCTGCATGTTTTAGAAGTGGAATGAAGTTGATGGGTTCAACTATGTGTCATCAGTACATGTTAAAGTAAAAACTGGTTACTTCCAGTTACCACCGGAGGGCGCTATAAGTAAAGTGGGAAGTGAATAGATTCGGATGTTCAGGGCGGAGCCACTATCACGTCCAGCAAGTTTGAAGCTGCTAAGGTCAAGTATGTGGGTGTGACAGCATTTTGAAATATTTTACTCGAGTCGCCAAACTTTGTCACATCCTAGCAGCCATGCCCTTTGACCTACAGACATGCAGAGCAAACTTTTTGATCAGCTTGGTCTCTAGATGATCTGTACCAAATTTGAAGTCGATCGGGCAAAATCCCTAGGAGGAGTTTGTTTTCAAAGTAAAACCTGGTCACTTCCTGTTACCACCGGGGGGCGCTATTAGTAAAGTAAAAAGTTATGATATGGGAACGTTCAGGGCGGAGACATCATCATGTCCAGCAAGTTTGAAGCTGCTAAGATCAAGTATGTGGGTGTGAGAGCATTTTGAATTTTTTTTGTCGAGTCGCCAAACTTTGTCACGCCCTAGCAGTCACGCCCTTTGACCTACAGACATGCAGAGCACAATTTTTGATCAGCTTGGTCTCTAGATGATCTGTAGCAAATTTGAAGTCGATCGGGCAAAATCCCTAGGAGGAGTTTGTTTTCAAATTAAAAAATTCAAATCAAAATGGCCGACTTCCTGTTGGGTTTAGGGCATGGCTCCAATGAGGTTTTTTGTATGTCTGGGTATGACACATATGCGTACCGAATTTCCTCTGCCTAAGACAAAGTAACCGAATTTCCCTATGGGAATTTTGAAACGTGTGTAGGGGGCACTATTTCGGCATTTGGGGTCGAACATGTGCGAGCGCCCAAAAATATCGAATTTCGGATTCCGGCCGGACGAATGTGGAAAGTTACAAGCATTTTCACATTTGGGAAAGGGACGAAATTGAGGCATAAAAAGTTGCAAGAAATAATAATAATAATAATAATAATAAACAGTACGATTTCAATAGGGTCCTCGGACGACTTGCAGTCGGCTCGGGCCCTAATAATGATAGTGAAAAATTCTAACAATTACAATAGGTGCCTTAGCACCTTCGGTGCTTGGTCCCTAATTTAGCCAAAAAGCACACTGATTTTTTCACTTTTTGGTTGATCTGAAATGTACCCCTAATTATAGAATCACTCCTAGTCTGCCGGGAAACTAAAAGAAGAAGGCGGCCTGTTTGGTCACAATCAGACTGTATAAAAAGATGGACGAAGCAACTGTGACGTCACCCATTGGTTTCAGCATACCATTTAAGAAGCCTCGATTTTGGCAATTTGAACAGCACCATTTTGTCATTTTGAAACTGTATGTGATTCCTATTGGACGTGAGCGTGAATTGAAGATCCAGGGAGGAACGTGGCTCTGGATCTGACCGTATCGGACGAGGACCAGAGGATAGCCACGCCCCTATAGAATATTCTGGTTTTATCCTTTATTCTAGTCTACTTGGGAACATAATTACAAAAATGACATCACGATATATCGAAGGAGACTTGAAACTTGCGATAGATACCATAAAATGATGTGGAAAATCATTATTCAAATAATAAATCAGGTGGCAAAGTAGGGTCATTTTCTCATAGACTTCTTTCTGCAACCACCGACGTCACCATCTGCTGGCCATTAGATATAATGCAAATTTTTGAGATTTCCGCATCGGCCTCACTTTTCGGACCTGGGTGCTGCGTCCATCTTTTTATACAGTCTATGGTCACAATTCATCCACGATGGCTAAGCGGGGAGAGAAGGGATATTTTTTTGGCAGTTGCTACGGGTACGGCAGTTTTCCAATGCATTTCAATGTAGAGAGGTACTGCAGGCCCAATTTCAAACCCTGCCCTAACCTACCCTGACCCTGACCCTAATCCCAACCTTAAGGGCCGGTTCAAACTCTACGTTAAGGTAATGGTGCGCGCGAGCATAAAGGCAACGATCGAGCAACGCCAAGGTAGCCATCTTGCGTCCTTGCGTAACAAAAGTGTGTCGTCCAAATTTTTGTAACGCGACGCATCGACGCGTGTATTTCCGTGAGATTCCAATAGGGGAGATAAAGCAAATAATGCACCATGCGCTGTGTTCAACACACCAAAAAGAAAAAGGAGGAGGAGAAGGAGAAGACTTTGCTGCCCCCTATTGCATGAGCAGTGTACTGCTTTTTAACGAGGCACGGCGCAGCAAGGGACGCGCGTTCAGGCTTCTCTGTGAACGGAATGGAACGGACCTGTGCTTGCGTTCGCTCGCGTACCTTGCGTAGAGTATGAACCGGCCCTAACCCTGAGCCCTAACCTAACCCTTCCCCTAATCATAATCCCTAATCCTTATCCTGGTCCCTTGAAATCGACTGCCGTATCTCTAGAGTCTAGACACTGCGTATTTTTTTCACAACGCTGACAGAAAGCATGCTGCCGAATCGCGTTCAATTTTTGTTAAAAAAAAATGCACTAGTAAAATAAAATCAAATTAAACAAAAAAAAATCACAACCAAATCGCAGGTAGACCTCGACATATTTCCATGAATATTTGACACAGACTGAAAAAAAATTAAAATGTAAGTCCCTGTGAGAGAGATTTTTATGGCAACGGCGTTCTTTATAATGCCAGAGATCAACTCCCGAAGCAAACTGCTTGTATCACGTCACAGTCTCTTCTATGCGGTAAAGTGTCGGTCTCCATAACAGAAATGTTTATGGCAACGGCATTCCTTATAATGCCAGAGATAAGCTGACGATGTACACTGCGTTGTCACGTCACAGTCTCTTCTATGCTGTAAAGCGTGGAGTCTCCATGACAGACATGAGATGTTTATGGCAACGACTTCTTTCTAATGCCAGAGAATACGCTTACGATGCACACTGCATTTTTGACATCTCAGAGACTTCTCCGGGGTATCTTTCTCAGCTGCTCTGATTATCTATATAACGTGAGAGCGCAGATTCTGCTGCGATTACATGTCATGGTTCTGGGTCTGTGAGATGCAAGTTAATACGTGAGGTTGCTGGTGCGTTGATTCAATTATTTACAGCAGGTGATCCCTGTTCTCGTTACACGCTCCGCCCCGAGACTCTGGTATTCACGCTCTGCGGTTCCTTCAGTCTGTGCTTCAGTGTCTCTTGTTAAGCACTCGAGTCGGTAAGGTATAGATTGGTGCGGACGGTATTTGCAGAACTATTTGAAAAGAATTGTATTTGTTCTGCGTCCGATTAGTCACTCTATTTCCTGGTGTAGTTCGGTGTGGGCGATATGGCTGAACTGAGAGAAAAGAATTGTAAACGTTCTGCGCCCACTTAGTTTTTTTTTTTTTTCTCTCTCTCTCTCTCTCTGGTATAGTTCGGTGTGGGCGGTATCGCAGAACTGGGGGAAAAGAAGTGTAGCCTATTCGTTTGCGCCCACTTAGATTTCGTTTCGGCATACGTTGGAGAGAGGTATTATTTTTGCATCCGCGACCACGTTTTGGGTTCGCCAGGGACTCCCTCTGCACTGATATTTCTGAGCTCCCGCTGAACCAAGACGGGACACTTAAAGACCCCGCTTTTTCCTTTTTATTCGTTTGTCAGGGTTGCTGCTCTGAGGGATTTATTTTCATGCAATGGGGTTTTACTCCTGGGTAGTATCCAATAGGGATCTGTTCCCTAGGTTTTAGGTTAGCAGGGGTTAGTGATGGGCAAATGAAGCTTTTGTGAAGCATTGAACCACTTGAGCCAATTGCTCCGAAAATTGGTTCAGTACTCGAAGCTTCCGTAAGGGTGACCTCTCCTGGCCATGTGTGAGGCTGCAGTCAAAATTAGGCTGGCTAGTCAGTGGACAGGAGGGTTAATTGCACACGCGCACACACAGTATATTATGTTGTATTTACAAATAAAGATTGAATGAGTGTTTTGTGTTATTGAGAGTGCTGTGGAAATATGGAATAGGTTGCTATAGCCTTATGGCAACACTAATCATACATACATTTACTGTAATGCTACTTAAAATAGACTTGAGATAGACCCTACTATAGGCTAGTACTGTACTGATATTTACTGTTATATGTAACTTTACTTTTCTTACGTACAGCCAGCACACCTACCTTATCAGGAGCGATCAAATTGAAGTGTTCCCACATATCAGAACGACCTCTCTTCCTGGCTGGCTCCATAATGATTCACCACAACAACGCAATACAAACAACAACTTGACAGCAAAAACACACCTCTTACTACAACCCACAAATTCTGCATTCTTTACGGCTGTTATAAAGCCTTTATGGCGGTCAAATTCAAAACTGTCACCAGTCAGTCAGTGAATCAGCTGATTGGCGCACTCAAGCCAGTCAGGTGATTCATTCTGGGAGCGAAGCAGTAGGCTCGTTCGACTTTATGCGGCGCCGGGCTGGAAGTGATGCACGCTGGTTAGAAATCTTGTTCGACTTCCGTCAGCGCTGCAGACCTTCTACGTAATATCCCCCTGTCACATGACCACAAGACCTCGCGGGATCAAGGCGTCTGCAGCCAAATGGTGCAGTTGTTCTCCTCTGGCTGCGGCAAAACGGATACGCCTCTGTGACAACGGAAATGGATCGTAATCGGTTTCAATTTTGGATGAAGCGTTTGACGTCTGTTACAGTTAAATTTGTCGAACATGAATTCTACTTTACTTACTTTACTTCACCCCATAGATATTTTATTTGGAATAACAAAGATATTCTCTACAAAAATAACTTTTTCGAAAACTGGGTCAACAATAATATCATGCTTGTCGGACAGTTACTTAATGAAAATGGTCAATTATATGGATATGCTGAATTTCTGGAAAAATACCAGATTCCTGGAACTAAAGGAATATGCAATTGTTTTTGATGCAATCCCCTCTGGAGCTGTTATGCTTCTGAGAGGCACAGACTTCCCTTGGCCTCTCACCTCCACTGCTACCTTAAAAGACACTGCTGTGGGGGGGCTGTGCTTCTCAGCTACACATAAAAAACTAACAAAACTATCAGAGGGTTATTTCAAAAGGAAATTGTAACTGCCCCATCCCTAATTTCATACTGGAACAATATTGTAGAGAATATACCTTGGAAAAAAGTTTGGTCCTGCCATTTCAATTCTTACTTGCCAACAAAGTCAGAGAAATCTCATAAACTTATCCATAGATTCTACCCAGCTAAAGCATTCCTTCAGAAATATAAATAGGATATTGATATAAACTGCTCATTCTGCAATAACTCACCAGAAACCATCTCACACCTTTTTTGGACTTGTTCATTTACAGAGGAATTTTGGTCACAAATGTTTTGTTAGCACATATTTAATTCCAGACTTTTCCTTTTGCTTTAAAAATGTTTTCGGGGTTTTTGATTTACAGATAAGGGACGGAGACAAACTTTTTATTATAAATCTTGTATTTTTACAGGCAAAATATCACATCCATAAAAGAAAATTTGATCGCTCAAAACCTTGCTTTCCAGCATTTGTATCAGAATTTAAAAACTATATGGACTCCATCAAGTATACAGAAAATGCCAAAGCCTTAAAGACTATGCAAACAATACAAAGACACTTAGATAATGTGACTGTGTACGATTTAAAAAAAAAAAAAGTATGTATTTTGTAATTATGTTTAGTGCCTTGTCACCCTAAGTTGTTGATGTCTTCCCCTGGATATATTTACTTTTGCTTTATGTACTTTTTTTATTATTATTATTTATTTATTTATTATTACTGCACTGTAGCCTAAACAATAAAGATGGGATTAACAGAGCTGTAAGAGCATCCCAGTGGGCTGTGAAGCATGATGTGTATGTGTGTGTGTGTGTGTGTGTGTGTGACTTCACTCACCTTCGTTCTTCGTCTTCAGTTTCTTCAGCGTATTCCTCATGGATACACAATGGTATTTCCATGGCTTCGACTTTGTCCCCCACAAACAAAGCAAAAGCCGCGAGATTGGCCATGTTTCTGACACTATGGGAAAGTGTTCGACTTGACGGCAGACCTTTTATACTCCTCCCCTGAAGTCGGCGGCGGTTCTTGTTGGCTACACAGTCAGCCACAGCCAGCCGGCAGTTCAATCTGAACGAGCCTAGTTACTGCCTCGGACGTCATATGTCACATGATTTTTTCCGCTCCGAAGCAAGCTTTGAAACAGTGGTTCTATGCTAAGGGTTTGAAGCACGTATCGACGCTTCAGTGTCATACTGCCATCACTAGCAGGGGTTTTGCGCCTCTTCTACCTGAGCTGTTTTCCGTATTCACTCGTTATCTTCAGCGGCCTCCAGTGGTCTGCAGCATATTCTCTAGGGGTATCCTGTAAGTTTAAATAATTATTTCCCTGAACAGTTCTGCTTGCGTGGGGCCCCCTTTTGCGCTGCAGCTACTTGCACTCAAGCTGTATCTCCAACTTAGTCGGAGGAATATTTTTTGTTACGGTCTTTCAGAGCAAACCTATTCTAATATATTTATCGGAGTCTCGCTCTTGTTGTTTAAGGGTTGTTTTTGGTTCTATCACTACCCCCTATTTTGCAGTCCTTTTTGGACTTAGTGATCAGGGTTCCCTTGGCTTTTAGAGATCCCCCATCTCTGTTGCATTTGGTTCTCCCAAAACCCTACAACCCCCATAGTACACTGTTATTAATTTGACAATTCGTGCTGCCTTGTCAAAAATGCTACCATAATGCAATGCGATCATAAAGTCTTTGTTTTCGCCTTCATATTGCAATATGAATCAGTCTACAGTAGTAACTTTGTTATTTGTTGGCTTATTGAAACAAAAGCAGATGTTATGAGTTGAACAAGTTTGTTTAAAGATAAATGGCAGACGCCATTATCATCCAATTTCTGCATTCTCAGGAAAACCCAGCATGTACACCGTGTCCCAAAAGTTCATGCACCCCAATGGGCAACATGTCTGTCTCCAAAATGGGTTGCACCTGGTCAGCCAGGTGTTGTGAGGTTGTTTAATTAATTCATCTGTTTGCGAGAGGCCTATAAATTTCTTGGTTGACCAAGGAACCAAAAGAGAACTGTCACTGAGAGAACCTTTTTGGTAGTGCTGCCATGACGGCCAAACAAAAACCTGGAAAGACTGCTCTTTCAGAGCCTCAGGTCTGTGCTCAAGTCATTGCCTCGCGCAGGGCAGGGAAACTTGCAGGGAGGAGCTCAGGACCTTGGCAGAAGCATACGATGGGTGAAGAAGTGGTGGCAGAGACACCAGAGTTGTGACTCCCTTGAAGACAAGCCCCGTGCAGGTCGCCCCTCAGTCCTGAGTTCCAGGGCCAAGGACCTCATCTGAAAGGCCAAGGGAAAGAGACACCAATCCTGCCGCAGACTCAGTCGAAGACTGAAGAATCTTGGGGAAGCAGTCTCTAAAAGTACCATCCATTGTTTTCTGATTGAGAAACTGGGTCTGAGAGAATATAGAAGACAGTGGATTCCTCGCCTTACCAAACTGCAAAAGGAGAAGCGGCTGGCTTTTGCAAAGAAGTATGTCACAATGACCCCAAGACACTGGGAAAACTGGGTTTTCTCTTGAGTGCCCACTCTAGTTATTTCCAACTCCCAACAGCCAAAACGACCGCATCTACAAGGACGATCGAAAGAAAGTGCCACCTTCTGAACAAGTCAAGTTCAGCGCCCATTGCTTGGTCTGGGGGGCGATGTCTTCTTCAGGGCTGTTGGAGTTGCATGTTGTACCCCGGGGCACCATCATCAATGCTGAGTATTATGTCTAGAACATTCTCCAGCCAGTGCTACTTCCCATACTCACCAGAAAAAAGAAATCAGGCCCCATCACTGCTAGGAAGATGTTCAACAGGCGTGCAGAAATGGTCTTCATGCAAGATGGTGCCCCCGCACATACTGCTCGCTCAACTCAGCAGTTGTGTTCTGAGCAGCTTCCTGGCTTTCTGCACAAAGAGGAATGGCCACCCAACTCCCCGGACCTCAACCCGATTGAGAACTGCTGGGGTATCCTGAACAGTCGGGTCTTCCACTGTCCACCCCCTACCACCATGAAGCTGCTCAATGCGAGGGCTGTGCGGGAGTGGGGCAACTTCGAGCCTTCCGTTCTAAACAACTCAGTGCACTCCATGCCCCACAGGCTGAGGGCAGTAATTAAGATGCAGGGGCGATACACTGGCTTTTGAATAAATGCATTCTGTTGAATATTCACAATCTGAGTTGACTTTTTCTATGGTGCATAAACTTTTGAGACACGGTGTACATGCAAATATAGCCTATATACGCTAACAGGTAGAAAGGCGCACTGAAAAAAAAAAAGAATTTGTATGATTTTTGAAGATACTTAAGATGTGAGCAAAGAAACAGAGCCCAAGATTTTAGGTCTGCGCAAGCGCAGAGCCGCAAGGTTCTGAACAGGGGTGTTTACTATGCTTAATATGGGTGCATCTCAAAGCGTAGGCTGCAGCCTTTGAAGTCTACATTTTTATGGTTTGTTACTTAATTCCATCCGCCAAACTGACATGCCATTATTTTATCTCTGTTAAACAGCTTTGGTTTAAGCACATCGTCTCTGGTTTCCCTAACCTCTAACCCTAAACCTAGCCCCAAACCTAACCCTAAATTTAACCTTATCCCTAAAACTAAAAGTCAGTTTGATAGATGGAAATAACTGATGACACCTAAAAATGCTGCCTTCGAAGGGCGCAGCCTACACTTTGAGATGCACCCATTGGCCCTCATTTATCAAACGTGTGTACACCAAAAAAATGGGTGTGCGCAAAATCTCCCACAAGGATCGGCATTTATCAATCTGAACGTGAGGGAACGGTCCCCAAAAATTTAATGCCAGGTCTGACCGTGTGTACGCAGATTTGAAACCAGCGAACAACATGCAGGAACGAGTGCAGCTGTCAAAATGAGTAATAAACCATATGCAGCGACGCGGACGTCATGTGGTTGTTGCTCTTATTAGTAAAATGAATAAATAGGCTAAATAGATAAATAATAGTTGACAATCACAATCAATTTGATTAAGCGCAATACTTGGCTTGACAGATATGCAGAGTGGTATGTGAGATGCTCATCCAGTCAGATATATACTGAACAACAAAAGAAACGCAAGTCAATTTAAGGCAGACTGGAAAATAAGTTTGCGCGTAATTATTTTAGAAAATCAAATTTATTACTAGCGCGTGCACATTTACACTCGTTTCATCAAACTTTTCTTTATTTTGCAGTCACTTTTACTGAGTAACCATAAGAGTACATTAACTAACTAGCTAACTTGCGTTTCTTTTGTTGCTCAGTATATATAGGCCCATGGACACTTTGACCGTGATCACATTTTGACAATGGCAGATCTTCTATTGTTAGAAGAATAAGCTTCTGTCCGACGTGAGAGGAACTTTCGGCACAGAGAAGATATCCTCCGGGAAAGTGACGAGTGGCTGCTCGTTTTGTGTGGCACCCAATAAAATGTCATGGAGTAATACTAATAAAAGTACAATGAAGAGTGATCTCTGCAGACTACGTTTTAACAATTACCTTCGTGCAGCTCCGATCGAGGCGGTGGGGACTCGTCCGTGTCCCCACCGCCTCGTATTCCCACGATGGAGGGGAGCCCTGCTGCCACGCACTCCTCGAACGGTGACAGCTGGAGGTTTGAGTCTGGTTGGCCTCCACCAGTCTGTGCGCTGCTGTGCCTGAGCGCAGCAACCTGTTTTTTGGTGGCCAACTTAAAATGGGACCACATTTTTTTAACCTACATGTAAAGCATTTGGATTGTCAATTATGTAGGCAATATAACATGAAATATCATGGATCTATCCATTTAATTTATCAAGGCCGATGTTATTCGCACTTATACGTGTGGCCAATGCTGAATTCTTTTCTTGGCCAGACTTATAAGTGCGCCAGTTGATGACCATTCCTGTGTCACTTATAAAGTAGCCACTGCTTAAAATATGTTTGGCCAAGAAAATTTTTTTGCTTTGGACACACTTAGAATAAGTGTGGGCAATGGAGAAATGTGCATCTTGGCCACACTTATAAGTGCTTCTAACGTGAATTTCAATCAATTTTTGTGCTTGGATGCACTTAAATAAGTGCGAATAGTCGCTTCGATTTATTAATGAATTAAATCAAACGTCTGCTGCACTCCGGTTTCCCACCCCTCGGTGTTTACCGCAGCAGCAATAGTTTTCCAAACTGCAGCCTTCTGGGCTCCCTTTATGCCACTCTTAAGGCTTCCAAATAAAATTATTTTGCTTTTCTCCGCCTTGGACGTGATTCTTTATATTTCCTCATCAGTGAAGTTCTTTCCTCTTTGCCGTCTTTCGAGAGTCCATGTCGTAAAGTGGGCAGGACCATGCCTCCCGGAGCATGAATTTATAGGGGCGTGTCATGTAAGTTACGATGGTTTCAGCCGCCAGATTTATTAACGTCACGCCAGTTCTACACCAAAATCAGCGACGTACACACTTTTAGTAAATCAGACGTCACACCTGGCAAACGCTGATATTTACACCAGAATCTACACCAGATCCTATGCAAGTTTGATAAATGAGGGCCATTGTGTTTTGTCATGACCAGAGGCGGGGACCTAAACTACCATGGCGAAATGCACCAAGAATAGAGAGCGCGCAGTTTAGTTTTCTTCTGTGCGTCGTTTGATCTCCTGCATCTCTGGTTCTTCTGCCTCTGCTCATTACCTCTGCAAAGGAGGTTATGTTTTCACCCGTGTTCATCCGTTTGTCTGTCCATTTAACAGGATAACTCAAAAAGTTGTGAATGGATTGGCGGGAAATTGGTAGGATGGTAGGTGGTAGTCCAAGGATGAGCTGATACTGCTTAAGAAGTGATCCGGAACACATCCTAGATTCCAGATCCAGAAACAGTCAAAATAAACCTGAAAAGAATGATTATCCCTTATGTAATGAACAGATTTTCATAAAATTTCAGCGCTGAATAGAATCTACCCTACTGTAGAACTGATCATAGTTGTTTGTGATCTGGATGATATTCCCATGGATCCAGAACCAATAATACTGACATATGGGCATAGCGGAGGTATGCGCTCGACGGAGCGCCCCTCTGGTTTTCAAAATGAGCAGCTGCTCTGACGGAATTATTCTTGTGTTCAACATGGCATGGATGCCGTGGAAATATGACTGCATCCTCTTTATTGATAAAAATGCGCAACTCAGTATCATACTTAAGGTGTGAGGTGTTTCCACAGTGACAGCATTTCAATGTTCAGTAAGGATTCGGAGGACAAAAGAGTGTTTTGCTAAGATTCAACATTTTTATTGCTTCATATGCTGCAGAATAATGATGATGATGACGATGACGACGACAACGACAACGACAACGGCAAGGGAATCTTTCCCTAAATTTGCACATCAGTTGTGGGGTTTGCTTTTCATTGTGGGAGAAAGCAAAAGGAGCTTACAGCACCTGGTATTCCCAGTCGGTCACCCATCCAAGCGCTAACCAGGCCCTACCCAGCTTAGCTGCCTAGATCAGACGAGATCGGGCATTTTTTTTTCTTTTTATTGATAAAATATGCAAATACAATAAAATGTTCACGATACAATTCAAGCAATGGCATTAAAAATTTAAATCAATGGACATTACAGCACAAAGTACATACATTGTAACATTATAAAAGCACAAAAAGCAGATCCAAAGTTCAATTTTGAAACACAGAATACATACATTACATTTATCCAAAGGTGCATTCAACAATCAAATTCAGCTTAATGTTTTACATGTTAAAAGTTATTTCATTATCTATAATCTTAATAAAATCAGAACCTTTCATAAACCATTTCTAAAACTCCTTGAAACATAAAACAGTATACATTGATTTGATATCATTTCTTAATTTCACTATGAAAATCTTCTGTACATCAATTTTTTTTCTTTTCATAATGTGCTATATTAATTCTACATATGACTGCATATCTGGCATGACTTAATAGTTTAAAAATTTTGTACCATCTTTATTTTTCTTTTGCATTTCTCCAAATAAGAACATCATGCTCCACTCTCTCTCTCTCACCGATTGTGGTTTTTGACCAATTTTCTTCAACAATTCTTTTAAAATCACTCATAAAATGTTTCAGATTGTCACAGTCTAAAATCATATGTAAAAAGGTCTCAGTTTCAACATTACAAACATCACACTCTTTACTTATACCATTATCAATTTTACTCAAAACCAAATTGGAGTACACTCTGTTATGCTTTATTTTAAAGTCATTGTTTTCACATTCCCCGGGATTGAATTTTAAATTTGTATTTCCCCAAATTGACTTAACATTTAATTCCGGAAAGACTTTTTCCCATACCTTTTCTGGAGTTTGTATTTCTTTCTTTAATAATATAGAATATATTTGTCTTGTTTTTATTTCTAAAAATTCTTTCTCTACATCATTCACTTCAAAAATAATTTTGGCATTTTCTCTTCAATATTTGTAATACAATCATTTAAAAAGTTTCTTCCATTCTTCTGGAATGCTATTTTGAATTTTGAGATAAAATTGTTCCTAAGTTGTTTTGTTGATTCTCTCATTTACTTCATATAAGTCATCAAAAATAGCTTGCGCTGGCAGATATCTGGGTATAACACCATAAATGATATCTTTTATTGTGAAAAACCTCCTTGTATAAAATCTCTGTCGTATAACATATTGTTATATTTAATTTCTTTATTCATAAAAATAGGTTGGCTCAGTATGATACCAGTAGTTTTACACTCGTATTTAATTGCTGGAATAAAATCGGACCATGCCTCTAAAACTTCTCTATAAAAAAGAGGTATATGTTCAGTCAACTGTTTTTTAAAAGCCATAAATAAACCTTGATCCCCGTAGCGACAGCAATCATTCAAATAATTAAAAAAAAATTTCCATCCGTAATCATTTCTGTTATACAAATATTTTCTCAGTCTTGATTCGCATGGATTTTTTCTTTGTCTAAATCTATCAATTTCACCCCTCCCTCCTTGTAGTTAGAAATTAATGTTTTCTGCACTATTTTCGCTGCTTTACCTCCCCAAATAAAATCTTTAATACATCTATTAAAATCATTCATAACCAAGACTGGCATATCTAAAACAGACATCACAAAAGCACATTTGGATAAAACTAAACTATTTGTAACTACCACTTTCCCCTTTAATTTCAAAGCCCTTTGCTTCCACAAATTTAAAACAATTTTTTATTTATTTAAAACCTCCGGCCATGTAAGATCTCTTCCCTCTTTTTCTTTAATACCCAACCACACTCCTAAAATCTAACTAAAATCAGTTTTAACTTTAAAAGGTATTCCTAAGTCTGTTTTTTCTATATTCCCTAAAAACATTATTTCAGATTTTTCAATGTTTACCTTGGCACCTGAAGCTCTTCCGTATGTAAATATGGCCTCCATCACCTCCTTCACACTGTCTGTATTTTTGATGGTTATAGATGTGTCGTCTGCAAACTGATGGATTTACTATTACCTGAATTTGGGATGTTTATACCTTCAATTTTGTTGCTGGATTTGATTATCAGAGCAAGTGGTTCTGCAATTATTGACTATAGTAAAGATGATGGAGGGCAACCTTGTCTTATTGATCTTCCTATCCTTACAGGTTCCGTGAGTGATCCATTGCAGTTTATATTGACGATCGCATTGTTGTAAAATAATTTAATCCAGTTTAAAAACTTTTTTCTAAAACCAAATCTTCTAATGTTTCAAATAAAAATGCATGTTCAACCCTGTCAAAAGCTTTAAAATTTATATTTAAATCCCTCCCTCATTTCTCATGTGATTAACAGTGTCTCTAATAGTGCAAATGGTGTCTGAAATGTCGTCTCTGCCTGGAATACTGTAACCCTAAGTTGGAGCTATAATGTTTCCTATTACCCTCTTTAGTCTGTGAGCTAAAATTATCTTATCATTGTTTAAAACACTTAATGGTCTAAAATTTTCTAATTTCTCTTGCTCCTTTATTCTTATATATTAATGTAGATGATGCAGTAGACATTGATTTTGAAATAATATTGTTATCCTGCATGTAATTGTATATCTTCAGTAAAATAGGTGCCAGTATGTTTTTAAAAGTTTTATAAAAAATCACCTATTAGTCCATCTGTACCAGGACTTTTCCTGATTTTCAGCTCTTCAATGGCATTAACTTCATATACTTCATACTTTATATCACCGTCCAGTATTTTATTTTCTTCTTCTGATAATCTTTTGTCAATTTTTTTCTAACACAATATCCATACTCTTTTGATCTGTCCCTTCTTTTTTAAAAAGATCCAGACAAGTTCTAAAATGTCAATTAAATCTCTTACTTTTTCTCCTTTTTCATTCTCTAATTCTTCAATATATGTTTTCTGCTGCTTTTTCTTCTCCAGGTTTAAAAAGTAAGGAGTGCATTTTTCTCCTATTATATTTTTGGCTTTACTTCTAATAATTGCCCCCATACATTTGTTTCTTTCTAATTCATCTGATTTTTCCTTGTATTTTAAATATTGATCAATACTATAATCATGATTTAAATTTAATTTGTTCAGTTCAACCTCTAATTTTACTTGAAGTTCCTTTTCTTTTTGCTTTTTAAGGAAGTTTCTTTTCCTAGCATACATAATGCTAATAGCTTTAATATCACTTTTTGCTTTTTTCCCACCATTCTAAAGCATTTGTATCATACATGTCATTGTGAAGTTGACATGAAATAAAATTAGAGATCAGTTTACAGTATTCATTTTCTAACAAAAAGCTGCTTTAGTTGTCCCATCACCACTTGTCTTCTGGAAAACGCTTATCTTTATTTTCCTCCCTCCATATATCAACCATTTTCAATTCATTCAAAATGTTCAGCAACTCCTTCCTGGAGGAGCTTGCTTTAGTTTGTCATTGTAAGTATCAAGCCTACTGCAATAAGTATTAAAATCCCCAACAATAATGCTATTTTCACATGCACACTTTCTCGAGTTTATAAACATTTCTCTTCTCTCCTTTTCATCATTCGAGGCATAAATATAAACCTTTAGCATGCTAAGTTAATTTACGCCTATTGCATGCTGGCAGCTGAGTTCTGGATCAGTGTAATATAGCCTGCAACTGGCTTATTTTCAAGACTGATCCAGATATCACACCTACTGATACTAAAAAATTGGGTCGTTTCCACGGAAATAACCCTGAATTGTTATGATTCTGTTCTGCTCTGCCCATGTTCTGTTCATGTTTTGCATTTGCCCATGTTCCATGCCATGTTTTGTTTCTGTATTTCATTCTGTATTTTCCTGCCATAGTCCATTTTCCCCAGTCATATTCCGGTCAGTGTTTTGCATTTTGCCATGCCTTGCACTTTGTCTCCCCTGTCTGGTCTGGTGTTATGTGACAGCTTAATTCCCCTAGTATTGTGTGCCACGCTTTCAGGTGATTTCATGGTTTCTGGGTTTTCAATAGTTCCTTCTAATCTCGTTTGCTTCCTTCACCTCGCTTTTCTATATTACTAACCAATACTAACAGTTTGTTGTTTTTGTTAAAGTTACTAACCTAGACTAACATTGTATATAATACTAACTTACTAACGAGCACTAGGGATTGTATAGCTGCACCTCACTAATTGATTAACAAGCTCTCAGCACTCGCCCTGTTCTAGTCTCCGCCTCTTGTCTTCACTCAATCTACTTCGCTGCGTTTCAGCGGATCCTCCGCACCTGCTTAACTCTGTTCTGCCTCTCATTATCTGTGCACGTTAGAACCCCCTAACCGGAGCTGTGTGTTTTGTCAATAGGCTGTCTCGTGATCCCAGTCCGCGTTTTGGCTTTTGCCAATTTCATGTGGTTAGGTTCTCCCTCGTGTTTGCTCCTACGTAATTACTCTGATCCAATTCACCTGTCCCCAATCATAGCATGTGACTTCCCTTGTGTGTATTTAAGCAGTCTTCTCACAGCAGTTCCCCGTCAGAATGTTTCCCTTGGTTTGCCTGTGCTATGCTTGTTTTCGCCTCGTATTCTCTTGTGATTCACTTCTGACTGGACTGTCCCTGATTACCGATTTTGGCTCTGTTTTGGATTGATTGTTGCTTCTGTGTATCAAACCCTTTTTTGCCCGACTACGAATTCAGTGATTGGTGCCCTGTTAACGACTCGGATTTCGTCCTGTGGATTTTTGATTTTTGGATTCTGGACTTTGTACCATTGCCTCCTGCTCTGTGGGGGTTCGCCCCCTTTCCTAATAAAATCCCATTTTTCTGCACTGCTCTGCTCTCGCGTCTGGTTCCTGAACGATACCTAACAAGAATTACAGCCCTCAACCACTCAAAACAAGCCATTACGATGACGCAATGGAGTCTCCCATATTCTGATATATGAATGGCTAATATTGGCCACGTGATCGTTGGTTCATTAAATATAGGTTACGGCGCAAGTGTTTGTAGCGGATTGGAATTTCAGAACGAGTTGGGCCATGGAGGGATTTTTACCCAACTTGTTCTGAAATTCCCCAGACGCTACAAACACGAGCTTGGTAAACTATGTATTATACGCGCCATTTTTTGTATTCATTTGTGAGACAAAATAAGTTCTAATTCAACATTTCATATAGATTTATTTGGTTCGTTAAAAAAAAAGAACAAAAAGGAACTATTTGATATAGTATAAGTGTACTGGTACAGTACAGCAATCACAACAGTCATTTTACATTCGCATGTATGATGAAAAATGGCTAGATTTGCAGTACCTGTCCAACAAGAATTGTCTACATAGCTAGCAAGAGCAATGCAAGACAGATGTGGGACACAAAATCCATAATATCAGCATTTAATAATCTGTCACATTTGGCAATGGTCATATGCATAGCCACTGACTCTCCATTGCTCGCTATCAGCGCGACCGCACTCATACTGCGTCATGTACTCACTTTAAAATGAAGTATTATTAGCACTTGCCGCTGAAATGATATTTGGATCTTCCGAAATGGTCGAAGTCAATGATCCTAGTTGAACAGCGAGAATCCAAGTCATCTCGAACACAACGGAGGCCATACCTGATAGAAATGTTGACTGATAATCCGTTATAGCTCCTTCAAAAAAGCAACCGATCTGGAAAGAACTCTAAATGGGAAAACTAATCATCCATATTATTTTGAAAATAACACTTATTTCTACAGCCCGAGGTGCCACGGAAACGTCCGACTTGAAAGTAGTTCTGACCATTTCAGCCCCATATGGCACTACGGCGAACATGGCACGGGTGTACCGGTACTGTCAGCGAGACATGCGCATATAATACTTATTTATGAGGGAGGGCATTCCTAAACACAGTTCTTCTTGTCGAGCGATCTCGCCAGCAATCGGAACAGATATAAACAAACATGGCGACTGCGGTCGCCGGCAGTTGCACAGAATAAGGAATATATGGGCGAGTACGGCCTCCGGCAGTTGCACAGAATAAGGAATATATGGGCGACTACAGTCGCCGGGAGCACGCTAAAGGTTAAATAATCTAAATGCAACAACATTACTCCGCCCCGCCCGAAGGGGGAGGGCAAGGGGTATTGTTTTTGGTTCGGTTTGTTTCTTTGTTTGTTAACACTTTAGCAGCAAAACTAAGGGCCAGATTCACCCCAAATTCGGTTTGGGGATTGTCGCTGACCCAGAAGAGATGCCTATTGAATTTTGGAAAATTAGGTCAAAGTATGTGCGAGAGGCGGGGTTTGTTGTGCCAGGCACCACTTGTTGTATTTATATTCAACAAGATGATGACCAGACCTGCATACTGAAATCGTAACATAGCGCCTCTAGTATATACTAACGAATGCGGCAAACTTAGCCGGGGTGTTCATAGTTAATCTCATAATGTGCTCGGATTTGTAGTGAAAGATCACTTTGGCTTTACTTCTATGATACTTGTGCATGTGCACGTATTCATATTGTTATGTTCTGGTGAACGGTGGCGTTATATAATTTGAGTGTAGCCAATGCAAGCATTTAGCTCGCGAATGCGGCGAAGTTAGCCGGGGTGTTCATAGTTAATCTCATAATGTGCTCGGATTTGTAGCGAAAGATGACCGTGGCTTTACTTCTATACTTGGGCATGTGCACGTATTCGTATTGTTATGTACAGATGAACGGTGGCGTTATATAATTTGAGTTTAGCCGATGCAAGCATTTCGCAAGCGAATGCAGTGAAGTTAGCCGGGATGTTCATAGCGAATCTCATAATGTGCTCGGATTTCTAACGAAAGATCACCGTGGCTTTTGAATTCGCTCCAGACTGACTGAAGCCAGTACTGCAAATTTGGGGTCCAGCTGTGTGAAACGAAGCAAGGCTGAATCGAGCCTGTATGAAGTGAAGAGAAATGATAAGGCCAGCGTTCATCTCACAGTAACGTAATGACATACAATGAGTGACGTACGTTGTGCGCAACACACTGCTGACAGAGGGAGACAGACACAGACCTCAAATAGTAGTAGTGATATTGATCTGTCGACCCCACTTATCGTCATACAGCAAAAGGCTATCTTTAACATTGATAGAGCTTAATTAAATTGCAACTCCACGAGATTTATCCGTTCCATTGTTGATATACATTACATCATTCCAAATTTTCTGTATTTCGTTTGCCTTCTCATTATCCCAGTTCGTTTCTTGCACACATTATGTCAGCTTTACAACTAGTAATCATTTCTTTGGACTTATCGGTGTTTCTCATGCCACGGGCATTTAGAGAAACGATGATAGCCATAACCAGAAATAAAATAGGCACATAATGACTCACAATCATTTCGATCGTCCTCTTTTCTTAGATTTCTTGCCTTCCTGTGCAATTTTGTCCATGACCCTTTTCCATTTTTTTTTTTCCATGGAGCGACGCCGTAGAACCATAACATCTGGGATCAAACCTGAACCGTCCTCATCACCATCCTACTCCATTTGCTCAACCTTCGTCTCCTCGGATTGCGAAAAAAAGTACGTCAGACCCAAAGATGCCCTTGTCTGCCGTATCCAAAGCACCAGCGTCTCCACAAGTCTCGGTCACTGGATCAATTGCCTTGACTCCCATGTCTCCGAGAGACGAAGCAGGGACTTCAGCAGCCCACCCACCTCTCGATGGAAGCCACCAGCTTCTGGCTCCGCGGCTCCTCTGGAATGACATGGTTGAAGGTGCTTCCCATTTGTTGACTCGGCAGCAGACCTGCTGAGCTGGCATCTGGCGTGGATGGTTGAGACGGAGCTGGGTGTGCTTCTGGTTGTTCCTCATCGGGCTCGGCGTCGCATCCCTCCAGTGACTGCATCTCCTCTTCCTCCACTTTTTCAAGCTCCTTATTTAAAACCTCCTCCACTCTATCTTTATCATAGCAATCGCCGTCCTTTTTAAGCTTTCTACAGTCCTTTCAGGAATAAGGTAACGATTTTACAGTCTCTGAGAATTTCACTTTCAAAAACCGCGTTCCATCAAGAATATCAGTTCCCGGCCATTTCCTTCTTTTAATCGGCAGGACTGGGGTACCTCCCCAAATGAGAAGCTTCATTAAGATTTCATCATCTTCAATGTAAACTGGTAGATTCATGAATGAGACAACTACTTCTTCATTCGCCAACTCTTTAGCCATAATATTTGCATTTTTAAATTTGAACCCGTCAATTAACTTACGCTTCCCTTCTTCGGAACACATTGTTATCTCGTACTTCTTCGGCGTCTTGAATCTGCATCCACTGACTTTGCCACACACTTCCTTAATTTTTTCTAAAAATTCCATCCTGGTAATTCGTTCCTCTCCAATGATTTCCACACAATCCGTTAAACCTTTTTCAAAAGTATTTTTCGTTGCCTTAGATCCATCCTTAGAAGTGCCAGCAACCAAGTCCTTGTCCGCATTCTTTCTCGTAGTCTTTGACGTTCCAGGTTTGTTAGCCATATTATCCGTATGGGGACTCACACTCTCACTCATATTCACACACAAAAAGACGAACAAAGATTATCCCCCAAACAGCAAAGTTTCTGGGGGATTAAAAAAACCGACAAAACAGAAAAATTAATCTAGGACTTAGGGATACACGGACAGTAGAAACAATACACGCTCTATCAAACGAACTGTAGCAGTTGCAAGCACAATCCGGGTTCTTCACTCTGACGAGTTCTGGGCGGTGTGGTCGTAAGCGAGAGGTGAGCCAACAAATTCAGGTTAAATTGTCCCAACATATAAGTGACTGACCCAAGACTAAAAACACCTGGGGGAGCTTGGATTTCAGATTCCTTCCTGTCTGCCGCTTGTCCGCCGTCCTGTTTCGGAAGCTATTCACACCTCGGCTGTTTCTGAGGAGGCCCCACTAAGAGCAACAACAACTCACGGCCATAGCCATGCAAACATGCTTGTCTTGCCTCACAAGGTATTCGCACTTTTGCTGTATCTAAGGATGCCCCATACAGAACAACAACAAATCACTGAAACAACATTTCTAATACTTTTTTTCAGATGGCAAAGTCAAGACAAGTTAAATCTTAGAATGCTTCTACGCAGTGTTTAAAGTGGGATTTGACAGGTGGGGGAACCCTGAAATTCGGTGTTGCGGCGCAGTGGGGGAAAATGACACAAATGATTGCAAATAACTGTATTCGCTTCATTTTTGGCCCATTGGGTCTATAACATTGAATTTTCGTATTCACATAATCAGGAAGTCGGCATAATAAGAGAAAAGCAGTGACGGATTAGGGTGAAAACTTGCAGAATAATGGGAAGTATGTGAACCCATTTTTGCTTCGTTGAAAAATTGACGTTGGCCTAGCTTCACGGCTACTATTCAGCAAATACATCTGAAGAGGAAACTTAATACAAGACATCCTTTTGGACTTAGACTAACGTTATGTAATGAGTTTCTCTGCGATGTCATCTGCCATGATGAGTGAACATGACGTGATGATGTGAAGCCCTTTAAATTCCGACGGATTTGATTGGCGGTCAGTTTTTCTATCGTTCATGAAATCGCTCTGAAAGTGATCACAGCGATATCGTTTGCCATCATCGTTGTCGTTATAGTTGAGGTGTGGACTTTGCCATCTACGTGAGTTAGAACGATTTTTAAAAATATATCTTTAAAGTTATCGTGATAGTTTTCTTTCTTAGTGTGGACGGCCCTTTAGGCAGATACCTCAGTTTGTCCAAAATATGACTATGAGGCTAATGATATGATGTTTTTCATTTCCACAATAGGCAAAATATTTTTTTCTTTTTTCCTGCAATTAACGACCAATACTGTTGTAAACTGAAGCAAATAGTTTTCTAAACGGACAGGAGGTGTATGTATACTCAGTCAAAAAAGAAACTTCACACTCATAAATTTCTAAATACTTTCTTGAAACTTAATACAAGAGATATTATTATTATTATTTGGGGTAAATGCGTTGTCAAAGACATGACACACAGCAACTCCGACGTGCACAAGCATGCAGCATGTGCGAGCATACATCAAGGTAAAAGCATGTTTCCTCGTGTTCCTAGTCACGTGACCTTATGAGACACGTGCAATTGAGCCCACGTTAGCACGGTAGAGTGACATCTCGGAAAAACAAGTTCTTACAGTCAATTATCCGTTGATTTGCAATGCCACGACTGTCAAACATTCAACGTGAACGTGCCATTGGCATGCTGAATACGGGAACGTCGGTCACTGACGTTGCCAGGGTTATGGGATGCAGTCGACGGACTATCCATGATCTTCGGACACGTCTCCAACAAACTGGCACCACAGCAGACCGACCTCGTTCGGGTAGACCACGTGTGACGACACAAGCAGGAGACCGACAAATCGTCTTACGTCATTTGCGTAAACGATTTCTCACTGCAGCGTCCACTAGGAATGAATTGTTTAGAGGTCGTGTGACTGCCCAAACCATACGTAATCGCCTGCGCACTGCTCGTCTCCATGCACGTCGGCCATATCGTGGACCAATTTTAACCCAGTTACACCGACGTCAACGGCTTCTCTGGGCACAACGACATCTGAGATGGACTCAGCGTGATTGGAATAGGGTCGTTTTTAGTGACGAATCCAGATTCACTTTGCACTTCGCTGATGGGAGAGTTAGAGTTTGGAGGAGACGCGGTGAAGCATAACGCCCAGTGTTGTGTGCAGGAAGTGGACCGTTTTGGGGGCGGTAGTGTTATGGTTTGGGGTGCCTTTAATGGTCCTGCCCGTTCCCGACTGATGGTCGTTCAAGGAAACCTAACTGCTGCAGGATACAGAGATCAAGTGCTCGTTCCAGAGTTTTTGCCATTCATGGCAGCTCATGGCCCAGGTCTGACATTCCAACACGATAATGCCAGACCTCATACGGCCAATTTAACGCGGAATTTTCTTAGGAATGCTGGCATCAATGTCATGGAGTGGCCCTCAAGGTCTCCCGACCTTAATCCCATAGAATATGTATGGGATGTGTTGGGCAGAAGACTCCGTCAAGTAAGGAACCCTCCACAGAATTTGCAGGAACTTGGTGCCATGTTGGTTCAATTATGGCGACGCATCCCCCAAGCTGTGTTCAGACGCATCATTCAATCCATGAGGAGATGTTGCGTCGCAGTTGTGAACGCTCATGGAGGGCATACACGCTATTGACATGCTTTCATCAAGTTGTAATTTACCATTTTCACTCTCTTACATTTCCGTAGCATTTCCGGTGGAACTGGTAACATTATGAACATGATTTTTATGGTACACCGTCCTCAATGGGTACAGAATGGAATTAAATCATTATTTAAAACCACTTTTCTTGTATGTTCAACTTATCGACCTCCAAACGAGTGTGAAGTTTCTTTTTTTGACTGAGTATATTTAGAAATCTAGATGATTGACATCATGAGATATGCACTAGTCTTGCAAAGACAATACAGTATAGTCATACACAATGAATAGCTGCGGCAGCCGAGATCTGCGCCGAGTGCGCGCTATGTGAAAGCCCCTCTACTCTGCGACAGTCTGCGCCGTACTTAGCGCAGAGCGCCGCCCAAACCGCGCGCTATGTGAAAGCCCCTTTACTCTTTCCTCTCCTGCTGCTCAAGTGATCGTGTTTGTACTTTGAGGCCATTTTCATTTAAATCACGTCACAGCGGAAGGCCTGTTTGGTCACAATGGCTAAGCAAGGAGAGAAGGGAAATTTTTTTCACATTGCTGACAGAAAGCATGCTGCCGAATCGAGTTCAATGTTTGTTTAAAAATTTTTTAAAAAATGTTAGTAAAATAAAATCAAATGAAACTAAAAAAAAAAAAAAAAAAACAAGTGGTGCCAGGCACAACAAACCCCGCCCCTCGCACATACTTTGACCTACTTTTCCGAAATTCAGTAGGCATCTATTCTGGGTCAGTGGCAATCCCTAAACCGAATCTGGGGCGAATCTGGCCATTAGTTTTATTGCTACAGTAATAACAAACAAACAAATAAACAAACACAGAAACTAACCGAACCAAAAACAATACCCCTTGCCCTCACCCTTTGGGTGGGGCAGGGTAAAAATCACAACCAAATCGCAGGTAGACCTCTACATGTTTCCAAGAATATTAGACACAGACTGAAAAAAAAAATTTAAATGTAAGTCCTAGTGAGAGATTTTTATGGCAACGGCGTTCTTTATAATGCCAGAGATCAGCTCCAGACGCAAACTGCTTGTATCACGTCACAGTCTCTTCTATGTGGTAAAGTGTCAGTCTCCATAACAGAAACGTTTATGGCAACGGCATTCCTTATGTCAAAGATAAGCTGACGATGTACACTGTGTTGTTCACGTCACAGTCTCTTCTATGCTGTAAAGCGTAGGTCTCCATAACAGAGATGAGATGTTTATGGCAACGACTTCTTTCTAATGCCAGAGAATACGCTTACGGTGCTCACTGCATTTTTGACGTCATAGTGACTTCTCAGCGGTATCTTTCTCGGCCGATCTGATTATCTACATAACACGCGAGGGCGCAGATTCTGCTGCAATTACACTGTTTTTAATTTACTGGCATTCTGGCAATTCGTGCTACCTTGTCAAAAATGATACCGTAATGCTATGCGATCGTGAAGTCTTTGATTCATATTGCAATATGTAGGTGAAAACAATCTACTGTAGTAACTTTGTTAATTGTTGGCTTATTGAAACATAAGCAGATGTTACAATGAGTTGGATACATTTGTTTAAAGATAAATGCCGCACGCCAGTATCATCCAATTTCTGCATTCTCAGGAAAACCCAGCGTGTACATGTAAATATAGCCTATATACGCTAACAGGTCAAAAGGTGCACTGAAAAAAAAAAAGAATTTTTATGATTTTTGAAGATATTTAAGATGTGAGCGAAGAAACAGAGCCCAAGATTTTAGGTCTGTGCAAGCGCAGAGCCGCAATGTTCTGAACAGGGTGTTTACTATGCTTACTATGTGTTTTGCCATGACCAGAGGCGGGCACCTAAACTACCATGGCGAAATGCGCCAAGAATAGAGAGCGCGCAGTTTAGTTTTCTTCTGTGCGTCGTTGGATCTCCTGCATCTCTAGTTCTTCTGCCTCTGCTCATTACATCCACAAAGGAGGTTATGTTTTCACCCGTGTTCATCCGTTTGTCTGTCCATTTAACAGGATAACTCACAAAGTTGTGAACGGATTGGCGGGAAATTGGTAGGATGGTAGGTGGTAGTCCAAGGATGAGCTGATACTGCTTAAGAAGTGATCCGGAACACATCCTAGATTCCGGATCCAGAAACAGTCAAAATAAGCCTGAAAAGAATGATTGTCCCTTCTGTAATGAACAGATTTTCATAAAATTTCAGCGCTGAATAGAATCTACCCTACTGCAGAACTGATCATAGTTGTTTGTGATCTGGATGATATTCCCATGGATCCAGAACCAATAATACTGACATATGGGCATGGCGGAGGTATGCGCTCGACAGAGTGCCCTTCTAGTTTTCAAAATGAGCAGCTGCTCTGACGGAATTATTCTTGTGTTCAACATGGCATGGATGATGTGGAAATATGACTGCATCCTCTTTATTGATAAAAATGCGCAACTCTGTGTCATACTTTTAAGGTGTGAGGCGTTTCTACAGTGACAGCATTTCAATGTTCAATAAGGATTCGGAGGACAAAAGAGTGTTTTGCTAAGATTCAACATTTTTATTCCTTCACATCCTGCAGAATGCTGATAATAACAATGGCAAGGGAATCTTTCCCTAAATTTACACATCAGCTGTGGGGTTTGCTTTTCATTGTGGGAGAAAGTTAAAGGGGCTTACAGCGCCTGGTATTCCCAGGCGGTCACCCATCATAGCACTAACCAGGCCCTAACCAGCTGAGCTGCCGAGATTAGACGAGATCAGGAATTTTTTTTTCTCTTTTATTGGAATATTGCAAACACAATACATTACAGTAATATTTACAAAGAAATCACAATTTCAGCATTATTCATAAATATAATCAATCAATAATGCTTAAAATATTTCAGCCAGGACACTCAACGTCAAATTTAACCATTCATTTGGAATGACATACATTTGAATTTGGCGGTGACTCTGCTCAAGTGATACTCTGGAACAATCTGAGTAAGCATGACACAGACATTCCAGGAGATCACAACCCCCCCGGCAGAGCCTGGTTCACCGTGTTTAAAATGAAATGAATGACAATACAGCTTAAAAACAATGCCAATACCATATAAAGACAAGAATATGACACAACAAGTACTGCCAAAGACCGTGCCATCGGAAAGGAGGAGGCTGGGGAGGTGGAGGGGATGTTTGCGCAGACCAGTAATGGGTCTTGGTGGGAATGGTAGAGCTTGGTTAGTTGAGATGGAGAGCGCCGCCTTATTTAAAAAGACGCGCAAATTAGGTACATGACGCTTAACTCCAATGCGATTGGACAAGGGGTGGAGCCAAGACTGACTTCCGTGCCTGTCTGAACTAACACTGACGCTCCATTACTAAGTGCAATTATCTAAAAGAGAACAAAGTTAATCATTTAAAAACATACAATTAAGAACATGGTGGAAAAACTGCATCAAGGCCATTAAAAGTCTTCATAATAAAAGGATTATTTTCTAAAATCAAATGATCAAACAATTCAGGCTCCCCTCTTATTGTGAAATAGTCATTTAAAAGTGCAGTAAAATGGATGCCTCTGTTTGTAAAAAGAACATATCTGCAGACCAACCTTTCTCTTTTTAACAATCATTTTCCTGATCCATATAGTTAGGGCCCGAGCCGACTGCAAGTCGTCCGCGGAGGACCCTATTGAAATCGCCCTGTTTATTATTATTATTATTATTATTATTATTATTATTATTAATATTAATTATTATTATTATTATTATTATTCCGACTTTTCCTGCCCCAATTTCGCCCCTTTCCCAACAGTGAAAATGCGTCTAACTTTCCACATTTGTCCGGCTGGATCTGAAATTCGATATTTTTGTGCGCTCGCACGTGTTCGACGCGAAATGCCGAAAAAGCGCCCCCATACACATTTCAAAATTCCCATAGGGAAATTCGATTACTTTCTCGTAGGCAGACAAAATTCAGTACACATATGTATCATACCCAGACATAAAAAAAAATTTCATTGGAGCCACGCCCTAAACCTAACAGGAAGTCGGCCATTTTGATTTGAATTTTTGCTTTTTAAAACGAACTCCACCTAAGGATTTCGCTGGATCGACTTCAAATTTGGAACAGATCATCAAGAGACCATGCTGATCAAAATTTGTGCTCTGCATGTCTGTAGGTAAATGGGCGTAGTTGCTATGGCGTCCCCATTTCTGATGCCTCGCCAAGCATATTCAAGCAGCTCTCTGTCCCTCAGACTTCATCCAAACGGCTTCAAAATTCCTGTACATGATAAAAGCCCCGCCAAGAATGCCTCCATATGCTCATAGGCAATCTTGCTCATGGCGCCCCCTTGTGGAAACAGGAAATGCCATATTTTACATAGACATTGGCCGATTTGCTCGAAACTTCACATTTGTGCTGAGGGTCTGCCCCTGAAAGCACCTGCCTACATTTGGTTATGCTCTGAGCGCCCCATGGTGGGTGAACTATCAACTTGTCATAACTCCTTCGTGCTTTGTCCGATTTGGCGGAAACTTTATCACAGGTTGGTGCCTGTACTAGACCTGTCCAATGGTCGTGAGTACACACCTGCACCCGTCAGGATCTCACCACTACCCCCAACGGGTACAAGGGTGCGAGGGCCCATTCAATGCTGCTTGCAGCTTTATTTTGTCTTGCTATTGATAAAAGCAAGTTCAGGATAAAAACATTACTGCACTTCCCTCTAAAACTAAAAATAAAAACAGTTTGCCAGTCATCACACGCTAATTGGGGTAAAAAATAGAAAATAATGGCCAAATTTAAAATTATAAAACGTTTCAATTCACAACAATTAAAAAACGTGCGTAAAACCCTCCTCCTCCTTGTTACACACCTTACACATTGGATCCATGCAAAACCTGATTTTAAAAAGTCTCATTTCATTAAAAATACAATTGTGAAACAATAAAAAAAGTTTTCCAGTTGTGCTACAATGGTATATAAAATTGCAGACAGTGGGCATCCCTGTCTTATGGATCTTGTAATTGGGATAAAATTGAATAAAAAACCATTACAATTAAAACAACTGAATGCGTCCGAATAGAGACACCTCAGCCATTTCTGCATATTTTCACCAAACCCAAACCTTCCAAATAAATCAAACAAATATTCATGTTCCACTCTATCAAAAACTTTCTCAATATCCACACCAATCACATATCCCTCCATGTTGTTCTCCTTCATTTACCACACAATGTCCCTAATACTGCATATTGTATCTGAGATGTCTCTTTTCAGTACAGCATAGGCCTGACTGGTTTTAATAATGGTTGGTAAAACAGTGTTGAGTCGATTCGCTAAAACCTTTACTAAATTCCTGTGGTTGGAATTTAAACCTTGCAAAGGCATCAGAATAGACTTCAAATAAGGGATTAAAACGCCTTTAAAAGCCTTATAAAATTCCAATGGTAAGCCATCTGGCCCTGGGCTTTTACCATTATTCAATTGATTAATTGCAATTTCAATTTCATCCATAGTAAAATCCGAATCATAATAATCACGATCATCTTCAGAGAGCTTTGCAGTGATAAAATCCAATATAAAATCCTTATCTTCTAAAACAACCCCTTGTGTCTTAAAAAGTCTCCCATAAAAAGTTTCTCTTTCCTTTAAAATGTCCTCCATTCGATTAAAACTTTCTCCATTCTCATTCAGAACTTTTTTATCATGGCTCCATTTTGCTTCATTTTCACTAGCTCAAAAAAGAATTTATTACATTTTTCCCCCTCCACAGTATACTGAATTCGACTTCTGATCATGGCTCCGCTATACTTTTCATACTCAATGTCTTTTAATTCATCCTCCAATGTGATCAATGTGCTTGGGTCGCATTTGTCGGTATGTTCACTTATCTTAAAAGATTCCTTATGCAAATTCTTTCTCACATCCAACTCCCTTTTCATCCTACCCAGATATTTACTGTAATTCATAGAAAATTGTCCTGTCCTTGCTTTTAAATTGTCCCACTGCAAACTTATGTTATTTTCCAATTGGTCAAAATTAACGCTATTCATTATTATATTTTCAATATCACTTCGATAAACCTCATCTTTTAATAAATCTGTTTTTAAACACCAAAGTCCTGGACCCCTCTCGACATTTGAATTATTAAAAAACATGTATAGAGCCTCATGATCTGTCCATGTATTTTTCTCAAAAAATCTTTAAAACAGAATGTTCCATCATTGCACTACAAAAAATAAAATCAATTCGACTTCGTTTTAAAACACCATTCACGACCTGCCTCCTCGAAAAATCCCCCTTACTCCCATGCCTTTTTCTCCAAATATCTACTAATCCATTATTTTCTATTGAAAGATTCAATTCTTTTCTCCCCCATCATCTTTAAAAGTCATATTATCATCTAAATCTATACATTCTAAAACTGTATTAAAATCACCAAGTAAAATCACGTCAGTCCAGCCCTTCATTAAAACATTCAACTCTTTAAAAAAAAAAAAGGCAATTTTTACCTTTTCCTGGTTTGGTGCATGAACATTAGAGAAAGTCAACGAAAAATCCTTAAAATGAAAAGTAACAGTGATAATTCTCCCGTGATCATCTTTATAAATTACATCCACTGACTCGTAAAGACCTCGTTCAATTAAAATTGCTAAACCCTGTTTCCTTACTGCGTCATCATTATTATATAAAATCTCGCCATCCCAACACGTTTTCATTTTCTTGGCAATTTTATTGGACCAAAATGTTTCCTGCACACAAATAATATTAGCCTTTTCCATCAAAGCAGTAATTTTCTCGAACTTTTCCACGGATGATAAATCTCTTGCGTTAATTGATGCTATACATAAATCCATAAAACTAAGAAGAAAAAAATCTGAAAAAGCGCCATCATAAATCAATCTGATATTGGTTCAAATAATGTAACCCACGTTGACGCATCTTTTAATTTCTCCCTCTCAGGTTCTCTCCCTTGCTGTGCATTTTGTTTTCGAACCGGAACCACCTTCTTAGTTTTCTTTGTTCTTGCAAATGTACCCTTAACTATTGTATCAATGTCCACATCCCCCAATTCGCCATTTTCATCATTAATTAACCCATCATCCCCATCCACAGTGCTTTCCTTGTGCAATTCCTGATTACACACTCCTTCATCAGTTTCCATACGATCGGACTGGGACATTGTGATCTCATTTAGTTCGCTTTGTGTTTTTGCTTTCTTAACCTGCTTCACCACATTAACCAAGGATACATTGCTTAATGGCACTGTCAAATCTCCCGCCCCCCCCACCACCAGTATCATTCTCCATTTCATGCAGTTGCCTGTTTTCCTTGCCCTTTGCCACAACCAAATCCATAAGTTCCTCCCCATTCTGAGTCTGCAAGACCACAGCCTTATCACCCTCAGCGGGAACATCAGAATCATCGGTCTCGCACTGGTACTGCATTAGAGCCCGGTTACAATCCAGGCATCTAACAGCCTTGCAATCTCGTGCAAAGTGTCCTTGCTCAAGGCACTCCCTGCACTTGAGCTCCTAATAGGACAATCCCGTATTAGGTGATCTGCTGATTGACATAGTCTGCAGACTTTTACTTGCCAGTCATGTATTACTCGGAAGTATCTGGGACCTTCCACAGTATCGAAACGTGCACTGTACGGGAGGGAAACAATCCCATTCGAGAAGACAACTTTCAGAAATCTCGTGCCGTCAACAATAGAAGTGCGTGGAACAATTCGAGGGCGCAAAGGCAGAATGGGAGTAACTCCCCACTTATTCAATTTGTCAATGATATCTGAATCGGGAATGTAGTTCGGCAGGCTAAGAAACGAAACTATCATCTCCGATGTTTGCAATCTACAAACATTCCCACTCCTAGTGAGCCCATGCAGGTTGATGGTTCATATGAGAGCCGGAATCGTAATCGGAATTCGCAAATGAATAATTTGTCATCATTGTAACAAGCCGGGGCATATCCGTCCACATTGTCCTGAGCTCAAGGGAAACGGGAAGTCCCTCTAGCGGTATGGGGAGCACTAGAGGGACAGGCTCAATCTCCCTTTCGAACATTTATTTCAGTGGATTTAACTGTGGGGAAGCAGAGAATAATTGTTGAAGCTTTTTTGGATTCGGGGGCCGTTGATTGTTTAATGGATGCAGAGTGGGCTAAGAAACATTCCATTCCCATTCGCTCTCTCTTGCATTCCCGCACGGTCAGATCTTTGGACGGTTGCCCGTTGGGATCGGGGCTTATAACCGAGGTCTCTGAATTATTGACTATGCTTATCCCATTTGGTGGTCATTCAGAGAGTCTGTTTTTCCCTAATCAATTCCCCATTTTTTCCTGTGGTTTTAGGTCATTCTTGGTTGTTTGAACATAGGCCACATATCTTTTGGGGCAGTCAAAATAATCCAGTCGTCCAGTGGGGCTCTGACTGTAGGTCTCACTGTAGTGAGATTCTGGCATGTCGCCCCGAACATCAACCCATGGGGGAGGCTGACGCTTGGAGTGATGACGAGGAGGGAGGTTTACTTAACACACCCGATTTAGATAATGGGGCGGAGGAGGAGTTGGAGTGGGATCCTCAATTTGACTGGCGGCAGCCAGAAGAGGAAGATTTCGAGTCAGAGGATTTTTCTGACTCTGAGTCAGTTGCTGAGTCATTGGGTTCTAAACAAGATTCGTGTGTAGGGGCCACGCTGAACTTTGGTTTACCTCCAAACGTTCCAAGTGATTATGTTAATCTCGCAGAGGTTTTTAGCAAACAACGAGCTTCGTCTTTGCCTCCGCATCGTGATTACGATTGTGAGATCAAACTTTTCCCTGGTACTACTCCCCCCAGGGGTGCGTTACACTCACTGTCAGGGCCAGAGTATAAGGCAATGCATGAGTATATTAAGGAGGCTCTAGCCAATGGTTTTATCCAACCCTCTACGTCTCCTGCTGGAGCGGGTTCTTCTTTGTTGGGAAAAAGGATGGCGGTTTGAGGCCCTGTATCGATTACAGGGGCTTGAATAACATAACCATTCAGAATCGGTACCCTCTGCCCTTAATGAACTCTGCATTTGAACGCCTGCAAGAGGCGTTGTTTTTCACTAAATTAGACCACTGCAACGCATACAATTTGGTCCGGATCCAGAAGGGGGACTAATGGAAAATGGCTTTTAATACCCATGACGGGCACTACGAATATCTTGTCATGCTTTTCGGATTGGATAACGCCCCCTCTGTGTTCCAGGCACTCGTTAATGACGTCCTCCGAGAGATGTTGGAGAAATTCGCCTTTGTCTACCTTGACGATATTCTGATTTTTTCTTCAACTCTCGTGGAGCATAAACAACACGTCAGAGAAGTGCTTGAGGCCCTCCTTAAAGCCAAACTTCTTGTCAAGGCTGAAAAATGCATTTTACGTGCCAGAAAAGTCTCGTTACTTGGCTTCATTGTATCAGCAGGGTCGTTCTGCATGGACTCGGACAAGGTGGCAGCGGTCAGGAATTGGCCTGCCCCTCAGAATGTTAAGGAGGTTCAGCGATTTTTGGGCTTCGCTAATTTTTTTAGGAGGTTTGTCCGCAATTTTAGCACGGTGGCTGCCCCCATTATTATGCTTACCAGGAAGAGTGCCTCCTCGCCGTTTGCTTGGTCTCCAGCAGCCGAGGCTACTTTTCAGGAGTTAAAGAAACGATTTAGCTCTGAGCCCATTCTTGTTTTGCCCGACCCCTCCCTCCCATTTGTGGTGGAGGTTGATGCTTTGGAGGTCGGAGTGGGTGCCATTTTGTCCCAGCGCCCCCTTCAGGACAATAAGTTGCATCCCTGCGCCTACTTCTCCTGGTCGTTGTCGGCGGCCGAACGGAATTACAGCATTGGTGACCGGGAGGTGTTAGCAGTTAATTTGGCGTTGGAAGAGTGGCGCCATTGGTTGGAGGGGGCTGAACATCGGTTTGTGGTTTGGACGAATCACAAGAATCCCCAGTGTGTCCAGCAAACTAGGCGACGTGATTCCCGGCAGGCAGTGGGCATTGTTTTTCAATCGCTTTAGCTATACGTTAACTTATAACCCCGGCTCCAAAAACATCAAGCCTGACACCTTGTCGCAGATTTACGACCGCTCTGGCTGCGATCCCAGTCTGGAGCTGGTAATTATGGCAGCTCAGACTGTGGCTCCCATTCAGTGGGACGTGGAGTCTGTTGTCCGGGAGGACTTGCGGTGCGATCCTGGTCCTGGTGGGGAGCCGCCTGGCTGTGTTTGTCCCTGTGGCGGTGCGTTCCCAAGTGCTCCAGTGGGGGCACTCTTCCCGCTTGGCAGGTCACCCAGGGGTTCACCGGATCAAGCGGTTCTTGGTCCGATTCTTTTGGCAGCCCAGCATGAATAAGGGCATCCAGGAATTTGTGGCAGCATGTTGCATCTGTGCACGGAACAAGGTTTCCCATCTCCCCCCCTCTGGTCTGTTACGGCCGTTGCCCGTTCCCAAGTGTCCTTGGAGCCATATTGCTCTAGATTTTGTTACGGGTCTGCCGGTTTTGGAAGGCAACACCCTGATTTTGGTCGTGATCGACCACTTTTCTAAGGTCGCCAACTTTATCGCCCTGCCTAAACTCCCTTCGGCGCGGGAGACGGCCCTTCTTGTTGTGGACCATGTGTTCCAGCTGCATGGTCTGCATCAGGATGTGGTCTAGGACCGTGGCCCGTAGTTTGCGGCAAAATTCTGGCGTGCTTTCTGCAACCAGCTAGGGGCCGCTGTTAGCCTTTCGTCTGGTTTCTACCCTGAGACCAATGGGCAGACAGAGCGTATTCACCAGTCGCTAGAAAATACACTTTGGTGTTTAGCGGCTGACAATCCTTCTTCGTGGAGTCGTTTTTTTTGGCATGGGCCGAATACTCCCTTAATTCGCTGTGTAACTCCTCCACAGACCTTACCCCGTTTGAGGCTCAGTTGGGTTATCAGCCTCCACTTTTTCTGGAGACTGAGAGGGATTCAGAAGTTCCCTCTGTTAATCATTTTGTTTGGCATTGTCAGTCGGTCTGGGCCAGGGTCCGGTCCTCTCTGTTGCGCTCTGGGCAGAAACAGAAGACCGCCGCTGATAGAAGGCGCCGTTTGGCCCCATCTTATCGGGTTGGCCCGAGAGTTTGGCTTTCCACTCGGGACCTTCCTTTGAGAGTGGAGTCACGGAAGTTGGCTCCCCGCTTCATTGGTCCTTTCAAGATGCGGAAGATCAACCCTGTCACCGTCCCATTAAAGCTCCTGAGATCCTTGCGTATTCACTCCTCGTTTCATGTTTCTCAGCTTAAACCGGTGAGCACAAGCATCCTGGCACCGGTCAACAAACCGCCGCCGTGGATGATTGGGGGGGCCAGCTTACACCGTGCGTCGCATTCTGGCCAAGAGGCGTGTTGGTCGCGGGGTCCAGTTTTTGGTGGACTGGGAGGGATATGGTCCCGAGGAACGGTGCTTGGTCCCTTCTCGGGATATCCTGGATCCCACCCTGATATCTGAGTTCCGTACCCAGGGTTCCATGGGAACATCGGGAGCCATTCCTTGGGGGGGGGGAGTCCTGTCAAGGTTTTGACTGTGTTTGTGGTTTTTAACTCTCTTTGTGGCTCCTTTTGGAACCACTTCTGTTCCTTTAATTTTCGGATTCCTTCTAGCTGTTTCGTCAGGCGTGGGCGGCACCTTCCTCTAGGTCTATATAAGCCGGATGTCCGCCACGCCTCCCTCGCTGGATTTTCTGATTTTAGCTGACACGCCAGCCAGAAGATATCTGTAGTCAGGAATTGTTGGCGAAATATCTTTGTGTTATTTTTGTGGTTCCCATTTCTCTAGGGAAATTCCCTTTTCTTCCCTTCCCTCTCTTTCCTTTGTGTTGCACCTTTTAGGTGCTTTCTTTTCTCGGTTCCCGAGATACTTCCTCTTTCTCCCTCTCTCGCTTTGCTTCCTTGTTTCGGATGGTTGGACATCCTTTTGGAAGCGTGAGAGCTGTCTCTGTTGTTTAGTCTGTATCTCTCTCTCTGTGAGTGTTTTAAGTCCGTGCTGCTCTGGTTTTCTCCTACCGCTGCACTTGGCCTCTCGATTCTATCGGCCATTACATCATCGTCAAAGCATTTCTTTAAGTGCAGTGAAATTACAGATGACCATTACTGCTTTCCAGTGGTGGAAGCGTGTGAAGATGAGCCCGGTAGCAATAATTATTTTGCTCCACCCCCGCCCTCACTCATTCACAAAATATGATTTTGATCCAACACCCTTAGTTACCGCACAATAATGCACGCACTGACACCAAGATGTCAAACTGTTTTGTTCAAGGGCCAAGGGGCTGCAGGTTTTCATTTCTACTGAGCCAGCGCACCTCATGTAACTAAGCAATTCCGAAGGCTGAGATCAGCTGATTAAAAGAGTTGTATCAGGTGTGCTTTTGCTTGGTTGGATTGAAAACCTGCAGCCGCTCAGCCCTTTTATGCACTAGTTTGACACCTCTGCACTAACGGCAACATTCAAGCTGCATACAAAGGCATGTGCATTACGAAAGGCACATTGTGCATACCGTCTTTGATTCGGTGCCTCTGCCTCATATGACAGTAATAACCCAACGTAATACAGCTTCCCAAACAATCGCACCACAGTGGTATGTTTCCCAAGAGTTAATTTTCAATATACGCAGTCAGTGGTTCCAACTAGGCCCATGCAAGTTAGCATCTGTGCCTTCAGGAAACGACCCCAGATTAGCAGGCCAGCGATCTCAGATAAACAGATACAAGTTAATAGCAACTGTTGCTAATAGAATTCATATTCATTATCTGCCTAGACAAAGTCGTATAAGAGATTAAAAAATTCGCAATTTAGAATTTCATTACACAAGAGTATGCTGTATTATTAGCTATTCGTTCATTACCAGCAAGGTAATGATCTTGCTGCTGTCTGAGCTTAAAAAACTGGCATTCGCCCTCCGTTCTTGATTAGCTGCTAACACCACTTGCTGCACATTGTGCGCGAAGACAAAAAATAAGAATCTCTCATACTTCAACCATGTTTACTCTTTCCTCTCTTGCTGCTCAAGTGATCGTGTTTGTACTTTGAGGCCTCTGCTGTTTCATTTAAATCACATCACAGCGGAAGGCCTGTTCCGTCACAATTCATCCACGATGGCTAAGCGGGGAGAGAAGGGTTTTTTTTTTGCAGTGTCTACAGATACTGCAGTTTTTATTGGTACGGCAGTCGATTTGAAGGGATTAGGATAAAAATTAGGGATTATGGTTAGGGGAAGGGTTAGGGATTAGGGTTAGGTTAGGGGGCAGGGTTTGAAATGGGCACTGCTGTACCTCTATACATTGAAAATGCATTGGAAAACTGCCGTACCCGTAGCAACTGCCTATTTTTTTTTTACAATGCTGACAGAAAGCATGCTGCCGAATTTCGTTCAATTTTTGTTTAAAAAAAATGCATTAGTAAAATCAAATCAAATGAAACTAAAACTAGAGTGCCAAGGGCCCTGAAGGTTGCCAGCAGTTACAGCTCCAACAGGAGAAAAGTAACTAGCATCAGTCCGCGGATTCAACAGCAAGCCAGAACAAATTCTTGCGAAAGCAACACATTGTCTACACGATATTGGCGTTAAAAAGCTCCAGCTCGGACATCCGCGAAAAAATTAAACCTGTTGAATTTTTTCGCGAATTTCGGCGGTGATGGCGAATGGTCCCGTACCACGGCGAATCAATTCAAAGGTTCTTCGGATCAATTCTTCCCTGTGAAAGAAGAGAACTGTTTCATCCGCACACTTCCACGGGCCAACGCAGCTCAGTGAGAAAGGGGTTTTAGTTACCATTATCGGGAAACTCGACTGAGCAGTCACACTTTTTCATGAGTGACAGACAGCAACATTTCTGCCATTTAGCAAAAATATAATCTTAAAGAAGTCTAGATCATGAAATCCTATTAGATTTTTTTCTAACCTGAACTTTCACTGTCGTCTGCTGTCAATTTGTGAAGTGCGCCCTCTTCTCAATTCACTTCTGGTTCTTGCTCTGCTTTCAGACAATGATTTTTTTTTACACAACACTGCCGCCGAGTGGGTCTAATTAGTATTATTCTTTCTATTCCATGATGCTAATGGGAGCAAACATACAAAAATGGGTTTTGACCAGTTTTTATTGCCGCAATTGATCGTGAAAAAAGGTTGACCATGCGGTTACAATGCCCGTTAAAATTTTTATTATATGTAGGTTAGTGCCTAATACATACTTATTTCTAAAGACATTATTAAACGAGGAAATAAATGGATTGATTTTGACACATGACCTTGACCTTGAAGACCAAAGTCAAATCCAGTATGGTGTGTTTGATCAGCATACATGATTTGTCATTAGTATCCAATACATACCGAAGATCTAAAGCAAACATTAAAGGACTTTTAGGCCGTTTTGTCATTACCTGGACCTTGTTGCCCAAGGTCAAATCCAATATGTCGAAAACAACCAGCATACATGATTTGCTATTAGTGCCCAATACAAACCTAAGCTCTACAAACAATATTTAACAAACATGGGCCATTTTTGTCATATAACCTTGACCTTGAGGCCCAACATCAAATTTGACTGACTGCCTAAGAATGTTCAGCATACACGGTTTCCTATAGATGCCCCAATCATACCTGAGCTCTAATTGCCATATTCAGCAAGTTATAGCAATTTTTCTATTTGATCTTGATGCCTAATGTCATATTCAACTTGCAGAGAATGTTTGGCTTACATGATTCCCTATCGGTGCCACATTAAGCTGTTATAACACATTTTTGCCATTTGACCTTCAATTTGAGGCTCAAGGTCAAATTCGAACAACTGAGAATGTTTGGCATTCATGATTCCCTTTAGGTGCCTCATACACATCTAAGCTCTAAATGTCATATGAAGCAAGTTATAGCACATTTTTGCCATTTGACCTTGACCTTGAGGCCCAAGGTCAAATGTGACTGACTCACAATGTTCGGCATACCTGATTCCCTATAGGTGCCTCAAACATACCTAAGTTCTAAATGCCATATTAAGAGAGTTATAGCACAAAACACCCAGAAAAATGATGAAGTCCAGACGCAATCTGCTTGTATCACATCACAGTCTGTTCTATGTGGTGAAGTGTCGGTCTCCATAACAGAAATGCTTAAGGCAAACCTTATAATGCCAGAGATAAGCTGATGATGTTCACTGCGTTGTTCACCTCATAGCCTCTTCTATGCTGTAAAGCGTAGGTCTCCATAACAGAGATGAAATGTTTATGGCAACGACTTCTTTCTAATGCTAGAGAATACGCTTACGATGCACAGGGGCGCCTGCAGGAAAAAATCTTGAGGTATGCGCTAACCCCACCCCCAAAAAAAAAACATGCACATAAACTAGGCCTATATGCGCCACTCACAGTGGCGTGCTGTTTTTTTTTTTCAATGGCGCGCAAGGACGCAGTCACCTAATTAAAGTGAATTCTCCTCTTGCCAGTTGCGTCAAATTGCTTCAGTATCTCCTCGCTGTCAATCTCCCTGTCTGTGTGTATGTTCATGAGGGCAAGTCCAGTTAGTCTTTTGTCAGTCATCGTGCTGCGCAAATAAGTTTTGAGACGCCTCATTGTGCTGAATGATCGCTCAGCAGACGCGGTGGACACAGGCATGGTCAGCAAGACTTTCAGAACGCAGTGGATATTTGGGTAGAAATTTGCTGAGCTATCGAGGGCTTGACAAATGTCATTACATTTTGGCTGTAGCTCATTTAACTGTTTCCACAGCTCCAGCTCCATGTCTGCAGCATCAGCATCAGGCATCAGATGTGCGTACTCGGCTTTTATTTCCTGCCATAAATTGTCAGACAAGGCCGATATTTTATCTGGCCGCAAATATTGGCCCTTCAGACGCGGCAGTGCTACACAGACACGATCCCACACTTCTGTTGTGAGATGGTCAATAAAGGGAAGGAACAGATTCAGTCACCAGTACTCTGCAGGGCTTGATGCAGGTGTGTTTGACCACTTTGTCTGCATCGCCACAATATGAGGCAACGAGGGCTCAATGTCCAGCTGAGCTGCCAAAGCACAGCCCTGCTCCCACAACTTCCCAAACGCTGACTCTCTCTTCCCCTCAAGCAGTGATACTAAGGCGGTCGCATTGGTTGCAGCTGTTGTTAAATTGCACTCAGGATTCTGCAAACTATTGCTGAGGGGAGTAAGATATTGTAACAAACCCTGGATGACAGTGATGTCAATGATGAAGCCAAATGACTCAATTGATTTTGACAGGGAGTTAGCCTGAGCGAAATGACTGAGCGTCATTGCTTTTAGGCTTTTTGGGGAGAGTCTGAAATAAATTCAGTTGTTGGAAGCTTTGCTTCATTTTAAGCTTATGGATAGACAGCTAGATTTTTAGCACTCGAGTAAAACTGCTTACTGACTGCTCTCGCTGTTCAACAATCTAGAGGGAACCTACGCAGACCTTATGAGAGAGTGGGGAAAAAAAGATACATTTTAATTCTTTGTCACTCTCCTAACCAATGAGTTTTCTTAGTCCTGCATACCCCGCCCCAGTCTCGATTCTGTCCCTCCCTGTCCCTCAGCACAAGCGCACACACACTCACTCTCTCTCTCTCTCTCCCCGCAGCTTGAATGTACGCACCGCACCGGCACCATGATTCGAGCAGTGCGGTACGCACAGTGCGTACGGCCGTACAGCTGCAGGCGCCGCTGACAATGCACACTGCATTTTTGACACAGTGACTTCTCAGCGGTAGCTTTCTCAGCCGCTCTGATTCTCAACAATTCTACATAACATGTGAGTGCAGATTCTGCTGTGATTGGCCTATTTCAAAATATTGCAACGGCTACCGGAAGGCGGGGAAAAATACTTCCTGTGGCTAACGATAGAAGCTTAGAGGCATGCGCTGTTAATATTTCTATATTTTTTTGTCATAAACATGAACATGGCTTGGTTTTATCCAGGCTAGAACGCTTAGCAATGGTATCTGATAGGGAGCTTAAGGTTTGCCCAGCCAGCTTATGCAAAGAAAGCCTGGCTAAATTTAACTTGCTTCGCAGTAGATGGGGTGGTCTCTATCGGAAGAATATTCCGCAGCAGTTCCTCGCGTGAATGGGCACGAAGCAAGCTTGCACACACTTTGTACAAAACCCAAAACCAGTGAAGTTGGCACGTTGTGTAAATCGTAAATAAAAACAGAATACAATGATTTGCAAATCCTTTTCAACCTATATTCAATTGAATACACTGCAAAGACAAGTTACTTAATGTTCGAACAGGTAAACTTTGTAATTTTTTGCAAATATTAGCTCATTTGGAATTTGATGCCTGCAACATGTTTCAAAAAAGCTGGCACAAGTGGCAAAAAAGACTGAGAGAGTTGAGGAACGCTCATCAAACACTTATTTGGAACATCCCACAGGTGAACGGGCTAATTGGGAACAGGTGGGTGCCATGATTGGGTATAAAAGCAGCTTCCCTGAAATGCTCAGTCATTCACAAACAAGGATGGGGCGAGGGTCACCACTTAGTGAACAAATGCGTGAGCTGATTGTCGAACAGTTTAAAAACAACATTCCTCAACGAGCTATTGCAAGAAATTTAGGGATTTCATCATCTACGGTCCGTAATATCGTCAAAAGGTTCAGAGAATCTAGAGAAATCACTGCACGTAAGCGACAAGGCCGAAAACCAACATTGAATGCCCGTGACCTTCGATCCCTCAGGCGGTACTGCATCAAAAACCGACATCAGTGTGTGAAGGACATCACCACATGGGCTCAGGAACACTTCAGAAAACCACTGTCAGTAACTACAGTTCGTCGCTACATCTGCAAGTGCAAGTTAAAACTCTACAATGCAAAGCGAAAGCCATTTATCAACAGCACCCAGAAACGCCGCCGGCTTCGCTGGGCCCAAGCTCATCTAAGATGGACTGATGCAAAGTGGAAAAGTGTTCTGTGGTCTGACGAGTCCACATTTCAAATTGTTTTTGGAAACTGTGGACGTCGTGTCCTCCGGACCAAAGAGGAAAAGAACCATCCGGACTGTTATAGGCGCAAAGTTCAAAAGCCAGCATCTGTGATGGTATGGGGGTGTATTAGTGCCCAAGGCATGGGCAACTTACACATATGTGAAGGCACCATTAATGCTGAAAGGTACATACAGGTTTTGGAGCAACATATGTTGCCATCCAAGCAACGTCTTTTTCATGGACGCCCCTGCTTATTTCAGCAAGACAATGCCAAGCCACATTCTGCACGTGTTACAACAGCATGGCTCCGTAGTAAAAAGAGTGCGGGTACTAGACTGGCCTGCCTGTAGTCCAGACCTGTCTCCCATTGAAAATGTGTGGCGATTATGAAGGCGTAAAATAGGACAACGGAGACCCCGGACTGTTGAACAACTTAAGCTGTACATCAAGCAAGAATGGGAAAGAGTTCCACCTGAAAAGCTTCAAAAATTGGTCTCCTTAGTTCCCAAACGTTTACTGAGTGTCGTTAAAAGGAAAGGTGATGTAACACAGTGGTAAAAAGGCCCCTGTGCCAACTTCTTTGCAATGTGTTGCTGCCTTTAAATTCTAAGTTAATGATTATTTGCAAAAAAAAAAAAAAGTTTCTCAGTTTGAACATTAAACATCTTGTCTTTGCAGTGTATTCAATTGAATATAAGTTGAAAAGGATTTGCAAATCATTGTATTCTGTTTTTATCTACGATTTACATAACGTGCCAACTTCACTGGTCTTGGGTTTTGTATAATCTTTAGCCGAACTGGCGTATTTATTTCGCAGAACAGCAACTCATTTAAAATCAGTAACAGCCGGCACGTACACTTAGTTACAGATTCAGACTCCCGCTCTCTCTCAAACTTGGCAGCTTGCAGGCCGTTTATACAGACACGTACAGAGGCGTGTGGCGCGTGATGATGTCACACGCTTTACCGTATCACTCATATTAAGTGTATATAGACAAGGACGTTCCGTAATATAAACACTTTACAGGCTAGCTAGCTAGCTTGTAAATTAAGATATTGCAAATGCATGCTGGCTAATGACCACCATTACCTGACGTTTCTTTTTTGATTACCGCAGCTGCTGCGACTTGAGGTTTAAACAGTCACAGTGGCATTCCGTCTAGGGTAGCCAGTGAGAGCCCAGTAACCTTCGCCTACTCAACGCTTTCTCCTCCAGGAGCAGTATTCCCAAAAAGAAGAAAAAACAGTTTTCCATTGAGGCACCGATTATCAACAAAATTAATATAGACCATACCTGCGCAGAGTTGATTAAGGTGTAGCCTTGAACCAAAAAAAAAAAAAAAATGTGTATGTATATATATATATATATATATATATATATATATATATATATAACCCGTACTGTTCTGAATATAAAACGACGTTTCTTCCCGGAAACTCCCCTGTGAAAAAGTGGGTTTGTCTTATTTTCGGGGACTCGGCTTTTTAGTCAAAATCAGTGATTATGTGTGTATTTTATAGTCTATAGTCAATATATGCGGACAACAATAGATGGCGATGAACAACAGCCTGCCTTGTTTTATATTGGTTTTTCTCAATGTTTTATCAGTATTTTCAAATATTTATATATTTTTCGTGATTATTATTTTGTGATTAAGACAAGATGTCATGAAAACCTCCTTTTTTTTCCCCAAAAATCTGCTTTGAGAAATGAGGGTCGTCTTATATCCAGGATTGTCTTATATTCAGAACAACATGGTAATAATGATTTTTATTGCTTCATCGGTAAATATGTAATTGATGTAATATAGACTACAGAGATACTGCACAAATGAAAAGCAAAATTACGTTTTACTACCCTTTATGTATTATGAATGTAGATCAAAAGTAAATCTTATTTTGCTCATGTGATGTGTTTTTTTTAATAGTCAGTTATCATATGTAGGACATACTGAAATAAATGCCCCATCAAGGAAATTGAACACCCATGGGTTTTTCACATCCAGACATCTAACAGCAGTGAATGAATGAAACTCTTACTATAATATCATTATTGCTTGTAAAATTAATGGGTAGTCTAAGCAAGTCCAAATGGGAGGCACGTGTAAACTGCCAGGTGTCCCAGTCTGAGACTTAAGTCTGGCCACCTTATTTATTGAATTTACCCCGGGTGTACACAATGAATCTCCAGGATTTGTGAAATTAAGCTGTCCAACAAAGTCTACATCATAGCCCATTACAGCACCCTTGGTTCCAAATATGTCCCTGCTATTGCTTACATGAGCATACAACAGGTTTAGCACAGGCCGCATGGTCGTGAAAAAAGGGAGTAACAAGTCATTACCAAACAAAGATGAATGAAAATGAAAAACTTTAATAAAACCAATTTTATTTGAAAAAATGTACTTTGTTAGGGCATTGCTTCAGAGCCAGCTGATGCAATTGTAGTGCCCAATTCTAAAGCCTCAGGTACAAATTCTGTGCAGTCAACACTACCGCGCATACAGAAGTAACTGTCCCAAATCTGCATATTTGCAACACTATAAAATTCACACACAAATGTTTCAGGACCACTGCCTAACAGGGACAACTCAACTGCGACAGCATCAATAATTGGCCTTCAACCACAGCTGCTTACAGCAAAGATTAGTGATGGCATGTCAGCACTGAACTGACTTTCCAAAAGGGGTCCAGAGTGGATAGGATGCAACATCATGGGTACATCTCAATTCTCTTAAACAGCAACCAGCACTAGTCTTTTCCTAGCGTCTCAGTCCTTCCCACCATGGAGAGATGTAAGGAAACTACGCAAGGAGTGAAGACACGAGGAATCCTTTCCTCTAAAGAATCACATGAATCCACGTCCATTTCTGATGATGGCACACAGCTGGATCTGCTGCCAGTGTGTGTCATCACAGACTGACCGCATGGTTTTCAGGTTTTCATGGTTTTCATGGTTACCCTCGCAAATACTCATGGCTCCTCAGAGCTCTCTCCTCACAGCAGAAATGAGAGCTTTGATATGACCTGCAAGATGGCTGATACATGACAACTTCTGCTTCAAGTGAGGAGCAAGGAAGTATCAAATAAGAGATTTAAGATGTACCCCATGTCCTCCAGTTCTCAAACCTTTCCAAAGGTGAGCAAGTGCACCTGATGAAATAAAAACAAAAAAGGCAAAGCAATTTATGTATAAAACATGTCATACAATAAAAATATAACTTCTTAGATTAATAAGAAATATGGGACAAAGACAGCGTAAAAACCAAAGGAGATTAGATGATAAAAGAGCAATAGTAAATGAGTAGTTGGAGTACGATCCGGAGGACTGTATATTACAAGCTAATAGTACAAAGGACTACTAACCACTAATAAAACACCTTGGTAAATTTGCTAAGATTGAAGCAAGTAGTACCAATAAGTAATAATTACGCAGCTTTAGGTTGTCACTGTGTCTTCATGAAGTCACAAAAGAAGTTGAACAAATTGATCCCTTACATCTACATGAGCGGTGGCTAATGGGCTGAAAATATGAAGCGCCAGTTAGATAGCCTGCATTGCAGGATGTGCCAAAAGTGAGCACAGAAGTTTGAAGTAGTGTAATTTTTTATTTCACTTTTTTATTTACATAATTAAACAATGTTCTTATTTGAATTTACCACGTTGCAGCATTGCAGGAAGAAGAACGACGAGTGTAAAACTGCCAAAGGATTATTCTAATCTTTGGAAAACTTGATTAAGTATAATTATCAAACACTAGTCGGTAAAAATGCGTTACCCACACAAGACATTCTCGACCACAGCTTACTGACGTTTACTAAACCGGTAATAAGCAACTTCGGAGATGTGATATCTAGAAAATACATTCATAGACATATGTTCGCCAGCTAAATGGTGCAGGATATCCTTGATACTAACATAGTTCTAGCGAACACAGAAGACTAGCAAACTAGCCACGGATTACAGCATGAACGACAGGTAGCAAGCTAATGCAAGTATTTTTATGTTCCATTAAGTTAATTGTTGTCGATGCCATAATATTGTGTCAATTAGCCAATTACTCTAAAATTCACTTCCGGTTTGAATGGCTATTTTTGGCCCCAATTTTTAAACGCATGGTTCTTAGCTGCTTGATTTGCAAGAAGCAGCAAGATAGCTAGTTACCTGCAGGCGGACAGCAATCATAATCAATGCTCCAAAAGTTCTGAACCTGGTCAGTCTGTTTTCTTATCGGTTTTTCAACCCAGCTCCATTGCAGACCCCTTTCTTCGCCGTTCAGGGATTAAAACAAAGAAAAATCTTTTGACTGAAATTTTTTCAAGCTGTAGCCAAGTCATATTTCCCATCTGCAATTTGTAAAACGTGTAACATTTTACATTTCTTGACACCTACTAAAGAAACAACACAATTTGTAAAATTATGAGATTTCAGCACCACTCCACTCATAACCAGTCCTGCTGTTCTCTTATGCAGCCATCAAGTTTAAATACCCCAGATCAATAATGTTTGAAGGGAAGAATATGCTTTTCTATTGCTAGTTTTCTTTGTCGTTCCAATGTTATTTTTTGATCTATGAAATGACACTGATATATTATTATTACAACCCCTTTTCCCAAAAAGTTGGGATGCAGAGTAAACTGTGAATAAAAACAGAATTTAATTAAATCCTGAAAGATCCCCTATTATGCCACCAGGTGCAGAGCTAATTAGCCATTATGAGCCAGGTCAAAGTCTCCCCTACCTGACATCACAAGGGGGAGTGACCACCCAGAATAATGAAATCTGACTGACTGCTTGGCTGAAGGTGATCAGTTCTTCTTGCCTCTGGTTGGTTACTACCCCATGTGATGTCAAGAGGGAAAAGATTTTGAAATGGCTTGTAATAACTAATTAGCTGTGCACCTGGTGACATAATAGGAGACCTTTAAGTTTCCAAATCACCCAACTCCAAGATACACTTTTTAAAGAAAGGGAAAAATTGATTTCTTTTTTTTGCCCATATGTTATGACCCACATATTTTTACTTTATTTCTTTGCAAGAGAGTGTCATTGGGATACTTTTGGCTGACATTACAAGAAAGTTCCCTTCTTGTTAAAAGATATGCATACCTCAAATTCTTTGGAGCTGAGCCCTCTGGAAACTCAATTATTCAATTATATGCAAATAATTTAAACTCTATATTTAATTGAAAATAGTGCAAAGACAACATATCAGTTGTTGAAACAGAGAAATTTTATTGTTTTTTGTAAAATATAAGCTCATTTTGAATTTGATGCCTGCAGATCACAATTATTCAATATTGGCTTTTGGCCTTGAACCTTGCATAGTGATTTCTCTGGATTCTCTGAATCTTCTCATGATGTTATGTAGCATAGAGTATAAAATCATCAGATTCTTTGCAATTTTTATCAAGAAATGTCTTCTTATATCAATGAACTACAATCCTAATTCTGAAATAGTTGGGACGAAGCATAAATTGTGAATAAAATCAAAATACAATGACTTTCAGATCACATGAGCCAATATGTTATTTACAATAGAACATAGATAACATTTTAAATGTTGAAACTGAGACATTTTACATTTTTATCCACAAAATGAACTCATTTCAAATTTCTGGCTGCAACAGGTCTCAAAAAAGTTGGGACACAGGCAAAAAAGGGCTGAAAAAGCAATTAATATGTGAGAGAATCAGCTGAAAGAACATTTAGCAAGCAATTACATTAACTGGCAACAGGTGTGTAACATGATTGGCTATAAAAGGGAGCCTCTTAGAGAGGCTGAGTCTCTCTGAAGTAAAGATGGCCAGAGTCTCTCCAACCTGTGAAGGCTTGCCTAAAAAAATTGTGGAATACTTTAAAAACATTGTTCCTCAACATCAAATTGCAAAGGCTTTGAAGGTCTCATCATTGACAGTGCATAACATCATCAAAAGATTCAGAGAAACTGTAAAAATCTCTGTGCGTAAGGGACAAGACCAAAAACCTTTACTGGATGCCCGTGATCTTCGGGCCCTCAGACGCCACTGCATCACTCACCGGCATGATTCTGTCAGTGACATTACTAAATGGGCCCAGGAACACTTCAAGAAACCACTGTCTGTAAACAGAGTCCGCCGTGCCATCCACAGATGCCACCTAAAACTCAATAACGCAAAAAGGAAGCCATTGTTGAGCATGATCCAGGAGCGCTGCTGTGTTCTGTGGGCCAAGGCTCATTTAAAATGGACTGTAGCAAAGTGGCAAAGTGTCCTGTGGTCAGACGAGTCCAAATTTGACATTCTTGTTGGAAATCATGGGCGTTGTGTCCTCCGGGCTAAAGAGAAGAAAGACCACTCCTCCTGTTATCAGCGTTCAGTTCAAAAGCCAGCATCTCTGATGGTATGGGGATGCATTAGTGCATATGGTGTGGGACACTTGCATGTTTTGAAAAGCACCATGAATGATGAAAGGTATATAAAGGTTTTAGAGCAACATAAGCTCCCCTCCAGATTACATCTATTCCAAGGAAGGCCTTGTGTATTTCAGCAGGACAATGCACAACCACATACTGCAGCTATTACAACCGCATGGCTTCGTAGTAGAAGAGTCCGTCTGCTGAACTGGCCTGCCTGCAGTCCTGATCTTTCACCGATTGAGAACATTTGGCACATAATTAAACGAAAAGTCCGTCAAAGGAGACCCAAACCTCTCCAGCAGCTGGAAGCCTGTATTAAACAAGAGTGCACTAGAAAAAATGCTACTCCAGAAATAAGAAAAAAAAAATAACAAGGCAGTTTTACCTTGTAACAAGAGCAATCCGAGATTTCTGATCTCCGCCAAGGGATGATGTTGATACAAATGCAAGATCTTTCTCTTTGGAAGATTTCAGGACCACCCATGTGACAAGTTTAAATGGGATTTTTGTATGTTTGAAGCATCCATTCTCCAAAGCCATCATCAAAGTACAGAGCGATCACATGATCTACCTCTGGTGAAAATTTCATGAAGATCCGTCAAGTAGTTTCCGAGAAATGCCACTAAAATTGTAAATACAGATCCGGATCCAGAATCCAGATCCGGATCCGGATCATCAAAAAATGTAAATGGAGTCGTCCCTGGTCCAAGATCTACCTCTGGTGAAAATTTCATGAGGATCCGTCCAGTAGTGTCCGAGAAATGCTACTACGATCGTAAATACAGATCCGGATCCAGAATCCTGATCCGGATCCGGATCATCAAAAAATTTTAATGGAGTCGTCCCTGGCCCAAGATCTGCCTCTGGTGAAAATTTCATGAAGATCCGTCCAGTAGTTTCCGAGAAATCCTGTCCACAGACAGACAGAAGGACAGACAGACAAACAAATAAATAAATAAATAAATAAACCGACTCGATCGCATTATCTCCTTGGCGGAGATAATAAGTAAAAAAATCTGCCAATAGAACTAGTGAAAATTGACTTGGCAAAATTTTGAAAAATAAGCCATATATTTTGGATCGCTGAGATCTTAGAATTAGCTGAGAAAACTCATTTCAAGTTGGATTTTACTAGTATTTGGAAGTGTTTCATTTCAAAGTAAGCCAGCAATGCCCCAAAACTAGTCATTTATCTTTCAAAAGAAGCATTTTGGCTTTTTACACTGCATGCCAACTTTCTTAATTTAACCCTTTCGCAGGCAAATTTTGGCCCAGATGCATACCCCCACGGACGGATTAATTTTGGGTTTTTACCAAAATATGATTGTTATTCAAAATAACAATAAAATAACACCAAATCTCATAATAAGTTTCCCATAACTGATGTTTTTATGTTTTAATCCTCTCCAGAATCGCTAAAATCGTTTGGATCCAAGTCACTCCCGCTCTCTGGATATTCAAACTCATCGTCAGAGTCATTCAATAAAGCAAAAACTTCATCCACGTTGTATTTACGTTTAGAAACACGGCTAGAATGCCGGCTATTTGTACTCGTCGATGCCATGTTCACATGTCCCACAATTTGACCGGGAAGTAGTCTCGTATTTAGCGTTTTTAGGAAATCCCATGCCTCGTTCACGGCTAAAAATACAGTGCTGGGTGACCTGAGAGACAGCCAATGGTAATGAGTGTAACTAACAAGGGAATTCCCGCAATCGGGGAATTTAAAGAAGACTTTATAAAACACGTTGGTTAAAACGACAAAAATGTCGCTGTGCCTGCGAAAGGGTTAAGCTGTATTTAACTTATTTTAAGTTGTATAATCATTAAATTGTTCTACATTTAAGAACATCTGGAACTTAAATTAAGATTAGCAATTGTCATTCAAGTGCATTAAAATAAAATTTCTTTGTACAATTAGCTGGAAATACTCATATTTAGCCATATTGCACCAGTATTGGGAATTGATGCGTCTCAGAATAAGCCAGTAATGCCCAGAAACCAGTATCTTTTCACTCAAAAGTTAGCTTTTTATTCATTTCCCTTAACTGTCAACTTATTCATACAATAGCAGTATTTAACTTATTTTTTGTTGTATAATAGTGTCATTATTCAAGATTCAGGACCATATTGTAAGTGAAACAAGGTTAAAAAACGTTGAAGTATTTTAAGATGAAATGTTTTTGTGCAGATAACTAAATGCTCATAGCACATCATGCCTCTTGGCCATTCATTTAACATACAATTGCAATAAAAATGAAAACACGCCTTGCTTTAAAACAACAATTTATTCTCTACTTTGCAATGCAATGCAAGAGCCAACTAACAATCCAGTACGTAACTGGCAGAGCACAATTCTGCACTGGCTTTTTTTTGCACCATATGTTTTGTTTCACAGTACAAAACAGAAAATGATAGAACGTGTATCATTGTGGGTTCTCTGCAGCTATGATCCAACAAAAACGAGACCCAAACACCTGGTCCATGGAGTGCTAAAATAAGTTGGGTTAACAATTATGGTGGCTTAGGCCACATCTGAACATCATTGCTTTATTGGCCAACAGAAGCTTTCCAATCAGACAGGCTCTTCTTGTAAGATGGTGTGAGGTCTTGCTCGTGGATTGTGTCCATAAGGACCTGCGTTTGTATAACTGAAAGCAGAGTGGCTACACATTTGGGGTATGTGAGGTGTAGAGCATAATAGTAAGCCATAAGGTATACAGCACCATCTGTAACCTCTTCTTTTGGGAACGTAGTCACCGGTACATCTCCCACAGCCAGGAGGCAATTAGACGAACTCACAATCAGGACTGGATGTTATGGTTCTGCCTCATGTGTGTTGTCTTTGTGCTTATTTGTGCTTGTGCTTTACTTTCGTTTTATTTTTCAGCTTTCTTTTCTGCTGTCTGATGATCGATTCCCTCTCTACCAATCTCCAGTGATGTTGCGTGACAGCCTTCAGCATGCCTGCATCTCGTTGTCCAGTCACGTTTCCTCTTTCGGTTTCGGCTGTGGTATTTCATTCATTGTTTCCACCTGTGCTTAATTCTGGGTCTCGCTAAACTGAGTGAATGCGTTCTCTGATAGGATAATTACTAACCGTACTAACCAGCACTTATTTAAGGGTGATTATAAATATTTCGTCACGTAGTATTAACCTTCATTAACTCATTAGCGAGTGCGAGTGTTTCTAGCTTTAGTAATTCCTGCCTAAGCTTTCCCTGACTAACTGCGTTTAAAGCTGTGCTTTCCTTTGCTTCTCTCCTGGTGCTTTTTACTCATCATGTTTAGATTACCTTAATCTACACTGTCTAGTTTGATTGATGGTCTCAGCGTCTTGTCTCGAGTCATTATGGTTTACCCTGTCCTCGTTAATTTGTTTATTAATCCCATATGTTTCTGTTTCCATTCGAGATTGCGTTCCGAGTCCCCGCCTCCTCTCGTGACTATTTATGTGGCAGAGATGGGTGGAGACATCAGACGGAACTTTGTTAGACTCTGCTCTGCATGGTGAAATCTCAGCTCCTTGTGCCTTCCGAGTATTTCCTTTGTATGATTCCCGAGTCTTGTATTTTGCTGCACCCACGTCTTGTCTGCCCCTTGTTTAAGTCTCCCAGTGTGTCCGTCAGTCTAGTTAGGTTCAGTTTTTGTTTTTCTAGTTTAGCCACTCTAGGAGTGTGTTCTTCTGTTTCCCTTGCCTTGGGCAGTGTACCTTAGTTTTCCCATCTGTTCAGTGCATGTGCACGGTGTTTTATTTCTGGCCTGTGTGCCTATTTTCTCCTAGTGTTTTGTGTTTCAATAAACACTTCAGTTCCTGCATCTGGTGTTCCCCTGCCTACTTCTTTACACTGGACAGAAGAGAGGGCGCTTCCTCATGTAGGCACTGGCATCTTCTTTTCCCTTAAAGGGTTTCACACATAAATCCCTCTATCAGGATAATGCTCTCTTATTTAAAAAGATTCTCTTTGTAAATTTTTAGCTTCGGAACCTTTTTCCTTTTTACGTAGCCTCTGCCTTCCAGAACACACAAAATGTGGGTTTTCAAAATAAGTAAGTTTAAAAATATTAAAATGCATTACTGTACAAAATTGATTTGCCGGATACTTGTCATTTAATTCATAAGTGATTAACAAATTTTACATCACCAGGCTAAACTATTTTGTATTGTCAGCTGTATTACAGACCAAAATCCATTGTTACTATTATGGTGCAGAATAATCGGAGTCATTTTTTTTTTCAATTTTCCTGTTAACAACACGGAAATCAAGATTTGGTTTGATTATGATAGAACCATGGATTATTAAAGAACCCATCTTTGCTCACAAAAATCTTAGCCTTTACCACCCTTTAAGTATAATATAAACTATGCATAATACATTTATTTTTAAGTTACAAAAGAAGATTAAATTGTCATCTGCACATTAAAATTCATGCTGTGACATCCAAAATTTTCAATACTGCGGCCATTTGTTACTTCGGACAGTCAAAATCATCCCGAAACTTTTTACGCAGCTCACCTCAAGGACATGTGCAAGAGCTTCACTTGCATCTCCAAGTTTTTTCGGGGGGGCAGACGGGGAGGGGAACAATGATGGCCGCGCACGTAGGATCCTGATAGCCTGTTCGACTGTTTAGGGGACAAAATGATCACTTTAAAGGTTATGTAAAATATATCAAATAAAATTTGAGTAAGACTACATAGCAGATACAATGCTATTAAAATAAGATTTTCATTGGTGTCTTCCAACAGCCAAACAGCATTCGCCCTTTCTTTTTGTGCGGTGCATAACTAGCCTATATGTTCTTCCTACCCGACAAATATGAAAGATGTGACATGCATAGGGCCAGAGATACAGCTCGGACAAAATCTGTGACTTACCAATGGACCGAAGGACCGACTGACGGACCAACCGTTAGATGCTACTCCTATGTCCTCCTCTAGGTTTTTGGGCATTGGGGGACAAAAATATCATTTACAAAAAGATCGAAAAGACATCAGAGATGATAAACCACAAAGACAGGACAATAACACATGAGCTTGGCAGTACACAAGCCCTCATTTACCTTTGTCCACTCCAAGTGGGGGTTTCAGCATCTTTTTCCATACACCCAAAAACTGAACCTTCTGGCAGAAGTCATGCCATCTTCCTTTCACTTGGTCAATGAAGTGGCGGTTGTCTTTGTCCAAAATGCATCGAAGCTCCCCCATCACCTATGAAAAATACCATTACAGACACTGAAATGCCTCGCTTGGGAGGAGAAAAATGGTTGTATGCTCAGCTTGTAAAACGTACATGTCCAATGTCCTTAAAACATGGATATGCCTCCAGAATAGTCTCGGGTCTGTTCTCCTCGCTAATGGCACCAGAATCAATCAATGCTCTTCTGGCTGTAAATTCCAAATCCAAGAGCTGAGACACAGACTCATGGTTTGGATTTTTTTTCTTATAGAGAGCCTGTAGGGTCTTGTAGTGCTAGGCCATGGTTGCTGGACTGTCACTGTCTGGAGTCTTGACATTTGCTGGCTTCTTAGCTGTAAGACACAAATTAATTAATTTTCTCAAACACAATCAGAACCAGCAACAAGGGCACCCAATATACTGAAGTCCGCCAAAGCCAACGTAGATATGGACCCATTTCCAGATCCTGTAACAAATTTAATAGGCTCCTCTTTTGTCTATGCAACACCTGCCACAAGGACCCATGACTTAGGCTGTTTTTCCTTACATGAAGCCTGTGGAGATTGCTGATGCTGGTTGGCCACAGTCGCAGGACTGTCAGTGTCTGGACTGTCAATGGCTGTAAAGCTGTAAAACACAAAAATTGTCCCCACTAAATTTGAGTGCATTGAAATCATACTTTTACAATATAAAATATTGATCTAGACACCTAGAGACAGAAGACCCAATGATCTGAATTAAATAAACTTGAACGTAAGTTAATCAGAAATATTATATGATTTGGCACTTACCGCTGTCTTTACCACGTCTGTCTGGGGTACTGCCTCCTTCTGAGGAGCGGTCGAGAATGACTGTTGAGTCACTCGAGTCATCAGGGTCACTTTGCTGACCAACACGGCGCCTCTTCACCTTGGTGCCTCCACCTGGACTGGTCTTTTGGGGGGATCTTACATTCTGTAGCCTTTTGTACAGGTGCATACACAGTGACCTGCGGCAAAACAATTTTAGATAAATGCTTTATAATTTAACCAATGTTCTACAAATGCTACAAGAGACAGACTGGCAATCACCTGGACACGTCAACACTCACCCATGAAGTTTTCTTACTGCCTTTGTCCTGTAGCATTGGGAAATACTGCACTATTCTCTTCGCCATGGCAGTAACTTCTGGCTTTGATGGGTATCTGTCTGATTCTCCATCTCCTTTGGCCCTCAGGATTGAAATCATACTGGTCATGGTGTTTCGAATGAGTCAGCATCGGAGATCCTTTGGCATTTGAAAGTTGCCCACCTTTCTCTGCTAACTCAAAGTATTGTTTTCGAACTTGCTCAAGTTCAGAGTCGGTGTGCAACACATATTCTGGACAGGAAAACTTCACCTTTTCTGGGGTTGTGTACTTTACAGGGCATCCTTTCACTGGAGTGGATGTCTGTGACTCATTAAAAGTAGTTCAACAATCCATAGGTGTAAAAGCATCTCTGCTAGGTTCCTGTAAAATTAAAGGAGGTAATGACATAATAGTTAAATTACGTAGTAAAATGGTAATAATGCTTTAAGACTTCTCTGATTACATTAGGTGGGCAGTATCATAAAGAAACTGACCTCATCCAAACCATCATGACAGGGACGCCAGACCGCTTTTCTCCGCAAGAAGTTTTCTGGGCCTGGAAAAAGATCCCGCAGGTCCTCACGAGACAGGCTGCCCATCATTTCCTCGCTGATGTTTGCAGCTGTGACCAAATTAGAAGACACGTGGCAAGATGAATGAGTGACCTACAATATGGTGCAGTGATCCTACACTGTGGGGTCCCAGGCTAAGAAGCTTATTGAAACATTTGTACAACAAAGGAAAAACACATCAAATTATGTCACCACTGGGTCATTCCATGCATATTCAACAACTGCCTCCCACTTGACCACCTCAGAATCAGCTGATTTTTTCTATTTCTCTGTTTATACGGCAAAGGTAGCCAGTTGGTGCCTTTTCGGAAGAACAAGAGTGACATTTGACACCCAGAGTGGAAAATGGACATGTCGTTGCAAAGGCACGAAGAAAAGAATGTGTGTCCACATTTATACCTCAATGTGCTGGACTTTTCAAGAAAGAGAACACCACTTGCGTGACACTGAAAGGGACATGGATTTCTCAAGTGACTCTGATGATGATCTTCAGAGTGAAGACATTGTTGGCTTGCCAACCGTCCTGGATTGGCTGGGACGTCCCATGATGCAGGTGGTTTTGAATGGTCCCATACGGGACAGCCAACGTCCCGCCTTCCAATCATAGCCCTCCCTTTACACGCCTGACGTGATGTGCAAGCCAATAGTTTGTTCGCGCGTGCAGAAGCGCCAGGTCCTCAAACAAAAAAATAAAATAAAAATCTACTACCACACAGCACAATCAATATTTTTTTGCATCACTATGCAAACTAAAAATGGAACCAGTAACAAAAAGAAGAGGTTATGTAGCTATAATAAGCAATGGGAAGCGAAAAACCCCTGGGTGAAACCGGTCAGTGGCGACTGCATGAAAGCCTACTGCACAGTTTGCCACAGAGCATTCGCAATTAACCATGGAGGTGAAAACGATTTGACTAGACATGCTAGCTCTGAGATGCACAGGAAGGCTATCCCAGCTAAAGGGGCTAGCAACATCAGTGCATTCTTTGCCGCGACAACGGGAGAAAATGAGAAAATGGCAGCAAACGAAGCCACCTTGGTGTACCACACTGTTAAACATGCTGTCAGCTACAACAGCACCGACTGTCTTTGCAAGCTCAACGGGACTGTGTTTAGTGATTCAACTGTGGCCAAGACGATGCACTTGGGGAGAACGAAAGCGGAGATGATTACAATGAACGTTTTGGGACCTAAATCTGTGCGCAACATTTTGGATTATCTTACCCCAACTCATGGTGAGCCTGGCTATTTTTCTGTCACCACTGATGCCTCCAATAAGGGAAATAGAAAAATGTTTCCAGGACTTTTGGTGACTGTGAACTGTGACCTGACATGCAAGGATTTCTATCCGGCTGTGCAAAAGGACAAAGGGCTGCTGGAAGCAGTGAGGAGCAGCAGGAAATATCCCTGGCGGAAGAAGTAAATGGTGAGTCCAATGATGAGTAGGCCTGCCAATGAGTATCTATTATTCAATTAAGTTAAAGTAAGAGAGTGTGCCCTCTGGTGGCCATATCAGGTACAATTGTTTGGGGACAGTTTGGATTTTAATGGAGAGACAGTATTCAATTCATTCATGAATGATAAAGTAATGTTTGGATGATAATATAGGCATAGTGCACTTTGATTAATTCATATTCATTCATGTCAACAGAGAAACACAGATAGCAACAGAGACAGAGCATCAGACAAAGCAACAGAGATAGACAAGGAGGGACAATTCACAGTTCACTTTAATTAAATTCATTTCATGTTAAAGGAAAGTTAATGAATGAAATTAATAAACAATAAATGAATAAATAAATATTTCTAGTGTTTTCCTAGTCACCCCCCCCACCACCAAACAAATGTCCCTCATTGGAGAGTCAGGTTGTTGGCAACCCTAAGACATTTTCCAGGGTACTTTCAGAAAGAAGGCCAGATAAGTTCATCAAAGATCAGAGACATTGTTCAGTACATGTGGAATTCCAAAAGAATTCCTTCCCAAACTGCCCTAGGAGATGCAAAACACTGCGCCAATCATCCCACAGAAATTCTCTCCAGAGGAAACCAAGTGCCGGTACTGTTCAGGTCCTACACCACCTGATCTGTCAGAAGAGAAAATTGCTATGAAATTTGGAGCAGTTTATGGGATTCTTTCCGTTCACACGTATACTAAAGGTACGTATATTAAATTACAATTTTAAAAATATTTTCTTTTTTTGAATACTGGGAAACTGAGAAAAAAAATTGATGCATGGGAACACCTCGTAAAAGTGAGAAACTTCAGTTTTGATCATGACCATGTCCTGAAGTGATGAAAAGTAGGTTGACCATAGAATGTTTATGTACAACCCCAATTCCGAAATAGTTGGGACGAAGTGTAAATTGTGAATATAATCAAAATGCAATGACTTTTAGATCACATAAGCCCATATGTTATTTACAATAGAACATAGATAACATTTTAAATGTTGAAACTGAGACATTTTACATTTTTATCCACAAAATGAGCTTATTTCAAATTTTCTGGCTGCAACAGGTCTCAAAAAAGTTGGGACACAGGCAAAAAAGACCTGAAAAAGCAATTAATATATTAGAGAATCAGCTGAAAGAACATTTGGCAAGTAATTAAGTTAATTGACATCAGGTGTGTAACATGATTGGCGATAAAAGGGATGTCTTAGAGAGGATGAGTCTCTCAGAAGTAAAGATGGCCAGAGGCAAATCTGACAGGGCGGCCACGCCTCGCTAACATCAGCTGATAAGACACGTCACTCGTAACATCAGTGACTCTTCTGAAGAAGACGGGAGTATTCCGTCGAAACATGTCAAGGTAGGATAAAAACCTTTTCTGTCAGAAAATAAGAACGTCAAGGCTAATTAGTTACTACAGACAGTATGAACCTTTTTGGACTATTACGCGAAAACTTTGGACAATCTTGTGTCAGAGAGTTCCGCTACCTCGAACACCTGTTTTTAAAACGGGCGCGCCAGAAGAACCATCTCCGCTTCAATCTGCGCTGCCGAGATGAAAATGTTACACCTGCCAGCCTTAATATAAAGAATCCCATTCGAACTAAGAATGCAGATCGAATGATGAAAAAAGTGCGGATGATTTTGGTCAAGGAAAGAATACGAATAACAGCAAACAACATAAAGAATTTGGAATCTGAATTAAAACACAAAATGGAGGAGTTTAAACACCGGTACTCCCTTAGTAAGGAAATACAACAAATGGTAGACAAAAACTTACATAAACAATACGAAAACGAGTTCTCAAAAACGAAAGAAAGGCACATAAGGAAACTCAACAAATTAATCGCAAATAAGCATACAGAAAGAAACCAACACCCTATTAATGAAAAATGGATATGCAATATGTCTAAACACCGACTAACGGATGCAGAACGTAGTGTGTTATCCCGAGGGCTAAATTTTGCGGTAACACCTAAACACATCCCCCTCGAAGAGTTTATCCTCGCAACAGAATTGGCATGCGAAAAAATACCAGACCCCGGTCAAAAAGCAGCTCTACGCACTGACATAGCAGGTATCCTCAAATCAACTAAACTCCCACCGAGTAACATTACAAAATTAGAAGCACAAGCCATAAACACTCTGTCTAAAAACAAAGATATCACTATTCTCCCAGCAGACAAAGGTAGAACCACGGTCATTCTGGACACAGAAAATTACGAAAAACAAATGATGAAAATGCTGGAAGATACAGACACATACGAAGTGTTAAAAAAGGATCCAACGGAGGAGAAGAAAAATAGACTCAGGACCATCATGAAACGATTACTAAGCGAAAACAAAATAGACAAACAAACGTACAATCATCTCATACCCACAGCAAGTGTAACCCCGAATATCGGCACACCAAAGATCCACAAGCAGGGAGCTCCGTTGCAACCCATAGTAGACAGCATAGGATCAGTAACATACAACCTGTCCAAATCTCTCATGAAATCTTACAACCCCTTCTGGGACAAACAAACAAGCACTGCAAGAACTCAAAACAGTTAGCCCAAGAACTCAAGAACACCAAAGTAGAGGCAGATGAAATTTTCATATCGCACGACGTGGTTTCTTTTATTTACTCGCACGCCTGTAGACGCCACTTTAAACATAGTGGAAAACAGATTGGAAGCTGACAGATCACTGAAAAAGCGCACAAATCTCTCAGTTCACGACATATCACAGCTGCTAAGGTTCGTCGCCACATCCACTTATTTCAAATTCCGCAATATAATATTTAGGCAAAAAGAAGGATTCCCCATGGGTGACCCACTGTCTGCCATCATGTGTGGTTTTTTCATGGAGGACCTAGAAACGAGGGCCATAGCATCGGCACCCGAAAGTAATCGTCCCACGCTCTGGAAAAGATACGTGGACAACATCTTAGAAAAAATAAAATCAGGACATACGCAACAACTAACAGATCATTTAAACAGTATGGACCGCACTGGGAAAATACAATTCACGCATGAAGAAGAGACAGACAAAACCATAGCGTTTCTGGACATAAATATACATCACACTAATGAAGGAGACATTAAAATTAAAATATACAGAAAGCCCACTCACACTGATCAATACCTGCTTTGGTCATCTGAACACCCCATAAATCACAAACTTTCCGTGGTAAGAACCCTGTTTGATCGTGCATCCATCATCACAGAAGACACAGACAAGAAAAAGGAAGAAGAACATATAACTAACGCACTAAAGAAATGCCAGTACCCACTATGGGCCATAAACACAGGAAAACTACAGGTACAGCAGAAGCGAAATACCGGCACATTCAGAAAGAAACGAAAAAAATGAAACCGAAACCAAAGGAGTAAATCACGTTACCATACATAAGAGGTGTCACAGAGCGGATTCAACGGGCCATGAGAAAATTCCACATCAACACCCGGTAAAACCATACATAAAATTACGACAACTACTGGTACACCCGAAAGACCAAATTGACAACTGTAACAAATGTGACGTCATATATATGAAATCCCTTGCCGGTCTTGCCATAAAACATACATTGGGGAAACAGGTAGACCTTTTCACACACGCAAAAAAAGAACACCAAAAAGAATGCGAGAAAGAGACAACAGTAAGACAGACACGCTCAGTTAAAGAACAAGCACTACAGGTAAACCTTAAATCAGCAATCACAGACCATTGCAAGAGGGAAAATCATATTATGGACTGGGACAAGGCCAAAATTATCCGTGACTCAGAACAACTGACATGAACGCTGGATCATGGAGGCAATTGAAATCAGGAAAGCGCCCACAGGACTATGAACCGGGGACGAGGGGGCATACATGCTTTCCCACACCTGGAGTGCCATCTTGGAGGAGCGGCGGATAGCAGGGCGTGGCCGCCCTGTCAAATCTGACAGGGCGGCCACGCCTCGCTAACATCAGCTGATAAGACACGCCACTCGTAACATCAGTGACTCTTCTGAAGAAGACGGAGTATTCCGTCGAAACATGTCAAGGTAGGATAAAAACCTTTTCTGTCAGAAAATAAGAACGTCAAGGCTAATTAGTTACTACAGACAGTATGAACCTTTTTGGACCATGGCCAGAGGCTCTCCAACCTGTGAAGGCCTGCGTAAAAAAATTGTGGAATACTTCAAAAACAATGTTCCTCAACGTCAAATTGCAAAGGCTTTGAAGGTCTTATCATCGACAGTACGTAACATCATCAATTCAGAGAATTCAGAGAAACTGGAAAAATCTCTGCGCGTAAGGGACAAGGCCGGAGACCTTTACTGGATGCCCGTGATCTTCGGGCCCTCAGACGCCACTGCATCACTCATCGGCATGATTCTGTCATTGACATTACTAAATGGGCCAGGAATACTTCACGAAACCACTGTCAGTAAACACAGTCCGCCGTGCCATCCACAGATGCCACCTAAAACTCTATCATGCAAAAAGGAAGCCATTGTTGAGCATGATCCAGAAGGGCCGCCGTGGGCCGAGGCTCATTTAAAATGGACTGTAGCAAAGTGGCAAATGTCCTGTGGTCAGACGAGTCCAAATTTGACATTTTTGTTGGAAATCATGGGCGTCGTGTCCTTCGAGCTAAAGAGGAGAAAGACCACCCCTCCTGTAATCAGCTTTCAGTTCAAAAGCCAGCATCTCTGATGGTATGGGGATGCATTAGTACATATGGTGTGGGACGCTTGCATGTTTTAAAAAGCACCATGAATGCTGAAAGGTTTATAAAGGTTTTAGAGCAACATATGCGCCACTCCAGACGACATCTATTCCAGGGAAGGCCTTGTGTATTTCAGCAGCACAATGCAAAATCACATACTGCAGCTATTACAACAGCATGGCTTCATAGGAGAAGAGTCCATGTGCTGAACTGGCCTGTCTGCAGTCCTGATCTTTCACCGATTGAGAACATTTGGCGCATAATTAAAGGAAAAGTCCGCCAAAGGAGACCCAAAACTCTCCAGCAGCTGGAAGCCCGTATTAAACAAGAACGGGATCAAATTCCAATTGCTAAACTCAAGAAACTTGTCTCCTCAATGCCCAGACGCCTCCACTCTGTGTTAAAAAGAAGAGGGGATGCTACACCATGGTGAGCAGGCCCCTGTACCAACTTTTTTGAGACCTGTAGCAGCCATCAAATTTGAAATGAGCTCATTTTGTGGATAAAATTGTAAAATTTCTCAATTTCAACATTTGCTATGTTATCTCTGTTCTATTGTGAGTAAAATACTGGCTGGTAAGTCATTGCGTTTTGATTTTATTCACAATTTACACTTTGTCCCAACTATTTCGGAATTGGGGTTGTATGTCGATATGGCATATCGTGGGTGAATAGTGGGTGGGAGATGGTTTATGCTATTCTGTGGCATAAAATTAATTCAGCTCATCCTCTGGATATACACAGCATGTAATGAATTCCTGTACTGGAGGTCATGAAAGTTCACCACATCGCGTAATTGTTTGCATTTTTTAGGTGTCCATGTTAACAACAAACCTTGCCCCACTTGCAAAACACCTGTCAGATTTCAGAATTCCACAATTATAACAACACACTCTTTCTTACCCTTCAATTATGTTCATTTATGACAAATCTACTCAAGGTAATACCAGTTTTTCTTCATTGGACAGTTTGCTAACATTTCATGGTATTGTTCAGTGGATTAAGATGGAAATACAAAACAAGTAATCGCTTGGTCTTCAACAGAGCCACACCACTATTGGACGATTCATCAGTGCCATGGAGCATCAGCTCAACGTCACAATCCACCATAACAGCATAAGGAGGGCTTTTTTCCACTACTCTGCGCTGACGGCCTACTCATATGACTTCTTCTGTTTCAGATGTGGCCACCACCCTCCAGTGACAATATCCTGTCATGGGTTTGGAGGTTGGCGTTTGTTTGGGAGCTTTCTTTGTAACTCTCGTCCGGGACGATATCGTTTTGCCCACATCGGATTCTTTGGCCAGCTGGCATTAATTGTGGGCGGCGCCCGGACTCTATTTAAGGCCAAGTTCCGACTCGCCACCTTTACTAGAGTGTCAGTGTTACGATTGCACTATAGCCCGTAAGTTCTCTGGCTAGAAAGTTGGTTAGGATTTAGTTGCAAAGAGGAAAGTGTTAGTTAGTAAGGGAAATTATCTCTCTCTTTTCCTCTCTCTTCCTCTGTCTGTGCACCGTCCGGGTGCTTAATCTTTTGATCTCGGCTTCCGAGATTTTTCCTTTATTTCGTTCGTTCTAGCTCGCGTTGCTTCCTTATTTTTACTCAGACGAGATTTATGTCCTTTGGAAGCGCGAGTCCCTCTCTCTTGTTTTGTCTATGTTCGTTATTTCGCTGTGCTTCCTTTCGTTTCGGCCACAGCATTTGGCGTCTCGAAACACCAGCCATCACATATCCAATGCTAATTGGATGTTGTCTTTTGATGTGCCTGGTATGCAAATACTTTGTAATGCACATTGATGGCTGAAAGTTGTATTTGTGTTGAAAAACAGAAGTCATTAAAAAATATTTTGAAGCTTGCAGAAATATCATTTCTGAAGCTATATTAATTACAGAATTTTGATTTATCAGCTGAGAGGCCTCAATATGTGTGCTGCTGGGAGAAGGGTTACACATTCTTCTGACCTTATGATTCGAAATGCAGTATGAGGATCACAGTCCAGTTTTAGACTATGCTCAGTTCATCTAATTTTTTTTTCCATGGTAAAATGCAAGGAACAACTCTTAAATTTTATTAATTTATATATTTTTCCAACTAGTGAGTCTGCTGAGGAGGGTTGATGCCAAAGATGTAACCTAAGATGATCTGTCTGTCAACATCACAGAAAAGTGGGACCGACTTGAGAAAGAATTAATCGCAAGTGGAATCTGCGAAGGTTTGTTGTTGTTCAACATCTGTGAATGGTGCCCTAGCTGAAAGCTCTAATAACGAAAGAGGTCTGTGAAATCGTTTAAAGTCAAAAGACACAAAACTGATGACAATGGTAACAAATGAAACATTCCCTGCTTCTGTTTTAGGATTGAAAACCCGCAACCCATACTCTGATGAACTGTCCCATTCCTCTTTTGTGCCATGGATTGGACCTGCATCTAGAATAGGGGATGTGGTTCCGAAGACCGAAATCTTGAAAGGTCATTCAGCCTGAGACACGCAAGGGTCATGCTTGGAGGAAGAGGAAATTCTTTGTTTGATAGAATCCAAAAAGGTGCAGTATTTTTTCATTCAAAGTACTCAGGTCTTTATTTCTGCGTAGTTACCGTGTTACCCATATACTAACTTGATGCATGCTGCAAATAGCACTCATATTTACCTCACAAATTCTAGCGTTTGTGATTAACTTTTTTTTATCTCGCCACCAGCAGGCAAGCAAGAGCGAGCTCGTTAAAGCTTGTTCAGATTTGGGTGTTTCAACAGAGGGATCAGAGACAGACTTGATCAACAGACTTGAGGAAATGCTCATCTACAAGGATGTTCACCCCAAAATGTTTGCCAAGCTGTTTGCCATCAGAGCAACCAGACTCGGCCAGAGGAAATTCTGCGCAGCCTCAACATCGTACCTGATCTGTGCATATATGTGAATTCAGCTGAGGCTGAACAAAAAAATAGGGAGCTCTCGTATGACAGATATTTCCTCTGCCAAATGAAGGAACCTCACTTCTCGTTTTGTTTAAGGTTGGTTTTCCATCTTCACAATGAGATTATAAATCAGAAGTGTTCGACAAATATTAATTTGAAGTATGTTTTGAAAATTACTTCATGCAAATATGACTTAAATTACTGAATAGTTGTTTATTTTTATGATTTTGTTTTGTTTCATTCAGACGTGATGACATCTGCCCCAAGAAGGATCGTGGCTGTAGAAATCCCAGGAGCATGCACAGACCAACTTGTACCTAGAATGGGGTTCTCAATAGGGCGATTCCCAATACAGAAAGAGCTCAAGGCGAAAGTAACGTGAAAGTAACGTGAAAACTGTTGCTGCCATTTCTGTCCAATTTTACAATTGATTTATTGGTTTTAATAAAAATCAATTAATTGATTTCTTGATTTTACTATAAATAATTTAACTATTGTTTTTACTAACCATGTGAAGCCTTTTCATCAAATATTTTAAGTAGGGACTACTGCACACATAGCTCCATGCATTCACAAATGACTATAAATGACAATTAGTTTCTCTGATATCAACTTCTATCATTACAGCCAATCTAATTCTTAATTTGACCCCCCCCAAAGGAAAAACTATGTGACCTGTACAGGACACCTGCATCAGACTTTGCCGTTGTACAAGTGGACCAGGCTTTGGTTTATCAGGCAGATCTTGAAAGTGTTTGCCCCCAAACACTCATAAATAATGATCTTCACTGCCCATATCCTTGGCTTACAGATGATGTATGTAGCCTCCAATGCATGTGATGTGGAGTACAGTGACACTAAGGTTTATATATCGATAGCTTTACTTGTTCCCCTAAAGGCAGTCAACACGAGACTACTCCAGCTGGCTAGACCTGAACAAAATGTAAGGTTTTACTGTAATTACTCTTCGTAAAGAATCTTGCATATGGAAATGGTGCTCTGCTACCAACAAGCTAGTTCTTTGATCTTTTCACTGGTGTTTGCTTTGCAAACCTACCATTTCACACTTTAGTGGAGAAACTGGCGAAATGGTGAATCTATCTGCTCCCGACATTTGAAATGCATCCGGGTATGCAAGTGTGTTTTGGTCTTCCTTTTTGTTTGATTTTACAGAAATAGACCATGAGACATTAACCAACAGCAAGGCTGGACAGGTAATCTGGTGTACCGGGAAATGCCCAGTGGAGCGATGCAATCATAGTTTATAAAATTGTAATAACATCGATAATTTTGAACGACCGCGCCAGTCTTTAAAACACGGAAAGCGGCCCATTGGTTCATTTTATACACTGACACAGGGCTGGTCCAATGAATTCTCTGAGCCCTCCCTCCTCAGGGGAAAAAAAAACGCAATTGTGCACGGCCCATTGATAGCCAGTGGCCCACATTAAGGCAAGCAAACAGCAGAATGATTTTAGCTAATTCGAACTGGGATTTCATACAGAGAAAATCAATATATCGTTAATGTATACATCTCCTTACACTATGTTTTTATAAACAGCTCTCCCTGAGATTATCTGTGTTTATATTTACTCATGCTTTATATAACACTTTTTATTCTTCTACTTCACGATTCCGATTATCTTGCATCTTGGCCATTTTTCAGTATCTATTTATATATTTGTTTTATGACATAGGAATTACCGAAAAACTGTATTCTTGCAGATAAAAAAAAATGATGCATAGGCTTAAGCCATGTACAGTTTATTTAATGTTGTTGTTTTTGTCCTAAAAGTTTAACCCTTTAAACCCTGAGCCTATTTTTTAGGTTTCTGCTCGAATATTGCAAACCCATAATAAAATGGGTATATCTCTGCAACCACAAGGTCTATTTGAATAATTTTGGTGTCATAGTAAATGGGACACTTGTGAGATTTGTTGAGATGAGTTAATATGAGTATATTTGATACTGGTGAAGAGTAAATGAAGATGGCACACAGCAAAAATAAAAAAAAATGTAGATTCGCCTTAAAAAAAAAAAAAAAAAAAAGCCTTTCCAGGATGAATATCCCTTTGAAAATGATGCAGCTGCAGCTCTAAATGTTTATCAGACCATAGTACAACATATGAACATTATCTCTGCAAAGGCTGACTCTGATAAAGTGAAGTAGAACAAAATTAGAGAGTTTTTAGTACAGAGTGGTCAGGCGAGGTCTCCAAAGTGGCCATTTTGGCACAGTTTGGGACCATCTGTGCCATTTGAATTTTCTCATGTACAACACTATATATTTCATTTTTATATCTCTAATGGTGATCAATATATCCAAATACAACAGTTTTTGGCAATTATTTTGAAAATTCAACCAGACTTCTATATATTTCCCATTCCAAAAATGGAACCACACAAAGCAACTGAATGTTGATTCCAAATGGAGCAAATTTATTTTGATAAAACAGTAAACATTTCTGCAATAATACCAACAGTAAAAAAAATAGTAAAACTTCTAAAATATTTACACTATTCTACATTGTGCTGTTTTGAAAAACTTTGTGAAATTGCAAACCAAATATTTCCATAAAAATTTACACTTGTAAAAACACACACAAAACTATTTACATTATGTACATAATTGTACATAGTGGTGGTGAAACTCCTGGTGCCAGGCATCTGGCCAGGAGTGGCTCATCATCGTCATCGTCATCACTGTAAACCCAAATGCAGGGGGGGGGACAATAAGATATTTATTCACTGACCTGCTTGGGAAATAGCATTTCACACTTGTATACATATTTTCGGCTTTTTGTATACAAAAGACTAAAACATCAGCCTTTGAGTGCGCCTTTTTTCCCCTTTTGTGATTCTCAGTTTTAGGAGTTTACGCACCAGGTGGAACAACGTAGCCTATATATAGATCTAAGGTGCAGACGCCGACTCTCCTTTATCTTATACATACACATGCACGCACGTATACAGTCATACATATACATAAACATATACACATGCACGTACAAACACCAACAGACAGGAAACGTCACATTTCATAGCATCAGTCCATATCACTAAGCCGGCATTTTGGCCCGAAAAAAGCAGCTAGCTCCAAATATATCGAAATTTTGACAGCAATAAAGCTTTCAATACAACATTTATAAGACATTCCGTACCTTTCCGAAGATGGAGGACGGTAATCGGAGTCACCGCTGTCTTCTGCATAGTCCGGTTGAATTAGATCTTCGTCCTCTGACGAAGAATCATCGACACACAGCGTGCTGTCAGCGTTCTCCTCCAGTAATTTCAAAACCTCTTCGGCGGTGAAACGTCTGCTGGACCCCTGCATGGCCATATTTCTTATACAATGTAATAAAATATCGATAAAAAAAAGAACCAACCTATCTAGAAACAACCAGCAACAAAGTCGATGCCGTGCGCTCTGCGTTCAGCTATGCGTATCGTGCGCAAGTCTAGTTTGTTGCTATGTACATGCAGTCAATACGCATGGCTCTATCTCCGCCACGGATTCGTCAATTTGGGCGATTGATCCCTCGTTGGAATCGTTAGAGCCAATAGAATGAGGCAACATTCACCAAAATGAGATTGACAGTACTGTCTGCCAATCACAATCAGCAGAACGTAGGTGTTTGGGAAGTAGCGCCTGATGCATACGGACATTGTAAGGCTTCCCGTGGGTCCTAAAAGCAGTCATAGAAAGCCGGAAACTTTTGAATCGTAACACAGGAAATGGGTCCAACAGGGTAAGAGTACCATACACAACCTCCAGCAAAATCGAAAAAAATCACAACTTTTTCGGCTTACCTTAATGTTCAGATACCAAGTGAAGTATTCGGGTGTGGAAAAACGTCGACCGTAAATCCAGTAAAGAGAATTTACACTTTAATTTCTATAGCGGCTATACGTGCTACTAGCTTATAAAGGTGGCAGCCATGACACTGTTGACAATACTGGGGCATGCGCAGCGTATGCATAGTTCGAGATATCACATAGGCACGCCGCATGCAGCGAGGGCGAGCGCTCAGTTTCCGCGGCGCTAGTGTGTTCAACACCCAGCCGTTTGTTATTCACATCTGGACCTCTGTTTGAGTAATAATTCGGCGTGCTTAAGCTTGCCTAGCGCCTAACAACATTAAGTTTGGAACTTACATCGAAGTTGGCTTTATGATATTATTCTATTGATGTCGTATTCTATTTAGGTGGCGCGTACAGTAGCAGGATGTCTGCTAAAATGTGAGTAAAGTGGTCGACGCCGCTGTGTTTACGCCGCCACATGTACTCGGCCAGTGGCACGCGTCGCTGCTGCTCGTATCGTGGATGGCAAGGACCTCTTGATCTGCCACCACTGGCACTCAATCAATAAATTCCACATATCTTGCACCATGCAATCACTCATTTTTCTTCTTGTTTGTCACTGATTACTACACGACCCTTTATAGTCTTGAAACTCATTCTGCGCACGTATGACCAATTTCATCACACCTTTTATTTCCATTCTAAATAGAAAACACACGCGAGTGCATTTGAGGCTGCCCATTTACATGACGTTCACAACAATAAATAATTAAGAAGGAAAAGAACCTTATAGGTAAGACATTTCGCCCTTGTGTATTTGGCTGATTATGTTATCCATGCCTCATAGCACAAAAATTTTATCTGCCTCATAACTTGAGCTGCAAGATTCCGCGTACAAGACTTTGATATTACTATCGGAGCGACATTTTCTTTAATTTGTCACGACACTGATCTATTGTCCTGTCAAATGTAACTGCGCACAAATTATTCCAAAACCTCCCGTTTTTTGTGCATGGTATACCCAGTGGTGGATTGTGTTTTCGTGCATCTACATTTCGAGCAAGTATTGAATTTCTTCGTTTGTATGGAGAGATCCTTTCGCCGCTGCATTTCTTAGAACAAGACAACCATGACACATAACAGTAATTCCATTCTGAAGTACGGTTGACATTTGATACTAGTACGGATGGATCGTGCCCGAATCCACCTCTTCTAACCGTGTTTCGCCATTTACGTGTTCACGTTCGAACAACTAAAATATCTCTATCCCTACCCCTATCCCTAACCCTAACCTTAACCTAACTCATAGGGAATGCTATCCCTATCCCTGGCCCTAACCCTAACCCTAACCTTAACCCAACTCAGCCACAAACAATGGTTTGTTCTGCTCAAATTATTCTACCCAGGGTCAATGGGTCAGCCAACTCACCAGTATGAAACACATCAAAACGGATATTCAATTTACATCTCCTCATTGACAACAATAAATAAAAGAAAAGATAAAAGATAATAAATAAAAGATAAAAGAAAAATAAATAAATGAATATATTATTTCTTTTTGTCTATATATATATATATATATATACATATCGCTACCTACCTTCAGTTTTCTTTCCCCCTTTAGCGATGAATGGAAACTAATGGCATTGAGCTGGCAACAAAGTCAGTTGGTGTAGTGTTTAAGGCCACAGTGTGTGCTGTGATTAACATTGTTTTTTCCACAGGTTTCCAGGTTCGAATCCCGCTGCAGTCACTAATGTAACGTCTAATTTAACATGTAAACCTTTGTTCACAGCCTCATCGATGGAGAGATAAAACAAAGGAGAACATAAGTAGGTCAAGAGATAGGACACAGAGTGAATGGCACGAGGGAAGAGTACAGAAGTGGAAAGTGGAATTACCGCAAAATTTTTTTTTACTCACGCCGCATCTACTCCTTCCTTTTAAAATTTTTCCCCCATCATTCTAAATCCCCTTCTCACTAATAAAAACCCCCCCAAAATATTTGTGCCCCCTTTTAAAATCATTCTGGTCAAAAAAAACCCCCAAAAAAGTGGAGGTTGTGTATGGTACTCATGCCTTTACGACAATAGTTTGAAAAAGCGATGTCAGTTTTTGTGATTCTTTGGCCTCTATCTCTCTGATACTTTGGAGTAGATCGCTTTGCATTACAGCATTGGAATCTGTGGATTACATTTGAGGCTTTGGTGTGAACTTTGGTTGCGGTAGAGCTTGCAATATGGTAAGTGGGTTGACGCAGCGGAGCTGAACAGAGTTTGATATGTCGTAATTCATTTAGTTGTTATTTGAGTTGTGTTTAGGGCATGTAAAAAACGTTTATACAGTCTTGTAGCCCCGGTTCTGCTGTTTAATTTGATGTGCAACTTCGCTATACTCTTTCGTGATTAGTGCATTATTTCACGCTGTGTTTGTCAATGCCTCTCAAAGTCCCCCAATTGGGGGACCGGTGTTACGGATCGACTGGTTTCCCCGTTAACTGGTAACCTTTGTTTACAAAAGTCGGGTCTTTCTCACAGCAGCATAAGATTTTCCGCTGGCCTTAGCTGTCCGTGCAAATGCCTTAACAATTACAATCCAATTTTACTTGTTATCTATCCATCCGATTCAAGTATTTCGTTGATTTTTGACATTCGTAAAGCCGTGATGAGTTTAAAAATCCAGTTTAGTCTTCTTGCTCCTGTAAATAAAAAAAAAAAAAGAAATGTTACCTCACCCGGGATTCGATACGATATATGTAAAATAGACATTAGTATGATGGATTAACCCGCAAGGCCATCGAAACACAACAGTTGTAGGATGTCCAAGTACATTCCATAACTCAAACAGAAACAACCGGACATAAATTTCTTGGTTGTAAACACCTCAGTTGGATTAACTTGTGACCATTGTTACCGCAGAGATAGTAGCTGGACCTGAGTTTATTGCGCCTCTGAAATTGAACATTTTAGGTTTTTGTTGATAAGCATCAAATCGGCTGACGCTTTAATATGTTGAATTTATTTTGTTATTAAACAGTCAAAAGAAATTAAGTTTATGAGATTATCCCCACCGTCTGAAAGATGAAGATAGGAACCGTGTCCTATCGCGTTACCCTTATTCAAAATATTATCTGTGAGTAGCCAAACCAGCCATTATAAACACATGATGCATGGACTTTGTTTTGACTGGTTATATATTACGCAGTATTATTTATAACGGCTGGTTATTAACGGACTATATTGAAAAAGGTCTACCCGATAAGACAGTGTTACACGACTCCTAGACACAAGATAATCTCGTGAACTGAATTTGTTTAGGCTGGTTAATGGCAGGATTAAATAAAATATTTTTTTAAAGCGTCAGGCAATTAGATTCTTAACCCCCCCCAAAAAAAGTGAGAAAGACTCGACTTCTATTAACAAACATTTAACAGGGAAACCAGTTGATCCGTAACACGGGTTGCCCCTTTTCAATATAATCTGGAAATAACCAGCCATTATAAATACATAACCAGCCAAAACAAAGTCGATGCATTATGTAGTTAAGATGCTTTATAGATTTAGCCGAAACAACCCGATATTAATTTGTCGGTGTAAAACACCTCGGCTAGATTAATTTGTGACCACTGTTATTGCAGTGATTACAGTGGAACCTCAGCGTGTTGCGCCTCTGAAGTGAAACATTTCGTTGGGCAGAGTCTCGTTGAGTTGCCCCCATTTATAGAAGATTTGATTTAATTTTATAGTTAACGAAAAAAAAAAAAAAAAAACCCACACACACCCACATGCAGAACATTGTCATAATTTGAGTTTATTTTAGAATAAAGTTTAAAATAAAATTGTTTTAATGGCTTTACGCATCCTCTCCCATCTCCGCCAGCTGAAAAGGGAATCGTGTTGATGCGATATCTGTCTGAGGGTGCCTTCCTTCCAAAGGGTAGTCCTCTCGCATATCTTAACCGAATCTTCCGTAAGTTAGTGGAAGTGCTTCAGATTGATGATTTGCAGATGCTGTTATAGCTGGGGGGGTGGGGTTGGGTGGGGGAGGAGAGGAATATTGTGCTCAGAGCACTCTTCATTTTGCAGCTGGTCTGACTTGTTCAGCTGTGGGAAGGGCACACAGGGCAGAAGAATGCTTGTTCTGTGGGAGGCTTTCCCATACAGTCCCAGTGGTACCAGCGCCCACATGCAGTGCATTTAGTCTGGAAGAAATATAACTTAAGTATTATGCAAGGAGAAAAGTAAACATTTATGGAGCAGAGATGCCCTTACCCAGTCAACATGGCTCTCTTTAGTGCTTCCTGCATCCCTCTCCCCACAGGAGTGACAGAGATCCAACAGGGTATCTGATTCAAAGAGTTATTGAAACTTCTGTACTTGTGTATAAAGATTTAAGCAAGACCATAAATCATACCTGACTCGTCAATGTTTGGGCCATTTCCACCCTCATTTTATTGACCCCGTTCTGGTCAACTGGAACGTTGGGCTTCTCCCCTTTTAAGATGCTCTCAGCCACCTTGAACATAAATTGCAGTAAACTCACTTTGAAATATTTGAAAGATGGATTAAGTGACAATATGGACAGCCTACTTTACGGACCAGCACCCCACATGATGTGGTGTCCTGCTGGTGGGGGTGGTCAATGGTGCTGCATGACCATCTGGACACATTTATTTTTTTTCCTTCTAATGAAGGCTCTAAATTGTAAAGATAAAGGGATCAAGTGATACTGCTTGTGACTTACAAGATACTTCATTTACTTCAGATAGGCAAACATGAGGAATCATTTAAGATTACCTTGTTTTTTCCTTGCATTTCTGAAGCTGGGCACTAGTAGCTCCAAAGGGGTCAACAAAAAGGGCCCTTCGCTCCATGGGGTACATAGCCTGTTTAAAAAAAAAAAAAAGTATGATTTCTAAGTCTACAGAAAGCTTTTATGCTTGCTAAAGATGTGCATGTAGCTTTGGATAAATGTGCATTTACTACCAGAGTCCAGTGTCTGTCCTTGCAAACTGCTCCAATGAGTATGTCATACAGTGCAGCATCCAGCTACAAAAATTCCACCTGTTATGACTTGCACATCTTGTAAACATCAAGACTAAATGATACTCACCTTTCTCAACCCCCTAGATGTGCCATTCCATATAGCAGTCATTTCAAAGGAGTCAATCACAAAGGCTTTGGATGGCACTTGTCTGGCAACAACTGACATGTAACAGTTCAGGACCTGGAAATAGTTGCCTGTTTTTGATGATCTGTTTAAAAAAAAAAAAAAAAAACCACCCCCACACACCCCACCAACACAACCTGCAAGCCAGCTTAAAGCGGAGTATATTCAGGAATACTTACCTCACTCACCAGTTCCTTTCCAGGGGCAAGGCTCTGGAGATCTGCTGTAAAGATCTTATAGGGCCCAATCTTTGCCCTTTCTCATGGCTTTTTTTAATGTTTTCCCGCACCTCCTGATACACCTCATGCTGTTTGAGTCTTTCCGAGACCACCACTTTATCCCTCACAAGTGTTTCCACCTTTTCCTCGGTCACCTACAAGAAAATACAAGGGCATTGGAGTTAGTTATCACATTTAATTGGCTGCTGTATAAAAATATTGCAAACAATTTCTTGACAGGCTTACCTCATACTCTCTGGGTACCTCTGAAGGATATCTGGCCTCCCTACCAAATATGAGGTAGTAAGGGCTGTATTTTGTGGTGAGATGTTTTTTGGTCCTGATGCCAAACATTGTGGCACCCAGATATCGGTCCCATGTCCTGGGATTGTCCCTCACCAGCTTGCCCAGAGACCTGAAATATTCAGTGGTGTCATACTGAAAGTGATCATGTATTCATTATCAACTTAAACAAGTCGTTTTCACCCTTTAAGAACATACCGTTGGATGGTGCTGTTAAGTCTCTCAACAAGCCCATTTGTTTGGGGATGGTAGGGGGAACAAAAGCTCCTTTTTATGCCCAGCTTCTCACAGAGGCAAGCGTTGACCTTCCATATGCTAAATATTAATACAGGTCAGCATGGATGACCAATACTAGGGTACTTCAAATACTCCATTTTTACCTCACCTTATTTTTAAACACTGTTCCCTGATCTGTAAGCAGTCTTTGAGGAGCCCTAAATTTGTACACAAAGTCAAGAATACAATGGGTTACCTCTTCTGCTGATTTGCTTTTAAGAGGGCAGGCCTCTGCCCACTTAGTGAAGCAGTCAACCATAACACAGATGCACTGGTTACCACTCTGAGTGACAGTGAGCTTGAGAAGATCCATTCTAACAAGCTCAAATGGCTCAGACACCTGAAAGACAAGAATGCGCATTACACAACTCCACTGGAAGGTTAGTTCGGACTCTTAAGTCACAAGGAAGCTCACCTCTATTGGGTTATATTGTTTCTTTTCCTTTAGGTTGGCCCGCTTAGACTGACATGCTGGGCACTGGGCAACCTGAAAAATGAAAGTCCTCAGAATAGCCATCATTTCAGGTCTGTCTTTACAAGTAATGTACACAGGAATATTTAGCTAGCAATAGTCAAATCTTCACATTTACTTTTTAAAACTTTATTCACACAATTGTGTCTGAATTGTTTCTGGTCTTTTAGAGTGCCCATTCTTTTAAGTTAGCTGATACATGAAAATGTTTGGGGTGAAGTAATTCCTTTGTTCACTTACCCATTTACGAATGTCATCTTCCATGCCAGGCCAATAATACCGACTGATAATGGAATGATGAGTTTATTCCACTCCACAGTCAGCTCCATGGGCGCTGCAGTGGAAGTCCCGAAAAATTTCATCCGCCTCCTCAGATGAAAGAACAACCTTTGCAAGGTGTTCTTCCTGACCTTTTCGTCTTCTACAAATGTAGAAGAGATCTCCATCTAGAAAGGATGCTGCTCCTGAATTATTAAGCACCAAAATATCACTGAAAAATAAAGTTTTGTTGATTTGTTTACCCTTAAGGATGAAATTTGCTGCTCTCCTCTTGATCACATATTTTTGTTGCTTTGTTGCACCCTGGGGGAATTGATTATGGACTTTAAAGTCCATCAACTCTCGCACAATTGTAGGATTCATTGTTTTTTTTTTTAATTCTCTCACTTGCTTCAAAACCCAAAACTTATATAGGGGTCATGGGTAATTGGATAATTGGATTCAAAAATCAGCTCTCAAAAAAGGGCTGCAGACCTGTGGTGTAGTGGTCACTGGTTCATTTGTAATTAATAATTTGGTTCATTGGTGAACACGCATTGATACTGTGAAACGTATCAATAAACGTGAAAGTAGTGGCAGTTGTTGAAATAATAAACGAAACCATATCAAAAGTGTTCGAATTGAAGGTGGAAGTGGAATTGGGCTTCATAAATACGAATAATAGGCTCCCATGCAGAGATTAATTTGTTGAATATTAGCCTATGTTAAAATGCATAATGACCAGGAAATGTCAAACGATGGCCTCTGTATTGAAGTTAAATCAATGCACTCTCTCAATAACGTAATTTTGGTAATCGTGGGATGAATTTTGTGGTGTGAATAATTTATTATGTTTAAATTGAATCTCAGTGCTTATTTTACCCCCAAAAAGTAGACATTACGACCTCTGATCTCTAAAAATACAGAATAGTTTGGAAAAATGAGACTGTAGTAATGGGTTTATCATCAACTAGAACCGAAAATAACTGGTTATCACTGCAACAACGGGTCACAAGTTAATCCAGCCGAGGTGTTTTCAGCCAACAAATCAGTGTCTGGTTATTCATGCCAAACCGACATGTAGCCTACTCTAACTCTCTTTTCAACTGTCTAATGCAGTGGCGCAGTGGACTACTGCAAGGGAACTTTGTCCATAGTTATGGGAATGTTAGGTATCGAAACCTAGTTGAGGAATACTTTTTTTTAAAAAGAAGCAAGTAAAATGCGATTTCAATTTGTCATCAGTTTCACTCAATTCTATTAAAAAATAAATAAATGAATTGGACAGATATCCGAGTAAAATTGGATTATAACTGTTCAGGCATATCCACGATCAGCGCCGTTTCTTTTCCGTAGTTAGAAAATCTGCAGTTGCTATGAGAAAGGTCCGACGTTTGTAAACAAAGGTCACCAGTTAACAGGTGTTACGGATCAACTGGTTTCCCTGTTAACTGGTGACTTTTGTTTATAGAAGTCGAGTCTTTCTCACAGGTTTTTTTTGGTTTTTGTAGATAAGAATCTAATTGGCTGACACTTTAAAAAATATATGTATATTTGATTTAATCCTGCCATTAACCAGCCGAAACAAATTCAGTTCATGAGATTATCTCGTGTCTTGGAGTCGTGTAATACTGTCTTATCGGGTAGACCTTTTTCAATATAGTCCGTTAATAACCAGCCGTTACAAATAATAATGCGTAATACATAACCAGTCAAAACAAAGTCCATGCATCATGTGTTTATAATGGCTGGTTAGGCTACTTACAGACAATATTTTGAATAAGGGTAACGCAAAAGGACACGGTTCCTATCTTCATCTTTCAGACGGCATCGATCATCCCATAAACTGAATTTCTTTTGATTGTTTAATAACAAAATAAATTCAATAGGCTATATTAAAAAAAAGCGTTAGCCGATTAGATTCTTATCAACAAAAACCTAAATCAGAGGCGCGACAAACACAGGTTCAGCTACTATCTCTGTGGTAACAATGGTCACAATTTAATCCAGCCGAGGTGTTTTCAACCAAGAAATGTATGTCCGGTTGTTTCTGTTTGAGCTATGTACTTGGATGGTTAGGAATTTGTGACGGTTCGATGGCCTAGCGGGTTAACCCGTCGTATTTGTGTTTATTTTACATCATGTGTCGTATCGAATCCCGGGTGAGGTTACATTTCTTTTTTTTTTTTTTTATTTGGAGGAGCAAGAGGATTAAACTCGATTTTTAAACTCATCATGGCTTTACAAATGTCAAAAGTCAACAAAATACTTGAATCGGATGGATAGATAACAAGTAAAATTGGATTGTAATTGTTAAGGCATTTGCACGGACAGCTATGGCCAGCGGAAAATCTTATGCTGCTGTGAGAAAGACCCGACCTTTGTAAACAAAGGTCACCAGTTAACAGGAAAACCAGTTGATCCGTCATACCGGGAAGAGTACCATACACAACCTCCAGCAAAATTGAAAAAAATCTTAACTTTTTCGGCTTACCTTAATGTTTAGATACGGGTGTGGAAAAACGTCGACCGTACATCCAGTAAAGATAATTTACACTTTAATTTCTACAGCGGCTATAAGTGCTACTAGCTTATAAAGGTGGCAGCCATGACACTGTTGACAATACTGGGGCATGCTCAGCGTATGCATAGTTCGAGATGTCACATAGGCACGCACATGCAGCGAGGGCGAGCGCTCAGTTTCCGTGCGCTAGTGTGTTCAACACCCAGCCGTTTGTTATTCACATCTGGCCCTCTGTTTGAGTAATAATTTGCGTGCTTAAGCTTGCCTAGCGCCTAACAACATTAAGTTTGGAACTTACATCGAAGTTGGCTTTATGATATTATTCTATTGATGTCGTCTCGGTGTTACGTACTCTTCGGTGGCACGTACAGTAGCAGGATGTCTGCTAAAATTTGAGTAAAGTGGTCGACGCCGCTGTGTTTACGTCGCCACGTATACTCGGCCAGATAAAAACCTACGCCGCCGCTGCTGCTGGCAAGGACCTCTTGATCTGCCACCACTGGATGGCAAGGACCTCTTGATCTCATTTTTCTTCTTGTTTGTCGCTGATTACTACACGACCCTTTATAGTCTTGAAACTCATTCTGCGCACGTATGACCAATTTCATCACGCCTTTTATTTCCATTCTAAATAGAAAACACGCGAGTGCATTTGAGGCTGCCCATTTACATGACGTTAACAACAATAAATAATTAAGAAGGAAAAGAACCTTATAGGTAAGACATTTCGCCCTTGTGTATTTGGCTGATTATGTTATCCATGCCTCATAGCACGAAAATTTATCTGCCTCATAACTTGAGCTGCAAGACTTTGGCACCGCTTCGCGCACTTGGATATTACTATCAGAGCGACATTTTCTTTAATTTGTCACGACACTGATTGTTCTGTCATAAGCACGCGAATGTAACTGCGCACAAATTATTCCGAAAACCTCCGAGTTTTTGCGCGTGGTGTACCCAGTGGTGGATTGTGTTTTCGTACGCCTACATTTCGAGCAAGTATTGAATTTCTTCGTTTGAATGGAGAGATCCTTTCGCCGCTGCATTTCTTAGAACAAGACAACCGTGACACATAACGGTAATCTGCCGTGCTGAAGTATGGTTGCTTTCACATTTGATACTAGTACGGATGGATCGTGCCCAAATCCACCTCTTCCAACCGTACTCGCCTACCGTAGCCGAGCCTCGTGCTCACACTTGCCAAACGAACTAAACTATCTCTATCCCTACCCCTATCCCTAACCCTAACCTTAACCTAACTCATAGGGAATGCTATCCCTACCCCTATCCATAACCCTAACCCTAACCTTAACCTAAGTCATAAGGAATGCTATCCCTAACCCTAACCTTAATCTAACTCATAGGGAATGTTATCCCTACCCCTATCCCTAACCCTAACCCTAACCTTAACCTAAGTCATAAGGAATGCTATCCCTATCCCTAACCTTAACCTAACTCACAGGGAATGCTATCCCTACCCCTATCCCTAACCTTAACCTAACTCACAGGGAATGCTATCCCTACCCCTATCCCTATCCCTAACCTTAACCTAACTCACAGGGAATGCTATCCCTACCCCTATCCCTAACCCTAACCTTAACCTAACTCATAAGGAATGCTATCCCTAACCCTAACCTTAACCTAACTCACAGGGAATGCTATCCCTACCCCTATCCCTAACCTTAACCTAACTCACAGGGAATGCTATCCCTACCCCTATCCCTAACCCTAACCTTAACCTAACTCATAGGGAATGCTATCCCTATCCCTGGCCCTAACCCTAACCTTAACCCAACTCAGCCACAAACAATGGTTTGTTCTGCTCAAATTATTCTACCCAGGGTCAATGGGTCAGCCAACTCACCAGTATGAAACACAACAAAATGGATATTCAATTTACATCTCCTCATTGACAACAATAAATAAAAGAAAAATAAATGAATATATTAATTCTTATATATAGATATACACTACCTACCTTCAGTTTTCTTTCCCCCTTCAGCGATGAATGGAAACTAATGGCGCTGAGCTGGCAATAAACTCAGTTGGTGTAGTGGTTAAGGCCACAGTGTGTGCTGTGATTAACATTGCTTTCTCCACAGGTTTCCAGGTTTGAATCCCGCTGCAGTCACTAATGTAATGTCTAACTTAACATGTAAACCTTTGTTCACAGCCTCATTAATGGAGAGAAAAAATATAAAACAAAGGAGAACATAAGTAGGTCAAGAGATAGGACACATCGTGAATGGCACGAGGGAGCAGTACAGAAGTGGAAAGCGGAATTACCGCAAAATTTTTTTTACTCACGCCGCATCTACCCCTTCCTTTTTTCCCCCACCATTCTAAACCCCCTTCTCACAAATAAAAACCCCCCCAAAATATTTGTGCCCCCTTTTAAAATCATTCTGGCCAAAAAAAAACCAAAAAAAGTGGAGGTTGTGTATGGTACTCATGCCGGGGGACCTTCGGGTTCTAAGGGTTAAGAAGGCAGGCTTGCTGGGAAATTAGTTTGCCCAATGGCCTTGCTTGTCCCCAGTTGCGTTGACAGTCTAAAAACGCGTTTCAATGACTACGAGATCAGATAAAAATGTCAGAAAGCAGTGGAGAGGCAGAAAAGCTTCGTGAATGAAGTAAACAGACATTGGTGCCTCAGGCTTTCAAACGCTAAAAAAATTGACCAGCTGTTTGGCCACGATGATCCTCATGTAGCAAGCAGTTTTCATTTGGAGGGAGACACGGAAAGCGGTAAGACTGACGTTAAATTAATAAGCTATCCCGAGTATGTGCTCGGTTAAAATTTGCTTTAGCTTACAAAAGGCCCCCACTGATGGACCAGCTGTTCATAACCTACTATTTGATGCATATTGATTCGTTGTTTTACGGTGGCAAATAAAATGTGTCCTGGAATACAGCAAGGAAGACTTTCAAATTTTCCTATTTAAAACCCTGTTTTGACATTCAGAATCACCTGCCAGTAAACTTGCAACCAGCGAGTACTGCGGTTCTGAAGCTAGTGAGCTATTCTATGCCCTGTTGAGTCTGTAAGATATGTAACGTTATTTAAAAAGATTATGTATGAGTCAATCCAAATAGTGCAATGGTCTTATTGAAAAATTATAAATGGCCCCAAAGTCACATTTCTTTTTCACATTCATTAATGTAAATATATTATTATTATTATTATTATTATTAATAATAAAATAATAATAATGATAATAATAATAATAACTTCTTTGTTGTGGTGGTGCAGTGATTAGCACTGCCACCACACAGCAAGGAGGTTGTGGGTTCGATTCCTGCCTGGGGCCTTTCTGTGTGGAGTTCCAGGGCATGTAGGCTACGACTGAGCTTAATTTAAACTTTTGGTAACAGCAAAGTGTGCGCGTATGGCGGGTCGTCATGGCTGAAAATGCCAGGGCCGTTTTTTTGTCCAGCCCAGTCCCCAGTCCCCCAGTCCAGCCCTGACCAACAGTAAATAACTTAAGGACTAAATGTCACAAATAATGTTGTGGCTGTAATTTGATTTTTTTTTTTTTTCTTTTTTTAAAATGGTGTAAAGCACGACACAACTGTTCTGTTTCCTCGAATTGTTGGCCATCAGACACCAGAATCAGGCAATCACTTTATTCTATGGGTGAGCAGTTCATTTGAAATTAAGATGCTATTTTGTGAACAATAACTCCTTTCGTTAGACATAGCATAGTTGGGAGAGAGAGGAGAAATTTGGGGACACAGTGGGATGAGTAGACAGAAGGGGCCAGATTCAGTCCTGGTGTCATGGTTATGTGGTTCACCCTCAGCCCACTGAAATACCTGTAGCCTGTAAGAAGGCAGTTGCAATGATTAGTTTTTAAGTGCATGCCATGCAGTAATAATGGCCATTGTGTTGACAGGTCTTTGATCACTCAAAAAGAGAGATCCGAATCTACAATTCCTGCAAATGTACACAGACATTTCAGCGCAGGATATGGACATTCTTTGGTATCTAATTTGTGTTTGTATGAAGAAAGTGTAGCATGTTTTAAAGTATTATAGATAGCAGCTTGAATTATAGTTGAATTGCATATGACATATAGAATGCCACTTTTCTGTTACTTTTAGCCAAGCATTTGAAAATATATGGAGCCTGAAGGAATGGTCCGTGTCATATCCGGACCAGTCGAAACAGAAGGATGATGTCAATTGTGGTGTGCTCGTCTGCACAGTGAGTTATGTTTTGTTAAAGGGAAGGAAATTAGATGAATCACTTAAATTCATGAAATCTATCCCTCTGACTTTTATTACATCAGCTGAACTACATTGCGCCAATATTATGGAATTATCACTGGCACCACATGTGCATCCTCCACATCCGCTGCAGATCCTTTGGGTTGACAATATGCATCAAAATCTATTTTATAGATCCTTTTGAAATTTATATCCCCTTAGATCTTGTCAAGACAGAGAATTGCATTGAATTTGACTTTGTATTATTAATAATAGTGATTAAGCGATTAATTTCCTGGAACTCTTGAGTTCCACAATATTGCCTGATATGTAAGCAATATCACATTGAAATTTTGCCATAAGATTATTTCACTTGATCAATTATTGCTGAATACTTCAGCAAAAATCTCAGTAGATGAAGCAATAAGTTGATAAATTCATTGCTGACTTCATGAAAAATAGTTGTGTATTTTTCATCATTGATGAGTGAATATAGGCAGTCTGAGCATATACTGTTAGTTTAAAAGGTTAATTGTATTAAATTACCTCAGGAAAAAAAAAAGTAAAGTATATTTCCCATTGTGAATGAGACCTTATGGGCAGTTTGAGGATACCTAAAAATGGGTTCAGTTTATAATAATATATAAGGGCACTGCAATATTTGGACAAAACGCTCATTTTCAAGTGGTAATACACTTTTCGTGCATGCAGTCTGGTCCAATTTTGTAGCAAGGCTTTCTTTTTGGGGAGCTTGTGCTTGAGGGCCATCGGCAATATACCCTTTGCTGTTGTGACAGAGTAGGCCTTGTTTCTCTTGAGCATTACTTAAGAAATTGCTATTGTTACGAGATTAATTATGGTAAAGTCATTAAATTGAATAATCGCATGTTCCATAAACATTGTTTATCTTTCTTATCACTCATGTCAGGTGGCAGAGCTTGACATCAGGGGAATATACTTAATAGTTTCTACTGGATGTGGGAGACAGAATAAATCTTTCATCCGAATCTCAGTTTGTGGTCGAACATTCTTCAGCCTAAAACTTGATACATACTCCACGAGAACAGAGAAATTTGTTCTTGTTCTCGAGGCTGCTTACTATTGTGTTTTGTTATAGCACAATTCCCAGATTCCTTTATTACCCCCTTCCTCAAAAGGCTAGGGTTAAAGCATTAGAATCACTTCAGTGTGTAAGTTTATTTATTTTTTTATTTATGTATGTATTTACACTGAACGAAAAGATAAACGCCAACCAAAAATGCTTAGTTAAATTGACCTGTAATGAAATATGCCCACAAATAGTGTTTATTGGTGTACTGAATGATTTGTTTTGCTCAATTCTGGTGACCTACTTCTCATTGACCACTCCCTGTGCGATTACTCACTCATTGGGCTCTAAATTCGTAGACCAGGCGCAGGCGCGGCGAATGGGGGGTGCGCCGCGCCAACGGGGTGTGTCCAGGCGTATGTTGCAATTTCGTGCCCGGCGTAGCCTGGCGCAAGTACTCCTCTGTCCCGCCTCTGCCCCTCCTGCCGGCGCAAGTGGCAAAGAGGGAGGAGAGAAGGCGTGTTTGGGTATAACACAGCCGAGTCAAATCTTCACCAATCAAATGAGCTCCTCTCCTCACCTTTAATGTGTTGGAATATAGAAGCCTCTGTCCTATATCTGCATGATGCGTTAATGTTGCATTTTACTTTGCTGCTTCAGGCATGTTTTCTGCACCGCTTACGTCTATATTAAGCATTACGAATATGAGTTAGCTGGCTAGCTAGGGCTTTCACGAATTATTACCATTAGCGAACTTGAATGGAATTTCAAAACGAAACTACGTCAGATCATTCAAACTTATGAAGTAGGAATGAAATACGACGGTTGCTCATTTATTTCTTCTGCCTGCATCATTGGGAAGACAAACGATGGATAGCGTGTTCCTATTATTACACCCTGTTGCTGCTTAAAATTTTGGGATTAACATGCATGGACAACAATGCAAGATACGTTACACATTTATTTTCAATATGTGATCTTAACTCGGTATGAGATCATAGCAATCAGGCTGTATTCCTTTCCCCCACTAAAAACGATAAAACCTAAGTGACAATAATAGTAGCCTAGTATTAAGCCGCTTGCACACTGGATGCGAAACGAATTTTTCGCATGACAGATTGCGTTGAGCGCAGTGTCTACGTGTCCGAAAGTCTGACAGGGTTTTAATATATCTCCGTGTCCAACAGTCGGATGGTTTCAATATAACTCCGTGTCCGACAGTCGATTATTGTTTTTAATTTCTTCAAATCTACTGAATGTTTTAGATATTAAACGTGAATGTTTTGATAAGAGGGCTCAGTTCTTCAAGATGAGTACCGAGAATTTAAATCAATGTTTCTGTTTAAGCTCTGCTCAATAAAGTGAGTAGACATTGGCGCGGGACAATGTGCAATGCCTGTCAGACATTAAATGCAAAATACTCCGTGTCTGACAGCCAAAAAAAAAAAAAAAAAAAAAGAGAACAATTAGAACAGATTGATAATGAAATAAAGAATAAAAAGAAACATTTAACAACAAACAGAACATCCAATCAACACTGCAATTTATTTATTTGCGGGCCATCTTTTTTGGATGCTCTGTTTGTTGGTGATATATTTTTATTCTTTATTTCGTTATAAATCTGTTCTCATACCAACTACTTTTACTTTTTGCTGGCTGCCGGACATGGAGTATTTTGCATTTCGCCTCGGACAGTCTTGGTCGTGCATGCGATAATTTATTCACACTGTCAATGGTCATGGAATGAGGTCGTGGCAAGTTACGTAGGTGGTCACGTGTTCCCCGAAGCAAAATGTACACGAAGGTTGATTTCAGCATAGTGAATATGGGGAAATCTTGTGCTGCTGTTACTTGCACCAATAATAATGCCATTCAGTCGTCCGGAAAATACGGCAAAGTAAGTTTCCATCAATTTGCACGAAATAGTGAAGCCCTTTTGAAAGAGTGGCTTGTTAAATTAAGAAGAATTGACCGTGGACAGCCTTACAAACCAACAAAACATTTAGTTCTTTGCTCAGAGCACTTCGAGAAAAGCTGCTTCACATACCAGAAGTTCACAAGTAAGTCAACGGTTTTTTTGAAATAAAAACTGGTTTTAAAGTGAAGATTTAAAGAAATTAGTGTTAAATATATATTCTGTACAAATATTAACCTTAAGTCTGAACGCCCCCGTAACGGGGGCAATGAATTTGCATAATAAAAACAGCATGCTTCCTAATAGCAACCTCCTCATGCGGCATATACTCTTAAAGCGAAGAAACTCGGCAAAAAGATTGCGATGACCGTTTTTACTTAAACCGAACACAATTCAAGTACCAAGCAAGTAAATAAGCATCTAGCAAAACATGAAATAAAATAAGAGCTCTATCGCAAGCATGTCTGCTGAATTTGTGCTATGCATACAAACGATACCTCAAATGAAAAAGGACAGTTCACAAGTTCCAACGATCTAAGCCTTGTCATTTTAAATTGTCACCATACTCAAAGAACAGCAGGCATACACTTTAAATGCTACAGAGATGAGCAAAAAATTTCTTACCTTTGATATTTTGTCATAAAAGCCGTTTGTGTGTAAATCTGCACTTGCTATTGTTTTAGCCAGTCTGAGAGTCCTCTCGCCATTATGCTATGCACTGGAAGACTTCAGCAGTATAATTGCTTAAAATGGTTTGTTTTTTGTATTTTCGCGATAATTAACCGCTAAATATTCAACTGTTGTTTTCAAAGCCGGTTTATGACTGAGAATTCTTGCGTCAATATGCTCAAGTTTAAACACAGCACAGCTATACAAGTGCTAAATCGACCAGTGAATCTATAGTCTGTTGAGCTAGTGTTGTGGATAAGGCGGAGCACTTGGACCTGAGGTTCAATATCCGGTTATACATGCGACCTTTCAGAGCAAGGAAATAATTTTTTCTGTATAAATAAATAATAATTAATCGATGCATTCCCATTCAATCAAAGCTATCTTCCTGGGTTACTTCGGGGATCACGTGACTTACACTACGGTTTCTGCATCCAGTGCAACGCCTCCATTGATTTGCTCACTGACTACAAGCACTATTTTATTCAATTCAATTCAATTCAATTTTATTTGTATAGCGCTTTTCACAGGCAGGCTGTCACAAAGACGCTTTACAGAAAGAAAAGGGCAGAGCCCAGACAAATCCCTAATCCCCAAATAGCAGGCAAAAAAAACTCCCTGTAGGGAGAAAAAAAGCCTCCAACTGTGGTGAGAAGGCTTTTTATCTCTGGTGTGGAAATAAAGCGTGAATCTGTTCGATCCATCTGACTAATTTTCAAAAGAGAGACCGAATAAAGACTGTTGTCTATCTTCAACGGAAGAAAACACACAAATAAAAAGACCAAGAGAAGTCGATAGCTATCAATTTGCATTTTGTGAAGGTCGAACACAAACATGGCCAAGTTGGCACGTCTAATAATTCCTGGAATACTTGAAAAATTAGTACTTTAATGACTTTTGGACACGGAGATATATTCAAACCCTGTCCAACTTTCGCGTCTTTGCATTGACTTTGACTGTAATCAGTCGTGCAAAAAATTCGTTTCGCATCCAGCGTGCAAGCGGCTTTACTGAGCATAGAGCATATATATATATATATATATATATATATATATATATATATATATATAGGCAGTTTGTGGTTGGCTGAGAAAGATGTGAAGTTGTTAGTTTGCATCACAGATTCAGCTGCGTTGATTAAGCCAGGTGGAGTTTCCATTACGCGTGCCAACCGCCTTTAATCTGACATCAGGACAATCGATATAGATTTTATAATTTATGTCCTGATTCAGATAGTTACATTAAATAGTGGTTGCTGTAATTATTTATTGCATTGAAATGTGCCTGACATTCTGGAAACCTGCCTGTGAGGTTTCGGTGACGTGTGCGCACTGTGCGCCAGTCAGCCAAATTACCACTGCGCAGAAAGTAAACCAGGTTGGAGCTGGCGAGCTTTCTACGCAACTTCAGCGAAGACTTCCTCTACGAAATTGTCACTGCGTCTTGATGAATATGTGACACCTCCCCCTACTACGCCGCCACACCCATCTCGGCGCACGTCCGTCTACCAAATTGCCAAAGTGGCTGCGCACGGTGTTGCACCGCATGAAATTACCACTGCGCGGGCTGCACTGGATGAAATTACCACTGCGTGGGCTGCGCCACGCTACGCCACGCTGCGCCACCCTGCGCTGCGCCAAGAAATTAGAGCCAATTGAGTTATTCCACCCCTGAGCTGCATAGAGCATAAAATTGAGTTGGTCAGTCAGCGTGACCAATACACAGGCACTCCTTGCACCAGGGTCAATAAAATGCCACCGCAAAATGTGCACTTTTGTCACAAGTCACAATGCCACAGATGTCACAAGTCATGAGGGAGTGTGCCATTGGCATGCTGAACGCTGGGATATCTGTGACAGCGGTGTCAACACACTTGAATGTGTGTCATTCCACCATCAGCCAGTTGAGAAGTCGATTCAGAGAGACTGGCAGCACTGTGAATCGTCCACATGCCCCACAACCGCGCCCACAATGGATCAGCACATGCGGCTCCAGCACCTCTAAGATCGGCTCCGACCAGCCACCAGGACAGCTGATGAGACCATTGGACTGCACAACAGGCGGATATGAGCTCAGACTGTCCGAAACTGCCTGAGGGAGGCAGACCTCCGAGCCCACCGACCTCACCGAGGTCTCGACCTGACCGCCGTCCGTCATTGGTACAGACTCGACTGGGCCGACCGTAACCTTCACTGGACACTTGCACGGTGGAGGACGGTGTTATTCAGCGATGAGTCACGATTCCAACTGTACCGCGCTGATGGCAGAAAACGCGTATGGCGACGTGTGGGCGAGCGTTACGCTGATGCCACTGTCGTGCGTCGGGTGGCACAAGATGGTGCAAGTGTAATGGTATGGACAGGCATATGCCATGGACAGCTTACCCGTCTGCTCTTCGTTGAGGGCAACTTGAACGGGCAGCGGTACCGCGATGAGATCCTGAGATCCACAGTCGTACCGTTTGTGCGACTCCATCACGTGACATTCCAGCACGATAATGCCCGGCCACGCACTACCCGGATCTTCTTGATGAGGAGGCTGTCTCTGTTCTCAATTGGCCAGCATATTCACCCGATATGCCACCAACTTGGGATGTTCTGGATCGGCAGGTCAGATATGTTCTGGTTCCAGAAAACGTGCGCCAGCTCCGAGTTGGGCTGCAGGAGGAATGGGACAACATTACACAGGCCACTATTAACATGCTCGTGAACTCCATGCGCTGGAGGTGTACCGCTTTACATGATGCCGATGGTGGACACACTCGTTACTGAGTGCTGTGAACTCTGCCCGCTGACCCCTGGTGGGTTCAGGCTGTGATAACTCATGAGTGTACAGTAAATTGTTAGTCATGTTTCTGTTGCTTAAATATTAAGGCAAGAATAAAATAATAATTGTTTTGTTGAAATATTTCCCGATTGATAAAAAATAATTCGAAAAAAATCACTTTCTGCGTTTATATTTTTGTTCAGTGTACTTATTTATTGGTTTGTTCATTTATTTCTTTGTTTGTTAGCAATATTACAATAAAATCATTGCCTTGATTTATCCAAAATTTGGTCCAAAGTAGGGCCATGACCCAGAATAGATCCCATTTAATTTTGTAATCAGTTGGGTCAAGGTCAAAGGTCCCTGACAAGGTCAAAATAATTTTTTGCCCATAACTCTCTCAAAAATATTCAGATTTACTTCAAAACAACACCAAAATTTTTCAATGTGTAAAATATAGTAATATCCATTGTTGGTGAAAAGTGCATAGTTTCAAAGACTGATCAGGATCAAAGTTCAGGGGGGTCAAGGTCTTTAGTCTGAATTGCCTAATTTACACTATCTCAAAAAACTACTGTAGATAGCCTCTTGGTTACTTTTAAATACTTGTTGGTAATCATTCATAGAAATAGAAATGACACCCTGACCTTTGACCTTGAAAGGTCAAACCCTAGTGCACATGCACCCAAAAAAGTGGATCAACTCATTGCACAAGTAAAATATGTGCGAGGGACGTGGTTTGCCTTGCCCTGGCACTGCATTTTACTCCGCGTGAAAGTTAATTCTTCTTGTAAATGGCATTCTTTTTGTCAAGGTTTTTTGGATATATTTATTTTATCTTCAAGTCTTCAGACACAAGACATGATAGGCTACAAAGCAAAGTCTGTCATTGTCTAGCCTCAAGTCTAAATGTGTACACCCATGTCAATAGTTCAGTTTAAAAAAAAATAAAATACATATCTTGCACAGTGGAATGGTTTATTGTAATAGGATAAAAGGAAGTTTATTGAATTAATTTGATGCAATTACACAAAATATGCATGGACATATTAGTCAGGACTACTCCACAGACCACTGACCAAATGGTCTGGAGCACGAGGACCATAACCTTCACCACCCCTAGTGGTAGCGACCAGTAGTCTGTATAGCGACCACAAGGAATGCACATTGGGCATTTAGGCTGTAGCAGTGTTTACCAGCTGGCCTCCTGGGGTACCCATGACAGGAGCGCCGGATTCACTTAATAAGTGGGGGGGCCAAAAAGTGCCGTGTTGTGTGTTCAGCTCAGTCACAGTGCCTCTATTCCGTGCACCTCATCCGTGCCCCTATATTGCAACACTTACGGTATAAAAAATAAAAAGACATTTGGCTCATTCCCGTTAACCCCGACACACATGCCCCAAATCCATCACCTTGTCTTTAAAACTAATGCTTCGGACTTTCTGTTTCAATGTACATCATGAATTAACGCGTAGTGAGGTCCCTGGCTGGGTAGGCAGGATCAGCCAGAGCTTAAATCGCATAGTACATGCATGCAAAAATATATATTAAATATATAAATTATATTAATATACTCAATATTAAAACCACTGCAAAGTCAATCAAGCTGCCGCGTTTTTGACATCGGCGGATTATAGCGCGCACACATTACTTGCAAATTGTAAATTGCAATCGTACACAGTTGCGCATGTGTTTTTTCCACACGGATGAAAGCGTTTACGATGCTGCTACCACAAAAATTCCAAGCTGATAAGATAATATTTTTGCTCGCTCCTCAAAGTATTATAGACCTACGTAAAACACACTAAGGGTTACTACACTATTTAATTCTATAATATAAAGTTTCCTATTTCTTTCTTAACATTATTGTCTTAAAATTATTATCTTAATAATGGTCATCATAAAGAACAATAAGGCATAATGAGCAAATGAACGACACATTAACATAACTTTATTGGGATGATCTGAAATTTTGTGAACAGCAAGAAATTGTGGGAACAATCATCTGCGAGCGAGTGGACATCGTAAAAACAGTTGATCTGCGCTCACGCTCATGGACATTACCTAGAAATACTTGCTGTTTCAATGACGATATCAACAGCAGAATAAAATTATCATTGTTTGTTTTATTAAGCATTTTCCAAAAAGAAATCTAAATTATTTAATGTTACAACAACTTATGTTCAATTAAAATGATGAATAATGTACCGTGATGACACCGACTTGCCAGCACTATGACTGAGAAATGAATGCAGTTGCAGTGGTATAAATATCCAGTAGCACAAAGATATAGTATTTTTAATTGCAGGTCTTGGTTAGTATGAGTGTTTCAACTTTAAAAGATACCTATGCTGACGACGTTCGGGGCCCGACACTGTCGCGAGTGTGCCCATCAAAGCCCCCCCGCCACTGAGCCCTAGTGCTGTTGCACTCGCTGCATTCCCTATTGTTACGCCACTGGGCAGAGAAGCGCTGTGCCTAAATGATGCCCATTTAAGACAGCGTGACAATAGACTATGCATGCGGAAACCTGCTAAACTGTTTATGCTTAAAAATAAAGTGGGAGGAGGGTAAAAGTGGGGGGAATGGCCCCCTGGCCCCCCGGCCCCCCCCTTTCCGGCACCAGTGACCCCTGACCTGCACATTTGAGATATCTCCCCAATTTTTGCACCTGATTCAGCCAATTAGCTCATTAGTGGCATACTTTATCAGTTTAACTGGATGCGTCAGATTAGGGAGATATAAAATGTGCAGGGCAGTGGTACTTTTGGGGCATGGCTAGCAAACACTGGGCTATAGTGTAGGTAGGTAGAGAAAGATAAGTGACAACCCACCAATCTGGAATCATCAGCTCTAGCTCTCGACTCTAAATTTGGCCCTGATTTTCTTATATCCAAGGCAATTAAATAATTAATTGAATTATTTGTGCTTCTGATTGGCCTGACTGTCGTCACACCTGACTCCCAGGTCAAAGGAAAACCAGCAGTTTCCAGCCCTTGAGGATTGTGATTTGACGATGCACAGATAGATGTAAGCACATATTTATAATTCAACTCAATTCAAAGAGTTTTAAGGACATGAACAAAATTATGTTTCCAAAGCAGTTAATAAAAGATCCTCATATTTTACATGTGCAGTATGCATTAAATACTTAAGTGTCACCGATGCAGGGTCAATGTATTTTAATATTATGCTGTCCATTTGTTGATTGTTATCATACAACAGTGAACAGTTATTCAATTTAACACAGTTACTTAATACTACACGGAACCTTTATTTTGGTATGTACTCGCTTGGTTTATCTATTAATTTCACAATAACAATACTAGAGTTACTCCGAGAGTGCCTACCCCTGCCAAGACAGCACAGTCGAAATCTTGCTAAGTGAACATGGCTCATAAGAAATTTAACATATCTGTAACATTGGATTTCAAGATGGCTGGCATAGTGGCCATATTGTTTGACCAATCGCAGTCAAAATCAATAGGGTCCATCCCTGATGTAATAGCAACCCACCCACAAAATTTCAGAGATATCCATTTATTACTTTTTGAGTTATCTTGTTCACAAACAAACAGACAGACAAACCAGAGCCAGCAAATACATAACCTCTTCGGCAAAAGTGATAATCTAGGAACATCAGCCTATTCCACAAAAAAGGATTATTCAGCCATGTAATTGCACAGTGTGAAACATGGACACCTCCTCAAGTCTTGATCATTGACTGAAGTAAAAATATCTGTTCTGGGGTTTACATCAAGTAGTTATTTGGCTAACTCAGCCATCCTGCTTTTTGCCACAGGTCATAGAACATAAACACCACAAATCATGATTATTTGTCAGATTAATTTGTTTCCACAAACTAAATAATACACTTATAGGAAACAAAAGTGTACCACACAAGTAAAGAAGGGAGAAGCGGAGATGAGACAGAAAAGGTATGCAGTGGATTAGGACCCCTGAAAAACAGGTCTGATCCACAAGGACAGCGGGCAGACCACAAGGACCACACGACAGCCCACTGAAATAATAGTTCAAACCACAAAGACTATATGGACCATTAGTTCATATTTATATTAATTAATTACGTAAGCACCTCCTAGAGAAAGGTAATCACAGAAACTGGAATATTCAGTGCAACAGTAAGAATATAGGCATAATCATTTATAGATAAAGCTATATTTAAAACAAAAAAAGATTCTGAGGTCTTAAATTCATTCTGCTAACAGCACTGGCAGACCGGCCTGAGACGGGAGAAGGTGGATTGACCAGTGGTCCGTGATAGTGATCATGATCAGAGGACAGACCGCTGAGATTACCTGAACCACTAACTCAGAGATTGGCAATGAGGGCCGTATCTGTCCCTGGTTTTCACACCTACTTCTGGCCTTTAATTAGTTGATTATCTAAATTAGCCAAACTATTTCTGAAATCTGACAGTTGAGCCATATTTCTTTGAATTATCATGCATGGCCAACAAAGACTGCTCTCATCTCCCAACATAAAACATTTTACTTTGATCTAATCTTTGCACAAATCTATGTTAGTGTATGCAATCAATTAACTCAATTAGTCAGGGTAATTGATAGAAATAAAAACCTGCATACACACTGGCTCTCCAGGAGCGGAATTGCCCACCCCTGCACTAACGTCAGGGTCTAGACCACTACCCTTCAGCGCCCCTAGTGGTAATTACAAGTGGTCCATGTGGTTCGCGCTGACATGGACCACTGGTCATTACCACTAGGGGCGCTGAAGGTAGTGGTCCGGACCATACTTGCTGGCACGGACCACAGCACCGACCACTGGTCACTACCACACTAAGGGCGCTCAAGTTAGTGGTCCGGACCATGGCACAGAGGTCTGCGGATCATTTCAGTGGTCTGTCAACTGACCATGGTCGCTGACATGGACCACTGATTAATCCACCTCCATTCTCAGGCAGTTCAGGCAATGCAGTTTGTGAAATAATTTCAGATTTTATGATCATTTTTATTTCAACTATAGCCTAATCGATAAACAATTACGCCTAAATTATTGTTGGTACATTGAACATTCCAATTTGTGTGTTTACATCCATCCAGGAGGTGCTAACATTATTAACTGTTCATCAATATGAACTAATGGTCCATTTAGTCTTTGCGGTCCAAACTAGTTGTTCACTGGTCTGTCGTGTGGTCAGGACCATGCGCATGGGTACACGATAGGGAGCTTTCACTCATTCGGAAAAAAATGACAACAAAAAATGACAACGTTGGTGTAACTCGTTTTTATCAATCAATGAGCCTTGCATTAATAATAATAATAAACGTTTTACGCTCGTCCACAGCTATGATTCGAAATGGCTCGCTAACCTACTAAAATGCTCAGAGAAATTGGCCACAGGCAGCAGTCGTGGATTAATAAATAAAGAAGTCTCGTTTGCCATTATTTTGACCCTCGGGGATTGCATTGTTCAATGACGACTATGTCCGGTGAAGTTGAATAACAACGTATTTCACCTGCATTGGTGCAATGAAAACCCATTTCAAAGGTTGGCTAAGATATTTTATTTGATATAGTGAAATGTTTTCTGTTGTTCACATGGCTGAGTGTTGACTACAATGTATCATAATTAAAGACAATTTAAAATTGTATCCTTGCGAATGAATACGTGTCCTTAAAAAAGCATAGCGTACTTTGTTTAAATTTCTGTGCAATGAAATCCTTCATTTTCTTTAATCCGTCACAACATAGAGATTTGACTTCATTTGTTAATTTGTTCATCTGGGGCTACTCGTAGACGGTAAAACTTTATTTTGATGGTCCCTCTGTAGATGCTCAACAAACAGGAAATAACGTGTCAACAACATAAAGGTTGACTTTCAACAAAGGATGATTTGTAGACAGTTCAAATACTATAAACAAACACATCATCACACCGTCTACTAAGTGTCTTACATGCGACCTTAATCCTTATGTTGACGATCTACAGTATGATGCTAATAGATGCTCAAGAAACTTTAACTTGAGTATCAGCAGATGATCAGGTTAATACTTGGAGACGCTCAATAGACTATCAACAGTTCATCAACTGATGATCAGGTTAATATAGGATGTGACGCCTGTAGATGTGCAACTGATTATGAATTACGTTCCAGCAGATGATTAGGTGAACATTCAGGGGAACAATCAACTGACCATCAACAAAATATGAATAGATGATCAGGTACATGTGGTGCCTGTATCAACATTCATCCATAGTGAGCAATTTATCAGTATTTGCCAGTGAAGTCAGTACTTGATGATGCAACACTCACTATCAAAAAATTGTCAATAGATGATCAGGTAAATACACAGGGTTATGTTTGTAGATGCTCCGCTGAGATCAATAACATGTTGACTGATACTTTAATGAAAGTTTCTTGAGCGTCTCTTAACATTTCAATGTAGATTGTCAACATAAATATTAAGGTTATGTCTAAGATAGTCAGTAGATAGTATGATGATGTTTTTGTTCACGCTATTGATCTGTCTACAAATCAACCTTTGTTGAGCGTCAACCGTTATGTCGCTAACATGCTATTTCTTGTCTGTTGAGCATCTACCAAGGACCATCAAAATAAAGTGTTACCAAAATAATTTGCTTATTAATAGGCCAATGCTTTACCAAAGACAAACTCCTCTGAAACTTCCGTGCTACCTTTTCCGCACATCAGGCATTTTAACTTGCGCTTCATGATCGTTTAAATTCATCGTTTTAAAAACTGAAAAACTTCCATACAAAGAGACTTCAATTCCACATGAGAATCTCTTAAAATTTATGATTGTTGCATGGGCCAATTTTGATGGCACCTGTCCGCAATTCCACAGCAGGCTGTCAGCCAACAAATCGATTTTGGAGCAAATTCACTCCTCAAACAAATATATGTAGGCTAATTTAAAGAGCGTTTGTCGCTGCGTTGAGGTCATGTTTTCAGAGCTCTGTGAGGTTGACATCTCACACACGCACACACCGCACACACACACACACACACACACACACAGACATAGCCCACCAGAGATCTAAGAGATCAAAGAGATATAATGTGTTACAATGCTTTGTTTAAAAAAAAAAAACTGTTCCGTTTGTGTATTTTCCAAAACTTTCTTCAGCTTCAGGCTAATTCATAAAAATAAAGATAGTCCCACACATAACTCATTCAATGTCCTTTCATATTTTATCTTAAATGTGTAAATAGGCCTACCAAAAACATGCATCATTTTTCCCCATTAGGCTATGTTGTGAGCAGTAGTCCTACATGCTGTAATTGAGCCTAATATCTGCATCTATGACCTCACATGCAGGCGCACTACGGTCACACGCAAAGTGTCCCGATTTTAGTTTCAGGAAATCTGGTCAGCCTATTATAACGAATTAATTACATACAGCACAAACATTCACAAAAAATCTTTGTTATGTTCATTTAGCTAAAATAATACAAAGATAACCTAAGCAGACAAAGAAAACAATATAATACAGTACAATCCAGGCTCCACAGGCAGCAAGCAAATAGGCCTATGAGCCACGGTGGTCTCCATGTTATTACGAAGACTGACGAACAATGCGCTTGTCCCAGTGGCATGGCTTAGTTTATCCCGGGCAGCTAGCTAGCTAGCTCGCCACATAATATTAGTCAAATTCATACAGACTGCACAAATGACCACAAAAACTCTTAGCTATGCCCAGTTAGGTAAAACAAAATTCTAGACAGAGCTACCTAGACACAGACATACTCTTTTCTGATTGGCTGGCAGGTGTTGATTCAAACCGTGGAACCGCTCAGGTAGTTCGGCCTACGGTAGTTTCACCGTTCGAAGTTCGAAATTCATCCGCTAGCGAACCTATAACCATAGCAACGTTAGAGCACTGGCATTTGGCTGGGTATAACAGAAACCAAGCTACTCATTTATCTCCAGTAAACTTTGCACCGTTATGTTACGTCCTGTGGGGCGGTTAACAATAGATGCTCCAGCAAAAATGACCGTAAATATTAAAGCAGCGAAGGAATGACACTTTATTCATTAAACGATAATAACTGTGTACAGTTACAAAGGAAGCTAACATGTCCACTTCATGTATCAGCAACTGCTGACAGTTCGCTAGCTACATGCTGTGACAACAGACTGATTTCAGCTCGCTGGCTCTATGGAAACCGTCATAAGTTAATTGTAATTGCGGATAGCAAGTTAGCTACAGTCTGCATAATCGCGCATAATGTTGTCTTATGCATGATCTCCGTTTCAGATGGAATCAGTTACCAAATCATTAGCTGGTAAAAGGATGATAGATATTTTGCACACGCTTTCTCCATGAAGGTAAGCTGAACTAAGTTAGCTGGTTCAGTTTAGCTTGGCCTATAGCTATGAGCTATTGGCCATGAGAAGGCGCGGCGGCTATTTGTTGATTACCAGCTCGTTTTTAAGTGCAAAACTTTCAACAAAAATTTATAAATGCTTTGATTTGATATTGCTGGCAAATGACCATGGCATAAGCGGGATAATCAACTCGTAGGTGTGCATCACACGGTTTTAAGGCACTTCACTGACCGACCCCACTTAGGGCAGCCACGAGTGACGATGGCAGCTCGAGAACGCCACATCTGGTTACAGCCTGTACATGACAGATTTCGGACAGCAACCAAAACTGATCATGAGATGAGGGGGCTGAGACAATTGAGGGTGAGCGCAAGTACCGTTTGACGCCGTCTATGTGAGCAACACACGCGTGCACATGAGCCCTAGAGAATACCCAGTTTTTGCCCATTTACGCATGGCTGCTCTTATCATGGTCAGTCAGCGACAGTCCCTGTTATCCATTCTCAGACAGAAACAGGGAAATAAAGTGCCAAAAAATTACACAGAGGCAGGTTCCCACAGTCAGAAGTTAAGAGTTCCCACTCTTGTTGATGGGCAAAAAATGGGTTTTCTGTAGGGGCCGTGTGCACGCATGTTTTGCTCACGTAGACGGCGTCAAACGGTACTTGCGCTCACCCTCAATTGTCTCGGACCCCTCATCTCATGATCAGTTTTGGTTGCTGTCCGGAATCTGTCACGTACAGGCTGTAACCAGATGTGGTGTTCTTGAGCTGCCATCGTCACTCGTGGCTGCCTTAAGCGGGGCTGGTCAGTGACAGTGCCTGTGTTCCATTCTTGGATAGACAGCCGACTGATTGTTGAGCGGTGACAGTGCAAGTGACGCACCACCTCTCGGCGGCTGAGATCTGCCCGTAACATGCCAAAGGCTCTTTTTCTCTCTCCTGTGTCACAAGCTGTTCCATTTTCTTGATGCAGTAGCATTTCTCTCTTTTTTTTTTTGTTGGCTTTATGTAGGCTATTGACCACACCAAAAAGAACAAGTCAAGTGTCACTGTACACATCATGAACAGCTCAATGTTTGTTATTACTGAAGTGCTTGACGCGTGGTGCGCGTCAGGATTACAATACCACGCGCTTTTCTTTATTTCCTCTCGTGCCTCACTGGAAAAGCAATAAAAATCAATCGATTCCTCAATTTGCCGCAAATACAGTACATACCTCACCTGTGCATTTTTAATGGCGCTGAGTATATTATAAACAAGAAAAAAGCGAGCAAAGCTCACGTACCCCCGCTCCCCATTTGTCGCTCAATGAATGTCAAAAGCAAATAACGCTTCTATGGAAATGTAATATGCAGTCATATTCAAATCAAGTACCAAAAAGGTCCATTTAGTGTACAAACTTGTCTCCATTGATGCCTCCCTGTCGATTTTCGTACTAAGTTGAATTAAGATTCAAGGGCAATAACTCCGTAAAAAATACAGTTTAAGTAACTTCGGTTTGAAACTCGTCGAAGTATCGTCAGGAGTACCCACAAGCAAAATGTCATTGATGTAGGGGTAGTAATTTCCGAGTAAACTTGTTCCCATTGACGCGTCCCAGCCAATTTTCGCACTAAGTCGAATCAAAGATTCAAGGGCAATAACTCCGTAAAAAATGAAGTTTCGGAACTGGGTTTCGAACTCGTTCAAGAGTATCGTGAGGAGTACCTACAAACAAAATTTCATTCATCTAGGTGTAATAGTTTCCGAGAAAATTTGTCCCCATTGATGCATCCCGGCGGATTTTTGCACTAAGTCGAATCAAAGATTCAAGGGCAATAACTCCGTAAAAAATAAAGTTTCGGAACTGGGTTTCGAACTCCTTCAAGAGTATCGTCAGGAGTACCTACAAACAAAATTTCATTCATCTAGGTGTAGTAGTTTCCGAGAAAACTTGTCCCCATTGTCCACTATAGAATAAAGTAGAAAATGTGACGTTTCCATGGAAACGTCAGAAAATTGACATCCCAGAAAGCTGAAAATGACTGGATGCGTAGTTTGTGACATGGTTCACGATTGTACAAAGTTTGGTCGAAATATTTCCAACGGTTTTTGAGATATGACCCCGGACGGAAGGACGAACGGGCGGGCCGCTATATACCCCCGCTTACTTCGTAGCGGGGGTACAACAATTAATGTATTAAGTATTTATGGTCAGTTATTAGCTCAATGTTTGTGGTAATAATTAGCCTACAGCAATATAACTACAGATATGTAGGCTACGCCAACGTAGGCTAGCGGATAACTCTTATCTTAGCCAGATTCAAATAAATGCTCTATTTTTACAGGTAGCCGATTCCAGATTATTTTATATTGACGGTCATATTAGCTATTCAAATGTTTGCGTTAATGATGCAGCAGTGTTTTACCATGTTATTAGCACTAGCAGGTAGCACAAACATTCACCTCAGCACCTTACGACCGCTATCTTCTGGCGAACGTTGTCCTCCTTTGCAGGGAATCTGTGCAGTGAATATGGTGCTGAACAGGGGCAGTCACTTTGTGGCAAAGGTGTGTGGATTTCGTATATACTCTTATTCCAAATTTGAATTTTCCCACTGCTATTTGAGCAGCCGAACACCGAACAGTTTCTTCCCGGCATTTGAGTTCAGAAAAAGAAAAACTTGTAAATAGAGAGGGCTAAAATGTAGAGTGCCACCGGTGCTCTCCATAGACATCCGTTCATTTCCAATGACGTTTGGCCCGCAGCAATGGTGGCAAATACAACTTCCTGGTTTCGCCGGATTAGCCATTTAATATGAGGATTACAGCGATCACAACAGTCATATTACATCCGCATGTATGATAAAAATGGCTAGATTTGCAATACCTGTCCAACAAGAATTGTCCAAATAGCTAGCAAGGACAATGCAAGATAGGTGTAGGACACAACATCCATAATATCCACATTTAATAATCTGTCATTACATTTGGCAATGGTCGTATGCATAGCCACTGCCATTGCTCACTAACTATCAGTGCGACCTCACATATACCGCGTCATGTATTCACTTTAAAATGAAGTTAAATTAGCACTTGCCGCTAATTGTCAAGAAGTAAACGATCCCTGTTGAACATCGAGAATCCAGGTAATCTCTAACACAATGGAGGCCATATCTGATAGAAATGTTGACTGATAATCCGTTATAGCTCCTTCAAAAAAGTAACTGATCTGGAAAGAACTCTAAATTGGAAAACTAATCATCCGTATTATTTGGAAAATAACACTTGTTTCTATGAGCTGCTCCAAATCTCCAACTTCCAGCTTTGTAATGAAAACAACGTGAGAGACCTGAAACCAATGCCAGAATCGGCGAGAGTAACGCATTATTTACTTTAGCACGAAATCCGTGTTGACACGAAAACTGAACAGTCAACCATACTTGATTATTTTTATTTGGTGATATCAGTAATATTCATAATATCATTGTCATCATTGAAAGTATAAAACACACTTTGCATTCCTGGGGAGGGTTCTGTATTATATTGATATCATAACATTACTAATTAATATTAATATTATTTTATTATCATAAACAAAAATGATCATAAGGGCTGCAGAAGTTTTTAATAATCATAAGTATATGCAAATTGTACTAACGTCTGACGCAAATTGTTATTTCCAATGGCGTTAATGATCGTTATGATTGTTGATTGTTAGTAAGAAATGAATATTTAAAATTCATTCTATTATTTAAAAAATAATACTTATTTGGACAGTTAATGCCCCATATTCATGCAATTTTCTAAAGCCTCCTGCCCCACCCTGTGGTCATGGTAAATTTCCCATGCAAAATGACAATTAATTATAAAACCTTGAGATAATAAAACCCCACTTTTAAAAGACATTTTTAAGTGAAAAAATATAAAAGTTTAAAAAGTTTATTAAAAAAAACTTTTCAAAAGTAAAATGTACAGTAAAAGCTTTTAAAAAAATTTTTGTGGTAAAATCACATGATGTTTCGCCGCAACTTCGCGTCATTCTCAAGTGACTGAAAGTTTGCGAAGCATAAATAGAAAGAAGAAAAGGAAAAAAGGAGGGGGATGACTGTCACGTGCATGTCACGTAAAGAGCTTTGCACCGACAGTTTAACTTTGGTTTTAGCTCGTACAAATTTTTGTCAAATTGGAAGATCTGGTTTGTTGCAGCGAGCTTTAGTAGTTCGATCAATTGGTCTTTTCTTATGTCCAAATTATTGGTTTTGTTAAACCAATTGTCCTTGAATGCCTTCTCTGCTAAAATTGTTATTGTCTCATGGACAGGAACGTTTGAAAATAATGAGGCCACATCATAAGACACCAAAATCTGATCACGATGAATATGAATGTTTTGGAGTTCCTTGGAGAAACGGAAAACATCGTGAATGGTGTAAGCATTGGAGGACGGGTTTCAGTTTGTCCTCCAGCCACTTTGCCAATGGGAAATTGTACATTCCAGTTGCGGAAAATATGGGTCTCACTGATAATTCCTTTTTGTGGGTTTTTGGTAAGCCGATGTAGGTGAGCCAGCCTTGAGCCTTTGGGGCAGAGTGTGCTGTAGACTTGGGTAGGATGTTTCGGACTTTTTCTGATAATTCTTTCTCCTTTTTGAATAGTGGGTGATAATTCTTAGGAGGTCTGCCTCGGGTTTTTGGGCGTTCCATGCAGATTTTAATAAACTTAGAAGAGTCAGAGACTGAGCTTTTGCTTAATAGTCTTAAGTAGTACATTTTGTCCATAACTACTCCAGACCCTTTATCCGGTTTTGAGACGATAATGTCATCATGCATTTTGAGATTGTTAATAGCCTTAAGAAGTGCCTTGGGTGGTTTAGGAGTATGTCTGTCAATATAATTTAATGCAATAGACTGAGATGTGACATTAGTCAAGTCCTTGTAGGATTCTGGTACGAGTGGTCCCAGTTTCCAGTAAGCTTACTCAAATGCAGCTTTTATATCACGTGAGGATGGTTGATTTGTAAAGGAAAACTTCAGTCCTCTGCATAGAACGAGCTTTTCAAAAAAGGAAAGCTGACAGGAGGAGATGTTAAAGGGAAAGTTCACCCAAAAAAGAAAATTCACTGATAATATACTCACCCCAAGGCTAATTGAAGAGTCAGTTAATTTCTTTTACCCTCAAAATAGTTTTGGAGTTTTAAGGAAAACCAGCGTTGAAGAGAAATCCAAATGAATGGAATCCTATGGTGGCCACTTTTTCAAGCTTAAAAAAGCAACGTTAAAAAACATACAATGCCTCCATACTGCTTGTGTGACATTTTCGAAGTGTCTGCAAGCCCCAGCATTATGAATAGACTCAAAAAGACATCATTTTCACTATGTTTTTCGCCTGAATGTCCAATGTAGCCACTTAGCCAGGAGCCATGTTTTTTTTTTTCCTCAGGAAGAGTGAAGTTCCGTTACTTGGAGGACTCAAAAGAAGAAGACGAGGACCTAGAAACACCTGCCATAAAACTAGAAGAAGAAGGGGACCTAGAAAATGTAGCCTCGAGCTTGTGTTTACAAAGCAGAGTTGATAAGTCCGCTTATAATACGCGACTTTGGGCTTCTTTTTGCCTGAAGTCTCCTGAAAAAATAGCGGGTCGCGGGTTGCGGTTTTTTTGGGCTTGTTTTTAAAAATATGGTTGCTTGTTAGAGGAGTGTAAAAAGCAACCTAATTGTTATACATTTACGGTTGCTATTTCCCCCGATTCATTGATTGACTATAGGCGCATCTCAAAGCCTAGGCTGCATACTTCGAAGGCTGCATTTTTAGGGGTCGTCACTTAATTCCATCCGCCAAACTGACATGACATAATTTCATCTCCATTAAACAGCTTTAATTTAAGCGAGTCATCTCTGGTTTCCCTAACCCTAACCTTAACTCTAACCCCAAACCCTAAACTCAGCCCCGAACCTAACCCTTACCTTAAATTTAACCTTATCCCTAACCCTTAGTTCCAAACCTTTTGGACTCGTATCGGTGGGGGGTGTGACATGCCAGGCTTGTCCTGCATGTTTGTTTTGTTTTTTTTCTCCCCCCCCCCTTTTCTTCTAACTTTCAGGTGGCAGATTGCAGAGTGGCTCCAGCTGTGTGGAGGAGGGGCTGCTCTGCTGTGGAGAAATCTGGCCAATCACATGCAGAGGACAATATTTATAAAGGGACCTGCCTTCGGTGGATCTCTCGCTGCCTGCCTTTTGTCATTTGGCTGCTGTTAGGGCTTCTGTTTAGTAGCCATTACACTGTGCGGCCTGAACAGTGTTTTTGTAACTGCTGGTCTGTGTTGTGGTGGCTTATTTTGTGTGGTTTTGAGTTTGTTTGATACTTTCTTAGATTCCTGTATTCCTTTTGGTGTTTGGACAGCTTTTGTTTTGTTGTTGTGCACATTTTTAGTTTAGGTTCAGGCCAGAGTAGGAGGCTGCGGAAGACTCACCCTAATTTTTGTTTCGGTCGGGGGACAGATTGACTTTGTAACTTCTAGGCTGTAGTCTTCAGGGGCCTTGCTTTGGCCAGTCCAGCACCACTTGAGTTTTGCGTGTATTTTTTTGTTATGATTTATTAAATCTTATTTTGGAGATCTGTTTTTGTATTATATTTTTTGGGGCCTTAGAGACTTTTTGTGTTGCGTCTCCTTAATCCGGCCCTGCAAATATAATGGGCGGAGCTTGGGACGTAACAAATAACCCTACCCTGCATTCGAAGGATGCAGCCTACGCTTTGAGATGCACACAATGTCTGCTCACAACCTCAGGAGTAATGTGAGAGAATCCACCCTCCCTCCCAGCTCCTCAACAAATTGAAAGAGATTCCACCCCAGGTCTACACCATCTTAGTATTGTCTAATTTATATTGGGCTTGTTTGGGGCTTGTTTTTGAAGCTGCGGTCGCTTATTTGTCTCATCAGAGTTGGCAACCCGGCATGCAAGCAGTGAACTATGCCGCACGCAACAGGGAGATCTGCGTGCATTAAGCTGCGGTCGCTTATTTGTCTCATCAGAGTTGGCAACCCTGCATGCAAGCAGTGAACTATGCCGTACGCGATAGGGAGATCTGCGTGCATTAAGTTTATAGTTTACGAAGCTAGTTTGTTGGTGTGTTAGTCAATTTTAAGATGCTTACACACCAGACACGAAATGAATTTTTCGCACGACAGATTACATTCAAAGTCAATGCAAAGACGCTAATACATGCGAAACGCATGTATTCACGTCCGGTGTGAAAGCGGCTTTAGCTGGCAGCCTTTATATTCGGCGCATTAATGCCAGCTAGCGAGCTAAATGCTCACGGTCCAAATCCAGCCAAATTAGTTCACATAATAATGGCTATGTGCATTTTAAATTGACTAAATTTAAATGCTTGAAATATAATGTTAGCTAGCTAACAAGAGAGCCTTTATTCCAACTTAGCTAGCTATATTTAATGTATGTATATGCGAGCTAGGTGCTCCCGTGGCACTCCCGTGTGGTCACGTCATAAGTAGTATACGGTGGGCGATTGTGCGTCCAACAACGTTGGCATCTGAGTCAGATTCCGATAGTTCTCAGAATTTTCAATTGAATCTGTCCATTTTGATGAAGAAGAGTACTTTTTATGAAAGATGGGGAAACTCGACATAAAGCTGCTTTCACATCGGACGCGAAACAAATTTTTTCGCACGACAAATTACATCCAAAGTCAAGGCAAAGACGCGAATACGTTTCGCAAGTATTCGCGTCTTTGCATTGACTTTGAATGTAATCTGTCGTGCGAAAAAATTCGTTTCGTGTCTGGTGTGAAAGCAGCTTAACACGGGATTCAGAACCATAAAACCACATAGATTCCAGCCTGAGTACTCGAGCAATGAAGACAGCTAATTGTCAGTGTCTCCGCCTGTCTCGAAGTGTACAACACTTACCAGCCAAGTAGCGGAATGATTATTACTGTGTGTTGGATTACCAGCCTACTCACTTTTCAACCTTAAGTGAGTTCAATAGACCTGACGTTTAGTTACCTTACCTAACAAGACCATAATATATTATGCTAAGTCAGTGGTTCCCAAACTTTCTCTGCTGGGCCCCCCTTTGGTACATAAGAAAATTTTTGCCCCCCAAAAAAAAAAAAACAAGACATACAGACACATATTTTGTAATAGAAGTAAACTTCCATAAACTGGAGATTGTAATAAACTACAACTACTTTTAGAATGAGAAATAAATAATAAAATAACAAGCCACATTTACGGTGTAATTATTTAAGTGCAACTGTTTTCAAGCACCTTGACTGTGTAATTATGTTCAGTGTAACAGTTTTTTTTTTTTAGTATTCAACAACATTGCTATTAATGCATTTTTGAAAAACTGCCTCTCTTCAAAAATGGGTTTTAAAACATGACCAACTCCCTGAAGAGGAAAAAAAAACCAAAAACCTAAAGGTTTGTTTAAGACAGACAACACACTGCAGTCTCTCCTCATCACCCACCGTTGTACAGGTGAAGCCAAAGGCAAGATATGTGTCGTCATATTTTCTAGTCTTTGCCTTGGAAGGAAATTGCTTTGGAAGCACATTTGGCGGCGCTTCATCCTCTGCTTTGCGTTTATGTGGGAGCTCCGTCAAAAATTTGTCCATGTTATGCTAGCAGTGTCATTTACTGTATTTATTTATTCATTCATTCTTACCGCGCGCAAAAATTTTTTTCCCCACTACAGTTCCGGACACCAACAGAAACTTATCTGCATACAGCCAATCGGCGACCTAGCTTGTGCCGGACCTCTGAAGGAGTGTCTCGAGACAGTGAAATTTTTCTCGCTTCATGGGCCTTGCACTTTGAAGTAAAAATAACCGAGATTGCGTCAGCTTATTCTAGAAAATATGAATGCTCTGAACAGATTATTTTTGTCTAGCCTAGCTGGAAACATTAAAAATGATTGGCAGGTTTGGAAACGGCCACCGCATTTTCAAATGAAGGACACGAAGATTTAATAATTCAAAACCTCTTTTAAAGTATAAAATCATTAGGCTATATCACACCCCTCTGCCTGAGTATAGCCGTCTACTTAAAATTATGTTTTTTATGATGTAGAAAGAAAGCAACATAATCAACCAATATTAACAGTCGACAGCGAAGTGCGAAAAAAAATTCATGAACACCACTTGCCAAACCTGCCGATATGTTTGCAATGTTCAGTAGCTAGGCTAGATAAAAATTATCTGTCGGCCTACAGAGCATTCATATTTTCGAGAATAAGATGACGCAATCTCGGTTATTTCTGCTTTATATTCATTGGATTTTGTTCGGTGTCACTAACTAGTTTATTATTAATATGATCAGTGCAGGATAAAAAAGCGGCGAGTTGGGTATTGCTAGACTACATTGATTGTTATCAGCTCATTTTACCAGCTTCAAATATTTGAACAACTACATTCATAACAATTTATTGATGAAAATGGCAGGCTAGATGAATGATTTGGCCAACAGTTATGCTGAGAGTAAGGCAGGCATTTACGGTGTAATTGCAGTATTCTGGGCAGTGAATGGACTGTGCTGTCAGTGGTTCCGAGACCGTAACTCGGTGCAAGGCCAGTAAAGACCGAAAAAATTCAACTGTCTCAAGACACTCCCTCAGTGGTCCGGAACAAGGCTGCTGATGTGCTGTATGCAAATGATTTTCTGTTGCTGTCGGGTACTCCAGCGGGAAAAAAAAAATTCACTTCCCGCGCCCCCCCTGCAATTGCTCTGCGCCCCCCACTTTGGGAACCACTGGGCTAAGTGGTGGTTGAACTCACGCCTAATCTAGCCAGTAGTGAAATGATAATGTTCGCGGCTCTACTCATTTCTGTGCACTGTTTCATGACCTCTCGAAACAATGCGTGTAAGCCGTACGTACCTCGCAGCTTGCTGTTATTAGCTAGTTAGCGAGTGAACACGCAGTGCGCATAAATATAGAGCCGTGAATGATATCACAACATGTGTAAACCATATCTTGCAGCTTGCTATTATCAGGTAGTAAGCTAGCAAGCACACAGTGCTCAGAAAAGAGCGCCATGAATAGTATCATTTCACTACTTAGCTGGCTGGATCACACAGAACAGCGAGTTGGCTGGCTATTGAACAGGCAGTGCAGAGAAATGATTTGGGTTCTGCAAAAAATAATATTAACGATATATAAAAAAATGAATACTCGAAATGTTGGCTGCATATCGTCTGACTTGGGCTTGCCCGGGCCAGCAAAGTCGGCACTAGTACGTTGCACTTGTTTTGTCCATATTCTCGATATCTCTTCAGCTTTCGGCCACAGAAATATTCCTTGACCATATGCATGCGTTGCACTGCATCCCCACACTACACGTCGTCTTCCATTCACTCTCGGTGATTTTTGTTAGTTCATTCTTTAAGATATTCTCCGTCCAGACCAGAGTAGTAAACTATGGCTAACCACCTAGACACAATCCGTGTACAACTTATGACGTCACGTGGCCGAGCTGGCCCAGCGCAAATGTTCTCGATTGAGGCAAAGGGGGCGTTCCCTAAAGTGGATAATTTAGCAGATAAAATGTGGTTTTTTCAACACTGCGTAAAGGGGCTGCCGTATAGCTCACTCAGTAAAGCATCGTATTGCGAAGCAGAAGTGACTATCACATCGCGGGTTCGAGCCCCGCTTCATACCAGCCGGCAGTGCTCGGCAGCTTTTTCAGAGTAGCGCACAATTGGCTATTGCGCTACAGGATTGCAAATTGGGAAGGGACTGCTGGAAGGGATTACAATAGTTGCCTTGTTCGTTGCTCAAGCGCCTCCTGTTGGCCAGACGGGCGCTCGTCAGGAAGATTCTAAGCCTGGTCATGTCCGGGTATCCTCCGCCCTTGTTCTGAACTTGCGAAGATTCAACCAATGAGTGTATAAGAAGCGGTGGTTGACAGGCGCGTGCTTCGGAGGAGAGCCACGAACTGTCTACACTCTCCTGAATTGGCAGCAAGGGGTCGCATAAGAGCAAGCCTTGTACATAGTTCACCAATTGGGCATTCCAGATTCGGGTGGGATTGGAGATGCCAAATTTTTTAAACAAAAAAAAAAAAAAACATTGCGTAAAGTACGCGATATTAAAACCATCACTAATTGTTCAAGATAGGTACTTTGTAGCATTTTATCACATAAAAAACAGAGCTGAATTTCATGTCCTAAGCTCTTTAATATGCTCATCGACGTTTGTATTTTTGTAAACCAGGTGTGATAACTTTTGACTGTGAGATTTCATCAAACTGTTTAGTTGGGATTTTTTCAATAAAGACATTGTCCGTGTAATGGCAACGTACTGTAACGTGGAGCAGTTTTGGCGAACGTCCGCATGAATGAATAGAAGTTCACTTCTTAGGGTGTTGAGTTGGCAAACCTTGTTTTTGAGCTCCTCTTCAACGATTTTGTGTTGAAATTCATTTGAGGACTTTTTCCACTTACGAGCCTTAGTTTGATCCACTTTGGCGAACATAGGAGTGACATCAAAGTTTTGGCAAAGGCGTAGAAACTCAATAGCTCCTTCACACTTGGTAAGACGAATACTACATCTTCGAAGTCTCCTGAAAAGATGTAGTTGGTTGCCACGTTTTAAAATCCATACAAGAAAAGATTTTGATAGACATTTAACAATAAACCTAGTGACAATAAAATCTCACTTTTAAAAGACATTTTAAAAATGTCTTATCAGAATAAAGAAAGTGATGACATGGAGCAGAGTGTAATTGAAAAAGAGAAAGCAGTCAACATCCTTTTACCCTTCAAAGATCAGAAATCGGCTAATGCCGTAGAAAAGCAAATGTTCGGTCTCAGTTTAAAAGTCGGTGTACAGATCAAACCGATTTTCCAAAATACAAAGATCAGACAGGTGATTTCAAAACCAGAAAAGAAGCCGGACATCATAAACCATCAATGCATTGTTTACAAATTTAAATGTGATCTGTGCGATTCAGATTATAGTTGGCTATACCTCGCGCCATCTTCATCAACGCATTACTTAACATAAAAACAGTTCCATTGGAAAGCACCTGTTTCAACACCATGGATTAGCCAAATCTATGAACATTGAACATTTGTTTTCAGTACTGAAGAAATGCAGATCAAAAAAGACTGTTTAATCTTTGAAATGTTCTTCATTAAGGAGCTAAAACCAAAATTAAAGTCCACTCTGTCCGTGCAAAGCTCTTTACATGACATACACGTGACAGTCATCCCCCTCCTTTTTTCCTTTTCTTCTTTCTATTTATGCTCCGCAAACATTCAGTCTTTCAGTCACTTGAGAATGACGCGAAGTTGCGTCGAAATGTCGGGTGATTTTACCGCAAAAATTTCTTAAAAAAGCTTTACTATAAATTTTAAAAATTTTCTTTACAAACTTTTTAAACTTACATATTTTTTCTCTTTTTAAAATGTCTTTAAAACTGGGGTTTTATTGTCACAAGGTTTTATTATTAAATGTCAAAATCTCTTCTTATATGATAATTACACAACATCGTTATATTTCTAGACTTTCACTCAACTTAACAGGGACTGTCAATGAATAACAAAAATTGGTTGATTTTTGGTCACGTGGCCTAAACTAAATTCAAATGTATCCTGTGCCTGATACAATTCAGCAATTGTTCCCCGCTCGGGATACAACAGCAAGTGATCAAAGCATGGTGGGGAAAAAATACTGCCAGTTATCACTTTTGTGAATGAACACAAGAACGCAAACAGGCCTCTGAGCTAAAAAAGAACTAATTTTCGAAGTTATCACTTATCACATGAAGAGATACAGCAGCTGGTAGGGGAAAAAGATTCAGAAAATACAAGGAAAGCAACAAAAATGCCATTCACGCTACTTTGAACAATTTTATATTTTGTGTATCAGCGCATTCAGATTTCACATAGGTATCAAACATGCAATATCATTATACAGCTGGATACATATTTTCCCCAACCATCCCCATCCTCAGGTGATGCCCTCTTACAGGTCGCTACCCACTATGCTTGTATATCAGTTACATTGCTACCAGAGAACCCCCATGCAATAAAACAGTGACTGAATTAACTGCCTCGTTCCAGGCCTTCATCGTTTTACCTTGGGCCCTATGGATCCTGGCCACTGAAAGCTCCATGTAAATAATATCAAAATAACTCAGGACCCAGTGGTGCCAAGATAAAGAGTGAGGAGGTTCCCGCCTCTGAACCAGTAATTTTTTAGCTGCAGTTATGCCAGCTAACCATATTTGTTTCTGTTGCTGGGAGAGAACTAAATCAGAGACGTCATTCAATAATAATATCCTACATGAGAGAGGAACATTCATCTTCAACACAATAGACAAAGTTTGGGAAACCCATTTCCAAAACAACAAAACTCCAGGACATTCCCAGAACATGTGTAAAAAGGTGCCCATATTATCTAGCCTGGTAAAACCAGACTCTGCTACTTCGCTTTGCTTCGTACGCAGAGTCTGGACAGTCGTGATTGACAAGTGTTTACTTCCTGGTGGGTGGGCGCTTGTCAGAAGTTTAAAATCATTAGTGTACCCGTAAACTAATCACTAACGTTTGGCGATGACGTATGTTATGCACCGGCTCAGCCGCCTAGTACTTCCGCTGTAAACACAGTCCTTCATACCAGGAATGCAGCGACAACAAACTGATCAGTACAATAAAGTTGTAGCCTACTGTACTCATACATATGCCCATCTACCTCATTTGAGCCTTCGCTCATTCACTTAAAAGAACCAAAGATGCTCTTTCTGTTCTCCTTACAAGAAACAAACTGCTGAGCTATCGTGTTTCCTGCTGATACTGCTGCTATTAAAAAAAACCTAAGAAACCCAACACCAATGGCAGAATCGGCGAGAATAACGCATTATTTACATTAGGACGAAATCTGCGTTGACACGAAAACTGAACCATTAACCATACTTGCGCTAACATCATACCAAGCTAGCTATCTAACTTTATAGTGACATAGCCAAACGTTTAGAGCTAAACTGTCTCAGACAGCCATTTTATTCATGGATAATGACAACATAACACTAAGACAGCGAATGGGTCTTGTGACACGAACAAAAACACGGCTTTTAAAAAGTTCGCTGCTAACTTAAATAGTGTGAAATTCGCAGGCAATGTAACACTAGAAGCTACAAGCTAGCTGAGGTGGTTCGGCTGTCTCTCAGAGATGAACTGGGTGCCTATTTCATGTTTCATGATGGATATTAAGTAGATATGCCAACTTTTCTCGAAACCTGTTGGGAGTAGCGCTACAACATAATTTCCATTCAAAAAAACTAACCACACATTCCTCTTGTTGTGGCTTTAAGTCGCCTAATACCGGGGATTTTCTCCACGACAGAGCGAATCTATGTTCTCCCGTATATCTATGTCCGTGGCCATTGTTGATTTCGGAGACTACAATTTCAAACTCGGCGCAGCTGCTGCATCATGGCTCTCGGCCACTCCTTCTGTTTGTTGGTTGGTACAGCGTATTTTCTGCCTGGGTAAACGAGGCAGAGCTCCGAGTGACCAGACTGAGTAATGAAGCGAAATGAAATTAAGCGGAAGTACGAAGGCTGGCGGAGTCAGGCTACATATTATCCCCGCGGCAGAAACTACACGAAGGACTAGAGGATATCTTCATGCAGTAGCGCCTACGAGGAGTCAAGTATGTCCTGTGAAAAAAATTTAAATGAACCATCCTGTGATTAGGGTTTCTAGAAGCTGAATTAATATTATGCCAAATGCTCTTCCAAGAAATGTCCTCTTCTTTCATATTTAGGTCTCTACTCCAAATAGGTGTCATTGCGAAGGGTTTATATGAGGCCTGTAAAATAAAAATGTAAATTAACAAGGCCAATCCTTTTGATTTATGTTTAATTACAAACAAATTATGCATTGGATAGCAGGATAAACATTACAAACACCATAAACAAACACCATAGGCACGCATAGCCTTTTCCTGGCCTAGATATAGGAAAAACGAAGAGCCTGGAAGATTATATTGTAATTGTAGGTCCTGGAACGATCGGAGGCCATTTTTGTTAAAAACATCAGATAAGGTATGAATGTCCTTATTGCTCCATTGCGAGGAGACAAACGGGTGATTATTAGTCAGAAGCCTATGATTATGAAAAATAGGAGAGAGAGTATGCCAGGTTTTTTTTAGATTTTGTACACCTTTCAACGACTCGCCACACTTTAATTAAAGGCTCAGTAGGCAGCTTATTTTTGGCAATACTGGGCAAAAACTTCCATTTAACCTTTGAGCATAATGTAAATGAAGTGATCTGAGAGAAGAGCAGACCTCTGCATCCCTTCTGGGCTGTTTTCAGCCTGCAAAGAATCTGCCCTGTGACGGAAGAATTTGACCAATCACAGAACAGCTGAGGGAGCGAGCCCTGTGATTGGCTGTTCTGCTGAAGCAGATGTGCGTGCACGTCTCTTCGGTGGAACTCTACTCCAGTGTTTCCCAAACTGTGTGCCATGAGAGCTTCCTATGTGAGCCGCGAGAAAACCCACTTACTGTTTTTTTCCTGATAGCCAAATAATATAAAATGGCTGAACTTACAGGGTATAGAAATAACAATTCATGTCATTATCAATTCATTCAATTCAGTTTATTAAAATGCCTATTTAAAATTCCTTCGCAATATTTCCGCATCATATATTCTACTGTACAATTCCTTCTCGTGATTCGCCAATCACACAACGTCTAACGCGAAAAATTAAACATTCCTTGGTAAAACTCAGTTAAAACAACAGTGTAGGCTAGTTGAAACGAAACAACGAAAATGGATAAATTCCTGACCAAAACCTCGAAAAGGCCGTCCGACTAACAGCCTGAACCACCTCACTCTTGCTGCGCTGGCCGGAAAAAGAAAATCAAAGTGGTGAGCAGACTATACAGTGAGGAATATCTGACTTATGGTTTTGCATTTACCGGAGATCCCGCTACCCCAATACCGCTGTATCTTGTTTGCAGCGAAAAGCTGGCAAACGAAGCTATGGTGCCAAATAAATTAAAAAGACACCTTTCAACCAAACACCCTTCTCTCGCAAAAAAAAAAAAAAAAAAAAAAAAGACCGTGAATATTTTATGCGGTCGAGAAGCCAGACAAACAAACAAGCTAGTTTCATGATGAAAACCGCCAGTGTCAGAAAAAGCATTAGAAGCTCACTATCTGGTCGCAGAACTAGTAGCAAAATCAAAGACATCTCACACAATCGCCGAATCTCTTATCCTGCCAGCATGCAAAGATATCGTCGGGACCATGTTGGGTCAAAATGCTGCCAATGAAATATCGAAGGTTTCTCTCTCAAAAAATACAACTGGCGGATGAATAGGAGAAATGTCAGCAGATATAGAGGATGTTGTAATGGAGGACATAAAAGGGAGTGGGAAATTTGCGCTGCAGGTGGATGAAACAACCAATGTCAGTGGACATACACAATTACTGGCCAATGTCAGATATGTCGATGGGGAGACAATTAAAGAAAATTACTTCTCTTTTGAGCCAAGTTCTCTTTGTATTCCTTGTGATTGCTAGTCACTATTCCCTTTGGATCCCTGTGATGCGCGTGTGTGAGTGCTAGTCACCCACGAACAAAAAACTAAAAACTTCAAAAAGGACCAGGTGTTCATGGTGTTGGGCCTATCATGTTATGAGATGGAATTTCTGCTGATTCAGAAACAATCATCTCGTTAGCTCGATAAAAAGTTAATTTATTTCCTAAGTGCTAAATTGAAAACAAAACTGGGGATGTTACGATACCACTTTTTCATAGTCGATACCGATACTGATACTGCACGATTGTGCATCTGTCGATACTGATATCAATTCGATACTCTTATAGTTATAAATAATACATCTGTATGATTGCACTTTGCTTAACCTTGCTATAAAACCATGCTCAATTAAAGGAAGAAATACAACCCAAAACATGAATCATGTATGCAAAATGCACCTGCTTCTTTTCATGTACATTTTTTCGTACAGAATTTTTAGCAGCATTTTTTGGTCAGTACCATTAAAACATTCAAAGTGAATTAAAACATTCAAAATTAATTTTAAATTGCAACTTTGTGCAAAAGTTTGAATCTGAGTATTTAGAATAATAAAGGAATTATAATTCTAGTGTAAAATACTGAATATAACAGAACTCAATGTAGCCCATATGTCAGTGACATAGCATTAAAAAAAAAAGTTGCAATGCAGACTAGACCATAACCTAAATAACAATAACTTAAAATAAAATAATAGCATTTCCAGTACAAAATGTACAGTGTAACGCAGTACAGTGGATTGGCAAGGAGGAGACAGCACCTTGGCAAAGTATATCTCAGCGGAAAGTAGAATATTTGAAGTGTCTAAAACGTATATTTTAATTTGGTGATGATCCTGTGCAACGCATTTTTAAACCAGCAAGTCTTCAAATTGGCTTCAATACTAGGGGGCAGACATTTTTACTTTGGGAATCTTCTGATTTTGAATTTGACCTTCGGAAACCTCACCTTTATTAATGGTTAATAACCTTAACCTCTCGCAGTTTTCATCTCCCGATTAGCCACAGTTGCTCAGACTAATTGGTAAAACCCGACGACAGTCTAATTTACTTTTGATAGCATTGTTATGCATTGCACCACAAAATTATGAGGCGTCTTCTGCGCATAAATGACGATGTAAAATATCAATATAGCCGCAAGCGGCAATTCTGGGGTTCAAGCCAAGAAAGACCAATAGTAGTTGAAAGCTTTAACAGTTTAATTAACAAGTGTTGCTACAAAACGTGGCCATGTCCCCCGCCAGGTGACGGAAATCGACTGGGGTCGGCATATCACACAAATACACATTGAAGCCAAAGATGATGAAAAATCGGTCAAAGCGTTCTTGAGATTTCGCGTTCACAACAAACGGGATGTGACGGACAGACGGCTGGACGGATGGACTGACGGAGCTGAATACTATGTCCCCCGGCCCTAATACACCTTGACACCAAAGATGAATGGAATCGTTCAAACCGTTCTTGAGATATCATGTTGAAAAGGTATTTGTAGTGGTAAAATGGTTGTAATGACCTTGAGAATAATGGCAAGGTCACGTAATTCGAGTGGGCTGTGAGCTCCCCCCTAATACACCTTGACACCAAAGATGAATGGAATCGGTCAAACCGTTCTTAAGATATTGCGTTCACAACAAATGGGACATGACGGACAGAAGGACGGACGGAGCTGAATACGATGTCCCCCGCCCCTAATACACCTTGAGACCAAAGATGAATGGAATCCGTCAAACCGTTCTTGAGACATCGCGTTCACAACAAATGGGACGGGTGGACGGACGGACGGACGGATGGAGCTGAATACTATGTCCCCCGGCCCTAATACACCTTGACATCAAAGATGAACGGAATCGTTCAAACTGTTCTTGAGATATCATGTTGAAAAGGTACAAAACCCAAAACCAGTGAAGTTGGCACGTTGTGTAAATCGTAAATAAAAACAGAATACAATGATTTGGAAATCCTTTTCAACCTATATTCAATTGAATACACTGCAAAGACAAGTTACTTAATGTTCGAACAGGTAAACTTTGTAATTTTTTGCAAATATTAGCTCATTTGGAATTTGATGCCTGCAACATGTTTCAAAAAGCTGGCACAAGTGGCAAAAAAGACTGAGAGAGTTGAGGAATGCTCATCAAACACTTATTTGGAACATCCCACAGGTGAACGGGCTAATTGGGAACAGGTGGGTGCCATGATTGGGTATAAAAGCAGCTTCCCTGAAATGCTCAGTCATTCACAAACAAGGATGGGGCGAGGGTCACCACTTAGTGAACAAATGCGTGCGCTGATTGTCGAACAGTTTAAAAACAACATTCCTCAACGAGCTATTGCAAGAAATTTAGGGATTTCATCATCTACGGTCCGTAATATCGTCAAAAGGTTCAGAGAATCTGGAGAAATCACTGCACGTAAGCGACAAGGCCGAAAACCAACATTGAATGCCCGTGACCTTCGATCCCTCAGGCGGTACTGCATCAAAAACCGACATCAGTGTGTAAAGGACATCACCACATGGGCTCAGGAACACTTCAGAAAACCACTGTCAGTAACTACAGTTCGTCGCTACATCTGCAAGTGCAAGTTAAAACTCTACAATGCAAAGCGAAAGCCATTTATCAACAGCACCCAGAAACGCCGCCGGCTTCGCTGGGCCCAAGCTCATCTAAGATGGACTGATGCAAAGTGGAAAAGTGTTCTGTGGTCTGACGAGTCCACATTTCAAATTGTTTTTGGAAACTGTGGACGTCGTGTCCTCCGGACCAAAGAGGAAAAGAACCATCCGGACTGTTATAGGCGCAAAGTTCAAAAGCCAGCATCTGTGATGGTATGGGGGTGTATTTTTGCCCAAGGCATGGGCAACTTACACATATGTGAAGGCACCATTAATGCTGAAAGGTACATACAGGTTTTGGAGCAACATATGTTGCCATCCAAGCAACGTCTTTTTCATGGACGCCCCTGCTTATTGCAGCAAGACAATGCCAAGCCACATTCTGCACGTGTTACAACAGCATGGCTCCGTAGTAAAAGAGTGCGGGTACTAGACTGGCCTGCCTGTAGTCCAGACCTGTCTCCCATTGAAAATGTGTGGCGCATTATGAAGCGTAAAATACGACAACGGAGACCCCGGACTGTTGAACAACTTAAGCTGTACATCAAGCAAGAATGGGAAAGAGTTCCATCTGAAAAGCTTCAAAAATTGGTCTCCTCAGTTCCCAAACGTTTACTGAGTGTCGTTAAAAGGAAAGGTGATGTAACACAGTGGTAAAAAGGCCCCTGTGCCAACTTTTTTGCAATGTGTTGCTGCCTTTAAATTCTAAGTTAATGATTATTTGCAAAAAAAAATAAAGTTTCTCAGTTTGAACATTAAACATCTTGTCTTTGCAGTGTATTCAATTGAATATAAGTTGAAAAGGATTTGGAAATCATTGTATTCTGTTTTTATCTACAATTTACATAACGTGCCAACTTCACTGGTTTTGGGTTTTGTATTTGTAAGTGGTAAAATGGTTGTAATGACATTGAAAATAATGCCAAGGTCACGTAAATCGAGTGGGCTGTGAGCACCCCCCTAATAGACCTTGGCACCAAAGATGAATGGAATCGGTCAAACCGTTCTTGAGATATCGCGTTCACAACAATCGGGAAATGACGGACGGATGGAGCTGAATACTATGTCCCCCGCCCCTAATATACCTTGAGACTAAAGATGAATGGAATCGGTCAAACCGTTCTTCAGCTATCACGTTCACAACAAAGGGGACGGCCGGATGGATGGAGCTGAATACTATGTCCCCCGCTCCTAATACACCTTGACGCCAAAGATGAATGGAAGCAGTTAAACCGTTCTTGAGATATCATGTTGACAAGGTCTTTGTAGGTGGTCAAATGGTCGTAATGACCTTGAGAGTAATGTCAAGGTCACGTAAATCGAGTAGGCTGTGAGCACTCCCCTAATACACCTTGACACCAAAGATGAATAGAATCGGTCACACCTTTCTTGAGATATCGCGTTCACAACAAACAAGACATGACGGACGGACGGAGCTGAATACTATGTCCCCCGCCCCTAATACACCTTGAGACCAAAAATGAATGGAATCGGTCAAACCGTTCTTGAGATATCGCGTTCAGAACAAATGGGACATGACGGACGGCCGGACGGAGCTGAATACTATGTTCCCTGCTCTGCTTGCTACCGCGGCAGCAGGGGACAAAAACCACTTTAAAAGTATGTTGCAGGTTTTTATGTGGACCTATTTTGCCAGTGTGATGATTGAACCAACAACTTATGTTGTATAGCCTGATTTGTGTTATGTTATTTTGTGCATTTGTGGCACCCCCTACTGGTCGATTTGATTGAAACTTTCAGGCTATGTTTCAGGTTCTTATGTGGACATATCCTGTGAGTTTTGTAATGATTGGAAAAACCAGTCATGATTTATAGTCTGATTTGTGTTATACCACGCTGCTTTGTTTTGCATTTATAGCACCCCCTATCAGTCAATTTGAATGAAATTTTCAGGGTATGTTTCAAGTACTCATATGAATATAACCTGTGAGTTTCATGGCTATAGGACAAACAATTGCTGATTTATAGTCTGATTTGTGTTATACCACGCTGCTTTGTTTTGCATTTATAGCGCTCCCTATCAGTCAATTTGGATGAAATTTTCAGGGTATGTTTTAGGCACTTATATGAATATATCCTGTGAGTTTTATGGCTATAGGACAAACAATTGCTGATTTATAGTCTGATTTGTGTCATGCCATGCCCATTTTTTGCATTTATAGCGCCCCCTATGGGCCGATTTGCCAAGTTATGTTCCTGGTACTTATATGGACATATCTTGTGAGTTCTGTGATGATTGGCCCAATGGTTGTTGAATTTTGCCCATTTATGTGCTAAGCCATGCCCCTGCTGAAGTGCATTGGTCAATATCTTGGAAATGAAATGAGATTTCGCCAAGCCTTACGCAGTCTTTGATAAGCTTGGTCCAATGATGATCCACAGTGAATTTTGAAGGAATTGGACCTACGGCCTAGGAGGAGATCTCAAAAATGTGTTTTTCAAACTGCCAGATAGCTCACTCGGTTAAGGCCCTGCGTTGCAGTGCAGAAGTGTCTATCACATCGCGGGTTCAAGCCCCAGTTGTACCAACCGGCAGTGGTCGGCGGCTTTTTCAGAGTAGCGCACAATTGGCTATAGCGCTACAGGGTTTCAAATTGGGAAGGGACTGCCGGGAATGGGAAATAAAATAAATAGCTTTGTTCGTTGCTCAAGCGCCTCCTGTTGGCCAGACGGGCGCTCGTCAGGAAGACTCTAAGCCTGGTCATGTCCGGGTATCCTCCGCCCTCGTTCTGAACTTGCGAAGATTCAAACAATGAGTGTATAAGAAGTGGTGGCTGACAGGCACGTGCTTCGGAGGAGAGCCGTGAACTGTCTTCACTCTCCTGAATTGGCAAAAAGGGGTCGCAAACAAGCAAGCCTTGTACATAGTTCACCAATTAGGCATTCCAGATTCGGGTGGGATTGGAGATGCCAAATTTATTTAAAAAAAAAAAAAAAAAAGTGTTTTTCAAAAAATTCAAATTGGCGGAAAATCTAATATGGCGGACCTTAGGGGTCCTTAAAGATGAGTTGTAGGGTTTGGCCCAAGGAATGTCTATACCAAGTTTCATGTAAATCAGACTTACAGCGTAGGAGTTATGACCTTTAAAGTGAAAAACTTTTTCTTGAATTATAGCGCCGCCATCAGGCCGATTGAGTTAAAAATGGCTTGGGCAGCATTTACACACAACTTCCAACCAATGTGCAAAATTTCAGGTCTCTACCATTTACCATCTCACGGGAATTTGCAAAAACATTTCTGAAGAAGAAAAGAAATAATAATAATAAAAAAAATACACCAGCACAAAAACAATAGGGTTTCTGCCCTACGGGCTTGAACCCCTAAATATGCCTTCATAATTTCAGCTCTCGTTAAGTGGCACAGATTTGCGGAAATTAGTTTGCAAGGCTGCGGGAATCCATTCTTTGTTTTGAATGTTGTCACGGCTAAAAGGCGCTGTAAGGTTGCACTGCTGCATGACAATCCCAAGGACGACGAAAATGAATGCTGCGAAGTCAGCGAAAGTTTTGAATTTTCAAAGCCATATCAATTATATAAATGTAGGCAATGGGAATTCACATTTCATTACCATTTCTGATTATAGGTCATGTATTGGCCTTGGTCGCTCAGTTGATAAATTGTTTAATTGTTAATCAGGCCAGCTTGATTAAAAACAGCTTGCGGGCAGCCAAGCCATGAAGGGAAAGCTTACTGAAGGCCCTTTGAACTACTCCATGGCCCGGATGAAAGGAAAGAGAACAACTGACGTCACATAAGAGAATAACTGACGCACAAGCACCGCGGCACTGGCGTTTGATTGGATAATGCGTTCGAAATGCACACTCACCCACTATATAGGGCGCTGTGTAGTCAATGTTCTACATTGAAAACAATATAGAGAGTGAGTGAGCGAGTGGACAAGTGTGCATTGCGAACGCAGCCTTAGATTCCCCAAGTAAAAATGTCTGCCCCCTGGTATTGACGCCAATTTGAAGATTTTTCAGTTTAAAAATGCGTCGCACTGGATCATTGCCAAATTAAAATTTATAAAACTATGCATTTTAGACACTTCAAGAATTCTACTTACCGCTGAAATAGACTTTGCTGTGGTGCTGTCTCCTCCTTTTAGGAACACAGAATTGAAACTCAAGGCTTTTACACTTGGTACCAAATTACTCCCCCCTTCTATTCTTGTAAGGACCTTTCGTTTTACGACCTGCACCCTGGCATCCTGGCCGCGTCCTCGCTAGTACTCAATCATTTCCCTTTATTGACACATTCACAAATTATTGTAATAATCCATTGGCAATTGAAGACACTGCTTCACTCATATGCGATCTAACAGCAATGAAATAATGGGCTGAATTCAGTATTCATGGATTTCAGTCACATGACGTTTTGTTGTGAGTGCCATCTTGAGTACCTACCAGGGACCGAGGCACAGCTACGACCATAGACTGTATGGGCTACGATGAAGGATGTCTCAGTCTTTATTTCTCTATAACAACAGACTAACTCTACATTATCCCGCTTTTTACACGGCTTATGAGTGAAATTATTAATTTCAGCCGTAATGTTGATCAAAATACGACTTTTATCGATTTATTAATTGCATCATTTCGCGAATCTGCAAGTCCTGTCACTTCTCCGCTGTTTTGCTCACCCTCCTCGATTGTGTGTTGGCCTGTGACTAAAACCGGGTACCCGGGTCCCACCCGAAAGGTTCGGGTCCCGGGAAGAAAATTGCAATACCCGTTTCCCGAAAATCAGCACATTGATTGTGCACACAATAAAATGATGGGTAATCATTAATGGCATCATCCAGACATTCGCTTATGTAGGCTGCAATTTTTATTCCTGTAGCTCACGACTGTCGTGCGCCAACGATTAGCTTATCAACTTACTTGAATGGGAAACAGATAGACAATCAATCAGTGTCAATTTGGAGATTTTAATCAAGAATGTATTAATCTCTACCTCCTTGGTCTAGTCAGCTCGTGCTCGCTAGCTGCCTTTCGATCTCATTGGCGTCATAATTTTTTTTTCTTTTTCATTTCAATAGTTATGATGATGAATTTTGATGATATTGATACAAAATACATGATATATTTATTGTTGTTGTGATTGATAGTCCCGGTTGATAGTAATTGTGATGATGAATACGGCGATTCGGTATTCGGTAACGATTGAAGTCGATGGAATAATTATCAAATGATAATGATAATGAGGAAATGGGAAATTCAGGGGTGCAGATATGATTTTGAGTTTTGATGATGGGATTGTTATGATGGAATAATGAAATACTTACTATTAATGATAATAATGACATCAGTCGGACATCCGTACACTTTGATATAGTAAGTTAATTTGGAAAATACATTTGGAAAGTAAAATATCGTATTCGTAAAATACCTGATCAGTCCATCCAACGTTCGTGAGTTGACAATGAAATACCACCTTGAACGAACTTCTGGTTGTAAGTTATCTTTCTGTTTCTCAAGCTTTCTTTAATGTGCGCGAACGAGACAGTCCTCCGCCTAAATACGCCCCCAAAGGTCGTTTGTTCAAACAGCTTATTACGACCTAAAGTTACGTTTAGAAGTTACGCGACCTCTAGCGGTCATGTAAATAACGACAATCTCGTGTCCGTCGCCAGCGTCGACGGCAGCGTGGTCTTCTGATTGTCATCAATATGCGACGAGCCAATAGCGGGAAAAGTGAGCGGACCACATTTCATTCATCACGCACAGAACTGAACAGGTAAGCTATGGAGTGAGATTTGTTTCTTTATTACACTTCCGGCGCAGGGTGACTCGGTGAAAACAAAACCCACGTGGCCCGTGAAACTGAATTGAAAGTGATGTGAACGAAGTAATAATCCATCAAAAACATGCCCAAGTCGTGTGCAGCGTTTGATTGTTCGAATCACAATATGAAACGGAGAGAAAATTTCATTTCACATATTTCCAAAGGAAAGCAAGCGAGGTGAAGCATGGATACAAGCTGTCAAAAGACAGAATCCTGATGCATACATGCCAACTCTACCGCTTTCGGGGCGTTTCATTCTGGAAAAAAACGCCCCAAAAGCGGTAGAGCTGGCGTGTATGCAGCAGCAAGTGGGAACCGTAAGCTCATGCCGTGCTGTGTGGGAAGCACTTTATCAGAGGTGAAATAGTAAATAGCTAAATATTTCGTTAGCTGGGAATTAACTGGGAATTATTTTTGTCATTTGCTCTCATGCTTTTAATTTACATCTCTAAGTACCTGCAATATTTAGTCTCTGTGACACAATGATGATCAAAATAGTCAAATGACATCTCTAGTACCTTATAACTCCTACACGCATGTATTTACTCGCAGAAAAGAAAAATCGCAGATACAAATATGGATTAGAAATTGACATTTGTTGATGAAATAACACGAAGACGAACACACAAGGTTAATTGTTTTCACCGAGTGCCTAATTGGGCCAGCCGGAAGTGACAACACCGCGACTTTGAGAATTCAACTTTATTAGGTTATATTTTCATTCGTTGGCCCAATCGTGCTGATTGTCTGCAATTTATGCGCAACTACATTTATTAGGTTTTTAGATTTTCAGCGACAAATCAGTTGCGAATGCCACTAAGGGCATGAAATTTTATCTATCAAAATGTGCTAGAAAACAACTGTACATGCCAACTGTTGAGGGGGCTTTGCTCAAATCAAAATTCATTTGAATTAATTTATCTCAGAAAAGAGTGTGATCATAACTGTCCTCATCGGCAGCAGACGTACATAGGCAAAACGAATGGCAAAAAGTAATCATGTTTACAGCTATTATTATAACTTAAATTCTGTGAAGCCATCACCTCTACTTAAAAGAGTATTCGGTGATTAAAAACCCTCAGGTGCAATAGATCTGCAATCAATCAGTTCAGGTTCCCTGTTATTGCTTATTAAAGATTATAGCCACACAGAACATGCATGATCCCATTAGTGCTTACAGATTTATTGGTAGAAGTGTTCAGGAACCAGTCTTGTTAACAGAGGCCTGGTTGTTTTGATTGATGAACTTAGGGCCACTGTATGCACACAACTTATTCCTCTTTGACCTCTGTATTAATTTGGTCTGCATTTAGCTAAATGTTTATTTCAGTGGCAACCTGTGAAAGACATGGTTGCACAACTAATCCTACCTCTTCTGTTTTTTGTTTGTGTTTTTTTTTTCCAGGTTTTTGTACATCGAACTTTCATCGAACTATTGAAATATTTTTACCCCAACGGTTCTTCTAAGAGCCACTTTTTAATTCTTTCTCCCTGTCCTCTCTTTTATTTCCTTGTCTCTGATAGCTTTTGCGTAGTTTCTTATTGTGTTTCTCCCTCTCTCTCTCACATTCGCTCGCTCGCTCTCTCTCTCTCTCTCTCTCTCTCTCTCTCTCTCTGTGTTTTGACCTCAATTTATCTTTCTTTTGTCATTTTTTAAAAAATTAAAAATGGCGCATAAATCCTTTCAACAATTTAAGGACTGGCTGGAGGCAGGGAAAACCTTAGCAGATGAGTTTGCAACAGAAGAAGTTACATTTTTTCATACATTATATGTGCATTATTGCATTTGCCTAAATTTAGAAGAGAACATTTCTATACATACCTAGAAAGGACATGTCTGCCCCTGTAGAGGCAAATATATCATCTTAGTTTTTACTTTTAGTCCTCCAAGAAGAAATGAAAACAAAAGCGGCCTGAAGGCCCCAATGTGTCCTGGAGGAAGAGAGACCAGGATGGGAACCTCATACCATAACATTTTAGGATGAATCGATCTGGTCAGCAAAGTAGAATACAGTTTTACAGTTATTCACAGATTTGAATGCTGTTGGTCAGCAGTAACGATTCTGACATTATATTTTGTCTTTACAGTTAAACTTATGTGAAATTCCTCAAGAGGTCCCCAGTCTTGGTATGTATATTGAATTCTATTACTCTGAAAGTAATTCTATTACTTTGAAAATGTCAAATAAAGGCAGCTGACTATTGTATCTGGTGGTCATGTTCATAATGTATATGCAATGACAGAACCTCTTTCATTATATTTTTATATTACTTTAGATCAACATCTTAAGACATTAAGAAACCTGCTGACTTCTGTCACTGTGCCTGCATCACTGGAAGTGGAGGAGACACCCACCATGTCTGCATGGACCAGACGACAGTTGACTTGTGAAAAAAAATCCAGGGCTGCAGTGCCAGAACTCTTAAACTGCAGGGTGGCAGCAGAGACGGTCACTCAGCATTGCTGTCAGCACTGCAACACAGTTAATGCTGTGGTCCGGTGCCTACACTGTGTGCCCTCGGCAACTGAGTTTCTCTGTGCGTCATGTGACAAAATCATCCACACAAAAAATGTCTTTCATGACAGAGAAGCTATGATTCATGGTTTTTATAAGCCTCTTCCTCCCACATCAGTAGTTGTGGTTGATGAAACTGGCCGGTATCAACTCGGTGAACAAGGTGTGTTCAAAGAATATAACAAGTAGACATGGTCAACAACATCCCCCGCCAAAATGTCTTCTTTAAAGATACTATGAACAGAGGCTCCAAGAAGTGCCACAAGGGCAATAACTGTGGGAAAAATAATAGTGTGCTTCTTATTTTCGAACTCCATCAGGGTCTTTATGGTCTTAAGCTACACACCAAATTTGGTTATCCTATCTGGAATATTTCCCGTGAAAAGTAGTTCCCCTTTACATATACCATGAACAGAGTTGAAAAAAGTGAATCAAGGGCAATAACTCCGGGAGAAATAATCACGCGTGCCTCATTTTCGAACTCGATCAAGGTCTTTATGGTCTTAAGCTACACACCAAATTTGGTTGTCCTATCTGGAATATTTCCCGTGAAAAGTTGTTCCCCTTTACATATACCGTGAACAGAGTTAAAAAAAGTGAATCAAGGGCAATAACTCTGGGAGAAATAATCACGCGTCTCATTTTTGAACTCGATCAAGGTCTTTATGGTCTTAAGCTACACACCAAATTTGGTTATCCTATCGCGAATATTTCTTGTGAAAAGTTGTTCCCCTTTATCCCGGACGGACGGACGCATGAACGGACGGACGGACGGACGGAGGGCAAATCAATATCCCCCGGCCACTTCGTGTGGCGGGGGATAATAAATGTCTCTTCACCATGTTTTCATAATATGCTCTCCATGTACATGTTTGCTTTATCTCTTTAGTTAAGTGGTCTTAGTAAGACTATCTCCTAAATGTCCACACATAACTGATATTAATTTCTGAAATCTTCATTACTGCAGTGTGTCTGCTTCCCATTCCTCCACCGACACGTCTGCTCCTGGGGTTCAAACCAAGACCTCACCATTATCCCCGGAAGGAAGACTGTTTTGGTGACTATCAATGGTATGTTGTCACTTGCATTTACTTTTTCCATCCCACCAGAAGATTGAGCACAATAATGGCTTACAATTATCCTTTAGTCCTGTGTTGTACAGATACTGGTCTAATGGTAAACATTTTTCTTTTCAGGTCCGTACAACCTATGCCTGCCTGCTGTCTGCTGCCCACTTTGTTCTTACGAGTGGAGCCCAGAGATTAGCGACTTACTTAGGTACAGATACTGGCCAGCAACCAACAGCTGCCAAATGCTGTTCAAGTTTGATGTCTTCACGTCATTTCAGCAGATGAAGTTGGCCAGCCCAGCTTTATCACAACAAGCATTCCTCAAAATGCTTGAACACCGAGCCCTTTGCACAGGACGGGTAAGAACTCTCTTTTCACTTGCAAATTTTTAATTCCAAATTTCAGAATCTTTCATTTACCAAAATTATGTCATGCTAATTTCCAGATGGGCAGTATTTGTGGTGATAACTTCCACAGAGTCTTTCGCGAGTTTGCTTTCTGCAACTTTAAGAAAGAAGATCTGTGCCTGGTGGAACCCTTTAAATGCCCAGCATGCACACCAGATATGCTGGCTGTATCTGCAGATGGTAATAGGAAGCATTACTGCTTCAAGAAGTCCAAAGGGTTAGTGGAATCATTTTTTCATTTTAATTATTGATATATTAGCTACGCTGATCCTCATTGCTAAAACATTTAACTTTTCATATACATACACTGTCAGGTGCCACCTTCTTGTAGAATCTGAAATTATTTTTGTATTTTGAAAATGTTTGTAAACAGTCCAGAAACAATATTTGGTTTGTAATCACGCATAATCATACACTTCTAATTCATAATTACAGTAGGCCTAATTTATGACATGTTAAGTAGCATAATATATACAATGAGTGAATGTTCAACATCCCCCTTAAGTAAATACTTTAAACCCAATCATTTTAAGTTGTTTTTTGACGTCGGTCAGGTGTGTTATGGCACTGTTTAAAACCATCTTGCTATATTACAGTTCCATGACAAGAATCCATTAAATTGCTCAGGAACTTTCTGTCTGCCCTCAGTGGCCCTAATCAATGCCCAACAAATTTACAAAGGTTATTTGACACTCAGTCACAACCGTTTTAACCACTCGTACAAGTTCACGTTAAATAACAGCGTTAATATCCACGTGACACAAAGGCTCTTCCTCTGGACACAGGATTATGATCAAATTTGATTCGCAAACGATTCACATTACGTTTGGCACATTTATGAACAATTGACATTATAAGCAAATTGTCACATTAAATTGAAGACAATAAAATACTTCTGAAAGTGTGATTTTATTACCAAACAAATTATTTTAATTTAATAGGACAGATGAACCGCCTCTTTTTGATGGACTGTTCATTGCACAAGATGCCAAAGTGTCTGCCTTCGTTGACCAAATCAGAGGCCAGAAGATGAGTGTAAGGATTTATTCAACCCTCTAACCCTACTTAATTTTTTATGCGGTCAAGGGCTACATGTAACCGATTGTATCTACTTTCAGAGGACTGGTCATGATGTCTGTGGGCCGATGGCTGTGGGCCGGCAACATTTACAGCAGGCAGAGAGTCATCACAGAAGTCCAGGGCCAAGGTGGATGAGGAAGGCCTGGAAATTGCTGTGTGCAGACATGGAATCTTGTTGCAAGGTTTAAATCACTACCGTGGTGAAATATACGCCTACCCAATGTTCCTGCAGAAGGAGTTGGTTCAAGCTGCCAATATAAAATTCTTTTGTATGGACATCACTTGCAGGTAGTTCTAACTTTTATTTGGCAATAGTAACTGAAAATTTCACTGTTTTGAGCTGCATTAATCTGTACTTATCTGTACCGTATTCCTGAATGGCAGTGGCCTCCTTCAGCAGGACAAGGCGCCCTGCCACACTGCAAAAATGGTTCAGGAATGGTTTGAGGGACACAAAAACGAGTTCAAGGTGTTGACTTGGTCTCCAAATTCCCCAGATCTCAATCCAGTCGAGCATCGGTGGGATGTGCAGGACTAACAAGATCGATCCATGGAGCCCCCACCTCACAACTCACAGGACTTAAAAGATCTGCTGCTGACATCATGGTGCCAGATATCCTGTAGCGTGCAGTAGGGCTTCAGTCAGGCTCAGGGCCAGCAGTAGCAAATGACAAGAACCCCCCCCTGAAAAAAAGTCATGTATGCCAATACAGCCAACACAGCAGCCGCACACAACACACATAATACAATACATACACACTCAGAATCCTCTGCAAAGCACTATTATGCAACAGTACTTAATCAACACCAACGTGACAGTTGACAAACAACGGCAACGCTTCAGAACACCACTGTGCAGCATTACCATCAGATCATCTTCCCTTAGGTCAGTCACCATTTTGCAGTGCACATACCATATGACACAAGACATCAAAAACAGCACCTAATACTAACTGCTCTGCACACTTAGAGGAAACTTCTAAATCGATTTGAAAATTGAATCAATTTCTTTAACATTGACTCCAGACACATTTCATAAATACTTTAATTATGAAAAAAAATATCATTTTCATTTTTGACTGGGCTAGCACTGCTAGCCTTCCTGCCCCTGACCTCACACCTCTACAGATACCAAAGCACACCTTCAGAGGTCTAGAGGAGTCCATGCCTTGATGGGTTAGGGCTGTTTTTTTTGGCAAAAGGGGGACCTACACAATACTAGGCAGGTGGTCATAATGTTATGATCAGTGTATATTATAAAATCACCTCAGCATTTACTAATAAGCAGTCATTCAAAGGACACCAGTGAAAATATAGCATGCACATTTGTGTACATTACCATAAAGAAAACTTTCATAAATTTTCCTTATTGTGCTGAGGGCATCCTTAGCATCCTCTGTGTCCATTTGCCATGGACATAAGCACTCGGCTGAAAAGCCATTTGCAGTTCTACTGGCAAGAAGGAGGATTGAATGCCGCTCTAAAAGATTCCACTTGTGGAGCTGAAACAAAATAGAAAAAAAGGGAATTAGGGAAAACTGAATGCAAACCTGTAAAATCAGAGTACTGACAAAAACAATGTTTTGCCAGGATATGGGGACAGATATGCTCTGTATTGAGACACAGAGAGAGGCAACTATAAATAATATCTTAGCAGCAATGTCAAAAAACTGGCCAGAAGTACACCCTTGAAAGCCATTTGTATTCAGCAAGAGACGAGAGGAAAATAACTTGCTTCAATTAATCTGTTCATCTGAAAGTACTGCTACTGCCACGAACTATCAGAGAACAAGATATCAGAGACCATCACATATAGATATGGAACATCTCCAGAATTCAAATTTGAAAATGAAAATGTTTCAAGTTCTTGCTTTTAGAATATGCATTTGATAGCATACAGGATATAGTCAAACAACTATTACAAACTTTCTATCTGTGACACTTTAACTGGAGGACAACTCTGGATTAATGCAATGCAGTAACATAGCTCATCTATGCTCATGATCAACTACATTGGTTTCTAATTATTGTCAATACTATCGCACTTTTAATTTTGTCCCAAGTCTTTTCTATTATACTTCCTCATCTTTTGTCATTTCGTTTTGTCCTCTCTCTGCTCCTCTCTGGTGTGCTCAGCATGGAAAAAAACAAGGCCCATCTTTTATGTCCAAATATTCCTGTCATAGTATTTCCAGACCATTCCACATGGTATAATCAAGGCAGTGTGTGGCGAGGTCCCTTCCTAACTTATTTTCCTTCATTCTGTTATGATTATGTTGATTCAGTTGAAAGTAAAATACATTGCATTAAAAAAGACAAAGTTCAAAGCACAAGAAAATGTTTGCACACCCAAATCCATTATTACTCCTCAGCTTCATCCCTAAAATATAAGAAAACAAAGTGGTATGCCTTCCCATTCAAAACTGCAATATCTGCCTTTAGAATCAGGTTTTTAGAAAACTAATATACAGTGCTCAAATGTTACATGCACTACCTTCACTTTACTTTGGTAACAGAAATATAGCTTTCTACACTGCATAAAATGGAGTGATCAGGCACTGACCTGTACTTCACTTCTAAATTGAGAATTCAAGATAGTCTAGACAATGAAACATTAATGAATTTTGGAATGATGAAAAAATCAATCAGGTGACATCAATATAACAATGTGTATGTTTTGTAAAGATCATGGATCATTTACTTACTTTTTTATGACAGCTGTCTGAAAGGGAAAAAAAAACTTACCAGTAAATTTGTTGCATCATACACTTTGTTAAGACTGCAGTTTTTCTTCTGCCTGATTTTCCATTCTTCATCAACTTTTTCCTTGTTTTTTTAGTTTTTCTTTATAAGGTTGCTTGGCACCACAGTGCTTACATGCCTTGCTGGCAATCCCAATCTTTTCACAGCATGTGCTGCATTCTTTTTCTGTAGGCATCTGGGGAGAGAAACACAAATAATGATTTGAAAATTGCATGCTGTTTTACACAGGGACTATAAATTAATGTTCTTACGCAAACTTTGTTGACAGGAGTCATTGCCTTTTAATTACCTAGGAAGATCATGTGAACACAGTCACGAAATGTGTTGGCTTTAAAGAAAACCAGTACAATATAACACCACTCAGGACCATAGACTGTATAAAAAGATTGACGAAGCCACCGTGCGCCATTTTATCATTTTGAAACCGGATGTGATTCCTATTGGACAAGAGCGTGAACTGAATATCCAGGGAGGAGCGATGGGCGGATCTACGGGTGGATCTGACCATATCAGACGAGGACCAGAGGATAGCCACGCCCCTAAAGCATATTCTGGCTTTTTCCTTTATTCTTGTCTATTTAGGACGATAATTTACAAAAATGAACATCATGATATATCGAAGGAGACTTGAAACTTGCAATATATCCCATAAAGTAATGTGGAAAATCATTATTGAAATAATAAATTAGGTGGAAAAGTAGGGTCATTTTCTCAGACTTCTCTAGGATTGAGCTTCTTTCTGCAACCACCGACATCACCATCTGCTGGCCATTAAATAGAATGCAAATTATAGAGATTTCCGCATTGGCCTCAGTTTTCAGACCCGGGTGCTGCGTCCATCTTTTTATACAGTCTATGCTCAGGACCTGGTTCCCCACATTTTTTTATCAAGTCAATACATAAAAACTATATTTGTGGTAGTGTTCTTGAAGAAGTGCGAAATAAGGGAGGTTTGGGGTCAAATGCAAAACCAAATGCTTGTTCAGTCATAGAATTAACAAACACCATATATAAGAATGACATAAGTGAAGTGGTATTCAAACAAGTGCAGTCATCCTCAAAGCATGAATACATAGTCACACACAACTGGTTGGTATATGATGCAGTTTCTGCACAAACTTCATTGACCCATCCGATTCTATGTTTTATCAAACGCCAAAATTAGACAGCTGTTACTGAACACCATGCCTACATAGGTCTTATACAGAATGATAAATACCGATAAGTGTAAAGAAAAAAAATGGTTGCACTGAGACGATGACTTTTCTTCTTAAATTACCTGTTAATATGTGGTCGATCAAGTAGGCCTAGTTGATGTGCCAGCATCACAGAGTCAACACCAAAATCAAACATCCCATCAAAACGTGTCATCTAATACAAAACTTGTGGTCATGTGATTTTATCTGATTGGGCCACATAGGCCTACCAGCCTGCATTTAAGATGTGCTCTCCAGTGTATTCCGTTTGTTGTCTCGAGGAAGTTTGGTTGACCTATACGTTGACTAATAAATTGACTGCAAGTGAGTAGACCGTGTGCGGAGTTTTTTTCGTTATTTTAGTCCTTAGATGGCCTTTCTCCTATGCACCCGTCTACCTACTGGTATGCAAAAGGTTTTCTCGCTAATACAGAGAGGCAGAAAATCTTTATGAAGTTATAGAAACCAATGGGTCATAGAATTTGGTTTAAGGCCCGTTTTGCCTGTCTGCTGATGTTACCCTTTTCCGTTTCCATTCCTGGCTTTGCACCTGTAACGTCACATGCCTTGAGGTTATAAAATCCATGTTCTTAAGAAAAAGAACATATACAAGATAAATAAATAATTCATTAATTAATTAAATACACTGAGTGTAAATGGAATTGGGAAAAGAATTCTGTATTCTATCCCCACCACTTTCGAATGAAATTAGCACCTATTTGGCTTACCTTGATTGTTTCCGTACCCAGAGAAATATTCGGGTGAGTAAAAATGTCAAGCGTGCTGTACATCCAGTCAAGAAAATTTAGAGTTTAATTTCTAATGGTCCAATAAGTCGTAATGGCATATAACGACGGCAGCCAGGTTAATGATGACACATTGAGTTGCTAAGGCATGCGCAGCACATGCATTCGCGATATTAAATATAACGAAGTGTCTAGAGTTACGGCAGTTTTTATTGGTGCGGCCCCAATTTGAAGGGATTAAGATAAGGATTAGGGATTATGGTTAAGGGTCAGGGTTAAGGTTAGGTAATGGCAGGGTTTGAAATTGGGAATGCCGTACCTCTCTACATTGAAATGCATTGGAAAGCTTCCGTACCCGTAGCAACTGCCTAAATATTAACAAGTAACGCACTAGCAGCAGCCAGTATAGCAGTGTTTCCCAAACTTTTCTCTCTCGCGGCACACTGTTTACCATGAAAAAATCTCACGGCACACCGCTATGATATTATAGCATTCCGCTCGCACTACCTACCCCGCAGCGCAACTGAGTGACGAGACAACCACTCAAGCTTTCCAACCAGGTTTCAGGCTTTCATGCAATCATAAAATAAATGACTCTACGCGGTCTTTCCAGTTCAGCCCCCACTTCTCCAGATACTCAGATGTCACTCAAAACACTTCCTCACCTGTAGTTTTCTCCAGCAAAATTAGATAGAAAAAGTAATTTTCTTTGTATCCCCATCGACATTTCTGGCATTAGCCAGTAATTGTGCATGTCCACTGACATCGGTTGTTCAATCCATCTGCAGCGCAAATTTCCCACTCCCTTTTATTTTCTCCATTACAATGTCCTCTATATCTGCCAACATTTCTCCTATTCGTCTGCCAATTGCATTGTTTGAGAGAGGAACCTTCGATATTTCATTGGCAGCATTTTGACCCAACATGGTCCCGACGATAGCTTTGCATGCTGGCAGGATAAGAGATTCGGCAATTGTGTGAGCCTTCTTTGATTTTGCTACTAGTTCTGCGACCAGATAGCTAGCTTCTAATGCTTTTTCTGACACTAGCGGTTTTCATCATGAAACTACCTTGTTTGTTTGTCTGGCTTCTCAACCGCATGAAATATTCACGGTTTTTTTTTTTTTTTTTTTACGAGAGAAGGGTGTTTGGTTGAAAGGTGTCTTTTTAATTTACTTGGCACCATAGCTTCATTCGCCAGCTTTTCGCCGCAAGCAAGACACAGTGGTATTGGGGTAGCGGGACCTCCAGTGAATGTAAACCCATAAGTCAGATATTCCTCACTGTAAAGTCTGCTCACCACTTTGATTTTCTTTTTCTGGCCAGCGCAGCAAGAGCGAGGTGGTTCAGGGTCTTAGTTGGACAGCCTTTTCGAGGTTTTGGTCAGGAATTTATCCATTTTCGTTGTTTCATTTCAACTAGCCTACCCTGCTGTTTTAGCTGAGTTTTACCAGGGAATGTTTAATTTTTCGCGTTAGATGATGTGTGATTGGCCAATCACGAGAAGGAATTATACAGTAGAATACATGATGCGGAAATATCGAGAAGGGATTTTAAATAGGCCTAGGCATTTTAATAAACTGAATTGAATGAATTGATAATGACATGAATTGTTATTCTTATATCCTGTAAGTTAAGCTGTTTTATATTATTAGGCTATCAGAAAAAAAAAAAAAAAACAGTAAGTGGGTTTTCTCGCGGCACACCTAGGAAGCTCTCACGGCACAACAGTGTGCCGCGGCACACAGTTTGGGAAACACTGCAGTATAGGACCCTGCGCTAAGGCTGCCACGTCCAATCTGTTCCCAGCTGTCAGTACAGGATTAAAGCAGTGAAATTTTGGCAGATGATCACCAAAATCTAATCAGCTGGAGACCTATCCATAATGAATATTTGCGCCAAACTGCATTGCTGTATGTTGGATACTTTTAAAGTTATCGTGTAAACAAATCTTGTGGAACCACTCACTCACGGACTGACTGCATGACAATTACTGCGGACTAGCAGCTAGCAGACTATCCCTGCTACGCAAGGAATATTAAATTCTTCCCCCCATCTCACTAATAAAACCTCCCAAAATATATTGGCGCCCCTTTTAAAATCGTTTTAGCAAACAAAATTCCGAAATGTGGAGGTTAGAAACTATTTTCTCCTGGAAGGGTTTCAACGCACATACCGGCAATGTTAAACACCGTTATCTAACAGCTGCATTTAGTTACGTTACTTTAACACTACTTCTTCGCAGTCATTCGATGGTATAATATTCTCCCTGTAACAATAAGCGATTTCCTTCGAGTAGTTAACTTTAAATTGAAAACGGCAATTAATAACGCTAAATTGTATGTCCCATGTTAGCTTTTGGCTAGGTTAGCTCTTATAACGTGATTCCAAGGTCAACATAAGATAAAATGGAATCTTCGCTACTTTACAAGATGCGAAACATCAATAAACATTCTATATAGATCAGTGCACTAAACCCACCAACAAAACATTCTATCTAAGCCTATCTATTCGTCTGAAATTGCTTTTTCTCTTTTAATGACTTTTTATTGTCTTGCGTATCAAGTATATCTGCACGGCAGAGAGGAGAGAAGCTTCTGCTGCATTACGCCTGCTGCCAGTAGGGGCGCAAATTTAGGCAACGCTTCTCTGGGTCGTATTAGACGGTAGGAACAAACGACTTGTCCGGGCGTTTGGGTTGGAGGACTTGTTGGCGTAAACCAGTGGCGTAGCCAGAACTTAAAATTGGGTGGGCACTAAACATCTCTTTAGAACATTTATTCGTTCTGACTCGATCGCAGTCATTTTTTTCTGATTAACTATACATTCAATCCGAAAACACTCCGCACTATCAGGTGTTGCTTATTCACCTCGTTCAGGCAAAAGACAATCATTCATTTGGATGTGCAATTTTGTGCTTTTCATATCAGTGGCATATCCACACCTGAAAATTGAGCGGCCACACAACATCGGTTTATTACAATTATTATACCTAACTTGTTCTCAGCCATTTTCCTTTGTTAAAGCAATTTCCATTTATATGAATAATCAACTGGCAAAAAAAAGACACGGCTTCTTTCATGGTGCGATCTAAGGGCAACTAATCAATAGGAATAATTCAGTTCAGCAAAATAAGTTACTCGTAAGTTGTGCTTAATTTTAATAATACTTTTCGAGAGGTAAACTGTTCTGGAACTTCCGTGCTACCTTTTCGGCTCATCAGGCGATCTAACCTGTGCTTCATGATCGATTGAATTATTCAACCTGAACCAAAGACAGAGATTTGAAATGCACAAAATTGCACATCCAAATGAATGATTGTCGTTTTGCCTGAACGAGGTGAACAAGCAACACCTGATATTGCGGAGTGTTATCGTATTGAAGGGATAGTTACTTAGAAAAAAATGATTGCGATCGAGGCAGAACTAATTGTTATTAAGAGATATTTATTGCCCACGCAATTTTAAGTTCTCGCTCCGCTACTGACGTAAACGTGTTTGAAACTTTGAGGTAAAGAATTAACACGGACATGCATGCCTCGTAGACGAGAGGTGTGACACCGGGTCCGAGGCTCTGATTGCAGTTTTGGTTTCCAGCCACAACGTGGAAGGAGCCTCCACTCTCACTGTAACAAGTTACAAGTCATTTATCTAACATCACAATGTCATGGCAGACAGAAGAACCAAACGCGAGTCAGGAAATCCAGAAACCGAAGTCGTTTATTCAGGCAATGGGTCGGGAAGCCAGGGGTAGCACAGAGACGTAGTCAGGCAGGCAAGGTTCGTACACGATAATCAATAAATGAGGCAATCAAAACAAAAGGGCTAGGCAAAAGAGTAATTGGTCAGACACAGGCTAAAGTTGTACACGGGAAGCAAAAACAAGAATACTGGCACTAAGCACAGGCAAGGGAGAAAAAGGAATGAAGATCTGACGGGAATCTGTAGTGAACTGAGACAATATATACACAAGGAAATTACTAAACTAGGCGGGGAATGGGATTGGTGGGAGTTACTAAACAATCAAATCTAATAAGCACACGAGGGAAAGACAAACCATGATCACGCATCACCATTGACAAACCAATCCTAAACATGAAAACAGACTCCAATCAGGGAGTTGCCTAAGTGCATAATAGAACGGGAGGCAGCTCGAGGTAAAACAGGTGCAGGAGATCGCAGTAATCAGCAGAGTCAGGGATAGGAACAGGAGGGCGGAGTTTACAGACTAGAGCGAATGCAAAGAGTATTAGTAAAAAATGAACAACGTGATATTTACACACCATTACATGACAGGTGAATGTTAATACACAAAATTACTCAGGATGAGTATATTAGTCTATGTTAGTAATGACATAACGTAACATGAAGTATTAGTCTTAATTAATATGTTAATACGTGAATAGCGGGAAAAACAGGAAACGAGGCGTGAAGGAAGAATTTGGAAACCACAGAAACCAACGGAAATACCGAATAGATGCATGAACGCGGACAGGGAAGTGCATGGCTCAAATCACATGGAAGACGTACATGACGCGACTGGGGCAGACGAGGTGCAACCCTAAACACATGAATGATAAATGAAACAATAAATGATAAACATAACCAAGCCAAAAAACACAGATTATGACAGTACCCCCCCCCCTTTAACGCCTCTGGGCGTTCTTAGCTGGTGGGCACAGGATGGTTCTTATGAAACTCAGTGATCAAAGATTTGTCAATAATAAAGCGGGCTGGGACCCAGGATCTCTCTTCAGGGCCGTAGCCCTCCCAGTCAATGAGATATTGGAGCCCACGGCCCCGACGACGGCAGTCCATGATGTGTCGGACGGTAAAGGTTTCACCGCCGTCAATGACACGGGGTGGAGGGGGAGGAGCCGGATCCTCGTGCAGGGGATGGTTGACAGCAGGCTTGATTCTAGAGACGTGGAAGGTCGGGTGAAGACGTCTCATGGTGGGTGGAAGCCGAAGGCGCACAGCTGTGGGACTGATGATCCTGACTATGGAAAAGGGTCCAATATAGCGGGGTGCCAACTTACGAGTGCCCCTGCGAATGGGAATGTCCTTGGTGGAAAGCCATACCTTTTGTCCAATCTTGTAAACAGGGGCCGGATGCGACGATCCGCCAGTAGTTTAGTTCGGACGCCGCCTTGAGCAGGTTGGTACGTGTAATCCTCCAGGTGCGTTTGCATCGACGGATGAAGGCGGCGGCTGATGGAACTCCCACCTCCTCCTCTTGGCTGGGGAAGATGGGGGGTTGATAGCCCATACAGCATTCAAAGGGTGATAATTGTGAAGAGGAGGGAGGTATGACTGTTGATGGCATACTCTGCCCATGGTAGTTGCTGGCTCCAGCTGGACGGACAGTGTGAACACAGGCACCTGAGGACAGTCTCGATACTTTGGTTGGCCCGTTCCGTTTGGCCATTGGTTTGGGGATGGAACCCTGAACTGAGGCTGGCGGATGTCCCAAGCAGCTTGCAAAAAGGCCTTCCAGAAGCGGGCAGAGAACTGAGGACCTCTGTCGAAACAATATCGGAGGGAATGCCGTGGAGTCTGATGACATGCTGGACTAACAGAGATGCAGTCTCAGAGGCAGAGGGGAGTTTGGTGAGCGGTATGAAGTGCACAGCTTTAGAGAAACGGTCCACAATGGTGAGGATAGTGGTATTATGGTTGGAAGGAGGTAGGCCAGTGATGAAGTCGAGGGAGATATCGACCAAGGGCGGTGTGGGATGGGGAGTGGCTGGAGAAGTCCCTGTGGTGGTTGATTAGTGACTTTAGCTTGGGCACAGATTGAACAGGTGGAGACAAAGTCTAGGATGTCCTTATTCATGCGTGGCCACCAGAACTTTCTGGCATTTAATGAAATGGAGAGTGCGCCCTCTGCCGGGTGACAGGAGAGTTGGGAAGAATGTCCCCAACGGAGAACCTGAGAGCGCATGGCTTCTGGCACGAACAGTCTATGGTCAGGACAGTCACTGGGATTGCCAGAGTCCCCTGGGCCTGTTGGACCTCCCGCTCGATGTCCATTTCAACCGCGTTGACCACTATTTGTGATGGTATGATGGTATCTGGAGGGTCGTCGTTGGTTGTGACCTCGAACTTACGGGAGAGGGCGTCAGGCTTGATGTTCTTGGATCCAGGTCGATAAGTGAGGGTGAAGTTGAAACGGAGAAGAATAAGGCCCATCGGGCCTGTCTGGGATTCAGTCTCTTGGCTGACGAGAGAAACTCTAGGTTCTTGTGATCTGTCCAGACTTGAAACGGTATCTGTGTTCCTTCCAGCCACTGACGCCACTCCTCCAAAGCGAGTTTGACAGCAAGTAACTCCCGGTTTCCAATGTCATAATTTTCTTCGGCAGGATTAAGTCGTCTTGAAAAGAACGCACAAGGGTGTACTTTGTTGTCCAAGGCCGATCTTTGGGACAGCACAGCTCCAACTCCGATGTTCGAGGCGTCCACCTCCACTATGAACTGAGCGTTGGGGTCAGGATGGATCAGAATGGGTGCCGTGGTGAACAGGCGCTTGAGCAGTCTGAATGCAGTCGCCGCCCTCTCCCCCCCATACGAACCGGGACTTGGAGGAGGTGAGTGCTGTGAGTGGAGCGGCGACCGAACTATAGTTCCTGATGAACCTCCTGTAAAAGTTAGCGAAACCTAGGAACCGTTGAAGCGCCTTGCGATCTTCAGGTTGAGGCCAGCTGGTAACTGCCTCTACTTTAGCTGGATCCATGCTGAGAGACCCCGTGGAGATAACATAGCCCAGGAAGGTGGTCGTGGTGCATGAGAACTCGCACTTCTCAGCCTTGACGAATAGGCGATTCTCCAGGAGCATCTGCAAGACCAGTCTGACATGACGTCTGTGTTCTTCTTGGTTGCGGGAAAAAATTAAAATATCGTCAAGGTAGACAAAGACGAATCTGTTGATGAAGTCCCGTAACACGTCATTGACCAGACCTTGGAACACGGCGGGGGCATTGGTGAGTCCGAATGGCATGACTAAATACTCCCAGTGGCCAGTAGGGGTGTTGAAAGCAGTCTTCCACTCATCGCCCTCACGGATACGCACCAGGTGGTAGGCATTGCGTAAGTCCAGTTTGGTGAATAGCTTGGCTCCACTGAGTTGATCGAATGCCGTAGTCATTAGAGGCAAGGGATAGCGATTCTTAACTGTAATGTCATTGAGTGCCCGGTAATCGATGCATGGTCGGAGTGACCCATCTTTCTTCTTAACGAAGAAGAATCCTGCACCAGCTGGTGAGGAGGATGGTCGAATGATGCCAGCAGATAACGCCTCCCTCAGGTACTTCTCCATCGCCACCGTCTCGGGCCGGGACAAAGAAAACAGTCGCCCCCTGGGTGGTATGGTCCCTGGTTTAAGGTCAATGGCACAGTCATACGGCCGGTGCGGGGGAAGGCCGATGGCACGAGACTTGCTGAAGGCCTCCTTCAGGTCATGGTATTCTGTTGGGACTTTGCTTAAGTCCGGGCTCTCCTCAGGTTCTTGCTTCTGGACAGGGACATGAGCTTGACCGAGACATCTGTATAGGCACGATGGACTCCAGGCCCGGATCACGTGTCTCTCCCAGTCAATCTCTGGGTTGTGGGTCCTCATCCAGGGGTGGCCCAGAATCACCGGTGCATGTGGCGAGTCGATGATGTAGAGCTGGATCCTCTCCTGGTGATTGCCGGAAACAAGCAGTTTGAGCGGGATGGTGGAATGGGTGATAGTGTCGATCTTCTGGTCATTGAGTGATTTGGCTATTCGTGGACGTTCAACCTGTTGTGTCGGAATCCCCCATCGACTCGCCACGCTAGCGTCCAGGAAGCTCTCCTCTGCCCCAGTGTCGATGAGGGCTGTGGTTCTTCGTGACCCTCCATCCCATTCAATGGTTACAGGCAGACAGGTGCGGCTTCTAGAGGAGGATTCGACAGGGAATACGCCCACCAATGCTCCTCTCATCACTGGTGGGCGTTGGCTTTTTACTGGACAATGCCTAATTTGATGTCCGGCACCGCCACAGTAAAAGCAGGCGTTCTCCCTTCTCCGTCTCTGCCTCTCTGCACTGGATATCCGAGTCCGGTCCACCTGCATAGGTTCCTCCACCGGAATGGGTTGGTTGTTTCTGTCGCCACTGGAGGGAGATGGAGACTTGCCCTGAGGTGTGGATGTCTGGTCGGCCGCCCTTCCACGGAACTGGCGTACCCTGCGCCTCTCCTCCAGGCGCGTCGCCCACTCTGATGGCCAACTCCACGAGGCGATTGAGATCTTGGGCAAGTCACGAGTCAGCAGTTCATCCTTCACCGGTTTGGATAGTCCATTAAGGAAGGCATCGTACAGGGAGGCCTTGTCCCATCCGCTATTGGTAGCCAGGGTCTGGAAGTCAATGGAGTAGTCTGAGACTGTTCTGGCCCCTGGCGGATGCGGAGGATCTCCGTCCTGCCTCATGACCATGTTTGGACCGGTCGAAACCCTCGTCATCTCCTCGGCCAGGGACTCCGCAGACCGTGTGCATGGTAGTCCAGCTTCCCACGCTGCCATAGCCCACTGCTTGGCTCTCCGGTTAGCTGGGTGATAATGTAGGCCACCCTGGATTGCTCCGGACGGGAAGGTCGCTGGCTGCAGTTGGAAGATGAGCTTACACTGCGCCAGGAAGGCGCGGCAGGTACCTGGTTCGCCCTGCGTACCTCTCAGGGGTGGTAGGCGGGGCTCCGGTGTGGAAGGAGCTTGAGACGCCAGCACAGGTGGAGCTGATGGTTGCGGTGTGCCATCGGATGGTGTAGCTCTTGCTTGGATCGTCAGGTTGCTGACGGAATGAGTCAGAGCCTGCAGATGCTGCATAATCGCCAGCAGTTGTTGTTGCTGAGATTCGAGCGCTGCTCCCTGCTGGCTCACTGCCGCCTGCAGTGGGTCACTCGCTGGTTCCATCCTCTGGTCAGATCTTTCTGTCATGGCAGACAGAAGAACCAAACGCGAGTCAGGAAATCCAGAAACCGAAGTCGTTTATTCAGGCAATGGGTCGGGAAGCCAGGGGTAGCACAGAGACGTAGTCAGGCAGGCAAGGTTCGTACACGATAATCAATAAATGAGGCAATCAAAACAAAAGGGCTAGGCAAAAGAGTAATCGGTCAGACACAGGCTAAAGTTGTACACGGGAAGCAAAAACAAGAATACTGGCACTAAGCACAGGCAAGGGAGAAAAAGGAATGAAGATCTGACGGGAATCTGTAGTGAACTGAGACAATATATACACAAGGAAATTACTAAACTAGGCGGGGAATGGGATTGGTGGGAGTTACTAAACAATCAAATCTAATAAGCACACGAGGGAAAGACAAACCATGATCACGCATCACCATTGACAAACCAATCCTAAACATGAAAACAGACTCCAATCAGGGAGTTGCCTAAGTGCATAATAGAACGGGAGGCAGCTCGAGGTAAAACAGGTGCAGGAGATCGCAGTAATCAGCAGAGTCAGGGATAGGAACAGGAGGGCGGAGTTTACAGACTACAGCGAATGCAAAGAGTATTAGTAAAAAATGAACAACGTGATATTTACACACCATTACATGACAGGTGAATGTTAATACACAAAATTACTCAGGATGAGTATATTAGTCTATGTTAATAATGACATAACGTAACATGAAGTATTATTCTTAATTAATATGTTAATACGTGAATAGCGGGAAAAACAGGAAACGAGACGTGAAGGAAGAATTTCGGAAACCACAGAAACCAACGGAAATACCCGAATAGATGCATGAACGCGGACAGGGAAGTGCATGGCTCAAATCACATGGAAGACGTACATGACGCGACTGGGGCAGACGAGGTGCAACCCTAAACACATGAATGATAAATGAAACAATAAATGATAAACATAACCAAGCCAAAAAAAACAGATTATGACACACAATTAGTCCGAAGCTGTTTAATGAAGGTAAAAATGACACATAAGGTAAATATCCTGCATAGTTCTTTTCCTCTGTCTCCTCCGATCAGAGCGGCGTCCCAAGCAACGGCCTGTTTCACTGAGCAACAGTCTGTTGTACAGAAATAAAAGACTGTAAAATATAGAATCAGAGTGTAATTCATTAATCAAAATGCAGCATTCAAAAGAGCCGTATCATAAAAAAATGTTAATCCACTCTTTTTGTGAGACTTCTTATCACAGCCCACGAGGCGACAGATAGACGGCCTGTTGTAAGTCAGTACCCAAAATGGCGGCGCCTAGAGTTTGAGAGCGGTCACATGCGTCTATGATGTCAGCTGACATGTATAAATAGAAACATAATTTACTTAATAATATGCCTATGCTTTATGAAAGAGGAACTGCTCTGAAACTTCCGCGCTACCTTTTCCGCACATCAGGCAATTTAACTTACGCTTCAAGATCGTTTAAATTCTTCTTTTAAAACTGAAGAACTTCCATGCATAGAGATTTCAACTCCTCGTGAGAATCTCGAAAATACGCATGATTGAATAATGACTGACCCGCGTTCCAATGAAATACCTCTACCTCTCACTCTCGGTACAGCGATGCAACCCTCCAGACTAACTTTTGGACCTAGGAGCGCATGCGCTCCCAACCTGAAAAAGTTGGGCGCGCAGGCCAAAATTTAGGCACGCAGGCCAAAACTGTGGTCACGCAAAGTACCATGATACTTTTCTGAATATTTACAAGCCCAAATAAAGATACCTGAACTGACTATCAGTAGTTGCTGCATTTATTTAAGAAACATGATCAGAAAGCACTTTGTGAACTGAAAAGTAGATATTGATGTTCACAAGAATGTTTGAAAAATGTATAAATGCAGTTATCATTTTGGAGAGTTATCATACAAGTCTAAATGTATGTACAAGTCTCCATTTCTCCAAGGGACAACTTTTCATCAAACCCTCCCCTTTACATAAACTGAATCATTCATAGCAAAATTATGGCCAAATTTAGATGAGCACCCCCTAAAACTAACATATGGGGATAAATCAATGAATAACTCCCAGTTATCATAGTGCTAATTCTAAAATTTTAACTGTTATTGTTGCTGCCATCCCAAGGAGCAATTTGACACCAAACATGGCTTAATTGCTTTGAAAATATGAGACCCAGGAGGAATTGAAGCTGTAAAAAGCATACTTTGGCTACATTTTTGCATCACAAATTGAAAGTTTAACATTGAAATTAATATAGTTCCCAAAGTGATCCACCCTAAATATTTGATAAAAAGTAGGTGCAATATGCCAAGTTCGTTAGCACAAAGTTTCAAGAAATTCTTTCACCAATAACAATGTAGTAGGACGGCTTATTATAATAATAATTTTTATAATTTTCCAGTTTTTTTAAAATTTCGCTATGTAGATTTTGCACATTTCGAAGGGTAACGGAAACGCACACAGAGAGTGAGGACGATGTCCAACATTATTAGCCCCAAAAAAACAGTCTGCTTCGTGACCGTACACTGTTCGTGACACAGACTCATATTTGAGGCATTGCGCTGATAAGCCTGTGGTTGTCGCTGGAGTACATTGGACAGGCGTCACCAGTTAGTTTTTGAATCAGTTTTGAACATTTGTTGCAATCAACAAAATACTATTCCTCTCACAGCTGGCCAATTATCGGAACCCCAAAGAAAATGAACTATAAATCTATAAGAACCGCAGCTTTTCTCATCTTTATCCTACTCTAATAAAAATAAATAATCTTGCACTCGGACCAACCAGTCACTGATTTCATACGTACTGCATGAATAATCATGTATACTGGACAAATAAAGTTAGGGATCACCCCAAATTTTGAATTTGAAATATTTGATAGTTTGTATTTTTTTCCATATCATATTTTAATATTGAAAAGTTGGGTGATCCCTAACTTTCTTTGTCCAGTATACATGCGGAACTTCAGATCAGAGTGGAAGTGCGCATCCAACCTAATCCATCAGGATAGAAGGTTAGCGATTGATATTGAAACGCTAAATAAAACCATTCGCCACTGGACGCAAGCCCCCGTAGCTGGTATCAACAAGACTCAAAACTGTGTCACGAACAGTCTACGGTCACGAAGCAGACTGTGTTGTCGGGCTAATAACGTCGGACATAGTTCTCACTCTCCAAGTGCGTTTCCATTACTCTTAGAAATGCGCAAAATCTAAATAGCGAAATAAAAAACCGGTAATGAAAACACTTTCTGATATCATGAAATTTGCTCTCCGATCAGCAATATTAGTCACCGAAGCCAAGGCCTACTACGTAGACTATTGGACTTCTGCAGCAGACCAGCTAGTGTGCTTGTAATTTCGCGTATTGTGGAGCATTTGCATCGTTATTGTCAGACAAGGTTTTACAGTTTTGCTGCGCGCACAACTCAGCTGACAGTGACATGGTCGAATGCTTTGCCGTTCTCATCGATGCATGAGTACAGCCGAGCTGTGATTGGCTGATGTACGTAATGGTACCAACCGACCTGCAGAAAAAAATTTGCGGCCGGCGGCTGATAATTAGGGAGTGAATCGCTGCCCAGAATAGGCGCACAGTGCATGAAGTGCTGGTCGCGCGTGATGTGAGAATGTAAGTCGCAAAATGTACATCTTGGTCACAGTCTGGAGCGCTGCGATGGTTGATATAAAAAGTGGGACTCAGCAATTAAATATAAAAAGCGCGAGACAGCCATATGCGTGCAAGTTGACAGGTATGCAATTTTGAATAATGCTGATTTAAATGCAACAAATAAGCGTCCAGATAAATGATTGTCGTCTTGCCTAAACGGGGAGAACTAGCAGCACCTGACCGTGTGGAGTGTTCTCAGAGTGTGAATCTTTAGTTAATCGCGAAAATGACTGAGAATGGGTCAGGACAAATAATTGTTTTAAACGGATGTTCTGTGCCTCCCTGATTCCCAGTTCTGGCTCCGCCACTGCCAAATAATGATTGGAATAGTTTTTAATGATGTAACATATCATGTAATTAACTTTTTAAGTTTTATGAATTGTTCAGATTGGTTAAGCTTCATTAGAAATGTTTGAAACAGCGCGCTCGCATTACATACCACCACCAACTCTCAGGTTAAACCTACACCCCTCACTGACGAGATCATTGGTGAATAATGTGTAGTATGCTTCGTAGCTCGTGGAGGGTGGATTGTCAGGTTAAGAGACGGCAGACGTTTTCCAATAGTGATGGTGAAAAGTATGCTGTCAGTCTGTTTCCCAAAGAAGAATTTCGGAGTCCATCTACTTGTTACCACATAATTGCAGCCAAACTAAGTGTTAGTTTAGGGGATGATGAGAACAAAAACATATAATTTGTCACAGCTACGGCGTAACAGCCAAAAAAGAATGGAGAGGAAAGCCGGGAGGAAGCGCCCACGACACAATGACAATAATATTGATATATCAATTGTCGAGCCTGCTCCTGATTCATCTCTTCTCAATGTGTCAACACCTGTCGGCTCCACTCCAAGTCGTCGACATTGTATGCGTACTACTGAAACTGTTTGTGCCAGCTGTAAGCATGGTAAGGCAGATGATAGGCCTATACTTTTCTCAGACTCCTGTAGATTTTCCTGCTGTTTCATCCACTCCTCAAGTGCAAGGAAAGTCTATTCTTAAATCTGTGGACAACACTCCTAGACCAAAGAAGAGACGAAGGTTTGCAGATGAATCCCGTCTTGAGATTAGGAACAAAGATGCTTGGTGCAGAGAACTTGGTTTAAATGTTGAAGACAAAGACATTTTGGTTGGTGGCAAGAGCCTCACTTCAGATCATATGAATGCAGTCAATCAGGTTCTTAGAAAACAATTTCCAAATGTTCATGGTCTTCAAAGTACACATCATGCCCCAGTCCTTGATGACACTCTTCTTCGTTGGACATACACCTTTCCATTTGAACCCATTCCGGAGAAAGTGACTTCTGCTCAAATTCATCACAAAGCAAAGATCATTGGGTGCTTTCTGTTTCAGTTGGAGATGATGATACTGTTTTCTTTGCAGATAGTGCTCTGTCGAAAAACTCTGTCAATCCTTCGTTAAAAATACAGTTGTCCCAGCTCTATGGAAGAGGCAAGAAAAATGTGAATCTTAAAGAACTGAAAGTTCAACGACAGATTGACAGTACTGATTGTGGTGTCTTCGCTGTTGCCTTTTTAGTTGATTTTTTGTTTCAGAGGTGTGAATGACTTGCATGGTATGAATTTTGATGTGGAGGAGATGAGACAACACATGGCTTTTTGTTTGGAGGCCGGTGAGTTCACGCCATTTCTTCAGGCATCTACCAGATTAGGTCGTCGGAAGAAGGTTGTTCGGTTTAGTTCCCGTTCTATTGAATTGATATGTCCCAGTGGAATGCCCCATCTTTTTGATAATATGATCGCTTGTGAATCTCCTAAATGTCCCATTGTATGGTTCCATAAGTGCTGAGCAGGTTTTGATAATGTAATTATAATTCCTGATTCTTGGATCTGTGGAAACTCTGTTTGAATACTTGGCCAGTTGGCAGTTTGGTTTTCTTGTTGTATTGCATATTGTCTTTTTTTTTTGTTGTTAAACTGTACTGAGATTCAGGTAATTTATGCTGTTCACTTCTTCACTGCTATTTCTCCCAGCTGATGAGGTCCTGGACATAGCAATAGGTCCTAAGGACCAAAACTACTGATGTTGCTTCTCTTGTTTTTACTCCAAAACTGAAATGTTGCAAATTTCTTTTTTTTTTTTTTTTTTTTTTGCACAGTATAAGGCTTACTTCAAGAATATAAATTTAAGATTAAAATGAAACACCACTGGTTCTGGGGTAAATATGTTTTAAACTTTGCTTTGTAGTTTTTGTCACTGAAATTCTTTTTTCTTTTCAATCACGTTCATCTGAGATCAAAGAGAAGTGACTAGCACTCACACAGACTGCAAAGATATTTTGGTTCATAGTCACAAGCATGCTAATTGGCCAATTTTCAAAAATGAACAATTATTTCATGAACCATTAAGGATATTCTATACTATGAGGCAAATAAATGTTTGAATTCATCATGCTGAAGTATTTTTGGGGCCATTCAAGGTAATTCAGCAGAATCTGAATTCTGCTGAAAACTAATTACCAAAGTTCATCATCATAATTCTCTTACTTATTTTTTCTTTTTTTTCAAAAACTCAATTAGATATTGATAGATATACATCTCAAGAATAACCAGTGAAAATGGAATCACAATATATTACGAAATAAAGAAATTATGAAGGAAAGTATAGATGGTTGTAGTTTTTCAGCAGAATGTTTTTAGCAGATTAGCTCTACCCGAAATCTTCTTCGAATAATTCACTTCGACCCAGCCGAAAAAGGTACTTTCTCGGATCTGATGAAGTCCTCTGCCTCTCGAACCGAACTAAACTTTCGAGGGGCGCCATCATGAATTATCTTCAACACCGCAGCATACAGTAGAAAAGATTAGATCCCCGCTTCTCTTAATGCTTTCCTCACTCTGCTGAATGCCCATCTTTGTTGAGCAGTAGCAGGACTGAAATCCGCGTAGAAGCGCAGCGCCGTTTTCTCCAAGCGAGTTGGGCCGGAGATTCTGCTTTCTTTAAGAAGTAGCTGTCGGTCCATATATCGGAGGAATTTGAAAATCAAAACCTGAGGCTTTTCGTGGCCTGCTGACTGTTGGCTCCCATAAATGCGGTGCGCCCTTTCGATGTGGAGGTCGCATCCTTCCAGATTCGAAAACCAAATGTGGATCATCTTGGGAAGAAATCCAATCGGGTCATCTTCTCTGACCCTTCCGATAGGCCCACAACTTGAACATTGTTTAACCTGGACCTGTCCTCAAGTTCGTTCACTTTGCGCTCTAAATTTTCTAGCCTGCTAGCATGCAAATTTAATGACTGCTTTTGAGCCTATTGTTCACTAGATATGTAATCCAATTTTGAAACCAGTTGCTGCATTGTCTCCTGCTTGCAGTAATCGTTGAAATCTGGGATGCTAGCACGGCTATCTCTGATCTCATTGTTTGCTGCAACATGTCTGCAGCGAACAATGTCGGGGGAATTAATTGCCTTCAATTTTTTCTTGTTTGGAGAAGTAATGGGGGATGAACCCAAACTTCTCCGAAATGCTGCCATCTCAGTAGCTTGCGAGATATCAATTTTTGTGCAACAACACTGTGAAAGCTTTGAAAAATAAATAAATTACGGGTCTTCTATAGGAGCTTTAGCTTCGAGTAACCATCTCGATCCTCTGGTCACGTCAGAGTAAAGAACTTTTAAGTCCAGAGACTACTTTTTCATGTACATTTACTTAGTAAATAATTCATTCAGCAGTTTTGAAAATTACATTTGTGTTCTTATGAATACCAATATTGTTGTGATTCTCTCTTAATTCTTTGCCGCTGTTGAAGTGAATTTCTCGGAATATAACAAAACAATTAATGTCAAGTCCTTCGGGAAACCAGTTAGTTTTGTTTTCCCTCGAGTCCTGATGTTTCCTGAGACGAAGTCTTTTCTCACATTAAATGTACTTATGTACCAAAAGTATTATGTAAAAATATTTACTTAAGTATCAAAAGTGCAAGTACAAGTACAAAGTATTTTTCATAGTAGGCATGGAAAGAAGCAAAGCAACCACTGTTTGTTCTCTCCTTGTGCTCTTTAATCAATTTTCAGGTGAATGAAAGATACAGTATTCAATAAACACACAGGCAGTCTCTCCTTAAAGGAGACCTATTATCCTGATCCTTCTTTTAATACATATTAGTAATGTTATAATGTTGGTTGTCCATGCTCAACCTCTGAAAAGTTTCTAAACATAAGATACAGGGGTTTTGCCGTAATCTAAGAACGTGATTTCGTGAGCGTGATTTCCTCTCTGAACAGCTCCTCCCGAGATCTTCATGAGATGTGGGCAAAACCTGACGTCAGGTTGTGCCGTCCAATTAGTACAGACCTAGCCAGAGCCAACCACTGCGCTGGACCTGCCCACACCGGAAACTATTCTAGCAGGTACAAACAACGGTAGATCATACTATGCCTTAGTAGCGTCGACACTTTTGGAAATACAAAAGAAGAACCGCAGATCATTTGGGAGTATCTCTCCCAAAGTTGCTTGTCCGTTTACTTACACTTTACTTGTACTTACTTATCGATATCGATCTCTCTCTCTCTCTCTCTCACACACACCCACACAGACACGCACACTATTTACTGAATAAACGGGCACAGTGAGGGGAAAAATAGGTGGTGGGGGACGAAAATTCAGGGACAATCAACCGAGGTCTGGACCTTGGTGTCCTCAATGGTGGTTACGGCTATGTTTGCGCACCAACGCTCCGCAAGTTTCCGTTGAGTAAATAAAAGCGAAATTGCCACACATAAAAAAGCTGAAAATATCACGCAGCAAGAATTTTAATTTCCAACCAAGTTACAACACCTCAAGTTAATACTAATTTGGGAGCAGAAAATGTCCAGTTGCTAATAAGTACGCTGTAATTCTGAGTACGAAAATAATTGTGGTTGTTTTTTTTTGCCTCAAAATTGAGTAATGGGGGTTTTAGATTTTTTGCCGAGAGAATGACGATTTGGCCACAAGTCAATATGGCGCCTCCAGGAAGGAGCGTCGAGTGATGAGAACGAGGCAATCTTCACAATCAGTGACAATTAGCCTCTCTGTCTTGAGTTTGAGGGATTGAGGACAAGGCAGGACAGAACTGAACTGCTGTGGCAAAGTCCCTTTAAACTTGTAACGTTGGAAGTATCATGCAAGTAACGTTTAATGTCTGTAAGCTTCTGCTTTTTTCCCTGACATTAGTTAGCTGACATGACATGCTAGCAACCTAACAAGATAGCTAACTTGGTTTGCAAGCCGAAGGTGTAACCAACTAAATTTCATAAAGGTCCATAAAACATGGTGCTCGTGGCTGCGGTGTGACATTGTGGTTTTGATGTTCAGAGGACATTGTCCAATGCTGTAGTTAGCAGCAGCCAGTGATGCTAAAAAGGGATATGAGTCAAGAGTCACACAGTCTATGTCTCAAGATACATAGAGATTTAACATTAACCTTAACCCGTCCCAAAAAAGGGCGGCACTATTATCCAGTCGCAGACGAATTTTGTCATTACCTTTCCCCCTTTTCTTTGGTGGTTGGGCATAATGCATCTAATCAGAGACCGAAGCAACCACTCAGAATCGTGGCACATTTGTAACACTCTGCACAGCTCGAGCGAGCACGCAGGTGAAGTTGAGCATACACAGAGAGGGCAGACTGAGAGAGAGGGAAAGACATGCTTTGAGTAAGCATGCTGCGGTCTGCCAGCATGCAGAACACGAGTTTGCACGAGGGCATACAGTGAAACTGAGTGAGAGGGGTTAATATTGCACGTTCATATTCAGTGATGATTCTAGGACGCGTAATTTGCGGGATCCCGCAAGTTTGACAGACTTGGCGCTAAACGGAGATTTCAGTGCGCCAGCAACTAAGCATTACATTATGATTTGGCGCGAATCCTTTGTTCTAGTGCGTAGATTGATATGAAAACATCGTCTATAACAAACTTCCGTGCATTTATTCAACAAATTTATAAGCCTACTGCAAAGATTGCTGCCAAAATGTCAGCAGCAAGAGGCTTCTATATATGCCTGTACATGACTGTGGCTGGATGCATGTTTCTGTAACCCCTTGTCACGCTGGAGTGCTGCTTTCCAGTTGGTAAAACCACGCGAGGTAAAAACAGCATCCCTCTCACCAGCAGTAACATATTTCCTGCAGGGACAGCAAAAGCATGCATCCCGCTGAACTGAGTACTTCAGCCACGGTCGTGTACGATACCAGGCTGGATTGAATGATCGCCATAAAGCACCGAATGCACGCTCTGGGTAGCTAGCTAATATTGGCTGGGATGGAGCATCGCCATTCAAGTTGCTAACCGCGTGAGGTAGGGCTGAGGCAGCAGAGAGAGGGAACTGGTTTGGGTCAGTGCTTGTGGAGGGTACTGAAGCCATAGCCACAGTCATAGCTTCTGGTGTGCAAACTACGGCATCGCCAGAGATGCCAAGTCTCACGCATTCGGTGTAGATCTGACGCTTTTTTTTTTTTTTGCTTATTCAGCGTAGTCTACAATTATTCAATGAACGCTTATTAATGAGATTCTCACGCGGAATTAAAATCCTTGGGCATTGAAGTTTCAGTTTCACTTGCGTGAAGGTGGACCTCACCACAAGTAACATGGAAAGCGACTCTGGACATCTTGTGCTTCTCTTTACTCAGGGATTGGAAACAATGCATGTGTTTCATGATCGTTTAATTTGTTTAAATGAAATAAGACCACTTGAAACGTCTTTATGCAATTCCATTGCTTTCAATCCCTCAGTAAAGACAAGCATGAGAATTCCCGAGTCATAATCGATTTCCGTGTCACTAGTGGGGAAATCCACCGTAATGCACGTGAAACTATTAACTTAATGCACAATGACTTAAATTCTGCGAGTAAATAATTGCTGACTACGGCACAGGTCCGTGAATGCCACTAACGAATGCGTGAGACTTGGCATCTCTGCATTGCTTGAGGTTGAAGCAGCACAAGGCTTGCTCATAGGTTTTAAAAAAACGATACATGGCTCAGAACTCGTTTGAATGAATAAAACGAAATGTAGGTAAATTGTGAGTCTCTGCGCGCTGCTAGACGTACACCTATGAGGAGAATGGCTTCACTGCTTGGTGAAGTATCCCTACTTAAAACTTTGGCAGTAGGACTTCGGTTTGGAGGCGGGCTTAAAGCAATGCACCAAATCAGACGTTAGGAACTATTATTTTATGCGCTATTTTGTCATTGTCTTTATAATCGTTATGATTGGCAGAGACTGTGAAGGATGTCTATTAAAACTTTAAACTCAAACTGTCATTCATGTCTTAGTTTTGTCAATAAGGTGTGAAATCTGAATGTGTGTACATATAAATAAGTGAGCCAGTCAAGGTACTGTTTAAAAACTTGATATAAATGGCATTTTACTAGGTATGCCCAGTTGGCTCACTTTTTTTTCCAATTGGCCCACTTTTTTACTTTTTTTAAGTCAGGGGGGGAGTTGGCCCACTTTTGAAATTTTTAGAATCATCACTGATATTGATCATAGCAAACACGCAAAGACATTTGTTGAGCACAGAATAGTGTTTTGTTCGCTCAATCGGAAGGTTTTGTTTGCTCACTAATAATTTTTCCTCAAAACAAGATTTGTGTGCTTGCGAAATATATTTTTCTGCGCTCAAAATTTCCAATCGCTCGCTCAGCATTGTGGCACAAATATAATTCCATACATTACCATGCTCTGAAGTACTGTTGAACCACTCTCTCCCTGACAGCTTTTCCTGCACTAGTCCTTGCATAATCAGCAACATTTGCTTCAGGGCCGTGGGCGTTTGCAATGGCATCAAATGGCATGTCATTATCACCATCTTGCAGAGGGAGGCCAAGTTCCACAGCTTTGTTGTGCAGCATAAAGCATACAGTGACGATTCAACACACTTTTACCGGGTCCAGTCGCAGCTCGGAATGCAGGCACTGGAACCTCCTCTTGATCATTCCAATGCACCTTTCCTCAGTGCACCTTGTTCTTGAATGCGAATTGTTATATTCCACCTGCTGTTGAGTTTCAACGTTTGTGTATGGGGTCAGCAGCCATTCCCTAATCATGTAACCACTGTCACCCAGAACAAAGCCTTCAATGGGTCTGTTAGGTGACTCGAATGCACGGAATAGATCTGATTCCCTTAAGATTCGGGTATTATGGCCTGAACCAGGCCATTGTGCCACACATTCAATAATTTTTAAATCTGCTTGACACAGCACCTGTAACACAAAAGAAAGAAACAGATATAGAAGGTAGTTATTTTTTTTAAATATACGAGTACAAAGTGAGATAAACTAATTATGCTAGCCAGTTATAGAGGGCGTTATGGCGCACATATAGTGTTACACTGCCATACCAGCCCACTCCTACATCAGCCTATTTTTATTATCCATTATAGGCTAAATAAAGCCATTTATATTCCACATTACATGTAAATACTAAGGGATGAAGCAGTGGGCATCTTATCTGTCTTAAATTACAGTATTCCATTACATTCTTACCTGCACATTGAAGGAGTGGTAATTTTTACGATTCACATAGGCCATTTCATTCTCATGTGGCACTTGGATACGAATGTGGGTTCCATCAGTGCAGCTGAACACGTTTGGGAATCCAACTATTTCACGGAACTTCAGTTTCTGCACATCCTCCTCTCTTTGGGATGGAAATTTGATGTAGTCTGCCTTTGTGTGCAGAAGAGCATTTGTCACCCTGGTGACAATGCAGCTCACTGGAAAAGAGCACAGTGTATAAGGCTGCAAGTAATCTCCGTTAAGAAAAAAAAAAAACAACAAAAACTGGAACCATGTGAAACGTTTCGCTTCAAACACTCTTTTTTGGTCTAGCCATATACAAAACGGGTAGTTACATTGGTGGAGGAGCAGTGTTATGGGCCTAATATCAAATAGAGTAGGCCTACTTTAATAGTGAGTAGTGATTTTTGCAGGAGTAAGTGGTTTCAAGTTTTAGTGAGCGGTTTTGTGGGTTGTAGAGAGTTAGTATCAGAGTTGCCAAGTCCGCTTACAATACGCGACTTTGGGCTTCTTTTCTCCTGAAGTCGCTTGAAAAAATTACGGGTCGCGGGTTGTGGTTTTTTGGGCTTGTTTTTAAAAATATGGTTGCTTGTTAGAGAAGTGTAACAAGCGACCTAATTGTTGTACATTTATGGTTGCCATTTCCCCCCGATTCATTGATTGACTCTGTCTGCTCACAGCCTGACAATGAGTAATGTGAGAGAACCCGGCCTCCCTCCTAACCCCTTGCTCAACTAAATGAAAGATAATCCCCCCACCCACCACTCAAGAAAACGAAAGAGATTCCACATCAGGTCTACACCGTCTTAGTATCATCTAATTTATATTGGGCTTGTTTTCGAAGCTGCGGTCGATTATTTGTCTTATCAGAGTTGGCAACCCTGGTTAGTATCTAGTATGCAGTTGCAAGAAAGTGAGTGAGGGACACATTTGGGTGAGTGAGTGTGTGGTGAGATTGTGAGTTAGCGTGTGTGTGAGTGTTAGTGGTGTTCGTAGCGGTAGCTAGGTAGCCTAGCATGCGTGAGCTAGCATGGCTGGAGGAGGACGAAGGAGGTGTTTGCTTGGGTGTCCATCCACCCAAACAACTTTGTTCAGCCTCCCTTTGGATGCAAGGACACGAGCCGGCTGGCTTGAATTCCTGCACTTCGACGAGAGCAGGCTGTCAGTGAGATCCAGGGTGTGTGGAAGGCACTTCACACAATCCTGCTTCTCAAACTACGTGCAGTAGTGATGCGCGGGTCGAGGTTTTTTAACACCCGCACCAACCCAACCCGACGTGACAGCTAACCCGCCCCGCCCGCCCCGCTAAAACTCGCACTGATTTTCAACCCGAACCCAGCCCAACCCGACACAAAAAGGAGGCAAGAGAAAAAGAATACAGTGGGTCTGCGTGACATGATTTGCAATGGGAAAAAAAACGATTCCTCTGTTACGCTATGGATTTGAGTGGAGCACAACATACATTTGGCTTTTGGCTGGAATTCTTAATCCAAAGTTTAGGCTCTGTCTATTAATTGAACCTTACCGTGATTTCTGATCTTTGCAACCAAACGAAATACCATCAGGCAAAATATTCCAAACAGGCTGTTTTATTGGAACAAAATAGGAAACATTTTAAACATGACAGTGGCGCACTGGCACTATCGCCTACTCTCCCATACAGTGTTTCCTTTTATATTTATTTCAAGATTTTTTTGGGGGGGCTTTTAGGCTATTTTTTCAATACAGCTTATAATGTAGGCCTAGGCGTATTTTTTTCCCAAACTATGCAAAAACAAAATCGCGTCAACAGTGCCAGGGTTTAAGCGATTACGGCGCGCTTCCAGGACACGGCCAGCCGAACTGAAGGTTCGCTCGCCTGTTGCGCTAGTTGCTGGGACGCAGAGGACTGCTTTGGCCACCATGGAGAGAAGGGGATACTCAAGTTCGTGATCCCTCCAAAAGTGAAGCACATCGTCTTGGCAGTCCTACAGTATAAAATGTGACTGCACATATCTCTGCACTTCGTCTGGCTCAATGAAGTCAGGAGTTTCATCCCATTCCTGGAAAATCCTTCTCCTTTTCACGACATGCGCATCTGTAACAAAGCCAAAAACCGCCTAGTTCTAAGCATTATTGTAAACTAATGTTATTAGTTTAATTTTGTTATTTAGGTTATTATGACTGCTAGGCCTTATATGCCAATGCCCATGCGGTCGGACAGGCCTACCTCCCAGAGTCTGATCGTCCTGAGCTGTTGCGCTTGCCTCGCCCATTGGTTCTATGAAGGATGAAACAAAAAAAAAGTCAGAATAAGATGTATGTGCAGTACGACTGAGTTTTAGGGCCACATTGAGCAGAATTTTTTTTTTTTAAGATTTTGAGAATAAAGTCGTAATATTATGAGAATAATGTCGTAACTTTAAGAGAATAAGGTTGTAATTTTACGAGAATAAACTTGCAATTTTACGAGAAAAAGTTGTAATTTTACGAGATTAAAGTCGTAATTATGAGTAAGGGATATTAAGGAACCTATCCGACAACGGATGAAAAACACGCGAGAGCACCAAGCAGCCTCTTCAGCAACCACCGTCTCGTGTTGTACCGTGCCAAACAGTCAGCAGAAAATGTTACACGTTAAACGTTTATTGAACGGTTTTGCACATCGAGTAATCGACCGGTGCCAGCCATCCACTTGCACAAAAGAGGCAATTTCCTCCCATTCCGTGTGGTTCTTTCGTCGGAGGAGACGCAGTTTCTTGCATAGGCCTATTCTTTGTAAAGTCCTGATACTGATGATAATGCGGTGCTGGTGCGCTAAAAGACTATTTCCTTGTTTGTGAAACCGATGTTGAGGTAGGCTACATCTTCACAAAGTGCTCCACAGCCCTCATTTTAACTGCTCTTCTGATAGGCTATCCCTCTTCTCATAAAATAATGACTTTATTCTCGTAAAATTACGACTTTATTCTAATAATATTTCAAGTTTATTCTCGTAATTATGACTTTATTCTCATAATATTTCGAATTTATTCTCATATTTCTAGTTTTTTCTCGAAAGATTACTTTTTATTGCAATATGATGGCATTTTTTCTTCCGACAGAACGACTTTATTCTCATAAATTTACAAGCCTACTTTAATCTCGAAATCTCTGATTTTTTTTTCCCTCAGTGTGGACCCAATAGGCTTACTCTGTCGAAATGCGCAGTAGGCTGTGAGTGCAATTTTCTTATTCGAGGCCAATTTTATAATTAAAAGACTTGAGGATAAAAGTTCAACGTTACCTCGACTGAGATGACTCCTTTGCTCAGATTTGGCCTGCAGTTTTGGGATAAGTGCTGTGGTCAACCTCCTTGCCTCGGCTTGGACTGCCAGAATTTCCTCTGGCGGGAGTATTTTCAGTGTTTTGAAGCGTGGAGAGAGGAAGGTGGCAATTTTATGGGTAAGAGTGACTCTGAACTTCTCCTGTAGGAGCTCCTGTGCACGCGATCTGATATGCTGCATGTAGTCAGGATCCCCGTGCCGCGGCTCACAGTGCGCCCTGAGCCTATACTGCCACAGCAGAACAGAGTTGACGGTGGGATACCAGTCACCTTCCAAATCCTCAGAGGCATCTCTGAAGGGAGCCAAGAACTCCGCGATGCTGGCAAGGACCTCCACCTGTATGCCATCCATGCGCTGCTCTTGTCCCTTGCCCCGCAATAGCTCTCGTATCTCCCGGTGCTGTTTGGCGATAGAAGAGAGCATCGCCGCTTTACTATTCCACCTCGTCTCGCTCTCCTGGAGAACAGCATACGGGAGGCTGAGTGTGCTGCCTGATTTCTTCAGATAGGCAACAAGATGCTTGCACTGAAGGATTTGAGCAGTTACATCTTCCATGAATGTTGGTGCATTTTTACTGTCAAAGGTGTGCTTTAGGACAGTATTTATTACGTGCCCTGCGCAGGGGATCCATGCATAGTGTTTTAGCGCAGCTTTGATATTGGGCCCCTGATCACTCACGAGCACAACTTTTGACAACCTATCGGCCGTTATGCCCACCTCCAATAGCTCCTGGCTTATTTGCTCGTGAATATTCATTGTGGTTTTTTTCAGAGATGTGTCAAATTCCAGTGTGGAAATTACTCGGCTGACTAGACTCCAGTCCTCGGACACGAAGTGACCGGTTAAAACAGTGTAAGATCTCATGAGGTGGCTGTCAGTCCACATGTCGGTGGTAATGCCAATTCCATAGTCGCGGGCTTGAATGATCTCTTGGCAGAGCTTTGCCTTTTCTTTTTTGGCATTATCTTTTGCCCTGTCGCAGACAGTCTGCTTATGGGGGATGACTGAGTCCGCCTCAATGGACCCATAACGCGCACCTATATTAATCAGAGACTGTGCCACCTGACTAAATCCCTTTCCGGACACTATGTCAAAAGGACGCAGATTGGTACTGCAGAAATCTACAAAAGCATCAGCCAGTTTGGACTCAGCTACCAGGGGCACCCTGCCTTTCAGGAAAAACGGCATCGAAGTCTGGGTCGATGGGCCTGGTTTGGGATGTCCATCCGGTCCACGGCATACATGGCGATTCAGAGTGGATGTCCCGGTTTTGTGACCGTCGTATTTGTAGAGTGCACCGCATTTGAAGCAGCTTACATATTCGGTGACCGAATTATCGGACAGCACGACCTGCCCAAATTTCTCCCAAACTTTACTTTTTTGGTCCACTTTTCTAATGACCTTGGCGTCGCCGGCCTTAATTTTCTGTCTCATTAGCTCAGCCACGTTGCAGCCTATGTTTATGATGCAGTGAAATATTTCGCGGATAAAATAGCCTAGCTACGGATACCGTATGGGGGAAAACAATTCGAGAATAAAAAAGCTAAAGCCTAATTCGCATGCTTCGCGGAAGAGTAACCTATAAAAAAAACACCGATTGGATTAGTCAACACGCACCATGAACAACCCACAAATCATAGGCCTAATTTACTTAACTACACATAATGTGACAACCCGAGAATTATGAATGACAGTAGGTTTATTATGTGCTTTTGATTCATTTCGGTCACACTCCCAGTAGTTCGGAGCTTGCACTTCATTCAAAGTAAAAGCAGACGCACAGACTGGATTCTGCAGCAGAGAAAAAAATAGCCTATTTGTGCATAGCACAATGTCAGTCTAGACATTAAACTGTATTTTGTAAAAAAGAATAGTTAAAAATGTAGGCCTATCCACAATGCGCCGCTGACAGGATTGCGTCTGCAGGCGCTGCGCAGGGCTAAATAATGCCTCGCAATAGCTTGAACAGCCTATTTTCTAATCAGCCTGAAAGCTGGCAGCTGATAGGCCAGGTATGTACTTACAGTTTTACACGATTATTCTTCGTCTCATGGTACGGTAATTAATGAGAGCAAGACTAAGTTTATGACCATACATGCTCCAGTAATGATAAGTTACCTATACCCGTGGCAACAGGCTCCTCTCACTGCGCTGCCGAACGGAGCGTTTTAAGAGATTGTTTGTTCCTTCGGCTATAAGACTGTACAACAGATGTGTCTGAACTTAACATGTGCACTTTACTACTATTGTTAGAAACGTTTTAGAATTTTAATTATTTATTGATGAATGTGTACTGGTGGATGTGTTTTTTGCTGCTGGACACCTGAATTTCTCCTACGGGGGATCAATAAAGTATTCATCATCATCATCATCATCATCATCATCATCATCATTATTCGTTTGGGTGATATGTGTATAGAATGGTGTTATAGATATGTATATCTAAGAAGTGTCTTTACTGCCGATGGCAGCACACGCTCTGCTGTTAGAGAACACGTAGCTGATAAACGGAAGCACCTCAACAAGTTGATTTTATTTTTGAATTGGAATCATGATATGCCTTTCACTGTAAAGTGGCGAAAAAAATTTTTGTATATGTGTTGTTTGGACCCACGGGTCAATAAAATTACTACTACTATATAATATTTCGGTGCTGACTGCAGAACGATTTATAGGATGAGCTATCATTCAACCTTTAGATCCTTAGTCTAACCGTGGAGGATTAAGGCGCGCACCAGTGAGTGCGTGTACATCGAGAGTAGGAAGAGGGAGAGGTACAATTGGCATTCTATCCTGCTTAAGGTAGCGCTACATCGTTTGACAAGAGCATATTATCTAGGCTGTATGTCTAGAGCCCTCAAGTGGCCGATAGCCTATTATACTTTTTATTCGCAATTTCGTGGGAATTAGACGTCGCCACTGTTTGGCCCAACCCGCCCGCACCCACTAAATGTTATTGAAATATTGACCCACCCCGCGGGTAAGCCCGCGGGACCCACGGGTTCCAGGCCGACCCGCGCATCATTAACGTGCAGTATTCGGCTGGGCTGGCGAAGGATCAAATCCTGACGGATACAGCAGTCCCGACAGTGTACACTGTTGGGGCACCTTCTTCAAAAGTAACGGTAAGTTGCTAGCCAGGCTACTAACGTAAACATTTGCTCTTTTATAAACTAGTATCTTACACATTGTAAGTTGTAAGTTCGCTACTGCTAGTTTTACCAACTTAGCTAGCCTAACGTTACTCCCGGCTGACAATTGTCTCGTTACTTCAGATTTCATGATTCACGACCAGTGGTGTTGTGGTCGTTGGACGCGGGGGTTCAGCGTCCCCCCAGTCTTTTTTTTTTTATGGGTCACCCAGAGTAAACACTGTGTCCCACCCCAAACGTTGAATATCCCGCCCGCTCGATAACGGCTAATCAAATTAGTTTTCCTTACTCGTGTGAACTCGTGCGGAAACTCGGGGAAACTCGTAGAAGGAGGCGGGACAAACAGGACAAACGGCCATTTCTGAACATCTTTAAGCAACGAACGAAGCAATATATACCCTTTATATACCCTTCCCGGCACGCCCTTATCAATTTCTATCCCTGTAGCGCAATGGCCAATTGTGCGCTACTCTGAAAAAGCTGCCGACCGCTGCCGGTTGGTACAATCGGGGCTTGAACCTGCGCCGTGATAGTCACTTCTGCTTCGCAATGCGATCCTTTAACCGAGTGACCTATCTAACAGCTGAGTAGGCCTACTTTTTAACGTGTAAACACAAAATCCAACCAGTTATACCAAGGGATTTCCAGATATTCTTTCTTTAGATGACACTCAGACTGAACTACTTTTGCGGGAACGTTTCCTACAGGTATTATTGGATTGATGATTCTGAGCGATAATGGGCACGAGATCAATTTGTGAAGAAACTGCTAACATGATGAACTGGTGAGTAGGAAAAAAGAAAGCTTTAAAGGCTTGACTAACCTGTCGGCTGACCGACGCCAACCAAATTGCCCAAGACACTCTGAAACGACCCACATGCGTAAAACCGCAGGGCGATGTACACTTGCAAGGCAGCAAGCACAGCGCCACCACGTCCGTCCACCGGTCCAATCCACTCGCTCACTTCGTCGACTAAATCTAAGATATGCCACATTCGTTTCTGTAGAATTATCTTGGGGAGATTCTTCGGTAAAGGCTGATGCCTTTTTATCCCCCGCCACGAAGTGGATTGGTAGATACTGGAATGGCACTCGTCCGTCCGTCCGTCCGGGTTCAATGGGGACAAGTTTTCTCTGAAACTATTGCACCTACATGAATGAAATTTTGTATGTGGCTAGTACTGATGCCCCTACTGAATGAGTTCGACAATTGATTCCGAGAAATTTTTTTATACAGAGTTATGGCCCTTGACTCTGTTCGTGGACGTAAGTGTATGGGTGATGCAATGGGGAAAAGTTCTTTCGGCAACTATTGCACCCACGTGGATGAAATTTTGCGGGTGAGTTATGGTCCTTGTTTCTGTTCATCGACTTGGTGTATGGGATTTGTAATGGGGACAAGTTTTCTCGGCAACTATTGCACCTTCATGAGTGAAATTTTGTGTGTGGCCAGTACTAATGACCCTATTCGACAACTGATTTCGAGAAATGTATTATTACGGAGTTATGGCCCTTGACTCTTAACTTGGTGTATGGATGTTGCAATGGGGACAAGTTTTCTTGGCAACTATTGCATCTACGTGTATTACATTTTGCATGTGAGCAGTAGTGTAATGACCCTATTAAATGAGTTTGAAAACTGTTCAGAGAAGTTTATTTTCATGGAGTTATGGCCCTTGACTCTGTTCGTTGACTTAGGTGTACGGGATTTATGGGGACAGGTTTTCTCTGCACGGGTGTATGAAAGGTTCCATTGACTTTTGGATTTAGTATACTGCGTTTCTTTTCTAAGTATGAACCTAAAAGTATTTCTTGTGAAGTGGATTTTGTTGCAAAATTCACATCAATTGTTTCACTGCAAATCATGTTCTTCACCTTTTCCGTGGAAGTGTTTTTTTTTCCCCTGGATTTGAGGGGATATATGGAACACTTCTGCACACCTAACATTCTCTCTCCTCTCATTCTCTCATTTACTAACTTGCCACTGTTTCGCCTTTTGAAGTTGATTATTATCCCCTGCCACAAAGTGGATCAGGGGATATTGGAATGGAGCTCGTCCGCCCGTCCGTCCGTCCGTCATTCCGTCCATCAGGGTTCATTGGGGACAAGTTTTCTCGGAAACTCTTGCACCTTCATGGGTGAAATTTTGTGTGTGGCCAGTACTAATGACCCTATTGAATGAGTTCGACAGTTGATTCTGAGACATTCATTTTTATGGAGTTATGGCCCTTGACTCTGAACTTGCTGTATGAGTGTTGCAATGGGAATATGTAATCTCCCGTGACCTTTCTTACCGTGGCGGGGGATATTGGTGACAATGTTGCCTTGTTAGATTCTGGTGCAGTTGAAAATTTTATTGACATGGAATGGGCCCGGAAACGGGGTTCCATTGCAGCCATTGTCCCCTTCACGCACTATTAACACCCTAGACGGGCACCCGTAGGGCTCTGGAGTAATCAGTCATGTTACTCAGAGTACTGTCATGTCTATTCCCTTCAAAGAGCACATTGAACAGTTCAGATTCTTTGTGATTGATTCTCCTACTTTCCCCCTGGTGTTAGGGCATTCATGGTTGGTGGAACATCAGCTCTATATCCATTGAGGTAGAGGAGTGGAGCCCATTGTGCATTGGGGAACACATTGTGGGCGTCATAGCCAGCAGTCACCTTACTCACCGCACCAACAGCTTGACTCAGAATCTTGTTCTGACAGTGAAGAGAAACAAGTCATTTCTCCTGAAGTGCGAGACAGACAATATGCTGGATCCATAAGGTGTTCGGATAGTCTTGACTGGGATCCAGTTCATGATTGGCATCCATTAACAGAGGCGGGGGATTCTTTTGAAGACCTTGATTCAGAGCTCGAAAGCAACTGTTCATGTTTTAGTAGTGTTCAGGGCCCTTCAGCTGTTGGAGCGGTTTCTTTTTCTCTTCCTCCTAATGTTCCATCAGAGTATAGCGCAGTAGCAGAGGTTTTCAGTAAACAAAAAGCAACACTCTGCCTCCTCACAGACCATACGACTGTGCCATAGAGATACATCTAGGCACAGTGCCACCTAGGGGATCCCTTTATTCTCTCAGCCCTTGAGGAAAAGGCTATGAGGGAATATTTAGAGGAAGCCTTATCATATGGATTCATTCGACCATCTACTTTGCCTGCTGGAGCTGAATTCTTTTTTGTTGAAAAGAAAGATGGTTCGTTAAGGCCCTGTATCAATTACAGGGTCCTTAACGCTATCACTGTTAAGAACCGATACCCTTTACCCCTAATGAATTCAGCTTTTGAACGTCTCCAGTCCGCACGGGTTTTCACTAAACTTGACCTCCGGAATGCGTACAATCTGGTTCATATAAGAGAGGGTGACGAGTGGAAAACTGCTTTTAATACACAGAACGGTTACTGGGAGTACCTGGTTATGCTTTTCGGGTTATCTTATGCCCCCTCAGTATTCCAGGCATTCGTCAATGATGTCCTCAGGGAGATGTTGGAGAGATTTGTTTATGTTTATCTCAATGACATTTTCATTTTTTTGTCCAATCTTACTGAACACATTGAGCATGTTCAGCAGGTCTTGACACGTCTTTTGGAGGCGCGTCTTTTTGTAAAGGCCGAAAAATGTGTATTTCATGCGGATTCGGTTCATTTTTGGGGTTTGTGGTGTCGGCAGGCAAGCTCCAAATGGATCCTGCTAAGGTTACTACTGTTAAAGGAATATTTCAACATTTTGGCAAATAGGCCTATTGCCATAATCCCTATAGTTATATGAGTAGGTTCATTACCTTTAGTTATCCTTGCCTGTTGTTTTGAGATTCGAGGGGGGAAAGCCGCGAGCTGCTCAGCGAACATAATGAAAGTGAACGGTAGAGGTCCCTCACTACTTCAAAACTCTTCAAATACGCAATCCAGCAGCTCAGACCATCAGCTGAGGCCTTTGTTCGGCGGTGCCGTGCTACATGGAGAAGGGTGCGGTCGTCTCTTCTGCGGACAGGTGCCAATCAGAAGAGACTTGCTGATAGGCATCGTCGTTTGGCGCCTTCTTATAGAGTGGGTCAGCGGGTGTGGCTTTCCACAACGAGATCTTCCGTTGCGAGTGGAGTCTCGTAAACTTGCTCCATGGTTCATCGGACCATTTAAGATTATTCGTAAGATCAATCCGGTGACTGTGCGCCGTCAGCTTCCTCGGTGCATGAGGGTGCACCCGACATTTCATGTTTCTTGACTTAAGCCGTTGCTCACCAGTCCTCTGGTTCCTCCTGAGAAACCGCCTCCCCCCCACGTCTCATTGATGGCAAACAGGCATACACGGTTCGGCGAATTTTGGCCAGTAGGCGAGCGGGTCGTGGGGTGCAGTATCTTGTCGACTGGGAAGGTTATGGTCCTGAGGAGCGCTGTTGGGTCTAAGAATATCCTGGACTCAGACCTCATTCGGGACTTTTGCAGGCAAGGTGCTGGAGGGTCGTCTGGAGTCGCCCCTTAGAGGGGGGGTGCTGTCATGGTTCTGGGCATAGTGGCCAGGTGCTGCCACTTGGGGCCTATTAGGATCACAATTGCATTCATCCATGGCAGCTGTTTCGGGTTGCGGCAGCTGTTTCGGGTTGCAGTCAGTGCTTCTGTGTCAAACTAGCTATGCACAGAGCCGGTATGGCATAGTGTGGTGCGGATGGTATTGACAGAATCTTCTGTGAAAATATTTGTATGATTCTGTGTCCGCTTAGAAGTATCTGGTAATCTCCTGTTCGGTACCACTACGAGTACTCTGAATATCTTCTTCTTCTTATTTGGAGTTTATTGGCGGTTGGTGAACCTACTTATCAGTGCATTACTGCCACCAACTGGACTGGAGTGTGGAACAAGAGATTTGGCAGTAAAAAAAAAAAAAAAACTAGATTCTTTTGTCCAATTCAGTTTCTCTCAGTAACTTAATAATGTCATGCTTTGTTTTACCTACTGGTTTCCCAAAAGCCCTTTTAATGTAAAGTTGGGGTGTTTTGCCTTCTTTAGTGACTGAACAAGATTTTTCCTCGGCTATCGTAATTTTTGCAGTGAAGTATTCAGGGTTTCCCGCAGCGCTTTATTGTTAGGGCGGCCGCCTTGACAACAAATGCCCCCCCTTGACTACGTCCCCCCACCCCCACCCCCCCCAAAAAAAAATTCTGCTGCATCCACGCATGCATACACAGTAAAATAAGGCCGCATCGCGATGAGACTGAATAGCGGCCGGCATCTGTTGGTTGCTACTGCGCCATCTATCACCTGTTGCTACGCCAACATTATTTTTTTGTATCGGGAAGAAGCTAATTATCCGGATATACAATAACCTGTCATTGTCGTGGGAAGGACATGTGGAAGTAAGATAATTATTCATCTAAACTAAACATTTGAACAGTGTCTCCTAACAACTGCTTGCCCACATATTCTGTTTCATTAGGATAGGCTATATGCAATTCGTTTAGTTTCTTATCAAGGCTACCGATGTGTTTGCGCGTGGCTTTCTGCTATGTTTGACAATTGCACATGGTTTTCTCTAGGCTGTCTTTTTTTTTTTTTTTTTTTTAAAGGTTAAAGGTTATTTTTTTGGGAATTTTTCCTTCATCCAACAGCCACACAGCGCAGAGAGACGGGAAGGCCAGGGAGAAGAACGGGGGATGACATGCAGCAAATGACCCAAGCCGGATTCGAACCCAGGTCGCTGCAGGAAGGACACAGCCTTTATGGTACGCGGACTTAGACCGATGAGCCACCGGGGCGCCCCAGGGCTGTCACTTTTAAAATTTGAACATTCATTCGAACCTGAGGGTGAAAGTTCATATTCGAACTGAAATGATACATTCAAAGTCAAAATACACTCTCTATCAGTGCATCATGCAGTCTAAAGTAGGTAAGTCTCGTGCATTTTTTTTGGCTCATTCGCCGTAGTCCGCAATTATTCAATGAACGCTTAGTAATGAGATAAATCCTTGTCCATTGTATCAGTTTCGCTTGCGTAAAGGTGGACGGTCACCAAAAGTAATGTGGAAAGCGATTATGACTTCTCGTGCTTCTGTTTACTCAGAGATTGGAAACAATGCATGCGTGTTTCATGATCGTTTGAATTGTTTAAATGAAGTAAGACCATTTGAAACGTCTTTAATGCAATTCCATTGCTTAAAATCCCTCAGTAAAGACAAGCCTGAGAATTCCTGAGTCATAATCAATTCTGTGTCACTAGAAGGGAAATTAACCGTAATGCACGTGAAACTGATTAACTTAATGAACAATGACAAATTCCGCGAGTGAATTTCTTCAGTGCGCGTTGATAGAATAATTGCTGACTACGGCACAGGAACGTGAATACCAGAGACGTGAGACTTGGCATCTCTGCAGATATATGTCGTTGTGTTGTACTACTGTTGAGTGCAGCTTAATAAAAGAGTAAAATTAATGAAGAGGATGTTTTTTTTTTTACGTGTATTGGGTCGTGGGGGGGGGGGTTCGAATATATTCGAACATCACGTTGTCATATTCTAAATTCGTTCGAAGTTGTTTTTTTTTAAAGGGGGTGGCTCCATTTACAGCACCGTACACGGTGATTTGGGGCTATATTTACGATGCGCGTGCGCACTGACGTTTCTTCACTTGTGTTGGCAGCTTCCAAGCTCAGCGCACTGAACTGCGGTCTACTTATTTGTTCTTAATTCAAAATCTCAGACCGTTTTCGTACAAGGTACGATTGTTCGGTACCGTGCCACAGTGCGATTGTCCCCTCCCCCCCGCAGGTCAGCTTTGTCACTAGTAATATCGTACCATACCCGAGTGCACATATGCCAAAATTCCAATACAGCTTGTTGCAGTATGCACTTAGGTAGTTTTAAATGGGGAAATATACAGAAAAGAGTAGTTAACTATTGTAGAAAGAATTTGTGTCATCACTCAGTCACATGGATTACCACTTATAGCAGCACAAGAAATTAAACTCTACATTTTCTTGACTGAATTTCAGTGGCTGAATCATCAAAATTGTTTCCTACAACTGTCAAACGCGAGTCCGTCATCTTAGGTTTGCCCGGAGACGCCTCTGCGCATGCCTGCTCCGCCTTGCCGTAAATATAGCCCCGAATCACCGTTTACGGCGCCGTAAATGGAGCCACTGCCTTTTTTAAAAGGTGACAGCCCTAGTTTCCTCTAGTGTACAGTAATGGATGGGTAAAAGCAGTCAAAAATATCAGGGTACTTTATTCAAAGAAGCCTGCCTACTTCACCATCTGCGCGTAATTAGATCTCGTAAATACGAGATAAGGTGTATATTTTTTTTATCCTGCGAATGCAATGCGCTTCCGTACATAATACCGTTCTTGAAGTATTGAAATCAAAACAGATAAATACATTTTCCGTTCTTACATTAATTTTCGTGTAACCCTTAGGGACGGTTGGGCGCATTTTACGCGCTTTTCATTCTTCTTTGTTTTTTTTTGATAATTTTGGCTGTGTTCATGCATGTAGCATGAATTTTGATAAGACTGTGTGTTTTTATCTTTCCAGCTCAGCTCTTACAGAAAGGCTAAAATACACTGTGTTCAAGCAAGTGTTACACTCAGACTGTTACGCGCAAAAAATGCACCATTGAAACCCAGAAACCCATTCAAACTGCAATTTTTGATCTCACACAATAAAGTTACAAGACTGTTGACAAGTGTTATTGCACTTTAACTGTTTTGCTTATTTATAAAGAGTAAATAAACGCTGACTGTCCCCCGGTCACCACCTTGACTAACCGATCTTCTGCGGGAAACCCTGGTACTACATGTCCAACTGTTTCTGGCTGGTTACAGTGTGTACAGTTTCCAGTGTGGTGCTTGCCAATTTTAGTGTAATGTGAGATTAAGACCTGTATGACCTATTCTCAAACGCGTTATAATATTTTCTTCTCTATGTTTGAGGCCCACTATCCTCCCATCACCCACATGCCTTTGTATTTCATACAGATGCCTTCCAGTTTCACTGCTGTTCCATGCAGTTTGTGTATATTTCCTAATGGATGATATAACTTTGCTTAGTGGAACTTGAATGTCTATCTGTGTAACTCGGAGTGTTTGCTTAGCCAAAATATCCACCTCTTCATTTCCTTCCACACCTGCATGAGCCGGGACCCATACTCTGAATATCATCCTCTCTGGTTTCTTTTAGATTCCAGGTAAGGTCCTTTTGTTTTTCTGGGCTGCGACCCAGCAGGGGATTTTGGAGGGTGGTTTCTTTCTCTAGGGTGTCCTAGTGGGGGTTTATTACCGACTGCGTTCGGGTTTTGGGCTTTGTTTTGTTTTGGTTTTTTTTTTCGAACTGCGTCTCGCATCCTTAAGGACCTTAAGCTAATTGAGCATTCTACACGCCAAACGGCACCTATGGACAATCTCCGTATCTTTACTTCTGGTCGTTCAGTTTCCTGGCCTCATTCTTGAGGTCCTATAAGGTGGATTCTCTCTTATCCTATTATTATTTTCTTTCGCCATCATCTGCTGTTGTCCCGAAGTTCCCGGGTGCATTTGAGTTCTTTACTTTGTACCAGAAGTACGTTTTTCTCTTCTTGCATTTTTTACCTTGAGGGTACTACCTCTAGAAATATTGTTTAGTTTTTACGAGCTAACATTTTTGATCTTCCTAGCCCACGTTTGGCGAGTGTTTCGCTCCGTTCTGAGGCGGAGTTTGTTTTGAATTTATTTCTTTTCTCATGAGACATGCTATTGGGCAAACTTCCGGGTTTACGTTGCCTGTTAAAAAGTCACAGTAATAGGATTTTTTACGTCTGATGTTTATCTTGCTCGCTCTATTTAGAGGCAGAGCTTTTCTTGCATTCTCCTATTCGCCCAGCATTTTGGCCGGGGTTGTTTTGATTTGACATTATTTCGTTTTGTATCGCATCCTCGGGGATTTTAGTGGCCATCAACCTGTTGTTGGCCTTAAGACACGGTTTCCTTTCGCGTCTGGTTCTCCAATACCCCTCCCTCACACGTCTAGCGACTTCACTGTAGTATTTTGCGCTTCTTAAAGCAGCAAATCTGGGGCCATTCAAGCAGCTGTGCTTGCCCATTCAGAAGCCACACTGTTGTAACACAAAGAATGTGGCTTGCTGTTGTCTTGTTGACTTAAGAAGGGGCGTCCTTGATGAGAACATGTGTTTGCTTTCCATCAAATATTTTGAGACTAGCATACACCACAAATTTCAAATTTAGACTCAACTGTCTATAGAATACTATACCAAAGTTTGGGCATCACCTAGATGCTTTTTAGCTGATGTGAGTTGAGCTTTGATGTTTTTATTTGTGAAATATCAATAATTGTTGATTTCTTAGTTTCACAACTTAGGAGGCAACTATTTTTCACCAGCAATCCCCCCCCCAAGTGTCTCTCGTCTTATTTTACACGTTATTTCATCATTTGAAACTATCTGGAGAGAGAAAAATGCAATAAGAAGAAATTGGGAAGGGGCAAATATATTTCTTTGCCACTGTATATTGCCCCCTGCCTGCTTTTTTCGAGTGTGCAGCAGTCATCAAGGTCAGAAGGAGTGTCAATTACAAAAAAAAAAAAGTTCATAAGCTACAATAAAAATATTTCATTGGTGTGCTTTACATTTAATACTGGCCCAAAATCATTAAAATCACTTTTTCAACTTTCATTTTCCATTTGATCCCAACATTTTCAGAAATGAGGATGTATATTTGTCTTTTCATTTCAAATGTAAATGCATAATCAAAATGAAAATATCATTGGGATCAATGTCAATATCCTCCAGATTCTTTCCATTGAATTCACCAAGTCTTAAGGTCTTCAGTGCCATGAGTATTTTACTGATTTTAGCGAGCTGAAAGGTACCTTTGGGAAGACGGTGGTATTCTCAGTGAACTCTAATGTCATGTCCTAAAAACTCTGCTCGCTGATCTAGTTTGGTGTCATTTAGGTTGAGGACCTTCGACATAGTCGCAACATGTTTTCGGTGCTTGGTGGATGACAGCGATGTGGGATTTTTTACTCCACATTCCTCTGCAGACTCTTGGAGACAATCAGATCCTCTTAAGTGGGTTAAGGCAGCAGGCTGTGCAAACATGAACGCATTTGCAGTGGGAACTTCTCATGCTTCTCTTTTTTTTTTTTTAAGCAGCACCATTCCTTTCTGCATTGTTGGAGTTAACAAGATTGAGACTTTCCTTTCTCTCTTTACCCTTATTTCAATTCCAGAAAAGTGGAGACAGCTTCTTTTCAAGGTCTGCAAGTGCCAGAGCAATGTCTTCATGTAGATTCTTTGTGTTGTTTTCGATACGTGATGACAGCATCATCTTTGAAACTTTGCCTTCTCTTCTTCGATTGAAGAGAATGATCTGAGTGAGGAGAACCTTTGCAAGGAATGTCCAGTTCTTCGAAGGAGCCTCAGCTTAAGGCCTCTAATCGAGTCCTTTGTTGGGAAACAAGTGGAGCTTTTTCACATCTTCAGTGAAGGGAAGAATTTGAGGGGCATTCCACTTCTCTTCAGAATAAGTTTTGAGGGCATTTGCAAACACTAGTTCATTATACCTTGATTGGTACATCTCTTTGAAGTTGTGTGCCTTTTGAGCCTTATCACTGTCACTATCCACCACTGCCTGAAACAGCACCAGGCAGGCAATTTTCTGCAAACTGTGGCTAAGCTTCATTGCTAGGGATGGAGCCTTGATTTTGCATTTCTCATCATCATAATCACTAATAGCAGTAACAATTTGTATATAATTTGAAGGATTGATAAAAAAAACTTCCATTCTGTGCAGTGGAATATCTTTTCTGGCTTGGACCAGCAATCTTCCCACTTCTCTCAGTTTTCACAGATATACTCCACTGATCTATATAGAATAACTGGATAGCTGATGGCATCATAATTTTGAAGTAACCGTGCGACCATATTGGTATGCCCAACTATAAGCTCTGAGAGCATTACTCAAATTGAACACGTAGCAGTCAATTATATAATTAAATGAGGAGATATCTTTTCACAGACATGTAGAGGCGGTATTTTACGTTACCTCCACAGTTCAACCTGACTGTTCGAAAAGCGCCTCAGCGACAGCAGGTTTAACTTAAGTAGACAGCAGTTTACATTTTCAATCGACAACATCAGCATTTGTCAATACGTACGACCAGCGAGTGAGTTCTTGGCATCATAGGAAATCTGTAAAAGATTTTTGTACATCTCGCCTGAGTGGGACAGTGATACAATGATATTTAAGTCGGGTAGTTGTTGACTGAAGAAGACGTCGATATTGAAGGTATTATTTTTCTGTCGGTGGGCTTTTAAAAACTAAATAAAAATATAAACTAGCCATAAGCTAGCATCTTTTCAACCGTTGTCCTTATTTTAGAAACACTGGGTGTGAGACGTATTCCCGCATAGCGCATATGTAAGTCCCAAAGGATATCTTATATTGAGTTCTCCACAGATGTCTCCATTGAATGGCTGCGATGAAGATAGGCTAATTTTCCTACGAAGCAAAAATGGGTTCACCAAAGATAATGTAATGTCAGCTTATCAAAGTAGCTAAATCGGTGACACATGAGAAGTGAGGTGAGTTCGTCATGGAACTGTGGTCTAGCCAGCCGTCTTTCGTTTTAACCTTGGTCAAACCCGCCGCTCCTAAAATTTGCGTGCGCCCATATTGCGAACTTGGTGGTAGATGCATTAAAACAGTTTTTTTTTCACCGTCATTAAACACTCGTTCTGAAGACTGTTCGAGCATAAAAATCTGACCTGAATGGAAATTAAGGAATGCTTTGGACTGATTTTACTGTACACTTTTCAAAAAATTAAAGGCAAAGTCAGATCAAAGTACAATATACCATTCATAATTTCCCCTATATTTTAACTGTCTATATTTTAACTTAATTGATTCCTCAAATAAGTAGAGGAAAATTCCAATGGATTTTTGTTCATGGAGATATTTGGACCGATTTTACTGTACAGTTTGTGAGAAAATTAAAGGCAAAGTCAGCTAAAAATACAGGATACCATTCATAATTTCCCCTATATTTTAACTGTCAAAAATTAATTCCTCAAATAAGTAGAAGAAAATTACAATGGATTATTATTCACGGACACTCAGCCTAAGTTGACATGAAATGTGGACTGATTTTACTGTACACTTTGTGAGAAAATTAAAGGCAACTTCAGCTCAAAATACAGTGCACCATTCATAATTTCCCCTATATTTTAACTGTTATAAAATTGCTTCCTCAAATAAGTAGAAGAAAATTGCAATGGATTCTTGTTCATGGAGACTTCGACTATATCCACATGAAATTTGGACTGATTTTACTGTACAGTTTGTTAGAAAATTAACGGCAAATTCAGCTCAAAATACAGTATACCATTCATAATTTCCCCCGTATTTTTTTTTTTTTTTTTTTTTTTAATTTGGCATCTCCAATCCCACCCGAATCTGGAATGCCCAATTGGTGAACTATGTACAAAGCTTGGTCGTGTGCGACCCCTTGCTGCCAACTCAGGAGAGCGAAGACAGTTCACGGCTCTCCTCCGAAGCACGTGCCTGTCAGCCACTGCTTCTTATACACTCATTGGTTGAATCTTCGCGAGTTCAGAACGAGGGCGGAGGATACCCGGACATGAACAGACTTAGAATCTTCCTGACGAGCGCCCGTCTGGCCAACAGGAGGCGCTTGAGCAACGAACAAAGCTATTTATTTCCCTTTTACCGGCAGTCCCTTCCCAATTTGAAACCCTGTAGTGCGATGGCCAATTGTGCGCTACTCTGAAAAAGCTGCCGACCACTGCCGGTTGGTATGACCGGGGCTCGAACCCGCGACGTGATAGTCACTTCTGCACTGCAACGCAGTGCCTTAACCGAGTGAGCTATCCGGCAGCTCTTCCGAAATTTCCCCCGTATTTTAACTGTAATAAAACATATTTGTGGAATCATTAGCAAAAAATTCCAGTGGATTATTGTTCAGTGAGACTTATTGTTCAGGAAGACTTAGAATATAATATCGTGAAATTTGGACTGATTTTACTGTACAGTTTGTGAGAAAATTAAAGGCAAAATCAGCTCAAAATACAATTTACCATTCATAATTTCCCCATATTTTAACAGTCATAAAAATGATTCCTCAAATAAGTAGAAGAAAATGCCAATGGATTATTGTTCATGGAGACTCAGACTATGTTCTCATGAAATTTGGAATGATTTTACTGTACAGTTTGTGAGAAAATTATAGGAAACGTTAGCTGAAAATACAGTACACCGTTCATAATTTCCCCTACATTTTAACTGTCATAAAATTGCAATGGATTATTGTTCATGGAGACTCAGATCATGTTCCCTTGAAATTTAGACTGATTTTACCGTAAAATCTTTGAGAAAATTAAAGGCAAATTCAGCTCAAAATACAGTATACCATTCATAATTTCCCCCATATTTTACCAAAATAAAACATATTTGAGGAATAATTAGAAAAAAATTCCAGTGGATTACTGTTCAGGGAGACTTAGAATTATTGTTCAGGAGGACTTAGAATATATTATCATGAAATTTGGACTGATTTTACTGTACATCTTGTGAGAGAATGAAAGGCAAAATCAGCTCAAAATACAGTATACCATTCATAATTTCCCCCATATTTTCGCAGCCTTAAAAATGATTCCTCAAATAAGTAGAAGACAATTCCACTGGATTCTTGTTCATGGAGACTCATACTATGTTCCTGTGAAATTTGGAATGATTTTACTGTTCGGTTTGTGAGAAAATTAAAGGAAAAGTCAGCTGAAAATACAGTACACTGTTCATAATTTCCCCTATATTTTAACTGGCATAAAATTTATTCTTCGAAAAGTAGAAGAACATTGCAATGGATTATTGTTCATGGAGAATCAAATGAGGTTCACTTGAAATTTGGACTGATTTTTATGTACAATTTATCAATTTATCAGACCATTATTTTTTGAATTAACACTCCTCAGACTACTTGCACGAGAACAAGGAAATGTTTTACTGCTTAGTTCACTGTGACCCAATGTCGAAGTCCATTACTAAGAAAAAATGTTGCAGTCCCTTCCAGGAAAGCCAAAAGACTTTTACCTTGATTTTTAGGTGGGATTAAAAGCATTTTTTCCGCATTCTGATTTATTCATTAATTAGTTTTTTTATATTAAATTTCCTTCTTTCTTTCTTTTCTTCCTCTTTTTTCCCTTCTGGCTTTTGGTCAGGTATGTTTGCTTTGTTTTAGCAATACAACACACACATACAGGCTTTAAAATTAGAATGATCTATTTAAAATACAAATTCACCATTGACATATTCACCTTCGCAATTTTAATTCAAATGATTAGAAAAGAAAACATAATGAAAGTATTACCCATGAATATTTAACTTAATATCTATGTACATATTTTACCGTATTGTCTTCTCATTTATTTACATGAAGGGCAATTCCATTTGCTTGCCCTGACTTTTTGAATTTTGTCCTCTTTAATCCCCAGGCACTGCTCATGGAACCATCTGTCACAGGTGTCACATTGTATCTGTAAAATTAATTAAATGACCATGACCACTAATTCATCTTTTCCTTTGAAAGAAAGAGGTAGACGTGCAATTTATAATCATTTCATGGATAAGCAGGGCAGTATCATGTCATAATTTTCTGCTTAGATTTCTATATGGCGTACCTGTTCCACCTCTCATGGTTAAATATCAGTTAACATGTTTCCAGACTACAGAGGCCAAGATATGACATTTAAATTTAAATTCTGTTATTAGACATCGTTAAAATTATCAATGACCTTATTTATTACATTTTCTTTGTTTATTATGTGTAAACACTGTATATAATAGAAATTGTCTTGACTGTTTTGAGTGTAAATCAGTTTATATCAGCATCCCTGCAATTCCAAAGAACTAAAAGAGAGACTTACTGATGACACATATTTTACACAAAGGCAGCTGACAGACCCATGACGCTACAGTTATTTAATCCATAAAATGTCGTGCAAGTTTTTATTATAAAATTATAAAGCCTAGTTGTAACTACACTACAAAGAATGTCAAACTCTCACCCAATCTGTCGTGGGAGGCCCAGATCCTGGGGGCCTTGAGGCCGAGCACACAGCACAGATGTTCTCTGTGTCAAACACTGCAAAAAAGGAACATATTTTACTAACACATATACAGTTTCCAGTTTATTGGCAACAGTACTGCAGCTACAGTCTAATAAACCCACTGGTAATGGTGACTGACTCCTTGCACATTGTTAGAAGACACTAGATAAGTCTGTCTTTTTAGCCCGCTTGGCCTCTTGGCCAATCGGGCTAATGCTATAGTTAGATGCCTTCATGTTGGTCTGTTGTGTGTCCGTAAACTTTTTGCCTTGTCAGTGCTCTAGCCCCTTCAGTTTTTGACGGATCCTTTCCATATTTTATATGTGTGTATAGGTGAAATTTCCAATTACCGCTCAATTACCCCTAGGGACAGACAAATCATGAAAGTCAATATTGATTAAAAAACTTTATTACAGTGGAAGACCAGTGTAGTGGCTCCATGAAAAACCTGATTCATACCCTGAATGAATGAATGCTGAAAGGTATATAAAAGTTTTAGAGCAACATATGCTCCCCTCCAGACAACATCCATTCCAGGGAAGGCCTTGTGTATTTCAGCAGGACAATGCAAAACCACATACTGCAGCTATTACAGCAGCATGGCTTCGTAGAAGAAGAGTCTGTGTGCTGAACTGGCCTGCCTGCAGTCCTGATCTTTGCCGATTGAGAACATTTGGTGCATAATTAAACGAAAAGTCCGTCAAAGGAGACTCAAAACTCCCCAGCAGCTGGAAGCCTGTATTAAACAAGAGTGGGATCAAATTCCAATGGCTAAACTCAAGAAACTTGTCTCCTCAATGCCCAGACACCTCCACTCTGTGTTAAAAAGAAGAGGGGATGCTACACCATGGTGAACAGGCCCTTTTCCCAACTTTTTTGAGACCTGTAGCAGCCATCAAATTTGATATGAGCTCATTTTGTGGATAAAATTGTAAAATTTCTCAGTTTCAACATTTGCTATGTTATCTCTGTTCTATTGTGAATAGAATACTGGCTGGTGTGATTTGAAAATCATTGCGTTTTGATTTTATTCACAATTTACACTTTGTCCCCCTATTTTGGAATTGGGGTTGTATACATTAGTAATGAAGAATGTAAAAGAAAGGCAGTGTTTAATAGTTCACAACCGTGCTGTCAAGGGAATTGCTTAATAGTGGGAGATTTTAATGTAAGATGCAGTAGGCTGGACGTATCAGGTAGTGGCAAGAAGTTTAAACACGAATCAAGATAGGCCAGTTGATATTTCCCGGACCTATAAATCTTCTTTCCATGAACTTTTTTTGCGGATTTGTAATCCCCTGAGGTCGTGGAACAAATTCAGCTTGGTTGCCCAAACGGCAAATTTGGACAACTCCGGTAATTTGCATAATCCAATATGGCTGCCATACGCCATCTTGAAAATCTATCTTTTGAACCACATGGCCCAGAATAACATGTAGTACCTCTTTTTTAGGGTGTCTTGGACCGCAGAATTCATTTCTGGTGTTATTTGTTTATTTGAAAGCCAATGTCACATGTTACTGGTCAAATTATTTTGGTGCCCCTGTGTAGGCAATGTCGAGACTACAAATATGCCTCAGATTATTTTGCCAAGTTTATTCCTAATTATAATACCCTTTATTCTGCAGATTCCCTCATGGCTGATGTCGAGTGTGACGATGGGAAGTGCATGCTTCCAACTTGCAGCAGTTCTGGGCAACTGCAAACATTCAAGCTGAAAGCAGTCAAAAGACTTGTTGAATGTGCAACGCAGCAGCATGATGATGAGACTCGCGACAGAATGCAGGCCCTGTTGGACTCTCAAGGAGACCAAGCATCAGTTAAGCTGTACAAAAACTGTTATTGTTCATTTACCTCAAAGGATCATGTGAAAAACTTGTTGTCACCGCCCCCATCTGTACAATCCTCTCACTGGACAAATTGCCCCAGCTGATATAAGTGTGGCTGATTCAGTTGTGATAGGAGAAAAGACAGAGAGCAAATACATCTCCAGTCTCCCTGATGGGTTTTATGACTCTATCAGTAGTCCCATGAAGACGATGTCTGTTCTGAAGAAGCGGGTCAAAAGCAACAAGGTTAGGCCAGTAATGGATCTTGAGAACATTTTTCTCCGTCTACAGATGATAGGTCAACGGCGGCAGATGGAGCTTGGTCCTCTCTTTGCCTATGAGCTCTGTGCAGTGCCTTCATCCCTCATTGATGAGCATGGCTGTCTCCGTAAAGGCAATAAGGCCGGGCTCATCAAGCGCCTCGTAGTGCTTGAGATGTTGCCAACTGCTGCTGACATTGTTATAGTTAACGTTTCACAGCTCTTCGACCACACTGTGTGGCCACATGGGGAAAGTCCATCAGACCTGATTGCATTCATCAAGGGTTGTCAAAATCATTATCCAGATGGTACAGAAAAAAATCGTTGTCTTTAACAAGTATCAAGATGTCTCTGCCAAAGATCATGAACGAAAACGACGGGCTGGTGAAGCCATCATTGACTATGAGTTTTCAATCACAAGCCCACTGCCGAAAAGAGATGCAATTCTTAAGAGTAAAGCTAACAAGCGGAGGCTGGCTAGTGTGTTGCATTCCTTTAATCTTGTTGATAATGCTACGATGGACACTCGTGACGATGGTGTGTTTGGTCATGATGAGGCAGACATTACCATGATCTCGTATGTCATTCAGGCTGCCAACTATGGAAAGAATGTGATCCGTGTGCTCAGTGATGACACAGATGTGTTTATCCTTTTGGTGTATTGGGTCTTCAGGCTGGAGCTGCAGTGCAAAGTGCAAACTGAGCGGTGGGATGGGACAGTGCTGGATATCAATGCCACCTGCACTGACCTTGGGCCAAAATGTCTGCAGCTGCTCGGCATGCATGCTCAGTGGGTGCGACACAACATCATATCCTTATGGCAAAGGGAAAATCAGTGCACTGAACACCTTGCTTGCTGGAAACTTTCCAGGTTTGGCTGATGTGTTAGGTGAAGTGGGCACTGCACAGGATGATCTGATGGAAGCAGCTAAACCCTTTGTCCTTGCCCTGTATGGCCAGTTGCCAGGGACATCCATGGAATCAGCTCGCTTCATGCTCTTCACCAATAAAAAGAAAAACCCTAAAATCATGGCCCTTCCTCCAGTGTCCACCAACCTGTTGCACCATGTGTTGCGCGCTCATCTGCAGGTAATGTTGTGGAAAGCAACAGACCAACAAGGCCCGCCTGATGCATCTGCTGATATCACTAACTTTGGGTGGGAGATCCAGGATGACATACCAGTCCCTGTAATTAGTCATGGTGACCCAGCTCCACCAGAGCTTATTGACGTGATACGGTGTCAGTGTCGGTCACAATGCAAGAGGTGCAGCACCGAAGTATGAAGCTGTCACAAGGAACACCTTTCATGCACCTCGTACTGCTACTGCTCTGGCGAACATGGATGCTGCAATCTGCACATTAAGAGATGAAATGGCCAGGCTGGGGATGACGAAATTGTGGAGACAGAGATGGAGGATGCTGAGGAGGAGGGTTTTGAGGAGGGTGTAGACCAGGAGGGGTTAGAGGAATTTGATGAAAAGTATGTTGAGGAGGGTGTAGATGAGGCGTGGCATGAGGATGATGAGAGTGATCTTGTCGATCCTGCCAGTGAGTGGGATTATATATGAGCATAATGTGTAAAACTTCATTTGATGCACAAGTATTCACTGCAAAGGCATATGAATGGTCGGAGCATTGTGGTTGTTCCCATTTCCCCCATGCACTATTCTCCTGGTGTGGTTACACATGTCTTAAATAGAAGGTAATTGGACTGTGTTGTTGTTTTCTCAAGACTAGGACAAAAATGTCTTGAAAATTGTGGCCTTGAATTTCTATAAATAAATATAATTACCAATTAGTTTGTTTCCATTTATTGTCCTCCGGGGTCAAATTTAAGCTAAATCTCACATTTAACGCCTGATCTTGACATTATAATGACAACATAACATCAGAAATGAATTCTACGCACCCGAAAACCTACAAAAAGTGGGATTACACATACTTCTAGGACAATCGGTTCAAAAGTTATATTTTCCACATGGCATCAAGCGGCCATCTTGGATTATGCAAAGTTCTGGAGTTGCCCAAAGTTGCCATTTGGGCAACCAAGTGGAATTTGCTTTAGGGTCTCATATGAGTGCAAATCAGCAAAAAAATTTCATGGGAAACAACATTTCTAGGTTGACTATTGAATATATAGGAATGTCAACTGGATTAAGAGTAGCACTTTTAAAAATGATGAACGAATTAGATTTGGTTGATGTGTGAAGAGCAGAAAATCCCAATAAGAGGGATTACTCTCGCAGACAGGTGGTTATGGGGAGATTAAAACAATCAAAAATTAATTTTTTGCTTGCTAAGAAATGTCTGATTGAAAAGATTGAAAAAACAAGATATGAATTTACAACGTGAAGTGATCATGCGATTTTGAAATTTAATAATATACACAACGGAGGCAAGGGAGGTGGTTTATGGTGTTTAAATTCTAGTTTATTGAAGGAAGAGGATTTTAGAAACAAAATATTGGCGTTATTAGAAAAAGAAAAACAAAGAGAGGACTATATTTGTGACATTGCAAAGTGGTGGGAAGATATTAAAATTGAAATGAAAAGACTAAGTATAAGATATGCTCAACAGAGGAATTACAAAAAGAAAAAATCAAAAGATCAGTTGTTGCGGCTGGAATTGAGTTAAGAGATGGAGGAATTGGACAATAATCCTGATCATAATGCTGAGAGATTTTTAAAAATTGAGGCTGAACTAAGGAGACATGAAAGAGAGAAATGTATGGGGGCCATTGTTAGAAGCAGAGCTAAATATGTACTGGAGGGGGAGAGAGCTAATATTTTTTTACTGGGGATGGAGAAGAGGAAGCAGAAGAGGAATTATATTGCACTCCATAAAAGTGGAGAAACTATCAAAGATTTTGTTGGAATACTTGAGACAGTAGAAATATTTTATAAGGATCTTTTCAAGAAGAAAAGATGGACTCCAAATGTATAAATAAGGTATTGGAAAATATTAACAAGGAAATAACTGAAAGTGAAAAGAATTTATGCGATGGAGATATTACTATGGCAGAGATTAATGAGGCAATTTTTAATCTGCAATTGAATAAGTCCTGGATTGGATGGTATTCCAAATGAATTTTATAAAACTTTTAATGGCGTTTTGGCTCCTATTTTATTGAAGCTTTTACAAGGTTTAAGGTTCTTTATTAGTACCCAAAAGGGTAAATTTGTTGTGCATACAGGAGTACAGCGACCTTGAGACAAAAAACAACAATGGTTCACAATACAAGACACAATCCACAAAATACATTAAAAGCAGACATTAAAATGCCAACAACAAACATTGAAGATTAAAACCAAGTCATGATAAAGTGCTCTAGATGACATTCATTCTAAAGTAAAACCCTAAAAGTGCTAAAGTGCTTTTAAAGGCTCTCCAAAGAAATACAAATTCCTTCCAGTTAAAGTGCATCATCTTGTAATTGTTTTGTTAAGAAGTGCAATAGCTGCGGGTACAAAAGTGTTCCTTTAGCATTTTGTTCTCCCTTTAGGAGCAACAAAGCAACAACCTGAGTGAAAAAGATGGAATTCTGAATTTAAACGGTAAGAGCAGTCGTGGAGAACAGAGCTGGCTTTACGCTGCAGCTGTGAGGAATAAAGAGCCGATAGGTTGAGTTGTTGCTCACGTATAAGCTTGCTTGCCCACTTTACGATCTGGTGAAGAGCATTTTTGTTTTTAAAAGACAAGTTACCAAACCATGAAACAAGGGAAAAGGACAGGACAGATTCAATAAAAGCTCGATAGAATAAAATCAACAAAGTTTTGTCAATGTTAAAATGAGCAAGTTTCCTAAGACAGAAAAGACACTGGTGTGCCTTTTTGCAGACTGCCTCACAGTTTCTCTCAAAGGTCAGTTTAGAGTCTATAATTGTTCCAAGACACATGTTGTTTTAGACACATAGAAATGCATAAGGAAGTTCCTGAAACTATGTCCACAGGAATGATCATCATACTTTATAAAAATAAAGGAAGTAAATTAAAACTGGGAAATTTTAGACCTTTAAGCCTTTTAAATACTGACTATGAGATCTTAGCAAAAATTTTAGCTAACAGAATTAAAAAGACATGAGGGAGCATTATTGCACCCACACAGGCTTATAGTCTACCAGGGAGGGATATCACGCACATCATCTGCAATATAAGAGATGTAGTTCATGTTATGAATACAATGGGAGAAGTTGGGCTGGTTTTGAGTATTGATTTTAACAGAGCATTCGACAGAGTAGAGCATGATCTTCGTTTTAGAACAATGCATAAATTTGGTTTTGGCTCCAGAAAAATTGAGTGGATTCAACTATTATTGTCACAGTCTGCTCTGCTGCTGCCTCTCCCTCTGTCTGGCCACACCCCTTCCACTGCAATTGCTCTCAGCTGAGTCTCGTTAACCAGCTAGTATTTAAGCAGCTCTGTGTCACTCACTCTTTGCCAGATTGTCATTGCAGCATTCACTACTCTCCAGCCTTTGTCTTCGGCCTGACTTCCTGGAATCGACTCTGCCTGCCTCTGACGACATCCTCTCATTCCTGCCCCGGTAAACCTGAAAGCCTTCTGCCTCTGACTCTGAGTTCTGCCTGTGTATTTCCTGGTTCCCGTCTGCCGTCTTCCAAGTCCCTGTCCAAGCCCCCTGTCTTGCCGCTCCGTTGCCTGCCTGCATGGACACAGTCCTGTCTGCTCAGCCTCAAGCCAGCCTGCTCCGGTAGCCCAGGGGTAACTCCGTCTGCAGTGTGGGAGACCTGGGTTCGAATCCCGCCATCAGTGCCTGCTACCTCAAGTTGCTGGAAGAGCTCCATTCAAGATCCACCAGTCCTGGTTCTGGTCGGCAGCTTGTTACTCTGCTCTGTATTCTGTTGCACCTGTCCAGAGCTGATTAAAAGCCAGTACTACTCCTCCTGTCTTGATTGTGTTGCATTTGGGTCCTGCCACTCCCTGTGTCAATTATAAGAATGCAAAGAGTTGTGTCAAATGTAAAGGTGTATTAACTGACTCCTTTGTGCTGGAGAGGTCAATTAGACAAGGATGCCCATTATCAGCAATAGTATATACAATTGTAGCTGAGCCTCTGGCTGCATAGATTAAAAATGATGATAAACAGGTCAATGGGATTAAACTGTCTGGAAATGTAACTCATGTTATTAACCAATATGCAGATGACACCACTGTGACTGTGAAAGATTTAAAAAGTGTTAAAAGAACAATTGAACTCTTAGAGGAATATGGGAAAGCCTCAGGGGCAAGAGTGAATATTGAAAAATCTGAAATAATGTATGTGGGAGGGTGGGAGATGGAGTGTAACTTGCAATTTATGGTGGTGGATAAATATATGAAGATATTAGGTATTAACATCGGGAAAAATGAAAAAGACGCAAGGGATGAAATATGGACAGGTGTTCTGAGTAAGATCAAACAAACTGTAAACCTTTGGGAACTAAGAAAACTGAAAGGAAAAGTTATTGTAGTGAATGCCTTGCTTTAATCCAAGATGAGGCCACAAAAAAAAAAAAACAATAGTGGATGTAATCAGTTAAACACTGCTGACAAAGAATATGACATTTTGACCCCTTTAAAGTAGGTGAAGGCCATGTAGCTTCCATGTCCTCCAACTTGATTATCCAGTGAGTACACCTTATGAATTTGACATAGCTACAGCAAAAAATGTCATGGTAGTGCAAAGGCGTAATGAAAGTAACACTGTTCAGAAACAATGTCACCTTTTGACCCCATGAACCAGGTCAAGGTCATCCACCTTTAATGTTCTGCAAGCTGATTATCCAGAACATACACGTTGTAAATTTTTTGCGGCTACAACAAAAGTAGTGGATGTAATCAAGGAAACAGGGTGTACAAAGAATGTGACCTTTTGACCCCTTAAAGTAGGTCAAGGTTACCCATCTTCAAACTTGTCCAAGCTATAGGTCCCAAGAACAGTCCCAATGAACTTCATTACCCTGATATTAATAGGAAAGGAGTTACTGTCTACATAGACAGACAGATGGACGGACAGACAGACGGACACAAGCTCTCCGCAATACCCATAATTGGCCATAATTTGGCCTCGGGTAATAAAGAAAAAAAAATGTCCAAAAAAAAAAAAGCTCGATCTCGTCTGATCTCGGCAGCTAAGCTAGGTAGGGCCTGGTTACTACTTGGATGGGTGACTGCCTCGGAATACCAGGTGCTGTAAGCTCCTCTTGCTTTCTCCCACAATGAAAAGCAAACCCCACAGCTGATGTGTAAATTTAGGGAAGATTCCCTTGCCATTGTTATTATCATCATTCTGCAGGATATGAAGCAATAAAAATGTAGAATCTTAGCAAAACACTCTTTTGTCCTTCGAATCTTTACTGAACATTGAAATGCTGTCACTGCGGAAACACCTCACACCACAAAAGTATTACAGTGAGTTTTGCATTTTTATCAATAAAGAGGATGCAGTCATATTTCTTAGTCATCCATGCCATGTTGAACACAAGAAACAGTCTTAATTCCGCCAGAGCAGCTGCTCATTTTGAAAACTAGAAGGGCACTCAGATGAGCGCACACCTCCGCCATGCCCATATGTCAGTACTATTGGTTCTGGATCCACGGAAATATCATCCAGATCACCAACAGCTATGATTAGTTCTACATTATAGGGTAGATTCTAGTCAGTGCTGAAATTTTATGAAAATCTGATCATTAGATAAGGGATAATCATTCTTTTCAGGCGTATTATGACTTCTTCCGGATCTGGAAACTAGGACGTGTTCTGGATAACTTCCTAAGTTGAATTAGCTCATCCTTGGACTACCACCTACCATCCTACCAAATTTCCCGCCAATCCGTTCACAACTTTTTGAGTAATCCTGTTAACAGACAGACAAATGGATGAACATGGGTGACAACATAACAAACCATTGCGGAGGTAATGAGCCGAGGCAGAAGAACCAGAGATTCAGAAGATCTAGTGACGCACAGAAAAAACTAAACTGCGCGCTCTCTATTCTTGGTGCATTTCACCATGGTAATTTAGGCGCCCGCTTCTGATCATGACAAAACACAAGGGGGTCATTCCATGTCAAATCACCCAAAAAAATGGGATTCTACACCTCACTTGTATTGATTTTCTTCCAGTTTGGTATGCCTTTTGTTTTTTTCGATATTTCGCGGAAAATGGCCGTGGCCGCCAAAATCCAAATGACCATATCTCCAAAACTACTTGACCGATTTTGACAAACAAGGTATTGTTGGAAAGGGAATCACACAAGCATTCAAAATCTGCTATTTTTAAACTCATTCTGGTAACTCTGGGTGTGATGCATAATTGACCTTTTAATTTGACCTCAAAATTTACCTTGAGGGTCGCGTGACCTTGAATTTTATATCACACCAAATTGTACCCTGATGAGGTATCTACAACATATCAAAAACTTGGAAACATATTATTTCTTGTTTTTCAGCAATATCCAATTAAAACTGGGTATACCCTTGCTGAAATTCAGGTCTGTGTACACAAAATGTACTACGTACATACTTATCCCTACAGTTGAGTTCTGTTAAGTGTAGTCTTGTTCCATGTATGGTCAAGTAATGTTTTTTACCCTGATAGCTTGCACACTTTCTAGTAAAATTCAAATTCCAATTCCACTATTGAAGTTGCTCCTGGAAGTGTAGTCCCACTTGGTTCAGTTTATTCAGAATCAATTTGCCAAACTGGGCAGACTTGAAATTTTCATCAAGTCACTGTGGCTGAGAGTATATTGCCTTAATGAGGATGACGTAAGTGATGGGGCGTCAATAACACAGATTATCCACCTCAGGTAGCTAACAAATGTCATTCCGTGATGGCCAGTGTTTTCATTGAATTGTCTCCTAATACAAACAAACTGTAAACAAGATTTATTGAAGGAAGGCATCCTGAATAAAATGAAGATATACATGTACTTACATTTTTAAGGCTCTCAGTTGTTTACAAACACTAAAAATTGAAATTGAGAGTTGAAGTTCCTTTGTCTAACTTCTTAAGCATGCTGTGATCACTTATTATAGGGGACCACCACTTCCTAGTCCAGCTAGTGCCAGTGCATCGCTAATTGCACAAGAATTTGCAGAAAATGGCTGGACACATGAATTTAATTTTGAGTTACTCTATAACTAAAAATAATATGTTCTAAGTTTTTTGACATGTTGTAGATACGTCATCAGGGTTCAATTTGGTGTTAAACAAAAGTCAAGGTCACGTGACCCTCAAGGTCAATTTTGAGGTCAAAATATAAGTCAATAGGGGTGCCCCGGTGGCTCATCGGTCTAAGTGTGCGTACCATGAAGGCTGTGTCCTTCCCGCAGCGACCTGGGTTCGATTCCGGCTCAGGTCATTTGCTGCATGTCATCCCCCATTCTTCTCCCCAACTTTCCTGTCTCTCTACACTGTATAACTATCAAATAAAGGAAAAATTCCCAAAAAAAAATCTTAAAAAAAAAAATATATATAAGTCAATAATATGGCCATTTGAATTTTAAAATATCGAAAAAAAACCCAAAAGGCTGTAACTTTGCACTGGAAGGTCCGATTGAGCTGAAATTTGAGATTTGGGGGTTTTGGGTCACGACCAATTCACACACAAATTTTGAGCAAAATTGGAGATGGTGAGGTTTAGCTCATTGGGTGATTTGACATGGAATGACCCATAGTAAGCACAGTAAACACCCCTGTTCAGAAGTAAATAATCTAAAAAAAAAAAAAAAAAAAAAAAAAAAGGTTGCTCTAGGGCAGGGGTGTCAAACTGGTCCGTAAAAGGGCTGAGGGGTTGCAGGTTTTCATTCCAATCGAGCAGAAACACACCTGATACAAGTGATTGACTGTGCAGGCTGAGATCAGTTGATTACATTAGTTTATAGGGTGTGCTTCTGCTTGGTTGGAAACCTGCAGATCCTCAGTCCATTTATGGACCAGATTGACACCCTGCTCTAGGGCACTTTTTCAAGTAAGGATATACTAATAAGTGAAAGCGTATGGCCAAAATGATCAGAATCAGATAAACTAATAATTGAAAAACTCAAATATTTATCCATAAATATCAGAAAAACTACAGTTTTTAGAGAGGATGTAAAATAGATTTTTCGGCACTGTGTGCACGGTTTTCACAGCCAACAGCACGACCGGAACTAAATATTTTGACACATAAATCACACGCATACAAATTGCTAAAAGCACGACATGCTTTGCTTTGCCATGACGGGATGTTTAAAGGAATAGACAACGGAATTTGCAAATACAGTTTGGAAGATAGATCATGTCATAAACTAACGATTCATGCAAATGTTTGAACATATAGAACTCATATAACTAAGCTATCCATCTCCGAAAGTCGGTTCTGAAGCAGAATTGACGATTTCATAGATGCCGCCATTGAAAATATTTCAACCAATCAGAAAAATCCTCGCGGAGATGCGCTGACGTCACATGGACGCAGCACGTTGAAGCTAATACATGGCGAGTGAGACTGCACAAGCATTGGGACAGTTGTTAAATTACTCACTTACTTACCTACTTACTTAGAGCAGTTCCTTGGATGCAGGCGAGCAGACCACTTCTTTATGATCAACAAGTCCGCAAGCTAGTCCTAAATGTCCATAGTTTGTTGCAAAGCAAATCGAACACACATTCCGCCTGTAAAACCCTTTCTTTGGTTGATTGTGTCTGAGTTAAGCTGCTTTCACATCGGATGCGAAACAAATTTTTCGCACGACAGATTACATTCAAAGTGAATGCAAAGACACGAATACAGGCAAAACGCGTGTATTCGCGTCTTTGCATTGACTTTGAATGAAAAATAATTTCCTGTATTTATTCATACTGTACAATGCAAAGTAACTTATCTGCTGGCATTCTGTTTCTGGTGCCGCACACCAAACTGGAGCTATTCTCTGTCATGAAGATATGATTTAATGTCACCGCAGCTCTGTATAGCAACAATTAAATGTATCTCATTCATTCTTAATCATTCAAAACAAATGTCATTGATGGTTAGGCTTTAGGTAAGTGCTCTTCTAATGGTCTTGTGTACAGAAAACTGCAACCAAATATTGAATTATGCAAGTTCACGGTAGAAGACCAAATGCACCAACAGAAGAGTAATGAAGAGTGGAGATTCTCCCTTGCGCCCATGTGACGTCACGCATCACCCTTCCAGGAGGCAAAATGGCAGCTCAGTAGTGGCCTTCGGACTGCCACACAAAAATGCTCACAACTTTTTCATAAATGGTCAAGTATGCCTGAAATTTTTCTCATGGGCTCTCAATATTATAAGCTATCAACCTATGCATATACTTAAATTCCGTTGTCTATTCCTTTACGCCAACCGCAGGAGAAAGGGGGCTTTTTGTAGTCTAGTTTTTTTCTCTACGTCATATAGGAAATCCAATTGTGTGGCTCAGAGCAATAACGGCTTATGCCACTGTAGGAACTTTTCTAGACATTTGACTTTTTCAAATTTTGTGAACCATTCATATAATGTGCAAACTATCAGTTTTTATGCATATGCATTTTAATGATATTACATTCAGCCATATTTCTGCAAATACTAAAGACTCAATCTTTTTTTTTTTGGTAGTAATCAATGATCAGAATGGCGCCAAGGTGCTAACCACTAAGAATGATTTAACAGCAACGAAAACCTCACATACTTAAATAACCATTTATTTAATACAACCCCAATTCCGAAATAGTTGGGACAAAGTGTAAATTGTGAATAAAATCAAAACGCAATGACTTTCAAATCACACTAGCCAGTATTTTATTCACAATAGAACAGAGATAACATAGCAAATGTTGAAACTGAGAAAGTTTACAATTTTATCCACAAAATGAGCTCATTTCAAATTTGACGGCTGCTACAGGTCTCAAAAAAGTCGGGACAGGGGCCTGTTTAACATTGTGTAGCATCCCCTCTTCTTTTTTACACAGAGTGGAGGTGTCTAGGCATTGAGGAGACAAGTTTCTTGAGTTTAGCCGTTGGAATTTGATCCCACTCTTGTTTAATACAGGCTTCCAGCTGCTGGAAAGTTTTGGGTCTCCTTTGACGGACTTTTTGTTTAATTATGCGCCAAATGTTCTCAATCAGTGAAAGATCAGGACTGCAGGCAGGTCAGTTCAGCACATGGACTCTTCTACTGCGAAGCCATGCTGTTGTAATAGCTACAGTATGTGGTTTTGCATTGTCCTGCTGAAATACACAAGGCCTTCCTTGGAATAGATGTCATCTGGGGGGAGCATATGTTCCTCTAAAACCTTTATATATATACTATTCAAAAAAAGTAGGGGATATTTTATTTTGAGATCAAAATTTTCACATATACAAAGGGATACGAAACCATGTTGTATAGTTCCTTACTGAGGAAGCATTTCCAAAGAAATTCATCACCCAAACACATCAATGACACTCTCACGATCTGCACGGGATGCTATTGATGATCAAGGGGGTTGTGCCACAAATTTGCATGACTCTGAATTGGAAGGTTAGAGCCACTGTAAAGGAAGATTTTGAAGAGAAAGCATCAGATTATCAGTGGTTGAAGTCGTTAATTAAACAGAGACCATCGCCGCCTAACACAGGAGGAGAGATTCGTGCCCTTGGCATGCTACAGGTTGGCACAAGACAGGTCGTTGTGGCAAGGGCAATGAATGTTTCCCAGTCTGTCATCAGCAGATTATGGTCCAGACATCGTGCTACAGGGTCTGTTCAGGATAGACCACGATCCGGTCGACCAAGGGCAACAACTCAGGCTCAGGACAGATTCATCCGCACTATTGTCTTGAGAAATCGTATGGTAACAGCAAATCAGATAAGGTCTCAACTTCAAGGGATACTGGCTTGGTAGTGAGTGGCCAGACCATCAGGAATCGTCTGCACAGATTTCACTTACACGCCCAATGTCCTCGTGTCATTCCCTGTTTGAGGGATCGTCACATTAGGGCCAGACTCCAATGGTGTCGTCATCATCAACGCTGGGATAATCGCCCGATGGAACAACGTAATGTTCTCAGATGAGTCGAGGTTCACTGTGGACTTCCTTGACAGACGCAGGAGGGTTTTGGCGCCGACGTAACGAACGTTTCCATGACGTTAACGTCATTAGACATGATCCGTATGGGGGTGGATCTGTAATGGTGTGGGGAGGCATCACTGCTGCCGGCAGAACAGACTTGCATGTTGTTGCTGGACGTGTCACAGGGCAGTACTACTGGGACAACATCTTGGCACCCCATGTTGTGCCGTTTGCACGTCGTTATGGCCGCCGTTTCATTTTCCAAGATGACAATGCCAGATGTCATAGGGCCAGGATCGTTACAGATTACCTCCAGCAGCAGAATATCACCACATTACCATGGCCAGCACTCAGTCCGGACCTTTCCCCCATCGAGCATGTCTGGGACATGCTTGGACAGCGGCTACGCCAACGTCAACAACCTCCTGCCAATGTCCAAGAACTTGCTGCAGCATTGCAACAGGAATGGAATAACGTTCCCCAAAATGACCTGGGACGTCTCGTTAGGAGTATGCCACGCCGAATTCGAGCTTGTCTAGCCAACCGAGGGGTTTTACCGCTACTGACTCTGTTTCACAATGGTGGTAAATTTGCTGTGTGACCCTGTGTTTGTGTAACCCTTATTCTGGAGAATCTGTCCTTACTGACTGTACACAGGGTTTCGAATAAATTGACAAATGTTTCCTTAATGTTTTTATGTCATTTGTTTCCTTCCTGACCTCATGATCTGCATTTCATGGTACTTGTAAATCCAATATCCCCTACTTTTTTTGAATAGTATATATAGAGCTCCTTTTTAGCCAATTAACTGGCACCTCTTTTGCCAGTTACTTTCACTGTAATTTTACTATAAGAATTACAGCAGAGTTCCGTGTATGTTAAGTGAAAACCACAGTTAAATGCGCGCAGGACTCCACTTACAGTTAAATTAACTGGCAAGAAAGGTGCAAGTTTATACAGTGAAGTTGGCTTGGCAGGTGCGTATAGTATTACATTTACAGAGGGTAATTAAACCCAGCCTGCGGCAATTCGAAGTGAATTTAATATTTTGATAAGAAAGATTACCGGCCTACTTCGGCTGTAGTCTGAAAATATGCGAATGGGTGTGTAGGGATGGTTGCTGCTTACTGAACAAAGACAAGTCTATCATCATGTAATAGCTGTGCTCGATTTCAGCTTCATCTGCTGCAAAAGTCCGCTTCTTCGATGCGATTTATCAGAAAAGTCAACCAATTAGCATTTTTGAAAATTGTAAACATTTCCACCACGTGACTGAACTAGTTTCTCAGTGGCCCGTTGCATGTTTCTTGTGATTGACCTGTGGTCCTGATCAGCTGCCTAATGGTCCGTCTTGTGGTCCTTGTGGTCTGTCTGTGGTCTTTTTGGATCAGACCTGTTTTTCAGAGGTCCTAGTCCATTGCAGCTTTTCTGTCTTTTCCCCCCTTCTCGCTCCTGAACCCATGTGGTAAATTATTGATACCTATTAGTGTATTATTTAGTCAAGGGAAGCAAATAAACACCACAAATCATAATTATTTCTGAATTTTATTTTGGGACCAGTTCCATGTAGCAGGATCTCTGAGTTAACCAGTTAACTACTTAATGTGAACCCCAGAACAGACATTTTTGCTTCAGTCAATGATCAAGACTTGAGGAGGTGTCTAGGTTTTACTCGGTGCAGTTATTTGACTGAGTAATCTTGCTTTGTAGAACAGGCTGCAGTTGTCGATTAGGCTAAGGTTGTATTGCCATTGTTGTTGTGACATTAACTGATAAACCTGAGGAAGGAGGCCTCAAAATTTGGGATCAGTGTGGTATTAAGTGACTGTGTTAAATCAGTAATCAGTGACACCGGTGGTCAACCATGCCCAAAGTTAATGTCTGTGTGCCAAACTATGATTCTACACAAAGAGAACACCTTATCTGAACTTTATCAGCTGCCAGTCGCCGAAAAGAAATGAAAACGGTGGATAGTGCCCACAGTGCATTGTGAAAAATAACTGATTAAGTAATTATACTCGGGGGCTATTACCTTTACTTCATGCCAAACCCATACCACTTGCTGGCCTAACCTATCAGTTAAGTCTACTAGGTAACACTTTATTTTGATGGTCCTTGGTAGATGCTCAACAGACAAGAAATAGCATGTTAGCGACATAACGGTTGACGCTCAACAAAGGTTGATTTGTAGACAGATCAATAGTGTGAACAAAAACATCATCATACTATCTACTGACTATCTTAGACATAACCTTAATATTTATGTTGACAATCTACATTGAAATGTTAAGAGACGCTCAAGAAACTTTCATTAAAGTATCAGTCAACATGTTATTGATATCAGCGGAGCATCTACAAACATAACCCTGTGTATTTACCTGATCATCTATTGACAAGTTTTTGATAGTGAGTGTTGCATCATCAAGTACTGACTTCACTGGCAAATACTGATAAATTGCTCACTATGGATGAATGTTGATACAGGCACCACATTTACCTGATTATCTATTCATATTTTGTTGATGGTCAGTTGATTGTTCCCCTGAATGTTCACCTAATCATCTGCTGGAACGTAATTCATAATCAGTTGCTCATCTACAGGCGTCACATCGTATATTAACCTGATCATCAGTTGATGAACTGTTGATAGTCTATTGAGCGTCTCCAAGTATTAACCTGATCATCTGCTGATACTCAAGTTAAAGTTTCTTGAGCATCTATTAGCATCATACTGTAGATCGTCAACATAAGGATTAAGGTCGCGCGTAAGACACTTAGTAGACGGTGTGATGATGTGTTTGTCTATAGTATTTGAACTGTCTACAAATCATCCTTTGTTGAAAGTCAACCTTTATGTTGTTGACACGTTATTTCCTGTTTGTTGAGCATCTACAGAGGGACCATCAAAATAAAGTGTTACCATAATTTTTTCTAAGCTGAATTTAGCCTATTTTATCGGTGTTAGATCGCATATGGAGAGAAGCCGTGTCTTCAATTGCTATTGGATTATTACGATAATTGGATAACGCGCCAATAAAGGAAAATTATTGAGAATTACCAAGGACTAATTGTTGTCATAAACTAACGCCAAACTACCTTTGAAAGCAGGACAGCGGACTCTGTTCAAGTCATGTCAATCGGAAACGCTGACCCTGGAGTTGGTTTTAATTTCAACCATCCAAGGAAATGGTGAGCGAAACTCACGTTTAGTTCATGTGAACAAGCCACGATGCTCAGTAAAATGCAGTGTGTAACTGTACGTCTCGCTTCTTGACAGTCCATGCTGGCCCAAGTGAAGATTTCTTGTTTGGCTGAAATGAGACTGATTTGCTGCTGATGGACGGTGAGCAAAATGATTGCAAATTACCGGAGACATGATCGCATGAAGTATGATTAAAATGTTTGATTTGATGTTAATAATTTACTCATGCCTGTTTGTCAAAACAGGCTAGGCTCTTTAAGCTGGAAAATTGAACTGGATGGCGAGCCAAAAAAAAAAGGACTGTGTACTGTGCCAATTAAAGATCATTTTTTTTCCTATTTGATGCCCAATGAGTGACTTACCTATAACATCTTTGTTAAAAACTTCAAATGCATGAGGTTTAATGAGGCATGAATGTCACTCTAAAGGTTAGATGGTACTACAACACTGTTGATTTACTTTGTGCTATTTTTACAATGTAACGTTGTTGGCATAGCCTACGTTTGTAGCCTAGCCTACGCTACGCGCACACACACATAGACGCACACACACACAAACACAAACATTGTTGAAATTATGCTGGATGCTTTATTCTTTTTATGTGTTTTTTAGTTAATGATTGGGCTATAATAAGACCATGTTGGCTATGTAATCACTGACAACAGGGGAAATTTCATAGTGGTTGGTGGAAACCGGGACATTTTAGCGTCCCGACTGGCTTTTGTCGGGACTTGGGACACGCAACTCAAAACCGATACTGTCCCGGCAAAACCGGGACGTCTGGTCACCTTACGTTAAATGTATGTAGCTAGCATGCTAGCTAGCTACACGGAACTCCATGTTGTGACACGGAGCCCTTCGAACCATAATCGCAATGCATTTTCATAAAACAATATGCCAGTTTGCATAAGATAATTATGTTTCATAATTGTATGACTTTTGTCTGTTGTGATGTTACGATTAAATTTTTGCTTTCATAGCTCTTTGTATTATTCAGCATATTTTATCGCTCGCTTCGGAAGCAAGACAAGATGGTGGCGTTTCAATTTTGTTCCGATGCTATTTAGCCAATAGGAAAAGAGAGAGAGAATGGTCAATGCTGTTTAGCCAACTGGAAAAGTGAGAGAGAATGGCCGTGCAAGAGATTCTCGTTCCCATTGAAAATGAATGGGCTCCATTCATTGTCAATGGGAATTTTTTCATTTATAATTATGAATTATTAGCAAACTATGATTAATATTGCTATGATTTTGAATAGCAACGATCTGCATGTATTTTAGAATCATTTGGTATGCGGGTTGTGTGGGTAGTATGAAAAATGTTGGAGGAGATTGTGTTTACAAAATTGGAAGAAAGAATAAAAATAACTAGAATGAGAGTTAAAGAAAGTTTGCATGTGATATAGGCATGGGCAACGCTCTGCATAAACTCTAATGGAATGCGTAACAGCTGAACTGGGGCGGTAAACAAGCCTCAGAAAACTTATAAAAAATGATGTAAATACCATTTTCATACAAAAAGAACACCATGGTTTGATTAAAAGCGACCTTTTCAATAGGATACCCGCATTTCATACATGAACTCTGCGTATTACGGCCAAAAACGCGATTTGAACAGAGCTATTGTTCGCCCGTTGGATGAATGCGTGACCTCAATTAGCGCCGTGTTTACAAATTTTCAAGTGCACGGTGTGGCAAAAATAACCATTTAGGAGGTAGATTTGAAATAGTCCGCGCCGACGTCTTATCCCAGCTATGGCCCTGATTTGCTTACAGCCATCTAATTTGAGAAATTACGAGTCTGTTCGTCCAGGCTAGACCTCCAGGGGATGCGAAATAAGTTCGACAGAAGTTGGTGAAGTTCGTCGCGAGTTCGCCGTGATTTCTTCTTAACAATAGCAAGAAAGGTGACCGTATTTTTACTCTACCCGACATAGTTTGTTGACAGAATGTCCTGTGACCCTATTTGTGAAGTGTCAGTAAAATATACCAAGGAATAAACCGGCGCCAGGCCTTTGAAGCCCACCGGTCACAAGATTCATTCACGTATACGCTTCAATTCGAGACTGCAAGGATGGAAATCTGAATAATCAATTAGGAAAAATTCTCGGCTCTTGGTATTTCTGTATATCGTTTAAACATTTTGTTAATCGGATTATGAAACAAGACTGAAAATAAGCGCCCGCTTTTTGTTTGGAGGTAAATGCGCGTATTTAAAGTAGAATACATTGTATATTGAGTAAGCATTGAACTCTGCATAAGTCGAACTGTTTTAATATTTGTTGATGACATTGCTTCGGCTTCCTGGAAGCAAGTACGCGCAAATCTGCTGTCTAGTGAGCATTTCAGGTTTGATGTACTGAGTAATAACGCCGCGGAAACTTAAACTGGCCCGTCATTCTGCCGAATAGTCTTACTAAACTAGTTAATCGTCTGATTGCTAATCAAGCAAAGGGGAGGTTTCTGCCTCACCAAACTAACCCCCAACTGCACGTCACTGTGTTTTACTATGAATTATTCACAGTAGCTCACTGAAACTATCATGGGAGGAGGGTATATGGACAAAAAAAACAGTGCAAAGTGTTTTTTTTTTTAATCACCACGGGTTATTGAAGGGGGAAAGTTTGATTCATTTCGTAGCAGTGGGAGGGCAAACAACTGCCGGCATCAGCGACTTCACTGCATTTTATATGGTAATGGGCGAGTAGCATTAATGTTTGCCCTCCCACCGATAATTTTGACATTTTTGCAGGCCATTGATCCAAAAAAACTTCACAGGCAACCCATTCATACGATTTTTCAATATAAATGCAAAGCCTAATGTTTGTTGAACATAATTGGGTGAAATTCAATGCATTTTCCATTAAAAAGGGCCTAGGGGGCGCTGCTGTACTTCAGAAAAGGGGTAGATGACTTTAGCATCATTTATTTCTGTTCGGGTACCCTAATGGATAATTTGGCGTGGTTTATTTCTGAATAGACTGTATTTTCGAAAATGCCCTCACGCTTCACCCCCCAATTTTCACAATGGGTTTTGTTGAAAAATGCCGAAATCAGCCATTTATGGGACCCTGTGGCTCTGAGACCCTTTCCTGTCAAGGTGTTGGACTTGTGGCAAACTCTTCGTCTGTGTCTTCTGTACTTACCCGCAAAAAATCATTGGAAAATAATAAAAACTTTGTTCTCAGCAACTCAAGAAATGTTGTCATTTTATTAATTTGTATTGCCCATGCCTATGTGATAGCACACATACAATCTGTACAATGTGATGTTTATTTTTGCATTGTCTTGCACTGTGCTGTATGATAAGGTGCAAAGTGTCTTCCTTACTGATAAGCAAGTATGGTAAACTATGATGACTGTCCATTGCATGGTCAAAGTGACCGGGGCATATGTATGGTAAGGGTTTATTTAGTTGTCAAGCTACATCATTGGTATGTAGCATCATAAAAGTTATTTGGATGATGCTGATCTTCTTTATTGTTGTTGGTAATGGTTCAGGTATATATGTTTTTATTATCTTTATACCGGTTTTACATGGCTATTGATGCACTATCATCGTTATTGACATGTTAGTATTCACAGCATATGATTATAATAGAATTATTGTTCATCAAAGTCCAACTTGTTGTGCTGGACGATACATGTCTGACATTTATGATCATTCTTTTGCTTTTATCAATATAGTAGAATAGACATTGCTCAAAGATGTATTATTACTTTTTAATTATTACTATTATCATAATTTTTTTATTGGTAACAGTAATTTCTGGACTGGCAGCATCACCACCTTGTAAAGCAGCTGTAGTAATTGAGAGGCACAGGGTTCAAAGGGTGGTGCAGTCAGCCCAGCGAGTTTTTGGTGCTGTATTGCCTAACCTGATGGACTTACACAATATGAGGTGAGGACCCCAGTCACCCAAACCATGGCCTCTTCTTGAAGAAGCTGTCCAGTCGGAAGCCTGGCTATGTGAACATTGTAGCCAAGATCAATTTCCAAAGCCACAGCTTCTACCCCCATACTCTCTGTAAGACCAATAAGACGTGCGCTGCTCTCTCAGTATGAATTACTGAGCTGCTTCCTTCATCTTTCTGCTCATTGCTATTGCCTTTACAATATCTTGTAAATACAGAATGTTAGTTTATTTGAGCCTACTTTGTCTTATATTGTTATTGTTACTGAATGATGATGACATTTTTATTATCTTTTTTCTTATGATTGTCATTGGGTTTGAATTTTGTAAACTAATAGAGATGCATATTAATCTCCTTAATAATAAAACTTGAAAAATTTGAATTGATCACATTTATGATGCGCTTTCATAAAAATGTATAATTATACACACCAGTGCATAATATACTTGTAGGTTGTATTGCAAAAATCATTATGTATATTCACAGTGTTTGTTTTTTTAAAGCCTACTTTGTCTTACATTATTGTTATTTGTTTTTTTTTAATCATAATTTTGTCTAAGTAGTTTAATTGGGTTTGAATTTTGTATACTATGAGAGATTCATTTTCTACTCCGTATTCCTATCCCAGCATATCTTTTGGGCGAGAGGCAGGAATATACCCTGGACAGGTAGCCAGTCCATCGCAGGGTATATACCATACGCTCACTCATACATTTGGGCAATTTAGTCTCCAGTTAGCCTGATATGCATGTCTTTGGACTGTGGGAGGAAACCGGAGCACCTAGAGAAAACCCACGCCGGCACGGGGCGAACATGTAAACTCCAACCAGAAACACCGCAGGCGGATTCAAACCCACAACCTCCTTGCTGGGAAGCCAACCTCCGTGCTGCCCCACTGACTAAGATGAATAAGGGAAGACAAAATCTCACTGCTTTGAACGGCATGTGGATATGATGAGTCACAAAACTTGAACAATTTGATTATGTATGTTCGTGTTATTATAGATGTTTGATTTTTGTTTTTATTATCATTGGTTCTATTATTATTATCATCATCATTTTTGATTATGATAATATAATAGTTATATTAATATTAATTAATAGTGTAATGATATTAATATAATACAGAACCCTCCCCAGGAATGCAAAGTGTCTTTTATAGTTTCTATGACGATAATGATATTATGAATATTACTGTTATCTTTATATTAATAATATTACTGGTCATCACCAAATAAAAATAATCAAGCATGGTTGACTGTTCAGTTTTCGTGTCAGCACAGATTTCGAGCTGAAGTAAAGAATGCGTTACTCTCGCCGACGGGCTCTCACGTTGTTTTCATTAGCAACAATGTTTTTCCTAGCGTTTGTGAAGAATTACCGCATGAAAATGAGCTAAAGGCCAACAAAAACACTTAACTGTATGAAATGTTAAATTCCGCATGGCACGCGAAAAAATTATTCAGCAGGAAAACTGGTGAAGGCAGAGCACTTCTTAAACATTCGGACATGCTGTTTTTTTTTTGCTCACATTTTGCCACCCCGATTGTTTTACGTTGAACCTGTGTGTGTTAACGAAGGACATGTCAATGATTGTTAAAAAATTTATGTTATTGCTGACTTTGCTTCAATCCATCCCTTGCTTGGCAGCATGAAAAGTGAACACACCAGCGTAACACACTAAACTCACCTGCGATCGCTTCTCATTGACTTCCTTGATGAAAGCAGATTGCATCTGTCGTTTAGGACCGATTTCTTAAAAAATCGCACCCCCTTTAGCTCGCAACAGTATACAATCTCTGGCGGAGATGTTTTCATCAAACTGTCAGCTACTGTTCGCTGCGGAATGTTTACATCTACCACGTGTACCGAGGGAAGTTCGCAGTCGGGTGAGCACTGGCAAACCAGGCGACTGTCTTTAAAGTGGCTAAATTGACAAGTGATAACGCAAATCTATAATATTTTTTGATCGACATAAAATGATAGAGGGCTGACTGCAATAAATAGTTCTGTCCAGATGTTTTACATTGGACATAACTGTTTATTGCAGTCAGCCCTCGATATGTGGACATTTACTGAGGAGAAAACATCATAGCAGAACCCTTAGTTTGAAGGCATAATGTTGTCTGACATCGATTTCATGACCTTCAGCAGAAAGTATTCATGTCACCTAATTTTATAATTAGCAGATCATCCATCGGTTCTTGAGTCCCTGTAACGTTACGCTGTCAGACGGCTCTGGGTGCTGAATGTTTACGTGAAATAATGTGCATTTAAAAAGGGCTTTTACCAGCCAATTTGTTTGTTGCAGAATATTACATCTTGGCCAATAAAAGCCCGTTTTAAATGCATATTATTCCACGTAAACGTAAATAGATCGCTAGGACCAGGAAGCTAGGTATCTCGCTAGGTAGCTAGCCTGCAATTTAGGCTATCAATACTGGGACGGATTATTTCAAATTAAATCAAGTAATATATTGTTGTATTTGTGTGTTTTGCTGTTTATTGCATTATTATACCTAACTGGACATAGCTAAGCGTTTTTGTGGTCATTTGTGCGGTATGTATGAATTTTACTAATATTACGTGGCTAGCTAGCTAGCTTCCCAGAAGAACTGAGCCATGCTAACGGGCCAAGCGCATTGTTCTTCGGTCTTCGTATTAACAAGGAGACCACTGCGGCTCGTAGGCCTATTTGCTTGCTGCCTGCGGAGCCTGGATTGTTCTGTATTATATTGTTTTCTTTGTCTGCTTAGGTTACCTTTGTATTATTTTAGCTAAATGAACATATTGAAGAATTTTTGTGAACATTTGTGCTGTATGTAATTATTTCGTTCTAAGTGTGTAGCTAGCATGCTACACACATAAAAACAATAAAACAATATGCTAGTTTGCATAAAATAATTATGTTTCATAATTGTATGACATTTGTCTGTTGTGATGTTACGATTAAATTTGTGCTTTGATTGCTATTTATGTTGTATTACTCAGCATATTTTCGCTGTATACTGCCTGTTTATAGTTGGCGGACAAAGCGATTGCGGATTTTGCATAGAATTGTAGCTGATGCAGTTCGCTTGACAGTCATCTGGGCTTACTGGAATCACCGATTTTTTTTAAAGATGGTATAACGTATTATATCGTCTTCTGTGTCTAGTTAGCTCCGTCTTACGTTTTGTTTTACCTAGCTGGACGTAGCTAAGCATTTTTGTGGTCATTTGTGCAGTGTGTATACATTTTACTCACATTACGTGGTGAGCTAGCTAGCTAGCTGCCCGGGAAAAACTAAGCCATTCCTCCGAGACAAGCCCATTGTTCGTCGGTCTTCGTAATTAAAGTCGAGACCGCTGCGGCTCGTAGGCCTATCTGCTTGATGCCTGAGGAGCCTGGATTGTCGTGTATTAAATTTTCTTTGTCTGCTTAGGTTATCTTTGTATTATTTTAGCAAAATGAACATAACAAAAAATTTTTGTGAACGTTTGTGCTGTATGTAATTATTTCATTATAAGTATGCAGCTAGCATGCTAGCTAGCTACATGGAACTCCGTGCTATGACACGGAGCCCTGCGAACCATAATCGCTATGCATTTTCATAAAATAATATGCTAGTTTGCATAAGATAATTATGTTTCATAATTGTATGACATTTGTCTGTGGAGATGTTACGATTAAACTTTTTGCTTTGATCGCTATTTACTTTGTATTATTCAACATATTTTCGCTCGCTTCGCAAGCAAAACAAGATGGTGGCGTTTCAATTTGTCCCAATGCTGTTTAGCCAATAGGAAAAGAGAGAGAGTATGGTTGTGCAAGAAAGTCTCGTTCCCATTGAAAATGAATGGGCTCCATTCATTGTCAATGGGAATTTTTTCATTTTTAATTGCTAATAATTCATAAACCATAATTAATATCAATATGATTTTGAATAGCAACGATCTGCACGTATAGTAGAATCATTTGGTATGCAGGTTGTATGGGTAGTATGAAAACTGTTGGAGGAGATTGTGTTTACAAAATGGGAAGAAAGAGAAAAATAATAAGTTGAAAGATCCTGAGAAATAACAATAGTTTGCATGCTTCACATGCAAACTAATAATAATAAAAATAAGTTGAAAGATCCTGAGAAACAATTAAGTCTGCTGTAAGGGTTGTGCTTCACACACTGATGATATGCACGAAGGACAGAAGGTTGAGGACTGAACGCAGGCGCAAGGATGGACTTGGTTGTATTTATTATGCATACTGTGCAGCTGGAAGGCACACAAGAAGCAACTGCAGTTGCAGGCATCAAATTGAACATGAGTGAATAATTCCAAAAAAACAAAGTTTATTAGTTTGAACATTAAATACCTTGTCTTTGTAGTGCACTCAATTGAATACACCACCCTGCATGTTGAAAAAAATTTTCTGTTGATTTCCCAAAAAGGCCTCATATTACCTAATTTGAGGATGCTGAGTTAAAAAAAATGCAAGAAAAAAGTTTCTATCACAATTTTTTCACAAAATAAAAATGAAGATATTCCTTATTATATACTCAGAGGCAATGAAAATGCAACACTCTAAATTTTGGTTTATTTTTGCTCAGGACCTGAGTAGTCCAATTTGAGTTCTTAAGTGACCATTGGGATCACAATGTGTACCTCGTTACACATAAATTATTATCATGTAACTCAACAGTGTGAGTTGGACTCTTATCAATCCATATTGAGTACAACATATGGGATTAGGAGTTGTGCAAGTACAGTGGTTGAAATGAAGGAGGGGTTGTCTTACCTATATAAAGGCATGATAAAAGCCACACAAAAAACATTTTTAGGTGTTATAATGCCACGTCTGTCGACTGAACAATGGAACAGGGCCCTGGGTATGCTAGAGGCGGGAGTAAGTGCCCGGCAAGTGGCTCACCGTTTTGGGTGTAGTACATCCAGCATCAGTACGTTTTGGGTGTAGTACGTCCAACTGGGACGTGCTCTTTCATCAAGAGTACCCAGCCCTCAAACCAGGCAGCAACTCCAGAATGCACTACAGGCAGAGTGGCGACAACTTCCCCAAGACAACCTAAGACGCTTAGTCAGGTCCATGAGGAGATGTTGTACTGCCTGTTTGGATGTTCGTGGGGGTCACACCCGATACTGGCTGTTCTTTTGAGTTGATTTTTAAATGTGTGTTCCGTTCAGTCTTGTTGTGATTTTCCATTTTCAACTTGTGCTCGTTATGTTTAATGCATCTGTTTATTATTGTCCAAATCGGCTCATTAACACATTTAATTCATCAAAGTCAACCCACCCAACATATTTGAATTGTTAAAATAAGAAAAAAAATTGGGTCACAAAATTATTTGAATCCAAACTGGTGTTGCGTTTTCATTGCCTCTGAGTATATCATATAAAGCGACTTTTATGCACCGATCAAAACAGCAACAAATGCTATTTGGGTGCAGTGAAACACCCACAGATGTAGCAGAAAACATCTGTATCATGTCTGCATTTTCCTTTGTCAGTGGCCATATTACTACGCCTGATATCAGGATTATTATTATTATTATTTGTTTTTATTTTGGCATGATTGTACAGTCGTTTCATGACAATTTCAACACAACATGTATCATGACCGAAAGGGTCGCGGGAGAAGCGAGATCGCTTGTCAAAGTCCCGCCCCCAACTCCCAGAAAAACAGTTTGATTATGGTTAAGATATCATAAAGATTTATAAATCACAACAGAGCTGAGTGTCCATTTACACTACGATTTAAGCGTCACAACATAAGATCATAAAGATTTATGAACATCATGAAGAATTTTAATCACAATATAGCTGAGTGTCTATAAACAACCCCTATTGTTTATGCCCGTTATGGTTCCGTTTAATTTATCCAATGCCATTTTGTTAGATAAGTTTATAGTTATTCAAACATGCACATTTCAAAAGATACTTAAAGACCTTCAGATTGTCTGCCATTCTAATATTGTCTTCAAGTATGTTCCATGCACTGACTCCAGCCACAGATAAGGAGTGCTCACTCCGAGTCGATTTGACCCTTCTCGTTTGCAACAACATTCTGCCTCTTAGGTCATGGATACATTCACGTTGAAGAAATAGGCATTGTATATTTCAAGGCAATTCTTTGTGGTATCCTAAATATACAATTTGCAAGGAGTTGAATTTTATTATATCCTGTAATTTAAGAAACTTTGCCTTAATAAACAAATCGTTTGTATGAGTTCCATAAGGAACGTAATGAATAATTCTAAGGGCCTTTTATCTAATTTGCAGTTACAAATAGCAAAAACTGGTAGATGATCAGTAATGTCATTTATCATGATGCCACTAAATATATCAGAATCTAATACATTAGTATACACATTATCTATCAAGGTGGCACTGTGTCTAGTAATCCTGCTTGGTTTTGTGATTAATGGTTGCATACCCATGGCATACATGGTGTTAATATAATCCTCTATTACAGAGCTATTATTTGGATTTATCAAGTCAATATTAAAGTCCCCACACATAAAAACATTTTTCTGGTTCATATTGGCGAGTAATTCACCCATACATTTACTAAAAACATCAATTTGCGAATCCGGTGCGCTGTACACACAACAAATAACCGTATTTTTACCTTTCAACCTAGGAATCTCAATTGTAAGGCATTCCATTACATTTTCCACAACATTTGATTTGCATTCTAGTACCTGGAAGTTTATGGCCTCATCAATAAATAGTCCAACACCCCCACCAGCTTTATTCAGTCTGCTCTTACACACGAAGTTGTAACCCTCCATGTAGAAGTCCTTGTCCTTTTCTTCTTTAATCCAAGTTTCCGATAATGCGATGATGTTGAACGGATTAGCAAATGACAGAAGGTATTCCTTTATTTGGTCAAAGTTTGCATATAGACTCCTACTGTTAAAGTGGATAATGGACAAACTCCCTTCCATTTTAATGTTCTTGTTAAATTTGTCTACAGTAAAGTATCCACATGCGTTTGTTTCGTTGTAGAAAAAATGGTTATCGGATCAATTTCTTCATTAGGGTCTATTCCTGAATGATGGTGACTTGTTGTTAAAAAGCCAGTTTCCTGATCTACAGTTTGGTTCATCAGATAACTGCGCATAGAGATTTGTCAAGGATTTTAACCTGCCTCAGTGGTCAAAATTCTCCAGATCCCGCATCATCTTGATCAGCATCGGTCTGGTAGTTTCCGGTGAAGACCCATTTGGTTTGATGAAAATTCTGCAGTTAGCCGACCAAGTGCTGTGTATCTTACCCGCTTTCTTTAGTTGACGAGCTTTCCATGCGATGGTTGCATTGTGCTTGGTGAGGTTTTCATTTATGAAAACATTGGATCCTTCGAGATTTTTCCCTTGCTTCAACAGAGAGATTTTGTGCTTGTTGCTTGTAAGTCGTAATAACACGGCCCGTGCTGTACTCCGGTCTCCGCTTACATTCCTTTTCGGTAGCAGATAACATGAATCCACATTGCTGGGGTCCAGAGAAATACTTTTGGACCGAAGGAATTCCATCACCTGCATTTCCACAGATTTATTGTCCTCCTCGTCTCGATCGATTAAGGATTAAGCACAAAATGATGCCCTTAGAATCATTCCACATGTGAAAATCAGCAAAGAATTGAACAAATAGTTCTCACCTGGCTCAGAGGAAAATAGAAATCATTCATTGTGGCAAGTTTTTCCAGTGGTTAAGCACTTCTTAATCATACAAGTGGTTGTCGAAAGTGACAATACTATGAAATGCACATCATACATTGTGAGAAAATGTGACGTGCTAGAGCAAAACTGACACTATTTTTGGAATCAGCACCCTAAAGTTAGTAAGAAACAAGAATTGAATTTTATTCAGCAAAAATGATGCAGGGCGGTGATATAGGTCGAATGGAATTTGCAAATGATTGTATTCTGTTTTTATTCACGTTTTACGCAACGTCATAACTTGGAATTGGAATTGAAGTTTGTAAAATAAAACCTGGCTACTGTTAGCAAGATTTTGTCCAATGAATCGGTTGTGAATCGGTATAACAGCAAAGATAAATTACGTGTTGGCATAAGATTTGGAAAATCTACCTATTCTATCTGTAACTGATGCCAACGTTTCTCCAGCCTAGCTCAAGCTTATAGGTGATGGGAGACCTGCGTTGACTGAATTCCGTTGGTGCTGCATCATCTTTCAAAATCTTCTTATGTTCACTAAGCAATGCCATCACATCTTTTGCGTAAACATGCTCCTTGAAACAACTGGGTAAAAAGTGTGCAGAACATAACTGGTGACTCTTCATTGGGATGAAGTCCTGCAGTCCAGTGTTGTGCAACCACTGTACCAACAAGTCAGGTTTCACCATGGGAAATCTGCGCAAGTTTATGCCCATGGGTAGGTCAGAGTTTCCTGTTTTGTTGGAGCAATTTACAGCCGCCCACAGCGGCATTAAGACTGATTTCGTTGCTCAGGTTTGAGGAATGATTGATAATATCGAACCTTGATATTCTGTCATAAAATTAAGCTGCAGCACAAGTGATAATCAAGACTAATTTGTTTCCACTTTATATAGACCAGTCGACTTCCTGGTGTCCAAGTGCGTCATATCATTCGGGACATTGCCACACAAAGTATTTTTGATTGGCTAAAATATATGGAATGGCAGCATTCGTGAACTTGTGCTAATGAGTCGTATACCAGAGGTTTGACGTTTGATTACTTGGAACATAAAAATCGTAAAAATTTGCAAAAAATTTGATGGAACGAGAGGAACATGTACCTTTATTGGGTATGAGCTGAAACAAATGTTTTCTTTGCCTTTAAGGTCACAACTGTAGACATTGAGCCTTTTGATCCTGTGTTGCTTTTAAGAGGTGTGGCACATGTAGTGAGTTCAATGTGGTGTTCTTTAAAGGTTGGAAATCAGGAAAATGCATACAGGCATCACCCAAAGTGTTTTCCTCTTTGTACTGGATGATGATGTACTCTGGATAAAGCATCATTTTCAATCTGTGCATTGAATGATGGCAGGACATTAAGCCAAAAACATGCTTTAATGATCCTGGCATTATCTGTTTTATTCCCTGTGATATATAATGGGTATTTAGGGGCAGAATGCACCAATGTCAAGATTTGCTGTCATTCCTATTCATGCAATCATGGTAAAAATCTGGTTTGTTTGTTTGTTTATTTATTTTATTTGTTAAATGTAGAATGTGGATAACTCTCAAATCAAGAGATGCCCAATAGGATTATTTCTACAGTTTCTGAAGGCACAAGATGTAAAAGCAAACACAATATCGGCACCCATCATTTGAGGCCAAATGGCATTGGATGTATGTTAACTCCTCTGCGCTAGCAGACATAGAGCTGCCCTATTTATGCACGCAGTTACACTATTCTATCAATAGATAACACTGTGATACGACGCAAATATGGGTATCGAACTTACCCGACAACACATGAGGGAAAACGGACAAGCCCCCACATTACGTTATGCCTGGTTTGGGGGAAAACCTGAGCACAATATAAAACGCGACTCCCCTCTTTCCCCGCTCCCAAGGATGTCCAGTGCCACAGCAAATGCAGTCCAATGAAGAACGATGTATTCATCATTCACAATGGTTATGGTTGATAATATCAGGGTGAGCATGGCCTAAAATAACAAACAAAACAGTCTGGGAGTACACTAACTTACCTACTTGCAAAATGAAACAATAAATAAAATCTCATCTGACTCCCTATCTTAAACAGGAGAAAAGTCTGGGCTATAGAAACAAAATGGGCTTCCCAACCCTACAGCTACCAAGACTGCTTTATAGAAAAAGACTGGTGTGTACATTTTGAAGGAGACAACAGGTTGATCATCGCAGTAACTTTTATAAAACAGCACAGCACAGTCGGACGGGGTTGGCCAGTGTGGCACAGTCTGGTTGGGAGCCAGGAAAAAGAGGAGAGTGACGCTGGTCCCCCTTTAACATAGGCGCATTGGTCTCTGTACCAATCATCAGCCAGCACACCTGCTGAAAAAAATTAGCACAAACAAAACAGCACCAGCCTGCCACAAGGAGGCAGAAAACCACAAAAAACACATTTCCATAAAATACAGCCTACTATGACTCGGGTTGTAACACCCCCCCGCCATTTCTTCCCCCTATGAAATGTTTGATATCTACCGACAGTGCCCCTTATGTGATGAATTTCAATATTGAAATCCTGCAGCAATAACGATCTGCGCAGTAGATGCTGATTATGATTACGCATGTGTAACAAAAACACGAGAGGATTATGTTCCGAATACACATGAACTGGGACTGCGGCTAACCCAACATAAACTTCAAAATGCTAAAGGGCCAAAATCAGCGCCAAGGCCTCCTTCTCAATCGTACTGTAATGCAGCTGATACTAATTAAATTTTTTTTGAAAAGTAACACACAGGTTGATCAATACCCCACTCATCTTCCTGCAACAGCACTGCTCCTGCACCTTGTGCACTGGCATCTACCTCCGTTTTAAAATGACGCGTAAAATCAGGAGCAGTCAACACTGGCGTGCTGCAAAGGAGAGCTTTGGCAGCATCAAATGATTCCTGACACACAGAAGTCCAATAAATTGACTGGAAGGGCTTACTAAACTGGCAAGGGGCGCCACTACACTTGCAAAATTTTTACAAAACCCACGATAGTAGCCACATATCCCCAGAATACTGTGAAGTTGGCGCCATGTTTCTGGCACAGGAAAATCCAGAATTGCCTGGACTTTACCCATCAAAGGGCACACCTGCCCTTGCCCTACCTGCTTCCCCAAGTACGGAACCACAGCCTTGCTGAACTCACATTTAGCAAGATTCAAAGTCAAACGGGCACCCTTCAATCAGCTAAAAACCTCCCGCAACGTCTCCACATGCTCAAACAGGTGGACGAATAACACACAGTGTCATCGAGGTATGCCTTGCAATTTTTAACACCAGAGAGGACGGTACTCATCAGACTTTGAAAGGTGGCAGGATTATTTATTAACCCAAATGGCATGACCGTATACTGAAGAAAATGGTTGAGAACAAAAGTAGGGGCCTCAGATGCACGAGATGAAAGGGGAACCTGCCAATATCCTTTTAACAGATCCTATTTAGTGACATACTTGGCTGACTCTACACGGTCCACACAGTCATCCATATGCAGAAGAGGGGAAGAATATGGCTTATAAATGACATTTACCTTTCAATAATCAATACACAGTCGAGGCGTTTGGTCAGATTTCGGTACTAGAAGCGATGGTGAGCTTCACGGACTGGAGCTCGGCACAGCCAAACCATTTTCAAGTAGATGTTCAACCTCTCTCTGCATTAAAGCCCGCTTTGCTGGATTAACGCAATATGCATGCTGCTTAATTGGCTTATGATCACCATCATCAAGATCATGCTGAATGTTTGTGGTTCGTGTATGTCTATCACCAAATATCGGGGCGTGACAAACGAATAAGATGACAGCTATCACTTCTGGCAGGCTCAGATAAATACTTCAAATGCCCCTCCAGATTTTCCAAAATCTTGGAATTCTCCAGATGTGCACAAGGCACCAAGATCGACTTCTCAAAAAAACCATCCTCCATGAGATAGTAAGGCGGCGACACCACCACTCTCACCGGAGCAGCACGTATAACGAGACCAGCATCAGACTTACTGGATTCATCACAGCCAACATATGGCTTCAACATATTGCAGGGATGGTAACAGAGGTTCATGATTTCAGCTGAAACCTAGCCGGAGGTCTGGGGCCCCAGCCGGGTCCAGGGCAGAGCTCGGTAGGGGGTTCACGGGGGCTTTACCCCTGCGAAGCCCCTGGGTTTTGAACATTAGTGTATAATTTGGAAGTCATCTAAACTATCAATAACTAAATACACAGACATATTGCCGTGCTAATATATATGTTTTTGCAAAGAAAAAAAAACCACTTGAGAAACTCAACTAGGTTTCAAGAACTCGCCAATTTGCCACTACAGAAACACTACCGTGGTAAGTACAGGTGCTGCAACACCCCAAAATTTATTTATCCGAAATTAAATAAATTAAAGCGCACGTTTGTTATTTCAATCTACTTGCCACCTTTAACCCTTGTCCAACCAAAGGGGGGGGTGGTTACCACCCCCCCAACAGATTTTTTCCTGTCACACAAAAACGTTAACAGATATGATCGAATGCTTCTAGGTAATTGTTTATTCATCCTTTGCAATCATTTTCATGAAAAAAACAATGAGGGTACCTCACCCCCTGGGGGTAGGGTAGGCCGTCAAAGTCGAAGGGTAGGGGGGGTGGTTGCCACCAGCGTGAATTTTTGCCTGTTTTTGATACAAAATATGCTTACAAATTAGTTGCAAATAGTATGCTATTATTATGTTTCATGCACAAAGAACTTTGTAGACCACACTGATTGTCATCCTTATTGATTTATTGATGTAACTTGTCCTTGTATTAGTAAATCTTGGAATAACAATGACCGACAGTGACCAGTAACCTTGTAGGGATCTTCACCTAATAATATTAGAGGTGCATGACCGACACTTCTACTTGTGTGTTTGACTGGTTACTGTACTATATACTATTTTTATACTGTGCTATAGGCCTACTATTAAACAAGTTCATAGAATTGTTCATAAAGTTATTCTCATAATTCATAGATAAACCTTTTATGCAAGTGTGTTCTATCATCATAGGGAAAAACAAAGTAAAGAAAATGTGAAAAATGTACAGAAAACTATTTGTTTTCCTTTTGTGTGTGTTTTTCCCTAAATGAGTTATTTATGACATCATAGTAATGTCAAATTTATGTTACTCGTGAGTTTATAACATTTATAATTATACTAAAATATTAATTGTAGTATCAGTAATTCTAGAGGTTACAGAAAGTTACTTATTTTCAGCTAAAACTAATAAAAATATAAAAAAAACATGGATTTTTGTCATTTGATGTTTTTTCCTAATATGGTGTTAGTTATGACGTCTGTTGAAATGTGTTTTATTTGTACTTGATTTGAAGAGAGGACATCTGTAGCTGTACACTGATGCCAAACAAGATGATGTTTATCGCTTAATTTCGAAATAATCGGGGGGGTGGTAACCACCCCCCCCTTGGTCGGGGTTGTAATAGAAAAACCCTCGGTTGGACGAGGGTGGAACAAGACATAGCTGCCGGATAGCTCACTTGGTTAAGGCACTGCATTGCAGTGCAGAAGTGACTATCATGTTGCAGGTTCGAGCCCCGGTCATACCAACCGGCAGTGGTCGGCAGCTTTTTCAGAGTAGCGCACAATTGGCTATTGCGCTACAGGGTTTCAAATTGGGAAGGGACTGCCGGGAAAGGGAAATTAAAATAAACAGCTTTGTTCATTGCTCAAGCGCCTCCTGTTGGCCAGACGGGCGATCGTCAGGAAGATTCAAAGCCTGTTCATGTCCGGGTATCCTCTGCCCTCGTTCCGAACTTGCGAAGATTCAACCAATGAGTGTATAAGAAGCAGTGGCTGACAGGCACGTGCTTCAGAGGAGAGCCGTGAACTGTCTTCACTCTCCTGAATTGGCAACAAGGTGTCGCAAATGAGCAAGCCTTGTACATAGTTTACCAATTGGGCATTCCAGATTCGAGTGGGATTGGAGAGGCCAAATTTATTAAAAATATATATATATATTGAGACAGTGATAACACCGGCAAAGTGCAGTGGCTGTTCATGTTCGCTAACTGAAGCTCCATAATGTTTTAAGCTGAAATCAGATATCACACAGGCCATATAGCTTGTTCAAAATGAAATGAACATAAACGTTAGCTGGCTGGCTACACAGCCAAGCTCGTTGAGCATCTAACAAATCATAGTTTATATTTTAGTGATCTATTGAAAATATTGGTCCGTGATCATGAAGTTAAAGTTGCATGCAAAATGAAATGCCTTTCAGGCATCATCAGAGCGAGCAGAGCAACATTACGCGGCAAACAAAGTTATTCTCACCGTGAACGATTACTGACCAGCAAAGGGCTATATTAACTTCTGATCGGACCATTTCTAAAATTTTTTTGCGGGATGATGGGTCTTAGCTGACCTAGCTAGTTAATATTGTATGTTCATTCCTAATCATGCTAGCCAACAGAGGGAATTTGATTAATTTAGGTATTACGTTTATTAGGTTTACTGATTCATTCAGTACACGGTGGCAAGCATAGCCAAGTTCAATGATAACTTACACTCCAAATGATATTTCAATCAACCAGTATATATATCATATTGCGTTTTGATTTTGGTCCGAGCCATGGAGAGAGATTCTCGAGCCAGCTCACAAGCATGATGTAACCTCTCCCTGAATGAACTCACAAAGTCTAAAATATTTTATTGGCTTTGGCTTGTCCACCAGGCACCTCTCCTGTTACATTTGTAACGGGCCACGTAGAGTATGTCCAAAAACAAACTCAGCCGGGCTAAACCCAAGCGATTCTTGTGTGGTTTCCTGAAAAGCAAACATTAACAGTGGCAAACCCTCATTCCACTCCCTGTTCCACTCAGTGCAATACTTGCGAAACATAGATTTTAACATCTGATGGACCCTCTCCAGCGCGCCTTGGCTCTCCGGGTGGTACACATTGGAGACCTGATGCCTGACCGACAGCTCCGCCATCACCTGAACAAAAGCGTTCAACATAAAACTAGACCCTAGATCATTTTAAATACGTTTTGGCAACCCAAAGGTAGAAAAGAAACTAATCAAAGCTTTGACCATCGCCCTGGCCTTCACGGTGCACAACGGCCTGGCCTCAGGGAAACATGTGGCCGTGTACATCATAGTAAGCACATACTGGCGCCCAGCTTTGGGTTTTGGCAGGGGACCTACAAAGTCTATGATAACATGCTCAGAAGGCTCACCAATTACCGGTACCGGATGCAAGGGAACCGGTGGAACAACCTGGTTCAGTTTCCCGGCTATTGTTCTCTTTTATCAACTTTCAGGTGAATGAAAGTATTCAAAAAACAAACCGGCAGTCTCTGCTTTATGTACTTCTTCTTTAAGCTTACTGACGGTTTAAAAAACCACTATAATTGACTATAATTAATAGTAGAATGGCATAGGTTGCTACAGAGGACAACGATTGTTTCTGGAGCGAGAGATAATTTTTTTGAACTGCTGGATAGATACTATGGGCAAGTGTATTGAGCAGTTTGGACATCAGGCTTAGCTGAGTATTTTAATTCAGGCAACTCCTGAAATACAGGGATTGGAGTGAACTCGTCCATATTCTAACCCGTGTCTTGTTCGGCTTGCTTGTGAATATTCAACTGACCCGGATGTGCCATCTAGTGATAGAATATTGTAACTGCGTGCATAAATTTGCAGCTCCATGTCCGCTGGCAGACACATTTGCACAAAGATATCCTGCCGAGCACCGCTGTTCTTCTTGAACACGCCAAATCCAGATTATCCTTAAATGATTAATCACATTCATATTTTAATTTGTAACGAGTAACGAAGTGGCCACCATCAAAGTAACGAAGTACAAGTATACTTTTTGTGTTTTAAATGTAGTAGAGTAAAAGTCTTGGTTTAAAAAAAAAACAAACTCAAAACTACATAAGTACTGTAACGAAGTACTGTACTTCGTTACTATACACCTCTGTTGCGTGAGACTTGAGAGCCCTGCCTTGGCATAACCCTGAATACAATCGTGTGTTTCCGACTACCATATTTGGCAGGTACTGACACCGTTATGACATATCCTGAGATCACGCGAGTATCGCCTGTAACATGGATTGGCTAGTATTCAGGTATATGGGTTATTCCCTCCCTCGCAGTTTTTGGCGCATGCTCCCTTCCTGTAATCGATTTAAGCCCGAGAGCCAACTTTGCTCTTTGTACCCGCCTCAAAGGTAAAAAGCATTATGTCGGCAACGAAGCCGCGAGTAACAACAAAAGCAAGATCAGTATCAAGTCTTATTTTGTCATCGCCTCCAGTAAACGCAAGTCTGATGAAACTGACAGTGCTGAGAATCCAGCCCAAGCTGATGCTGCCAGTCAAGATGGGTATACGATCACGAATGTCATGGTTTTGGAGGTTGGCATTTGTTTTGGAGCTTTCTTTGTTACTCTGGCCTGCTGGCATTAATTGTGGGCGGCGCCCGGACTCTATTTAAGCCCAAATTCTGCCTCGCCGCCTTTGCTAGAGCGTCAGTGTTACGTTTGCACTGTAGCCCGTAGGTTCTCTAGCTAGAGAGTTTGTTAGGAATTAGTTGCAAAAAAGGAAAGTGTTAGTTAGTTTTCTAGGGAGTTTCTTCCTCTGATTCTCTCTCTCCCTTTCTTTGTTCATGCACTGTTTGGGTGCTTAATTGTTTGATCTCAGTTTTCGAGATCTTTCCTTGGTGCGTTCGGTCTAGCTCGCTTTGCTTCCTTATTTCTTTCGGACGAGATATATTACCTTTGGAAGCGCGAGCCCCTCTCTCCTGTTCTGTCTGGTTTCTGTGTTTGTCTTATTGCTGTGCTTCCTTTCTTTCCGGCCACTGCATTGGCGTCTCGAATAACCAGCCATCACAGAATGAGACAGTCACCGAGGCTGCCAGCACTGCTTCAGATGACTGTGTAGAGGATTTCCCACCCGGAAGTAGCCTTGGAAAGCGCAAGGGAGGTGCGGATGAAGCCTGGAAGGAATCAAAAAGGCGCAAGTCTGGCGTTGACCCTGCTTGGAAATCAGATTTTCCATGGCTGTTTGTAACCAAAGATGAAGCTGGTAATTCATATTAATGTTTCTTAATTTAAAAAAATGATCAAGACCAACTTAGTCTTAGGCCTAGGCTTAGTCCTTCCACTTTTTGTTCCTGTTACTTAGCATTTCTTCCACTGATATTTTAATAGTTAACACTAATTTATCCTGGCCTGTCAAACATTGGTATTTGGATCATTCACCCATTCCTCTTCATTTAATAAGCATTTAAGCATTAAATTGTGGGGGGTGGGGATGAAACTTGTTATTTAATAAGCCTCCTAGGCCTAAAGGTTAATATATTGCTAGGTGCTCTTTCAATTGTTTTGATACTAGCAAATATGTGACAGATAATTTCAAAATGGTTACTTGTGCTTTTTTATAGGAATGCTGTGCAACATTTGCACAAAGCATCATCTTCCAAGACAGGGAGGTATCCGTGCCTGGTGCGATGTGCCCTGCACCATGTTTACTAGAAACAGTCTGAAAAGACATGTGCAGTCCAACCAGCATAAAGAAGCCCTGGCAATTGCGGACAATGCAAAAGCTGCTGAAACTACTGGTGGAATAAAACAGTCCATACAAAAACATATCAATCTTGAACGTATGGCCTTCCTGGCTGCCCTGAGGGCCATGTACTGGTTGACAAAGTCCGAAATTGCCCACACAACCAACTATGGCAGCCTCCTGGTCATAATGCAGAGTCTGGGACTATCCTAGCTTATGCACTTGAACATGGTTGAATTTTTCTTGATGATTCATTTTAATAGGAAATTTTAGATTTTCCTTTCTGCATTTCTCGGTTCACTGTCAAATCTGAATGTGGGCCATCTATAAAAGCTCAAGTAATTAGCAATTTAAACTTCATAAAATAAATAAAATTTTAACATGTATGAACATTATGACAATGACTTGGCTGACTTTTGACAAATTCATGATGCTGTGTTCCAGGGAGAGAATGCCAAGTACAAATCAGAGAAAATCATGTGGGAGATGGTCAAGGTTTTGTCAGATGTACCCCGCCAAGACATCCTATCCACCCTGCGCCACAGCCCATACTTCAGCATACTCATCGATGAGACAACAGACGTAGCTGTGGCCAAGCAGCTCATCATTTTTGGACGCTACCTTACTGAAGAGAATGAAGTAAGCTTGGAGTTACACTAGAAACAAATCAACTGTTCAAGCATATCTGGATATGGGCAATTTTTATATAGCAATATTTTGATATGGTGCACTGTAGAGTTTTGTTTTGTTTTTTTCTTCTAAGGTGAAAACATCCTTCTTGGGTATACGTGACGTACCAAATGGCACGGCAGATACCATTGTCATGGCCATCAAAGCCTTCCTCCAGGATATTGATGTGGATATCAGCAAGATGGCTGGCTTTGGCTCTGGAGCATCGGTCATGGTTGGGCAAAAAAGTGGAGTAAGTGGTCTACTTACATCGTACCAAAGTTAATATGCAGAAAAAGCCTTTGATTTTAGGAGATACTGTTAAGTAACCATCCTTATCAATCAATTTTCTGGGGTGTTCAATGTTGATCAATCAATTTACTTTGGTGTTCAAGGTTGCTTAATTCTAGTCCTAAACAAGATGAAGATGACCAAAAATTCTTCCAAATTACCACTTTGTAAAGATAATATCTTATTTAGACTTACAAGCTTGTCACAGCACAGTCTTTGTGTTGTTAGGTTGCTGCACAGCTAAGGACAGAGAACAGGAAGCTGGTAAACGTTCACTGCATCGCTCAACGCCTGGCTTTGGCTGCTGCACAGGCTGCTGGTGGACTACCTTACCTTCTCAAGTTCAAGGACCTTCTGGGACAAATATACAGATTTTATGAATATTCACCTATGCGGACAGCAGGACTGAAGGATATTCAGGTTTTTTATAAGCTATTTATATATCAGTGTATCATGTGCATTCCAGATATATCATGTATATTCTAGACATATGTCATCAGTATTTCTCCATTAAATGTCATCTACAATTTATGTTAACAATCCAAGGGAAACATTTTATGTATTTTTTTTACCTTTCATTTTGCTTATGCTAATACAGTTTCATGCTACTGATGCAGGAGATTGTTAATGCCAAAGATGACTGCATCAAACTGAAAGGAGCCAAAGACGTGCGATGGTTATCTCACAATGCTGCAGTGAACGCACTTCGCCGCACATTCCCAGCTGTGGTCATGAGCCTGGAGCGGGAAGCCACAGAGAGGCACGAAGCTGCAGCAAAAGGACTGGCTGTCTTTCTGAAGAGCTTCAACTTCTGTGCCACTTTATTGATGCTATGTGATGTTTTACCTCTGTTAGCCAAGTTGACCAAGCTGTTTCAGGTTTCTTTTTTCAGCCTTTCAGCTAAATTGATTTGTGACTTTATGAAATAATTTTATGATAATTAACCTTGAGTGATAACAAAGAGTGTAATAAATATTTGATACAGTAGCTTCTCTATACTCAGTTTCTTTGTATTACAACAGAAGCAAGACATTGACTTCAGCCACATTGACATCAGCGTGGATGCAACAGTGGAGGCACTCAGGAGGTTGAGGGAAAAACCTGGTCAGCACTTTCAGGGGCTAAAGAAGTTCCTAGAAGAAGAGGAGGTGCGGAAGCTTGTGGGTGTCCTGTATGAGAAGACAGGAGGACAAATTCATACAGCAGGTAAGCAAGTCTAATCGAAATGCTTCATGTTCTGAAAAAAGATAACAAAATAATATGCAGTTATACACAATATTTAGGTATAATGTGACACTAACAAATTCTTATATTTCATAGGAACTATTTTACAATGCACTTTTACAACACTCTAATGTTTACATTTTAGATCTACACACCATTCCTGGACAATGCGGTCAGAAACCTGCAGGACAGGGTTCCAGACAACATGCTCATGTCAGCCTTCAATGTGTTCAACCCAGATGAGGCAGACCAGGACCAATCCCACAGATTTATTTAGGTTTATTTTATATTCCGTCTTGTAATTTTTAAGTGTATTGTTTGGTAATGGCTACAAAATTGAACTACATTCATTTTTTTTTAATTACTGACTATAAATCTATGATGTGTATACATGTAGATCAAGTCCTGGATTAGATCTACCCATTTTAATAACATTAAGACATAAATTATTAGGCTTTTGTACTTGTTTCTCAGCTACTCGGTGAACACTACAGCAGTGAGGTTGTGGAAGATCATGTGCTCAGTGAGCACAGAGTATTGTCAACCTTGCTGCTGACGGAGTACAACAGCTACTCAACAAAGAAGGTCCTGAAGCAAGTGCTTGTAGCACACCAGGTCACCATGCCCAACCTGGCCAGGCTGGCAGCAGCTATGCCTGTTATTCCTGTGTCAACTGCAGGTATATGGACAACTTCGACTTAAGTCTACAGCAGTTCAAGTATTTGTGAAGTCATGACATTTTATTCATTTTGAACACAGTGAATTAAAGAGAAAACGGCTATATAATGGTTTGTCATTTAAATAAATCTAAACAATCCAAAATTTTCAGTAAATCAACTGTAACCCTCAGCCAGAGAGGCTGACCATTAACTGCATATCACTTACAGACTGGGAGAGGATTCTCAACAATGAAGAGGGGGGAGACACTAGAGAACCTCCTCATGATTTCAATTGAGGGACCACAGGCTGAGTCCTTTAACTTTGATGCTGCCTGTGACAAATGGGCAAAGATGGCCAACAGGAGGCTTGATGTCTGAATGATTTCCTTTTTGTTATGTAGCTGTGTAAATAAATGATTGTTGTATTTTTCAGTTTGTGTTTGTGTTTTCCTTAGTTCACATCAGAACCAAAGCCTTTGCAGGTTTACCTTTATCTACAGTGGTCCCAGGTGTTATTTCAAGATATTTTACAAGCAAGATTTGTATTCTAGGTGAGTATATATGTCCTTAAATTGGGCCATCTAGACTGTCAAATAGGCCTCAGAAAACCATAAATTGCCAGAGCTTCCGGGGGGCTTCGCCCTACCGGGCCCCCCACCAGGGCTCCGCCCCTGGACCCCGCTTGGGGCCACCACGGCCCCCAAACCCCTGGCTAGTGCCAGTGATGTATAATTTTTTTGCGATTTTATTATTTTAAAGTGCATGTTGTAACATGATTCATACATTGACCTTAAAGGCCCTGCTTGTTTATTGATACTGAAAGAAAAAATAACGGGTATATTTCGATTCTTTGACTGTTTTTTAAAAACGAAGACATTGCATGTAATTTAACAAACTAACACACACACGCACGCACGCGCGCATACGCACACACACAAACACTTGTCCAAGTCTAATTTGGGGACTGTTGGATCCTGCTTTATGGGTACATGGCTTTCCCAAGGGTTACTGAACAAAAAACATAACAGGTATTGTGACAGCCTGCATCGCGACGTTGGTGCGCTCCCCCCGTGCACACACGCATCTTCAACTGTCATCTCAGCTGTTTATGTCTCCTTAGCAACAACAGCCGTCTCCTGGTCACTCCTCCGGAAACGAGTGTACAGGGTCCTAAAATGGTGCTTATTTACGATGGACCCAACAGGGAGGGCTGTCACCATGTTGCATCTGAGTGCGCCATTAAAAATCATAGGTGTGCTTGTGGGCATACAGCAACTATGTTCATGACTATCTACAAGATGTGAAGAGGTACTTTTGGGACTAGGGGCAATTATGTACCAAAACCTGTGTGAAAGGTTTTAACTAAGATTTCATTTGAGCTGGAGTGCTTGCGGGTTGTATGTGTGTGTGTGTGTGTGTGTGTGCCTGTGTTCTTGTACTTGCTACAAAGTGAGAACCAAAAAGCATTTTTTTCCTACAGAGTGGGGACATTTTTGGGAAGTGAGGACATTTTGGCCGGTCCTCACAACTACAAAGGCACATTGTGACTTATTAGTTAAGGTTAGGCGTAAGGTTAGAATTAGGCATAGGTTAAGGTTAGGGTAAGGGTTTAGGTTAGGCATACATTGCTTATTGTTAAGATTAGGGAAAGGCTGTAGAGACACAGAAAAATGAATGGAAGTCAATGTAATGTCCTCACAAAGATATAAGTACAACCGTGTGTGTGTGTGTGTGTGTCGTGTGTTAATTTATTAAATTAAAAGCAAGGTCTTCGTTTTTAAAAACAGTGAAAGAGTCGAAATATACCTGTTATTTTTTCTTTCAGTATGAATAAACGTGCAGGACCTTTTAGATCAATGTATCAGTTATATCATGTATCATTTTTAAAGTTTTTTAACTCTAAGAAATGATAAAATTGTGTGTAGAAAGCTGGAAAATGCGAGTTTCAAAGTATATCCTAGAATTTTATGTTGAATATAGGTTTAAACTAAGTTTTTCATTTGAGCTGGAGTGCTTGAGTGTGTGTGTGTGTGTGTGTGTGTGTGTGTGTGAGTGCTTCGAAGGTACAGATAAAGGAGAGGTGATGTAATGTCTACACTAAACAGAAAACTTGAATCTCGCAGAAAATAAATATTTTACTGTCTGTACCTGCTCTCACCTTCTATACTATTCTGTTTAATTAGACTTCTCTTCACTTTCATCTTGGCCACAAGTTTCTGCAATGAATTTTTGGGCTTAACTCTGGAGGCCAAATAACATATTCAGCAAAGATTTTAATACTTCCCTGTACTGGCATCCACAGTGTATTTACTGTGCTTTAAAGGCCACTCTACGTATAACTCATATCTAAGCACAGATGAAGCATATTAACAGGACTAATCAACAAACTGACTTCCTAACTTAATTAATTGGTTCCTTTTTTCTAATTGAACATGTCACATCACAATATCAGATTGTTAAGCAAACTTTCCCAGTCATTACTTTTCACTGTACAGGGTTTATTGTGGTATAGACTGCTGTAGTAACAAAACGGACCAGAAGATGGCAGGGATGTGTTAACTTTTGAGAAGGAATACTCAAATCTTTCTGACCCTATAAGGGTTCTCATGTTCAAAAATGATAAATAGTTGAAATTCTATCATTTAAAAAAAATATAACGAAGTAAAATGCTACAATTAGAACTGCTGACAAACATTTTAGGGATCCACGCACATTGCTCAATCTAAGACACAAATTAATTTTTGCTGTTACAGAGGAAGAAGGAGGTTCCTAGCTTTATACAAACGCTAACAAACCGATTTTATAAAAGCATCATAGCCACAATATGACCTTCGCACCACACTAAACACTTGTGCTCCAAAAGCAAGATCTCTGAGCTCTTATATTCTGCCAGAAACTGGCAAGCCTCTGTCACATACAGTAAGTATTGTTGCAGACGTTTCCTTTTCCACGGTCACAGCTCTCCGTCAGACAGATTTGCCATCTTTGCAGCATAGAAAACACCACAGTGAATTCGCCAACATGCTTTGTTTAGATGCCTTCACTTTGACCTTGTGCACTTGGCCCTTTAGTGGCTGAACCCATTTATCAACAGAGTTGAAGAAACTGCTGATCAGTCATGTGAGTTAAACGTTTGCTACATCAGAATTTATTTGGCAGCAGTGGTTCCATCTCCCACTTAGAGCATAATTTTTTTTCAAAAGAGGCGAAACCTCCTCAGGTGAGTGTAAAAACTTTTTGCGAAATTGAGGATTTTTTTTTTTTTAATCCGTTTCCATCAACCATTTCTAATGGGATACTTCAAAGTGCGAATGAAAATACTTCAATAGAAACAGGGCTAGTAGTGGTGAAGTCTCGCCTAACTAACTCAATTGCTTTCATGTGCAGCCAAATACATCAAAATACAACATTAGATGCCATGTTTAGTTTTATAATCAATAATGGTAGGCATGGTGTGATTGAAGTTCGGCCCTGCAAGAAAGCTATAATCATTGATCAAGCAGCTGGCCCTCATTGGAAAAAGTACAGAGAACCCTGGCCAATTTTGTCTTGTATGTTTTGGATTTTTGGTCTCAGGGTTAACACAATACATCCATAATGCCATATTACCACACATCCACAAGTAAACCAGTGGTACCGCCAACCCTACAAACACAGAGTCGACGTTGGAACGTCACTGCAACATAATTTTTGCAACAATCTACATTGCCAGGACGTCACAAAATTTTAGTGCAACCTACAGAGTGAAATTCCTGGGCAATGGTGTCTACATGTTATTTTTAATGTCGCTGGTACGTTGTCCTGATGTTTCCATGACCTTTCAGAGATGTTCTGATAATGTGACTTTTAAATCTCCAGGAAGTCACATGCAATGTCGCAACTCACACAGAATCATTGCAGGAGCATTGCAACAATGTAAATAATAATAATGATTTTGTAAATGTAATGTTACAGGAACATTGTTTCAACATCATAAATGAAACTACAATCACAACATCACAGGGACATACTGTATTAGTTGTATAGATCACATTCATGTTTTTGTCACCCACTTGAGTACCATATTACAGCCTTTATAATAAAATGAGGATAATCTACCAACATCTTACAGTATAAAAGGGGCAAACTGCAAACAATAATACTTTCAGGTGCATTTATTTAAATTATTTGTCAATACAAAGCAGAGAGCTTGCTTGCAGCTCAAAATTCAAATGTTTCAACCACTCAAAATTGACTATTTTATGATTTCCATGTTTTGAAAAACCACCACTTGAACTATAAGTGCTTTTACAACACCCACAGGGCATATGGCTTTGGAGTATCACTTTATGTTTATCAATTTAATGTTTATCCGTGAAATATAATGGCTTGAAATCATGCTCTAAATGTTTAGCAGTCTTTACTGAGTGAATTTGTACATAAAAGAAAAAAGCCAGTTTCTTAACCCTTTCATTGGCCCAAGGACAGGCCACTGGGTGTAATTGAGTTTTTATTTGTTTATTTGTAAACACAATTGTTTAAATATTGCGCCACTTTGTAGGACTATACATCATTGAAAAGTTTGAGGACTCAGCAGTCTCCCTGTGTATGCCAGCTTATGATGCAAATATAATTGCAAAAACTATGTAGAATTGTGTCTTAACAACCCTCAGCTTGACTCGACAGTCCCTTAGGTTCAATTGTATAGCATTGTTCAGATTTGTCAAAATATCTTGAAATCAATGTTCCTACCTTGGTAGCCGTCCAGAAATTAAAACCAGTTATAGTTTTTAATCTGCAAAACAAGCAAGCTTGGACAAACGCTACTAAATCAACTTTGACATAAAGGTAGTAGCTGCGCTTCTTTGTGAATTTCACAATAATTAGTTACACTCATGATGCAGTGCTGTAAATTATGGCCCTTTAGGAACAAAATAAGTGCACCCACTGGCTATTATGTGCTGATCTAACAGAAGAGTAACTGTTTTAGCCTATTAACCCTCATTCCAACATAATGGGAAAATAAAATTTACGCACAGCCAGCGGTCTGAAACGTCTCAAAGACGTATGGTAGCCATTAAGCGATAAATTTTTACGAGAAGGAATTGTTTCAATAGTTTCTGGGGAATTTTGTCAATGAGGCAAAGTTTTGGACGTGGCTGTATTATGCATATATGGCACACCAGTGCAGGGAATCCTAAGGGTATATTGGAGCAAAAATTTGCAGTTGTATGCAAAAGTTTGGGCACCCCTAATCAAAATTTCTGTTACTGAGAATAGTTAACAAGTAGAAGATGAACTGATCTCTGAATGGCATTAATTTAAAGATAAAACACTTTTTTTTGACATTGTAAGCAGTATTAGTGTATTCGTTTTGTTTTTTACAATTTTTGAGTGAAAAAAAGGAAAAGAGCACCGTGCAAAAGTTTGGGCACCCCAAAAGATTTGAGCTCTCGGGTAACTTTGACTATGGTCTCAGACCGTATTTAGCATTTTTAGGGCTATGGCTTGTTCACAACCATCGTTAGGAATGGCCAGGTGATGCAAATTTCAAAGTTTATAAATACCCAGACTCCTCTATCCTTGGGACAACAATCAGAAGCCATAGGGTCCTCTATGCAGCTGTCTAGCTCTCTGAAATGAAAGTAATTGATGCCCACAAAGCAGGAGAAGGCTATAAGAAGATGGCATAACATTTTTAAATAGCAATTTCTTCAGTTCATAATATAATTGAAATGGCAATCAACAGAAACGGTGGAGGTCAAGTTGAGGTCTGGAAGACCAAGAAAACTTCCCAAGAAAACTGCTCATCAGATTGCTAGAAAGGTAATTAGCACAGCATGGAGTCATGGTGCACTGCCCTAAGGTCCAGCAACACTTGCTCAAATATGACCGTCATGGAAGATTCATGAAAGGAAACCTTTCCTGCATCCTCGCCATGAAATTCAGCATCAGAAGGTTGCTGAGGAACATCTGAACAAGACTGATGCATTTAGGAAACAAGTCCTGTGGACTGATAGAGTTAACATAGATGTTTTTGGCTGCAATGAGCAGAGGTATGTTTGGAGAAAAAAGGATGCAGAATTTCATGAAAATAACACCTCTCCAACTGTCAAGCATGTGGTTGGATCAATCTTGCTTTGAGCTGGTGTTGCAGCCAGTGGCATGGGGAACATGTCACTGGTAGAAGGAAAAATGGATGCAATTAAATTTCAGAAAATTCCAGAAGCAAACATCACACCATCTGTAAAAAAGCTGAAGATGAAAACAGGATGGCTTCCACAACAGGATAATGATCCTAAACACACCTCAAAATCCACAACTGACTACCTCAAGAGGTGCGAGTTGAAGGTTTTACCATGGCTCTCACAGTCCCCTACCTGAACATCATTGAAAAACTGTGGATGGACCTCAAAAGAGCAGTGCATGCAGGGCAGCCAAAGAATCTCACAGAACTAGAAGCCTTTGGCAAAGAATAATGGACAAAATCCCCAAAACCAGAATTTAAAAACTCTTAGCTGGCACCAAAAAGTGTTTACAAGCTGTGGTACTTGCCAAAGGGAGTGTTACTTAGAACTGACCGTGCAGGGTGCCCAAACTTTTGCTTCGGACTGTTTATTTTGAAAGGCTGGGGATTAAAAAGTAATCTTGCTTAAAATATAAAGGAAATGTGTCCTCTTTAACTTTATTCCTTTTGGAGAGCAGTCATCTTTTACTCCCTTAGCGATTCACAGTAACAGAAATTTTGATCTGGCATGCCCGAACTTTTGCATACAACTGTAGCCACTTATGGGGGAAAAAAATGACCTGAAAGAATGAAGTTATAAAACTACTGTAAAAGTGAACGCGACAGTGGCTAGGAACGCAGTGAACTCTGGACTCTCCAAAATTGTTTGTTGCAACAAGCATAGTCAAGAAAAAAAAAAAAAAATCCATTAATATTAATTTTGGTGACAGAGTCATAATACTTGAACCTACAGTTATTTTGGCGTCTGGCTCTGGCTGTGTCATCTTTATAGGCTGATGAGGCTGAATAAAATAAAAAGGATCTTGTTTTCTGTCAGAGAAAAACTTAAATTTCTCAGGTACTAATTCGATGTGGGCATTATTCCTGGTAATTCTGAATACTTGAGAGCAATCAATTGAGTGTCACCTTTCAAATGAGACTATGATTATACCTGTAGTCAAAGTGGTTCAAGAACAGTAAGCATTTTAGCTTGGGAGGAAATTTGTTCAAATAAGGACTGCACTTTAAAAGGTTAACTGATACTGAATTTATTATAAACTTGGCATGGATACAGTTTACATAAAATGCAGACACAAAGCATTTATCTATAAGGTTGCCCAAGGGTAGTGTAATGATATGCTGAGAGGAACCAGTCGCAACTCAGGGATAATCCAAAAATCGTAAGCCTTTATTGCAAAAAGGGTCAGGACCAGAAGACACAAGGATTGCCAAGCCAAAAACAATGTCCAAAAAGTGAAGTCGACAGGACAGGCAGGAGTCAAAACCAGTAAGGCAGATGTGCAATGGTACATAGACAGTAAGCCAAAACTCGTGGTCGAAATTCAGAAAGGTAAGTCATACACAGGGCATCACAAACAGAAATCTTGGTCATACAAAAACAGGTCAAAATCCAAAAAGGTAAAACAGGAACAGAAGGACAATGGCAAACTCGAGGTCAGGCAAAACAGTCGTGAAGAAGCAATAAACAAAAGGCATACGAGGAGCTCTGCACAGATGTAAATTGATCAACGTTCTGACAAGGAATGAACTGCAGTGAAGACTTTAAATAGACAAGAGGGAAGTCACATGCTATGCAGGGAACAGGTGAACTGGATAAGACTAATTACAGAGGTAAGCACACATGGGGAAGTCCTAAACCACAAACAATTGGCAAAAACCAAAACGCGGACAGGATCAATGCAGACAACCTATGACAGATAAACAGCTCCAGTCAAGGAGTTCTAAGCGCACAGTTAAGATTCCAGGATAGATAGAGAAGCGAACCTGCGGTGCGTAAGCTGTAATCAAAGCAGAGTACAGGGAAAGCAAAAGGGGCGGAGTTACAGAACAGAGCAGAGCAGGGCAGAGTTAGTTATATTAGTAAACAGTGATATCTACACACCTAATCAAAATACGTGAATGTTAGTTGTTTAGTTTATGTACAGACAAAGGGATTAGTATACAGTAAAATTACCAGTACTAACTAGGCAGCCTAGCAGTTAATTAATACGGTAATTTCAGAACAGCGGGAAAAAAGGTAAAACGAGACTTGAAGGATGTTCGTGAAATACCGGAAAACTTCCGAAATCACCCGAAGCGTGTCTGCACGCAGACAGGGGAGTGCACTGGCATGATGGCACAGATCACATCAGACATTACAGGGGAGACAATAAAGGAATGAATAAATAAACATGAAAAATAATAAATACAAAACCAGACAGATACAGATCATAACAGGTAGCTCCAACTTCACTTAGCGCTCTCTCTAAATACCAAACAGCTCAAGTGTGTGAGTGGGAAAGGGAAAAGGGGAGCATAAACCTGTCCTAAAACTCCTCTATGAAACTCAGGCTACTGTGGAAAAAAAAAACCTTAGGATAAGAGATTGACATTTTAAACAGGTTTATTCAACTAACATCCTTTTCCATTTCTTCCTCAACAGTCACTCTCATCTGAATAAACAGTCTGTGGATCCGTAGTTCTTTGCGCTGCATCAGCCTAAAGAAATAAATTTCAAAGAAAAACTTTTTTTTTTTTTTTTTTTAGTTTTTCACTTTTTACAACCAGTGGGACAATATGTCCAAAAATAACACAATTATTATAAAACAATAATTATAAAAACCTCTCTTTGGACTTTCTGCGGAGTATGCTTGAGGACCTCCATGATTTGGATGTGTATGTCCTTCTTCACTGCTCCTGGGAGAGATGCTCTCACAGCACCAGAAAAGATAAATATGAGAAGAATCACAGGAGCGCAATTAAGCCTTTTATTTAAAGGTAACTAATCGGTTCCATTTTTTAAATTTAATTTAATATATATGACCAAAACAAACGAGAACAAATAAATGTTTTCTCCGAGAACGCTTGCAACCCCCTAATTATTGAATGTAAAAATAGTTTTTGCGACCTGCAAAAACTCCCCGCGCCATTTGAAATACTTCAGTAGTATTCATGAGTATGCAAAAATGATGTCACGCGAAAGCAGATGTGCGCGGTGGATGCAAAAAAGAAGTTTGCGACGGCAACATGCCGTGGCCAAAGAAATATCAAACTGATTCGGCCCGTAAAAGAGCAAGAAAAGGCCAGGAAGAAGATCGATTGAAGGCCAGATAAATATAAAATGCCAAAGTGATCCCTGGCAAACTTTTAAAGCTAGGTTTGGAAATATTTCGGATGAAGATGTGGCAAAACTTTCGCTGGATACGTAAGTAAACTTGATGCCTGGTGCAAAATGCCTGATTTTCCTGTTTCCCAGCACTTTCAGATAGTTAATGTACTTGAAATCGTCCCATATTTGTGACTAGACATATTTAAAGTAATGAATTTCTAGTGCGCCTCATAGCAAGAAGGTCGTGGGTTCGAGTCCGGCCTGGGGCCTTTCTTTGTGGAGTTTGCATGTTCTCCCCGTGTTCGCGTGGGTTTCGTCTGGGTACTCCGGTTTCCTCCCATAGTCCAAAGATATGCATATCAGGCTAATTGGACATGCTAAATTTCCCTTAGATATGCATTTGAAAGAGAATGGTATGTGAATGGTGTGTGCGCCCTACGATGGATTGGTGAGCTGTCCAGGGTGGGACCCTGCCTTTCGCCCGTAGTCAGCTGGGATAAGTTCCAGTTCCCCCCGTGACCCTAGTGAGTAATAAGCGGGTATATAAAATGGATGGATGGAAAGATGAATTTCTAATGCATAAACGTAATTTATTTACTTGCAGTCGAATCTGATGACTGGTCTGAAGGAATTTTCATGTAAATCACTCATGCATATTAAGTTGTAGGCAGGTCGAAATGGCCACGGTCCAGCAGCCACAATGGCTGGTCGTAACGGTCGAGTGATTGCTTTGCTTTGGAGTTTATCCTTGTTAGGGGTCGAGGACAACATTAAAACTTAAACACACATCTTTTTATTGGAACAGCCTCGCAAATTATGCGAAAAAAGGGAGAAGTTAAGGAACGAATTGGGTACCTGTAAAAAGATACATTCTAACATAACACATTGTATATAACATTGTACATTGTTAATAAATACTTAACTTGAACACTGTCGTCACAGAGATTGGCCTTCTTTTTTTCCATAGAGTATATTGACACCATACTTGGTTGGTGGCCACTGCAATCATGGTTCTCCTGGTGTTGTGTCCAATTTTCCATCCTCTGATAAAGCTCAGAAAAAGGTGCTGCAGAAAAGACATTACGAAGTATATTGGCCCTCATGTATCAAACGTGCGTACACCAAAAAAATGGGTGTACACCAAATCCCCCGCAAGGATCGGCATTTATCAATCTGAACGTGAGGGAACGGTCCACAAAAATCTCACGCCAGGTCTGACCAGGTGTACGCAGATTTGAAACCAGCGAACAACATGCAGGAACGAGTGCAGCTGTCAAAATGAGTAATAAACCGTATGCAGCGATGCGGACATCATGCTGTTGTTGCTCTTATCAGTAAAATTAATAAGCTAAATAGGCTAAATTAATAAATGAATAAATAAATAAATAAGACACCTGTGTTGAGAAATTAATTAAACTTATATTTTGAGACAACCTGCTTGTCAGGCCAGACAGACGGCTGACAATAACAATCAATTTGATTAAGTGCAATGCGTGGCTTGGCAGATACGCAGTGTGGTATGTCAGAGCGAATGGCCTCCAATGTATCTATGTCCTTAGCTATTGTTAATTTCGGAGACTACAATTCCAAACTCGGCGGTCGGCGCAGCAGCTACATCATGGCTCTCGGCCACGCTTTCTGTTCGTTGGTTTGCCCGGCGTACTTTCTGCCGAGGTAAACAGGCCAGAGCTCCGAGTGATCAGACTGAGTACTGAAGCAAAATGAAATTAAGCGGAAGTACGAAGGCTGGCAAAGTCAGGCTAATAAAAGAAGGCTTGAGGTTTTAAATATGCCTATGGCCAGGCAACTTTTCACATCATCAAAATAACTTTCAGCCTTGTCCTAGTCAATTAAACAATATACATGAATGAGCCAAAACATTAAAACAACGCACAGATGCAGCGAATAATGTTATGTCATGACAGCAGCACAGACTGAATGGAATGTCCTTTTGAAAATTAATAAAAAGAAAGAGAGCAGCACAGTCCCATCGAACAAAAGAAAGGAGTGAGGATAACATTGGATTTATTCTCTTTATTTGCTATATGAGGCCATTGCAGTTAATTGAAACATTGCTTTAATTTTGAATTTATAATTCACCAGTTTTGCAGTTCACAAGCACCAGTTATGGTCATATACGTGACTGTAAGAATAAGCCTCCAGTCAAGGGCGCCAAGGGGGGGGGTAGTAACCATGGACGATTCTAGGGGCCCAGCATTCACAGAGGCCCCACAAAGGATACTGTTATTATTATAAACATTTGTAAATAAAATATATGGACACTTTAATTTTATATTTAAATTTTTGTAATAACTTGATTGATTTAAAATGAATTTGTTGTTTGTTTCTCAATTTTCAACTTTTTAAGAATAATCTTAGGACATCGCCCCCCCGTCCCTTACTATCTATCATTTTGTACGGCCCAAGTTATGCTAGTGCCTGAACTGGCTTCGAAATTTTTTTCTGCCGGTCGATTGCTACTATTACATACATCAGCCAATCACAGATCGGCTCTGGTATCATTGTACGTGCGATCGGCCAATCACAGCTTGGCTGGACTCATGCATCGATGAGGATGGAAAAGCATTCAACATTGGCTGTTTCCCAATTCAGCGGCTGCATCCTTTGAAGGACGCAGCCTTCGCAGTCTATGAAGGCCAGGTCAGGAAGGACAGAGGAAACCCCTCCCCCCTGCTCATTAATGGGGAGGAAGTGGAGAGAGTCTCCAATTTTAAGTTTTTGGGAACATGGATCACAGAGGACCTTAAATGGGACCTTAGCACAACTGCCATAGTTAAAAAAGCGCAGCAGCGGCTTTATTTTTTAAGGACTTTAAAAAAGAACAACCTGTTGGCAGATCTGCTTAAGACTTTTTATCACTGCTCTATTGAGAGCATTTTAACTTACTGCGTCACTGCATGGTACGCAAACTGCACGGACATTGACAGGAAATCACTAAAACAAGTCACAAAAACAGCAGAAAAAAATCATCGGTCTTCCCATTCCCTCCTTAGATAACATCTTTCGGACTTGCTGTCTCCGCCGTGCAAACAGCATCCTGCAGGACAACACCCACCGACTGCACCACCACTTCTCCCTGCTCCCATCTGGCAGGCGCTTCCGGCCCTTCAAAGCGCGAACCTCCAGGCTGCAAAACAGCTTTATTCCCAGGGCCATCACAGAGCTGAACATGCAGCAAGGACTCGGTGCACCGTAGACTGTTATAGAGGCTGTGCAATATAACAGGGGCTGTGCAATATGATGGGGTGTTGGAGGCAGAAGGGGTTGGGTTGTGAAATATATATATTTTTTTTTTTACTGTTGTTGACAATGTTTTATTTATTGTGTGTGGATTTGTGAGATGTATTTCGATGATGATGATGATGGTAGGGCTCCCGACAATGTTTTATTTATTTGTGTGTGTGGATATGTGAGATGAATGTGGATGATGATGATGATGATGGTTGGGCTTCTTACTTGTGTGCATGTGTGTGTATGTAAGATATGCTTGTTTGGAGGCTGTTTTAGAGGTTGCACAAGAATATCTCGTTGTGCTGTTTTTTAAACTGCATAATAATAATAAAATGATTAGATTGATTGGTTGATTGATTGAGGTCCTCCTTAGACCACGAAGCAGTCTCCGAAATGAGACGGTCTAGTCAACGGAGGATTCGCAGTTGGCCTCTCGTGCTGTTCCCGTCCTTACCTTCATGTCTGGAAGCGCTGCTCTCATCGCCTAGCAACCTTGACAGCTACAGCTGACAATCGGGACCCTTCAGCGTAACTTGCAAGATGGAAATTTTAATTGTTTTTTTTGTTTGTTTTTTCAATTATTGTAGGAGATGGAAGAGGTGCTTCGCCGCAGAAGCTGGCGGGTGATTTACCTCAGGCTAAGAGAGCCATGTCCAGGAAAAATATACAACTCCAATTCCGAAATAGTTGGGACAGTGTAAATTGTGAATAAAATCAAAACGCAATGACTTTCAAATCACACCAGCCAGTATTTTATTCACAATAGAACAGAGATAACATAGCAAATGTTGAAACTGAGAAATTTTACAATTTTATCCACAAAATGAGCTCATTTCAAATTTGATGGCTGCTACAAGTCTCAAAAAAGTTGGAACAGGGGCCTGTTCACCATGGTGTAGCATCCCCTCTTGTTTTTTAACACAGAGTGGAGGCGTCTGGGCATTGAGGAGACAAGTTTCTTGAGTTGAGCCATTGGAATTTGATCCCACTCTTGTTTAATACAGGCTTCCAGCTGCTGGAGAGTTATGGGTCTCCTTTGACGGACTTTCGTTTAATTATGCGCCAAATGTTCTCAATTGGTGAAAGATCAGGACTGCAGGCAGGCCAGTTCAGCACACGGACTCTTCTACTACGAAGCCATGCTGTTGTAATAGCTGCAGTATGTGGTTTTGCATTGTCCTGCTGAAATACACAAGGCCTTCCCAGGAATAGATGTCATCTGGAGGGGAGCATGTGTTGCTCTGAAACCTTTGTATACCTTCCAGCATTCATGGTGCTTTTTAAAACATGCAAGTGTCCCACACCATATTCACTAATGCATCCCCATACCATCAGAGATGCTGGCTTTTGAACAGAACGCTGATAACAGGAGGGGTGGTCTTTCTCCTCTTTAGCCCGGAGGACACGACGCCCATGATTTTCAATAAGAATGTCAAATTTGGACTCGTGTGACCACAGGACACTTTGCCACTTTGTTACAATCCATTTTAAATGAGCCTTGGCCCACAGAACACGGTGGCGCTTCTGGATCATGCTCAACAATGGCTTCCTTTTTTCATAATAGAGTTTTAGGTGACATCTGTGGATGGCACGGCGGACTGTGTTTACCGACAGTGGTTTCTTGAAGTATTCCTGGGCCCATTTCGTAATGTCAACGACAGAATCATGCCGGTGAGTGATGCAGTGGCGTCTGAGGACCCGAAGACCACAGGCATCCAGTAAAGGTCTTCGGCCTTGTTCCTTACGCACAGAGGTTTTTCCAGTTTCTCTGAATCTTTTGATGATGTTATGCACTGTCGATGATGAGACCTTCAACGCCTTTGCAATTGACGTTGAGGAACATTGTTTTTAAAGTATTACACAGTTTTTTTACGCAAGCCTTCACAGGTTGGAGAGCCTCTGGCCATCTTTACTTCTGAGAGACTCAGCCTCTCTAAGACATCCCTTTTATAGCCAATCATGTTACACACCTGATGCCAGTTAACTTAATTACTTGCTCAATGTTCTTTCAGCTGATTCTCTTATATATTAATGGCTTTCTCAGCCTTTTTTTTGCCTGTGTCACAACTTTTTTGAGACCTGTTGCAGCCAGAAAATTTGAAATAAGCTCATTTTTTGGATAAAAATGTAAAATGTCTCAGTTTCAACATTTGAAATGTTATCTATGTTCTATTGTCAATAACATATTGGCTCATGTGATCTGAAAGTCATTGCATTTTAATTTTATTCACAATTTACACTTCATCTTAACTATTTCGGAATTGGGATTGTATATCTTGAGGTTTGCACTTTGAGCCAACAGTTGAAAGTAGCTAATCAGCCGACTCCCGTCAGCCTTATTAATGAAGGGCTACTGCCATTTGACTTTGACCATAAAGCCATTTCATATTCAAAATAACCAGAGGTGGAATGTAACTTCATGCCTTTACTTAACTGCTAATTCTAGATAGCTGTACTTTTTATAATTTTGATTTTATGCAAATTTATGCTACTTGTCCTCTATATCTTATAGGCAAATTATTTACTTTACAGCCACTCCTCATTTATTTCTCTAAGCACAAGCTTTATCCAGCTAGTTACATTTCAGATTACAAATTTTCATACCCTTCCTGTTCAGTAAAAACCATGTAGCTATCCCAAAATGTGTTGATGTTGAATGATAATGATTTTAATAAACAGACATTTAAAAGTGACATTCCTTTGTGGATTTACAACATTCTCCAACCCCAAAATCAATATATACATATATTTCAAGCCCCCTTGGATTGGCAGTAAAATGAATCGCCACAAAGCTAAAAATGGGGCTTTTTTTTGTGCCCATCGAATTACAAAACCCAGGAGTATATTGAGTAGTTGAAATCAGCTCAACCTTTATCATCTGCAGCAGTAAAAGGCAAAAACGCAGAGTAGTCATACCTTTTACTTGTGTAATGGTTCTGAATATTTCTTCATCACTGAAAATACTGAATCTTATTTTAATATTAAAAAAGAAAACCATTGCTCAGTTTAAAAGGGCTGAGTAGATTGATAGGCTTTGAATTTTACCTGTCCAAGTTTTACCTGTTTTACCTGTCCACAATAAATATCTAGCTTCTGTTCATTTACCAATTTGTCTTTCTTTCCCTGGCAGTGCTGCTGGACCTCCTCAATCGGGAACGGTGATGTGGACGTGGTGCCACAATCAAGACCCTGCTTTTTTTTTGTTTTGGCTGTCGAGTGTATACTTGTACAGATAATTTTAAGACTTTCTTAAAAGCACTCATTGGTTTTTGTATACATTTTGTATTTTTTGTTGTAAATATAAATGCATTAAAAATAAACAATTGATTTAACAAAACTTTAATTCTTTTATTATTTCTGCACCATTTTCTCTAGTAGAGACAAGAGCCTGTCCATCCTATCCCTGCTCTCTTGAGCTCTCCTCTCCTCTCCTCTGCCATCAGGTGACCTGAAGCAGAAACCTCATCATATTATTATAAGCCACAAAGAGCCTCTGCATACTATACTCATCACCATAAAAACAATACATAGAAATGTATCAATTTTCAGTAATTTAATTTCATTTGGAACAATTAATTCATCCTCAGCTTTGTGCTGAGCCAACTGAAATCCACTCATTTACAGTGAGCGATACTTTATAATACATAAAGAAAAAACAAAAAATATCATCACTCGTATAATGTTGCGTTTTTTTATGGTCATGAATATATTCCGATGGACTTTAAAAACTGACTAAAAAAAAGTCTGACTAGACAGAAATAGTATAGTTGGGTTTGGGGAACTTTAATTAGACGATTACATAATTGATATACAGTTGTCTTTGAGTAAGGAGACACAACAGTGCGTGAGGTCATGACCTCGTTGTGTCTGTGGAGCAGGATTTGAGGAATTAGTGATGTAACCTCGTCCGGCTTCATTGATCACAATTGCAATGCTGTCAAATGCCTTAAAACAATCCTTGAGGTCATTACGGCCAGAACCCGAAAGCATCTGTTCAAAGACACTACGTGCGCCATGCCTCGCCTTTCCAGACCCCAACGTGATCAAGCCATTGGGCTGTGGATGGCTGGAACGTCCCAAAATCGCATCGCCCAGCGATTTGGGGTAAGCCAACCCACAATCTCTAACCTTGTGGCTCATTACCAGGAGACTGGAAGCACCAATGATCGACCCCGACCTGGTCAGCCTAGGGTCACCACCCCAGCCAAGGACAATCAGATCTGCCTCGTCCACCTGAGAGATCGGTTTTGAACCTGCACCAGGACGGCTCAGGAGACCCTAGGAATCCACAGACCGAGGATCAGCAGAAGAACAGTGAGTCGCCGACTTGCAGAGCGAGGGATCAGAGCCCACAGGGCACGTGTTGGAATGCAGCTTGATGCACGGTGCAGGGCTACTAGGCTTCGCTGGGCTGACGAATATAGTCAGAGACGAGTCCCCAATCGATTCTGGAGGAATTTTGTCTTCAGTGATGAGTCCAGATTTTGTCTGTACCGACATGATGGAAGACAGAGGGTCTGCAGAAGACATGGTGAGAGATACGCGGCCCCCTGCATTGCTCAGACAGATCGCTTTGGAGGAGGCTCAGTGATGGTCTGGGGTGCCATTCAGTGCAGCTGGAGGTCTGACCTGGTCATAATGAATGGAAATATTAATGCAACCCGCTACTGTGACCTTGTCATCAGACTGCACGTCGTGCCATTCATCGCAGACCACCCTGAGGTCACGTTCATGCAAGACAACGCACAACCTCACTCAGCACATGTGACCCAGCAGTTCCCGGCCCAGAATGGTGTGCGAGTCCTGGAATGGCCACCTTTCAGCCCTGACATGAAGTGCATCGAGCATGTGTGGGACCTGTTGGATCGGCGGGTTCGGCAACGCACTCCAGCGCCCAGGACGAGGGCGGAGCTCCAAGAAGCCTTTCTCCAGGAGTGGCAGGCCATTCCCCAGCAACAGCTCAACAGAATGGTGCTGTCCATGCCAAGACAAGTGATGGCTTTGTTGCAGGCACGTGGCGGTCACACTCGGTACTGAGATTGGAGTTGATCTTTGCTGTTGATTTTGTTGTTGAACTTGTCATTGTTGATTCTTTTGTCGTTCTTTTTTTGTTGATTTTATCTGACATTTTGTCGAAGTTGTTGTTATGGGTAAAGTCAATAAATGGTTACAAATTTGGATCCGAGTTTGGCTACAATTCTGGTTATAAGTTTTTAAAGTCCATCAGTGCACTTCCTGTGCATAAAAAAGCTATAAAATCACCACAATATAGCTATGATATAAATCAGCATTTGAACTTTTAATGTCTAAAGCTGAAGACATTTAAGGCTTTACAGCAGTGGAACAGCATAAGATTTCCCTTGGAGCGTTTGATTATAAACCTGTTTTCAATCTTTGGCTTTGATTAACATGTTTTCTGATATCAATAATCCATTGGCAGTCAATTGGTGCAACTTTGCCTGAGGCAAGTGACGTGTGTGTATACTGCATCAGGCAATGTTGCACCGTGTGGGGATAGTTTTTGCTGCGTAACCTCCTCGCGTGACAGTGCAGCAGCGTATCTAGCATGGTAGATATTTTCGCGTCACGCGAGGATGTTACTCACTGTATGGGGGCTACCTGCTGCAATGTTACACGTGCTCGACCAATCACAACATGCAGACCCGTCATATGATGCGCAGACAAGTAACATGATACAGAAAATTCAACTAATTTTTCCTCAGCCAGGATGTCTGTTACAGTTTCAGAGGGTGCCGCCATTTTTCTGTATCATTTGACTCGTCTGCACATCATATGACGGGTCTGCACGTTGTGATTGGTCGAGCACGTATTACATTGCAGCAGGTAGCCCCCACATGGTGAGTAACTTCCTTGTGTGACACAAAAATATCTAGCAGCAAAAACCATCCCCACACAGTGCAACATTGCCTGATGCAGTATACACACGTGTCACTTGCCTCAGACAAAGTTGCACCTTCTGGGGGAGGCTTTAGTGCAATGTTCAGACAAATAAATAATCAATGCCTCTCCTAACAACATAATATAAACTACTCAGGATTATCGGAGTTAATTTGCCATGTCCAGCGAAGCAGCCACCCAAACCTGCGCTTTATGATTTATATAACAAAAGCATTTCGCATCCAAATAGTTTCTTGACTTCGACGAGTTAACACAAAGCAAACAAATTTAGCCATACCTGAAATAGCTGAATGTTCGAATAGTTAACATGGCTATCTTTCATCAGTGAAAATGACGGAAAATAGATCAGAGCTAGTTACCAATTTGAGGGGATGCTTTACGCCCTCCGGCTTTCTGTTCAGCAGTCGTCACTGCTTTTTAGAGTCAAAGGCTAAAGCACAGGTCAGATGCGAGCAGCAGAGCTGCAGCTGCTACCTAGCTAGCCAATAAAGGGGCTAATTCCAAACGTCGCAAAATTTTTTCCACTTTGAACGTCCCTTGGTTTTATTTATTTTCTGCTATTTACCGAGCTAAAACCAAAGATGTACCAGAGTATCTTTGCTAAAATCCAATACTTACATTTAAAAGTAAACTCCTCGCCTGCCGCAGCCGCCATTGTTCAATTCGATTAACCACTGCACAATGAATCTTGGGAAAGATTGGACTGCAAAGGATCCATCTGTTGCAGCCTTCGTTGCCCGTGAAGACGGCCGCATTTCTCGGCCGCATTTGAAGGAGCCTTCGAAATGAAACAGCCGAGTCGCGCCGCTGTGACGCAACCGGTCTTCATTTGTAGCCTTCGAAGGATTCAGCCGCTGAATTGGGACACAGCCATTGTCTCTGTCAGCTGAGTTGTGCACGTGGCAAATTTGTAAATGCTTGTCTTACAATAACGATGTAAGTGCTCCACAATCCGCGAAATTACGAGTACACTAGCAGGTCTGGTGCAGAAGTCCAACAGTATATTTATTAGCCTTGGCTTCAGTGACTAATACTGCAGATCTGAGAGCAAATTTTGTGATATGAGACTGTTTTCCTATTACCAGTTTTTTATTTCTAGATTGAGATTTTGCGCATTTGGAATGGTATTAAATGGAAACGCACACAGAGAGTGAGGACGATGTCTGACGTTATTAGCCCCAAAAATGTAGTCTGCTTCGTGACCGTAGACTGTTCATGACACAGACTCCTATTTGAGGCATTGAGCTGATAAGCATATGGTCGTCGCTGGAGTACATTGGGGAGGCGCTTCCAGTTAGTTTCTGAATCAGTATTTTTGAACATTTGCTGCAATCGACAAAATACAATTCTAATGACCGCTGGCCAATTATCGGAACCCCAAAGAAAACAGACTATAAATCTATAAGAACCGCAGCTTTTCTCATCTTTATTGTACTCTAATGAAAATAAATTATCTTGCACGCCGGCCAACCAGTCACTGATTTCATACATGCTACGTGAATAATCATGTACATGCGGGACTTCAGATCAGAGTGAAAGTGCGCATTCAATCTAATCAATCAGGATAGAAGGTTCATGATTGATGTTGATACGAGCTAGCTAAATAAAACCATTTGCCACTGGATGCATGCATCCATAGCTCGTATCAACATCAATCTCTTACTCTCTGTCCTGATGGATAAAGTTCTTTGGTAGGATTATTTTCTTTGATCCCTAGAACATGTACATGTTTAACAATCGACAAAAACGTATTTTTTCCAAAATGCGCCTTTAATATTAAATGCCGTTATGCGCAGATGCAGCAGCCCCAGGAAATCTTCCTCAACCCCCCATCCACAAGATACAGTCGAATGGGAGGAAGGTGAGCACTATACGCTACAAGATGATACATAGCCTACAATAGTCCCGAATAAAAGGCTTTGAGGTTAAGATTTCTGTAAAATGAATATATTTGCAAACTTGCTAGGCTACCTTAGTGTACAATTATTGAAATGAACAGAAAAACTGGCACACTAAGACAGGTTTGTGAGTTAGTCTTATTTAAAATGCAAAGTTGCTGTTTCCTTGCAGGTTATCCATGCCCAGCTCATTCCAATCAAATAGTTAGCCTTTATCACAACTATGTGTAGCCAATGTAGCCTATGACCAACTGTTAAGGCCTGTGACAGATTCTGAATATATGATTCTTACGTGTGCTTTAGAGTCAGGGCCATCTTGAAGCCATGAGGCAACCACAGAGGAGACCAGTGATCAAATATAATATCTGTGTGTGTGTGTGTGCTATATATATGTGGGGGCCCAAATCGACTTCCAGTAGGGCCCAAAATTGCCAGCAGCGCCCCTGCCTCCAGTAATAACACGTAAATGCTGACTCGGTTTCAAGAACACTTTTCATTGATTTACAAGCCATCTTACATTCCGACGCATTATTACATTTTCCAAACAAATACATATCAGAAATATCGGCGAGTTTGCAGCAAATGCCAGCAGCTGTACTTCGTACCTCTAAATAACTGACGCGCCAGCTTGAGGAGAAGGCTTCACTTGAAGTGGACAAACAAGTGATCATCTCTTGAAAAAATTAGATCAATTCTTTAAGATAGTCAAATGCTAACCTTTGACGATGAACCCCAGAATCCACACACCCCAAATTTAAAAACATACATTTCTTTCCTTAGGTTTTTAAGCCATAATAAAGTTAAATAGGACAGAGCTTAATCTGCACGGCAGGATGGTGTTCTCCATGATGGGCGAATGTTAGCGTGTCGTGGTATTCATTCAGACATGTTTTCATATTATGAGGTTCCCCCATCCTCAAGCAATTGGAGAGAGACAGATTCTTCAGAAACTTAGGCTTTATTGAGGCATATTGATGAATGTAAAGCCGAGTTCTTTTTGCGCAGGAAGAACTGACATCTAACTTTTCACACCCAGTTTTTATACCTTCATCACAGGAAATATCTTCCAAATATGGTCTTTCCGCCTTCTCATTCTCACGCTAAAACAGGACAAGCAAACCAAAACACTGCCAACTTCCCTTGAGAACTGCAACCAAAAGATAAGCATGCATAACACTAAAAAGGAGAATTACAGTCAAGAGAGGAAAAATATAGTCAAAAGAATAGGATACAAGTAGATACATACTGTAAATGATTCAACTGATTATGTTTTTTCAGTAACAACTAATGATTTTACTGAACAAATATTGATCAAAGCTACAGAAATCAAATATATCACCTGATTATGTTTTCAAATCAACTAAACAGAAGCCTGCTTACTATTTACTAATCAAAGCTACAGAAGCCTGCTGCTTGTGTGTGTGAGCTGATCATGCATGTGTGAATTGAATTGCTTGTATGTGTGTGTCTGTGTGTGAACTGCTTGTATGTGTGTGTGTGTGTGTGTGTGCGTGTGTACGTGTGCTGCTTGTGCCTGTGCGTGTGTATGTGTGTGTGCATGTGTCTGTGTGCACTGCACATGCGTGTGTGAACTGCTTGTATGTGTGTGTGTTTTATGTGTATGTGTCTGTGTGTCTGCATGCATATGCGCATGTGTACGAGTGTGTGTCCCTGTGCATGCGTGTGTGCGTCTGTGTTACTGCTGCATACATAATATGGTTACTGATTGTGATTATTGATTAAGGTTATTCAATATGGTTATTGATTTACTGATGAATATGATGAGAAATATTGAAATATGATCCTCAGCACTCCTCCCGTTGACGCCATCCCAATCATGGCCTCACATCAATCATGGTCGAAAAATGGCACAGCATTGTCTACCCCTGATCTTTGACCTCCATACTTCGCACAAGTGAATTTCTTTTGAGTCCAAACATAAAATTTGTCTGGTTGGTCCTTTCCGACTGTAACACTTCGAGTTAAAACAGTCTGTCTTGTACGCCAGCATGTGAACTCCCGATTGTTTTCGTGTCAGGGTTTCTCAAGGCCTTCTGTTGCTCTGGTAAATTAAGTCCCAGTGTAATGTCCCGCTTGAATGCAGTTGTTTTGCTTACTGCAGATAATCAGTCCAAAGTTCAAGTCTATATTCAACATTGATTTGCAATTTTTCCAGCTGATTGTTTTGGTGAACGAGCCTTCATGACGGGAACAACTGTCTCAGCATATTTGTTCAAAACTTCAGGGAGACTGCCATTTGCCCGTCACTGGAGTGAGAAAATAAAATACAAGCACAAACACAGACACAGGCACATGCACATCCACTATGCACTTGGCACATGCAGATTGAGGGTTACCTACACCTACATAATTTATCATTAGATGTATCAGATTTTATAATGTTTACTGAGATTTAAAGACTGCGCAGACACTTTGGAGTCAGAACATTTTAAAAACAGTTTCATCCAGGCCTTCCCAAGGACTTAAACTTGGAATACCATAGCGCCTCCATGCAATAGCCCATAATAATAATCTCTCAAAAGACTTTGATTTCAACAATTGCCACTTTATGACTTTATGCTAAAATACAGTACAGTGTCACTGGGGGTTGACTCACCTCTGCCTTAGGTTGTCTCCTCGATAGGAGATCTTACCCGCCTCTGGAGTGAGTCACAACACACGCGCAGATGTTCAGCATTGAGCTTTGTACTCATGAGGGGGTAGGTTTCCTCACCTCTCATAATGGGATAGTTATGAGATGATTCCAGTTGAATTGGGGATATTGCAGCAGCTTTGTGGGAATAATAGATGAAACAGTTAAAGTTATATCTCACTAATAACAATTTGAAAAACATAAGCAGAGTCGATGGAGTTATAGTTCTGACACTCGGGTCCTTTCTTTACCCACTGAAAAAGTCCCACTTCAAGAAATTTGTCTTGAATATTTTGTCCCCTCGTTCTGAATATACTTTACAAAATCATTAATTTCACCTTAATTATTTGGAATACAATGAGTTGTCAGCCACAGTGCATGTGCCACCTTGATAAATTAATATTATTCATAATTACCAAATTGCTTATACTCACTACTGAGCTCCTGTCAATTTTGCATTCATATTTTTTGGCAATATATTCATGATTTGGCATTCCTCTGTATTCTGGGTCAAAAAATGGGACAATCACAATAATATCTTTTCAAAGTGGTTTTTTTTTTCAATGAATTATAATTGAGCAACCTACCTCTGTCTAAGATTCTGCTGAAAGCATGGAGAAGATGCATAGTCAGGGCTTATTAGCTCCAGCCGTTGTGACAATTCCCCATGTCAACAGCAGAACCGGGTGGAATTGCTTTAGACCGTGTTACAATATGCAAATTTTTTTTTTTTCAAAAACATGGGTAAATATTAAATATTCAACCGTGATACAGTTTTTTCATTGGGATCCCAGCACGTAAAGGTAAATAATCATTCCAAATTTGGTCAGCTCAGTCCGTTTCTGTTATTTGAACACTCAAAACTCAAGTTGCCGTCACTGTCACAGTCATAGTCACCGTCTCTCTCACTACTAGTCAGGGATAAAGATTTTGTCAGCCTAATCAAAAATAAATTTAGAACAGGAAGAAAAATAATACGTGATCACGGTATTAGTTGACTTTTTCAATTATTAGATATCATGATCCAAACTTGCTTTGCTGGAGCCATGCCGAATTTTGTGGAGTTACACCAAAAGGGGGCGCTATGAAAGCCATATAGTGATATCTCAGGATCCGCTTGGGCTAATGACCTGAAATTTGACATGGTGATGTAGGACACTACTGGAATGTATGTCCTAAACATTGTTGGCATGGCTTAAAAAAACAGCGAGAAAAATCAAAAAAGTGTACAAATGTCTATATTTCCAAGTTGGCCGGGAAAGTTTCGGATTGACCATTTGATTATGATAGGTCCTTGCATTTCGAAGATATGTACCAAATTTGAGGTTTTTTGGATGGACAGGGGCTGAGTAATGAATTTTTTTCTCATTAAAAACTAAAAAACCTTTAAAAGTTCATGCATTCTATACCATTTGTCCAATTGTCATGAAATTTGGCAAAAATCATTGTCAAAGGACGCATATTAAATGAATTTATCCCTGACATGTCGCAGATTTTTTCTTCAGACGTAGCAGTCCGATGAACTTTGCTTGGCGGGGCACAGCTACTCTTATTCTTGTATTATTAGATATCATGATCCAAACTTCATGAAACTTGAGGGTCATGATACTAAGTTGCTTTGCTGGAGCAATGCCAAATTTTGTGGAGTTACACCAAAGGGGGCGCTATAAACGCCATATGGTGATATCTCAGGATCCACTTGTGTGAGGTGGCGTTCAGGAACCAGTCGCGAGAACCAAGCAGTGCAGTAGAACTGGATTTTATTAAGGAAGGGGGCGAACCCCCGCAGAGCAGGAGGCAACGGTACAGAGTCCACAATCCAAAAATCAAAATTCAGAGGGCGAAATCCAAGTCATAACCAGGGCAGCAAACACAGTACTCGTGGTCGGGCAAAAAAAGGTTTGATACACAAATGCAGACAGAAATCCAAAACAGAGCCAAAATCGTAAATCAGGGACGGTCCAGTCAGAAGAGGATCTCAAAGAATACAAGGCAAAAACAAGCGTAGCACAAGGGAAACGTTCTGACAGGGAACTGCTGTAGACAGACAGCTTAAATACACGTAAGGGAGGTCACATGCTATGATTGGGAACAGGTGAAGTGGATCAGACTAATTACGAAGGAACAGACACGAGGGAGAACCTAACCACATGAAATAGGCAAAAGCGAAAACGTGGACAGGGATCACAAGACAGCCTATTGACGAACATACGGCTCCGGTTAGGGAGTTCTAACGTGCACAGATAATGAGAGGCAGAACAGAGTTAAACAGGTGCGGAGGATCCGCTGAAACGCAGCAAAGTAGATTGAGTGAAGACAAGGGGCGGAGACTAGAATAGGGCGAGTGCTGAGAGCTCGTTAGTCAATTAGTAAAGTGCAGCTAGGGGGGGTTCTCGCGAGACATTGACCAAGATGGCGGCGTAGCCTGAAAGCTCCATACAACCGAACCTCAACTTGACGGAAAAACCCATAAATGCACCGAATTTTTTGAGTCAACTGGGTGGTGCTGAACATGTCAAAACCCCACACAGCGAAACAGTGCGACATTTTCACAAGAGCACGTAAGGCAAGTACGAAAACAACTTCTACTTTTCCGACGGAGATAGCTGCAGAAGCTAACAACATGGCTAATGTGGCTGATGTGTTAACGGAGTTGAAATCGCTCTGCTCGGACTTTGGCTCAAAGTTGGACAATATTGACAATCGTCTGTTTGATGTGGCGAACTCAATCGGGGCAATTGAAAGCAAACTGGCAGACATTGAGAGAGACATTTCTGCAAATGCAACACGAATCGGAGAAGCAGAAACACGTATAACTACGGCAGAGGAGGAGCTTCACCAAAACCAAGCTGCATTAGCCTTAGCTTCAAAACGGATAGCCTACCTCGAGTCGAAGACCGAAGATTTGGAGAACTGGGGCAGAAGGAAAAATCTGCGGCTGTTTGGGCTGCATGAAGGAGCTGAAGGAAATGAAACTCTTTTCGACTTTGTGAACGACATGTTGCCGCGATGGCTCGACTGCCCCGACAGGGCTTTTACATTGGAGCGAGTTCATCGCACATTGGCACCGGCCAGACCAAACCAAAACCGTGCAGTTCTTATCCGCTTTTTAAAGTACCAGGAGAAGGAGTTTGTCTTCCGTGAATCAAGACAGTGAAACATCATGCACGATGGAGTTAAACTTTCCTTTGCTCAGGATCTGTCTGCAGAGACTGTCCGTATTCGGCGAGGCTTTGCTACGGTTGTAAAGCAGTTTGTGGACATGGGAGCCTTCCAAGGATTCCATCACAATCCCTGCAAATTGAGAGTCCTGCACAGAGGGAAAATGCATCTGCTCTCCACACCAAAGGAGGCTGAGAAGTTTTACCAGGACATTACTAAAATAGCATAGAGATGCTGCCGTTAAGACTGTGATAACACAAAATTGCTGAAAACGTGGTGGATATTGAACACATCAGTGAATAGACCGATGAGCCAGGATTTACAAAGACTCAGATTAATACTAAAGACTGTTCTTTCATGATTACAGTGTTATATGGCTCGATCTTTCAAAGTTAATTATAAACTAAGGTAAAGGGATCTGATAAGTGGCTAAAGCACCCGCCCGATTTATTTTATTTTAATTTATTTTTAATTTCCAATTTTACTATTGAATCTTATTTTGGTGCAACATATAAGCCAATATTTATTTTGTGAAAAGATTCAATACAACTTCCTTATGAAAAAAGTTGGCTATATGTAAAGAAAACGGGTTTTAGACTAAACTATGAAACTTTATGGTTGTTGGAGCTCATGGCTGTTCTGTCCAGGGCCAAGGAGATGCAGACTAGCTGCTCCTCGAGGTTTGTGGATCAGCATCCCCAAAAAGTTTGTTTCGATAAAGGGGGAGTTGGAAGGCATTTCAATGGGGAAATGCTAGGAGGTGATGTTAGGAGTTTTTTTCTTATTTGTTTGTTTGTTTTTATTGTTATTGTTGTTCTAATTGTTCTTTGTCTCCCTTATACGTGGTATATTTGTGTGTATTTGGATTTGGCAGGATTAACAGCATTTAGAACCATTCTCAGCATATTTAAAAATATTATCAACTATGGAAACATCAAAGTCAGAGAATAATTTTGACATTAAGATTACTTCTTGGAATGTTAGGGGACTCAGAAAACTGATCAAACTGAAGCAAGTTATAAACAGGTTGAAACATCTCAAGTCTAAAATCGTATTCTTACAGGAAACTCATTTACTGGCCTCTGATATATCTCGTTTGGAAAAGAGATGGCCAGGCCAGGTGATTTATGCTTCTTATAATAACTATGCACGAGGTGTTGCCATTCTGGTACACAAGTCAGTCCCATTCCAAGTCACAAAAACCATTAAAGATCCTATTGGAAGATATACTATTGCACAGGGAAATATTTTATCACATAAAGTGAATTTAATTAATGTTTATGGTCCCAATGAAGATAGTCCATCGTTCTTTAAAAGGCTGCTTCTAACTGTGTCCACACTGGAGGGTCTTTATATTTTAGGTGGGGATTTCAGTTGCACGTTGTACCCAGCGATGGCTCGACTTACCGGAGTCGATACCACACACATACAGGCTAGGAAAGTACTCACTGAACTCATAAGAGATTTGAGATTAATTGATGTATGGAGAAAACAAAATCCTAAAAAAAAGAATTCTCTTGTTGCTCTTCTTCTTACAAAACCTACTCACGCATTGATTATTTTTTGGTATCTGTTGAATTTCTGACCAATGTTAAAAACTGTTGGCACGACAGTATAGTAATCAGTGATCATGCAGCTGTCTCAATGGAAGTATGTTTTGGAAAATTTGCTCAACATTCTCCAAGGTGGAGGTTTCAAGTATATTGGCTTCAAGACCCATCCTTTATTAAATTTATAGAAAATTGTATAGACAATTACTTCAATTTGAATACAGATGAAACAAGTGCCAGTGTAAGATGGGAAGCGTTTAAAGCTTATATTAGGGGAGAAATTATTCAGTATACAAGTTCTAAGACTAAACAATACAATAAGAAAATACAAACACTAGAGAAACAAATTAAGAGCCAGTTTCTGTAACTTTGGACCAGTTTGAACCAGGGGGTGATATAGCATGCTCCAGGAAACCACTGATTTTTTTTGTGGGGGTAGATATATTGTCAAAACTGACAAAAATAACGTTTTTTATCCGAAGATCTCTTCGGGTAGGAATTCACCCCCTTTTTAGGGTAAGGGTGAAAAGGGCAAAAATAGTGAAATAGTCAAAATCTGGATTTTGGCAATGAATATCTTGGTGCGCCCTCAGTAAGCCTCCTTGATTTTTTGGTATATGAATACATGGGTAGAGTACTTTCATCTACCGTTATAATTTTCAAGGCTTACTGAGGCGCCGCCTATAGGTGGCGCTCCAAATCATGACTTTTTGCATTCTGGGCTATGTTTGAGGCCATCCCAGAGACTGCCCTCACAAAGCCTTGCTAATTTTTGCATATTTGGATACATGGGGACTAGTTCTTTCCAAATTTGCATCAATGCCGTGGCTTAGTGAGGGCGCTTTTGGTATAGGTGGCGCTTTTTAAGCGAAAATGCAATTTTAGGTGATTTCCATTTGACCATATCTCAGTGCGCCCTCGAAGGATTTCGGTAAAGATTGTTTTATTGTGTTCCACTACATCTCTGCTATTCATGATAAAAATATCAGGGTGGCTTTTTGCCTTGTTAACCCTTGTTAATGCCAAAACGTTCACACTAGACAACACTCCACCTTTAATCAAGAAAGACAAAAGGTTAGTTTTCCAGTGCGTTAATAGGGGGCTCAGGCAGCAGGTGGCAGTTTTTATCCTGCTCTGAACAATATACATGTAAGGATTCAATCATTATTCAGTGCTGGTGGCGAAAATGAAATATGCCATCTGGCCTCCGTCCTCTTCAGCACCTTCGAGATGCCTAAATTGTTATTTTTCTGACTTTTAAGTTCTTTTGAATGTTTTAATAAATTGTTTCTAATTTGAAAAAAATGTCTTGCCTCAATGTCCTGACAACACATCCCCAGTGGTTGGTGGGGACTGTTGGTCTTTTTGGTGGTTTTGCTTGATTGCGAAATATGTGAAATATGTCCATTTCTGGCATGTGTGGGGTTAAAATGAGGCAAAAAGCCACCCTGATATTTTTATCATGAATAGCAGAGATATAGAGGAACACAATAAAACAAGTTTTCCTGAAATCCTTCGGGGCGCACGAGATATGGTCAAATGAAATCACCTAAAATTGCATTTTCGGCTTAAAAAGCGCCACCTATACCAGCGCCCTCACTAAGCCACCGGTATTGATGCAAATTTGGAAAGATCTAGTCCCCATGTATCCAAATATGCAAAAATAAGCAAGGCTTTGTGAGGGCGCAGACTCTGGGATGGCCTCAAACATAGCCCAGAATGCAAAAAGTCATGATTTGGAGCGCCACCTATAGGCGGCGCCCTCAGTAAGCCTTGAAAATTATGACACAAAGTGAAAGTAATCTACCCATATATTCATATACCAAAGAATCAAGGAGGCTTAATGAAGGCGCACCAAGATATTCAAGTCCAAAGCCCAGATTTTTACTATTTCTCTATTTTAGCCCTTTTCACCTTGACCCTAAAAAGGGCCGTAAATTCCTGCCCGAAGGGATGTTCGGATAAAAAACGTTATTTTTGTCAGTTTTGACAATATATCTACCCCCACAAAAAAAATCAGTGATTTCCAGGAGCATGCTATATCACCCCCTGGTTCATAGTTACAGAAACTAGCTCTTAAATCATTAGAATTGGAACTTTATGAGATAAATAGTATTGAAAAACAGCAAAAATTAACAGTAATGAGAGCTGAATATAACAAACTAACAACTGACAAAGTAGCAAAAAATCTTTTGTGGACCAAACAGACATACTACAATCAAGGAGAAAAGCCAGGTAAATTACTGGCTTGGTGGGTGAAGAAAATACAAGCTGAAAGGACGATCAACAGCATAATGACACCGTCAGGCAATTTGACAGCAGATCCATTTGAAATCAATGCTACCTTCAGAGATTTTTATGAGTCATTATACAAATCAGAATATACAAATTTTGAACAGCAACAAGAGACATTTCTTGACCGATTACAATTTCAGATGTTATCCAAAGATGAAAAGGAAACTCTAGATGGTATGTTAACAGCAGAGGATTTGTGTGACGCTATAAGCAGCATGAACAGTGGGAAAGCACCCGGCCCTGATGGGATACCGATAGAGTTTTATAAGACGTTCAAAGAGAAACTCAAACTACCTTTATTAAACATGTTTAATGAATCATATAAAAACGGAACTCTCCCACCATCATTAAGATTAGCTATGATAATTGTGATACTAAAACCAGGCAAATCACCCACCAATTGTTCATCATACAGGCCCATTAGCTTAATGGGATGCGATACAAAAATATTATGTAAAGCCCTCTCTAAAAGACTGGAGCAATATCTCCCCCAATTGGTAAGTAATGATCAAAATGGTTTTGTGTTAAATCGATAAGGTTTTCACAATATTAGAAGAGTTCTAAATGTGTTATTTGAGAAAAGCAATGCAAAGGATACTGCAATTCTGTCAATTGATGCAACTCAAGCATTCGATAGAATCGAGTGGAATTATCTATTTGATTTGCTTCCAAGGTATGGATTAGGAGAAACTTTCCTTAAATGGGTTAAACTGTTGTATGCCAACCCAACAGCAGAAATATTGACAAATAGTATAATTTCTAAACCCTTTAATTTACAAAGATCAACCAGACAAGGCTGCCCATTGTCTCCTCTGTTGTTTACATTAGCAATCGAACCATTGGCGATAGCGGCAAGAATACATAAACATATATCTGGAATTAAAATTCACGACAGAACATCGTATATCATTGTACGCTGATGATATAATTTTTTTCCTCACAAAATTGAACAATAGCATCCCAAATCTGATCAGTTTAATTGAAAACTTTGGCAGATTCTCTGGATATCGAATTAACAAATCAAAATCGGTATTATTATTTTTAAATCAGGAAGAAAGGATTAATAATTACGCTTTTATTAATATATTAATAAATACTAATAATTAATAATTACGCTTAATAATTTGGATGGTAGAAAATACATATCTAGATTTTATAATCTTCTGACAGAGCACTCAACAGAATCTACTTCAGACAGATTAAATGCTTGGAGAACAGATTTACAAGACAATATAAGTAAGGAAGACTTGGAAATGGCTTGTCTAAAATCCCAAAAACATTCAATTAACACAAGATTAAAATTGCTTCAATACAAATGGTTAATACGAATTTATATAACTCCTGTTAAGCTCCATCATATCTCCCCTAATATTCCTGATATTTGTGTTAAGTGCCATCAGAAGGGAACTTTGATCCATTGTTTATGGGAGTGCCCACGGATTCAGGTCTTTTGGGGAAATGTGGTAAATTGTTTATCACAAATGGTCAAAAAAACCATCCCGTTGAGCCCAAAAATGTGTATCCTAGGAATATACCCCAAAGACTTTGTTAGAACTAAGCAGATGAAAATGATTGATTTTGGATTTCTTCATGCAAGAAGAATGATTGCATTTTGTTGGAAAAATGTAGAACCACCATTACTTCAAATGTGGAAAAGGGAATTGCTGACATGTCTTGGGCTGGAGAGGTTGACATATATTGTCAGAGGCAAACAGGAAGAGTTTGTATATATCTGGAACTCATTTATGTCCTTTTTGGAAAATGAAACATAGAACACTGATTGAATGGAAAATGTTAAATGATTAATATTAAATAATATATCCTGCCTTGTATTTTGTTTTACTTATTTTATTAATTCAATTATTATTATCATTATTATTTAATATATATTTTTATTTGTTTATTTATTGTATTATTAGCTTTTTTTTAAATGTATTTATTTATTTTTAATTTTTTTTTATTTTTTTTGTATGTGGATATGTATATGTATAACTTTTATTTTAGGTCTTATATCTGTGCAATGAGTGTATGAGGGGACAATGTATGTTTGTATATTGATGTGAAATTTCAATAAAAATATTGTTAAAAAAAAAAAAAAAGTAAAGTGCAGCTGTACAATCCCTAGTGCTCATTAGTAAGTTAGTACTAAATACAATGTTAGAGTTAGTAGAATTAACTAAAACAACAAACTGTTAGTATTGTTAGTAAAGACAGAACAGCAAGGCGAAGGAAGCAAATGAGATTAGACGGAACGATTGAAAACCCAGAAACCATGAAATCACCTGAAAGCGTGGCACGCAATACTGGGGGAAAATAAGCTGTCACATAACACAAGATCAGACAGGGGAGACAAAGTGCAATGCATGGCAAAATACAAAACAATGACCGGAATATAACTGAGGGAATGGACTATGGCAGAATAAGCAGAAACAAAACATGGCATGAATCAAGACAATGGCAAAACATGAACAGAACAAGGCAGAATCATAACAACTTGGGCTAATGTTCTAAAATTTGACATGGTGATGTAGGACACAACTGGAATGTATGTCCTAAAGATTGGTGGGCTTGGCTAAAAAAAAATCAGCGAGAAAAATTTAAAAAAGTGTACAAATGTCTATATTTCCAAGTTGGCCAGGAAAGTTTCGGATTGACCATTTGATTATGATAGGTTCTTGCGTTTGGAAGATATGTATCAAATTTGAGGTTTTTTGGACGGACGGGGGCTGAGTAATGAATTTTTTTCTCATTAAAAAACACCGTTTTTTAAACACATATGTCTACTATTTGGCTGTATGGCCACAGGGGGCACTGTAAAAGCATTTATCACTACTACTACTACTACTACTACTACTACTACTACTGCAACTACTACTACTATTGCTGCTACTATTACTTCTGCTACTACTACTACTACTACTACTATTAATACTAATACTTAAGAAACTTACACAAACAGGCACATATTCACTTACACACACAAACACAAACAGAACGATACACACACATACACACACACACACACAAAACACTTACATTTACTCTCCTTAAAGCTTGCTGAGTGAGGAGCATGTTTGTGTGATGGGCACTATCCTGAAACTACCCCCCACCCCATCAAACCAACTTTGCTGTCTCACATGCACACGCAGACACTCACAAGCACTTGAGCACGCACCACACACATAGACACATACACAAAGAGGCACACAATAACGGACACAGACAAAACTTCCCATCTTAACTATCTATAATCTGCATGGAAGACCACACTGCACCAAGCCACCCTCAAATCTATGCAGATGCAAATGGGCACTGGGCCCAGGAGACACAGCTAACTGTGCAGAAATCGCAATTGCCCCATTTTCCCAGGCAACTGGGTAGACAAGAGAAGCAGGGCAGGGACACCGTTGTTGCGCGCCAAGGCGGACAGACGAACAGGCGTACAGACAAACAGTTGCTCGCTGGGTAAAATCTTTTTATGCTGACCCTGAGTGTGTGAGTTTGGCAAAAATTGCACCTTGGGACCTTGCTGTTTGCCGCGTTCGCGTCGGCACGGGTGGGAATTTGCCACGTTCGGCAACCAGCGCCTGGTACGGAACCCGCTCATCGCCGCTTGCGGCTATATTATTATTATTATTATTACCCCGCCCCGCCCCGCCCGAAGGGGGAGGGCAAGGGGTATTGTTTTTGGCTCAGTTTGTTTGTTTGTTAACACTTTAGCAGCAAAACTAATGGCCAGATTCACCCCAAATTGGGTTTAGGGATTGCCACTGACCCAGAATAGATGCCAAGTGAATTTAGGAAAAGTAGGTCAAAGTATGTGCGAGGGGCGGGGTTTGTTGTGCCTGGCACCACATTATTATTATTATTATATGTGCAATCCATCCAGTTGTAAGACAACTGCAAATATCCAGAAGTGATATGGAAGCAAATAAGTGACATAAGTGTTTGAATTTTAGCAGCCATTGAATTCTTAATATTGAAATATAAACACCACTGAATTCATAGCATTGAAATATTTTACTCTGAAAGCCATCTGTCTGAATTTATTTGTTCTACATTGATCTCTTTGAAATTAAAATATGAATTGTTTTGCATGCAATTTCAAAAGCTGAAATTTCATGTTTCTTTTTCAATGATGTCAAATTCAAATCCAAAAATTCAAGCTTAAGTATTTCAAATAAAAATAAAAAATTTTGGTGGCTCAAATTCAATTGGTCAAATTCAAACCAGAAAATTCAAGTAGAAAAAATTCAGATACAATATTACTCAAATTCGATTGGTCAAATTCGGATGGTAAAATTCAAGTCAAATATTTTCAGACAACAACATCCAGGTTACTTGGGACAGGATAGGCAATTGACCCTGAATGGAATCGAACTGACTTCAGGCCAATCACAGCACAGTCTGTCAGTGATGTGATCTAAAAAAGTGGCTTTGAATTCAAATTAGCCCATTGCATGATGACGAGCGCAATGTCAGGCCCCTGGGCCCCTTGGTGCTTACAATGCCAGGTGCACCGGACCCCTGGTGCTTTGAACTTGAGCTGAACCCAAAGGCCCCAAGTGCTTCAGCACTTACAGTGTTGGGGCCTTAACGCCTTTACGCAGAAGCCCAATCTGGCTATTTATGTGTTACCTTATTACAGGCTTTATAATTCAAGATTGCAGCTTCACAGAGAGGAAGGGAATGGCTCAACTGAGTCAAGACACTCTAAGCCAGGGGTCACCAACTCTGTTCCTGGAGGGCTACCATCCCGTAGGTTTCTGCTCTATCTCCAATTCGGCACACCTGATTCAAATAATTTGCCACTCAATTGCCCAGCTAGAGATCTTGTTAAGTAGCTAATTAGTTGAATCAGGTGTGCTGAACAGGAGGTAGAGCAGAAACCTACAGGATGGTAGCCCTCCAGGAACGGAGTTGGTGACCCCTGCTCTAGGCATTTAGAATTCCATCGTATTTTAGTTTATTTTCATGATTTTGGAAGAGAAAAAGGGCTGCAAACATAAAAAATCTTCATGAAAATTCAGCATTTAAGTTGTTAAAAAATAATACTGAGAATTGAAAAATGGCTGGGGGCAAAAAGTATTCATTTCTGGGATCATAAACTCCTTGACCACAAGTATAATTCATCTGAGCATTACATTCTAAATTACTGACTCTCTAGGAGCCAAATAAGACAGCTATCCAGGTGAAGATCCCTGAAAATGGTGCACTGTCAAATCATAAAATAATCATATATTTAACACTTTTGACGCATGAAATTCAATATAAATTAATTATTTTCTGGTTTTTAACATGAGAATATCAATATAGGTGCAGTTGGGCATCAGTGGTCACCAGTAACCTCTCCAAACACAAAACATGCCTTTTCTCCAGATAAATTTTTGAATTTTGTCCATTTTTCTTCAGAGTACCACAAGCCAGCACACATACTCATTAAAATTACTGCTTATTTAACAGTCAGAACATTCACTCTGCAATGAAAAGCCAGCAGTTCCCACTTCTTAGCTCGCAACCTTGTATAAACACTTTCCACACCTTATAAGGAACAAGTACAACTCACTAACTCAGTAATATCTGAAATATGCTTTATTATAACAGAACAGACATTCCACTATCAGGAAAAATCAGGCAATATTGTACCCTAGATTGAAAAGAATAGTTCAATGAACGTACCTGGGGGTCTACCGAAGTCCTTGAGGCATAATAAACAAGTCGAAACATCGGCATTCGATTTAGTTGAATACGGTATAAATTTCAAAACAAAAAGCCACATCGAGCAAAATGCAACCACAGTAGCAATGGCAGTATTTCTTTATTGAATCCCTCCTCCAGAGACCAATGTATCCAGTGGAAAGAACCCTCCAGTCCTGTTTCATTCGGAATCATTCCTATTGACCATGTCCGTACATCATTTAAATCCTGCAAATGTAACTGAACACTTCTGGCAGGTTTTGGTCGTTTTTTTTTTCTCTTTAAATCACGTCATTTTCAGCTGGGCAACTGTGCCCAACGTTAAGAGAATTCAACCTACCTTGCTCTTACACAAAGGCTTATGTATTCCTCTGACTGTCCAATCAGTGTCTTTCAGTTACTGAGGAAAGTTTATACACTCTGGAATTGGATCAGAAACGAGTCAATCAAGACCTCATTACCGGGGAAGCTTCAAGTGGGCATGAACTATAAGTGTGAAGTTAAGCAGATGAGCTTAAGTAAATAATTGAGTGATTGGCTATCAACATGAGTACGTAGGAGGATATAAAGGGGCGCTGAATTTGTCAATGGAGGGTTCTACGCGTAAATAAACGGTTGGGAACTACGCTGTAGGGTCCACAGAAATACATTTCCCATGCTGTCAACAGGAAACGGAAACAATGTCTACAACACCACCCTCTGCCTGGCGTGCATTTTACATTTCCCAATAGAATGAGCCCAAAAGCAATAAAATAGGCAATAGTCTTTTTAAACTTGGGACCCCGCCCAGTTCATTCTTCCCTGGCACACTTTTAACTGAGGAGCACACGCTCTCTTGGCTCTATTCCCACCGGGAAGCCACACTCCCTCTTGGCCTGCTCTCTTCAAGCGCAAGGACAGCACTTGTATTGGAATTCGCGCATCCTGCTCAATTTAATTCGGCCTATCTGCAGAGTGCTCACATTTCTATGTAAGTTCAGGACTGCTAATCTCTTTTAACAAGCTTATGCCCGGTGCTACTGCTAGTTAATCACGGAACAACGCTGTGAAATAACTTTTCCGATTCAACAAGGGCACTGCTTTTGGCGACCGACACAGCAGAGCAGCACGCAACTCCAAGTGGACACAGGACTTCGGATCTGCGCACTCCGCAGGACATCCACACCAGAACTGCGTTGTTCAATGGACCCGGAGAGGAATCCCAAGCTATGAACTTCAGTAAGACTAACTGAACATTCCGGGCAGTAATGCAGTTTAGCAGTTTCTACCGCATTTCAGTTTGTCTATCACTGATGTAATTGTCAAAATCGCATGGTGTCCATTTTTATATTTCATGAAGTTAAGTAGCCATTGATTGTTTATCTTTATATGCATAATGTTTTTCCCATCGGCTAACTCTGATGCTGCAATAAACTAACACGCATGCCGTAGTATGGATGATAACTCAATTAGTAATACAAATTGCATATGAGCTGAAGCAAACTCTTCTTGCAATTAGTTGAAGCTAAATTGAATTATCCCGCCGCGCATCGGCCCACCTATACATTCTTGACAGCTTGCCCGCTGCTGTTCTCCCTTTGTCCCAAGACAAAGAAACACATGCCCACGAGCACACATGCGTATCTGCCACGCGCGCAGACACGTACCTGCCCACCCCCAAAAGCGCGCACACGCCCACAGGCACACATGCACACTAACTCGCACGTATACACACCATTGTTACTCTGTCCAGTTCATACATAGTCCTTCCGTAGATAAGCCCATGTATGTATGTTCTGTTTGTTTTTTTAATAAATTCATTTATTAAACCTGGTGTCTGTTTTGGTGCTGTAACACGTGGGAGTCTGAGTCAAAATAGCCTATGTAGAACTCCAAAAATCCTTCAGATTATTAATTAAATCAATTATCGTTTTCTTTAATCATTAATATTGGTTATTTTAATTATTAATTAAAATTCCATATTTTTGGTTACAATAGTAATTTTATGAGACTGATTACTAACTTTGCAGGTTTCCTGCCGAATCAAATGGTTATCCCACGGGAAGGATTATTGGGAAGAAACGTCTGAATTATCCATCCTCGCCATTTTACGTATCGTAAAGGCACATTCCATTACATATTCTGGTGCCACATGGGACGAACTTTAATATTTAAAGTTTTAATAAATAATTAATGACTAATTTTATTAGCTATTAATTACATTGGATAGCCATTTAATGCCCTTTTAAGCTGCTGCACCTACAACGCGTTTTTGATATGTGATGACTATAATTGATAGTAGAATGACATAGTATCAATACCATGTCGAACTTTTGCTTCAGAAATCTTATTTTTCTTAACTACTAATTAGGATACCATTGGCTCACTGTAGCTCAAGGGCTCGCTACAGAGGACAATGATTTTTCCTGTTGCAAGAGATCTTTTTTTTTTTTTTTTGAACTGGTGGATAGATACTATGGGCAAGTATATTGAGCAGTTTGCATATCAGACTTGGCTGAGGAGTTGGTAATTAATGTAACTCCTGAAAAACAGGGATGGGACTGAACTCGTCCATATTCTAAACAATGTTCGAGCTCGGCTTGCTTATGAATATTCAATAACTGATCCGGGTGTGCCATCTGGTGATAGAATATTGTAACTGCGTGCATAAATTTGCAGCTCCATGTCCGCTGGCGGACACATCTGCACAAGGGGGCAAAAGGTCCTTCCAGTTGAGGGGTTTCCATTGTGGGCAGTAGGGGAACTAAAGTATGAGGCAGGGCCTTTTATCAGATTGTCCCTTCCTCCCGCCCCTTAACATGCCATTTCTCCATTACAAGTGGGACTCCGGTAGGACCCATCAAACTCTGGAGAGAGTGTGAATAGGTAGTTGGCTAACATACTAGCGCTTGCATTGAAAATACATTTAAGCACTTGGATCCCAGTTGATCCGTGCACCATATTTGAACCAGGAGGCTGGCCTTTTCCATGAATGCTCTGAGGTCCCTACCCCAAGGTGAGGACTAAAATCGTTCCCGGAAAAAAGTCCGAGACCACTCCTACAGGGCCTTTCCTGCTAATGTACACATGTAAAACGGCCCCGTTCCTGTTCAAAAGATTCCAGAACTACTTTTAATGGAGATCTCACAAGTGTTTGGCATTTTAAGAGTGAACTGACCACTAGGAGCCCAAGGGGGCCTCTGGGCACCTAGCGTGTGAGGGACGGAGGCTAAAACATGCAAGCCATCTGCTGTATTGGCTGTTTTCTCTCCTTTAAAACCCTGCACTATCTTCTGCACAGCAAAATGACGAGCAAATTTCACCCAATGAAACTGAATCTTTCTTCAGTGAGAACTAGCTTAGCTATTTGCAGCCATTCCAGCTGCAATAGGGTGTATCAAACTGCTATTTCCTCCAGTCCTTGTTTTAAGATGGATGAACAATATTGTTCAATTCTTACAATGCAGCTGCGTGTCTACATAAGCCAACGTCTCATTTTGTTATATGCTTTGGCCCACAAAACAACCCATTCAGTAAAAGCAGCATATTTCTCTCATTGGTTATCATTGTGTGATTGCTACAAATACATGCCTTCTTCTTTGTAAGTTCTGGGTTTGGATGGTCCAACATGTTTATTTCACATGTACAGTTGTGAGCACATAAATGATGATCTTAAGTTTTACACTGTATGCAACCTGCTCATGCAGTAAGAGATGGGGCTTAAAATGAAGACTGCTAAAATCACACAGTGTGCCCGGCTTAACTGTCACTATGCTCATTAAAAGCCCTGCCAGCATCACAAACTCCTCAGATCAGATCAGGTGTCTGACAGAGATGTCATAGTGGAAAAGGTAAATGCACGTTCTGCTGCATATCGATCAGATCTGGACATGAACTTTGCCGATGAACTCATCCAATTTAAGTCTTTCGTGTCTGATTCTGCAAGTAAGAGCCCATCTCAAAAGCTTCACACATTGCAGGCCCTTAATTTACAGTCAGTGTTCCCCAATGTTTACGTGGCACTCTGGATTTTTTAAAACTTTGCCAGCGACAAACTGGCAGGGTGAGCGGGAATTTTTCCTTTTTGGCAGAATGAAAAATTAGTTGTAGAGTCGTATGTGCCAAACATGTCTCAGCTCTTTATCTCCTCTGTCAATAGAGTCAGACCCTGTCAGACAGCTAGATTTTGACTATATAATTGATGATTTTGCAAGGAGGAAGGTAAGAAAGGTGCCATTAAAAGCAGGGCTGGACTGGTTATCTGGCATACCGCCCGGTGGGCTGATAGATTTTAATGTAATTAGGGGTCCCAGCAGTGAGAACTGGTGGTGGGCTGCTTGGCCCACAATGTCTGGGCTAAATTTTTTTTTGTCTTGGTCCAGCCCTCACTATAAGAAAGTATGTTCATGTGTTAGGGAGTTGGGCGGGCCGCCGGTGGCTGTGGGGCCATGAGGCCAGGGTGGGGGGATGGGCCCCGGGACCTCACAGGACCTTGATCCAGCCATGTTTAGTTTTTTTTCTGAAAAGCTTTTGAATGCTTGAAAACATTCTCTGCCTCTTTTCTCTATGTAGTGCAGATTACCCATGAACACTTAATATCTGTTTAAGTGCTGACAGACCTTGTGCCCAAAATCATTTGTTTCAATTGGTTAAAATTAAAAGCATCTGTTCTTGCCTGTAAATTTGTTTGTCTCTGATTAACCACAAAAAAAATCTCAAGAACTGAAATCAGACTAAAGTGGTGGCGGCCTCTGTATCTAGCAGATAGGTACTGCCAAGACCCTTCATTGCAATAGAAGCAGCTTCACTGTATTCCATGCAGATGTACCACCACCTGTTTTGGAATACTTAAAAAGGCAAAACAAATCTCTTCCCTCAGTATCCACTGATTATCTCAGTATAATTGCAGTGAGCATCATATTTCACTGGACAATGAAATATTTTTATTCCAGTTTGGTTCTCTAGCACTCTCAGTTTGAAGCGATACAATGAAAATTGGGTTTAAGTGTAGACTGCCAAATTTAATTCAAGGGTATTTCATCCATATCGGATGAATCGTTCAGAAATGATAGAACCAGTGACATAGCCAGAGCTGAAAATAGGGAATAGACTTTTTCTAAGCTGTATTTCTTAATTCACCCCAAATTCACTTAGAAAACACTCCTCACTATCAGATGTTGGTAGTTATCCTTGTTAAGGTAATACGGCAGCCATTCATTTTGACGCACAATTTGGTGCATTTCAATCAGCATTCTTCAAAATTGTAAGGATCTTTTAAATTTTTGTCTTTAATTTAACTAATACAACAATCATGAAGAGCAGGTTAGATCACCTCACCTTATGTGCGAAAAAAGTGGAGCAGAAATTCAAGAGCAGTTTACCTTTCGTAAAGCATAGGCCTCCTTATGGATAGATCATTTTTCTTAATCAAATTTAAGCTATCATGTGCTCGCCCTTTGATTGTATTAAGAAAGAAGCTATGTCTTTAATTACAACTGAATTGTTCTTATAATTGAAAAACTTGTTAGCGAAGGAAACTGATTGAGAATCAACACATTCTCACTCCGACTCGTCATATAGTGACGCTACCTGACCAAGTGACAATATACAACACAAAAGGAGGATTTTAGCGTCCATATTTGATGGTTACGGATAGGGTTCGGGTGGAGTATTGGGGGTTAGGGATAAGGTTTTGTTTGAAACTGGCGTCAAATAAGGACACCAAAAGCCTCCTTTGGCGTAGATCGACGTTTGGCTTGGTAGTGCCACTATATGACGTGTCGCAATGAGACTGGGCTCTGAGAATAGGTCAGGACTTTTAAAGTCAGTTTAAAGGGATGTTTTTTGCCAACCTATTTTCAGTTCTGGCTATGCCACAGGACAGAACCTTTTATACATAGCCCCACCATTTTTGGTGTATTAAAAAATTTTTTTGGACAGTAGTATGAATAGAATAAATGTTGAGTGATATGAATAAAATAATAATTTTTAACATTTGGATGCATATTTTCTAAATGCAATGTCTGCTTGAAGTCTGTGATGCATAGAAATTACCAGCTGCTGGGTATTTCCCCCTGTGAAGTTCTGCCTGGCCATCGCTATTACAGTTCTTGAGGGTTCATTTTTGTGCGGAATTAAGGCCAGACATTGGCACTAGAGTGAGAAATGGATGCAGCCCCTGCTGCCCTCATCTGCATTCTTGCAATTTAATCCCATCCTTGTAAAAAATACACCCTGTTGTACATGGAAAGTGCTCAAAATGACCTATATTAACATTCAACTAAGAGAAGAGCAATGGAGGAAATCAGATGATGTCCTTGTATATAGCGATATATTCCACACAGAGGGGAGGCCGAGGTGGTGTTTGGAACAATGAGCGGTAGACATTCCCTGCTGAGACTAGTGTTTGATTCCTGTTTCCAAACACAAGTTTATCATTTGCACCCACGTGTCATAACTGTCTTTTAAAAATCACATTAGCCTTAAAATAACCATGAACCGTACCCTTAACCTTACTCAAACTCTTAACCCTGATGACATTGCAAACAAGTTATTTTCCAAATAGTTTGTTTTGGTAGGTGCAGTGCAGAGTTCCTGTAATCGACTATCCAGTAGGTTTTTATCTCAACCCTTAATTGGCAGAGCAGATTATACTAGTACTATTAGGATTTTTGCAGCTCTTGAATGATGTTTGATTCAGTTAAAGTTTGAGAGAAAACCTTCAAAATTGTAGAAGAGGGTTGTTTGCTGTTGAGCTCAAGGTTTAGGCCTCCAGAATAACCTCTTCAACTGTTGGTGCAACATTTTGCTTATCAGTGAAGCCTTTCTACCTTTTGTTGCTTATGCAGACCCAAATATGCACAAAGTTCTCACAGTACAACTAAAGATCACTCTACAGGTAAAACATGGTAAAAAGACATTCTCTCCTTGAGGGAAGAGCTGAGTTTCCATTCAATTGTTTCTTAATTGTTCGGCAAACTTCTTTCTCAAGCAAAAAAAAAAAAAAAGTGAATCAGTGTGCATTTCCATCAACTACTGTTGGAGAAGAAGCCTGGAATTTGGGTCACTGTCATGCCTTCTTTTATATAAAAAATCTGCTTTTATCACTCTTTATTACAGCTTCTCTTTTTCAATATGCAAAATATTCCATCTCAGCTAAGTTTTAGCGCCTTCATATTTCAGTGGAGATGTTCTTCAGGAGTCCATTGTTCAAATTAGAAATATGCATGAGACTCATATTTTGCATAAGAACAGACTGTCTGGACACATTTTGCTGAAATTCTTTGGTGGGTATTTGAAATTGTAATGTTCTCTACTGATTATGTAAATGTGGTGGATTGTGTGGAACTTTTGGGAGGTTATAATGTTATTATTATTTTGTTTAAAATGCCAACTGCGCATTTCCTCCTCCTTTTTTTTTGATATGCTGTGTTCCAAAGGTCCATACTGGCTGCAGATTATAAAGAAATAAAAACATGCAAACACTTCAACCATCCATGAGTTCAAATGACCAATTTTGAGTGACATTTGAAGTTTCTAGAATTAACAAATAGCATATCACAAAAAAGTATTCGTCACAACCTTTGTGTCTGATTGATTGCTTCCTCCTTCCTTCCAGCAACGGTTTAGAAGTATTGTCTCTTTTAATTGGTTTAATAGGTTTGAAAGGTTTAGTGTCTTGTGTACCTCCCCTTGCCAGATTATGCGAATATAACCTTACTTTGTGTCTAGCGGAGTGGCTGGATTGTCATCGCTGTGTGTTTTAAAGCAACCAGTCAGCTCATTCCTCTGAGTTTATCGTTTTCAAAAATGATCGCACCTTTAATGATAGTTAAATAGGAAAGTACTCCTCAAAGTTTTATTGGAACAAACTTGCAATCCTTATTGCTGGGCTCCAGGATTGGGACTGCAGTCCAGTTAACCTGAGTCTCCAGTTTGTTCCCCTGCCCAGTTTATTAGGAACACCTCATAAGCCTTCATTGGTCCTGCGTTCCTGCTAAACCTCTCGGACCAACTGTCTTGCAGTTCTGCTGTGGTGATGGTGAACAACACCAGGCTTCTGCCCAGGATGCCACTGGGCACGCAACTTACCCAACCCATTATACCATCTGAACTGAACTGTGGTCTTGTTACTCTGAGCTTTGTCCCTCTTTGCCATTACCATATTCCTATCAATAAACACATAAACATCTTCGTTTGATTGTACTCTGACTCTGCAACTTGTTCCTTCTCTGGATCATAACAGTATTGAATAAGTATTGAATACACTTCAGGACTAAATACTTTCAATGACCCGACTGAATATTTCTGTTACTTTGCTAAAAAAAAAAAAAAAAAAAACTTTGTCGAAATTATGATTTCTGGAATCATGATAACCATATGAGCATTTGCAACTCTCCACATGTCAAGGTTCATGGGGAAATTCGCTGTAAAAGTTTGCTCATAAAGTTAAACCAACCAAAACATACATTCACAGTGCCTGTGGTCACAGGTCACACTGCAATAAGAACTCACTGACTGAGTGTAGAATTGGAATAGTTCTGTGCATTGTCAGGGATTATGTAAAATTACACATTTCCCATTCAATTTCTCATTCCATGCTCATTACACATTCAGTGCACGGCTAAATTACCAACGGGGCTCAGATGCTTCAAAACCCATCAGGCCACTGCTATAGTTTGCTTTACTGAGTTGCCACTGTGATCCTGGAAATCTCCAGCTGCACATATCAGGAAGAAATGAGCATTAATATTGCTGGCTTCATTAGCTTTTGCATAATAAATAGCCTTGCATGCTGTTCCATCAGAGTGAATACGATTCAAGTAGCAACACTTGTTATTTGCTTTGTACTGAAGGATTCAAATTCTGTGCCACGGAAACATTTTGCAGCACTGCAGTGGACTACTTCATCTTTTTACAGTATTTATAAATATACATGAACAACACTTTCATAGTCTATGCCTTTTCCCATCATTATAACCATTTAATGGGGAGAGCTGAGGGTTCCTGAAGCAGAGAAGTGTAATTTAACAGCTCTCTGAGTTGACCTATTTTTTTTCAATAACCTTTCTCTTTTTCCAGGAAAGTTTAATGCAAGCGAATATATTTAGATTTTTTTTAAACTTCTCTGAAGAGTAGTTACGGTGGAGCCCCGAGTCTTAATTAGGATGTCAGCCCGTTTCGACAGCTCAAGCAGGATGCCTTTTCAGAACAGCCCTCCCTTCTCTGCAGGAAAATTTTAAATAATTTGCGCATAGATTTGTTATGCATAATTAAAGTGGTACTCGGGCTGAAAATTTTGCTGGAAAGTATTTTTCCTGCGCTGGAGGCATTACTGGATCATTGCTAGTGTCCATCATTATACATTCCACTCCCCTTGTCAATTGTCTTCTCCACAGTCCAACAGTCTGTGTCAGTATGAAAATAATTCCTTTAATCGATAATTGTCTTGTGTCTCTCCCTTCCTCGCGTGCCTTCCTAACTATCCTCACCTGTGACGCATTGTCAAGGCATATTTAAATTCCTGGTCTTTGTTCCCGCTTGCTTGATTGTCATCTAAAGTTTAGTACTTTGTGTCATACTTCTCTGAGTCCTTGCTTACGTACCTCACTGTGCCTGTGACTAGTGTATTAGGGATAGCCTCTCTACCTTTTCAATTTTTTTGCTGTTCCTTTTTTGAACCCTTTGCCGCTACCTTAATAAAATGCCTTTAGGGGTTGTTTTTTTTCTGGATCTGCTCCTAGTTTCTTCTTCTTAACAACTTTTCCAATCTGATATACCACCAGGACATGGTAAATGAGGTGCTTAATGGATTATCCTGGGTAATTATAATCTCTTTTAAGGAATTGAACTCACGTCAGAATTGAATTGATTGAATTCAGTGTCAACATGTTCCTTTACTTGCTGTCATTGAAGGAGCCAGTTTGTGACACAGCCAGCAAACTTTATAGTGATTTTACTGGGCCTCACTGGCTACCTCTTTCAGGTGAGAATTGCACTCAAATATGCAAACATAAAAAGTCAGGCTACAATGTACAATTCCCAACTTGTGATGCCCCCCCCCCGCCCCCATCTCCATTGTCGTTTTCTAACATGCACTCAAATTTACTTTAATGTTTTCCAGGGACACAAACTTTCCATATTCGGTACAGTTAAACTGCATCTTCATATTGGAAGGAGATGCTGATTGTGCACTTGAGAATATAAAATAATATTTTTAAATCTAAAATAGTCTAAACTCCTACTCCCCAAAAGTGAAAAATACTCTTTTCAGTATTTTAGTTTTCCAGCCAGACCTCACTATTTATTTATTTCCCCAGTATTTATTTCCCCTCTCAGGCCCAGTTTGAGAGAGTTTTGGGCTTTGAGGGTTAAGACCTCAGAGTGAGGAAACATTTCTGCTTCAATGTTTTATATTTTTTGGGATCAGCTTTTATAGTGAAGAAACTGATTTTAGACACTGCCACTAAAAGATGGCGTACATTGCATCGCAATTGTTGGGGCCCTATATAAAAGATCTGGAAGCACTAAAATTCTGCGGTTGTGTCATGGCAAATTAGTGGTACCAAATCTTCAAGTTTTATCAATATTAAATAGAAGAGGATTCATACAAATATCCAAGATGAGAAATAGTAGAGAACTGTTCCAACAAAAAATACTAATCTTACAACAAGGCACCAGTTGATACTCACAGGTCTTGCCTCAATTCATTTACAGTTACCAGCACCTGGATTGCTCCTGACTTTCATCAGTCACAGCTCTATGTACAGTATATGAGGCCTCAACTCAGACAGGCACGGAGACTGTCTTTTTTTTGGGGGGGGGGGGGTCCTCACCTTTATCTCCACCTTGAACACAGCTGAACTGTTTTATTCACAGCAGTGACCTGCTCCCATCGGCACAGGAGGACAATGCTGTGGCACGTGATTCCTCTGACTCATGTGACCACTCGCCCCCGCGACCTGTACGTTAAGATAGCTCAGACTCTATTGATCTTCCTCCACAGCCTAAAAATGCATTGATTCAGATGATTTAGATTGATTCAGATGCATTGAGAAAAGCTGTTTTATACAAAGTGACGAACAATGATGAGCCAAAGCCTCAAAACTACTCACAGATGAAGCAAATAACTTGACAAAAGTCATAACAGTGGTAAATGCCAATGTCTGCAGACAAATCTTAGATAATGAGTCAACAGTCAGTTATTGTAGTTGACATGTTGGATGAGGGAGAAATGGGATGTGAGCGACTTTGAAAAAGGGCCAAATCATTATGGTCAGACAAGTGGGTCCGAGCATATTCGAAACGACAGGTCTTTTGGGGTGTTCCCAGTCAGCAGAGGAGAGTACCTACTGACAGTGGTCCGAGAAGGGACAAACCATAAAAAGGCGAGGGAATGTTGGAAACCCAAGGTTCATACATGCACAAGGGCAACAAACACTATCTCATCTGGTCTAAATCAGACGAGAAGCAGAAGGGATAATGTGGCACAAGTCACAGAGAATTTTAATGATACTTACATGAGGAATGTGTCACAATACGCAGTGCATCGCACCCTGTGATCAATGGGAGTGACCAATCTCATCCCTGAACGCGCCTACAATTGGTATGTGAGTGTTGGAACTGGACCTAGAAGCAGTTGAAGAATATCGCCTGGTCCAGTGAGTCTCACTTTCTTTTACATCATGAGCATAAGCCAGGTACATGCGCAACATTTACATACCTGTGAAAAAGATGGCACCTGGTAACAATTTCGGAAGAAGCTAACATGAAGGGATGTGATGCTCAGGGACATGTTTGGCTAGGAAACCCTGGGTCTGAAAATTCAAGTGAATATTTTGTCCTCATAGTTGATGCGTTGGAAGCAGTAAAAATGGGCAAGGATGTGAGTGACTTTGACAGAGGCCAAATTCTGATAGCAGGATGTCCAGGTCAGAGCATCTCCAAAACTGCAGCTCTTTTGGGGTGTTTCCGTCCTGCAGTGGTCAGTACTCACCAAAAGTGGTCCAAGGTAGGAAAACCGGTGAACCGGTAACAGACTGTGCATAGGGAGTGAAGGCTGGCCCGTATGGTCTGATCGAACTGGAGAGTTACTGTAGCTAAAATTGCTGAAAACGTTCATGCTGGTTCTGATAGAAAGGTGTCAGAACACACAGTGCATTGCAGTTTGTTGCTTATGGGGCTGGGTAGCCACAGACCAGTCAGGGTGCCCATGCTGACTCCTGTCCACCCTCAAAAGTGCTTACAATAGGCATGTGAACAGCAGAACTGGACCACCGAACAATGGGAGAAGGTGGCCTGATCTGTTGAGTCATGTTTTTTACATCATCTGGATGGCTGGGTGCATGTGCGTTGCTTACCTAGAGAAGACATAGCATCAAAATGCACTCAGGGAAGAAGGCAAGCCAATGGAGGCAGCGTGATGATTTGGGCAATGTTATGCTGGGAAAGTTTTGGTCCTGCCATTCATCCAGATGTTACTTTGACACGTACCGCCTACCTAAACATTGCTGCAGACTAAGTGCACCCCATCATAGAAACAGTGTTCTGTACTGGCGGTGGCCTCTTTCAGTAGGATAATGCACCCTGCCTCACTGAAAAAATGGTTCAGGAATGGTTTAAGGAGCGCAACAATAAGTTCAAAGTGTTGACTTGGCCTCAAAATTCCTCAGATCTCAATGCAATTGAGCATCTGTAGGATGTGCTGGACAAATAAGTGTTATGTTCCAGACCAGGAATCAATTGCGGAGGCAGAGTACAGTCCAATAGGTAGTTCTATTGACAGCTATATGGTAAATTTGGACAGAACCCCAGAGGATGATGTGGGGATGAAACCCCAGATAAGGATAGCACAGCTCAGTACAGATGTTATCGGCGAAATTGAGCTGCAAATTACCAGCCAGTGGCTTCCAGGATAGCAGCCAGGTGGGGTGCACACCTTGATTGCACCGAACTGTCCCACTGGGGGATGGAGTTGCTTGAGCGGAACTTTGTTCCAATCCTAATGGCTGTTATTCTTAACAAACTGGACGGAGGAACAGACTTGGAAGGGTTAACAAAAATGCGGTTCCAATCCTGGATGCTGATTAGGCTTGGGAGCTTGTTCCTATTAAACTGGACAGACAAGCTGACTTGAGCTGGGTTGACTTGAAGGCAGTCCCAATCCTGGACCCTGAGTAGGCTTGGAAGCTTGTTCGAGTTAAAGAGGAAAGCTTTTGGGAATTTCTGTCAGTAAAGTACACGTTACACTTGGTAAAGATAAAGAGTTTCTACCAGGAATACTGACTGGCTCTTAGCATAAATACCAAATTACAATCTAGCAACTTGCAACACAAAGCATGGGGTTTAAATACACGTCACTGGACCATTAAGAAGTAACCATGAAATGAGATACAGTCGGGGAGGGGATTAGACACAAGACATAAACCAATCAAATCAGACATGCTTCTAAGAGGCACGCATGTTGCTGAAAAGTAAGAGGAATGAAAGGCATTCACACAAGCGATGTTTTCGTCGCAAAGGAGGGATCTACAAAATATTAGGCAGGTGGTAATGTTATGACTGATCGGTGCATAATGACAATAGGTCACATGACTAAGCTAAATCCATTGGGGAAGAGGAATAGAACGATTATATAGATAGCACAATATACATCCAGAAATTACGAAAAATTTCAAAAAACGAGAGGTTAAGCCACTTATTTGACCCAATGGGCAGGGCCCCCTTAACCTAATGTTAGGCCCCGGGGCTGAGAGGTTCTGTTGGCCCCCCCCATCCGTCCAATTTTTAGCGCATCCCCCCCCCCTCCGTCCGATCTACAGAGTGTCATTACAAAACAAAAGTGTATATGTAGGTAGTCTACGTCACAAAATGCACAAGTTTCTTTCGGGACATACAACAGTGATTTTTCCCTCTTTGAGTCAGAAAACACGATCATACTAGCCTGGTTTACATGCAGACTTTTTTCATTCTGATTGAAATCATTCTGATTGAAGATTTCAGGTCAACTGTTTACATGAGACAGATCTATTCCGATCTGGTATTTATATGGGCCGCCTTATTTAATCAGAACACACGTCTTACAGCTGTGTGACATGTGCAGATTGATGAAAAAAAGTATTCGCTTTTGTTATTGCGCTGTTTATGCTTATAGTAGGTGTTCTATCAATTTCTGCCACCTATCAAGATATGCTGCCTCGCGGTTCTGCACATGCACAAACCCACGATCTTGAACTCTATTTCTTCCCTCACATCTTAAATATCATAAACTATCTTACAAATCGAGTATTTTTTTTTTCAGTGCGCTTTTAGACCTATAGGCAAATAATTGCATGTACAAGCTGGCTTTTCCTGAAAATGCCGAAATCGGACGACAGTGGCATGCGGCATGTTATCTTTAAAAAAAGAAAATATATATATATATATATATATATATATATATATATATATATATATATATGAAGAGTTTGGTTCCAAAACGCAATAAGTGCCAAACTTACTAAAATTGAGATAATACAATAAAGCAATAGCCCTGTGCTTCTTACACATGGTGCAAATTTTCATTTTTTGAAATTCATACTATAGAGTGTATTTTTTCATGGTCAAAGTTTGTGTTTCTCTATAAAATGCAATAGGCGCCAACATAGAAAAAGTTGATTTACTCAAAATGAGCAAAATACCTTTTGCCTTTTGGAAACAAACTCTTCATATACACATATATATACACACACAACTCATTTTAGCATCTGCGTCAGTTATAATGAGCATACAAATAACAAAGTTGCCGCTGTAGGTTGATTTATATTGTAATATTACGGCTAAAACAAAGCCTTTAAGATCACCCTGCATTAAGATAGCATTTTTTGACAAAGCAGCACAAATTGTCAGAACACCGGTCTTCAGAGTTTTCCAGCAGTTCTAATATGTTTTACGTTGCGGTCTATCCCGGCTTCATTGAGTTTTTGGTGGACTTTTTTTTTTAACCGTTCACTATTGTTTTTACTACCATCTAAGCATGCAAAAATTTTCCATTCTTCGAGAGTTTTTATTAAAATCAACCACTCCGCGTTGACCAGTTCTGCATTCTGCGCTTGAAAGCCACCTTATTTGCAAGTGAAGAAACGTCACTCTGCGCATTCACCTCAAGACAGAGCGTCCGCAGACAGAACGCAGCCAGACAACTTTCCTTTTCACCGTTTACATGATACAATTTTGCTTTTAATCGGTTTGGGAAAAGGAATATTCTACCCTTCTGCAACCGAATGAAATTCCATTCGGTTTCGCCCTGTTTATTCTGAATGAGGTGTTTATATGGAGCATTTTTATTCGGTTTGGGCTTCTAAATCGATTCTAATCGGAATATTAGGCTGTTACTAACATATCACTGAGCCTACTTGAGCATAAACATAAAAGGTATTTTTTTATAACAACCACACACAGCAATTTATGGTGATGATAAAATTCAATTTGTATTTATTTAGCGCCAAATCAATTCAATTTTCTTCAAGTTATCCCAAGGAACTTTACACAAACAGACCATTCTACTTTTGTAATTCAATTTAAAGAGACAACAATGACCGTTTTTTTTAACCGTAATATTCCGTTTGTCATTCCGATTGAAAGCAGTGGCGATTCTAGAGTGTGCTGGGGCCCCAAGCAAAAATTCCCAAGGGGCCCCTCTGACAAGCGTTAAACATATTTATAAATAATCTGAACCCCCTCTGACAAGCAGGGCTGTAGTGGTAAAATCAGAGGTGGGTAAACTATGAATTCTGTGATCAGATGGACCACGATGCAGTAAGGCAGACCGCGCGGCGGCCGTGTGGCGTAGGCCTATATTTTGTACCATACTGGACCCGTGTCATCAGTGTCAAAATTCTTGGTTATGGTTATGATGATATTGTGGTTATTGTTGAATGTTCATTTTGTGAAAAGAAATGGGATACTACCTGCAGTCTGTTACCTAATGTTTTTATCCTATGCACGTGTGACCATTAGACTGTACCAAGGACATCACTGAGTGCTGTCTCATGCCTTCACACAGTCACTATATCCAATTCCATTATTAAAAGTAATGTTGAAGAAGATTCCAGAATTAATAAATCTATTGTAGTTTAAGTATTTATATAATCAAAATAAAACAGCACAAAACATATCAGCAAGCCTACCAAAAAAAAAAAAAAAAAAAGATCAACCAACTGTGTCCTCATACAGAAAACAAAAAGGTCAGAGCAGGGTCTGTTTAGAAAAACAAAACAAACAAAATAAATGGCACTCTCTAGGAACCACAAATGTAATTGCATTACAGAAAAATGCTTAACTGTTGGCCTAATGATGAATACTAAGTCCCACAATGTCCATTACACTGTAACTCAAAGCAATGCCCAGACGGCAATCTACCCCTTCCTAAAAGACCTAATATCCATTTTAGCACAACCTAACTTCTACAGACTTCTACAAACCGCATCAACTTGTATCAAGCCCCACTGATCAATAGGGACAGCCTGCCACTTTCTGATAGCCGCCACAGGCAGTGATTGGTCACACAGACACGTACCATAATGCAGCGCAAAATGATAAAGATAAATTGCTTGTGTAGGTACAACACATGAAATGTTTCCAATTTTAAAATGACACCAAATTTATTTAGGAATACGTAAAAGGCATGTAAACGCAAACGTGAATAAACTAATTTACAGGTGCGTAGACGACACTCAGAGGTTTGTAAATGCTATTTGGAGGTGCATAAACGCTATTTCCAAAATTCCAGAGGTGCGGAAACGGCGTTTACGTGCGTTTAGCCTCCACTACAGCCCTGCTGACAAGCGTTAAACATATTTATAAATAATCTGAAACCAACAAAAGAGGTCAGAAACTGAAACTTAAAAAAAAAAAAATTATTATTACTACTACATAACTTGAAAATTGTGCTCTTATGAAAAACAGGACATTTAGGACATTATTGAGGAGTAAAGTTTGTCAGCCCTTGGGGGCCCCAAGCAGCTGCCTGCCTTGCCTGTTGACAAGCTCCACCTCTGATTGAAAGAATCTTTCGTACATATAGACACTCATTCCTCTTGAAATTCATTCCGTTCTTTCTGCGCATGCTGGCTACCTTTCCTACCTCCCTTCTGCTCCTTAACAGACGAATAATAATAATTAAAATGATGTGGTCATACTGCTGCTTCAAAAATAAAAGCAAAATCAGTCTGAAAATGGCACTGCTAACGTCATTCATGTTGTCGCTATTAGGAACGAAGACAAGCCTAATATTTTTTCTTCCGGTAGGCTAAACAGAAACACGTATACACGTATCTGACCCGCTCCCTATTCAATCAGAAGCCTTCCCAGCACCAAACCTTAGGGGAAAGCGATTAAATGCGTCTTCCATGCAAACCCCCATTCGGAATGACTGTTTCCCATGTAAACCCGCAGGAAATGGTTTCACTCGGATGAATACATTCCGAATGAAAAGTCGTCATATAACCGCGGCAGTTACTTTTTCAGCTCATCTTTGCCCCAAAATGACGGGCCCCTGAACTCGATAGGCCCCTGGGCTTCAGCCCAGGTAAGCCCGTGCATTAAAGCTGCCATGCCAATGGGCTCCACACAGCTCAGAGTGTGTATCCAATAGGCCTCTCTACAGAGCAATTTCTTGATAATATTTTTGCCGCTGGGAGATATTATCAAGAGATTGCTCTGTAGAGAGGCCTATTATTTTTAGAAACATAGAAAATACAAATTCCAAATCAAACACAAACAGCAGTGAAAAAGTATTCAAATGTTTTCCCGAAGTATTCCCAGTTTCTTCTGTTTTTGTCTATTTGTCATATATAAATGTTTCAGATCATGCATGTAATTTTAATATAATACAAAAATAACATGAGTAAACACAAAATGAAAATTTTAGATGATCATTTCATATATTAAAGGAAATTAGTTACTTAAAACCTATATCACCCATGTGAAAAAATAACTGCCCTTAAACCCAGCGACCAGTTGTACCCCCCTTGGCAGCAGCAAATGCAATCAAATGTTTGCAATAACTTAATAACAATGAGTCTTTTACATTGCCTTGGAGAAATATTGGCCCACCCTTTGCAGACTTGTTTTAATTCAGCCACATTGAATGGTTTTCGAGCATTAACTGCCTGTTTAAGGTCATGCCACAGCATCTCAATTGGATTCAAGTATGGACTTTGAATAAGTCCCTCCAAAACCTTTATTTTGTTTTATTTGAGGCATCCAGAGGTGGACTTGCTTGTGAGTGGCGAATCATTGTTCTGCAGCATCACCCCGCTGCGCTTAAGGTTTCAGTCACAAACTCATGGCTGGACAGTCTTCTTCAGGATTTTCTGTTAGAGAGCAGAATCATGGTTCCATCAATTATGGCAAGTCACCCAGGTCCTGAGGCAACAAAAATGCCCCATACTACCAGCAGCAGTTTTCACCTTGCAGCTTTCCTATGGATGCCATTTTTTCCCAGTCAAAATAATAAGTGATAAATAAAGCCAGTAGTCAAATAATAATTAAGACAAGACTCACTGAAGTGTAGTCAGGATATGATGGCAATGATTTGCGGCATTACACTTTCGGTACCGTGGAAGATGTGTTATTTATTCAGTCAAGAACAGGGCCACAAAGGAAGAACCCTGGTATTTTGCGGAGGGTGTGCTCACCAGCTGCACAGTTCAGGACTGACATGGCATTTAAATTGTCCAAATGTGTATCAATGACCATACCTGTAATGCCGCTGGCCTTGATGGTGAATGATCTCTTGTCATTCAGTATCCTCAGGCTTGAGAAGTGACATATACTTGGCAGAATAACAGCTGGAAAAAAAAGCTGCCTGCTAGGCAACGGAAGCCCTCGTGCTCCCTCACGGTTGGACACTGGCTTCTCTTCTGTCTGGGAGTCATTTATATGGAGCTGTGGACTGCTCAGATTAATGGTGCTAATGAGAGCAGTGTGAATAACTGGAGCTCAGCTGCTGATGCTTCTCAAGTCCTTCTGACATGATTTCTTTCGCAAGACGAATAACCATAGTCTGAGCTTTTGGAATTGAAAAATTTCCTTGTGTGTGCGTGTGTGTGTGTGTGTGTGTGGTATAAACACTGTTTGTGTCGGGACCAGTAGTCCTCATGGGGACCAAAGCCTGGTCCTACTGAAGAAAAATTTAATTTCTGAGGTCTTGGTTAAGGTTAGGAGTCAGGAATGAATTGAAATTATGTTAAATTTAGGGCTAGACAAGATTTAGTTATTGTTTGGCTTACAGTTAGGCTGTCCACAATGACTTTAAGTCACTTTGGGTAAAAGCGTTGACTAAGAACAGGAAGCATATCACAATAGAATCTGTGATTCGGTGAATGTGTAGGTCAATGTTATTGCACTTATGTTAGAGCAATCTAATTATACCAAGTACAGGCTCAGATTCACACCTATACATAGGTGTGAAATCCAGGGGTCAGAAATGTAAAATCCTGTCATGTTTATCCAGTGGCGTTTTTAAGTGTAAAAACTTGGTGGGGCAAGAATATATATTTCAGGTCTGGGGGTGGGGAGGGGGGGCACAGTAAACGAGGGGTATGGGGTGATTTCTATGCAACAATTTGTGATAAATTAGTTAGTCTGCTGCTGTTTTACCTTACAAGCTTTTAGTTAAAAGTCAACATTATCGCACACATGCACGCACACAGAGGAAACGAGGGAGAGAGAGAGCGCACGTGAGTGAGTGAGTGAGTGAGTGAGAGGCGCCTGCCATTCGCCAATACGGGGATCGACGTATGTTTAAAAGCCATATGCCACCGTTGCTCCACAACACCCAGAGCCTTCAAGGCCATAAACGAGGTAGAGTGCTCAACACCACTAAGTGCCACAGCAAACCGCACGCACAGACAACTTATTAGGATCGATCCACTCTATGACAGCATTATGACAATAACCTTTTCCTTAAGCATATATGTGACACACTGTCATCACCATCTAGCCTTGATCCAGCATAACAATATATTATACATTAGTATACTGTCGTCTTACTGTCATAATGTTGCAACATATTGAAATATGTATAAAATACATATGAGAAATATCTATGAACTGCAACATATTTTTTCAAGTCTTTGTAATATCATTAAAAAATGATAGTAGATTCAGGCCTTTTTAATATTACAAAAATGACAGAGAAATTGTGAATAGAAAGAGCATTTCTTTGTGTCCAACCGGCATAAAATACCTGGGCCAACAACAATCTTGTAAACTTAATAATAACGTTAGGATCTGACCTGGCAGCCTTAGTAACCAGCTTTGAAATGCAATCACATCCTCTATGTTAGTCGTTCAGAAGAAAAGATAGGTTTGTAATAAAATTGGGCGGTGTGGAGAAATACCCAGATAACTATACATCATAATTATGATTAATTTGTTATAAAGCCTCAGCTTCCATGACTAGGGCTAGTCTAGCCTAGCTACGTTTGCATTTCGCTGGTGGACAAATAGTTACAGGAGCTCTCAACATAATGTTATAATACACAAATACATCCATACATGCCAACTCACAATGGCTTTTGGGGTGTTTTTTTCAGAATGAAACGCCCCAGAGGCGGTGTTAGACCTGAAAATTATTGGCTATTATCCCACCCTTTAATGACAACAATTTGTCCTGGCTAATTCTTGATGGTTTTCCTTCATTAACACGTTTTCCAATTCAAGAATAATCAAGTGACAATTGAAGACACGGCTTCTCTCCCCCATGCGATCTAAAAGTGACAAAATAATGGGCTACATTCAGTACAGAAAAATAATTTAATTATAATTAGGTCTATGCTCCGGATATTTCGGCGGCGGCATTTCAGAACTCTTCAGCGAATGAAGGTTATTTTGGTGACTAGTACGTGGTTTTGTCCGATTACATTTTTCAATCAGACAGCTGTTTATTTTATACAGCGAGTTGCGTGACCGTGCTGCAAAAACAGGTGTACGTACTTGTCGCGATAATGGCGATAAGTCAATATCTTACATGAAAAATGTTCATTGTCTACACAGAAATGTTTCCCAAAATCACTTCATTGCAAAACAGACCTTCCCTAGTATTTTAATCTTTTATTTAAACTTAACTTATTTCTGTTACCTGCTACTGGTGAAAAAAGGTTTTTGTTCAATTTCTACATTTGCCTATGGGATAAGATTTCACTCAGCCGGTCCCTAAGGACAAATCTAGAAATGAGTCAATTCTCGCGTCAGCGGTAGAACTTTTCTCCTCATGGAAAGATCGTCATTGAATAAAAGTTTGAGTCTATATACAAGATTAAATTGCACAATAAGGTTTTGTTTTTACGGGGTTCTTTCTTCATGCATTTTACTGAAATCCTGAAAACTGCAATAATGAGTACAGTAGTCATAGAAGTACTAGAAGTTGCACTGGTAATGATAAAAGGGTTTGAAGCATATGCCAGGTATTTAAATTAGATTCAAAGTAATTTCTCAATTTAATAGTATTCATAGAATGACACCTGAAAAACTACTGAATTGAATTTTTAATGAAATTTTATTTCAAATGAAATGGACATCAAGAAAAAAAACCATGCATGCTTTTCTCCCAATTTTCTCCCCCAATCCCAATCATTCCCAAACTGAAGCCATCACTTCACATACTGCTGCCACCAGTGGCTCTCTTGAAAGATCCATTTTTACAAATGGCACCTAGAGAAAAGGCAGGAGAGGGAGTGAGATTTGACTTTGATTTTCAAGTCAAGTTTCAGTTAAACAGTCACATTAACCATTTACAGAAAATCATAATAATCCCGCAAAATTTAGCGAATTTATAAGACAGTCAGTAAAAATCTAAATCCTTCAGAGGCCATACAGCCTCAGTTCCACCAAGCAGCCCAAATCAGTTTGTTACACATTAAGTTATTTTTGCGTTTCTATTATCAAAAGTTGAGGATGGTACCAAAATAACAATCCCAACCTGTCCCATTTTTTGGTACCTTGCTATTGAGGTACCCAGCCCACTGATCCGAAACTAAAAAGTGGAGCAAGAAAGAGTGCAGTTATATGATTGGTGAGGAGAGGCTTGTCACTCTTTCTTGACCGAGAACACGGTTGACGCTATTGTTGCCATGAGGTAACAGCCTATACTTGTGCAAAACCCTCCATGGTATGGTAGGAAGCATCAAAAGTTACTGCACTGGTGCATGGAAAATTCCACTTTTCTGAAAAACACTCCACTCCATAACCTCAACTCCGTTACCAATATTGGTTATGGAGGTGAGTAAAATGGTACTGGTAAATGGTAATGGTTTATCAGTTTCAATCAGAGGCACTGAAAAAGGTGATATTCACTCAGTTTCAGAACTTTGGTATATCACAATGTACCAGGAGAGAGCCTCACTTGAAAAAGTAATGGAATTGAGTGGATCCGGCGACACTGCAATTAAATTGAATTTTAAAAAATTAAAATGGCCTGCCCAGATTAATATTAATTAATTATTAATTCTTCCCTGGTTTAAGCTCTGCCTCATGGTTTTTTGAGTACCTTAGGGGCAACCCTACCCCTGGGGGAAAAAAGAATCAGAATCAGACAACTTAAAAAAAAAATAAAAAAAATAGAGGCCCAAGGTCAAATGTGACTGACTCACAATGTTCGGCATACCTGATTCCTTATAGGTGCCTCATACATACCTAAGCTCTAAATGCTCTTATCTCAGTTCAGTAATGATAAATCCTAAAATTGTGTTAGAGAGAGTAAATCTATTTGATGGCAATGTCATTCACAAAAGTGATGTAGCCTGGTACAAGGTAAAAGATCATGATTTAACAGTTTACCAGATGTGTCAGGATCAGTATTTAGATAGAATGAATATGTATGATGTTATTTACTGTAATGATGTTAATTGTGTAAATGTGAACCATAGAAGACAGATAGACTCTTGGGGCTCTAATTTCTTGGTAGCGCAGGGTGGCATAGCGTGGCGTAGCGTGGCGCAGCCCACGCCGTGCAGTGCAACACCATGCGCAGCCACTTTGCCAATTTGGTAGACGAACGTGCGCCGAGATGAGTGTGGCGGCGTAGTAGGGGAGGTGTCACATATTCATCAAGGCGCAGTGACAATTTTAGAAAAGTTTCGCTGAAGGCGCAGAAAGCTCGCCAGCTCCAACCTGGTTTACTTTCTGTGCAGTCGTAATTTGGCTGACAGGCGACAGTGTGATTTCGTCACGAAAACCTCACAGGCAGGTTTCAGAATGTCAGGCACATTTCAATGCAAGAAATAATTACAGCAACCACTATTTAATGTAACTATCTGAATCAGGACATAAATTATAGTATCTATATCGATTGTCCTGATGTCAGATTAAAAGGCGGTTGGCACGCGCGGATGGAAACCCCACCTGGCTTAATCAACGCAGCTGAATCTGTGATGCAAACGCATCTTTCTCAGCCAACCACAAACTGCCTATATATTGTATATAATGCTTGCGTTCTATGCTCAGTGTGAATTTTTCGCACGACTGATTACAGTCAAAGTCAATGCAAAGACGTAAAGTCGGACAGGGTTTTAATATATCTCCGTGTCCGAAAGTCATAAAAGTTCTAATTTTTGAGTATTCCAGGAATTATTAGACGTGCAAACTTGGCCATGTTTGTGTTCGACCTTCACAAAATGCAGATTGATAGCTATCGACTTTTTCTTGGTCTTTTTTTTTATTCGTGTGTTTTTCTTCCGTTGAAGATAGACAACAGTCTTTATTCGGTCTCTCTTTTGAAAATTAGTCAGATGGATCGAACAGATTCACATTTTATTTCCACACCAGAGATACAATAGTTAGTCAGTGAGCAAATCAATTCCATGACCATTGATAGTGTGAATAAATTATCGCATGCACGATCAAGACTGTCCGAGGCGAAAATGCAAAATATTCCATGTCCGGTGTTGTGCGTAGAATAATTGCACTTTGTCACATTCTTTTTATTTCGCTGGCAACCAATCAAAAGTGCTAAAAAGTCGAACGACTGTATCATATTTTTAATTTCTGCGAAGGAGGTACTGAAAATAAATAAAAAAACACGACATAATATTCTAAAACCACGTGGAAAACGAACGCAGAATAATCTTATATCTTGCCTTCGTATTTCACAACATCGGTTTTGTGGAAATATATCGCTATATAGCCAGGCTAATTACAAAATGAAGTTCTGATAATATGAGCAAGTAGGCGTTTAATGCTAAGTTGTATTACTATTATGTAGGTTAAAAGGTATTTGCTGGATACGCGTATATGTCCACCCCATCAGATGTTCTTTTAGAGTAGTCAAATGGTTGTCTCAGGTCTTAACAAAATTAAATTAAGTGAACGAAATAATGAATGATCAAATTTAAAAAAAAAAATTAATCCAGACTTCTTTAATGAACTATTTTTACTTAAAACAGATAAACTCCTACAAAGAGACCTATATGAATTGAAGACAATATTTACATCAAAATGCAGCCAATTCTGGGCAGAAGAGGAATAACACCATGGAGGATGGGCAGCTAGTCTTCTGGTGGTCCCACTCCTGACCTGAATCAAACTAGAAAAGCACCAAATGGATGAAACTTACTCTGGTTCCATGAACTGTGCCCCAATGCACAATGCTGAAAGCACTTGAAGCTGAGGACAACAAGGGGAAAAATCCAAGGGGGTGCATTCTGCAGCAGCACATGTTTTTGGCTTGCCGTGAATTGCACCCCCTGTCTAACTCAGACAAGGAAAGTGCTACATGCATGAAATTCATTCAGGTTGCATGTACTAAGGCCCTATGCATGCTGTTAAAAGGAATTGACGTTGGGACTGACAGAAAAAGAATTCCAGGGGGGTGCATTCTACGGCAGCCCATGTTTTTGGCTTGCCGTGAATTGCACCCCCTATCTAACTCAGACAAGGAAAGTGCTACATGCATGAAATTCATTCAGGTTGCATGTACTAAGGCCCCATGCATGCTGTTAAAAGGAATTGATGCTTACGGCAGCCCATGTTTTTGGCTTCGTGAATTGCACCCCCTGTCTAACTCAGACAAGGTAAGTGCTAAAGGCATGAAATTCATTCAGGTTGCATGTACTAAGGCCCTATGCAGACTGTTAAAAGGAATTGATGCTGGGAGTAATGAAAAAAAAAATCCAGGGGGTGCATTCTCGGCAGCCCATGTTTTTGACTTGCCGTGAATTGCACCCCTGTCTAACTCAGACAAGGAAAGTGCTACATGCAAGAAATTCATTCAGGTGGCATGTACTGGCCCTTTGCATACTTTTTAAAAGGAATTGATGTTGGGACTGACAGAAAAAAAAGATTCCAGGGGTGCATTCTACAGCAGCCCATGATTTTGGCTTGCCGTGAATTGCACCCCCTGTCTAACTCAGACAAGGAAAGTGCTACATGCATGAAATTCATTCAGGTTGCATGTACTAAGGCCCTATGCATGCTGTTAAAAGGAATTGATGCTGGGACTAACAGAAAAAAAAAAATTCAGGGGGGTGCATTTACAGCAGCCCATGTTTTTGGCTTGCCGTGAATTTGTCTAACTCAGACAAGGAAAGTGCTACATGCATGAAATTCATTCAGGTTGCATGTTATGCAGACTGTTAAAAGGAATATATGCTGTTGGGACTAACAGAAAAAAAAAAAATTCACAGCAGCCCATGTTTTTGGCAGCCGTGAATTGCACCCCCTATCTAACTCAGACAAGGAAAGTGCTACATGCATGAAATTCATTCAGGTTGCATGTACTAAGGCCCTATGCAGACTGTTTAAAGGAATTGATGCTGGGACTAACAAAAAATTCAGGGGTGCATTCTCAGCAGCCCATGTTTTTGGCTTGCCGTGAATTGCACCCCCTGTCTAACTCAGACAAGAAAGTGCTACATGCATGAAATTCATTCAGGTTGCATGTACTAAGGCCCTATGCAGACTGTTTAAAGGAATTGATGCTGGGACTAACAGAAACAAAATCAGGGGGTGCATTCTCACGGCAGCCCATGTTTTTGGCTTGCCGTGAATTGCACCCCTGTCTAGCTCAGACAAGGAAAGTGCTACATGCATGAAATTCATTCAGGTTGCATGTACTAAGGCCCTATGCAGACTGTTTAAAGGAATTGTTGCTGGGACTAACAAAAAAAAAAAATTCAGGGGGGTGCATTCTACGGCAGCCCATTTTAAATGCACCCCCTGTCTAAATCAGACTGGGAACGTGTTGCATGCATGACATTTCATTGTGCTTCCAAGTATAGGGCTCCTTTACACAATCTTCAAAGCATGTGACTCTGGGACAAACATGGCTTCCAGGACCAAGATGAAGAACTGCTATTAGTCTGCTTTTGCCATTCCTGTCAGAAAAAATGTATTTTGGTTGTTCAAAGTGTAGGGAAAAAAAAAATGTCATGAAAAATTGTGACAACAATTATTTTGAAATGAATGCATAATAATGATTTTATGTGTACAATTGCCATTTACCAAATTTTATTGGAGTAAGGTTCCCCCGGGGGCGTCTCACCCTGAGTCTGGGGACATTGTACCCCAATAGTGGGGTAATACGCCCCTTTTCATGATTTTTCAGTTCTTTTATTGAAAGAAAAAAATTGTGTCTGTACCAGTAAATCACGCACACCATATAGCGGAATTTATCATTATGTCACGTGATAATTTCCGACTAAATATGGAATACTCCAGCAGAAACTATTAATTATTATTTTCAGGGAATCTCTCTCAAAACTGAAGCCCTAAATTTGTGGAAGAAGAAATTGCTGTATTCTGCAAATAAATGCGCTTTGAAATAACTTACAAAATAACTTACAAAATAACCCCCCCCCCAACACCCTTTTTTCTCTCTAAACCTTAAAAAATGAGAATGAAAATTATGCTATGAGGCTATCGATATGTGTGTAATCTTACTCTGAGGTGAAAAAATATATGTTTGATTCCAACTGTTCAAAGTACATACCTAACTCACGATTACCATGTGATCGAAAATCTTGACGCTACAGTTTTTTCTATCCCTTAGATAATTCCCGAGCTCGCAAGCGTAAGATCGTTTTACAGATCACGAAGACAAAAATAGGCAACAAACTACCGTTAAGTCTTTTCAAGTTCATTCTGTTTGCAGTCACGCATTTCAAGCAATTAAAAACATTCCAGTATCATTAAGAAAAGAAAGTTAAACTGTTCGCCCTCGATTTTGATTTTCAGAAGTTTGTTTTTCCAACAACATTATCTGTTAAAAAAAAAAAAAATGGATCCCGAACTCTACAAAGACATTCTGGACTATAAATCGAAGGGCAAATATCCTGCGGATAAGCCTATATCTAAAGCAAGAAAAAATCATATCCGACGGATGGCTTCAAGATATGTTTTAGAAGGCAAGTGGCTTATTTTAATTATGTATTTTTAAAATATTGACGCTCAGCCTGAGCAACAAAATTATGACAGCGCACTGAGTACGAAATGAGGTCGGTTGAAACGATCCTCGAATATGGGCAATAGCCTACCAAACAATTAGTTTCTCGGAGCCCTCCCTCAGTTTGTAATCTTTAAACCGCAAATTTCATAGGACCACTATATTAAAGAAATTGAATGTTATTAGCCTTCTTTCGTAGAGTTGGCTTATGTTTAAAAAAAAAAAAAAGTGACATAACGACATGAGAGCTAAAATAACAACGGTGTATGTGTCCAACTATGGACCTACCTGTGTAATAAGATATCCTATGTTCGACATCATTCTTCGCGTAATTTTATATTTTCTGACATGCTCTGTGGCTATTTATCTATGTGATAAATAAGATCATGCGTTCTGAATCTTGTTTACTTTTCAAGCAGCGTAAAGGTCTAGTTGCGGCTGTCCAAAACTGTCACCGTAGTTATTTACATTTCCGATTTTTTCTTTTTGCATGTGGGATCACAATATACGTGCAACATTAATAACATTAATTTACAACATGAGAAAATAAAATAACAGTTTATTTATTTCTAAATTTATTGATAGGAGAAGCACTGTATTACTTGAAAGGCCCTGCCAAGGCCATGAAAGTCAAGCTTGTTTGTGGAGCCGATGAGGCAAACGCACTATTTAGGGACTTTCATGCCAGCTCAACTGGAGCTCACACTGGACAAAAAAAAACCAGGGATGCCATATCCAGAAGATTTTTCTGGCCTGGGATGTCTGCTGACATTGATAAATGGGTAAGTAAGCCTAAGCATCAGAACAAGCTAATTCCTTATTGTGTACCTGATCCCATCAAGTTCACTTTTTAATGATGAACGAAAATTCCTCATAAATATTTTATACCTACTACTACTACTACCACTACTACTACTACTACTACTACTACTACTACTACTACTACACTACTACTACACACACACACACACATCACACACACACGGACTGCTATAACATTATGACAACTGCCTAATATTGTATAGGATCACGTTTGGCCACCAAAACAACTCTGAACCAGTATGGACTCCACGTGACCTCTGAAGGTGTGCTATGGTATCTGGTATCAAGACGTTAGCAGCAGATCATTTACGTCCTGTGAGTTTCAAGAAGCGGTCTGCATGGATTTTTTGTCCAGCACATCCCATGGGTGCTCGATTGTGTTGAGATCAGGGGAATTTGGTGACCAGGTCAATTCCTTGAACTCATTGTTGTGTTCCTCAAACCATTTCTGAACCATTTCTGCTGTGTGGCAGGGTGCAATATCTTGCTAAAAGAGGCCATTACCATTTGCAAATACTGTTTTCATAAAGGGTTGCACTTGGTCTGCAACAATGTTAAGGCAGGACCCAAGGTTTCCCAGCAGAACATGGCCCAAATAATCACACTGGCTCTGTTGGCTTGCCTTCTTCCCATAGTGCATCCTGGTGCCATGTCTTCTCCAGATAAGAGATGCACAAGTATCCAGCCATCCACAGGATGTAAAAAGAAAGTGTAATTCATCACACCAGGCCACCTTCTTCCATGATAGTCCATTGCTGATGCTCACATGCCCATTGTAGGCGCTTTTCGATGGTGGACAGGGCACCTTTAATGGGTCTGCATCTTTGCAACCCCATGCACATAAATTAATACATTAATGACACAATTAAGTGCACTTGTATATGTATGATGCAAACCCTTTAAAGGATTTCTCTTATTTCAGATATGCTGTGATGTCTGCCAGAGGTGGTACCATCATGAGTGCGTGCAGAGGCCTCCACTGGACGAAGAATACCTGTGCCCTGCATGCACTTAATGCACATGCAGCCATTTTAAATACTGTTTTTTTTTCTCTGTTTTTAAAGAGTTTGGGCTGTTAAATTGTAATTTTGGGCTGGCAGCAGTGGCTATCACAAAATGAGTGGGGGAAAGGTGAAATGCAACAGGTTAATTACCCTATGTGTTTATTTTGTGACATTTTCTACATTTAAATGACTGCATTCATTTTTATGTCTTGTCTTTAATAGATTTACGATTCAGTTCCATTTGATTATTTTTAATTCCATTTTGTAAAAAGTATTTTAGTAGCAGAAAGTTTGTTATGTTGTTTGTTGCTTAATTTATTTATGGCGAAATAAAAGGTTTCACGGTTCACTGTGATTTAATGTTGTCAGACCAAGGTATCTTTCCTATCTGTCCACATCATTGAAGGGTCAGGCTTGTTATATTTGTCTTGTTTTATTTAATTTATATACATGCACACATTTAAATACATAAAAGGATTTGAATGAATGTGCAGCTATGCTGCAAAAATGCTCAAGTTGTTTTAGGCCTTTCAAGTGGCAAATTACTTGGATAATATATTAGGAACAAACATATGATGACAGCACGACAGCAGAGTTTCTTGACCGGACCACAGACTAGGCCAATGAAGTCGTAAAATTGACAAATCTTAAGTAGTTAACATTAATGGAATAAAATCGCAAGGTAACTGCTGAAAGACAGAACCAATTTCTTTGAACAGTGTGCAAAGGAGCCTAATACATGGAACTAAAATGAATTTCATGCATGTAGCACTTTCCTTGTCTGAGCTAGACAGGGGTGCAATTCACGGCAAGCCAAAAACACGGGCTGCCAGAGAATGCACCCCCTGGAATTTTTTTTTTTTTCTGTTAGTCCCAGCATATATTCCTTTTAACAGTCTGCATAGGGCCTTAGTACATGCAACCTGAATGAATTTCTTGCATGTAGCACTTTCCTAGTCTGAGTTAGACATGGGGGTGAAGAATTCACGGCAAGTACATGCAACCCAAAAACATGGGCTGCCATGGGCTGAGAATGCACCCCTGAATTTTTTTTTTTTCTGTTAGTCCCAGAATCAATTCCTTTTATCAGCATGCATAGGGCCTTAGTACATGCAACCTGAATGAATTTCATGCATGTAGCACTTTCCTTGTCTGAGTTAGACAGGGGTGCAATTCACGGCAAGTTAAAAACATGGGCTGTCAGAGAAACCCCCTGAATTTTTTTTTTTTCTGTTAGTCCCAGAATCAATACCTTTTATCAGCAATAGGGCCTTAGTACATGCAACCTGAATGAATTTCATGCATGTAGCACTTTCCTTGTCTGAGTTAGACGGGGGGTGCAATTCACCAAGCCAAAAAACATGGGCTGCTGTAGAATGCACCCCTGGGAATTTTTTTTTTTCTGTCAGTCCCAACATCATTTCCTTTTAAAAGTATGCAAAGGGCCTCAGTACATGCAACCTGAATGAATTTCTTGCATGTAGCACTTTCCTAGTCTGAGTTAGACAGGGGGTGCAATTCACGGCAAGCCAAAAACACGGGCTGCCGTAGAATGCACCCCCCTGGAATTTTTTTTCTGTTAGTCCCAGCATCAATTCCTTTTAACAGCATGCATAGGGCCTTAGTACATGCAACCTGAATGAATTTCATGCATGTAGCACTTTCCTTGTCTTAGTTAGACAGGGGTGCAATTCACGGCAAGTTAAAAAACATGGGCTGCCGAGAATGCACCCCCTGGAATTTTTTTTTTTTTTCTGTTAGTCCCAGCATCAATTCCTTTAAACAGTCTGCATAGGGCCTTAGTACATGCAACCTGAATGAATTTCATGCATGTAGCACTTTCCTTGTCTGAGTTAGACAGGGGTGCAATTCACGGCAAGCCAAAAACACATGGGCTGCCGAGAATGCACCCCCTGGAATTTTTTTTTTTCTGTTAGTCCCAGCATCAATTCCTTTTATCAGCATGCATAGGGCCTTAGTACATGCAACCTGAATGAATTTCATGCATGTAGCACTTTCCTTGTCTGAGTTAGACGGGGGTGCAATTCACGGCAAGCCAAAAAACATGGGCTGCCGAGAATGCACCCCCTGAATTTTTTTTTTTTCTGTCAGTCCCAACGTCAATTCCTTTTAACAGCATGCATAGGGCCTTAGTACATGCAACCTGAATGAATTTCATGCATGTAGCACTTTCCTTGTCTGAGTTAGACAGGGGTGCAATTCACGGCAAGCCAAAAACATGTGCTGCTGCAGAATGCACCCCTGGATTTTTCCCCTTGTTTGTCCTCAGCTTCAAGTGCTTTCAGCATTGTGCATTGGGGCACAGTTCATGGAACCAGAGTAAGTTTCATCCATTTGGTGCTTTTTTTCTAGTTTGATTCAGGTCAGGAGTGGGACCACCAGAAGACTAGCTGCCCATCCTCCATGGTGTTATTCCTCTTCTGCCCAGAATTGGCTGCATTTTGATGTAAATATTGTCTTCAATTCATATAGGTCTCTTTGTAGGAGTTTATCTGTTTTAAGTAAAAATAGTTCATTAAAGAAGTCTGGATTAATTTTTTTTAAATTTGATCATTCATTATTTCGTTCACTTAATTTAATTTTGTTAAGACCTGAGACAACCATTTGACTACTCTAAAAGAACATCTGATGGGGTGGACATATACGCCGTATCCAGCAAATACCTTTTAACCTACATAATAGTAATACAACTTAGCGCTAAACGCCTACTTGCTCATATTATCAGAACTTCATTTTGTAATTAGCCTGGCTATATAGCTTATATATTTCATTAAAACCGATGTTGTGAAATACGAAGGCAAGATATAAGATTATTCTGCGTTTCGTTTTCACTCGAATCACGTGGTTTTAGAATATTATGTCGTAAGCCATACCATTTTTTTTATTTATTTTCAGTACCTCCTTCGCAGAAATTAAAAATATGATACAGTCGTTCGGACTTTTAGCACTTTGATTGGTTGCGAAAAGTTTAAATAAAAGCGATGATTTAACGCTTAGCGCTCCCGAAGGGGGGTGCAATCTATGGCAGGGGTGCATTCTACGGCACAACACCGGCAGCCAGCAAAAAAGTAAAAGTATTGGTATGAGAACAGATTTATAACGAAATAAAGAATAAAAATATATCACCAACAAACAGAGCATCCAAAAAAGATGGCCCACAAATAAATAAATCGCAGTGTTCATTAGATGTTCTGTTTGTTGATAAAATGTTTCTTTTTATTCTTAATTTCGTTATCAATCTGTTCTAATCGTCCTCTTTTTTTTGGCTGTCAGAAACGGAATATTTTGCATTTAATGTCCGACAGGCATTGTACATTGTCCCGCGCCAACGTCGACTCACTTTATTGAGCAGAGCTTAAACAGAAACATTGATTGAAATTCTCGGTACTCATCCTGAAGAACTGAGCCCACTTATCAAAACATTCATGTTTAATATCTAAAACATTCAGTAGATTTGAAGAAATTAAAAACAATAATCGACTGTCGGACACGGAGTAATATTGAAACCATCCGACTGTCAGACACGGAGATATATTTAAACCCTGTCAGACTTTCGAACAGGTAGACACTGCGTTCAACGAATCTGTCGTATGGCGAAAAAAATTCGTTTCAAGGCCCAGTGTGCAAGCGCTTAATACTAGGCAACTATTATTGTCACTTAGGTTTTATCGTTTTTAGTGGGGGAAAGGAATACAGCCTGATTGCTATGATCTCGTACTGAGTTAAGATCACCTATTGAAAATAAATGTGTAACGAATCTCGCATTGTTGTCCATGCATGTTAATCGCAAAATTTTAACCAGCAACAGGGTGTAATAATAGGAACACGCTATCCATCGTTTCTCTTCTCAATGATGCAGGCAGAAGAAATAAATGAGAAACCGTCGTATTTCATTCCAACTTAATAAGTTTGAATGATCTGACGTAGTTTCGTTTTGAAATTCCATTCAAGTTCGCTAATGGTAATAATTGCGAATGCCCTAGCTAGCCAGCTAACTCATATTCGTAATGCTTAATATAGACGTAAGCGGTGCAGAAAACATGCCTGAAGCAGCAAAGTAAAATGCAACAATAACGCATCATGCAGATATAGGACAGAGGCTTCTATATTCCAACACATTAAAGGTGAGGAGAGGAGCTCATTTGATTGGTGAAGATTTGACTCGGCCGTGTTATACCCAAACACGCCTTCTCTCCTCCCTCTTGCCACTTTGCCGGCAGGATGGACCGAGGCGGGACAGAGGAGTACTTGCGCCAGGCTACGCCGGGCACGAAATTGCAACATTTGGCGCGGGCAGACCCCATTCGCCGCGCCTGCGCCGCGCCTGCGCCTGGTCTACGAATTTAGAGCCCTTGGTGTCGTGACCTCATACAGTGTTGTCTTAGTTCTGACAGGGTACTGCCCAGAGTCAGGGTTGGTATAGACCATGTAGATGAGGTTGGTCCAATGAGGTTAAACCGTATCGTGATGATTGTATCTTCTGGCACAAGTTATGGCTAGATGCAGGTTCTCCTAGAAATGGTGTACTATATGATGTTCAGATTCAAATTCAGATTCAGATGACTTTATTGTCATTGTTACAGAGTAACAACGAGATTTACGTTTGGAGAGAGAGTGCTCCGGGCCGCTGCAACGTGCTTCGCGCCGCCAACTCCACTTTCTTCTTCGAAGCGGAAGATGTTCAGAAATTCGCTAAAAAGCAATATATGTATGCTAACAGGAGAAATAAGAGAAAGCAAGATGTAAATAGAAAAGAGAAGATGGCAGTGGCTATTGCAAATGACAATATGAGAGATTTCTTTCATGAGGTTAACAAATTGGAACCTAGATCTAAGGTACCTGGTAGAAATAGCGCAAAATTTTGCAAGTAAATATGAAAATTTGTTTAATAGTGTCCCATCTGATCCTGTAAATATGAATTACATCTATGATCACTTGGATAAATGTGTTCAAGCTTCAGTTGAGGATAGAGTTGTAAAATATTGTGAAGTGCTCAAAGCTATTAAGGCTTTGAAGTCAAATAAGGGTGATTGTAATGAAGGTTTCATGTCAAATCATCTGTTGATGTCTGGTCAGAAATTTATCAATCAGATTGCATTATTGTTAATTTCTGTGTTTACCCATGGTTATCAACCAAATGATTTACTAGTGGTACAATAGAGTCTATTCCTAAAGATAATAGAAAAGATGTGTGTGTAAGCACTAACTACAGAGGCATAACATTATGTAACTCCATGTCAAAGATATCTGATATCATAATAATGTTCAGGTATCAAGACAAATTACGTACTAGTGACGTGCAATATGCTTTTAAGAACAGTCATAATACAGTTATGTGTACATACATGTTAAAAGAAGTTGTACGATACTATACAAATAATAGTTCAGATGTATTTTCCTGTTATGTGGACACAACCAAAGCGTTCGATAGGGTACAATATGATAAGTTATTCTGCCTTCTGATTGATAGAGATTTATCTCCAATTATAGTAAGAGCCATGCTTGACTTGTATGTTAGACAATGTTTGCGGACTCACTGGAGAGGTCATGTATCTGATAATTTTGGTACTACCAATGGTATTAGGCAAGGTGGGGTCATATCCCCAGTGCTATTCTGTATATACATAGATGAGTTACTATCCACGCTAGAGAAGAATGGCACCGGCTGTTGGGTTGGGTGCCAGTTCTATGGTGCGACTGGGTATGCTGATGACCTTACATTATTAGCACCCACAGTATCAAGTCTTAGAAGTATGTTGAACGTTTGCGAAGACTTCAGCAGAGAATACAGTGTAAAATACAATCCAGATAAAAATATGTGTATGCATTTTACTAGAAAGCAGCAAGAGACTTACGATGTATAATTAGATGGTAAAAATCTGTCTTGGGTAAAATGTGTTAAGCATTTAGGTAATTACCTTGATGGTGATATGTCTGTAAAGACAGAAATTAGAATGAAAAAGAGTGATCTTATATACAGAGTTAATCATACAGTAGCAACATTGGTAAATGTAGTAAAGACATAATTGTTAGTATCTTCAATACAAAATGTTGTCTTTTTTATGGTGCCCAGGCGTGGAACCTTTGTGACAAAAATATTGTTCAGTTTCAGACAATGTTGAATAGATGTGTTAGAAAAATTTTAGATCTGCCATGTACCACACATTGTATTCTGTTACCAGGCCTTGTTCACAGACTTAGTGCTCTTGAGCAAATATATTGTAGATTTATGAAAATGGTAATTTTGATGTTAAAATCTGACAATGTCAAAGTTAATTTTTTGGCAAGAAAAGCCTTATTGGATAGTAATAGTATTATAAAATCAAATCTGTCTGTGATAGCTAAGGCAGTTGACTGTGATATAGATGAATTATTAAAGCTTCATTTCTCTGAAATTAAAAGGTGCTTTCATAATAAGTATTTACATATTAATCCAGTTGTCAGTCAGATAGAGGAACTCCTATCTGCTGTACATGTAAATAATGTCAATGTTAATGGTTTCACACCTGATGAACTTAAAATTATGCTGCTACAAATATGTGTAAATTAATATTGCTGTAAGGTTTTATGTCAATTCTCTTTTGTCCATGTGATATCTGTTTTTAGCGCTTTTTTTACTGCTTAATGTACACCTTGTAAATGTTTTTCTATACTTGTGTGTGAATAAACATATTATATTATATATTAAGAGAGTTATAGCACATTTTTGCCATTTGACCTTGACCATGAGGCCCAAGGTCAAATGTGACTGACTCACAATGTTCGGCATACCTGATTCCCTATAGGTGCCTCATACATACCTAAGCTCTAAATGTTATATTAAGAGAGTTATAGCACATTTTTATATAGGCATTGCCTCGTCCGTCTGTCCGTCCGTCCGTCCGGCCGTAATAATTTTGTTTCTGGAGCAGAACTCGGAAACTATGCAAGATATCAGCACCAAACTCAGTACATGTATTCTATGTATAGTCTAAATGTGCCTTTTGCTACTTTGGAAATTTCGGGATTCATATTTTTGTTGTTTCCATGGAAACAAATCTGGACTTGGTGCACATCAGGCCTAGTTCATTTCCGGAGCAGAACTCAAAAACCGTTCAGTATATCTCACTGAAATTTTGCATGTGTATTTCTCACATACTGAAGTGGTGCCTTTTGATAATTTCAGATTTCTGAAAATGTTATTTTTTTCGTTTCCATGGAAACCAGTTGGATTTGGACTCTGTACAGATAGGTTTGTTTCTGGAGCACAACTCAAAAACCGTTCATTATATCTTTCTGAAACTTTACATGTGTATTACCCACATACTGAAGTGTTGCCTTTTGATATTTTCAGATTTCTGAAAAAAAAAAATTTTTTCGCTTCCATGGAAACAAGTTGGATTTGGACTCTGTACAGAGATGGGTTTGTTTCCGGAGCAGATCTCAAAAATCGTTCATTATATCTTTCTGAAACTTTGTATGTGCATTACCCAAGTACTGAAGTGGTGCCTTTTCATATTTTCAAATTTCTGAAATTCTTTTTTTTTTTCCCTTTCCATGGAAGCGACATGGATTTGGACTCAGTCGCAGGGCTGGGTTTGTTTCCGGAGCAGAACTAAAACACTGTTCATTAATGACCCTTGTTTTTTTATTGCCTTTGCCAACGTGTCCTTCATAGTCTTTGCTAGATGTTGCCAGTACATACTTCCAGATCATTCCAGAGGAAAATCACCTCAACATTCTTGTTTTAATTTCTTTGAAGGTGTAGGATTGACATGACTTTCGCAAATAATCAGGGGCTGGTGGGAAATGTCATCTTTTGATGGCTCTTGTTGCCATTTGACCTTGACCTTGAGGCCCAAGGTCAAAGGTGACTGACTCACAATGTTCGGCATACCTGATTCCCTCTTGGTGCCTCATACATACCTAAGCTCTAAATGCTATATTAAGAGAGTTATAGCACATCTTTGCCATTTGACCTTGACCTTTCGGCTCAAGGTCAAATTCGACCAACCGACAATGCTCGGCAAGCATTATATGCTGGACATGCTTTATACATACCTATTCTATAAATGCAATAATAAGCAAGTTACGGCACATTTTGTGGCAAAACACCCCGAAAAATGATGAAGTCCAGACACGTTGCCTAGGTGGCGCTATGAAGGAGCGATTCAATCAAAACGCCGTTTACAGCGTTGAAGCAGGTCATGATACTGATTCCATTGCTGCAACAAAAAAAAAAATTCATCAGTTTTTGAGAAAATTGCACCTAAGTGCCAAAAATGGCCATTTTTGACATAAAAATGGCCGCCAAGTCTAAACGAATGATTCAATAAAAAAAAATTTTTGCTCAGGCATTAACTTGATGACCCATTTGATCACATCTTAAAATAAAAAAAAATTCAGCAAACCGTTTTTAAGATACGGCTTTAAATGGACGCCGCTGACGACGCCGCCGGACGCAAAGTGACGACAATAGGTTACTGGCCTACGGCCGACAACCTAAAAAGTGAACTATCCCTTTAAGCTTTTTCCTCAATGTATGTAAATAGAGGGGGAAACGCTTAACTTGATATAACTACCATATCCCTTACTCTTCAGTTTTATTTTTTTGATTGGAGAAGATGCTCCCGACAAAAAATGTCCGAGAGGAATTTGGTGATTATTGGTCGCCGTTTTGGAGCATTAAGCCACGTTAAGCTTTTTCTGCTAAGTGTTTTAGAAAGTCCCTCTTGCGGACGTGGATTGGGACATTACCATCAAAAATTAAGTGTAACCACTCCACCCTTTTTTCCTCTGAAGCTGGGAGTTTGTGCAAGCACTGATGCTGATTTTGGCAGCCCACCAGAGAACAGCCGCCGCTTTTGCCTTTCGCTGCCATCACTTCCTTTCTCGACCTGTCGCTTGCTGGGGAAAATGGCTTCCGGTCCTTTTTTTTTTTTTCCTAGGACGCCATGTAGACCCGCCCACGATAAAAAAAAAATGTACAGGGGCGTTGCCATGCCTTACTTGCTACGTAGAAGAAAGGACAAAATCTGACTGGCTAGCTCCAGCACAGTAGTAAAGGAAAGGCCAGCTTGCTCCAGATTGACCTGGTTGTCAGATTGCACACTTTATATGTCAGTAGGCACACCAGAGAGTTATTATATACAAGAAAAAGCACTGAAAAGTTCATTTTTCATAATATTTCCCCTTTAAATGATTTTAAATGAATGCCATGCATTGAACTTTCACGATGCACAAATAACCAGTTTACTAAATTATTCCCTTACCAACATTTCAACGCAAGAAGCGTTAGTAATTTAATTAATTAATTATTATCGCTTTTGCCGCGTCCAGTGTGATATCTGCGCTTCCACACAAATGTAGCCTATTCTTTTGAACGCTGAAAACATGATGATGAAGTTCAATCTCAATCTTAAATTTAATTTAAGTTGCACTGCTGAAAAAAAATTCTCAAAGGAGAGATGGAATTCAGGGAAAGAACTGGATTAATTAATCATTTGTTTGTTTTTCTCCATCCCTACAATACCACTCTTAACTATGTTGTCATTGTTGCCCTTCGGTAATCTCTGACATTTCTTGATACTTTCTGAATAATTACAGGCTTATATATTGGTCTTGATTATTCAGTAAATTGATTGATTTATTATTTGATTATTAATCAAGCGATCTTAAGCAGGAACAGCTTGAAAGCAATTATGCGTTTAAGGGTCAGAGGCTCACGGCATGCAATACCCAGCTTTCTCCCAGTACCGGGAGCGTTCGGGTGCAGGGGGTTAATCACCATGTTCATCTGATGGCATGATTAGTGGGATTTATTGACTGCATAGTGCCACTATTTGCATCAAGAGTGTTTTTCTAAAAGAAAGCAGACACTGATGAGGAATGGCAAGCAGCCAGGTTTTAGGAGATTAAACCCAATACTTCAATCTCTAATCCTCAGAAATGGAATGATAATTCAAATAAGTTTCTTTATCTCATGGATAAATATTGTCTCGAACATTGCTCGTGCAAGTCTGAGGGGTGGAAGTTTAAACTTTCATGATATAGTTTAAAGGTAGGGGAGGGAGGAAAGCAGCCTTGGGAATTGAGATAAACTGACACTTTAAGGTGTAATTCCACCAATAACATGTCACCGTGAATGGGCATATGAAAGACTATTAAGTTTTGAATTTGCACAAAGAATATATACTGTACCTGGATCAACAGACATCCTCCTAAAGGACAGTTGTTGCTATAGTGAATCAACTGCTCCTATGGTCTGGGGTTGAAGTCCCTCCACACCACTGCGAACTGTAGACACTACACAATCAGGAAAGCTCATATTCGATAACAGGGCAAAGGTTCTGTGGGCAGGAAAACGCTTGTGGACCAAGTGTTCTCCAAACCCTTGTAGATCAACCTTCAAGGAATGGACACATTCTCCAGAGTCTGATGTGATCGGGTTTATTGCAAGTCGCTCAAAGTGAAATACAAAACCCAGGCTGGGCTGCGCAAACCACATAGCATTCATTCTTCAATACTCACCTGACACAGACTGACCACCACTTGCCCAAACCCTCATATTTATTGGCCTTTTGGCACGTTCCTTTAGGTGGGATTAAACGTGACTCTTTCTACTTTATCAAACATTATTACTTTCTGATTGGTGCATTGTCCCACAGCAACCCTCCACCCTTAGTAACAAGTTTGCCATTGCATCATAGTGTACCTTCTTTTTAGGCCACTCAGAGACGCTCAAAGACCGTATCTGATCCTCCCAAACCTAAGGTTCACTTGAAGGTCAGTGTGGATGCCCAAGTTGGCTGGATTCCTGGATATTTCCAGAATAAACTGGAGTGAGCCGGCTCATATAATGAAGCTGCTCATTGGTTTACTACCAATATGGTAATTCCGGAAAATTACCTCATCAAGCCAGCCTTGGTTGGCCTGCTAGGGGCTTTCTTATCTTGGTTTTTTGGCAGAATTATAAGTTTTCGTTTCTTCACAGCTCCACATTCTTACAGCAGTTTTAAGGGCCCACAAGAACCTGGCTGAGTTCTCTCTGTTGAACTGTGATTATAGTAATACTCTGAATGTAGAACATTTTGGGATGTTTTTCCCACCACAGTTCCCAATGGCATACTATGCAGGATTTTTTATTTGCCTTGTGATCTGCTGTTTGCAGTCAAACAGTACATTGCCCCATATCTGACCTCAAACTGAGCACTCACTTGTGTTTTTTATTTAAAAATCCTTAACCCATTTTATCTCCATTTAATGACGGCTGTCTACAAGGTCTTGTTCTCACTAAAGCTCAGCTGGCTTGTTTCACTTTGCTGTACTTTTGATCCAAGACTTCCCACTTAACTGACAAATCGTCTCAAATTGTGTGGGGCATTTCCCCTTGTAATCATCCCACATCTTATAGCTGAAAAGTAAATGCAAACACAGTAAATTAAAGGAGCTGTGTCATGATTACTGCACACACTCAGAACTTTGAAAACTTTTCAGCATAACAAGAAATCAAATGAACTGAATCCGTACGACTGCAATGCAATATCTTATCCCATTGTCGCTAATCCCTCATTGCTTTGCATTGTATTTACGGTCCCAATTCCAAAAAAGTTGAGATGCAGTGTAAAATGTAAATATAAAAAGAATGCAATGATTTGCAAATCTCATACACTGACATTTTATTCACAATAGAACATAAACAACATATCAGGTGGGTAAAGTTAGTCATTTTACCATTTCGTGAAAAATATTAGCTCATTTTGAATTTGATGGCAGCAACACATTTCAAAAAAGTTGGGATAGGGCCATGTTTACCATTATTTAGTATCTCCTCTTCTTTAAACCTCTTAAACCCGAACGCCCCTGGTGCTGGGGGCGATCATTACGCATCATAAATACAGCATGTTTCCTCATAGCAACATTGTCATGCGAAATATACCCTTAATGGGAAGAAACTCAGCAAAAAGCTTGTGTTGACCATTTTAACCTTGACTGAACGCAATTCAAGCACCAAGCAAGTGAATAAGCATGTAGCAAAACATAGGATGAAATAATACCAGTGTTCAGTTGCTAGCGTTTCTACTGAATTTGTGCTATGCATACAAACAATATATCAAATGAAAGAGTAAAGTCCCCAGAATCCAACGATATAAGCCAAGTCATTTTTAACCAACAACGCACACAAAGGACAGCGGACATACATTTTACCTTCTACAGATATGAGCAAAAAATTTTTCTTACCTTTGATATTTTGTAATAAAAAACTGTTCGAGGGTAAATCTGCTCTTGCTATTGTTAGCCCAATGTGTCCGTGTTATAACGAAACTAGATCTTCCGGTCTCCAGGCATGTTTTTTCCAGGGCACTGCTTCAAAGGATTTCAGCTCCTGAGCATTTGGCTTGCTCGCAATGTATTTTCCTCTCTGAGATCAGCTTGTGACGCTCTCAGTAAGACTTTGCAGGTGGCCTATAATTCTATGGGCTCTGACGTTTCCAACGAGCCTTGAACCACCTTAATCGCACAAACCTAGCCTGAGATAGAGCCTCGCGTTCCCGTTGCGTCAAGCTGAGCCCGTGGGCCATTTACATGCACTTAAAGAGCACAAAAATATAACCGCTTAACTGGTTTGTTTGTGGTATTTTTGGTATTATCATCCACTAAATTTTCAATAGTCATTTTCAAAGTCTTTTCTGACGGAGAATCCTTGCGCCATTAAGCACAAGCACTAAGACAGGCCGCAGTATAAATGCTAAAATGGGGTGCATGACGTGTTTTCTTGACTGACTCTTTATATTGGCAATTTGACAGGAGTAGATTATCTACTGATGTGGTCTAGTGGTTAAAGGTAGAACTGAATGTTGTCAACTTTGGGGTTGAGAAAGTGTATTATCGTCTGAATCGAATAAATAAATCGAAAAATATCGACTGTACGCAATGGACTATTTTTTATTTTTAATTTTTTATCCCCAACCACGCCCATTCCGTCTGGTGGTGACGTCATCTCATAAACCCTGAGCGATCTCAGGTACACAATGAATGGCAAATACAATAGATTTACATGTGAATACACATTTTTATATTGTGCTGAATATCGTCAGAAATGGTGAATAGATGCGTTGCGTTTGGCTGTAGTGCCACTGCGAACACAGCCAGTGGTGTGTCAACTCATTCGTTCCCCAAGGTCCGTGGCATAAGGCGACAGTGGGTGAATTTTGTCCATACAACGAGCATACACAGGAGTACCCCGGGACCGAGATTGAGAACCACTGGTATAAACATAAGTTGCTGGTGTACTCGCAATACAATTCAATGGGGAATTCAGTCTCGGTTAACTACGTTTCTTTGCGTTTTAACGTGAATTGCCGTGGCTTATATTTGTGCAGTGAAGCGATGTAGTAATTCTGTACTGAAAACAAAGGGGTATTTCCATGTTCCATCTTATTCCGGGGGTAATAACAAACAGAGGAGAGAAAGTTCGCCGGCTGAGTGAATATCGTCAAAGACGGCAATAGACCAATACTTACTGAGAGGGGATAGATGGCAGAAAGACCGATTACACCTGTGTCTATAGTAAACATTTCATAACACATATGAAGAAACTATTCAGGGCTACGCAGATGGCCAAAACAGTTCCTATTACAGTACACGAAGAGGTAATAAATCAGGAGGAGCCGATCACTCGGTCTTTAACAGTATTTTTGTTTTCATGAATACATCATTAAAACTGTAATTTTAGGGCTTAAATAAATAGTCTGTTTACCGCAAACAAACTAATATCAAACCAAAATGATACTTTAGCGTCCGATCAGAGAGTGATTTGATGGCTAGGCTACTCGTGAAGATGCAGCATAAGTAATTTGCAATTCTAACTGATGACCGCTCCACTTAAAGATAATCAGTCGATCGATTGCCCCCGCTGACAAGTATAAATTTTTGTCAAGTTGCTACTTCAGACTTATAAATAATTGCAAGAACTAGCGCAATTTTAATTTGAAACTTAATATTGTTAAGCCAGCTCTGGAGGTATTTTTACATACAGGGAAACCAGCTGACACGATGAATCCTGACTGGGCACCAACTTCACACCTCGGTCATGGAAATATAAAGAATCAGTCTCGATTGAACGAAATTCTCTCTCTGAAGCCAGAAACTGAAAAAGACAAAATCAACGAAACAGCCTTGACCACTTATACACAGAGAGCTATTGACGAGGCCATATACAACAAAATGAGGAGGTCGTTCAACTGTTCGGTGTTAAGTCCTTCAGCAGAATCTGGCATTTGTACGGCAGTAATTGACATTGTTTTCTTCTATCATGCCTGCTTTATTGGAAACAAATTACTCTGCACGGAAGAACTACTAGAATTGCTAGTTGAACTTGAAGAATCGTAGGAGTCGTCCACTGATGAAATGCAGTGCAATACATGCATGTTCCTGAGATGACATCACTTCCTGTGAAGCCGGCAAGTCATTTTTGTTTTCGCCAACTCTCGGGAAAATCAACTTTCTCAAGACGATTATGCTCAATCCGCTGTTTGAATCAAGTTGATATTTAGGGTTAACCTTTTTCAATAATTAAACAAACCATAATTGGAAGAAAAATAGTGGACTCAAATTAAATTCAATTATACCTTTAAAGTGAGGAGCTTTCACTTCAGAAACCAGAGTTCTAATCCTAGCATGGCATGCCCTTATTTAGGCAGTAAAAGCTTGTATAAATAATTGCTGGGGTCTTTGCTCCTTCTATCTTTGTATTTATAATTTTGTTTATTTGATAGTTTTATTTATTTATTTATTTATTTATTTATTTATTTATTTTTTAAATAAATCTGCTCCAGTGGAGTAAAACATCATTTAAAATGTATGCAGGACTGGCAGAAATGACAATTATAATAATAATAATTTAAAAAATTGAATTTTAAAAATTAAAAAAGTGGTTGTACTTGGATGGAATGTATGCCTGTAGTGAAATATAAATGAAATTAAATGAGTTTTACAGTTTGGTAAGAGAGAGATCTGAAATGGCACACAAGGTACCCAAACTGCCAATTTGGAGAAGTCTCCTAGACATTCCTCTCTAATTTTGCTCTGATTTACTTGACTAGAATAAACTTTGGCACAGATAATGATGAGATTCTGTGCTGTAATTTTTAGTGGTTTCAGACTGCAAATAGATGAGTTCACAAGGTATAGAAGTATAACTTTGTTAGGCACAAATGAGATCTTTCATATATGCTGTGTTCCATTTTCATTTACTCTGACTCAGAGCCATATATACTGATTTTTACAGCACAACAGAAATCCCAAATGGTGTCACCTTTATTATGATACCAAGATAACTCAAATGGACCAAGTAGTTGCAGGGATATACTCATTTCATTTTGGGCATGCCATTTTCAAACCAGAGGCTCAGGGCTTAAGAGGTGAACAACAGTCTGTAAATGTTTGGGAAGTGAGCAGACCAATTGCTGTAGTTTTGGGTGAGGAATGTTGTCCCATTTTTTTTTTTTTTTTTTTTTTTTTAAAGATTATTTTTTTGGGAATTTTTCCTTTATTTGACAGTTATACAGTGTAGAGAGAGACCGGACGGTTGGGGAGAAGAATGGGGGAAGACAAGCAGCAAATGACCCGAGCCAGAATCGAACCCAGGTCGCTGCGGGAAGGACACAGCCTTTATGGTACGCGCGGTTAGACTGATGAGCCACCGGGGCGCCCCCATGTTGTCCCACTCTTGTCGGATGTAGGATTCTAGCTGCTCAACAGTCCTGGGTCTTCTTTGCCAGATTTCTCGTTTCATGATGCGCCAAATTTTTTCGTTTAGTGAATGGTCTGGACTGCAGGTGGGCCAGTTCAGCACTCAGACTCTTCTACTGCGAAGCCCTGCTGTTGTGATGGATGCAGTATGTGGTTTTGGCTTTGTTCTGCGGAAATATGTAAGGCCTTCCCTGAAAGAGACGTTGTCTGGATGGGAGCATATGTTGTTGTAAAACCTCTATATACTTTTCAGCATTGATAACGCCATAGGCACTAATGTAACCTGATACCATCAGAGATGTAGGCTTTTGAACTGTGCGCTGATAACAAACTGAATGGTCTCTCGCCTCTTTAGACCGCATGACACGGCGTCCGTGGTAATTTCAAATTTTGATTCATCTGACCACAAAACAGTTTTCCATTCTGCCTCACTCCATTTTAAATGAACTTAGGCCCAGAGAAGATGGCAGCGTTTCTGGATCATGTTCACATATGGCTTCTTCTTTTCATGATACAGCTTTAGCTAGCAATTGTAGATTGCTCAGCGAACTTTGATCATAGTCAATGATTTCTGGAAGTGTTCCTGAGCCCATGCAGTGTATTCCAGTGCAGAATCATGCCTGTTTTCAATGCAGTGCCACCTGAGGGCCCGAAGATCATGAGCATCAAATACTAACCTTCGAACTTGTTCCTTACGCACAGAGATTTCTCCAGATTCTCTGAATCTTTTGATGAAATAATGAACGGCAGATTCAAAGTCCGCAATTTTATATTGAGGAACATTTTTCTGAAATTGTTACACAATTTTTACATGCAGTTTTTTGCAGATTGGTGAAGCTCTGTTTATTGGTGAATGCTCCTCCACCTGTTTTTTATTATTACCACTTACTTTTCCAGCCTTTTGTTTGCCCTCTTCCAACTTTTTAGAGATGTGTTGCTGCCATCAAATTGAAAATGAGCTAATATTTTTCATGGAATGGTAAAATTTCTCACTTTCAACACCTGATATGTTGTCTTTGTCCTATTGTGAATATAATGTGGGTATATGAGATATGCAAAACTTTCTTGGAATTGAAGTTGTGTATATTTTAGTTACTCAGGCATTATGCTTTTTACATTAAAGCTGCTGTAAGTGATTTTTTTTGTTTTTAAAAAAGTGTTAAATAGCTCCACATTCTGACAGAGATCATTTCTTTAGAGTATCTGGTCAATAACACAGGTCTCTCAGTCACTGTCTTCTGCAATGAAGCAACATATAAAATTGTGGAGTTCACAACTGCCTCTGTCCAATCAGGTGAGAGAACGCCATAAAGATGCGTTTCTCTCTGTTTGTGAATGCGCCGAGCTGAATCTGCGTCGTTAGTGCGCCATCTCCCAGTCATTAGAAGAAGACGAAGAAAAATCTGTGTTGTTGGCAATAGCAGAACAGACGAAGCTTCCAATCCCAGCGCAACGGGAGACGGCATACACAATCAAACAGCCAAAGCACCAAAGAATGGTAAAGGAACAAATAGAATTAAGGAGGAAAAACGCAAGATGGCCAAGAGCTGTATTTATATCAGTGCCGCTTTCAATGGGGAAAGCTGAAGGAATCAAAGGGTTTAAAAAGCGATGCAGAGCTAGGTTTGCTACTACTGGACAGGTAAGCTGTGTTTTACTCTGTTGCAGTTATGCAGTTTTATCAGTCTCGGATGGTCCTGTTGGTGGTTTTTAATCCTGCTGATGTCAGTTTATAAATGAACCGTCACCATTTGTGGCCGACTACAGCTTGCTTAGCTGCGTAACGATAGCATGTGTGGCTATAGGACATTAGCTAGTCTTAGCTAATACCTTCAAAAAGCCATTTATACCAAAGTTTCTGCATGGATGTAATGTTTCGTTGGTCCATGTTTTCAGTGTCGCTTTCACAGGACAATCACGGAGAGTGTTTGTTTATATCGTACTTATTGTAACTCGCTACCCTCCTCTGCCTCTGTCGAAACCGATGTGCGTTCCTGTGCGTGGCTTGGGGATGAGGGGCAGGGACTGCTTACGTAGGCTTCGGACAAGAAGCTAAAGCTACAAACATGACCAAATGAGTTACAGCAGCTTTAAGGAATTTTCCATCGAAATTTGGGGTTTCAAAGCACTATTTTAGTGCTTTAGCTGAAGAATATGAAGAATGTAAGCGGGCTTTCCAACTGCAAAAAAAAAAAACAGCATGGAAGAAGGTCCTTCAATTCACCAATGCTTGCCAGTGTCTGTTCGCCCTGACAAAGAGAGGTCACCACTGGCTATCCACGCATTGCTGCTGGGAGCTGTTGCACTGCTTGAGGAGATGACAGCTCAACTCTCTAACAGGACACGCTGCTATGCGAAAATGTATTTCTGTCTTGAAAAATGTATTCCAACCAAAGAAACTATAACCCAAAATACATTTTATCAAAAAATTTGCCAATGCAATCTTTAATAGTGATGAAATAATTACTAATGCATTTCACAGAAGTAGCATATGTATGCACAAATACGCTTCAACTTCTATCCAACCAGGGAACATGGTTAGACTTGACAAATTAAGACAACATTGAATGTTTCATTTCAGTTTATTTAGCACATCAAGAAATGCAGACTGATAGGTCAGTGCATTATATCACTGACATAGGTGCTACCAGTGAATTCATTACTTGGAGAGCTGAGATTAAAAATATTCCTCAATGTTAAAGATCCTCTTTGGACATGTTTTAAGATATATGTACAATACTTTTCTTTAACTTTTAATGTATTTCTTACATGGTTTTTCAGCAAAAAAAAAAAAAGTTCAACTACCAGAACTAAACACAGAGCTAATCAAAAGTTTACCTAGTTTCCGGATGGCAATATGGCCTTGAAGGGTTAACAAGCTAAATCATGATCATTTTTGTGAAATTCCACCCTGATATAATGAATAAGTTATTCTGTGTATCATTATTAGTTAGTAGAGTGTGATTTCAACCACCAAAATTATCAATACTACGCTCATCAGAGTTGACCTATGTGGGCCAAGGGTCCATTTTTCAAAAAAAATCAATTCACACAGAAGGAGCTGGATAAACAATTTTTTATTATCCCTAAATTCCCTAAATTTGGATAAGGTGTGTAAGTTAGACAATTTGCTTTTAATATGACCATCTTAAGTGGAGACATGGTGAAATCATTGCTTAACATTACGGTTCTGAAGGGTCTGTTTGTCCTGTCACCATTTTTGGGACCCCCCCAATCACCCCTCTAATGACCTAGCGTCCCTGGAAAGTATCTGAGTTACAGTAATGTTATCACATTTGATGAAGAAGTTGTCAAAAAGCCTTCAAACACACAAATCTCAATTACCTGGACCCTCCAATATCCCAAAAATCATTATTGCATGAAACAAATTCCAGTTTTAAAGGGTTAATATTGTATACAATGGAACTAGAAACTTATTTGTAAGCATTGGTTCCAAGAGAGGAGGCAATCAATGACCCTTTTAGCAATTTTTAGCCTCGTAGCTCATATGAAAGAGAAGTGAAAGGGGAACTCAGGGCTAAATCATAATGCTGTTTTATACAAACATAATTAGTAAATAAATATTGTAAAATACAAAAATGTGGAATTTTTGTTCTCAAAGACTAGATAAATGAGGTTTTATTCCCCCTAATTAGTTGTCGTCTGCTTTAACGGTCGCGTGATAATGACGTAACGTCGCACGAGAACGATGAACCGTCGCCCTTCGCCCAGAGGTATGCGCTGTTATTGTGTTGGATAGTGTGATTGTCCCAGTCCATTATTTTCTGACAAAAGATTGTTCAATATGGCCCATTGGTGAGTTGCACAAGATGGTGTTAAGTACTTTCTGAAATACGTTGCTTCAACATTAACGGTTTGCTTCTGTCACTGATCAGTCTATATCAGATGCTGAGCAGATGACAGGTATATCATCCCAGATATGTGATTTTAGCTATCGCCGATATTCCCAGGATTTGGCTTAATTGTTTCGGTTTTATTGTGAATTTACTTCAACATTTTCTGATGCAACTACCTAGCTAGTTCTGCTACATCGTTATGGTTTTCTTAGATGTGCTCAGCTAACCATAGCTACAGAAGTGATGGTCCTGAGAGTGCAACTGACGCCGAGTGGGAAGGTTAACAAAGTATCAACAATATTAAAATATGCGTCTATCGAATGTTAGATTTATGAAATGGCATTTCGACGTTATGGAATATTTACACATTAATTACCAGATATTTTCGCATTTGTTGTCTGTCACTTAAAGCCAGTTCATCATTCATCAGTGAGAAAACCCTCCCGTTTCTCGGTGGAGCAGCTGATGTCTCATTAAGAGTGTCAACGAACAAACAGTCACGGGTAATCGAGACAAATCTTGCGAACATCATTTGTGGTTAATTAAGCCAAATCCTGGGAATATCGGCGATAGCTAAAATCACATATCCGGGATGATATACCTGTCATCTGCTCAGCATCTGATATAGAATGATAAGTGACAGAAGCAAACTAGGGATGCACCGATACCACTTTTTTAAAAACCGATACGAGTACAAGTATTTTATTTTGTGTGCTTGCCGATACCGAGTACCGATACCGATATTTCTGAAATGTTTTCCAGGAAAATACAATGACAATTTCGGAGTACAGGTTTTATTTTCTTTTTATAACAAGTCTAAAAGAGGCCAATATCAAACGATTCACACATGGCTATTTCCAAAAAAAAAAAAAAAAAGAGTAGGCCTAACTTCTAAAAATCTTTCTGTATTTAGGCCCAACGAAAAGCCTTTGAACTAGCCCTGCCATCAAACGAGGCAAAACATTACTGAAGCTGACAAATGAAAAGTAAACTCGCTGCATAGGCAAGGTAACACACCCAAACTTCATAAAAAGTTAGTAGAACTATTAATTAGCACAGATAGTTTCTACACACATTCATAGGCATTCTCAATCCAACTAAAGTCAATAATAGCTTTCCAAGCAAACAAGGCATCACTGAAAGTGTGTGGTACCGCCATATTTCAATTACACAAATGACAAATGAAAAAGATTTAACTTAACCACAACTAAAATGTTTAAGGTAACCATATGCTACTAATATATTTGTAGTAAAATAAGAAGATTCACAATTCTAAGTCTCTGTGTGTGTGATTGTGGGTGTGTGCTTGTGGGAGCTCGGCTTGCTTGAAAATATTCAATAACTGATCCGGGTGTGCCATCTAGTGATAGAATATTGTAATTGCGTGCATAAATTTGCAGCTCCATGTCTGCTGGCAGAAACATCTGCTCAAAACGCTTAAGATACCCTGCCGAACACCGTTGTTCTTCTTGAACACGCCGCATCCAGATAATCCTTAAATGATTAATTATATACATATTTTAATTTGTAACGTGTAGTGAAGTGGCCAGTGTCAAAGTAACGAAGAAAAAGTATACTTTTTATCTTTTAAATGTAGCAGAGTAGAAGTCCAGGTAAAAAAAAAACAAAACAAAAAAACACTCAAGTGAAGTACAAATCCACAGAAAAACTACTTAAGTACTGTAACGAAGTTGCGTACATGTAGTTCTTTACTATACACCTCTTGTGTGTATGCGCGTATGCCTGCATGTGATGTGAGGACTATAAAGCTCTCTTTCTCGTATTTTTTCTAACTTGCTGTCTCCCCCTAGACATAGAAGTCAGATAGTACAAAATACTGTAGCCTATGCGACCGTGAGCAGGCAGTTACCTTGCGTCTTACAATAAGTGGTATCGGTGCGTGGTATCGGCATATGTGGACGAGTACGAGCATATTAACGCGGTATCGGGCAGATACCCGATACTGGTATTGGTATCGGTGCAACACTAAAGCAAACCGTTAATGTTGAAGCAACCCAGCGTATTTCAGAAAGTACTTAACACCATCTCGTGCAACTAGCCAATGGGCCATATTGAATGATCTTTTGTCATAAAATAATGGACTGGGACAATCACACTATCCAACACAATAACAGCGCATACCTCTGGGCGAAGGGCGACTGTTGATCATTCTCGTGCGACGTTACGTCATTATCACGCGACCGTTAAAGCAGATGACAACTAATTAGGGGGAATAAAACCTCATTTATCTAGTCTTTGAAAACAAAAATTCCACATTTTTGTATTTTACAATATTTATTTACTAATTATGTTTGTATAAAATGGTATTATGATTTAGCCCTGAGTTCCCCTTTAAGGGTCTCTAAATGTGGTTACAAATTAAGTGCAGGAAAAAAGTGGGCTTGGCACCAAAATTTCCCATGGCCATAATGTCAAAATGACTCAAGGTACGAAGCTGAAATTTGAGATTCCTTCATTTGGGGTCAAAAACTAATTTTAGATTTTTTTTTTAGTCAAATCTGAGAGATGTCACTGGGCAGGGTGTGTGAATTGACAAGGAATGACCCAAATGTTTGTCATTTCAAGTTAAGCCACTTTGCTGGAGATGTCTCTACTATAAAAAAAGTAGAACTATGAAAAGTCCATTCTCAGTGTTTGTGCATTAGAGGCTTCAAGTTTCTACATCATACTTGTGATAGTAAGTTGAATATTGACCCAGGTTCGGCTCCAAAGGATTTGTGATGCCACAGATCTGCTTGTTAGCCAACATTTTTTTAGCCTGGAATCCATCCATATCAAGTGCTGGTCGCTCCCAATGGTCACTCACTGATATAGTCTGGCCTCTGTCGGTAGGCCAGCGTTTAGCCCTTGCGTCACTAATGAACTTGATATATAAATATTCATGCTTTCCGCTCTTGGCTGATTGGCTGACCTTTTGGCGAGAACCACCAATCGCACGGCGCCATTTGCAGAGTGAATGCTGACCGGGTTATCCGTTCATCTTGTTGTCAGAAGTGGTAGCTAAATAGGCGAGCAAGTAAATGTTGGGACAAGTATCTATCTTATATCTGCATGTTGCGTGTATATTTCCTTTTACTTTGCTACATCATGCATTTTACAACACAACTAAAGGCTGTACTCAGCATTACAAATATGAGTTAGCTGGCCAGCTACGGCATTCGTGAATGTTATTTGACATGAGCTTAAAAATTAAATTGTGGCTTGCTTGCGTTTACTCTTGGAGTGGTTGTTAGGTTTTGAACAGGATAATTTTTCGCCATTTCTGCGCTTTGTTTATTTCAGTGAGATTCCCTGGTATAATAAAGGCTGAATTAAATAATACTCAAATTACGTAACGTGTTTCATTGTAATTGGCATTAGCAATAGCTTGAAGGGCATGATTGCATCAGCTAGCTTAAGCCAGTGAAGCTGGTATGTAATACAACAGTTGCTAATTTATTCCTTGCCTGTCTACTTTCTTCGGAAAAGAGAAGATGGATAGCTTGTTCCTATTATTGCAACCTATTGCTGCACAACGTTTAGGCATTTTTAACGTGGATGGCCAACGCTTATTTTGCCACTTTTCCCCGCTTGTTTAATATCTGATATCAATCCAGTACAAGATCATAGCGATCAAATATATTCCTTTTCCCTTTAAAAACAATTAAACATCGATGGCAATAACAGTATCACTGAACATATAAACACAAACATTATTTCAGTTTGAAAGTTTAATTCGTAGTTTGCCGCAGTCCATACTGTATTTCTGTATTACCAGATGCAGGGGTTGCACTAGCCTGAAATATGTGTTAGCCACTGTGGCTAACCAGGTACAAAAAGTGTTAGCCACATTTATTTAGTCTTAGCCACCATTAGTCAATGGTGAACGAAGACTCTAATCACAGGGCTAGAATTGGAGGCAGATGGCTGAAACGGAGACCTCTTCAAATCAAATCTAAGGGTTACAGAAAAAAAATGACATGACAATCTGAATAGAATTGAGAATACAAATTTATTGAATAAAACCACTAATCACATTGAGCCTGCTTGTCTATAGCAAGAAGCTGTGAATTCATATAATACACGAAGAGAAAAAAAAAAAAAAAACACCAACAGTAACACTGTGTCTTGGTACAGCAGTTGCAGTTGCCAGCTCGGCAGAGTGAAACGTTATGTATCGCCTATGTAGCAGGCTTGGACTCATTTTTCAGATTTTCAAAAAATTGCGTCTACAACTTATCAAATCAAACAAAACTTGTAGTTTAACCTTTCTAAACAATGCTACCATCTATATTTGTGAAATTATTTGTCATATAGTTGCTTCAGATTTTTGACAATTTGGCAATTTAAGTCTAAGTATGCCAGTTTACATCGACAATATAGGACTTACACCAGTCATTCTAATGACCAGAATTTAAAACTGACCCCAACTGGCAAATGGAGCTCAGCTACCCAAGTACATTCAGCTTTGGCATGCTATGGCGCAGTAGACTAGTCATACAGCCTGGGCTAAAACTCATCAGTCCTCACCATTAGAGTCTGAAGAGATTGACACCTCTTTAAGCTCATTATTCCTTGTGACCTCTGTCACTGCTTGGGACTGGGAGGGATGGATGTGCTTGACTTGGGACTTTCTTTCCATTCTAATCTGCTCCTTTACAATAGTATGGAAATTCCAGCGGTCTTTTTCAGTGTACCATACCTTGAAGGCCTGTTCTAAAAAAGGCTCAGACTCAGAGTCAACACCTGGTGCTTCCAATTTCAAAACCATCAACCGGTCGACAGCATCAATCTTAAGTTTGCTGCGGACATCAGTTTTTATCAGATCATAGGCAGAAAAGCCTCTCTGCCAATCTACTCTAGTTGCTGGTGAAATCAGTGCTACGACAAAGATCTTTGCCATGTTTGGGAATTCCTCACGGTTACTATGTATGCATGATATATAGAAAGTCTCCAAGGACTTTTTCCGATTTTCTTTTTGGTTCATGAGACTTCGGATGAGTGGCCACTCAAGCTTAATGCTGATAGGGTCAATCCAGGGGTCTGCTAGATCCTCTTGACCATCAACCACCTTTGCTTTCCCATAGTGGTCAATGAGAGTCTGCAGTTTCTCAGTGCCATAACTACCAATATTATCAGGTTCAGAAGGTAGGTTTGAAGGAGACAGAATGGAAAAAGCATTCATGATTTCTGCATTTGGGAATCTATTCTTGAAATTCTCAATGACATTCAGCAAAAACTCAACCTCGATAGATTTGATATCATCTTTGAAATTGGCTTTGTTTGACAGGGAGTGACCCTTAAAGACAGTATGCCCTGTTTTTGGGTCAACTTGAAGAAATTCCCAGAATGCACACTCATATGAGCCGGTGGTCTCCTTCAACAATTCAAGGCATTCAACTGTTGCTTCTAAAAAACCCCTGGCTCTGTTGAAATTCAGATTACTCTCTTGCAGTAGCTTACAGAGTTTGGCCAAGTGATGTAGGGCATCTCCCAGGATGTATGTTACACCCACAACCTTGACATTGCCAAATATTTTTAGGAGACCTGCAGCCCTCGTTTTAGATGAGGGGATTTTGGAATCGGTGCAGAGTGCAGGAAGAAGGGCTTCAACTGAGGACATAACAGCATTTACTGCTGCATCAAATGACAGCCATCTGGTGTCAAATACCTGTTTGAAAGTGATGAACTTGTTTTCACCTGTGACGTCTTTGACTTCTTTGATATGTCTGAGATGATTACTGGAGTTGTGGTAATATTTGAACCACGAATTGATGTCGGCTTGATACTGGACAAGATAAGGTATGTTATTAGTGGCTTGAGAACTTGCCAGAGCCAAATGATGTGCAAAGCAATGGATAGAGAGCATGAAAGGGTTCTCTTTTTTGAGCCTTGTGGTCACTCCACTATGGTGCCCCTGCATTACAGAGGCACCATCTGTACCTAAACAAACCAAGTTCCCTTTGCTTAGCTTGTTGTCTTCTAGTACCTGAGAAATGGTGCCATGAATTGACTCTGCATCACAACCATTAAGACCAACTACCTTAAAAAAGTAGGATTTGACTAGACTGGACTCATTTTCCACAATGCGCACATAAATCATGAGAGTAGCTTCAACTGCTACATCAGTGCTTTCATCAGCACAAAGTGTATAAAGTCTGAAAGTGCTAACATGGATACACGAGAGAATGTCATTCCTCAACACTTTTGTCAGAGCCTGTATTTAGCCTCATAACAAGTATGATGGGTGTAGTGGATGTTCACTGTTGTTTCATCCATCCCATCATCATCAGTCAACCCATCTGTCTTTAGCTGCTTCATCAACGGCTTGAAAACGGTTGCACCCTAAAGATGAAGAATGCTGAAGTACCATTATGGAGACTGAAAATACAGGAAGAAGGATCAAAGGGTGGTTGGCAAATATCCTACTGAATGTATTCATACATGGAGTCACACATGGATTCTTGGTCACAAAAAATCTAAGTTGGTCAGTAGTTTAATCAAGCGTGAAAGAAAATTGGGAAAAGTTCCCATTTATTTTAACATGTGAATTACATGCAGATGACTGCACACCAGAATAACTTCTTCAGGGATTCACTGTATTAGCAAGCAACTCAAACATCACTGTTCTGAGAAACTGTACTAAAAGGAGTGCAAACCTGTCACAATCAGATGAAAGTCTCCTGGGAACTAACTCTCATATTTCAGCATTCAGATCAAGTAGACAATCCCCTTTCACTCTAACCCTCATCTTAGGATGAAGGGGATAGTCTATTCAGGCTGACCTTTCTGTCACCAATTCTACGGCCTAGCTTGAAAATCAGCGGTAGTGATTGCTGAAATGCTGAAAGTGGAGAAAACTGGTCTGAGGAGACTCACATTGGCAACCTGCAGCTGAATCAAGCTCCTGAACTTTGAGTTGGCAATATTCTCCGTTGCCATCCATGATACAGTTCGCATCTGGGCCAGAATTGCTTAGCATATGCGTTTCCTGTTGCGGCCTTGAAGTCTTTTCTCATGGCCTGCGCATCACTCACCAAACTGAGAAAAAGAAAGATGAAAAGTCCGTCCATTGGAATCCATGACCGTCATTCACATTAATAAGCGCTGACAATATTAGGAAGTACCGGGGAGCAAGTAGCAGTATTCAACCCTGTTTTAATTCATAGTAAGTAGAAGTGTGAACAAAACAGCTTCGGTGTTGGGGCCCAACTGCATTATCCCTCACCAACTGGACTTAGTCCTCAAATTTATACGCAGAAAAAGACTTCAAGGGGACTTTTTTTTTTTTTAATTGGCTGTCAACAGTATTTGGACCCATGACTTAAAAAGCCTGTCCTTACTGGACCTACCCCTTAACCCACTATGCTACACAACTACAATGCCGACCACGATTCAGAACTTGATGCCATTCTATCACACTCTGTCATAAAACATAATTAGTTATATTTTTACTAAAATAAATGTGGCTAACCAAACCAATAGGGAACGTGCACATAAAGCCCGTCAACAGGGGGGGCACTGCAAGCACTTAGACCATACATTTGTAAAGATAAAGCCACTAGCTGAGTCAATGGTTATTGAATAGTGCATCCTTGAATAACTCTACAAGGTGAAATCGCGCCAAATATGTAACTGGAATGAGCTGTAATTCCACTGTGGTAGTTTTTCTTCACATAATCTTCAAAATTCACTTTTAATGGAAAAATAATTGAACTTATACCTTACTACACTGGTGCTGCCATCTAAAATTCTAGTTCCACAGGTTCCCCATTACCTTCAGAATAATATTTTAGATTAATTAAAGCAGATATACAGGCACGACAACAAATAAAAAGGCAGAATCTATTTAATTTCTTAAAAAAAAAAAAAAGGCATACAGAGAGTGGTGAGGGATTATTCAGTTAAGTTTTCTTTTCTCACCCCCCCAAGTCAAGATAACACGTTGGTACGTTTTTTAGAGCCATGTATGTGATCCAATTCCACGGTCAGCTGTGTTTTATGAACAGTGGGTGGATCAATGACACCAATCCAGTCTTATCCACGCAAATTAATTCAGGGACCTGCTCAATATGGGGTGACTAGAATGGTAAAACCTTGGAAACGATTGGAAATTAAAATTATTCATGAATTTGCAATGTATCATGGGCACTGGCAAAAATAGATATCTCTATATCTTTATCGATATAGCAGACGATCGATGTTTATGCCAAATTGCATCATGAGCAATAGTATGCCAGTGGTCAGTGGCCTGTCAGAGTTGACTGTAAAGCCCAATGCCCACCGGCAGCGAAGCGAAGCATCGCGTCTAAATCCAAACGCTTAAACGCCCACTGGAAGCGTCAGTCGTACTATCAATATTGACGGATGACAACACCGAGAAGCAAGCCACGGGTGTCACATAAAATATTCAATAAGACCCCAGACTTTAATTTTAAAAACTTCCACCGATGAAGCTTATTTTAAGTGATGGCAAAGTGCGACGTTCACGTTACTGTGCACTGTATGTCATATATAGGCATAATTTCCCCCCTTTAGCCATCTTGTAAATTAAGATATGATTCACTTTGCTTCGCCCAGCAGCAAGTTTGCTACCTAGCTAACAAAGCAGTTTTAAGTTCTGACCGATGTACCTTGAGTTAGGTTCTGCCTAACTGTAGATCCCTTGATAACTTAAATGCCCACAAAATAATTGATTTCTGTTCAAAAACAGCAACTTAGTCAAAAAGGGGTTATATCGGTTTCACAAACTGCATGTGAGGTTTCTGCTAAGCGTGTGTCACCAACCATGATGGGGCAATATTGTGAAATAACCTAAAAGACGCTCAAGAAATTAAGCAGTGGCGGAAAATGAAAACCAGACGCGTTGGGCTTCATGCTAGCTAATCTGGTCCCACACTTGGAATTCGGAAGAAATATCAACAGAATACTCATTGTAAACTCACAGATGATCACAATCTTCTGATGTTTTTCCAGATCATCTTTTTTCGGAATCACTGAGCGATCTTTCCCTTCAGCGAGCTTATTTTTCTTGCCAGCTTCGCGGCACCATGAGCAGTACAACTTCGTCCCGTCGTCTCGTAACCAGGGAAACTCGCAAAACCAAGATTGTTGAACGCTTCTGTTATCATTCCTGTCGTAAAGGCGATGTTCGACAGGGGATTTCGACTTTTTGGAGGCCAGCGCTTCTCCGCCATACCCAAAATCAAGTAGCATCCTCTTCAGATTCCTGCATGTAGTCATTATCATGGCAACATGACTGAGGTCAAACCTTGTGTCTCTCCGATTGGGAATACTGTACGTGACGTCAGAGGCAATGTATGTACAGCTAACCTCTTCCCCGCGAAGGAAGTCATTTATGATTATTTATGAAAATGAGCCAGCAGTCAATCAGAGCCACTATCATTGTTTCGGGAGTGATATTTAACCGCCTCAAGAAAAAAAATATGGCGTTCGCCACTGTGGCGAGGTCTTACAAAAATATTCTCGCCAACCAGATTTTTTGATCGCACTGGCGAACGTGGCGATCGGCTAGCGTAATCCCTGCAGATGTTACGTGACCGCTGCTGAGAGAGAGACAGGTCTTGAACAAAGTTCATTTTCTCCTGATGGCTGTCAAATTAAATACATTATGCTTTGCTTGAAATATGATCTTTCACCAAGGATGAATGCAGTCACATTTTATTTTAATTGCACCAGCTTTGTTTTGACATGAAAGGTCAGGAACATATTTTCTACTACCATTTTCCAGTGTAAAGGGTCCATAACCACAAAGGCTACAAAATGGTGCATGGTTTTCCTGTGACATCTTGGCCTGCATTTTAAAATGGGCAATTGAATATGATTATAGTTCAATGAACAGAAATAAATGAAGTTCACTCTTTTAGAGCTTTGCAGTTTGAACTTGGCAAGTTTGCAGAAACTTCTGGAGTGCTCACAAAAGCAGCGTCAAAAAATGTCACCGTTTAGAGATTGTTTATTAACCTTTAAATGTGTTTTGAATGACCAGTCTCCTTTTGAGGGCCTCTTAATTCTAAATCAAATGTACCGAGGCAAAATTAAAAAAAAAAAAAAAAGTGTCACAGTTTGAGCAAATATGCAACCAAGCCAAACATATAATTTTCTTTGGATAATCAAGAAAACCACTTAGCGCTGAAGTGCGTCACAAAAAAAAAAAAAAAACATTTAAATGTTGAAAAGTTGGTGCTCCTGGGTGTCAGAGAAAAGAAATAGTTGCCCTGATGCGGAACACCAAGTTTGGTCAAAACATGCTGATGTCTTCAATCAGTTTGCGATGCGGTTGTAAAGGCTTTTTATTTGTATGCTTTTGAATGGTGTGAGCGCCTGGATCTTGCATACTTTTTCTGGATATAATTTTCTTTTTTGGATCAGCTTTCTTTTTTTTTCTTGGTTCATGCCTCACTGGGAGCATGAAGAAAAGGTAAAAACTCAGAGAAATGTAAATTCTGTTTTGACAGATGACCAATATTACGTCCACAGCAACAGTCACAGCATTATCAACTTAAATTTACCTCTCAGTGCACTTTTTATTTATTCATGTGAAGTTACATTTCTGCATGCAGAGTTTGCCAGCCTAAAAGCTCGCAGAGCACAGCTGCAGAAAATGCCACTGGAGGCACTGCTTGGTCAAATTAGGATCATATTCAGAACCTTCACCAATGCTACACAAAGCCCTATATATCCTGTACTCTTATGTCCAAAACACAATCAGTGTCCGAGAGTATCTGAGTATGAACTGTGCATTATGTCATGAAAGATGCTCCCATATGCACACATGCACACAGACACGCACGCACACCCAACCACGCACACACACACACACGACTCTGCTTATAGATCCAGAAAATAGCGCCTGCAAACTTTTACTATTCCTGATGTTTATTTTTGATCCGGCTGTTAATGGGACAGTCAGTCTCTCATCGTGTTCAGATGAGCACTGCAGTCGGTTGTTCGTTTCTGCCATGATTTTCTCATCCCATCACAGAACTTTCATCTGTGAAACTACATGGCACAGAGTCTGTGTGCTTCACCGGAGTACAATACCAAGCCTTGCTTCATTTTTCACTCATTGTAGTTGCCAGCTGGGATGATGAGCCCCAGTGGACAAAATTTGCTGCACCTGGTTTCACTTGATTAGTTTCATTCAAGTTCATCTTCAGCATTGCCAGCTGCTGTTCCCCGACTATCTATTAAATGACCAGGCTCATAGATACTATTGAGGCCTCAACTGAAAAATGACCTTCAAAGATAATTTGAAAGGTGATTTTCCTCTTTAATTTGACCTTATACTTGACTGAATAAAAAGTGACATTATCAATGTTCAGATAACCAAATGCATGATAGCCTAGCTACTCCCATATGTGTGGTGAGCCCTGGTTATCAAATATCCCAGCCTTGTTCAAATCATATCAGACTGAGCATTGAATGGGGTCTGCATAGCCATCAAGTTTATCTTGAGTCAGATTCCCAAATGAATAAATTGACGAAGTAAACGCAGGTACAAGTATTGAATATAATGAAAATAAATTAAATGCAGGTATATGTTTTGAAATCATGTGTGGGCACTAGAACATTTCTGAATCATTATAAAGCAGCATTGGCATGAAATTTCCCATGTAAAGCTAAATCAGACGGTAGTAAGAGTTTAAGAAATCAGTTGAAGATAAAGTATATACATGTGTAATACCATAAGTCATTGGGAAAAGGTGTTCCTCCTTTTGTTTATCTACTATTTATCACCTTGGGTGTCAATGAGGGAATAATTTGCATTGTTGGTAGAGCATTTTTGTTGTGGTGTGTTTTATCAACAGTGTGTCCTTCTGCGCAATGCAGCGATACTGTTCACACCACAAGGTGGCAGGAGGGTTACTGTGAAAATGTCTCAGCCTGATACTTCTTTTCAGTGCTTGTGAGGGATATTTAGCAGGCTGTGGTGAAGATAAATGAACAAAAATGTACTTTCTGGAGCATATTAGAAAATGTGCAACTGTAGATGGACAAATGCACAAACAAACTTATTATATGTTTCATATGCCAAACTGCCAAATTTGTAAGCCAGATGGATCATTTAGTAATACAAGAAAATACATGGAGATGACAACGCTGGTTGCTATGGTCGAATTGATAATGGCATGCATTCAAAGGAGACACGACTGATTTTCCTGGGCAGGTATTTTAATTCTGCCTGATGTCCATCACTCCAATGAAGACTGTCTCTGAGATAGTTCTTCTCATGGACAGCCACCTGACACACTTACCTGTGAAAACCTTGACTTCAGCTTTTTTTTCCCCAATAAAATTCCTTTACTTCCTCTCCAAATTGTTTGCAATAAACTTTTATTGACCTGATCTGATCAAATAGTGTACGTCATCCAGCCACGTGACTGAACAGTGCTGTGGAAGTGTTTTTCCCCGTTGCTGATTTCCTCTATTAATGCAAATTCCTCATGCAATGAGCTATCTTATCATTGGGGGGGCAAAAAAAACTATAGAAGCCAAGCTGGCGTACACTCGAGCTACCCTTTACCTAGATTGAAGCAGGTAGTGACCTCATACAAAGCCTCATTTTCATGATACAATACCCAAACACTAGACGACAGACGAAACGGAAGACCAAGACTCAGGCTGCGTTACAGGTAGCCCAAGTAATAATTGCTTCGGCAATAAGTATATCAATTACCTTGCAGAGTTTATTCCAGAATGTCAAGAAACTAATTAGTTTTTTTGAGTAAGTGGCATATGAATGCGAGATAGGACCAGGGTAAATTACCAGCTTTATGCTACCTAGACCTAATGCACATTACTGGCTACTGAGAGCAGTGTCTAAATTGAAAATGTGTTATTGCACTAAAGGTTAGCTCTGCAACAAAGAATAGGAATCAATTTATTTGGACTATTACAAGTTGACATTTTTAGTCTGGCAAATTTCATGCCTGTGTGTGATCCTGTACTACTCCCTGCCACAGACTCAATGATAGAAATGTTGATATGACTTAAAAACAAGGTGTGAGGAGTAGTTGAGGTGGGGGGGGGGGCATGTATCTCTCTCTGTTTGTATGAGCAAGTGTAACGTGTGATGATTTTGAAGACGTTTTCTTCACAAAATTCTAAACATTGAGAAAGGTGACTACTGCATTTATCCATCATTTTACTCATTTTGCAGCATGTACTCTGATCTATTCAGGCTGAAATGGGATGGAACGACATAAAAATACAACAATTTTTTATTCAAAGCAACTTACAGCTGATTTGATTAAGCAGGGATCGCTCCCCTGGAGTAATGTTGGGCACAGGGCCTAACTGCAGTACAGACCTTGTTATGGTTTCACAGGGGCTTAAACCACAAACCTTCAAAGTCCCAGTGAGGCACCTCAGCCATGAGGCCACAGGCCACTGCATTTGTGTAACACTGTGTCCATCCACCATCATCTTAACCACTTCTTCCTCACTGGGGTCGTGGGGGAACTGTAGCCCATCCCAGCTGACTATGGGCAAAATACTGGGACGCACCCTGGACAGCTCGCCAATCCATTGCAGGGCCCACACACCATTTACTCACCCACCCATAGCCGTGGGCAATTTAGTGTCTTCAGTTAGCCTGCCATGCATGTCTTTGGACTGAGGAAGGAAATCCGAGTACCTGGAAGAAACTCATGGGAACACAGGGAGAACATGCAAACGCCACACAGAAGGGCTCCAGGCCGGATGAAAAGCGGCAGGGGTACCCACTGGGCCATTGTGTTGCTCCTACTGTAATCGTAATAGTCATTTTTTTTTTAATGGCCTGACATCCACAAACATATAGTCATCCAACAGACATTGATGCACATAAAACATCTTTAACCCTTTAAAGAGAAAAAAATAATCTTTCAGAATTATATTTTTTCAAGCACAGAGTCTGTGCTCTACAACTTCGTTTTCAGTTACCAGTGGTCATTGTTATATCATAATTAAAATGATCAGGCATGAACATTCTAAATTTACTTTTTAATTAAACGTTTTAGTGGGGAATTAGAATCTTCAGTTGGGAACATTTTATTTGCATATTTCTGATCTTACACCTTAAAGGGATAAACATCTTTATCAGAGGTAGAGCAGGCTTGGGATGAATTCTCTGTTTTTCCATTTGTCACGACTGTTAAATTGTCATGAGCTTTTATCACTACCTTGTCACTTTGTACATTTTCTAAATTTATTTTCAGTGCAGTGATTGCCAAAATTAAAAGCACTTTACAAATGATAATAGTAGATAAGCTCCCACTTTGCGCTGCCTTTTTAAAATGCATGTTTGAGGCTGCCAATAACTCATCCAGCTTCCTGGATAAATTAATCAATTCTGTGCCATTCAGTTTTTGTTTATACTCCCAGCCTGGCAGCCTGGTGCATAAAACATGATGCTAATGATAGTTTGCTGATGAAAATTAAATAAATACATAAATAAATAAATAAATAAAATTTATACATGAGTGATCGTTACTGTTTACAAAAATAAAAGTCAGAATTCCTGTTTCATGTTGCAAGAGACAACAGAGACTGAGAATCACACACACGCGCATGCATACACACGCATGTGTGCACGTACACACCCGCACACAATTTCGCAGGTGTTTTTCAGAGTGTTTGTCTACATGAAAACAACATTCCCCATAGTTTTGTTGCAATAACTGCAATACCACTTGCTATAGTTTGAAGTTTATCTGGGAAATTTGATCTTTATAGTGCAATACAGAGGCAACTTTCACTGGCCCTTCATGGACACTAGAAAAACATTGCAAAAGCCCAAAGCTCAAATAACTACCAAGTAACAATACCAGCCCATTAGACAAACTGATAAATTAAATGTCACTGTAAATGTAATGGTACTGATGTTAAATTATCAGTACCCTCTTTTCAGAGACTCCAAGGCCTAGCAAAATTCAAGGTTCAACAGAAAAACAAACCCATATTCCAAGATGCTCTCTCAAGACCAAAACAACCTTTCTCACATCCCAAATGTGATGTGTGCCATTGTCCATCTATAAAACCAACTGCACCTTTGAGGTCCTCCGGTAGAGACAAATGTTATAATACAATCTGCTCTTTGATGGGACAGCTTAGCTGTGTCTCAAACCGCACACTTGCATGCTCCACACTTCTATGCTCCCAAGTGCGCACTCCAGTCGCGGCTCGTAAGTGTAGACTCGTGAGTGTGGAAGTGCGGTAGCATGGTAATTGTGTCCATTTTGGGATGCAGTCGCACTTTCTGGTGACGTCATCAGCTGTCATTTTTTTCTCTTCCCCCAAAGATGGTCTAGCCCCGAGGGAATGCGGTTAAGTTAAAATGATTCGGTAAAATGCTGACATGACTGGAAATATTGCCCGGTGAAGCTTAATCAAAATGCATTGGCTATCCAGTATTTTTTTGAAGTTGGGTAGTGTGAGGTATTCATTCTAGTCATTACCAGCAGTAGCTAACGGTCAGGAAGCTCCCATTTTTAAGCAGGGTGTAATGCTGTCACGGAAGCAGAGCTATACACAGCTATATAGCTATGCTGTAGCCGGGTCAGCAGCAAAATATCCATCTGAAACAGGAATCATCTGAAATAAATGAACATTCGTTGGATTATGTCATATTTCAGCGTATTCCCTGCGTTTTACCTGGTAAAACGATGTGGCACTGACGTTACATTTCCTCGACCGTTCATACAAGTTGCGTCTCATGCGCTTGAAAAAAATGTAGCGCCAAAAAGAGTTGTCTGACAAGATACAGCACTGAAAATATTAAAAACATGGGGTACACTTAGACGGATATTGATTTAATTCAAGTCAGCCTTTATTTACTGTAGGTATAATGCACTGAAAAGGCATATCCACCACAAATAATCCCAAGACCAAAAAAAAAAAAAAAAATAAAAATAAGAACTATCCCTCCAAGCTCAATTCTCGTTTTTGTTCACACTCTCCAGTCACACACATGGATATCCATGGCACCTTTGGATAACTACTCAGAGAAGAAACACACAATATCAGTCATTACTTTATAAACAATTGCGCGTTATTTTCGCGCTGTTAACCACCTCGTGAGCAAGTGGTTACGCAGCCAGGACATCAAATATGGAAGATAACATTCTTCGTATGGCTACGGTGGTATACCTGGGCTTTCATTTATTGGAGCTGGAGAACAGCCGAGCTGTAGGACGAAGGCGGCAGCGAATTATTATTGAAAATGGAAGGAGGCGAAGGCAAGCCATCCGGAGGTCCGCAGCGAGGAGGAGGACACTGCTCCGCAGGACAGTCGCGCTTCTCAGCACCGATGTAGGTTCACTGGCTAATATTGCCGGTTTATCACCGACCGTAGTTAACATCACCCTACATTTACTTGAACTGACAATTTAAGCTGACATAGCTTTAAACAAAAATGTGTTATCATGCTTCATATTAAGCAGTCAAAGTTCACTGCGCTGTATTACCATTTATTAAATTTCCCCATATTTTGTATTTACAAAATTACAGACTACAACTTTTTTTACCGCTGTCAAGAGTACACAAATGAAGACATACAGAGAAGTGTTTACTGACATGACAAAATTCTCTCTAGGGAGAAACATAAGCAAGGTATGGGAGGATCAATCAGAATGTGCCCATCCTAACAAAATTCTTTGAAGACGACCAGGATCTCCAGCCAGACTTCCGTTTGTTGAGGAGAGCAATCCATCTGCTCATTGGGATGCTACCTGGTATGATGGATCATGGCTGGGGCTACACAATTTCGGTCCTTGTTTTTGTTAACTGGCTGGACTGTGGGACATCCTACACAGTAGTGTCTGAGGTTTTTGCGATCCCGAGCAGCACAGTGCACAGGATGGTCCATGCCATAGCAGACGATGTGATGGTCCTACTGCTGAAAGTCATCCACCTCCCTGATGGAGAGGATTTAGATGCCACTGGAGAGGGGTTCTGAGAGTTGGCAGGACACTCTGCATTCGGGAAGGTTGTGGGAGCCATTGATGGCTGCCACATCAGAATCAAGCCACCAGGCAGGGCCATCAGACAGTGCTACATCAACAGGAAGCTTTTTCCATCAATAATAATGCAAGCAGTCAGTGGTCCATCTGGAAAATTTTTCAATGTGTTTGTGGGTTGCCCTGGGTCTGTCCATGATTCCAGAGTCCTGCGGAACAGCCCGATTTACACACAGCATCTGTACCCTCCCCATGGGTGTGTGCAACTGGGTGATGGAGTGTACCCATGTCTTGAGGATCCAATCTGGATCATCACCCCATACAGGGAGCCTGTCCAGGGGCTGGTGGAGACCCGCTTTAACTGCCATCATGGATTATGGATCAGGATCCATAATCGAGCGAGCCTTTGCTCTAATGAAAAGCAGGTGGAGGAGCATCTTCTATTCAGCGCTGGAGGTGGACTCAACATTTCCACCAAAGGTGGCTGCAGCCTGCACTGTCCTCCACAATATATGCCTTGGTGCCGAAGATATCCTGGAGGAGGACAGCCAACCTCCAGAAAATGACCCAGACCCAGTAGCCATCCTCACCCAGGAAACGTCCGGTCTGCACCTGAGGCAAAGAATGGCAGAGGAGGTATCAGCCCCTAGAGGTTTCCTGCTGGCCTGCAGGACCACTGTTATTTCCAGTGCGTCACATTTTAAACATTTTCAATTACATGTCTGGTTAATGTAAATATTTATGAATTGTTCTTGAACATATTTTACATGCATTTCTGTTAATATTACTTGTTGCTGTCTTTCAATCCGTCCTTCCAAGTTGCCCTTTCCACTTATGAAAATTAATAAACAATAATTTTTGATAATTCAATTCCCACAATCCAAGAGTGGTAATTCATTTTCACCCATTAATTATCACAAGATGCCCTTTTTAGGTTACAGTAATGAATCTTTCTTGAATTAACCATTTTTGCCAGTCTCCCACCATGCATGCCAGTCATAACAGACATGCAATTGTATAATCACAACAGGATTGTAATCATTTAGCCTAGCAATAACAGACAGACGACAACTGCTAAAAGCAATTATTTATTAACAAATTTCTCAAACAAAGAAATAAATTGGCCAAGGAATTCTCTCTTCTCCTCTCTCTCTCTAGCCTCTCTCCTCTCCTCCTTCTCCAAGGCCTCAGCTTCCCTCTGCTGCTCCCTCTCGAGAGCCTGCCTCTCCCTCTCCTCCTCCACCTCTGCCTGCCTCTGGAGGAACTCCACCAGGTCTGAGTTCCTCCTTTTTCTGCTGCTGCCTGGCCCGTCCTGCCTCCTGTTTTGGGATGAGACCACTACTGCATCCCCTTCACCACAGGCTGAGGCAACCAGGACAGGAGGCGAGATAGATGGCCTCGCCCCAACTGCCTCATCCATAACGGTGAACCATTGCCAGGATGCAGCAATGGTCTCACCCCCCTCTGTACTCACTCCTGTTGGTGGGCTCTTTAGTTCCTATTGAGACAAACAATGATACACTGACCACACAAGCTGTCCACATCTAATTACTACGTAAATTAAGACAAAACAAATACAATTAGGCATACTTCGCAAAATATACGTTTCCATTTGCAAAGTGCTGAAAATAATTCTCTTTCGATACACAGATATAAATAACAAAACATTTCTGACACTGACCTTACACTTCTTCTTCAGGTTTTCCCACTTCTTTTTGGCTTGGCCACTGGTGACCTGGCCCATCAGCCCACGATCACTGATAAACTGTCTGTGGAAGATATTCCCCAGCGATGTTAAGTATTAAAATAGAGCAATACCACACATTCGCATTTAGCTTTATTAACTTACTCCCATCCAGTCTTGGCAGCATTCCGTTTGCCAGTGAAGAGGGCCTCACGATCCCTCCTCCACGTTATGAGGGCCCTTGTTTCATCATCAGTCCCTAGTATCGAGAATAAACAGAAGGTCACAATGCCACGTTATTGCCATAACCGCATTTACCAACTGATGGTCATGCTAACATTTCAAGTGTACTAGCAACTACCCGTAAACAGATGTTAAAGATCTGAAGTACTTTAGTGGTGAACAATTATTTTAATATGGGCAACACAAATGTTTATTGAAGACACAATTGAAAGAAGCAAACTGATGAAGTCACATTTATGAAATACAAATTCTCCTCTATGAACGAGCGTCTAGTCGCTTAGATAGCAACCGAAGATGTGAGGCAAGCAAGATACCAAGCTATTTAACGAGATAGCTAGTTTATGTAACCAGATGAACAGCCAAGGTGACAAATGAAGTGGCTAGAAGGTTTCAGAATTAGCCAGATGGCTGATAGAGTAGGCTACCATTACTAACATTATTGCTGACGCTACCTTACAACTAAAACATTTCTCGTACATTGACTCAGCATAGTTCGATAACCGGTCTCCAAATTAGACCGTTAATGTAACGTAACTGGTTAGCAAACGATGAAGTAAAGAATAACTTAACGTTTGCAAGCCAGCAAGCAAAGTCTGATGCACAACAACACTGTTGGACAAGCTAACTTCACGACTACAAAAACCGAAAATGAATGACTAGACTTTGCTAGCTAATAAATTACTTACAGCAATATTTCTGAACAGGTGAAAGACGTTAATAAAAGTTGGAAACAAATAAACTTACATTTGAAGAAGGCTTTGGATCTGGCTGCACTCGCGCTGTGTTCGGCCATTTTGCCTCTGCCTCTGTCTCTTGAAAAGAATGATGGGATTGTTTCCAGTCGAAGTCTGCATCAATGCATGCTCCAAATTTTGGCCAAATGGAGTGCGCATCCGGGAACTTTATCCGTGCTCCGCTCTACCGTACTTCGGTTTGGACTCACACCCCAAGATGGATGCGTGCTCCCTATGTGCACTCGGAGCATGCAAGTGTGTGGTTTGAGACACAGCCCTTGACTCTATCCTTGGCTAATTGGATTCAGCTGTAAAGGCAGGGTAAAACATTCATGCTGGTAACTTAAGTTTTACACACAGAGGAGGAAATTTGAACTCTGTGTTTCACACGCAGTTCTTTACTTTGTATCCACACGTTTTCTTTACAAATACAAATCTTTTCTACACATTCACAGGTTTTCTCATGCAGATTATTTTCACAAGGTTACAAAGGATGATTCTCAACTACAAAGTTTGAAATTATTTGTGAACAAAATCTTTTTGACCCTAATTGAGTCCATTAAAGGGAACACAGGGATGAATGACAACAGAGACATCATCAATATGCCCAAATCCCATTGACCTTGTCTCATTTGAATTGTAATGTCAAGTGGGCAAATCTTTTTTTTTTTTTTTTTTTTTTTTTTTTTTTTTAAGTGGGCAAATCTTAAGAAGACTGCAGAGTTTATGTATCAATGGAAGCAGTCCCAGACATCTAGTCTAACAATCTGTTTTGTGAGTGGAAGAAATGGAATTTTTTTTAAAATCAATATTTTGTGTCATATTGTTGATTTCTTTCGTAAGTGGCCGAGTAATGAGCCAGAAAATGTGCAGTGAGTGGGTCATTATTTCTATATAAACCCCTGCCGGGTAATTCAGGACCTAATTTATATACTTTACATGTTTTAATGTTTGTTTTATTTAAACTTCTCCAGTTGTATGTTCGGGTTCAGTGGCGTGTGTGCGGTCACTAAAGTGCTTGTGTGAGGTTTCAATCCCATGCATACCTCGTTTCATTTCTGTTTGTGTGAGGTGTTAGCGCTGTGCACATGGCTTCAATAGTATCACATAAATGGTACATTCTTGAATATAAAGAATGTATGGGTGAGCTCAGAAACACCAAAAGACCATGGATAACAACTGTGGTATGTGACAGATGAATTTTTTTCCCCAGGTGAAGAAAAACCCTTTCCTGAGGAAAACAGAACACATAACACTCTCCAGGAGGAAGACGTATCTATGTCAATGTCAGCAATCAAGAGAAGACTTCACAAGAGCAAATGAAAGGGGTTTATCACAGGATGTAAACCATGCTTTTGCAGTAGTGCAGTTCGACGGCAACTGTATTGAGTAGACTGACTCCTAGACCTTCGGGAAGACTAGGAATGGGCTAAAGAACCGTGGGATTTACTTCCTGCGGCGCAGGCTGAGGCGCAGGTCCCTCGTAGAGAGCCAGACTCGGTCCCCCAGCTGATAATTGGGGGCGTCCCAACGTCTCCGGTCCGCCTGGATCTTTCACTATTTCCTGGTCCAACTGCCACTTGATCGGGGCAAGGATGCAGGAGGATGGCGGAATCGGCTCTTCCGCCTCCGGATCTCTCTCTACCTCGTATCTTCAGGATAGCACGTCTGCTTTGATGTTCTTGAAGCCTGGGCGATAGGTTATTAAAGAGTTGAAATGAGTAAAGAAGAGTGCCCACCTGGCCTGTCGTGGATTAAGCCTCTGTGCCTTTTGCAAATACTCCAGGTTGCCGTGGTCGGTCAGCATAAGGAATGGATGACAGGCCCCCTCTAACCAGAGCCTCCATTCTTTGAGCATGAGTTTTATTGCAAGTAGTTCCCGGTTTCCCACGTTGTAGTTAGCCTCTGCGGGTGTGAGTTTGTGTGAGAAATACCCGCAAGGATAAAGCTTCTCTGGAGTCCCATGCCGCTGGGACAGGATTGCTCCCACCCCCACACAGCCTGGCCTCCTTAGTCAGAGCTCTCAACAGTTGTGGAGGCAATGGTGAGGGGGCCACAGTGCTGCCATCAGGACAGTGACCAGAAATTGAGACGTCTTGTGTGCCATGAGATGGTGGGATTGCGTAATAACAGCCACGGGAGTCCGAAGATGAGTGGGTGGCTTGAGTAGTTGAGAAGCAGCAGCAGCAGTTCTCCAGATGGCGCTCTTGTATAGAGAGGGAGATTGGTGCCATCCAGTGGGTCAAGCTGCTGCTGCCCAGCAGTTTCCCATCAATAGCTGCCACAGTGAGGGGAGTGTGGAGCTGGTGTACTGGGGCCCCGAGTCGTCGCAGCAACTGGCAGGAGATGAAATTGCCTGCTGCACCGGAGTCAATCAGGGCTTCTGCACAAAGGGTCACACCATTACCGGATATCTGGACTGGGATCTTGAAGCATTGACCAGTTATGGCTGTAGGTGACACCTTTACCTTGGGGTGTGCTGTTCCTCCTTCTTAACTATGGGTGCAGGGACCTCTTTTCCTCCAGGGGCGACATTCAGGTGGTTTCGAGTGCCCCAGTTCCATGGGCTCCACCCCTTCTGTTGGCAGCTGGGTGGGGCCTCTGGGCTGGATCAGCCGTTTCTCCTGCAGGAGCTGGTCCAGGCTGATGGCTGCGTCAATGTAGGACGACAGGGACAGTTCAAGGTCCCTGCATGCTGTCTCTGCCCTGAGCAGTGGACACAGCCCCTCTCTGAAGATGGTTAATAATGCAGGCTCATTCCAGCCACTGGCAGCAGCCAAGGTGCGGAATTGGAGGGCGTAGTCCACTGTGGTCTTGTTCCCTTGGCTCAGGTCCAGCAGCTGGTCCCCAGCCTTCTTCTCAGGGTGGTCAAAGACTGACTGAAACTGCTGGAGGAAATCGGCATAGGTGGTAAATGCCGATTCCCCCCAGATAGCAGTCGCCCCGTCAAGCGCCGTGCCAGAGAGACGGATAAACACTGCGGCGATCTTTCCTGCTTCACTCAGGGCTGGACGTTACAAGAAGTATAGAGTGAACTGCAGAATAAAGCCTTTGCAAGCATTGGGATTTCCATCTTGGCGCTCTGGCAGGTGCACTGGCAAGTCGCTCCGGGGAACAGCTGAGGGAGCCTGCATCCTGGCAGGAGAGACGGAGGGCGGTGGTGGAGCATTGGAGATGGAGAGCTTGCAGACCCCAAGAGCCAATTCCTCCAGGATGGCCCCCAGACAGGCGATCTCCCTGTGCTGTTCCGCCACCAACTGGTAGAGGTCGGGAGGCAAGTTGCCAAACTTTCCTTCCTCCATTGGCAACAGAATCCTTGCCGAATCCATACATTGGCGAAGTCTTCTGTAAGGGTTGTGCTCTGCACACAGTTCAGGTGCACAGAGGACAGTAAGTTGAAGACTGGACTCAGGTGCAAGAATGGATTTGGTTGTTTATTATGCCCACTGCACAGCAGAAGGCACGAACGAAGCAATACAAAACAAAACAGTAATGGAGGTTCCTTAATAAACACTATTAGTAATACAGACACTGAACATAATCTGCAGTAACAATGTATTACAAATAGAAAGCAAACAGGAAGCGAGGTTCCTTAATATAAAGTGGTGGATAAAAACAATAAACAGCCCTAATTTAGATTTAGAGTTTGATACACGCGAAACGCAGAGAATAACTCTATACCACACTAGAAATACGTACAACTCAAGTATATAGTGACGAGACTTTGCAATGACTAAGTGCGAAGTTCGGTCTTAAATAGCACACTGCTACCACACAGTGGAAATGAGAAACAGGTGCAGGTGATAATGGAATAATGCGAGAAGTGCAGTCCGGGTCTTAGTAGACCAGTGAGCTGGACGGCTGGAGGCGTTGTCTTACAAATATCAAGATTTTAAAAATTTCCAAGCACAAAACTGCCCATAAACAATTTTCATCATAAATCCTGTATCCCTCACTGTATATATTACATTTTTAGTACATTTGTGAGCGTAGTGCCCCTCAGTGGACCATTAACGGAAAATTACATTCAATTTATCATATTTGCAAATATGATGCTTATCAATTAGCTTGTGAACCAAATGAATTGTCAGAGAAAACTGAGGAGTAAGACTGCATTACAAGGAAAAGAAACATTTCTTTTGAAGACTGAATTTGAGATGCTTATCATAGGCATTGATGTTATGTAGGCCGCATTTCACAGAGACAAGGTAGTTCTGTCACTAATAGCAATAGCATGAAATTTAAAAAATAATTTTGAGGAGTGGCATCATGACAGCATTTCACAGAAACTGATTAATTGTGACAATGAAAAAGAAGCAGTCAGATATGAAAGCAGTGGTAATGAGACACATTGCTGAGGAATGGAAGAGCGTATGTGTCTGATGCATCACTGTAGATAATAAATCCAAAATAGGCTCTAATGCTGCTCCTCAAATTTCATATGTACACTGCCTTAGCCCAGAATTAACAACAGTTGTTGCTGTTGATTCAAAACAGCTATTTTCCAAAGTTGAGATTATAATACATTAGCACAAAGCATTCAAGTCCCGGTGAATCCCGCTGATGTCTGAACATTTAAACTGATCCCAGTATAAATCTGACAGAATTACTGCGGGAGTGATGGAATCGCAGAGCCAATCAGCTGGAAAGATTGCGGACTTACACACACACACACACACACATGCTCTCACACACGCATATATGCACACACACTCGCTCACCAAGATTCTTTCATAGATACAATCACCCTCTTGTTCTCTTTCTTGAATGCACGCATATTCTTGTTCTCTTTTTCTTTCATAGAAGCACACACATACTTGCTCTGTGTGTGTGTGTCTCTCTCGCTCTCTCGCCCAGTGTTGTTATTAATTCATGCGCACGCATACGCAAATAAATTGCATACACACCCACTCCCTCGCAGTTCATAATGCTGCCACACCGAAAAGTGGCAGCGGTTAAACTGCTCAGATTAGACTGCAGGACACAGCCAGAGGATGCCAAATGCAAATGCCCCGCCATAATCGGCCTTCCGAATCTCAGCAGGGATGAGGCGCCGTGCTTGGATATGTTTCACTCACTGAAATTCAGAAGGAAGCATTATTCTGAGAGAGGCAGGTGTTCACACAGCCGCACTCGTCCACTGATGCACAGCGGCATAAGCAGCGCACAGACTCCTGCGCCTTCACAAGTGTCACGTCCCATCGATCAGAGAGCAGGAGGCCGGAAAAGTGTAAATCACCTCTGGCAGTGCAGGGCCCCTTTGTCACATTGATCTCAAGTTGATGGAGCCATTTAAAAACACACTCTGAACAGAAGTAAAAAATAGATTTGGAGTGATATAAGCAACAGCTTATGACATGCTCCATCCTTCATCCTGATGATCTACGAGAAACTCTTTGCCGGCGAATTCTGCTGTTTTTGAAAGACTGGAAACCTCAAAGAGGTGGAGAACCAAAAAAGATGCAGTATTGGTCAGAATAATAATTGCGCAGATTTTCTTTTTCCCACATATGTGTCAGATGGCGATGGCCCATAATCTCGGTGTGGGTCCAGGAGTAGATAGGTGGGATTCAGTGGGAGTCAGTGGGGAGCTTTTCTCCTGCTTGGGTGATCGGGGGTGGTCAGTATGAGATGGCGCTGTGCATATCTGCGCTTTTCAACGGGCAAGAAGCAGGAATATACTCGAGACAGTTTGCCAATCCATGGCAGGGCACACACACACACACACACAGTAAACTCATGCAATCACACATATGGACGATTTTGTCTCCAATCATGCATCTCTCTCTTATATTGCCCCACCGTGCTGCCGCTTACAGGAAATATCAATGTATTTTTGTTTGACTACCTCCTCTCCAAATGGAGAACTGCATCAGAGGTTTGCTGTATCATTCATTTCTGAACCAGAGCAAGGGACTCATGCCACAGCTTACTGCCCAGGGGGTTTCAAGCAATTTATAAGATATCCCCTCTCATACCAGGTAGTGCAGTCTACAGTAACTAAACATCAAAGCTCCGATCTTTCCCAATCAGTTCATCTGAACATATGAATTTGAACATTTTAATTCCTATTAAGATGAATCCCATCCATCCATATACTTTAAAATACTCCCTCAAGGCCTTATTTCAGAAAGTGAGATGTATCGGTGCCTGGGAAATTACAGCAGCAGAGAGCGTCAAGGCTGTCTGGAGGTTTTAACACTGTGGAGGCAGAACTCCTGTGCTCCTGCAGGCATGAGCCATTTATTAAAGCTCATTATGGCTGTATGGAGTAATTCCTCTTATGTTTCAGCTGGCCTTGTTTTCCTCAAAATCTCCATGAAAGCCTCTTATTGGTATTCTCGGGCCCAGCTTCATATGCAAATGCCATTATGTCCTGAAACTGCATTCTCTTCTTTTCTCTCTCTCTCTCTCTCTCTCTCTCCCAAGGCAAGAGGAAATTCTGTACGTTTTTCAGCGGATGTAGTCCCAGTGGGGCGCCAGGCTGGCTGATGATTCCTCCTTGGCGTTGGAACAGTGGGTTATTTATAGAAGGTGCAGCAAATGGAGCCAAGCAGTAGATGAAACATTTTATTCTGATTTTAGGCTGCCCACACACATCTCTGTTCATTTGCGGCAGATGCAGCCTAATTAATTACATACACCAAGTAGGTTGCTCCCCCACAGTTTAACTGTGCAACTATCCAGATTCAATATCCCTTGAAGTATGACATAAAATATTGCAAAAATATATTTCCGCTGTTTTTTCTACCCACAATCAAATTGCCTGTTTTTCTTACTAACTTGTTTTTAACAGTGGGTTAGTTGTGTAATTAAGGGGAAAGACAGCACTCTTTTAAAATCTTCATATGAAATAAAGAAAATGAATACCGGGTGTCTAAATTGATTGAAGTTGCAAAGGGACAATATGCCAGTGTGTTTATCAGCCCTGCAATTTAGTGCTGAATGCAGACTTTGACAGTCAAAGGTTAAATCAATTTAAAAAAAAAAAAGGGGGGGGGATGGGAGAAGTCAGAAATGGAAAAGTAGTAAGAAATGAATGGTCTTTACAACCAATCATTGGTCAGAAAATTAGCAAGGATAAAACAAATGCAATCCTGAGATCTTCTATGCCAGCACTAGCTAGTTACCCCCCCGGCATATAATGTGGGGGGATACAGTCAGGGGTGTGGATGCCTGACCGTCCGTCCATCCATCTGTCTGTGAACATTTAGTTTCCGAGCTGTAACTTGAAAACTTTTCAATATTTTCTCAAAAAAATATTGAAATACCGCGCTCATCGGTCCAAGCGCGCGTACCATAAAAGGCTGTGTCCTTACCGCAGCGACCTGGGTTCAATTCCAGCTCAGGTCATTTGCTGCATGTTGTCCCCCATTCTTCTCCCCAACCTTCCTGTCTCTCTACACTGTACAACTGTCAAATAAAGGAAAAATTCCCCCCAAAAAAAATAATCTAAACTTGATGTGCACAATTACTGTGACCTGACGTGGTGCCTTTTGCTAATCCGAAGTTGATGACGTGGGGCTGGGGGGATATGCCATCTCCTGATGGCTCTTGTTAACTTTAGTCGCAGAAAACGGGTCGGTGGAAAAAGCTGAAAACTGCTTCACTGTGAAGACAATCAATGCTTTAGAGTATGGGAGAATTATGCAGACACGTTTGATTTCCACAATTGAAAAGTTGTTTTCTAGAGAGGAATGATCCACTGTTACTTTTACACTAGTTTTTCTGTGAAAAGCTGTCCGCCTGTTCACCCACAAGGCTTATATATTTTTAAAAAATCTAAGGGATAAGCTGTCTAATATTAAGTTGTTTTATCTATTTGCTTAATTCTTGCTAATTTTCTGACCACTGATTTGTTTTAAAGACCATAAGAAGCATCACATTAGCCATTTAAGCCTTTCCCCAAGAATGTACACACTTCCCAATCAGGTTATCAAAGTCACTTTGGTCACACAGTACATGAAGCATCTTTGTGCATCTGAGCATGCTCAGAGGAACTGAAATGATAGTGGACAATGCAGAACATGGTCAGACGTTTCAGAGGAAGATGATCACAAAAGCAGCCAATAAATAAATAAATATTTATATATACATAGATACCATGACATGGGCCATAATTTAAATGGAGTGAACAAGTTTTGCCTCCAGCAACAGACTAAAGGGACAGTTGCAGTAGTTTGGCAATAAGACTGATCCATTTCCATATTACATCCGCATGAGATCAAGGTTTCAAGGGTAATGAATCTGTCTCCTCACCTTCTTCAGCAAATTATTGCCCATATGAGGACAAATTACTACCCATGAAGAGGATATAACGGTCCCACCTCTCAAGGATCCTCTTTTGAATAGTTATTCCTCAAGAATATATAAATACCTAACCCCACGGTAATGTGGTCGTATATTGCCAATGACACGTCAGTGTCTAGCGGCCTGCCTAGCTCGTATTTTCCTGGGTTTTCCTGTCTTCTCGAATGATCTACGGACGTTGTCTCTGTTGATGCTGGCGTGTCTACATTTCCCAGTATTTTATGGGTGACTGACCAGACTGTGCTGATCACAGGTATGTTAATTCTGTTCCCTAATGACTGCTGTATCACAAGTGCAGTTGACTGGTTTTTTCCACAGCGTAATGTTTACCAGCTTGGAGGAACCTTCACTTTAGTCCTTGAAAGACAATAAGACATCAACTGCCTTTATCCACACATTATGGCTATTGTGTTGTTGCAGGCCTCCTGCTGATATAACTGTGGGCTGTACAGGAGAAGGTAGAGTAAAAAAGCAAGATAGTGTAGGTTTTAGTGGCAGTGTCTATAATCTATGAATCTTGTAGGACTGGCGCAAGGCAAGGTTTTGCTAGAGGTGTGTGATGCCTATCAAAATTTAATGGTCAGGCACATCATGAAACTCACAGAGTGTTTGATGTCTTTGTCACGGTGTCTTTACGGTGTGTTTGTTATGGTACCTGTCATGTTCTTGTGGGACCACATTAGGACAGTGGACCATGAGCTGCCAATGCAATACTAAAGGACCAATGCTGGGCTTAATCTTTGTTTGCTAGACAACTGCTGAGCGCAGAATAAATCTATTTTTTACTTCAGCCACCCACATTTAGGAGGATTCCAGGTTTTACTCAGTGCAGTTATTCAGCTAGCTGTGCAATCATGCTCTTTGACACAGGGCCTCGGATAAAATTTAGTCCATGTTTCCACTGTAAAATTAATGAGAATTTATGTCCATTTCCTTATATGATCACCATTTTTTTTTTTTTGATAAATGGCAAATGGCTTTTTACTTCCATGCAATTGAAGCTGCTCAATAATTTCAGTAATTTCCTAACTCTATTTTTCCATACCCCACCTCACTCAACAGCAGCAATGTTTTTGGTAAACACCGCGAATGACTCATTATCGCCTTTTAAATCATTTTGCTCTGATATTGGAGGAATAAAAACCCCTGTTGAAATGCTTTTGTTATGAAGTCCACGTCTCAACTGCAGACAAGTCGTGAGCTTATTTGGGATTTTATTACAAAAGAAAGTCAGGTGCTATTATTCAGGGAGACCACAGTTTCAATCAATATAACTCAACAGGAAGTAAAAAGTGCAATTTTCAGTGGTGTGGGCACTGTGGAACTTCATAGTTCTCCAGACTTTGTGATTAAAGTTTGGAAATAAACATCTATAACAATGAAATACACAAAAATAAAAAACAGAAGATCAAAGCATGCTATCCCCAAGGAGACAAGCTGTTACTTAAGCTATCCAGTTATGTAATGCATAAATAACATGTTTTGTAGTCTAGAAGTTTCTTTGCTTGGCTTCTTACATTATTAAACCCCGTCCAAAATAGAATGCATTGGACAGTGGGCCCTAATCTTTGCCCTACCATACAGATTGGCTGTTTCATTACAGCACCTTCGATTTCTATAAGTAACAATTGTCAACTGAATAATGTCAGCTAAGACAGATTCTGTGGGCCTGCATTTCACCCTGGGGATATTTTTCAAAGCAGGATTACTAATCTAGCTGGACAACTGTGCTGACTAAATCCCCTATTTCAGTCAAGCTATCTTGAGTATAGTTATCCAGCAACCTCAGGAATCCTGCCTTGTGAAACAGGGCCTGGATTAATTTTTCAAAAGTCCACAGTGGGGGGTTCAGAGAAGGGTCCATTGGAGTTCACTATAGCTGAACATGCATGTGGACTGAGAAGCCCCAAAAGTGGATAGCATAACCCCAAACTCTCCATTCCTGAACTCCGCTGATATTTCTTCCAGTAAAACAGAAGCACCCAACTGATATTTACCAATGTACATTTACTCTAACATGGACGTATCATTATTTTTTAATTGTAAGGGGTTGGTTGTCTTTGTAGTGGCCGAGAAAATCTTTTTTTTACTCTTAAAAGTGACATTGGACAGTAAGTTAGAGTGCATAAAAGTATTACAATTAGCATAGTGACACTTTTGAATTTTTTTTTTTTTTTACACTGGTACATTGGATTTGAAAATAAAGATCAATGTCCGAATCATGTGAAACAGTCCGGTGGCAGTCATGTGAATTACGACCCTTTTAATCTCGAAGTGCTGCCCAAATTGTAGTGGGCAACTCAGTAGATATGCTCACTGGAGCATTGAAATGTCAAAAAGACTGATATTACACATACCCACATACATAAATAATAGACTGATAAAGGTAATGTCCCCGCACTGCACTGAAAAAAAAAAAACACAAAGCAAAAAAAAAAAATTTGTCTGGGAATATTTTAATATCGCAGAAAGGCCTTGTTACCCTGAGAGTGCTGTTCCAGACCCAGATGAAGAGTAAGAGCAAGAGCCTACAGTTTCCCCTAGGTGGCAGTGTAGTCTTAAGAACTGTGTTATATTGCCTTTCCTGAGCCTGAATGCACCAGAAGGGTCTTTATCATGCGCTCTGCCTCTGTCTCTCTCCAGTTCCTATATTTAACACTAACCACATCCCTACGGGACTAGCCTCACATTTTATTGTGTTTAGCTCCCAACACTCAGGCTTGTCAGCAGTGTATGTAGAGCTTCAAAAAGGAGCATACATAGACTTGAAAGCCGGAGGTCACGTAAAAGGATGCCAACGGCTGACTTGATTTGAGCCGCGAGGCGATGCATTGCTTTTATCACATGCAATAAGCTTTGACTCAGTTCCTCAAAGCTTCACATCAGAGTAAATCATAGAAGGACTTTGAGATCAATTAGCCAGCAGATGCATGTGAGGTCAGTCAACATGTCTAGCGGACAAAGAAACATTCAAATACAAAGCAATTTATGCCCAGCTATACTGATTTAAAAAAAGAAATAACACACAAGTGTACTTCAGATCGTTCACAAGATTACACATATGCATTGATATACTGTATAAATATTAGAACTTATGATAGTGTGATCAGTTTACACCTGATGGTTCATAAGTGCCATTTATGATTAATCTCTCTAACAGTGCATCAATGTGGATGAGAAAATTGGCTGTACCAATATTATGTACTGATCACAGTCACTTATTGACTTCTATTATGTCCAAAACTCCATCAAACCATTAATAACCATTAATAAGAATGCACATTTTTTTGAAGATAAAATGCAACACATTACATTACAGTAATCACTGCATAGAACTGAACACAAGAATAATGATGCTTAATAAAGTTTTCTCACGTCACTGTAGATAAAACATTTTAAACTACCTATATCAAAACACTGTATCCGTTTGCACCACAGATCATCATGTGCAGCACTATCAAACTTAAATGATACTGTATCATTCTCATCAGCACTAATTAAACCTTTGTAAATGCAGCAACTTATTCAAAGGATACTCTCAAGTTGAAACAGACTCTGAATATGACTTCTTTACAGTCCATCACTCATAGTCGCGCGGATAGGCTGGGGGCCGTCTGTGCTGCCTGGCTGGATATCTGTGTGACGGTGCTGGATCTGCATCAGCATTGCTGTCATCAGGTTCAGGATCAAAGTCAGGTGCACTCTGTGGCAGTAGATCTTGCTGTGCTACAGGATGGATCCTCCTGAAGAATGAGCTGTTTCTGGTGATGGCATGTCCGTTTCTTCCAGCGGTCACCATGGAGCCTTTCACGCTTGTAACTGTGAGTGGTTCTTTGCTGTACAGTGTTGTGAGCTTGTTGTTTCACTTGACGACACAGCACAGTATCACCTGGCCTGATGGTGGATGTTGCAGTATGTCACCGGTCATCAAAACATGCTTTCATTTTGGCTTTCGCCTCAGTGTCCTTTTTACGTACCTCACTGTTAGTGCGGATCATGGTAGGGCAGACAGAGGGTATTTTGGTGTTCATGCGTCTCTGGAACGGCAGGTCAGCAGGAGGTTTTCCTGTTGTACTGTGAGGTGTGTATCGGTACTCATGAAGGAAGATGTTCAGCTGCTGTTTCCATGACATGTTTTTCATCGGGGCAATCCGGATGATATTTCCAGTAGTGTGCATGAATCTTTCAGCTGTGGCATTGGCTTGTAGCCAGAAAGGTGTTATCTTTCTATGATGAAATCCCATGTAATTGGAAAATTGTGAAAACTGTGAGCCGTTAAATGGAGGTCAATCGTCTGTCTTGACAGCTTGTGGTATCCCAAACATAGAGAAGACATTGTCCATGCTAGGTATCACAACGTTGGCGGAGATGAAACGGAGGACGTCCACCACTGGGTAGCGTGTGTAGTCATCCATGATCACCAGCAAGTGTTCTCCTGATGGAAGAGGACCGTAGAAGTCTGCACTTACAGAATGCCACAGTGCCTCAGGTAGCTCTGACATCTTGAGTGGTTCTGTTCTGGTGACTGGAGTACTGGCTTGACAGGCAAGGCAGTTTCTGATGAGGGCCTCGGCCTATAGATCAATGTTAGGAAACCACACTTTCTCTCGGAGGACTTTGGTCTTGGCAAGGCCTTGATGGCCTTCGTAAGCAAGCTCTAGTACTCGCTGCTGGAGTGACAGGGGTATGACTATTCTGTAGCCCCTGAGTATGAGTTCCTCACTCGCTAACAGTGCGAGTTCCTTGTTAACATATCTGTACTGCCGTAGTGCAGCAGCATTTTGTACTTTGTCTGTTACTGTGTGCCACGAGTTGTTCTTGATGTGAGCACTGACCTGTTGAAGTGTGTTGTCTTTTAATGTCTCCGCTTTGATCTCTTCAAATTTCATCGCTTTGGGTGTGGCCAGCAGAGATATGAAGTTGACATACTCGTCAGCAACTTTGGAGACTCTTGTGTTGTCAGATGTCTGCACAGGACTTGGATGTCGGGACATGTAATCAGCTGGATTGTTGGCTCCCTTTCTGTAGATAATCTGGAAGTTGTAAGGTTGCGGACTGAGTCCCCATCACTCAATTCGGGCAGGTGGCTTTGACCTTGGGTTGTTCCAAATCAGCTCTAATGGCTTGCGGTCAGTCACTAAGTTGAATGGATGTCCGTAGAGGTATAGATGGAAATGCTCGCAGCTCCATAAAATGACTAGGCTTCTCTTTCGGTTTGCGAGTATCGCCTCTTGACGTCAGTGAGTGCGCGACTGGTATACGCTATGACGTGCTTTCTGAAAAAGAATGGCACCTAGACCGAACGGGCTAGCGTCAACAATCAGTTCAGTGTCTTTCTTTGGGTGAAAGTATGACATGGTGGTATTACCATTCAGACTCTCTTTGAATGCTGTCAGTGCGCTGAATGTTCTTTACCCCAATGCCGTGGCACTCCATTCTTGGTCAGCTCTCAGAGGGGTGCGAGGATGGTAGAAAAATCCTTGATGAATCTAGAGCAATAATTTGCCATGCCGAGAAGACTTTGGATTTCAGCAGGGTCTTTAGGTTCTGAAGCTTGATGTATTGCGGCAACTTTGCGAGGGTCTGCTGAAATGCCCTCTGCAGAAAAAATGAAACCAAAAAATTCAAGCCGTTGTCTGTTGAAGTCACATTTGTTGTGGTTGAGTGTGAGACCGCATTCCTTCATTCTAGCAAAAACCGCTTCCAAAGCATCATCATGGGCCTTCTGGGACGCACCATATACTATGATGTCATCGCTGAGGTTCTTAACACCAGGGATGCCGTGCAGGGCTTAACATATGGCATTCTGGAAGACTTCGGCAGCAGATGATATGCCAAAGCTTAGACTCTTGTATCGTCACAGACCCAGGTGAGTGGTAAAGGTGATAATATATTGGCTTTCAGGATGCAGTTTTAGCTGATGGTAGCCTTTGTTAAGATCCAATTTTGAGAAAATGCGTGCACCATTTAACTCATGGATCATGTCGTCCATTGTAGGAGTGAGATGGCGTTCTCTTTGTATGGCTGTGTTGGCTTGCCGCATATCGACACAGATTCTGACTTGATAAGGGTCTTTTGATTTTGGAGGAGTCACGATTGGTGACACCCAGGGTGTTGGTCCGGTTACTTTTTCAATGATGTCATCATCTTCCAGCCTTTGGAGTTCAGCCTTGACTTTTTGGCGAATGTTGAATGGCACTCTATTGTGTGGTCGGCATGTTGGCTGTACATCTGGATTGATATCGAGGGCTGACTGCAATAAACAGTTATGTCCAATATATAACATCTGGACATAACTGTTTATTGCAGTCAGCCCTCGATATGAAGCTTGACTTGAAACTCCTTAAGCCTTCCTATGCCGGTGAACAGTTCTGGGTAACTGTCAATCAGTTCATCAGCAACACTTCTGGCAGCAGAGTGGACTGCATTGATAATTTTAATTAATTCAAGCTTGCTAGCGGTTTCATAGCTCAGAAGCGAATATCCATTACTTCTCAGCACAAAGAAAGTCGCCTCTGTGTTTCTGTCCTTCACCTCGATGTTGCACTCAAACACACCGATAATGGGCAAAGCACTCTTTGACCCATAAGAGAATATCTTGATTTTGGCTAAATTAATCTCTGGCTTGGGTTCAAGCGTGTTGTACACTGCCTCGCTGATGATGTTAACTGAAGCTCCAGAGTCTATCAACACATCAAATCTCACACCGTTGAGCATAATTTGTGTCTGTGGATGTTTTGTGCAGTCTGTGCTTTTGACTACAAACACATACTGGTCATCGCTACTTAATGAGTTTCTGTGTGTGCAGCACACAGAGCAAGATCCATTGACTTGATTTACTTTTCTTGTGTTTTTCTGTTTTCTGTGTGTCGAGTCTTTGTCTTGGCTTTCATGTGATTTTTTTGTCTTGACTGTATGTTGATTTTCTTTGGGTAGAGCGACATATCTTGACATAGTGGTTTGGCTTCCCACAGGCATTGCACTCCTGTCCTTTGGCCTGGACACTCCCCTTTGTGAGGTTATTTTCTTCCACAGTTCCTGCACTGAGTATTGGAATTCCTATGCCCTTGTTGGTCGGCAGTTGATGGTTTTTGCTTGTAATGTAATGCATTGACAGCAGCAGAGGTCCCTTGTTCAATGCCTTCAGCCTGTTGCTCTGATATTTTCAGTGTTCTCCCGAAATTCAACAGTGCTTCTAATGTCATTTCAGGTTCTCTTAGCGCCCTCCTGCGTAGCCTCGCGGAAGTGCAGCTCTGGATTTACTGTGCTTTAATCTGTCTGTCAGCATCGATAAATTCACAGTCTTTGGCTAGCATGCAAAGCCTTGTGTGAGATGTGTCCAGATTTTCAGTTCGCTGCTGTACAGCTTTCCTGAACTTATACACAAGATATTGTGTGTTCTTTTTAGGGGAGAAATATCCGCCAAGCTTTGCTTTAGTTCTCTCAAAATCATCATCCTCGCCTGCAAGTGTGTCATAAATGTCATGAACTCGTTCCCCAGCTAAGTGCAGAAGCAGAGCTCTTTTCCTTCCATCATTCACAGTGTTCAGTGCAACTAGAAAGTTTTCAAAACATTGAATCCACTTACCCCATCTCGCTCCGATTGAGCTCGGGTCTGTCTCTGAAGCAAAAGGAAGAATAGCCGCGTAGCTTGTCACGGCAGAGTTCATAATTTCGTTTTCACCGGTGTCCGTTGTCGTTAGCTGGCAAGCCATTAGCGCAGAATGGTTAACACGTTGAACTCACGTTGGGATGGCAATTTTCTCGACTCCTTCTCCCTCAAAATCCCAACGATCCCGTCTGGCAAATTGTATCCAATTAAAATCCTCGTCGCCACTGTGAAGTTTCTAGGTACCGGGGAACTGAATAAAGAGATGGTGGGATTCGTTCTTTGCTGCTTTACTGATAGAACTTGCAGGATCATTACATGCTCATGCTGCTGTTCTCCGATGTCACTGCATCCACTTGATGAGAGGCAGAAATACACAGTATGTTTACATGCACAGTTAAGTTGAGCTACGGTAATAGCTCGATTAAGCCATGCAGTTGGACTACTGTCCTTGTCCCAGTATACATGTGCAGGACAAAATTTGATTTACTGACCCAAGCATGCCCGTCTCCACTACGATAGGTGGCGATATGCCTTTCAGCTTGTTCGGGTTGCATCTTTTTCTGATTGACCTATTACGTCACAGACCAAACATTTGACCAAACAATAGTTAGCTGGCGGCTAACTAGTAGCTCGTCTAATGCACTGTATGAGATCGAGTGGCGAGAACATGGATAACTTTACAGCTCTGCATGTTTAATACAGTTGTTTGCTATTCTTTTTGTACAACTGAGGTGCACGCTTTCCCCGGTGGTTATGGCATTAGCCGAAGCTTGGCTGAAACGCCACTATGCTCTACTTTGTGCTCTTTCTACTACCCCGGAGTGCGTTTCCCAGAAGCGTAGTTGCTAGCAACTAACACAATTCGTCTATTCACAGCCTATGGTTCCAACTACGGAAGTTAGCATCTGTGCTTTTGGTAAAACGCACTCCCGGGCTTCTCATGCATGTTGGATGCGGGTCAGGAGAAATGACTGGTGGGAGAGTGTTGTTTTTCCGATGGCGAGTGGAAAGAAAATTTTCGGATGACGCGCAAGTCATTTCCTAAATCATGCAAATTAAGGGTAGAAGTTAGGAGACCCCAAGGCGTTACAGTTCAAGCACCAATACCCATGCAGATGAGGATTGCCACTGTTCAGTACAAACATGCTAGCTACTCAGACCTCAGAGTTCTTGCTAAGCAGTTCGGTGTTTAAATGTCCAAAAGACTTCTGGGTCAAAGCCCCTCACGAAGAATGTGAAGCATGCTTAGAGCGCATGGTCCAGTTCGGTTTGATTCAAGCGTATACATGCAGGCATAATGCAACTATGAACCGCATTATCTGGGTGTGTTAGTCGAACTATGAGAAAATCGATTTAGCATGATTCCACTTGGACTAACATGTTTGCATGCACTTTAAAAGTCCGGTCATAGTTGGAATAACACAATAATTCGATTTTCTCTACCGTAATGTGAACGCACTGACACATTCGACAGTTCCCAAATGCATGGCAGGGCCTTGAAACTGAAAATTACTGTAGCTCAAATTTTTCACTTTGTGCATGCTTTTTTTTTAATTTTTTTTTTTAGATAGCATAATGCATATATTTTAGTATGCTCATTGGAATTCCTGAAAGCATCTAATTTGTCTGTCCTGCTAACGCTTCATGCGTGTATGTTTGGCCCGTTCATATTTTAATCAACATAATGTTACTTGGTGTGAGTGCATGTGTGCAAGTACAGTTTGTCTGCCCATGTGTTTTCTAACTAATCTTGTCTTCCATGCCCTGTATTTATTTATTTTTGAAAGAATTTTCCAAAAGAACAGAAAAATAAAGCTCATAGTTCGCAGATGATGCAGCACAAATTCTCATGGATGCGTAGACATATTGACCCCTAAGTCAATAAATATCCCCAGACAGGAAGAGTTTGGCAAACCTAAGGCCAGGCTTACACCAAACGACTTTTCAAGCAATTTCAAAGTAGCAGACCAATTTCCAAAATCGGAATAAAATCGTGAGAGTTTTGCAAAAGTTGGAGCACGCTCCCATGATCCCGGTCGTTAGATGTAAGGTGGTCATAAAACGCAATCCGAGCTGTTTTAAGGCAGTCTTTTTCCTGTCTTGGCGTTACGATAATATCAAACATGTTTAATATTATTGCAGGTCTTTAGTCTTATGCCAATTGTGCTGTTAAATGACGTGACCATTATCAACAACCAATCAGGAAGAAGGAAACTAGTTTGAACAGACATGGAGGGGAGGCGAAAGAGTGTGTGGTTCTCTTGGATGGTAGAACAGGAAGAGAAACTGGTGGAGTTGTTTTTTCCAAACAAAGCACTGCACACACAAGGGCAGCGGTGGCCAAAAGCTGCTTCTGTTTTTGCGCCATTCTTCTCTGCTCTAAAGTTCTTGTTGTAAATTTCCACCAGGTGCAGGATGAGAAATCATACAGATTGACATGTAGGCCTATGATTTCTCATCCTGGACCTGGTAGAAAAAATCCATAAAATTTCTTAAATGTATTCTTTGAATATAACTTTTCCATAAATGAAATTATAAATGGAGCATGGAAATTTCATTAAAATATTTTACATGCTTTATAAGCTTTCTATTCAATTATAAAAGTAAAAAACCTCAAAGCCTCATCCAGGACAGTGAAAATTGCCATGTTTGTGCTGATGTTACACTTGGACATGTCAAGGATCCTCGATTGCGCTCCACTCTATGAAAATCTTGACGAAAATCGCAAATCTCTTATCCATATTCTTATTTCGATTTTGCAGACCGTACCTAGTTTAATACAGTCTCTATGGGCCATACACATGCTGAGCAGAAGCTCAGAAACGTGGAATCAAACCAGCGGCAATGACAGCAAGGCGCTTGCATGAAGAGGGGCTCGATTAAAACATGTATAATTATAATTATGATAAACATAATTTATCACACCTATGATACCCATCTTCGAACTCAAGGTTTCTTTTTCATCCCAGCTAGTGACATGCAATGCTTAATTGTGTTAACACAGACAGACAGAACTTAAGATTCCAATACCAGCTAGCCTACACTTTGTGGCTGGAATAATAAAAAAAAATCTTTATGACTTTATTTATGGGCAATCAGTATAAATTGACATAAGCTCATTGTGATGTTCATGCGATGTTATCCATTTAGAAAATTATTTGTAAGAATCGCGATTTTCGTACCATTTAACTAGTATGCCCACTCTGATTTCATAAGCTCAAAATCCATACTGAATACGGACAAACCGAAGGGTTGGATATGTATGAGAAATAATTTCAAAAGGAATCTAGTTGCAGTCTTGCAAGTAGTGACCCTGCAAGATCCCCAGTCTTTGCAAAATTTTAGTCTGTGACTATGATTTGTCTTTAGGTGTGAGAGGGTGTCAGATGTCAGTCTTTTAACCCTATAATGCCCCCCGTTTCATATATGATTCACCAAATTTGAAGGACCATGCCCACCTGGTAAGATGCAACACAACCACGACTGCTCACTGTATCATATCTGATACACAGTGCTGCCACCTGAAAGGACGAAGTGAGATTACAGGAGTAGTCTCTCCCCTAGTCACTCACTTCAAGGTAGTAGCTCCCATGTGAATGGGAATTCATGAATTTCCTTGGACTTTGGCAGTGAAGTTTGGCATTCCAAGGTAAATATTACACAAAAACTTATTCTTATACATGTTAAGGGATAGCTATAGATAGTAGAGAGCATATAAATAATTTGACGTTTCGATTGTTGAGTTCTGGAGGGGTGCTGATTTTTGGCTGTATCAGATATGATACTCCTGGAATTAGAAGAAGTTCTGTTCAGCAATGTATATTTTGCTGTCACAAAACCTAATGATGAACAGTGGATCTGAATACTACCCTTCAATACTTCAAAAATATTACTGGGTCATATTTTTCCTATAATGATGTCTGTGTCTGGGCATTATAGGGTTAAAAGTCTTCTTAAAGTTTTATCAAAGTCCTGAAGTGTATAGTAGGCCTTCGGTGTATCTGAGGTGACTAAAGTTACAGGGAGAGGACAACATATCAGAAGCATAGATGCTTAGAGATCTAAGATCATAGAGATTTCTGAAAAAATGGCTTTAACTGTCAAGTCTCTAAACCAGGGCTGCCCAACCCTGTTCCTGGAGAGCTACCATCCTGTAGGTTTCTGCTCCAACCCTAATTCAACACACCCGATTCAGCTCATTAGCAGCTCGTCAAGATCTGTAACTGGGTAAGCAGGTGTAGTTTGCTTTGTTTGGAGTGATAACCTTCAGGATGGTGGCTCTCCAGGAACAGGGTTGGGCAGCCCTGCTCTAAACCATAATTGCAAAAGCAACTACACGGGTTATTCTGATTAATTTGAATGCTGATTAGCAACGATTATGCTTAAAAGTGGTATAACCAGCAACCATTCATTATATTAGTCTTCAAAGCAAGATGAGGATGCTAAAAGAGTTTGTGCCCAAAGTCTGATGTGACTGTCACAAAAACCACAGCAAGGGGAGCTATGATGAAACCTATGACAACACGTGCTAAAAAATAGGAAACAGCGACAGCAAAAACATACAGTAGTGTGCGGTGATTATACACTTAACATAATGAAGATAAATCGATACCAAGTACAAGTAATGTACTTATTTCATGTAATATTGGATCATATAGATCATACAACCCCAATTCTGAAATAGTTGGGACATGAGCCAATTTTATTTACAATAGAAAATGGATAACATTTCAAATTTTGAAACTGAGACATTTTACATTTTCTATCCACAAAATGAGCTTATTTCAAATTTTCTGGCTGCAACAGGTCTCAAAAAAGTTGGGACACAGGCAAAAAAGGGCTGAAAAAGCAATTAATATATAAGAGAATCAGCTGAAAGAACATTTAGCAAGTGATTAAGTTATCTGGCATCAGGTGTGTAACACGATTGGCAATAAAAGGGATGTCTTAGAGAGGCTGAGTCTCTCAGAAGTAAAGATGGCCAGAGGCTCTCCAACCTGTGAAGGCTTGCGTAAAAAAATTGTGGAATACTTTAAAAACAATGTTCCTCAACGTCAAATTGCAAAGGCTTTGAAGGTCTCATCATCGACTATGCATAACATCATCAAAAGATTCAGAGAAACTGGAAAAATCTCAGTGCGTAAGGGACAAGTCCAAAGATCTTTACTGGATGCCCGTGATTTTCAGGCCCTCAGACACCACTGCATCACTCACCGACATGATTCTGTCATTGACATTACTAAATGGGCCCAGGAATACTTCAAGAAACCACTTTCTGTCAACACAGTCTGCCGTGCCATCCACAGATGCCACCTAAAACTCTATCATGCAAAAAGGAAGCCATTGTTGAGCATGATCCAGAAGCGCCGCCGTGTTCTGTGGGCCAAGGCTCATTTAAAATGCACCATACCTAAGTGGCAAAGTGTCCTGTGGCCAGACGAGTCCAAAATTGACATTCTTGTTGGAAATCATGGGTGTCATTTCCTCCAGGCTAAAGAGGAGAAAGACCACCCCTCCTGTTATCAGCGTTCAGTTCAAAAGCCAGCATCTCTGATGGTATGGGGATGCATTAGTGCATATGGTGTGGGACACTTGCATGTTTTAAAAAGTACCATGAATGCTGAAAGGTATATAAAAGTTTTAGAGCAACATATGCTCCCCTCCAGACAACATCTATTCCAAGGAAGGCCTTGTGTATTTCAGCAGGACAATGCAAAACCACATACTGCAGCTATTACAGCAGCATGGCTTCGTAGAAGAAGAGTCTGTGTGCTGAACTGGCCTGCCTGCAGTCCTGATCTTTCACCGATTGAGAACATTTGGCGCATAATTAAATGAAAAGTCTGTCAAAGGAGACCCAAAACTCTCCAGCAGCTGGAAGCCTGTATTAAACAAGAGTGGGATCAAATTCCAATGGCTAAACTCAAGAAACTTGTCTCCTCAATGCCCAGACGCCTCCGCTCTGTGGTAAAAAGAAGAGGGAATGCTACACCATGGTGAACAGGCCCCTGTCCCAACTTTTTTGAGACCTGTAGCAGCCATCAAATTTGAAATGAGCTCACTTTGTGGATAAAATTGTAAAATTTCTCAACATTTTCTATGTTATCTCTGTTCTATTGTGAATAAAATACTGGCTGGTGTCACTGCGTTTTGATTTTATTCACAATTTACAATTTGTCCCAACTATTTCGGAATTGGGGTTGTATATCACAATATCGAGGGCTGACTGCAATAAACAGTTATGTCCAGATGTTATATATTGGACATAACTGTTTATTGCAGTCAGCCCTTGATATATAGTTATCGGTTTACTTTGAGAGAAAAAGTAAATATCTAGTGTGGCCAACCTTTGCTTTGATTACAGCATTTGATCTTCCAGACATAGTTTTCACATATTTGATAAATTTCCTCGCTCGATGAAACATTCCATATGGTTTGACGTTCATTCCAAAGAGATTTTTTCGATGTTACAACAGATTTGCTCAATTGGATTAAAGTCTGGACTTTGAGCAGGCCAAGTCACAGCTTTCATGTCACCAGATGTTTTTTCCAGCTGAGATAATTCTTGCACAACTTAGAAGAGTGTTTAGGGTCATCATTTTGTTGCAAATAAAATCCTCGACTAATCAGTTTCTTTCCAGATAGCAGTGCACGCCCCACAATAATGCTGTGATACTTCTTTTGATCCATGATTCTGTTGTTTTTTAATGAGATCGTTAGCTCCTTTCGAGCAGACTGAACCCCAAACCATAATATTACCACCTCTATGTTTCACTGAAGGAGTAAAACAGTCATTTTTAAACATTCTCCGACTTTATGGTGCCCACAGGTTCTGCATTTTGATGAGAAAATTTCAAATTTTGATTTATCGGTCCAAGGGACTAGTTCCCAGTTAATTGTTGTCCAATCCTTGAATTTCTTGGCAAACTCAAGTCTTTTTTTGATGTTGCCAGGTCTTAGCAGGAACACAACCAGTCAGACCATTTTTATACTGGTGTCAGGACATAGTCGATCTTGATACTTTCATCTGTTCACTTCTGGCGCTATTAGTATCATCATGGAGTTGTTGTGTTGCCTCCGTGACAGACGTCTTATGTAGTTTGCTTCCGTCACATAGCACCATCTGTGCACTCGAGCTGGGTCTTATGTTCAATCAATCAGACAGAAGCTCTGAAATTTCTGAAGCTATAGGCATGTACTGTTGTGGGAGGTAAGCGAAACACATAAGACGTCTGCAACAGAGGCTAACCAATGCCAATATTTTGAAAATGTTCAAAAGGTGTAATTTCTCCTGGTTTCTTCGGTGTTGAAGTTTTTCCAAACACAAGTTCTTCAGCTGCAGAGTAGCGCCCTTCAGGCGGCGCTTTGGTAGTTGGATCTTTGACGCGGGGCTGGTCACTATGATGGTAAAATCGCTTGATTTCCTTTATGTTCTCATCTAGTCAGTTTTTTTACTCCTGAGAACTTTTCTAATAAATGGTGGCATCCCGTACGGCACACAGTCAGTTCACTTGAGGAATATGCAGTAGTATTTGCAGAAAGAACACAACTTATAATTGAAGGAACATAGAGTTGACTTTTTCCCATATACTTGTATTTTTTCTTTCTTCGATCCAATTCTTATTTTACATATTACATATTTCACAAATGTCATTAATAACTTTTTTTTTTTTTTTTTTTAGGAATTTCTGTACCTGCAATTTGTCTCATTAATATTTGACAGGGGAACTCCAAAAGGACTGTCATATAACAAGCATTCTGATTTGCTTATTTCACACTTTGCCATTGCGCTGCGGAGCAGAAAACCCAGCTTGGGTGCGCAGATGTTGTTGTGTGAGGGAAGCAAACCACATAAGACATCTGCAACGGAGGCTAGTTGTCGTGCGGTGAACTGCCGATTTTTTTTACTTGTCTTACACCGATAACAAGCATCAGAGGAACTTAACCACTTGCTTCCTGTATGTTTACATTACCGCAACTCACGCCTACCCGATCTCTCATCAGTTGGCTTATCGAACTTGCCCAGAAACGTGCGTACTTGTATTACTGCCGACCGGCTTGAGTCCCAGAGCCGTGTCTTGTCACATTGCTCGCTTTGCATCTAAACACGCAGAACTGTTATCATGAATGCTTTTCGCTTTGCGTCTAAACACAGACAATGGTTTGAGTTCATGTGACATTATGATTGGTCTTGGGTGATATAAGAAGTAACCTGCATACATTCCATTACTTTCAGTTTGAAAAGTTTGTTTCGTTCATTTTCACCGTGATCACATTGTGACAGCCAAACGAACTGATGCTAGTCATGCCGTGGCAGGACAAAAAGCTTGTGAAGATCCTGTCAACCCGCGGGTCGCATGTGCGAAACAGTGAAGAGGAATCGTCAGGGTGAGCGAATAGCGAAACCGCGTTGTATTGTTGATAACAACTACGTTATCGCAGTGATCAACTGGCTAGTTCGCACCCGCCGGCTGCAAAAAAGTTGAGACTGCGAATCTTGTGCAGTTTGCGCCAAGAACGGTGTAGGAAAGAGTCCCACTACAAGCGCGTGAGTTATGAGATTCCATTATGCGTGGAACCGTGCTTCCTCGCTTACCATTCTGTCAAGAATTTTTATGTAAGTTTTTTTTTTCATGTCGCCGTCATTCTGTCACCTTGCAATCTGTTTCTTTGTAAGTAAAAGATGTATATACCGTAATTGATTGCATCCTTATCGTATATCGCATGAACTCAAGTCAGTGTCTGGATGGTTTAGATGCTAAACAGCACAGTTCTTATCACCCATAACGCCAACGACCATCAGTGAAAATAATCCAGACCAGTGCGCATGGCAGCATTCACTGCTGCCCTGTTAAACACGACTCGCACGAGCTATCGTTCATAGACGGATCCGGGACTCAAGCCCGGCGATTGTTCGCGAGTAAACACGGCTCCGAGCGCTAAGTGGTTAACTTCCGTTTTGCACCTCTATTGCTGCAAAGTTTTCAGCAAACCGGTCTCCTTGAAATGCTTGATCGTGTTTCTTACAGCGTCGTGGCAGCATTTAACGTCTTCAGCATCACGTAAGGCCACAATGCGGCTCAGACAATCTCAGAGAGCTCCTTCCGTTGTGCCATTGTGTTTAACACTGTGACACTGCTCAAAGTTCATATCACCTTATATACTGGAACAACTGATCATCAGAGATAATTTTGCAGAATAATGTTACCTCAAACCAGTTTAAACAAATGTTTTAGCATCAGTAATCATAGAATGAGCCTTCAGACATGCATTCTGGCTATGCAAGAGTCAAAAAAAATAAAATTTGTGACACCATTCAATTGTTATAAAAAATAGATGTTTTCAGTGTTTATGTTTATAACCCATATTTTTCACCTCAATATACTTGTGGGAATTTTTTTTGTTCTCAATGCCAACAATAGTGTTTTCAATACATTTTCACTAAAAATTGAAGAGAAGTGATATATTAGGACCCCTTTTTAATAAAAGTGGTGGTGTATAATCATCACTGCACACTACTGTACTTTAAAAAAAAAGTTCAAGCCCTCTGACATAGACAGATGGACACTTAGCAGAATAGTTGCTAACAACCACAGAACTACAACTCTAAAGAATGTCTGGGATTGTTGCTGTGCTCTTTTGTTCTTTTGCACTACACTGTATGCAAACACCCAGGGCGTTGGCCCAGTTGCTGTACAGCAATAAGACCTAAAACTGAACCTTACTGCAATTCATGATGTAACTCCTTTTGATGCAGTGTGCAAGTCACTGATGACATCTTGGATCTGTAATCAGCAAGAGAGTATAGCCTTCTTCTCGATTCTATGCCTGGGACACTGCATCACAACAACAAAGATTCCCTTCTTCCATCTGTGTAGCCTCTCGCTTGTGTCCATCATCTGCCCAAGCCCACTGATGCCAAAGCTGTAATGGATGACTCACTTCTCTCCCTCTTTGATGACAGCAGCACCTGTTTCACCTTGCCTTCCTCATCAGTTGTCTGGGTACTCCCATTTAGAAATCTGCTCACACAACCCCCAGTGCCATCAGCAAAAATTGTTCCCAATTGCACTACACATAGATCAAGCCTGGTCTTCAAAACCATCAACGTTTCTATTGCAGATGCAGAAACATTGTGGGGGTTTCAGTGTCAAGAGAACATTATCTAGTTTTAGGTGAGCTGAAGTCTGTACACATTATTGTTGTGTAAATGGCAGGCATCGTTTTTCTGAGTGGCCAGTCTCATTTTTGTTACATTACCTTACAAATCACTCACCATCTCATTTAAAGCTCTTCATGCTCTTGCCCCCTCTCATCATCCTGAATTATTTTCTCCCTTATGGTCCCACTCATAACCATATGCACCGGTATATCTGTCACTTCAACTGCACCTGTCAACTACCATTTACTTCCTCAAGTCTCAATCGAAAATGCAGTTTTCAATTCAACACTATTGATGTGAAGTGCCCTTGGGTTTGAGACAGAAATTGCATGAACAGGTTTGTTATTATTATAATTTATTATTATTATTATTATACATAATGTAATAAATTGGGATTATTTCTGACTCAAAATTCACTCTTAGGCAAAACTTCTCTTGAAATTCTATTTTAATTTTCTCTTTCTTCATGCACAGCAAACTCTTTTATTAATGAGATCCCTGGCTTGTATAGCCCTGAGAATGAAGAGTGGCCAAACTTTTTTAAAGGCCCAATATGTAATTCTCTGCCGCTAGAGGGCGCTTAACCAAACAATAACAAGAGGCTGAGTTTGATGACGCAGTGGGATCGCGTGGAATCATGGGAGTTGTTGTCTCCATCAATTTACACGCACCACTGACAGCTAAATTCTCTGACCTGACTCAAACAGGAGCGGCGAAACCATGTACATGGACGAGGTAAGGTTATATTTCTTTACTTTTATATAACTTCATCTTATTTCATTCAAATAAAATAAAATGTCAGGGATAGTGATAAGTTGGCCGTTTACAGCGCTTATGATGTGCTGCAGGTCAGAGGCTGAGATAAGGGGGTGGGGCCGGCACATGCTACCCATCTTTGGAGAGAATAATAAGAGATGTGAACACTCTGTTGCTGAATGCAAATGCTAAAGGTAACAGATATCGAGGAAATGCCACTGTCAGCTGGCAATGTATGCTTTCAGTTGCTCCTGCCGCTATTGCTATAGCTTCCATAGCAATGATGTGCTCAACAGACCAACGGTTATCTGTCGAGACACACTGACAGACCAAACTGAATCGAGTATTCAAGGGAGCCGTGTTCTAACTGCAAGTAATGCAGCTAATGTAGCACTGACTTCTCCTAACGCACAAACGATGTGCCGTACACATCAGCTTTCTGTTTGTCATGAGGCATCACAAGAAAAATGTTTTGAAGTGGAGTAACGTTACGTTTATGTTACAACTTGGCTAAATTTGAACTTATACTGCTGGTGTAATAGGCTGATTTGCCAACTATGTGAGGATAAATAAATAATAGCCTAACGTGCACTTTGACAGGGAGAGAGAGAGATATCTCACGGCTCACTATGTTCTCCAACAGACACATGGCAGCAGCCATTGTATCTTTCCAGTTACACCAGTTTAGCTTTAGTTTCTTCTAATTTTTTTCTCTTATTAGAAATTTAGTTAGAAAAAACCAAGATAACAAAAGTTTATTTAGTAAGGTAGCTAACAACCAGCATAAAATTTGATCTGCGACCATTTCTGGTGGAAAATTCAGTTCCCGACACAAGATGGTTACCATCTTGGCTTGAAACTCTTTGGCAACGGTGAAGCATGTGTGAGTGGAGGGTGATTTTCTCGCTCTCGTGCACGCTTTGTGTTGGGAGTGACGTCAAATATACGGCGAAAAGAAACGCCCCGTGTCCCTACATTCATAATACAGATATCTCTGTCTTTGATAATCATTGAATACATCACGGATAATTAAGTACACAACACCAAAACATATATAACATATCTATATATTTCATAGATCTTTGAATTTGGAAATTTTACATATTGGGCCTTTAATCTCCAATCTCTTTGCCGACTAAAATAAAAAGGAAATTTTGCCAGTTTTCAACCTTATCTCCATCTATCTGAGTTTGGGATACAGTGTGTAAAAACACATGGTTTTTGCCAATTTTTTTTTTGTGTGTCTCAGGAAATCATCTGCAAAATCTTGACAGATACAGTGACATATTTGGAGGTAGGAAGAACTAAAAGCTATTTCATCATAGATTTATAGTCCCCGCCTATATGGGGAGCCAGAGTGCGTGCCCTAGATGCCGCGTAGAAACAACTTTGTTGTCTATGCCAACACATTCTCACTCCAACTCGTCATATAGTGACACTACCTGACCAAGCTCGATATATGACACAAAAGGAGGCTTTCAGCATCCTTACTTGACACTTACAGTTAGGGTTTGTGTTGAGGGTAAGGGGTTATGGGGTAAGGTTTTTAAATGGCGTCAAATAAGGACGCCAAAAGCCTTCTTTTGCATTCTGTATTAAAGCTTGGTCAGGTAGCGTCACTGTATGATGTGTCGGGAGGAGACTGGGCTCTCTACGCTTGTACAGCAAACTAGTTAAGTTTTAAGCAGTGAAAATGGCTCCACAAAATATGAGTAAAGAGGATGTTATGGATGAGGTTACATTTTACGGAAAGCTAGCCAGATAACATGCCATCCGCAATGATACCTTCACAGTAAAACCAAAAGTTCTGAACAAATACTAAACACTTTTGTGTAACACTTTTTAAACATGTCACAGTGTTTAGATTCAGTTTTAGATTGTATTCAACAAATCTGAAAAACCTCGAACACGACATCCAATAAACACCAGTGTTTTGAATGAGAACACCTATTTACAAAAATAATCACCAGGCATTTAGCTTTTACACACTGATGTTTAGATTATGAACATGTCCCATGTTCCTCAGTTTTACAGTGTTTCAATCAGCTAGCAAAAAGTTGTAGCAGTTCAGAGCAAGCTACCAAACAATAAATTTCACCAGCCATTTTGGCTAGGTGACTTCAATGTTTTTGCATTGTCAGCTTCATTTCTGTTAAATCATGTAAAAGTTAGTTTGTAATGTGAGTTGGCTAGGGCTAGCTAGTAAGTGGAAATTTCACCAGTCATGGATTTTTTGCCAGTTCATTACATTGGCATATGAAAACAGCTACCCAGATAGTTTACTCACCTGCAACTCAGTCGGTCATCCTCTCATCTCCACCCTGGGTTTTCAGGGCAAATGTGAGTCTTGACTGATTTTAATATTTTGGGTCTGGAAATGGCCACTCAATTAGTTTAGGCGGACTACTCAGTCATTACGATCGGAGATCTCTCTCGTGATCCTCAAGAAGAAAATGCTTGCGGCAAACTTACATTTGTTTAATTTTTAGTGAGCGAGCCTACTTTTTGTCTTGTGTGTGCAATGGCCCGAGACTTTTAAATAGCCCATACTGCATTTTCAGATAGAAGCGTAATTTTTCACTTTTTAAGCTTGGCCTTTTTAAAGCCTGAGCACCCCTGCACAGAACAACTTTTGGCATTATCATTGAGACCAGTCCTCTTTGTGGGGGAAAGGAATAGTAATCCAATGCAATGCTATTCATGACAGCTGGAGGCCATAGATACAGATGGGGTTGTGGGTGTGTCTGGAGCACTGACAAGAGCAATGCATTATGGTAGTTGTCATCTTGACAGCAAATGCATAGGTAAGCCATGGGGGTAGTAAATATGCAAATATCTTGAGCTGCCGTGGGAAAATGCATTTGGTTTGTGTGTGACCTATTTATAAAAAGCCTACACTTTGAAACTCTGTATGGTGTCTTCATCGGCAAATTGCCCTTTTAATCAATTAATGGACAGTATTGACTACATGGTCCTTGAAACCATGGACAGTGTTGCACCTCATAACCAAAAAAAGGCCAAATAAAAAGCTTGCTCCATGGAGTAATGACCAGACTCAGGCCCTCAAAGAAAATATGTAGAAACTCAAAAGATTATGTAATTTGACTAAATACTGTCTACTGTAGAAAGATAAGTTTCACAAACTACAAGCATGCCCTCAAAGCTGTGAGGTGCTTTAACTTTTCTGCATTGATGGAGAAAAATGCAGTCCTCATTTTTTTTTAGCATTATTCCCATGCTAAATAAAAGTAGGGCACTATGTGACCCCTGCATTCCCACAATAGTTGCAGAGACATCATGCTCTTCCTAGTTAGAAAAATCACAATAATAGAGACAATACAAAATCTTCCCTGTACCTCTGCCTCCAGCTTCGCTTGCCCAGTCTCTGATAAAGTCAGTATGACTCCTCAGCCAGCCACATACTTAAGAGTTTAATTCTCACTTATTGACATCACCCAATTTTTTTTTCTTAATTAAATCCTCTAAATATTCTATTAGGCTGTTAAACCCAATACCTGCACGATTCCTAAAACAAGCGCTACCATTTATTGGCCCAGTTTTATCACAGGTTATTTGTACTTCCCTTTTTTCCAGATATGTACCTCTGTCCTTCACAGAGGCACTAATAAGCCCATCCTCGAAAAGCCTAATTAAGGTCTAGCAATCTACCAAATTACAGACCCATCTGAAACCACCCATTCCTTTCGAAGATCATAGAAGAGGCAGTAGCAAAGCAAACCATGCACATTTTTAAACTCCAATAACATTTTGGAAATATTTAAGTCTGTGTTCAGATGCAATCATAGCACAGAAAATGCTCCTCTCAAAGAATAATCTACGGATCTCCCCTAACAATTGTTGTATCTCTTCACTTAGGCTACTGGATTTAAGCACAGGGTTTGACAGCAACAATCATAATATTCTGTCAGGCCGACTTGAAAATTTTATTGGCTTAAGTGGACAGGTGCTCTCTTGGTTTAGGTCTTATCTCTGAGAATGATTTCAACTTTTATTTACAAATAATCAATCCTTCTATTGCTATAGTCTAAGGTGTGGAATACCGTAAGGATCAGTGCTTTGAGCCTTTGCCATTTTCTGTATATTGTATAATGTTACCTCTTGGCCACAGTATCCATAAACATTGCATCAATTCCCACTGTTATGCAGATAACACTTTGCTTTACGTATCAGATAAACCTGATGTCATTGTGAATATGTAAAACATGCTTGCCTCATAGATTTTAAGATGTGGATTGACCAAAATGTTCGCCGCCTTAATTCGGATAAATACAAAATATTGGTTGCATGTCTAAAGTCTGTTACCACAAATCTAGTGCTACATCTTCACAGTGTCACTGTTCCATCACTTCTGTCACTAAAAAGCTTGGTGTCACCTTTTATCCTGAACTGTCCTCTATGGCGCACTTAAAGAACACATCTTGGACTGCTTTTTTCTGGCCTGGACTGGCCTAGTAATTCACCTGACCTCAATCCTGTTGAGAATCTCTGGTCCATCATTAAGTCAGGGCTGCAGCAAAAGGACTTGCACCACAAAAGCCAAAGTCATCGATGCAGTTGTCCAGGTGTGGCATCACGATGAAGAAATCAGGACAACCTGCAAAACCTAGTCAGCTCCATGCTAAAACAGGTGAAACAGCTTATCAAGACCCGTGGAGGACACATCTCATACTGAGCGCTGAATGTAGATGCTATTTAAATGATAAAAAGCCAGAAAACCTTTTTTGTTTGGCATTTCCCATTCCAGCCTGCTTCATCCAATTAATTTGCACAAGACTGTTGAAGGAGGAAGACATCTGGATCTAATCCTTGGCTCTGTGCTAGAAATTCAATCTAAAATGAAGTAGGGATGCGGGGATTGTGTGTTGATTTCCACACTGCCTGACTTTCTCTCTTTATTTTTTTCCCGAGGGCTCCTATCCCTCCACTGGCCAGTGAGTTGGAGAGTCCTCGGACCACTTCAGCCCTGTTCCTTGCAGTCATATTTTTGCAGTTCCAAGGTGTCTATTCTTGCCATTACTATGTTGACAAATGTAAAATGAGTAAATGATTCATCTAAGAGCTAGCTATTCAAAGAGCCTCTTCTAAGATGATGATGATTTAACCAGCACATTCTAAAGAACAATGTCATATTTTGGTTATGCGGTGCAACTATTACTGAGCTCAGTGATTCAAATCAATGTTTTCATGAACTATGTTATTCAGATCAAAAAGCGAGTCATAAGGTAAAACAGTAAACAAATAAATAAATGCTAAGAATTGTGAGGCTCGGTAAAGTGGTTGAATCCTTTTTTATTTCCTTCTGTGTCCTGATTTCAGTTTCATGAATCTTGGTGTGGTGCCCCCGAATGTGCACGCATGCATAATGTTTTTGTGCGCAAGTGTGTGCATCTGTGCGCGCATTTACATATGCATGCGAGCATATTTTGGTGGGAGACTGGGTATATAAACCGTGGAAGTTCCTAGCTTTCCATATAAAGGACAGGGCCAGCAAGATATGAATGCCTCTGAATAAAGCCATTATATTGTGTCCACGGCATCAGCAGGGTGAAAGCCATTACTGACAGCACGTACCCGCAAGGCCTACGGACCAGTGCTGAATCATATTACACGCTGCTATCAGAGCCCAAAGGTCCGTTCCAAAGTGCCAAGAAACTAAAAGAACAATATATTCAGACAATTTGAAAACATGGGGATGATTCCAGGCCCCAAACAATTTGCACAGTAATTCATGTACAATGAAAAAGATTGTATTAATGTGAAAACGGCACATACTTATTTCATAATTCATATGCTCCTGGTTTAGAATACCCAATATGGTTGTACGTTGCTGCTCACCTACGCAACCGATTTGACCTCCAGCAACACTGTGCTAACAAGCACTCTCCTTCATAAGACGAGAGGTTGAAATGCCGCTTCTTTTCTCTGTGCGGTTGTGTCGAGTTTGGCAAGCAGGCAATGTGCAGTTAATTTACAAAAGGCTTGAGAGAGAGCTGGGTGATGCCGTTGTCAATTATGTGTAGCCCTGAAGGGCTGCTGGCTTCAGATTCCAGGCTTGACCAATGAGGCAGTTAGAGCTACGACAGAACAAGCAATGTTGGCCTTGCTTTGCTGTGGATTGCTGGAAGATAATAATGATCTCTGGTCAGAAAATCAGTTTATATGCAATTAAAAAATATGGGAGTGGAGTGGAAAAACAAGATGATCTAGTGACTGCTGCCCTCACCTCAGTGACTCATTCTGAGAAATTATTTTAGGCTCTAGAACAATCTTTGGACACGCAACGAAATTATCAAGGTGACAAAAACCAGCTACCCAAATCTACTTTGTCTCCTTATTTGGGAGGAACTTGAAGATGGGTAAGGAGAATCTTGTCTGAATTCCGTGATAAATTCAACTTTTAATTATTTAATGTCCCATTTGCTTGTATGGACTCTCAAATAAAACCAAGTAGTTGTTCATTTTATGTAATTTTTTTTTTGTATGTTTTGAGTTGTGAGTTAACTAGAGTCAGTGGACTTGGCAAGGTAAATGAATGAAAGAAGTTTGTGATATCAAATACCAACACACACACACACACACACGCACGCACACACACACACACACACACACACACACACACACACACACACACACCAGTTTTCGAAGAATGGATTTGCATTACCCAGAGATAGAGAGATAAAATTCCCTGTACCTGTATTTAAATTGTTTTATGCGTGCATTCTATAACATTCTGTATATGCTAAAGATACTGACTGTACTCTGTTATTCAGAAAATGCCCTGTCATGAAAAATGCCACGGCGAGTTGAAGTATGAATATTTAAATATGCTGATTTACAAAACTGATATATGATTTGTGGGAAATGTTATACAGCACTTAAGGTTTCAGAATGATGTTTGTAATAAAGACATATTTGTGGTTTTTAGGTGCTCATAGTCATTCCAGGGATGTGGCGAGGCTTGAACATAAGCTCGGCATAAATAGACCAGAGAGACCTGAAATGACCCACCTGAACTGGATTTCCCGTATGAAGAAGTAATGCAGTTATTCAGTACATGTTTGTTTGACTTTATAGCCATTTTTAATTAGTCAAAATTGATCATGGAGTACCAACCTGTTTTAGATGTTATTTTGGATGCATTCTGATCTTAAGTGAGAGCTTTAAGTCTTGAGCATTAGACGCTGTACTTAGTGAAACACAGTGAAAAGATCTGAATATAGTGGCACACCCAAAAACAAATATATGCATCAAAGATTGAGATCTTTGTCCACTTGACTGAAATTCACTTATTAATCTGAAAATCTTCAACAATGTTTCGATACAATTTCATTTTAAATGGAAAGTTTAGGGTCCTGCAGAAAGTGTATGACAATATCAGAAATTTATAGTCCTTTTCCTTGAACTTCAGATTTATTGTGCATGCTGGGGCTGATTTAAACTTATAATGCACCCAGTAAACCACCATGCCATGAGCTGTTCATATTTTATCATCAAAAATAAACACCATACATTTTAGGATTCCAATACTGTCAAGCGCTGTGGTCATATATTAAAACATATGACATATATTACAATATTTTGAGCTACCACTCTACAGTTTGGAATCATCTGCAATTTTCAAATAGTGTAAATGGAATAAATTTTATTTACAGCAAAACAATGCCCCAAAACATTAATCCAAAATTTTCAGGGATTAATTGGAAAGGAAAAAACAAAATATGCTGTGGCCAGCTGAATCACATGATTTCATTGGCATCATCTGGCTCATTACGTTCATGAATTGTGCCCATCTGCAATGACACAACCACAACCCCTGGCAAAAATTATAAAATCAAGAGGATCCAGTTCTTTTTTTTACTTTATAGCAAATAGCTAAATTAATGTGACACAAAACAAAATTTGTTTATTAGCTTAAAACTCAGGCTTCATGAAACACACCTCAAACTAATTAAATTACTGTATTTTTTAATTAATTTTTTTTTTTTTCCCAAAATCAAGTAGAGGGAAAAAAATATGGAATCATTCAATGATGAGAAAAAAATTATGGAATCACCTTGTTATTGGCATTTCTAAAAGAAATACCAGCACAAATCTGAATATGCAAAAACGTGTTATGATTCTGCTCTGTTCTGCTCTGTTCTGTTCATGTTTTGCCATGCCTTGTTCCATGCCATGTTTTGTTTCTGTTTATTCTGTAATTTCTGCCATAGTCCATTTCCCCAGTTAGATTCCGGTCATTGTTTTGTATTTTACCATGCATTGCACTTTGTCTCCCCTGTCTGGTCTGGTGTTATCTGACAGCTTATTTTCCCCAGTATCGTGTGCCACGCTTTCAGGTGATTTCATGGTTTCTGGGTTTTCAATAGTTCCTTCTAATCTCGTTTGCTTCCTTCACCTTGCTTTTCTATTTTACTAACCAGTACTAACAGTTTGTTATTTTAGTTAAAGTTACTAACCAAAACTAACATTGTGTATAATACTAACTTACTAACGAGCACTAGGGATTGTATAGCTGCACTTTACTAATTGATTAACAAGCTCTCAGCACTCGCCCTATTCTAGTCTCCGCCTCTTGTCTTCACTCAATCTACTTTGCTGCGTTTCAGCAGATCCTCCGCACCTGTTTAACTCTGTTCTGCCTCTCATTATCTGTGCACGTTAGAACTCCCTAACCGGAGCTGTATGTTTGTCAATAGGCTGTCTCGTGATCCCTGTCCGCGTTTTGGCTTTTGCCAATTTCATGTGATTAGGCTTCCCCTTGTGTTTGCTCCTTCGTAATTAGTCTGATCCAATTCACCTGTCCCTAATCATAGCATGTGACTTCCCTTGTGCGTATTTAAGCAGACTTCTCACAGCAGTTCCCCGTCAGAACGTTTCCCTTGTGCTACGCTCGTTTTCGCCTCGTATTCTTTGTGATTCACTTCTGACCGTCCCTGTTCAACGATTTTGGCTCTGTTTTGGATTCCTTGCTGCATTCCTGTATCAAACCCTTTTTTGCCCAACTACGAGTACTGTGATTGCTGCCCTGGTTATGACTCGGATTTTGCCCTTTGGATTTTGATTTTTGGATTGTGGACTCTGTACTGTTGCCTCCTGCTCTGCGGGGATTCGCCCCCTTCCTTAATAAAATCCTATTTCACTGCACTGCCTGGTTCTCGCGTCTGGTTCTAGATCGCAACCTCACAGTACGTTCTGACCAGAATGGAACCAGCGAGCATCCAGCCTCTGCAAACTGCAGTAAAAGAACAGGGCGCACAGCTGGAATTCCAACAGCAGCAGCTGCGGGCCATGATGCAGCATATGCAGTCCATGTCTCACCAGATGGCCGACCTCACCCGCTCTTTACAAGCCGCACAACCCTTCTGCGCTTCCCAGCAATCCGCCACTACCACTTCTGCTTCCGTGCCTGTACCGGCCACTGCCCCACCCGCTCCTCCACGGACCTTGCCTGCCTCCTCCAGAGAAATACGATGGTGACCCTGGATCCTGCCGTGCTTTCCTGACCCAGTGCAAGCTGATCTTCAGCCTACAGCCTACCACCTTCCCCTCTGAGCAATCTCGCGTGGCACACATCATCACGCAGCTAACCGGGAGAACTAAACAGTGGGCAACATCAGCTTGGGAAGCAGGACTTCCTTGTGTCCAGACATCTGACCTGTTGGGGGAAGAGATGAAGCGGGTGTTCGACCATTCCAGACACGGGCATGAGGCCGGAAGGGAAATTCTCCGTATCCGCCAGGGGGGTCGCTCAGTGTCAGACTACGCTATAGAGTTTCAGACTCTAGCCACCAACAGCAGATGGCATGAGAGAGCCCTCTATGACGCCTTCATCAATGGGCTATCGGAGCGAATCAAGGATGAGCTGCTACCTCGTGACCTGCCCGAAAGCCTGGACTGGATAATTGAGATGGCCATCCGCATCGATTCACGTTTGGAGGAGCGAAGACGGTCCGTCTACAGATCCAGAACCACCAAGTCTCCAGTGATGATGCCACTCCACCCTCAGCCTGACAAAACCAAACCTCCCCTTGAGTCGGAACCCATGCAGTTGGGCCGTACCAGACTCACCAGTGAGGAGAGGGACCACAGGCGGAAGGAACGGGTCTGCTTTTACTGTGGCCAAGACGGACACTACATCTCACGGTGCCCAGTAAAAGACCACGTCCACTAACGAGGAGAGGAGCGTTAGTGGGCTTCATTCCTGTTGATCACTCCTCAAAGAACCGAACCTGCTTTCCTGTTTCCCTGGAGTGGGCTGGAGGAGGGAGGAAGACCATCGCCCTGATCGACTTGGGAGCAGAGGAGAATTTCATTGATCAGGAAGTAGCCCAGAAGTGGGGCATCCCTCTTGAAAAGATCTTCCCTGATCGTGTGGCTAACTCCCTCAACGGCCAGAGGATCGGCCACATCACCCACGTCACTGATCCTATCAAGTTGCGCATTTCTGGAAATCATCAGGAGTCAATCAGGCTCTACCTAATCCAGTCTCCACATGCCCCAGTCGTCCTCGGGCACCCCTGGATGGCCAAACACCTGCCTGAGGTCGATTAGGGGAAGCATGAGATTAGGGGCTGGAGCCCCAACTGCGCACGCACCTGCCTCAGTGATGCACTTGATCATGTTTCTGTTCCCCTCTCGGAAGAGATCCCTAACCTGGAGAAGGTTCCCCCGGAGTTCCATGACCTGAAAGAGGTCTTCTCTAAAGCTCGTGCCACCAGCCTGCCCCTGCACAGACCCTACGATTGTGCCATCGAACTCAAGCCTGGAAATATACCGCCCAGAGGTCGTCTGTTCTCCCTGTCACGCCCTGAAACCCTCACCATGGAGAAGTATCTCCGTGAATCCCTTGCGGCGGGCATCATTCGCCCTTCCTCATCTCCTGCTGGAGCAGGGTTTTTCTTTGTGAGCAAAAAAGACGGGTCTTTACGACCCTGTATCGACTACAGGGGCCTCAATGAAATCACAATAAAGAACAGATACCCCCTACCACTCATGAATGCTGCATTCGACCTCCTCCAAGGAGCTAAGATTTACACCAAGTTGGACCTGCGCAATGCTTACCATCTGGTCTGTATTCGTGAGGGAGATGAATGGAAGACTGCTTTCAATACTCCCACCGGACACTGGGAGTATTTGGTCTTACCGTTTGGCCTTACTAATGCCCCAGCAGTCTTCCAAAACCTTGTAAATGACGTTCTGCGAGACATGATTAACAAGTTTGTGTTTGTGTACCTGGATGACATTTTAATCTTTTCTAAATCACAGGATGACCACGTTCTCCTGTCCACTAAGTCCTCAAGCGCCTGCTGGAGAATCGCCTGTTCGTTAAGGCTGAGAAGTGTGAGTTTTCTGTCCAGACCACTTCCTTCCTGGGATACATCATCTCACCCGGCACTATTCGTATGGACCCTGTTAAGATAGAGGTTGTCACTAACTGGCCCAAACCCTCCGACCGTAAGTCACTTCAACGCTTTCTGGGGTTTGCTCATTTCTACGGATGATTTATTCGCAATTATAGTTCCGTTGCTGCACCGCTTACTGCCCTAAACTCCAAAGTCAAATTTCAGTGGTCCGAGAAAGCTGAGGAAGCTTTCCTCAACCTCAAGACACGTTTCACATCAGCCCCAATACTAACCATTCCGGATCCCAAACTCCAGTTTGTGGTGGAGGTTGACGCCTCCAACGTGGGAGTTGGGGCTGTCCTCTCTCAGAGATCATCCAAAGATGGCAAGATCCACCCGTGTGCCTTCTTCTCCCGTCACCTAAGTTCTTCTGAACGAAATTATGACATTGGAAACTGAGAATTGTTGGCAGTAAAGCTGGCTTTGGAGGAGTGGAGACAGTGGCTGGAGGGAGCCGAACTACCGTTCCTCGTTTGGACTGACTACAAGAATCTGGAGTATCTCCAATCTGCCAAAAGACTCAACCCCCGACAAGCTAGGTGGGCATTATTTTTCTCACGTTTTAACTTCCACCTTGCCTATCGCCCCGGCAGCAAGAACGTTAAACCAGACGCCCTGTCCCGCTGCTTCGAGATGGAGGATGAACAGCCCTGCCCAGACACCATCCTTCCCAAAGAGACTTTCATAAACGCTATTAACATGGACATCGAGACTGAGGTGAGAAATGCCCAAGATGATTCTGCTGCTCCAAGTGCCTGTCCCGATCATTGTCTTTTCGTACCTGTTAACCTGCGCCCCCGAGTCCTGGACTGGGGGCATGCTTCTAACCTCTCGTGCTACCCAGGAATTCATCGAACCCTGGATTTCATAACACGTCGCTTCTGGTGGCCGGGAATCAACCAAGACGTCCAGAGTTATGTTGCTGCCTGCTCGGTCTGTGCCCAAGGAAAGGTATCACACCAACCCCCTCACGGCCTGTTACAACCCTTGCCTACTCCTCACCGCCCTTGGTCACACTTAGCATTAGATTTCATCACTGGCCTTCCCCCATCCAATCATTTCACTACCATTCTCACCATAGTTGATTGATTTTCTAAAGCCGTCCAATTTGTTCCCCTCACTAAACTCCCTTCTGCTCAAGAAACTGCCACCCTCATTATTCAGCACGTCATCAGACTTCACGGTATCCCCACAGACATCACTTCTGATCGCGGACCCCAATTCACAGCCAAATTTTGGAAATCATTCTGTAATTCACTTGGTACATCAGTCAGTTTGTCATCCGGTTTTCACCCCCAGACTAACGGCCAGACCGAGCGGGCCAATCAATGCATAGAGACTGTTTTAAGATGCCTGTGTCTGAAGAACCCCTCCTCCTGGAGCCACCAACTTCCCTGGGCCGAGTATGCTATTAACAGTCACACCTCCACTGCCTCTGGCCTTTCCCCATTCAAAGCTTGTCTTGGCTTCCAACCACCTTTGTTTCCCTGCCAGGAGGAGGAGGTTGCCGTTCCATCTGCTCGTGAGTTTGTGCGTCGCTGCAGGCGCACCTGGAGGAGTACACGGGAGGCGCTGCTCAGGTCGGTGGCCCGCATGAAGGCTCGAGCGGACAAAAGACGCACTGCCGCTCCATCCTACCGACCTGGGCAGCACGTGTGGCTGTCCTCCAAGGACATTCCCTTAAGGTTGAGTGGGGGTAAACTCTTCCCGAAGTTCCTTGGCCCCTTTACTACTGAAAGTGCTTAGTCCCACTGCTGTCCGTCTGCCCCTTTCCATGCGCCGCATTCACCCCACGTTTCATGTTTCTCAGATCAAGCCTGCTGTAACCCACCCGCTGTCTTCTGGTCCTGATCCCCCACCACCCACCCGCATCATCGACGGAGGCGAGGCCTATACTGTTCGCACTCTGTTGGACTGTCGTCGACGAGGACGAGGCTTCCAATACCTCGTCCACTGGGAGGGCTACGGTCCGGAACACCGTAGCTGGGTCCCTGCACGCCACATACTGGATAAGACTTTGATTACAGACTTTCATGCTACTCATCCTAGACCCACAAGTTGAAACGCCAGGAGGCGTTTCTTGGGGGGTACTGTTATGATTCTGCTCTGTTCTGCTCTGTTCTGTTCATGTTTTGCCATGCCTTGTTCCATGCCATGTTTTGTTTCTGTTTGTTCTGTAATTTCTGCCATAGTCCATTTCCCCAGTTAGATTCCGGTCATTGTTTTATATTTTACCATGCATTGCACTTTGTCTCCCCTGTCTGGTCTTTCGTTATGTGACAGCTTATTTTCCCCAGTATTGTGTGCCACGCTTTCAGGTGATTTCATGGTTTCTGGGTTTTCAATAGTTCCTTCTAATCTCGTTTGCTTCCTTCACCTTGCTTTTCTATATTACTAACAAGTACTAACAGTTTGTTATTTTAGTTAAAGTTACTAACCAAAACTAACATTGTGTATAATACTAACTTACTAACGAGCACTAGGGATTGTATAGCTGCACTTTACTAATTGATTAACAAGCTCTCAGCACTCGCCCTATTCTAGTCTCCGCCTCTTGTCTTCACTCAATCTACTTGGCTGCATTTCAGCGGATCCTCCGCACCTGTTTAACTCTGTTCTGCCTCTCATTATCTGTGCACGTTAGAATTCCCTAACCGGAGCTGTATGTTTGTCAATAGGCTGTCTCGTGATCCCTGTCCGCGTTTTGGCTTTTGCCAATTTCATGTGATTAGGCTTCCCCTTGTGATTGCTCCTTCGTAATTAGTCTGATCCAATTCACCTGTCCCTAATCATAGCATGTGACTTCCCTTGTGTGTATTTAAGCAGTCTTCTCACAGCAGTTCCCCGTCAGAACGTTTCCCTTGTGCTACGCTTGTTTTCGCCTCGTATTCTTTGTGATTCACTTCTGACTGGACCGTCCCTGTTCAACGATTTTGGCTCTGTTTTGGATTCCTTGCTGCATTCCTGTATCAAACCCTTTTTTGCCCGACTACGAGTACTGTGATTGCTGCCCTGGTTACGACTCGGATTTCGCCCTTTGGATTTTGATTTTTGGATTGTGGACTCTGTACTGTTGCCTCCTGCTCTGCGGGGGTTCGTCCCCTTCCTGAATAAAATCCTATTTTACTGCACTGCCTGGTTCTCGCGTCTGGTTCCAGATTGCTACCTCACAAAACTTGCAAAGTTTCGACCTATGAGTTTAAAGTAGCAGTAGCTGATGGGTGCATGCTTCAGAGGAGAGCTGCGAACTGTCTTGCTCTCCCGAGATGGCAGCATAGGGTCGCATACGAGCAAGGTTGTACATAGTTCTTGAATTGGGCATTCCAGATTCGAGTGGGATTGAAGATGCCAAATAAAAAAAAAAAAAAAATGTGTGCAAAATTTGCTTCCCTTCTTCCTTACTAAAGGACAATTAATGACACCGGTTTCTTTGCAGAATTAATGAATTCTCTAAACTCCACACTGCTATTATTTTGAGCATGAATGAGTCAGTTTCTCAGAACAAGCAGCGTGCATACCATGACAGTTGGGTCAGATGTTTTTCTATTACTCAACTACATCTAAAATTAAATTATTTGCCATGCAGAAATATCATTACTAATAACAGTGGTTCATCAGGTTATTGATGTTGCACTGCTATTTTTTTGTACACAACTGCTAAACTCATGGTGGATGGTTTCATGAGAAATCAATAAATGGATAACTTTGCACAAATAATTTGAAGAAATTTACCCACAAATTCTTGAAATACAAAATAAAAAAGTTTTAAATGCATCTTGGTATTTCTTTCCAACCTGTCCTCAAACCATAGGCTCAAATAGGTCCATTTACAAAAGTACTCTGATTTACGACCCATAGGAGCATTTCCTAAAATCGCGCCCTTACTGGCAGCAAGAAGGTACTATTAGAGTTACAGTTTCAGTTCCAGATACAGTTTCAGTCGTATTTACACTTAAAATAACGGTTTGCATTAGGGTTGGGGTTAGAGTTAGGGTTAGTATTAAGAGGGTTAGCATTAGGTTTAGGTTAGGGATTTACTGATGGTGACGCTGATGATGGAAACCAGACTGTAGTTATTTAAATGACCTCGAGAGGTCGCTTAACTCCTAAACGTAACTTTAGGGTCGTAATAAGCTGCTTGACAAGACCTTTCCAGGCGTATTTTGTTGGAGGACAGGATCTTTCTTTCACATAGTCTAAGTTGCTACACAACTTTTTTATTGGATAGAATAGCTAGAAGCACTTAAAAAAAACAAGTGATTCCAAACTTTCGAGTGATTTTGTATGCAAGTCCCAAAGTCCAAAGATTATTAAACTGCAATCTGGCCTTTTTTACATAACTTAAATGGTTGTATCTTGATTTAATGATATGCACTGTTTTATTATTTCAAAGGTGCTTCCCCGTGTAATTAAATAAAGCCATGGAACTGGCCTTGGTCCATGCTTACATTTGTGACAGAATTTCAACGAAGGGAAACCATTTCAGGACTAAGGAATAAAGATTCCCAGAAGCTTTTAGCATAGCATCGGCTAATGAGCCAATACATATGCACCTCCTGGGGCTGAAAATGAGTTTTCTCTGCGCTACTTAGTCTGGCTTATGATGGATCACCTGATGGAACACTATGTAATCAAGGAGCCCACCTGCCTAATAAAATCAGACAAAATTTCGGCCCCTACGGTGGAGCGGGCTATTCGGCCTTCTTTTTGTACCCACTGCAAACAAAGTGGTATCAATTCTTAAGCCCATGAAGCTGTCTGGGATAGAAATAAATAGAGATCTGATACTGAACATTGATTGATGGGCTAATGGGTTTTGGTGCACAGACTCATTTTCCATCAAGTTCTTTTCACCTTTTAAAAGTACACAAAGGCCTTAAGAACATAGACGAACAGAGCTAATGCACAAGGACATGTTGCCCACGGGCTGGACTGAAGTGACGAAGTTGACAGTCAAGGATTTCATGCGAGTAGGATCATTTGAATTCAAAATAATTCTCAACAATTTGTCTGTGATGATAGTTTATAAGTCACCACAACATATCTCCTCATTGCATGAAATGACTGGTTACATGCAGAAAATTACACTACTTATAGCTGAGGGTGCAGTTGGATGGTATAATATTCAGAAATGTATTGTACTCAATATCTGTGTGGGGGGAAGCCAGGTGGCTGTGAGAGTGCTTTTAGAGTGCACGTAAGGGCCCCAGACCTTGACAGTCCTTTCTATAGCAGTCCTGTGGGTAGGCCCATAATTGGCAGTAACACTGCCTGGGGAATTACGGCTCGCAGTGGGCTGACTATGTCATTGCACACCAGTGATCTCAGGTTCTAGCTGTGTGCTAGTGCTAGCTTCAGATGGAGTGCCCTGCTCACTCAGAGTCTGTGAGAGCTTATCGGCCTGACAGCTTGCTTGCGGTTCGGGAAAGCTTGTGACCGTCTGCCCTCCTGTGAACTGAGGAGGGAGGAGGATTGATATTCTCAGTTTACGGACCCATTTAGAGTGGACGAAGTGGACTCCGGCCGAACACTGTTCAGCTATGGCAGGCCCAGATTTGCAGCATGTGCTGCTTAAATTACTGCAGCCATACCTACTGCACCACACCTTTCTCATAAGCAGCTATGCGGGTCCCTGGAGCAGACATGTGGAGCTGCTGAAGCCAGACTGCAATCCGGTTAACCCTACTGTCGCTAAGCAGTCATATCTCCCAGCACCATTCTCATTTTAAACTGCTTAGGCTAATGAGCCATTGTACCACCTTGTGCTTACTCAACAAATTATTGCAGCCATGTAGTCGCTATCATGCAGGCTTCTTGAATGAACTACATTGAACTAAAAAGCATTAATTGGCAAAACCAGCCTGTGTGCTCCGTGTGTCAAACTGCTCAAACAAAGTGGACATATTACCCTGTACACTGTCAAACTACTGAAGCTAAGCTGTACTGCCCTGTACTCTGTTCTCATGTCACATTCTTGAAGTGAAGCAGCTAGTATATCAAACTCCACTTTTCTCAATGTCAAACCTCTGAAGTTAAGCAGGTATGGACTGATTACGGAAACATTACAGCTGAAAGAGGTGTTAAATCATTCAGAAGGACCATGATTCACTCAGGACTAAATATAGATTGAATTCCCCATGTCAGTGAAAGAGAGGATGGTTTATAAGGTGTCACACTTTGAATGAGATGTTTGACTCTTTGAGGGGTATAAATAGCCCTGCCCTATTCAAATGATGTTTTTCTGCATGTTTTTGCACATATAATCTTGCCCTACATCTGATTGGCTTGGTCCCCAAGTCATTTGTAAAAAATAAAAAAAAAATCAATCTAATAAAGGTCAAATAAAATTAAGCCCATAACCTGGCTGCGGGTGACAGCTGCTGGGTTGAGGTTATTACAGAATGCTTTCCTAGAAAAATCACACGCTGTTAAGTTTGTTAGAGTTGAAAACGCATGGAAGAGAAAAATGCAAGCTGAATTCTCAGCTGAGGGTTTAAGGAAATGAAATGAAAGTTTTCTGCGGTGTTAGGAGTGTTATGATTGCTCATCTTCCCCTGTGGAAACGTCCAGTGTGTACACAAACCAAACTGACAAATGCGGAGAGGCTGCTGCTGGAGGCATCGAGTGATTTTTGCTTTGCCGCAGAGCAAGCTTTAGGCGATTACTGGAAGATTAATTAAGCCGCAATGTCCTGTCATCCATCTCTCTCAATCCATTCATCCTGCCATAGGCACCTGTATTCTTTATTAATCTATCCCTTTGACTCTTTCCTACCCAATGCTATTTAGCATTGCTCTTGCACAATAGTATTTTTATCTTATATGTAGATCTAAGATATGACAAATTTTTAATGACATATTTTTGCAACAGTCGATATTACGTGCCATGGTTATAAACCATATGACATAATATACCGTGCAAATCAAAAGTTGACATTTTTCATTTTCTATATTTGTTTATTAAATTGTGTCTGTAGAAAAAGTGCTTTTTGGACTAATTAAAAAAATACAAATACATTTTTGTAACTGATGGCATAGCTTCAACAGATCTGTGATGTCAATGTCATAAAGGCTGTCAGAGATTACTCCAGAGGCAGACACTAGTGATTCTGCAAAATAACTGAGGCAAGTTCTCCAGTGCACTTGAACCAACCTGGCAGTCAATTTGCTTATGAAGCTATAAAATCACTACTGAATTTTTATGCGAAGGTTAGATACACCAAATATTGATTTAATTTAGTTATACACGCACACTCTCTCTCTCTCTCTTCTCTCTCTCTCACACACACACACACACACACACACACACCAATGAACCAATGATGCAAAACATTAAAACAACTCTCAGATGCTTCAATGGGCTACCCTTCAAAAAATAACAAACTTTTATCCTGCAAAGCAGGCCATCAAACCTACTATGCTTCAAGATTGATTAAATGAAAACAAAGATTGAAATGTGCACCTTTGCATCCGATTGCTGTTTTATTTCTCGTCTTAGCGACAGAGGAGAGTTCAAGTATCTTTAATCAGTGAAAATGAGTGAAAACAGATCCATTATAATTATTAGTTTAAAGATGTTTTATGCCCTCCCTGCTTCTATCCATCAGCTGCTACTAGATAGAAAACACAAGTGTGATCACTATCAAATCCAATATTATCCAATCATAATTTAGAAAAACTGGCAAGACCAGCAGGGAGCCATGAGTTAAAAAACTACTACTCCACTAACGAAAAACAAACAAAACAAAACAAAAAAAAAAACAGTTGAAACCAGGCGCATAGCCAGTAATGGGCCCAGGTGCCACTGGCCCGCCTAGTTCGTTCACTGGCCCGCCCAGGCTCCCACCCGGTCTTGATGGTTTTTTTTTTTGGTTTTTTTAAAATTGTATAATGATTGAGTGGTTGGTTGAGTGAGTAACTCACTATGAAGATGGACTGTATTTTTGCTTGTGCAGTAATGTAATTTGTGTTTAGGATAACTGACGTTTAGAAAATATGTTGAACATAGGCTATGTGGTTTTCCGGGTCTGACCCCCACAGTCCTTCTTGTCATAACGTTGTGATCAATGAACAATGCTGTCGATAATACATCCCCCTATCAATTAGTCTTAGCAATTGTTGCTAATCAGGCACAGAAAACTGCGAGAGGAGGATTTGGTAATTCCGAAACAAAACTCCTTTGCTTCACTAACAAAATGAAGTGACTATTCGCACTTAAATAAGTGCGTTCAAGCACTAAAATTGATCAAAATTTGCGTTAGACACACTTATCCACCTTATTCCTGAGGGCGCTACTGTAGATATGATGAGGGGTGCAACTTCCAGCGGAAGTAGTTTTTATCATTAGTTTTAGTCAAGAACAGCGATGTTTCTTTCAGTTAACTTAGCGATTACAGCTCGTTTTTTTAACAAATTAACTTGCTTTTCTTAAAATGTCCCTTCAGAGCTCCGGCACCTATTGCGCTTTTTGAAGCTGAACTAACAACCAGAGGAAGCTAAATTTATGGTTTGATCGACAGTGTTTTGAACACGCACCCAGAACATAGGGGATTGTCCTTGTGTTCAGCAAAACGGTTTTTATTTATTTATTTAACCCTTATTTAACCAGGGAAGTCCCGTTGAGATTGAAATCTCTTTTTCAAGGGAGCCCTGGGGGTTGAGGTGGGGAGGGAGAGGGAAATTTGCACAGCCAATTAGATCAGGGGATGATTAGGTGGCAGGTTGAAAGATCCAGGTTGGGACTTTAGCCCAACCCAGGTTGGGTTTCCATCGCCTACCTACAGAAGAGGAAGCCAGAATTTGGCTGAAAACCTGAATTTGAAAAGACCCCCGAAAACATTAGGTGCTCATTTCATTATGTCGACAAACAACGATTCCTACTTTATGGCTAGGCTCAGACAGACCGCCGCAGAGGAGACGCCGGGTCCTCAGATGCATTTTGACAGCAGGGCCAGGAGAGCACAAGGTATGATTTCACGTGTAGGAAGGACAGAAAATTGTTGTATTCGTCCGTTAATGCCAGTCAGTGTAACTAACGTTTCATCCTGTACATTTTAAGATGAGGCTGTAGAAGTAGCAATAGTCTACTACAATTTGAAAATAGCCTACTCTGTTCCAAACAATAGTCTTGCACTCCAAACCTCATTTCACTAAAATGAAAAGTATGGGAAAAATGGATTCACTGTGTTTTACATGTTATAGTATTGGATTAGCTAGCAACTTAATACCGTATAATGTAGTTGGCTGGAGTAGAGCTAATTTGACTCGTACTGTCGGATGGCTTAATTTACTCTGTATAACAATCCATTACGTTTCATATGTAGAGTAATATTTACCGCTGAAATATAGTGTTTCCTTCTTAAATATTCTCAGAAAGTACTTGTATATCTGTTTTAAAGTACATAAGGTCGTATATTACCCCCTTTAACAAAACACGACTGACCTTGTTGCTGTGGAAGTACTGCATACGCTTCGGAGCTTTGTAGATTGTTCATAGCTTCACAGTCTGTGGCAATGGAGTCGCTAATGTAGCCAAATGCGCTAGTGTGGCCACTGCTTCAGGTCGTTCTCCCATTCTTCGATAGTAGAAGGCAGCGGTACCGTAACTTTATCCCGTCTGAGGGCTAAAAGGTGATGTTCCCTCATATATTATTTTCCAATCGCTTAAAAAAAGAGGATTTGCGTGAGCTGCTACCATAGTAAACAGCTCAGTGACAGGATGCAGCGGAAGTTACGCCCAATATTCGCACAAGGGATCATGGGACGTGGGAATAAGGTGGATAAGTGTGGCCAAGATGCATATTGCTCCATTGCCCACACTTATTTTAAGTGCGTCCACAGCCAAAATTTTTTTCTTGGCCAAACTTATTTTTTAAGCTGTGGCCAAGGGAAAATTTCAGCATTGGCCACACATATTAATGCGAATATCATCGGCCTTAACAAAATTCCCCCTTGTCAGAAACCATTGAAATGATTACTCCTCGTAAAATAATAACCCTTGCCTACCATACGCACCCGTCTTTTAGAGGTTGCAAATCACTGGCTGTCTGTGTACACTGTAAAGCTGGAGTAAGGGCTGATATAGACCAGGGGCCTGTCTCACGAAACTGGATTAACATACCCGGGGTTTCCCTCAGTTACCCAGCTGCACTTAACCAGACATCCGCGGTCTTGATTATCAGTCTCACGAAGCCGGTTATCAACTCGTTAAGTGAACCCAGGAGTTTCCAATCTAGATCAGTGCGCGCTCACATAAAAATGGCGGTGTTTGCTGCATACGACCAATCGCAGACATGGAAAAATCCTCCCGAGCCGCATACTTCACGACGGAGGAGCAGACAATAATCTTAACGCAGTGTCTAGAGATATGGCAGTTTTACGGGTACAGCTGTCGATTTGAAGGGATTGGGATAAGGATTAGGGATTATGGTTAGGGTTAGGGTTAGGGGTCAGGGTTAAGGTTAGAGTTAGGGTCAGGGTTAGGTTAGGGCAGGGTTTGAAGTTGGGACTGCCGTACCTCTCTGCATTGAAATGCATTGGAAAACTGCCGTACCCGTAGCAACTGCCTAATCTTAAATAAATACGAGGAATATAAATCCATCATCCAGGCAAAAAGCAACATAGTTGCAGCTGCCAAAAGCCACAAGGAATGCTGGCAAAAAAAATCGCCAACTGTGTCAATGTGTAAATTAGTGGGATTATAATATTACTTCCCCACCATGACGGCACGAGTAGATCTGACTATAGTAACATTTGTGTGTTCCATAAATTTATGTGTTTATGAAATTTGTCGTTATGGCACGTGATTTTGGCCTTATCATTTCAGGTGCGACCCCAGTGGAGCAAAAAGAGCATGGGATCAAATAAAAAAATAAGTATAAAAACATACTGCAAAGTGGTCAGTACGCTTGTTATATCTTATACGTGTAGCATATGTATAAGTACATGGCTTTACTTCTTCACACTGTCTCTGTTGTAGGATGATCACAATGGAACTGTGGAATTAGTAATGAACTGCTCCAGCAGCTGACAGATATATGTAGTCCTTCTGCGGAAAACCTGTACCTCTCATAAAGACATTGTTCAGGCAAATCAAAAGGATTACAGCAATTGCAAAACACTCTTTCGCGCCTGAGCGCTCTTCGCACAAGTTGTGCACCGACCCACTGGGTTCTCATCAAATGGGCAGGCCATTTTCCAAGAGAATTGATTGGTCAGTAGGTGGGGCTTTATACCTGCTGAGCTCTTATCCTGAACTTAACCTGCTCCGGAGCAGGTTAGGTGTTCAGCGTATGTTGCCACGGCAATGCACCCCGATAAAAAGCAAACCACCTTCGTGATACAGAAAACCCAGGGTTAATCCAGAAGTTACCTCGCTGAGCCGAAATCCAGCTTCATGAGACAGGCCCCAGGATTGTTCTGTTTAATCAGCACATAATAGCCAGGTGGTGCACTTAATTTGTTTTTGAAGGGTTATGGTATAGATCTACTGCTCTGCATCATGAGTAGAAAAAGCTAATCAAAGGGAAAATCTTAAAGACTCACGGCAGATTCTTCAATTTCAAAGCTGATAAACAGGAAGTCTCATTGATGCAGTATTTCCTGATATCAATGATCAGGACATATCTGGAAAAGTCATCCTTACACCAAAGAATGAAGACTCACTGAAGCTCAATGATGAAATTCTGGAGAGAGTAGATGGAGAGAAGAAAACCTACTATAGTGTGGATAATGTTGTCACTGACAATGAAGAGGAAGCATATTCCTGCTCCCAGGAATTTCTGCACAGTCTCACACCAACTGGGATACCACCTCACCAACTCAGCCTTAAGGTGGGAATGATTGTGATGTTGCTGAGGAATTTAGACATTCGTAATGGTCTCTGCAATGGAACCAGACTCACCATTATGAATCTGTATGCCAATGTTCTAGATGCAGAGATTCTCACAGGAAGCAACAAGGGAAAACGAGTTCTAATTCCAAGAGTGAAGCTGGCACCTTCAGAACCATATTTCCCTTTTGTGCTGGAACGAAGGCAGTTCCCAGTTAGACTTGCCTATTTAATGACAATAAATCCCAGTGTAGGGGTGCGTTCCAGAACCACACGCGAGTACCAGGAAGTGCAGCAAAATTGGTTTTATTGAACTTAGGGGTGGAAACCCCGGCAGGGCTGAAGGCAACGGTACAAAGTCCAGAATCCAAAAACACAATCCAGAGGGCAAGAAATGGTTTGTTACCAGGGCAGCAATCACAATTCTCAAGGTCAGGCAAAGCAGGTTCGGTACACAGGCAAGGTATTATCACAGGCAGAGGCAGAATCAAAATCCGGGATGTTCCAGTCAAAAGTATAACGCTATGAATACAGGGCATGAACAGAGTAGCACAAGCAGACAAGAGAAAACGTTCTGACAAGGGCTGGCTGTGAACAGACGGCTTAAATACACGTACGGGAAGTCACATGCTATAAAAGGGAACAGGTGAGCTGGATCAGACTAATTAACAATGGAATAAACAAGAGGAAGTTCCTAACCACATGAAATTGGCGAAAGCCAAAACACAGACAGGGATTACACAGACAGCCTATGACAAACAAACCGCTCCGGTTAGGGAGTTCTAAAGTGCACAGAGAGTGAGAGGCAGAACAGTGTTTAACAAGGTGCGGAGAATCCACCAAATTGCAGCAAAGTAAAGTGAGTGAAGGCAAGGGGCGGAGATAAGAGCAGAGCAAGTGCTGAGAGCTCGTTAGTCAATTAGTAATGTGCAGCTATACCATCCCTTAGTGCTCGTTAGTAAGTTAGTACTATAAACAATGTTAGTTATTGTTAGTAGTTTATTCAAAATAATAAACTGTTAGTATTTATTAGTAAAGATAGAACAGCAAGGCGAAGGAAGCAAACGAGATTGGAAGGAACAATTGGAAACCCAGAAACCATGAAATCACCTGAAAATGTGGCACGCAAAACTGGGGAACAAAACAGCCTCAGAACACATGACAAGACTGGGGAGACAATGTGCAATGCATGGCATGGAGAGATACATAAACCAGAATGATAATCAAAACAGTGACTATGAGTTAAGGCAGGAAAAGGACATGGCATGGCAAGACAGGAAATATACAAAACATGACATGGAATGAATCAAAACATGGCCTGGTAAAAGCAGAATCATAACACCCAGGGACAAACATTTGTCAAAGTAGGCCTGTATTTACCAGCGCCAATATTTTCCCATGGCCAGCTATATGTGGCATTCTCCAGAGCTAAGTCATTTAGCGATGTATTTGTGAAAATTGATGCCACTTCAAAACAAGGCCTCCTTAAAGATGTATTAGTTACACAAAACATTGTATATCTCCAAGTGCTGTGACTGATCATGCTGATATGCCAAGCCTAATACTGCAACATGGATAGTTATCATCAGAAACTTAGATCAACTCATTACATAAAACAATAAAATTTAAACTTGTACTGAAAATTGGGCCCCATGTGGGTTGAATCTAGAACCCGTGGATCCCCACGGGCAACGCGCTAGTTTCAACATATTTTGACAAACCTGAACAATGCTATGCAACTGAACAGGCGGAGGGTTGTTACGATTTTCGCTATCGTATTTGAATCATAAAGCGGCTAACACAGTTATATTGCTGAGACAAAAAACTTTCGAACACAATATAGCTAGTTCTCCAATGTAGCACAGTATCTGTTGGCAGGCTATACAAACACAAATAGGCGGCCCACCCTGAGACCGATGCTCGTGAAAGGGTTAGCCAGCTTTTCTTTACTTCAACTTAGCTAGTAAAAATAAAATTTCTTCATTTAAAACTTTCTTGAATTTCTCGAGTCATAAAATGTATCATGACATAGTTACCTCTATACTATACTGCCTCTATACCTCTGTAAGTGTTACCATTAGGGCGTATATTTACTCAATGGATACTAGACTTTCTATTTGCTTGGTTTATTTTTTCACTGCTGAGAATATGATGCAAATGAAGTGACGATTCTTTGAGCAGTCAGACGAATGAGCTAATGATGGTTCTGAAAAAACAGTGTAAGTGTAAGTGTGAAGGACATTGTAGCCTTTAAATGGTCATTTGGGTTCAGGCGTTTTTCTAAGTTTTGTATTTGTCTGTTTGCATGGCCATGGCCTCGGCCTCGTGTGTATGGACCATATGGACGTGTCCATACCAATCTCAAACGATGGGTGAAATGTCCATACCAATATTAAGGTTGAAGGAAAAAATTGCGCCTCATGCGGCAAACAAAGGGTTACATCCTTTCCCACTTCAGCGCTGCCTCCCAAATACGTCTTTGAGACTGGTCTGTTTTTTGATTGGCTTAGCTCCCTGTGGGCTGTTTCGCTTGCAGGTTTCGCCTGTGTCAACAGCTCTGGGTGCACTCTGAAAACTTGCTAACTACCTTAGTTATTTTTAGTTTTTACCAGAAAATAATGCCAAGAATGTTAATTAAACATGTTCGCTAGTTTCAACTAGCGAACTAAACCTGGCTTCTGTCACATGTTGGTTAGTAATCGGGTTGCTAGCAGTAGTAATTATAAACCAGGTGGATATGTCAAATTATGAGGTGAATTTCAGTGGAGAAATCCCCCGAAGGTGCCGTTATTAATGAATTATTTGCAGGAACCACAGCAGCAAGCTAGGGAAACAGAGCAAGCTGTTGGGGATACAGTTGTGTCAGGGCTTCAGGTGAGGTCATAATTATGATTTATTCTGTGGAATTACAGGGAAAGCATTAAAGTTAGTCTCATGATGTTCAGCAAATATAACCTTTGAAAGACAAAATGTCCCAACCAACTTTGGCTCAGTGGGGAAAATGAGAGAAACACGTTATCGTAAATCTGACACGATCCAGTCCGATTAACGCTCGGTTTGCGCCTTGTCCAATTCATAGTCAGTGGTCCATTTTGAAGTGTTTATCGCGGCTGCAATCGCGTTACCACACATTAGGATGCTTAATAGAGAGGATTGCGAGCTGGCTTGCTAATGTTATTACATATCCACTCACTGTCCAGGTTACTAGATTTGAGCGGGTTTCATGAGTGCGCTGAGATGGTTTGCAGCTGTCAGTTAAGGTTGTGGCAAGTTTATGTATGTGGCATCTTTGTATGAAAATTATGGAGGTACCTTGCGTTGCATAATAAAAAAAAATGAAGAAACACTCATTCAGATAATCTGTATACAGTAAACCCAGTATCTGCACTCAGATTTACAAAAAATTTTCCTGCTCGCGCACTTTGCGCACTCGCATCACATACGTGTCGATACCAATTCTCACATTAAACCCATAGACTGTATAAAAAGATGGACGCAGCACCCTAGTCTGAAAAATGAAGCTCATGCGGAAGTTCCGTAAAATGGCATTCTATTTAATGGCCATCAGATGGCGACGTTGGTGGTTGCAGAAAGAAGTTCAATGCTATAGAAGTCTATGAGAAAATGTCCCTACTTTCCCAACTGATTTTTCATTTAAATAATGATTTTTCACATTATTTTATGGTAGCTATAGCAAGTTTCAAGTCTCCTTCGATATATTATGATGTTCATTTTTGTAAATTATGGTCCCATATAGACTAGAATAAAGGATCAAGCCAGAATATGCTTTAGGGGCGTGGCTATCCTCTGGTCCTCGTCCGATACGGCCAGATCCAGAGCCATGGTCCTCCCCGGATCTTCAATACACGCTCTCGTCCAATAGAAATCACATCTGGTTTCAAAATGACATCATGGCGCAATTCAAATTGCCAAAATCGAGGCTTCCTTTATGGTATGCTGAAACCAATGGGTGACGTCACGGTAGCTTCGTCCATCTTTTTATACAGCCTATGATCAAACCTATGCCCTTGGCTGGATGTATAGGCTATATATACACTTGTGTTATAAAGGGTTTTTGACTGTTGGTTTTATCTTCTGAGACATAATCAACATAAAAATGTCTTGCCTGCCAATATTTTTATTTGTTTGGTCCCCATTTCTCCGTTTTTGTAAGCCTAACGAAAGCATGATATATTTTTCATTTTAATCTGTATTCTAAGCCAACATTTTCTGGGGGAAAAAAAATGGCCCGTCCACATTTGTTCTGGCCCACCCAAAAAAAAAAATATTCTGCCTACGCCACTGGTAGAAACATCTCACATTTTAGATTAGGTTTAATTCAGTTTTATGTCACTGTATGATGAAGTCAGCAAGGCGAGGTATTGTAATCAGTGCAGCTTGTCTGTCTGACCTTGAAAGGTCAAACTGAAGGTCACGGATTTTCAAAGGACTACTACAAGTTGAGAACGGTTGAGGTCATATTTGTATAATTGAGTCAGTATCAAAAGCACTAAAATAAGTGCTGTAGGGCAAGGTTTATTTTGCATGGCAACACTTGCTGTTTTATTGTAGATGGCAGAGAAGAAGCCCAAAGAGAGTCAAATGTGGTGGGCATCTTAACAGAAGTGCAAAATACAGTGATGGTTCTTAAGGTGCAAGAATTATCGACGCATTATGTACAAAATTCAGAATGCAGTGAGCATACATATATAAATAAACTATTAATAATTGTGAAATATTTATAATTCGTAGCCATACACGCACAAACACGTATCCATAATGCCCACAAACGTTGCACATACGCCTACATCCTACATGTTATCTCTTTTGTGAGGTATGTGTATAAGTCACATGCGATGAGGGTCTGACCTGTTGATGTGCTCCTACATCTGCAGTTTGAAGGCATGGTTGGCTCTCGTGACGCTCTTCCTCAGATGAAGAATGCACCTTAGCCTGGTCGCCAATCTTAAAAGCAGCATTGTGTGCTTTCAGTGGCAGGCAGACCTCACACTTCATCCAAGGTTCCTGAGAGGGGGATGTTCTGATGCGTTTATTAGTAGTGACCTTATCCACACCCTTGTTTATGCAGTCCAACATGAAAGAAGTATGTCGTTCAATGTCAATATGAGTATGAGGGTCCCCGCAGGCCCGGCTAGCAAACATACTCTAGTCAGTGTGCTGGAGCTACAACTGGAGCGTAGCGTCTGCTTTATCTAGCTGCACTTTTACTATCTTAACAGTTGGCATCACACACTTAATGAGAGCTGTGTAAGCAGGGAGCAGGAGCAAAGAGAGGTGATCAGACTTTACACGACGGGGAACGGGAAACGCTCTGTGAGGCTTGGTAATATTGGTGTAAACACAATCCAGTCTGTTGTCTCCTGTGCCACCAGAGGAGACATGCTGATGGAATTTGGGTGAACAGCTCATAGGTTGGAGAGTTAGAAGTCCCCGTCAACAATGAAAACACCACCAGAGGGAAGCACCCAGCCCACACTCATGAGGCTACAGTCAACTCAGCCATGCCCCATTGCCCCGTCAAGGGCCCTACAGCTCCAAGGCCAGGTAGAAGATTTTTTTGGGATGAGCCTGGAGCTACAGGAAGTTGGGCATTGGAATTTGCTCTTTCCCTTCTTTTTTTGTGGACACTATGTTTCCTGTCATTGAATGGTCCTGTTTCCCAATATTTTCGTAGCAGCTGCCTGCTCACCACATAGTGCAATAGCCAACCCCAGCCTGGCACTACAACAATTTTGTGCATTGAAAGCAGGCTATTTCTTCCCTTCTGATGGAAACACAAATAGAACCTTGGAAGAAAGGTAATAAAAGGCACAAAGCTTGTCAGTGGGGTTGTATCCAATTGGTAAATATAACTGCTAGCCATGGGTTATTAATTGGTTTATACTCTGTCCTCTTCAAAAGAACAAAAGTGTAAATCCACTGTACCTTTATGTCTGAAAATGTAATATGCTTCAGGGAATGCATTAGTATACATAAAAAAACAAATTAGCATAGCCTGCTGGCACCCGCGGTGTTGACGGCATAGTATCTGGAAAGAATCGCTTTTGTCAGGACAATCCAATACCTCATGCAGCAATCCCCTGACACAGCCACAGCGGCTGTTCACCCGGTCGAGTGGCACAGACGCTCTGGAAACCTTAATTAACCTTTGACTGGGAATGAGCATTCGACCGGGGCGAAAAGAACATGCAGGCACATAAGTGAGTCAGCGGGTGGCACCAGAGAACACGGGCGCACCATGAAAAGACTTCTAACCTGCAGCGGGTCGATGAAGAGCACCTGCCTGCCTCGTGTACGGTAAGAGGAAGCGTGCTTGTGAGCTACATTTGCTGTGAAGGCTGAGAATCCAGATCCAGGGGGAATTCTGGAAGGATCCATCCTGGGGAAAATCTGGATCCAGGTTAGCTTCGGATATGTAATCTGCTCCTGGCAAGCCTTCAGCCCAGAGGAGCTGTGGGGTGCATCTTTACATATGCAAGGATCAGAGAAGGCCAGCATAACAGTGAGTGGGGCTTGGAGCAGGTAGAAAGTAAAAGAAACCTGCCAGAAGCACTCCAGTGCCGAGCGATTCAGAATTTAGCTTTTCACTGGAAAAAAGAGCAGCATGAGTGCTCAAAACACATAAAGTAAACCAACAAAACATGATAGCATCTATGAAATCCTTCACTACCTGCATTAAATCAGTTAATTGATATCTACTGTCGTCTATTGTCAGAATCATTTGCAGTCCCAGAGGCTGTACTTTGTGTCTTGGTACACATTATACTGTTGGTTCCAGATATGAGCAGACCTGCGAATATGCATTTATCAGAGTAAAGGAGGGCAAAAACAATGTAATAACAGCCTTTCTCTGTGAATTATAGAACAACTTGCGCTCCGCACACAAACTCCTCCAACCCTCATTTAGCTTCACATCCATTTGTTTAAATTGCGGTGGAAGTGCCACTGCCTGTCAGAAATAACTGCGATTCGCCAGCATGTGTAACGCAAGCAGAGACCGAGTACCCCAGATAGGAAATCCATGTCTGGACTCCCCCCTCACACACATACCATTCACAAGGGGCCCTACCAAACCCTGCATCTGCATTCCTGTTAACTTGAGGAGGCAAAGACAGCAAACATATGTCATGTCTGCTTTCCCTCAAAAGCAGAATGACTGTTAACAGTGTGACATAGATTGAATAATGAAAAAGATCATACATGCAGTGCTCTGCGTCTCTCCTTCATGCTCTGCCTCTACATAGAGGAGGCTGCCTCGAGATTGTGAGATGTAAGTGCGTTTCTGTGTTGTGGACAGCGTACTCCACTGACCCGTTTACTTGTCCAGGCATTAGAATATTCCAGAAACCGAGATGATGAATCATGCAGGCCCATGTGTACTGGTGCGGGTCACTTTCACACTGTCGGTGTTGATTCTTTTCTCGGGGGAGATGCCGTGGCTTTGAGCCACGTTTGGCAGAGGGTACTCTAGGACTGAACTCTCCCTGACAGGTTGACTCAGAGGGACGAGAATGCGGGAGCATCACCGTTGGATGGCGTCCAAGCTTCGATGCTAACAAGCTCATGAGTCAGCAGGAAACTTTCAATTTACACTTCTACAAAACCATGACAAGGCTCAAGGTGGAACCTAGTCACACAGAAACAAAACAATTATCATTAAGATCTCAAAGGGCAGTCTTTATTTTGGTCCTGATGTCATTTGTCCTCATATTTCAACACTCTTCAGCACTGAAGCAGTTTACATAAAAAGTATTTGCCCCCTTCCTGATTCCTTTTTTTTTTTTTTGCATATTTTTCACACTTAAATGTTTCAGATCATCAAACAAATTTTAATTTTAAACAAAGATAACCCGAGTAAATAGAAAATGCAGTTTTTTAAATGATGATTTCATTAATTAAGGGAAAAGAGCTATCCAAACCTACCTGGCCCTATATGAAAGAGTAATTGCCCCCCCTTGTTAAATCATGAATTAACTGTGATTAACCATATTTTTCAGTTCAATTTTACTAGCCACACCCAGGCCTGATTACTGCCAGACCTGTTGAATCAAGAAATCACGTAAAGAGAACCTGTCTGACAAAGTGAGGTAGGCTATAAGATCTCAAAAAGCAATACATCATGCCGCGATCTAAAGAAATTCAAGACCAGATGAGAAACAAAGTCATTGACATCTATCAGTCTGGAAAGGGTTACAAAGCCATTTCTAAGGCTTTGAGACTCCAGTGAACCACGGGGGGAGCCATTATCCACACATGGAGAAAACTTGGAATAGTGGTGAACCTTTGCAGGAGTGGCCGGCCTACCAAAATTTCTCCAAGAGCGCATCGACGACTCATCCAGGAGGTCAGAAAAGAACCCAGAGCAACATCTGAAAAATTGCAGGCCTCACTTGCCTCAGTTAAAGTCAGTGTTCATAATTTAACAAAAAGAAAGAGACTGGGCGAAAATGGCATCCATGGGAGAGTTCCAAGGCGAAAACCACTGCTGACCAAAAAGAACACAAAGGCTTGTCTCACATTTGCTAAAAAAACATCTTGAACAATATTCTGTGGATTGATAAGACAAAAAGTTGAACTTTTTGGAAGGTGTGCGTCCCGTTACATTAAGCATAAAACTAACACAGCATTTCATAAAAAGAACACCATACCAACAGTCAAACATGGTGGTGATATTGTTATGTCTGGGCTGCTTTGCTGCTTCAGGATCTGGACGACTTGCTGTAATTGATGGAACTATGAATTCTGCTCTCTACCAGAAAATCCTGAAGGAGAATGTCCCACCATCAGTTTGTGACCTCCAGCTCAAGCGCACTTGGGTTATGCAGCAGGACAATGATCTGAAACACACCAGCAAGTCCCACCTCTGAATGGCTTAAAAAAAACAAAATGAAGATTTTGGAGTGGCCTAGTCAAAGTCCAGACTTAAATCCCATTGAGATGCTGTGGCATGACCTTAAACAGGCCGTTCATGGTCGAAAGCCCTCCAATGTGGCTGAATTAAAACAATTCTGCAAAGAAGAGCAGGCCAAAATTCTTCCACAGCGATGTGAAAGACTCATTGCCAGTTATCGCAAACGCTCAATTGCGGTTGTTGTCGCCGATGGTGGCACAACCAGTTATTAGGTTTAGGGGCAATTACTTTTTCACATAGGCCCAGGTAGGTTTGGATAGCTTTTCCCCTCAATAAATGAAATAATCATTTAAAAACTGCATTTTGTCTTTACTCGGGTTATCTTTGTCTAATATTAAAATTTGTTTGATGATCTGAAACATTTATGTGTGACAAATTTGCAAAAAAAAAAAGACATCAGGAAGGGGGCAAATACTTTTTCACAGCACTGTATATATATATGCAGTAGTGTGCAGTGATGATCAAACACCACCACTTTCGTCTATAAGGGGTCCTAATATATTACTTCTCTGTAACTTTTTGGTGAAAATATATTGAAAAATACTAGTGTTGGCAATAAGAGCAAAAAATAATTCCCACAAGTATACTTCGGTAAAAATATGGGCAATAAACAAAAACACTGAAAACATCAATTTTTCATAACAATTGAAAGGTGTTGCAAATTTTATTTTTTTGATTCTTGCATAGCCTGAATGCACCTTTGAAGGCTCATTCCATAATTTCTGATGCTCGAAAATTTGTTAAAATTCTTCTGAGGCAACATTATTCCGCAAAATTACCTCCGATGGTCAGTTGTTCCAATATTGAGGTGACATGAACTTTGATCAGTGTCACAGTGTTAAACACGATCGCAGGAAGGAAGGAGCTCTCTGAGATTGTTCACAGCCACATTGTGGCCTTACATGATGCTGAAGACGTTAAATGCTGCTGTGGCACTGTAAGAAACCCCATCAAGCGTTTCAAAGAGACCAGTTCACTGAAAACTAGTAGCAGAAATTAAGTGCTTTTTATGTTCGTTATCTGTGTATGACCAGTAAAAAAAAAAAAAAAAGAAAATCAGCGATTGACAGCACAACAACTCTGTGATGATATTAATAGCGCCAGAAGTGAAGAGATGAAAGTATCAAGATCAACTATTTCCAGACGCCTGTGTGAAAATGGTCTGATTGGTCGTATTGCTGCTAAGAGCTGGCAACATCAAAAAAAGACTGGAGTTTGCCAAGAAATTCAAGGATTGGACAACAATGGACTGGGAACCAAGTCATTTGAAACAATGAATCAAAAGTTGAAATTTTGTCACCAAAATGCAGAACTTATGTGCCCCTTAGAGTCAGAGAATGTTTCAAAAATGACTGTTTTACTCCTCCAGTGAAACATGGAGGTGGTACTATTATGGTTTGGCGGTCAGTCTGCTGGAAAGGAGCCGGTGATCTCATAAAAAACTACAGAATCATGGATCAAACAAAGTATCACAGCATCCTTGTGAGTTTTGCACTGCCACCTAGAAAGAAACTGATTGATTTTTATTTTCAACAAGATGATGACCCTAAACATACTTCTAAGTTGTGCAAAAATTATCTCACTTGGAAAGAAACATCTGCTGGAAAAAAGTTAAGACTTGACCTGCTCAAAGTCCAGACCTTAATCCAATTGAGCACATCTGTTGTAACATCGAATGAATGTCTTAGGAATTAAAGCTGCTGTAACTGATTTGGTCGTTTTAGCTGGCTTTTAGCCCCTCACCCCACCCCCCATCCCCAAGCCATTCACGAACGTGCATGGGTTACCAACACTCTCAGTGATTGTTGTGTGAAAGCCATACTGAAAACACGGACCAACGACACATTACATCCATACGGAAACTTTGGTATGAATATGGTGAGGAGATCGTTCTGACAGAAAAAAATCACAAGTGTCCATATAAAAACAGTTTTCTGCTAGCCCTTTTCAAGCATGCTTTATTTTTTTCTCATATAAATACATGCCATTTCCCAGTTATACAACAGCCTCCCTTCGTCAGAACAAATACCAGTTGCTACCAGGTTTTGCTGCTACACAGCTAATCAAGCTGTAGTCGGCCACAAATGAGGACAGTACAATTATAAACTAACATTAGCGGGATTAAAAACCACCAACAGAACTACCCAAGACTAATAAAACTGCATAACTACTACAGAGTAAAACATAGCTTGCCTGTTCAGTAGCCACTAGGCTAGTTGCGCATTTCTTTTTAGACCCTTAGATTCCTTGTTTTCTCAACCTCCCAAAAGCGACACCAATACGGCTCTTGGCCATCTCCCGTTTTTGCTTCCTTTGCTATCTGTTCCTCTATCGGTTGTTATGCACGCCGTCTCTCGTAACGCTGGGATCGGAAGCTTCATTTGTTCCACTGCAAAGTATTGTAGCAATTGGCTTTCTCTATAATAAAGTAGCGATCTGCTATTATTGCCTCGGGAGGAGAATTCCTATCTTGCCTTGCCACACACATCTTCAACTGTCACAGACACGCCCCCCTCACTCACCGTCCAGTCGTCACATTCGCTCTTTTTAAAGTGCTCTTCTTCTCGACTGATGTCCATCGCGCACATACAGATACTGTTGACCATCGACCCCTGATTTCACAAGATCCGATGGGCCACAGATTTCGGTGAAACAGCGCGCGTTCACAAGCAGAGAGAACCGCCTCTTTATGGCGTTCTCTCACCTAATTGGATAGAGGCAGTGGGTGACTCCAGAATTTTATATACTGCTTTACTGCAGAGAAAAGAGACTGAGAGACCTGTGTTATGGACCAGATATTCTAAATCAATGATCTCTTTCAGAATGAGGAGCTATTTAACACTTGTTTAAGAACAAAAAAAATCACTTACACCAGCTTTAAATTAATACCATAAAGAATGGCTTAGCAAAGTGTCCTGTGGTCAGACGAGTCCAAATTTGACATATATGTTGGCAATCATGGGCATTGTGTCCTCCGAGCTAAAGAGGAGAAAGACCACCTCTCCTGTTATCAGCATTCAGTTCAAAAGCCAGCATCTCTGATCGTATGGGGATGCATTAGTGCATATGGTGTGGGACACTTGCATGTTTTAAAAAGGACCATGAATGCTGAAAGGTATATAAAGGTTTTAGAGCAACATATGCCTCCCTCCAGACGACAACTATTCCAGGGAAGGCCTTGTGTTTTTCAGCAGGACAATGCAAAACCACATACTGCAGCTATTACAACAGCATGGCTTCGTAGTAGAAGAGTCTGTGTGCTGAACTGGCCTGCCTGCAGTCCTGATCTTTCACCGATTGAGAATATTTGGCGCATAATTAAATGAAAAGTCTGTTAAAGCAGACCCAAAACTCTCCAGCAGCCGGAAGCCTGTATTAAACAAGAGCAGGATCAAATTCCAATGGCTAAACTCAAGAAAATTGTCTGCTCAATGCCCAGACGCCTCCACTCTGTGTTAAAAAGAAGAGGGAATGCTACACCATGGTAAACAGGCCCCTGTCCCAACTTTTTTGAGACCTGTAGCAGCCATCAAGTTTGAAATGTGCTCATTTTGTGAATAAAATTGTAAAATTTCTCAGTTTCAACATTTGCTATGTTATCTCTGTTCCATTGTGAATAAAATACTGGCTGGTGTGATTTGAAACTCATTGCGTTTTGATTTTATTCACAATTCACACTTTGTCCCAACTATTTCAGAATTGGGGTTGTGTGTGTATATATGTATATATGCCGGCTGGTGAACTGGGGAGGGGAGGCTCAAAACAATCCCTTAAAATTAACGATTGGTCACGACCTGTTTTCAATCATCCATTTAAATTACCATTACAGAAACTCCAATAACTCTCAACATTATCAGATGTTGCCAGTTTTCATTCACAACGCAAACCGATTACGACTCCGGACTTCTCACGCTTTTCTTTATTCAGGAATTGGAAGCAATGCACGTGTTTCATGATTGTTTAAATGAAATAAGATCATTTACGAGTAAAACATCTTTATGCAATTCTATTGCTTCCAACCCCTCCAGCGCACAAGGACTTCAATTCCGCGCGAGAATCTCTTACATACGCGTTGATTGAATAATTGCTGACAACAGAGGAATGTAAATATGCATCTTAAACTCACACCAAATGCGTGAGAGTTGACACGTATGCCTTATAAATGAAAACTGGCCACACCTGATAATCTTGAGAGCTTTCGGAGTTTCTGTAATGGTAATTTAAATGAATGATTGAAAACAGGTCCTGACCAATCATTAATTTTAAGGGATTGTTTTGAGCCTCCCCTATCACCATTTCACCACCTGCCACTGATATATATATATATATGTATATACATATATATACAGTTGCAATCAAAATTATTCAACCCCCATTGCAAATTGGGTTTAATAGCAAAATTTACAAACTTTCAGCCGTTTGCGATGAACGGATTAAACAAGAACATTTTAAATATATATATTAGTATTTATGGCTGCACAGTTAGCATCCAGGTGAACTGAAATCATGAGACTTGCTCTTCCAAATCTTTACAGTGTGATATTTAATAAAGTTTGACTGGAACCCATAGTGTATAAAACCTACCAAAGCCTGTCAGAATTAGGCGCATTTATTTTGTTGTTTTGGATAACTATAAGTAGAGGCTTAGAGGTTCATATATAAGAGGAAAGTCCAACAGCCCAACAGAATCATATATTGGTACAATTACATTCTTGGGGGCATTAAAATCGTTCAAGATGAGGTTACTGCGTCTAAAAAAAGTATAAAGCCATCAGCATCACACACTCTGAAATATAACAGTGGCCTTTGGATATTTTTTATATTAAAAAAATACAAGCCAGTGAAAATAATAACATGAAAATGCACCAAGAGAAAAACTACTTCTGCTGAGGCTTGCTTTCTGGTTCCTGCTGATACTCACTATAGTATTTGCGGATTAATATGATCATAAAACCCAGAATAAGATGAAAACAGTATACTTGCTCTTTATCTGTGGTAAAGGGGCTCATTTTGATGACAAAAATCCTGGTCTGTGTTAAAGGTACTGGTTAGACTTACCCTGTACTTTGTGATAAAAGGGACAGTTTTGGTGAGATTAACCCCTTGCTCAAAAATAAGGGGTCTGGTTTTGGCAAGACCAACCCCTGCTCTCTGATCAAGGTGCTGGTGTAGCTTAGACTAAACCCTTCTCTATGATTGAGTGAATGGTTTGAGTTAGACGCCCCTAAGCTCCCTGATAATGGGGTTCATTTTAGCAAGACTAACCCCTACTCTGTAATAAAGAGGAAAGTTTTGGTAAGTTTAACCCATTTTCTCAGATAAAGCTGCTGATTTTTCTTAGACTGACTCCTTTTCTCTGATTAAGTGGCTAGTTACACTGAGACTGACTCCAGTTTTCAGATAAAGGGGTTGTTTTTAGTAAGACTAACTCCTGTTCTCTGATAAAAGTTTTTTCAGTTAAACTAACGCCAGCAGTCTGATTTTGGGGTTAGTTTTGGTTACTCCAAGCTCTGCTCTCTGAAAAAAAGGGCTGGTATTAGTTTGACCAATCACTGCTTTGCAGAGGGGCTGGTTTAAGCGAGCCTAACCTATGCTCTCTGATGAAGGCTAGTTTTTTTTTAAAGACAGTGCTTCACAAAACCTCCCCTTAAGCACCACTTGTCCTGCATGTTTTAGATCTCTCCCTACTCCAGCACATGTGATTCAAATGATCAGCTTGTTATCAACCCCCGTAAGCTGATAGATATTAAGTGGATCATTTGAATCACCTATGCTGGAGTAGGGAAAGATTTAAAACATTTAGGACAAGTGGTACTCCAAGAGAGTTTTGAGATGCACTGATTTAGAGTGACTAACTCTTGATCTCTGTTAAAGGATGGTTTAGTTCAGGGATGCTCATTCTTTTCCAGAATGAGCTGGTATGTGTACAGGCTTTCATTCTAACCAACCAGTCACACACCTGATTCTATGAATCAGCCCTTAAAGTTTTTGCCATCCACCTTTGATTAGTAGAATCAGGTGTGAAACTGCTTAGTTAGAATGAAGGCCTGCACCTACACTGGCCCATTTTGGAAAAAAAGTGAGTTTCCATGGTTTAGCTGGACTAACCTCTGCTTTCTGATAAATGATGGTTTTGGCAACACAGCTCTGTTTTAAAGGTGCTGGTTTTGGAGGCAGTAAGCAATTTTCTGTGACAAAGCAGCCGGTTTTAGTCAGACTAACCCCTGTTCTCTGATAAAGCAGCTGGTTTTGCTTTGATGGACACTTGCTCCCTGATAAAGGGCCTGGTTTTGCCATCTCCTGCTCTTTGATAAATGGCTAGTTTTATTTTTACTAGCCAGTGATCTGTGTTGACCCACAGTGATGTTCCTTCCAAAGTTCAGGTGAGCATGCACGCTGATTGCTCACAGCAGACTAATGGTCACAGATATGCTCAGATCCTGATCCTGGTGGCTTTTACTGCAATTTCCAGTGGTGAGAGAAATTTGCATTTCTCCCCAGAATTAATTACTCTGTGATTGGGGCTTGGTTTCATTCTGTATTTAGAAATTTGATGGAAGATACAGGCCAAGTAATTATATGCTTATTATACAGTTCCCAGTGCTTAATCATGTACTCCTCCGCTCAGCAACTTCGGTGGCAAGAGCAACCTCCAAATATCAATACTGAAGCTAGGCTCCAGCGGACAAGCGGTGCCTGATAATGTGTCAGGCTAGTACTCCAGCATGCAACCGAAAGAGTTCAACTTCAGATATTTTTTTTTTTTAAGCTCAGAACTGCATTTAAACCTGAAGAACCAACGGGAAAACGTGAGATGCATCCGCCATCTTGTGTAAGGAATCGGCAGGGGAATTGCGCAGTCAAACACTGTACATATGTATTTTATACGCCACTAGATAAAATGAAATGAAAAACTCTGGACTGGTGACACACATCAGCCTACAAGCACAACCACTATTTTAATAAATTATTATTCTGTTTAGGGGGGTTTGTTGTCAGGAAATTAAGCACTTGCGTCTTTGTAGTGCATTTTCTTCAGCTCTGGGGTAGGCCTAGTGTATGTCTAGAGGGATGGGGGGGATATTGTGCTGAAAATGTAATCTGTATGTAGCCCAGTGTTGTAATCTCAATATTTATTTACTTTATTCATTATACATAGATTTACTTTTATTAATTAATTGATAATCATTCATTAAAAATTTAAATTAAAAATAACTGTAAATATAAATAAAAGCTGTATATTTATATCCGAAAAAAAGTCACCCTGATGAAGGCCTGTATGGCCGTAACGCGTAGGTGCGCTTTTTAATCTTGCCGATGCATTAGCCATTTAATAAAGGCTTTTTACTTTTTTCCACTACCAGAGTGCCTTAGACTCTTTTTTTCGGATTTTTGTTACATTCTTTGCCCCATTCCAAAGAGCACCTGGTACAGTGATTTTGATTTTCTACCCAAGACGCGCTCCTTTTCCCGATTCATTCACTGTATATTTATATATTTACTTATAATAGCGAAATGGACTCTGTGTGCGTGCGTGTCCGGCCAATCAGTGCTTTTATATACTCAGTGCCATTAAAAACGCACAGGTGAGGTATGTACTGTATTTGCGGCAAATTGAAGAATCGATTGATTTTTATTGCTTTTCCAGTGAGGCACGAGAGGAAATAAGGAAAAGCGCATGGTATTGTAATCCTGATGCGCACCACGTGCACGCGCCAAGCACTTCAGCAATAACAAACATTGAGCTGTTCGTGATGTGTACAGTGACATTTGACTTGTTCTTTTTGGTGTGGTCAATAGCCTACATAAAGCCAACAAAAAAAACGAAAAATGCTACTGCATCAAGAAAATGGAACAGCTTGTAATGCAGGAGAGAGAAAAAGAGCCTTTGGCATGTTACGGGCAGATCTCAGCCGCTGAGAAGCGGTGCGTCATTTGCACTGTTACTGTTCAACAATCAGTCGGCTGTCTATCCGAGAATGGAACGCAGGCACTGTCACTGACCGATCCCGCTTAGGGCAGCCACAAGGGACTATGGCAGCTCAAGAGCGCCACATCTGGTTACAGCCTGTACATGACAGATTTCGGACAGCTACCAAAGCTGATCATGAGATGAGAGGTCCGAGACGATTGAGGGTGAGCGCAAGTACCGTTTGACGCCGTCTACAAGTACCGCGGCGCCGCCCCTACAGAAAACCCATTTTTTGCCCATCAACAGGAGTAGGAACTCTTCACTTCTGACTGTGGGCACCTGCCTCTGTGTAATTTTTGGCACTTTATTTCCCTGTTTCTGTCTGAGAATGGAAAACAGAAACTGTTTGACCGACCATGGTAAGGGCAGCCTATGTAAATGGGCAAAACTGGGTTTTCTGTAGGGCCTGTGTGCACGCATGTGTTGCTTACATAGACCTCAAACAGTACTTGCACTCACCCTCAATCGCCCTGGACCCCTAATTCATGATCAGTTTTTGTTGCTGTCTGAATCTGTCACGACAGGCTGTAACCAGGTGTGGCGCTCTTGAGCTGCCATCGCTCTTGTGGCTGCCCTAAGCGGGTCGGTCAGTGACAGTGCCTATTCTCGGGATAGACAGCCGACTGATTGTTGAAAGGTGACAGTGCAAATGACGCACCACCTTTCGGCGTCTGAGATCTGCCCGTAGCATGCCAAAGGCTCTTTTTCTCTCTCCTGTGTCACAAGCTGTTCCATTTTCTTGATGCAGTAGCATTTATCCTTTTTTTTGTTGGTTTTATGTAGGCTATTGACCACACCAAAAAGAACAAGTCAAGTGTCACGGTACACATCACTTAACAGCTCAATGTTTGTTATTACTGAAGTGCTTGGCGGCAGTGCCACGAAAAAGCGATCAGGATTAAAATACCACGCGCTTTTTCTTTTTTATTTCCTCTCGTGCCTCACTGGAAAAGCAATAAAAATCAATCGATTCTTCAATTTGCCTCAAATACAGTACAAACCTCACCTGTGTGTTTTTAATGGCACTGAGTATATTATAGTGAACAATGCACCATTATGATGTCATCACGTTGCTATGGTGTTTCCATAAAAACATCACGTGACCAAACCAATTCATCCACAAGAGTCCCGAATCCCAAGCCAATTCATCCACAAGAGTCCCAAATCCCAAGCCAATTCATCCACAAGAGTCCCGAATCCCAAGCCAATTCATCCACAAGAGTCCTGAATCCAAAAAAACAGATGCCAGGCCACAAGAGAATCAGTGGAAAACCGTGTGGAGCGGATATTTGCCATTCAGCATAATTATGTATTTTGGGTCAAGGAAAACCCTCGCGAAAACGGCAAGTTAAATGCTGAAGGAATGAGAGCTAAGAGAGCCCGCAAGAGAAAGCGTCTCAGCCAATGACACATCCCCGAAAGACTTCAGCGCCACATTGCAAATGCTGAAAGAGATAGAACCTGAAGAGCAACTGAAACTACTTCTAGAACCCGTGGATCCCCACGGGCAATGTGCTAGTTTATATTTATATTCATTTATATAAATGGATGAACACCTTCATCTATGTAAAAAAAAAAAGGCAATCATGAAAACGACGACTTTCAGTAATGGTACGTAGATTGAAGCAAAAAGCAAGTTTTTGATTTTTAACTTATTTCGCACAGTACTTTCAACTTGCTGACTATTCAAAGTACTAAGCAATAACTAAGGAAAACATCAGCATCAAGTTCACTGTTGGGTCTGTTTTTCACATACGTACATGCTTTATATGCTCATATACAAACTTCACCCAGGTTAATATACCCTTAGAATCTTCATGTAAAAATTAACATAATCTGTGTTCCACCTCTAAACTACCTTGGTCCAAGGTTTCTCACAGTTCCATGCAAGACACTATCCTTCGGAAAGATGGCAAACACGAATCTCGCCAAAACTGGTCTCATGTCCACTCTAGTGTTTTCTTTAGCAAACCTTGCAAGTGTTACAGCTGTACCAAAAAGCTGTAAAATCCACTAATAAAGTAGGTGCAGTGGGGCACAGGAAACAAGAGTCTTGCTTCTTCTGCTGTTTTATGTCACTGTACTGGTTGAAAGGATCAATTTCCATGTTGATATAGAATTAGTATCTGTCACTCATTATTACCCATTGCGGGGGTGCTTTACATCTGAATCATGCTTTACCTTTATTAATAATGCATGATAATATCCCTTGCATTGGCTTCCCATCTACTCTGTAAGCCAGGGGTGGCCAACCTTATCCAGAAAGGGCCAGTGTGGGTGCTGGTTTTTGTTAGAGCCCAACACTAACACACCTGATTCTACCCACCAAGGTCCTGATTGAAACCCAGGATTAGTTAATTAGTGGAATCAGGTGCAGTAGCACTGCTGGCTACGACAAAAACCTGCACCCACACCAACCCTTTACGGATAAGATTGGACACCCCTGCTGTAAGCGATACGGCAGAGACTAGCAAAGCCTCAGCATCATTAAATTGGTCCTGGAGTGCCGCAGTGTCTGCTGATTTTTGGTTACTCAGCACTTGATTGATGGATTAAAGTAGTTGATTACTCACTTAACTGATCTCACCTGGTGTCTCAGGTTTAATTTGGTAATAATGAGCCAATTAAGCAATTAGCAGGAACAACCCACAAGACTCCAAGAGCCAATTAAGCAGACTTGCAGGTTGTGACAGCAATCTACGTGTTAACCAAGATTTGTCAATGTGGTTGGATATTTAGCGTAGTTGTAATGCGGACAAAGCAGAAGAACAGAGTACAGATAAAAGTTTATAGAGCAGGGGTGGATAACGCTGGTCCTGTAGAGCCAGAGGGTGTGCTGAGTTTGGTTTTCTCCACCCCATTTAAACCTAAGGCACCAGGTGAGATAAGTGAAGTGTGTAATCAACTGCTTTGATTCATCAATCAAGTGCTGAGTAACATTAAAAACCAGCAGACACTGCGGCTCTCCGGGACCAGGGCTGGCCACCCCTGATTTAGACATTGCCTTCTGTATCGGTCCGGTTTGCCTTTTGACTTACGATTCTCACCTTGCCCTTTCTTGGTTTGTTTATGGCGCTTTTCTGCTACGTGGTACCGGCTGTACTCTACTTGCCTTTTTTGCATTGCCATTAGGAAAAAATACCTAGTACTTGGTACCTGGTACCACCTTTTCTGGTACCTGCTCTCCTGGGGTTCCAAATGAAGCTGACCGGGTACTAGTAGGTACTAAAATGTGACGTGACAACACCGCAGCCTGCTGATTGGTCAGAGAGAATCGTCACTGCGAAAGACAATTCCGTAGTCGACCTCAGGACATCTCATTCGAGTTGACTAGTCCCAAGATTAGCATAGTTATTATGATCACTACAATAAAGGGCAAATTCAAATTGTCGCTGGGAAACTGGCCTCACATGCCATCATTGAAGAAGGTCTTCAAATTGTGGTGTTTTTGAAACTTGTATCGTTTTTGGCAACTTGTTCAATATACTGTGCGTTGCCTTACCTTTCGAACACAGTTTTGCTTGTTCACCAAAGCTGCTCCATTCATGGAGTGCGTTTCTCTTTGTCTGTGACCCCGTTCCTGGCGAAATTAAGTGACGGTGTTGTTTCCAGTTCTGTTCCCCTAACTAATTATGTGATGCTACCCCTATTTTAAGAAAATCGCGCAGAAAAATAATTTTACAGGTGTTGACGAATCATTTTGCTCTTAAAGTTATCACAGATGAGATGATGCATCACAAAGTGATGAAGTCTGATTCTCTGCCATCTCCTGCAATTTGCCCATTTGCAACGTGGACCTCTGTTCTACGATGATCACTTAATTACCTCATGCTTTAACAATCTGTTTGTTTTGCCGTCAGATTCAGAGTGAAATGTACATTCGCTGTCTATGTCTTTTACGGATATCATTGCTTTGTGTTGTTCGGTGGTACCAATTCAATGTGCAACTAAATAGGACACAACACAAGCTGCCATCCCTATGCATCAGGACAATGTCAAACAGAAAATACAATTCAACACTTGCAGGACTTTAGTGCCAAAACATGGTGACGGTCGTGCACGTCCCCTGATTTGAACACATAAATTTTTGTGTGTGTGGTTTTTTTTTTTTTTTTTTTTTGCTTTGACTCGGACCTCATTAAAGGCATACTTTTTTTTGGATTTCCATCTCTTGCGTGTGGTTCCTGAATGCTACGTCACACTCATAGCATGGAGATCTTGCATCTGCAAACCCCAAAACAGAAGATATACAAGTCCTATGAAAAAGGACCCTTGTTGTGTTTCCAGTCTCAGTAAAAGTCTGTTTTATATTCCATATCTGTTGCAGGAGAAAGACATTTTTGTCCCCAGGTCTCAAGTTTCCAAGTCCGAAAGAATTGAATGATTTGGAGTGACGGTGAGCATGCGTCTGTCTGTTTGTGTACACATTTGTGTTTTCTCATCCCAGTTGCTTCAGTGCCAAGTAGACTTGAAAAAATAAAAGTCAAAATTATTCCAATATGAAAACAGACATTTTGACGGCGTATTTTTTAAAATTGAGGAGTTAAAAAGGCCACTTTTGAATGCACTGAAGACCGGTTTTGCAATTCATGCCTTGAAACTGCTACAATGTAAATTCTGTGAATTTTAATTATTTTCCATTAATTTCCATTTGGGTACTTTTGTTTGCTATATATTTTATTTATTTTTGAAACAGGTATTAAACTTCAGGATTGCTGTTGCACTGAAGTCTTTTTCCCCCGCATGGATTTGCTAACCAGAGTCACCTGCTGAGAAGGTTCCCAGATCAATCACTGACATTAAATCAGGAAATGAGTTCTGAAGTAGAAAACAAACCTTGAGCTGCAAGCCTTAAGGCCAAGTTTAGAATCAACGTATTCACCTGTTTTTAATTACCACTGTTGGGTCTCATCATTTTATAATATTCTCATGATTGTTGTCCTCCTAGACCAGTCATTCCTAAACTCGGTCTTGGGGTCCCACTGTGTATAAAGATTTTGGTTCCAAGCACATTTGCAATCACAGAATTTAAGCAAGCTGTTCATTTGTTTTAATTATGTGGATTTATGTTTAAAGCAGTTTTTTATCTTCTAAAGCAGGGCTGCCAAAATTTGGTGAAAGTAGGGTGGAAAACCAGCTGTTCTCGGGCCTTGAGGACCGTGATTTGCGGAGCCCTGCATTAAAACCATATTTTGAGAGATATCTATTCCTGCCTTGAAGAACAGAAGTTCTATATAAACATTGAGCTATATTAGAAACAACTGCATAAAATGTGAAAAATAACCAATCAAGGTAAACAATCAATCAGTAAAACCATGAACACATGGTTGGAAAAAAGGAAAAATTATTCAGCAAGCAACTGATAGACTCAAACCTGTTTTGTGTCATGTTAATGTTAAGTTCAAGCTAATTATTTTGAAAGAACTCTAAACTCCTGAGTTCGGCAACCATATTTGGACTTTCCCAGTTTTCTCAGTGTCTAATTTGATCTCAGGCTCTAATGCTGCGAAATTGTCACTGTAGAAAAGTAAACCCAGTGGGCCCTATTTTGATGACCAAAATGCAGACGCTAGACACAAGTGATAACTGAATCACAGATCAAAACTGGGTGCGCTTAACATCATTCTGATAATTTTGTGATGCAAGGAAATAGCACAACTATGAAACTGTAGTCAAAATGTTTGGTGACAAGGTGATTCCATATTTTTCCTCAACATTAAGTGATTCTATATTTTTGATCAACTTGATTGAAAAATAATGCCATCCATAAAATTCATTTAATCTAATTTCTTTGAGGTGTGTTTAATGAACCCTGAATGTTAAGCTTATCATCAAAAAAAAGTTCTGTGTCATATCTGCAATTCGTTAATTTGCTATGAAGTAAACAAGCTGGATAAACATCCTCTGAGTGTAAGGATTCTATAATTTTTGGCAGGAGTCGTATAGTTATCTCTTTAGAGTTTTGTTTGCATTTCTCAAAATAAAAAGAACTCAGAAAAAGAGCTCTTTTTTCATTTCTAAATGGGTTCTTTGAGCCATGTGGTCAAATGAATGTCTATTCAAGACAGTTGTATCTAATTACAAGAAATAACAACTTACTCCTCTCCTGTTCTATATCTCAAAGGTCCATAGTCAGCTCTGTATACATTCATCAGCCATTACATTATGACCACCTGCCTAATATTGTGAAGGTCCCCTTTTTCAGCAATAACAGCCCTGACCCACCGAGGCATAGACTCCATCAAATCTATGAACCAACACATAAGCAGCAGATTCTTTAAGTCCTATAAGTTGCAAGGTGGTGCCTCCGTGGATCAGACTTGTTTGTCCAGCACATTTCATGGATGCTTGATTGGATTGAGATCTGGGGAATCTGGGGGCCAAGTCAACACCCTGAACTCAATGCTGTGTTCATCAAACCATTCCTGAACTATTTTTGCAGTGTGACAGGGCGCATTATTCGGCAGAAAGAGGCCACTGCCATTAGGGGATACCGTTCCCATTGAGGGGTGTACCTGGTCTGTAACAATGTTTGGGTAGGTGGTAGGGGTGTAACGAATCAAAAAACTCACAGTTTGGGGCACCCCAGTGGCTCATCGGTCTAAGCGCGCGTACCATAAAGGCTGTGTCCTTCCCGCAGCGACCTGGGTTCGATTCCGGTTCAGGTCATTTGCTGTATGTCTTCCCCCATTCTTCTCCCCAACCTTCCTGTCTCTCTACACTGTAAAATGTCAAATTAAGGAAAAATTCCCAAAAAAATAATCTTTAAAAAAAAAAAAAACTCATGGTTCAGATCGTATCACGGATTTGAGTCACAGGTCGGATCACTTTTTGGATCAACACAAAAAAAAAAAAAAAAAGACCAGGCGCCCTTCACATGAACACGCACAACCCAAGGGTATGACAATATCACATCGCAAATATTTGAAAGTGTAGTAAGACCACCTGCTGGCATGGGGCGAACATGCAAGCTTTATCGCTTCCTTTCATTAACCCAATACGAACAGCTGCTGAAAGTACCAAACATCAGCGGTCATGTGAATTGCTTCCAGGAAAAAAAAAACTGAATTAAATGAGTATTTATTGTAGGCATGGGCAACGCTCTGCATAAACGCTAATTGAATACGTAACAGCTGAACTGGGGCGGTAAACAAGCCTCAGAAAACATAAAAAAAATGATGTGAATACCATTTTCATGCAAAAAGAACACCATGGTTTGATTAAAACCGACCTTTTCAATAGGATACCCGCATTTCATACACGAACTCTGCGTATTACGGTCAATAACGCGATTTGAACAGAGCTATTATTCGCCCGTTGGATGAATGCGTGACCTCAATTTGCGCCATGTTTACAAACTTTCAAGTGCACGGCGTGGCAAAAATATCCATTTTGGAGGTAGATTTCAAATAGCCCGCGATGACATGATATCCCAGCTACGGCCCTGATTGAATTACAGCCATCTAATTTGAGAAATTACGAGTCTGTTCGTCTAGTCTAGACCTCCAGGGGATGTGAAATTAGTTCGACAGTTGTTGAAGTTCGTCGCGAGTTCGCCGTGACTTCTTCTCAACAATATCAAGAAAGGTGAGTATATTTTTACTTTAAACCTACATAGTTAGTTGACAGAATATCCTGTGACCCTATTTGTGAAGTTTCAGTAAAATATACCAAGGAATAAACCAGCGCCAGGTGTTCAAAACCTACCAGTGTTCTGACAAATTTTGCTACCTATGCCACCTCGCGAACACCGGTCACAAGATTCATTCACTTATACCCTTCAATTCGAGACTGCGAGGATGGAAATCTGAATAATCAATTAGGAAAAATTCTCGGCTCTCGGTAATTCTACATTGTACACTGATTAAGCATTGAACTCTGCATAAGTCGAACTGTTTTAATATTTGTTGATGACATTGCTTCGGCTTCCTGGAAGCAAGTATGCACAAATCTGCTGCCCTGTGAGCATTTCAGGTTCGATATACTGAGTAATAACACCGCGAAAACCTAAACTGGCCCGTCATTCTGCCGAATAGTCTTACTAAACTAGTTAATCGTCTGATTGCTAATCAAGCAAAGGGGAGGTTTCTGCCTCGCCAAACTAACCTCCGACTGCACATCACTGTGTTTTACTATGAATTATTCACAGTAGCTCATTGAAACTATCATGGGAGGAGGGTATATGGACATTATAAAAACAGTGTAAGTTTTTTTTTTTTTTAAATCACCACGGGTTATTGAAGGGGGAACGTTTCGTAGCAGTGGGAGGGCAAACAACTGCCGGCATCAGCGACTTCACTGCATTTTATACAGTAATGGGCGAGTAGCGTTAATGTTTGCCCTCCCACCGATAATTTTGACATTTTTGCAGGCCATTGATCCAAAAAAAAAACTTCACAGGCAACCCATTCATACCATTTTTTAATATCAATGCAAAACCTAATGTTTGTTGAACATAATTGGGTGAAATTCAATGCATTTTCCATTAAAAAAGGGCCTAGGGGGCGCTGCTGTACTTCAGAAAAGGGGTTGATGACTTTAGCATCAATTATTTCTGTTAGGGTACCCTAATGGATAATTTGGCCAGGTTTATTTCTGAGTAGACTGCATTTTCGAAAAATGCCCTCAGGCTTCACCCCCAATTTTCACAATGGGTTTTGTTGATAAATGCGAAATCAGCCATTTTTGGGACCCTGTGGCTCTGAGACCCTTTCCTGTAAAGGCGTTGGACTTGTGGCAAACTCTTCGTCTGTGTCTTCTGTACTTACCTGCAAAAAATCATTAGAAAATAATAAAAACTTTTTTTCTCAGCAACTCAAGAAATGTTGTCATTTTATTCATTTGTATGGCCCATGCCTATTTATTGGTGCCATGTTGAACCGAGCTTAGCTGAGGTCTGCAGAATCATCGTCTTTTAACAAATTACTCTCTTCCTGTTCCCGTTTATTTTGCACGATTAGCAATAAAACGGTTAATCTGCTTAATTTATTCAAATCTGTAGATAGCCCAATTAAGATGGCCTGCTTTTGTTGCATTTATAAACTTAAATAGTCATTGAAGAGCACAGATTTGCATGAATGCGATTCAAGTATTTTTTTTCCAGCAGTGCAACCTAATTTATTTTAAGATTGCACTTCATCAAAATGTTTCCAAAAGAATAGGCTACTTTCGCGGGGAAGCGCAGCTGCATACTATGCCGCAAAGGGATAATGATGTAGGTTTTTAAATTACTAACGCTCTTGCATCAAGGCGTTGGTAATTGAATAATTTAGTAAATTGGTTCTTAGTGCATTGTGAAAGTTTACCTTACGGTATGCATTTAAAGTCAATTCAAATGCAAGCTATGCATCAAACTTTCATGTTGTCAAAATCATTTATGGGGTCTTTATGGTCCGGCTTCTGGGAAAGTTGTACGGAGGCTACAATATGAGATTGTATGAACTGCAATTATCCAGTTAATCATAAACAAAATCTAAACCTTATCTAAACGACATCTTCAGCCGCATTTGCTACTTAATATTCTACTAGAATGTAATATTTCCAGAAAATTCCGTTAATTGCTGTTTATGCAATCTTACAGCGCTCCACTGACGCAAAGCTTCATGTCTTAATCATCAGTGGTAATTGGTAAAGTATCTTATCAGTAGCCTACGTGCTCAGTTATTTAATTCAACTAACTGTCCCTTTCTAAATTAGAAACAGGTTGAGGGTTAACCTGCATTATGGTAATGTCACTGGCTGTAGACAGTTTTATTTTTACCTAAGCAAACTTAACACTCGGACCTCAGTCGGCAAAACCGCATTTAATAGAAATTTTTCTTAGGCGTATCAAGCAGGACACAGACAGAAAAAAATATATGCCATTTTGTGAGCTACATGAATTCAGAAGCTTCTAAAGACATTGCCGTTTTATGTCACAATTAACGCGGATGGGGAAACGCTTGATAATTGCAATGAACAATGCAAGATGAGGGAAGCGGGACAGTGATTCTCGCATCTAAACGAATTAACACCAAGTTGCTCATTGGGAAACGTAAATGGGAACAGGTTTGTAGAAGGTATGGTGAAAGCAGAGCTACGTAATCCTCCGATGGCAAGTCCAGGGCGCAAGAGTTTAAAAATCAGCTAAAACACTACGATGAGAGATGGAGTTTGGACATGGATTTTTTGTAATTCTTTAGATTATTAGCATTCTTTCAATTTAACATTGTAGCGCAGTTACATCTGTCAGCTCTTCTCTATCGCTTCATAATCATTATTGGCAACAGGCTAAATTGCTTTATTGTCATTTAGGCTCATTATACGGGAGTAGATTTAAGGTTGGCCAGTTGAGCCTTAAAAGGTGATGGAAGCTGCCCAACCTCGCTGACAATTAGAGGAGTTCTAATCTGAATTATCTTCCTGGAAGCACTTCAAATGATTGTCGTTTATTTCAGACCGCTTGTATGTTTCAAGAAGAAATGGGACGCAAATGTGTACACACACCCCGTAGTAGTTGTCTCATTTGGCTTTACGATCATCGCGATTCGATAGCATCACACCCCTAGCATAACCTTTTTTTTTTTTCATCAAACAATCCGCGGATCGTGTGCGCACCGAACCATGAAGAGGGATCCGTACAGGTTACGGATCAACGATGATCCGTTCCACCACTAGTAGGTGGTACATATCAAAGTAGCAGCCACATGAATGGCAGGACCCGAGGTTTCCCAGAAGAGCATTGCCTAAAGCATCACACTATCTCTGCCAGCTTGAGTTCTTCCCATAGTGCATCCTGTTGCCATGTCTTCTCCAGGCAGGTGATGCACATGCTCTGAGCCATCCACATGATGCAAAAGAAAACATGATTCATCAGACCAAGCGACCCTCTTCCATAGCTCCGTGGTCCAGTTCTGATGCTCACTTGCCCATTGTAGGCACTTTCAGCAATGAACAGGGGTCAACATGGGAACCTGACCAGTCTGCGGCTACACAGCCCCATACACAACTGGCGATGCACTCCGTATTCTTGACTCCTTTCTATTAGAACCAGCATTAATGTTTACAGCAATTTGAGCTACAATAGCTCCTGTTTTTTTTCTTTTTTCGGACCACAGGACCAGCCTTCACCCGCCACGTGCACCATTGAGCCGTGGCCGCCCATGACCCTGTCGTCAGTTCACTGGTTTTCCTTTCTTGGACCACTTTTGGTAGGTACTCACCATTGCGCACCAGAAACACCCCACAAGAGCAGCAGTATAGGAGACGCTCTGACCCAGCAGTTCAGCCATCACAATTTGGCCCTTGTCAAAGTTGCTCACATCCTTATGTTCACTTCCTGCCTAATTTATCCCATCCACTGACAGGGGCCATTATAATGAGATGATCAATGATATACACTTCACCTGTCTGTGGTCATAATGTTATGGCTGATCTGTGAATGTTATACATGTTCTGCAGAGTTTAGGGATTAAAACAGTTCGCCCCGAAGCCTGGGTGACATACCTTCCACATGGATGGAACTAAAACTGGGTTAATTTGCCTTACATCTGAATAAAGAAGATGATAAAATTATTTTAAAGCAATAAAACTTATAGATTATGAGGCAACATAAGGGAATAGATATCTCAACACCATTAACCCCTTTATGCAGAGGCCAAACCTAGCTATTTATGTGTTACCTTATTAAAAGCTTTATAATTCAAGATTGCAGCTTCACAGAGAGGAATGGAATGGCTCCACTGAGTCAAGACACTTGAAGTGTTTAGAATTACATCGTATTTCAGTTTATTTTTATGATTTTGGTGGAGAAAAAGGGCTACAAACATAAAAAATCATCATGAAAATTCAGCATTGAAGTTGTAAAAAAAATAATAATAATAATACTGAGAACTGAAAAATGGCTGGTTGTTAAAACTATTCATTTCTGGAATCATACACTCCTTGACCACACGTATAATTCAGCTGAGAATTAAATACGAAATTACCTACTCTCTAGAAGCCAAATAAGACAGCTATCCAGGTGGCTCCTCAAAGTCTAAGATCCCTCAAAATAATGCACTGTCAAATCATAAAATAACAACATATTTAACACAATCAACTTTTGACGCATGAAATTCAATATGTATTAAAGCTGCAAGCAGCTGTGATCGGGTCCTCGCACTCACGTGCAACCACAGGGGGCCTGGGGCACGCAAGTGCCGCATTGTGAAGCGAGAGAAAAAAATTGGAAGCAGCGAAGAAACGCAGTGTTTCACTCATCCACTAGATGACGCTACGAGCGTAACCAGATATGGGCAGGTGCGTTCAGGGGGGGACCCTCATCACACATGTCAAGTTTCGAGCAAATCGGACAATGCGCGACGGATTTATAACAAGTTGATATTCCGTGGCAAAGGATTGAAAGTTGCCGCCGCCGCCACAGGCAGCCTGCAACATGACATGACACATGTGTCACTGTGCAGATTCATCAACTTGATCATCATGTGGCCAAAAAATGTAGTTGTTCAGGTCAGGAGTTTGGGGATGGTATTTGTCAATGTAAAATATGGCATTTCCTGTTTCCACAAGGGGGCGCCATGAGCAAGAGTGACTATGAGAATATAAAGGCATTCAGGGTGGGGCACTTGTCATGTACAGAAGTTTTGAAGCAGTTAGGATGAAGTATGTGGGAGAGAGAGCTGTTTTAATATGCAAGGCAAATCATCAAAAATGGTGGCGCCATAGTGGCCATGGCCATCGACGTAGAGAAAAGCTTTTAATAACTTTTGATCACAAAGGTCTTAAAATGATGTTCATTAAATCTGAAGTTGATTGGACGAAATCTGTAGGAGAAGTTCATTAAAATACACGGTGTGGAATGGCCACCGTAATCAAAAATCAAAATCAAAATCGCGGACTTCCTGTTGGGGTTGGACCATGACGTCAAGAGACTTTTTTGTGCATCAGGACAACTTCTACATGCATACCAATTTTCATTCAGCAACTCCAAAAAAGCCCTAGGGGGAGCGGTTTTAGAAAATTTCAAGGGGGCGCTATAGAGTCATTTTGCCCCCCCATGGGCAACACCCCTATCATATGTAAGGACTCGCCATTCTTAACGTGTGTATTAATTTTCATGAGGTTATGACTTTGTTAAAGCCATGAAAAAGCCAAACGTAATTTGATGGCAAAGGATCAATAGTCGGCACTTCGGCAGATGGACGCCATTGCTCGTAGCTTCCCAGCGTTCATTATGTAGCCTCACCAACTTGTTCTGCAAGTCTTAGAAGTGGAATAAAGTTGGTGAGGTCAACTATGTTGAATCAGTACATACATAGTAGAGTAAAAAAAGGTCACTTCCTGTTACCAACGAGGGGCGCTATGAGTAAGGGGGTATATTAATATATGGGGGCATTCAGGGCAGAGCCATGGTCATGTCTATGAAATTTGAAGCTGTTACGATAAAGTATGTGGGCATGAGAGCCGTTGGAAAATGAATGGCAAAATGACGAAAAGTCGCCAAAGTTTGTCACGCCGTAGCAGCCACGCCGTTTGACCTACAGACATTCTTTGGACAATTTTTCATAAGCATGGTTTCTTGATGATCTGTATCAAATGGGAAGTCGTTTGGGCAAAATCCCTAGGAGGAGTTTGCTAAAATACGAGGTGAGGAAATCGCCGATAATCAAAAATGAAAATCAAAATGGCCGACTTCCTGTTTGGTGTAGACAATGGCTGCCAGAGGCTGTTTTGTGCGTCAGGACTAATTTTACATGCGTAACACTTTTCATCCACAAACTCAAAAAAAAGCCCTATGAGGAGGGCTTTTAGAAAATTTCAAGGGGGCGCTATAGAATCTTTCCCCCCCCCCCATGGGAAACACCCCTATCATATGTAAGTTCTCGCCATTTTTGACGTGTGTATCAATTTTCATGAGGTTATGACTTTGTTAAAAGCATGAAAAAGCTAAACGTAATTTGATGGCGAGGGATCAATAGTCACCATGCCGGCAGACGGGCGCCATTGCTCCTAGCTTCCCAGCGTTCATAGTGTAGCTTCATAAACTTGTTCTGCATGTCTTAGAAGAAGAATGAAGTTGGTGGGGTCAACTATGTTGGAACAGTACGTGATAGAGTAAAAAAGGTCACTTCCTGTTACCACCAGGGGGCGCTATGAGTAAGGCGGGATATTAAAATATGGGGGCATTCAGGGCAGAGCCATAATCATGCCCATGAAATTTTAAGCTGTTACGATAAAGTATGTGGGCGTGAGAGCCGTTGGAAAATGGATGGCAAAATTACGAAAAGTTGCCAAAGTTTGTCATGCCCTAGCAGTCATGCCATTTGACCTGCAGACATTCTTTACACAACTTTTGATCAGCATGGTTTTGAGATGATCTGTACCAAATGGGAAGTCATTTGGGCAAAATCCCTAGGAGGAGTTCATTAAAATACGAGGTGAGGAAATCGCCGATAATCAAAAATGAAAATCAAAATGGCCGACTTCCTGTTTGGTGTAGACAGTGGCTGCCAGACAATGGTGTAGACAATGGCTACTCTCCCCCATGCGATCTAACAGCGACAAAATAATGGGCTACATTCAGTACAGAAAAATAATTTAATTATAATTAGGTCTATGCACTGGCACTCGGCGACGGCATTTCAGAACTCAGTAACTTCAGTAAATGAAGGTAATTTTGTTGACCAGTACGTGGTTTTGTCCGTTTACATTTTCCAATTGGACAGCTGTCTATTTTTTACAGCAAGTTGCGTGACCGTGCTGCAAAAACAGGTATACGTACTTGTCGCTGAAATTACCTTCATTCGCAAAAGAGTTCTGAAATGCCGCTCTCACTGGAAAAAAAAAAAAATAATCGTTCCTGAGTGCCAGTGCATAGACCTAATTATAATTAAATTATTTTTCTATATTGAATGTAGCCCATTATTTTGTCGCTGTTAGATCGCATGGGGGAGAGAAGCCGTGTCTTCAATTGCCACTTGATTATTCTTTAATTGGAAAACGTGTTAATAAAGGAAAACCATCTAGAATTAGCCAGGACTAATTGTTGTCAATAAAGGGATGGATATTTGCCCCCGAATTTTCAGGTCTAGCGCTGGCCCTAATCTGCCATTACAAGTTATCTCGTAGCCGGCAGTCAACCGAGTTAAACTGTGTGCAAGCTCGGCTTGCTAGCGAATATTCAATAACTGATCCGGGTGTTCCATCTAGTGATAGAATATTGTAACTGCTTGCATAAATTTGCAGCTACACATCTGCACAAAGGGGTTAAAGAAATAATGGTACAGAAAGCAACACGTTTACAGTCAAACCTTTATGTCAAATGAGAATGTGCATCAACCGAGATGGCAGAAAACATTTGTCCATTTTCAAAAATTGATTAAGTGCAATCAGGAGGAATCAATGCAAAAAAAGGACGATTAAAATAAAAGTGACAGCCAAAACATGTGGCACTGATTTATCACTAGATTAACAACAAAACAGAAATCTGCACTATCAGTGGAATTTCTGAAATCACTATTCAAAACATTTGATTCTAGACAAGTAGCTAAATAATAATCAGGGTAACTGGTAGTTGTTCCCTATACATAAACTATCAGTTATAACCTACTTGGATTAAAACAGAGTTGAGCTTTAATCCACTGCATTAGGTGTTTCCAAGTCACTGTGGGCAACATAATATTGCATGCTGGTCTGTCAACCATTCCAGCTATTTTTCACTTCACTTGGCATCCTGGTGCAGTTCTCACAAGTGCACCTTCAAAAAGGTACTCTTTCAATCAGTGAACACACACATAAGTTGGTCACTGTTACCACGATGTAGACAAACTGACGTTCAGCTGTTAGCTTTCCGGAGACTGTTTGGCTTTCCCCATGGGTGCTCTGCATTCCCTGTGGGTGCCTGAGACTCCCACCCCTATGTAATTGGGGTCAATTATGGATAGAGGTTGGTTCACCAGGAAATCTGTTTTTTTGAAAAGATGTGGGCCGTTTCAACCATATACAAAACTCTTGGTATTAAAACTAGACGGAAGTTAAAGGGGACCTCTATTGGCCACCATGCCTCGAAGTTTTAGCGGACGGATAATATGCAAATAAGATCCATGTCAAAGATGGTAAAGGAACAAGAAACCGCACCCCAATATACCTCATGTGAGTGCCTCGCCTCTGCAGGAGACGAGCAGCAGGTCCTGAGTGTATGATTTCCTGTGGGAGAATTGAATGTAACGCTGGTTATAACCGATTCTTTTGCCCCATAGTCACTGAGGTAAAAATTGGACTTATTGTTCTCAAGCTTCTTATCTTTCAAACATTGTAATGCCAAAATGACATTTTTAAGACCGACAAATCAAGAGAAAATTAACTTTTTTGAGCCCTGTTTCTCAGCAGTGGCCTCGTAACATTTGGCAAAACAGAAATATGGTGCAGGAAACCAAGAAATAAAAGTTAAAACTGAAATTATTCTTGCCTTTCTTTGCTTTGTAATACAGTTATTGTCATTAAGGTTTAATTGTTTTCAGAGGGGCAAGGGAATATTATTAGATTGTTATGATCATATACTGGGTTGATAGCAGATATTAAACTGGCGGATAAAAACAAAAAAAAAGTAAGGCTCAAACATGAAATGTGTACTGTATCTTGCGTCTTTGTTTGTTGGTAATGCATGTTAAAAATGCCAAATCTTAGCACAGCAATAGGTAGTAATAACAGGAACACATGATCCATACCTTCCTTTCCCAAGGATGTAGAAGAGAATGAAATAAATAAGCAATTGTCATAGTTCGTGTCAGCCACAGAGGCTTGAATGAACTTGCTGGTGTCTTTTTGTGATGCCCTTCAAGCTAGCTAATGCCAGTTACAGTAAAATACATGAAGTTATTATGAGTGTAATGATTTCATTTAGCCTTAACCCCTTTGTGCAGATGTAGATGCCAGCAGACATAGAATAGTGTAACTCTATGGAGCTCTATCACCCAGAGCAGTTATTGAATATACACTAGCAAGCCGAGCTCGACCACGGTTTAGAATATGGACGAGTTCGGTCCCATCCCTGTTTTTCAGGAGTTGTATGAATTAAACGCCTCAGCTAAGCCAGATGTGCAAACTGTTCAATTTACTTGCCCATGGTATCAATCCAGCAATTAAAAAAAATGATCTCTTGCAACAGAAAAAATCGTTGTCCTCTATAGCAACCAGTTCAGCCAATGGTATCCTAATAAGTTGTTCAGAAAAATCTGTTTTCTGAAGCATAAATTTGACCTGGTATTGATACTGTCATTCTACTATCAATTATAGTCATCACAAATCAAAAACACGTAGTTCCCTACCGTGGATTTACGCGTAGATTCCTCCATAGAAGAATTCAGCGCTCCCTTATATCCTCCTAAGTACTTGTGTCGATAGCCAATCACACAATTATTTACTTAGGCTCATCTGCGTAAGGCACACTTATAGTTTACGCCCTTGTGAAACATCCTGGTAATGATGTGTTGATTGACATGTTTCTTATCCAATCCCAGGAAGTAGAAACTTTCCACAGTAACTGAAAGACATTGATTGGACAATCAGAACAGTATATAAACCTTAGCGTAACAGCAAGGTTGGTTGTATTCTCTTAACGTTGCACTTGATTGCACAGCTGAAAATGACACAATTTCAAAGGAAAAAAAGACTCACAAAACCGGCCTGAAGTGTTCAGTTGCAATCACTGGATTCAAATGAGATAAGGACTTGGTCAATGGGAATTATTCCAAATGAAACAGGACTGGAGGGCTCCTTCTACCTGATACATCTGTGTCTCTGGAAGAGGGATTCCTCTTTTGTTCATTTTATGAGTAAGTGCAATTTTATATATTTTTTTTACCTATGGGTAGCTGGCTAGCTGTTTTTATTCTCAGTTAACCATAGCCATGATGATCACAATGCTTGTTTACCACTTTGGTTAGTAAGAGTAACCGTTAGTCTTTGCTGATCATAGCTACCGCATGAGGTCGCATTTTTGGTTTTATCTGATAGTGGAATGTCTGTTGTGTTATAATATTTCAGATTTTAATGAGAAAGTGAGTTAAACTTGTTCCTTATAAGGTGTGGAAAGTGTTTATATAAGGTTGCGAGCTCAGAAGTGGGAACTGCTCGCTTTTCATTGCAGGGTGAATGTTCTGACCTTTAAATAAGCAGTTTCATTAAAGGGGACCTATTATGCTGATCCTTCTTTTAATACATGTTAGTAATGTTATAATGTTGGTTGTCCATGCTCAACCTCTGAAAAGTTTCTAAACATAAGATACAGGGGTTTTGCTGTAATCCAAGAACGTGATTTCGTGAGCGTGATTTCCTCTCTGAACAGCTCCTCCCGAGATCTTCACGAGATCTGGGCAAAGCCTGATGTCAGGTTGTGCCGTCCAATTAGTACAGACCTAGCCAGAGCCAACCACTGCGCTGGACCCGCCCACACTGGAAACTATTCTAGCAGGCACTAACAACGGCAGATCATACTATACTTAGTAGTGTCGGCACTTTTGGAAATACAAAAGAAGAACCGCAGATCATTTGAGGTGCAACTTTGTTAGTATCTCTCCCAAAGCTACTTGTCCGTTTACTTTTGGACGTGAAGAAAAACAAATATTTCTCTTCAAAAAGACGATGCCACCAGAAATCAGTGGGTAGCTTTTTTTGTTTGCTGGCAGCAAACAGCCACGGCCAAAGGGAACGTTAGCTGTTTGTGCTCAGCATTTCACCAAAGACAGCTTTGTCAATAAAGGATAATTCGACACAGGATAAGCGTTTCAGCTGCTTCTCAAACCTGAAGCAGCTGCATCGATCAAGCGCTCAGAGCCACAAGCTGTAAGTAACCATATAACAGCAAATAATGTAAGTGAAGCTAACGTGTTACGGGTGGCTAGCAGGACCGCTAGCGATAGTTAGCACTAACAACTGGCCTCAAATGCAGGCTTATATCTGAAGATAAAGCCTGTATCGGTCGCAACTGTCCGTGACTCACAGACACAGAAGCTGTAAGTTGCTTTTACTGCATAAGCCAACCTGACGTGATAGCCAGTTGATTGTGGCTGTAGCACAGCGGCTAGCGTAGCCAAGTTACTGTTGCTAATGTTTGTGTCCTAAATATGCAAGAGTGATATCAGGGGAAATTCTACAGAAGGTGTGTGAACATAAACCTCATTTGAAGCTAACTTTTAATACTTGTTTGTCATTTGGATGTTTGGTACGACTGTTCACAGTAACAGAACTTGCTGTCTGTAAAACCTGTATTGCAAGGGTTTGTCTCTGTGGTTATGACCGCTCGGTTACCAGCTACTGCATGTTAGTTTGCGTGCCGTGCTAATTAAAAATGCTCCTGGTTAACTTATATGCAGTAATTCTGATCGGTATGCTTGTGTTACTTCGGTAAGCATCAATGTGGCAGTTTCATCATAACGTTGCCCGATTGTAGCCACTACAGTTAGTGATCGCTTCACTGATCCATGACCGGGATCAGCCGGATACTTCACAAATGTCTGAGCAAGCTCTCTGGTGCTACCATGAAAGCAATGCGAAACGCAGAAGCTCTACCGGTTTACAAATGATTTCTCTGCACTACCGTGACATAATTTCATCCCCCTGCAGAAATTGTTGTGGCTAATAAAAAGCCGAAAAAGGGGGAGAATAAATAGGTAATTCTTTCCTGTAGAAGTGATCAATTCGCTAGCTCCACATAAGCGACTAGTCCGCGCTAACGGAACTTACGGTCTGCAAAACCTGTATTATGTTCATAACATAACCGAGCTCTCTCTAGCTGTCGCGTACTATCCATAAAGCTGCTTTCACATCAGACACCAAACGAATTTTTCACGCGCAAGATTACATTCAAAGTCATGACCGCTTATCAGCTACTGCATGTTAGTTTCGCGTGCTCTGCAAATTAAAAATGCTTCTGGTTAACTTATATGCAGCAATTATGATCGGTATGCTTGTGTTACTTCAGTAAGCATCAATGTGACAGTTTCATCATAACGTTGCCTGATTGTAGCCACTACAGTTGAAGCTAAACGGAGAGGTGCTGTATGTGTCTGCCGAATTGGGCTGCAGTTAGACCAGACGTAGATTTTGCAGAGCTTGGGGTGCGTTTTTGGGTGCTTATGAAATGATCACTTTACTTATCCATGACTGGGGTCAGCCTGATACATCTCCAATGTCTGGGCAAGCTCTCTGATGCTACCGGTGAAAGCAATAGGGAAGCGCACAGGCTATAATGTGTCCGGTATAACAAACGATTTCTTTGCATTGCCATCGATTGAATATTAAATTCTTTCCTGTAAAAGTGATCGATTTGCTAGCTCCACATAAGCAACGGTTCACGCAGACAGAACTTACGGTCTGTAAAACCTGTATTATGTTCATGACATAACCGGAGCTCTATCTAGCTCTCGCACACTATCCATAATGCGCCCATTTTCCGCGAGGAAAAGCTGGTCATTCCGAAGCAATAAGTAAACCATTACCACGGGCAATTTCCGAAAAGGCCGTTTAGCTTGGAGCTTTCGCCCCTCCGTCATATACCAGCGCGGAAGCTGTTCGTTTCTCCACGCTAACAACACACCACAGCGATGCACACGAACCAGCAGGTCCTAATACACACCGAAGCAGTCCATAAGCTGATGGTTCACTTTTAGCTGCTCCTCACTGTCCATGTTTCCCTCTAAACTCAGACCCACCGGATTTCTACGGTCTCCGGTCTACACTTGGGCATGTCGACCCGTTCTACAAATGTGTCTATATGGGGTGGATTCTAGCTTTCCCCGCATCCTAGCTATGAAGTAAAAAAACCGCTGTAACTCACCACTGTCGCTGTAGCAAACTGTAGCCGATAGCAAATTTGAGCTTGAGCTGCCAGATTTTAGCACTGCGTCCTCCACTTTCACCGCTGCGTTTGTTAGAACAAGTTCATTTCATTAGATCTATATTCAAGTATCAGGTTAGATTGCGGAATTTTCCCGCCGCTTCCTTATCAGATTGCAGACGTGTCTCGCGTTTCACTCTGGCGAGCCAGACCCGGAAAACTGCTTTCTGCAGCCTCGTCCCGCCCAACTCTGCCCTCCACAGAGTTGGCCAGTCAGAAGAAAGTGGGCACACGGGGAGTGGGGGCCATAGCGGAAGATCCACACCATTGAGGCCTTTCAGGCAGAGACTACAATGGACTACAAATGGGGTTTTTTGAGGATGGCAGTATGAGCTAAATAAGGACCCTGTTTGGGCTTTGAACGATCAGAAGTACTCTAGGGGAGTCCAAGATCAAAATATAACCTTGGAAATGTAGCATCCGAGGTACCCTTTAATGAGTATGTGTGCCGGCTTGTGGGACTACGAAGAAAAATTGACAAAATTCTAAACTTTATCATGGAGAAAAGGCATATTTTGTCTTTGGAGAGGTTACTGGTGACCAGTGATGTCCAGCTGCACCTATATTGATGAACTCATGCTAAATTCCACCAGAAAATCATTAATGCATATTGAATTTCAAATATCAAAAATTGATTTGTGTTAAATGTATGATTATTTTATGATTTGACAGTGCGCCATTTTGAAAGATCTTAAAGTTTTGGGAGCCACCTAGAGCTCTTTTTCTCTACCAAAATCATGAAAATAAACAAATATACAATGGAATTCTAAATGCTTGAAGTGTCGTCTCAGTTGAGCCATTCCCTTCCTCCCTGTGAAGCTGCAATCTTGAATTATAAAGCCTTAAATAAGGTAACACATATTTAGCCAGATTTGGCTTCTGCGCAAAGGGGTTAATTATACTGCAAAGTCACACGAAACTTCAACAATTTCCAGATCTGGCAAAATTACAGTGGAGGTTACTCAACAAACAAGAAAATCTCAATTCAGTAGAAATACAGTGGTAAATACATGGGCACGCAAATAAAAAAAAAAATCACATGCTCTAATACTTTGTTAAAGTGCCTTTAGCTTTCATTACGGCATGCATTTGCCATGGCATTGTTTCGGTAAGCTCATGCAGTGTCAAAACATTTATTTCTGTCCAGGACTGCATAAAATTTTTGCAAAGATCTTGTATTGATGATGGGAGAGTCAGACCGCTGCGCCAAGTCTTCTCCAGTACATCTGAAAGATTCTCAATGAGGTTTAGGTCTGGACCCAATTTGAGCCCAATGAATCCTGGCATTGTCATCTTGGAATATGCCCATGCCATCAGGGCAGGACAAAAATCCAATGATGGAAAAACCTGGTCATTCAGTATATTCAGGTAGTCAGGTAGTTTAGTTAGTTACCTTTGTATTAGTTATAGATGGTTAATTGTGTTGACCCCTTGTGTGTTATTTGATTTGGCCAAGTCGCTATACATGTTCCCTTGTGTCATTCTGGTTGTTCAGTTAACATCCGGTTTAGTTGCCATTATACTGAGTTCATTTATGTTTTTTGACCTGTTTTATAGGCCTAATAGTTAAACTCTTGCTTTGAAATTAATTTTGTAGTTTTGGGTAAATAAACCCCAGTTTTTATTTAAATCTCCTGTTTCCTCATTACCTTACTGCTTGGGCCCTAACACTGCAAAATTATTCTCAGTTAGACCTCGTCTTGATACTCACAATTCTTCATTGCGCTGTTCCCTTCCCCTCAATTATCCACTGCCCTAATCCACCTCCATAAACAAGTGGTAGACGTGTGCTCTATGGAATCGATAATGCTGGTAGATATTGACCCTACCTGTAGTTGGACTGGATAAAAAACAGGTGACAGTTAAACATTTGCAATACCAATTGTTAAATGAGGAGACCGCACCTCGGCAAAGTATATTTCAGTGGAAAGTAGAATTTTTTAAGTGTCTAAAACGCATAGTTTTATAAATTTTATTTTGGTAATGATCCAGTGCAACGCATTTTAAAACCGGCGAGTCTTCAAATCGGCGTCAATATCAGGGGGCTGACATTTTTACTTGGGGAATCTAAGGCTGCGTTTGGAATGCACACTTGTCCACTCGCTCACTCACTCTCTTTATATTGTTTTCAATGTAGAACATTCACTGCATAGTGCCCTATATAGTGGATGAGTGTACATCAAACGCCAGTGCCGCGGTGCTTGTGGCATCAGTTATTCTCTTTCGTGATGTCAGTTGTTCTCTTACCTTTCATCCGGGCCATGGGGTTGTTCAGAGGGCCTTCACTAAGCTCATTCTATACAGCTTGACTGCTCTCAAGCTGTTTTTATTTAAGTTGGCCTGATTAACAATCAAACAATTTATCGACTGACCGACCAAGACCAATACATGACCTATAATTAGAAATGATAATGAAAAGGTGAATACCTATTGCCTACATTTATATAATTGATAACTTTCGCTGACTTTGCAGCATTTATTTTCGCCGTCCTTAGGATTGTCACACAGATGTGCAACTTGCCTTACAGCGCCCTTTAGCCTTGACAACATTCAGAATATAGAACGGATTTTCGCAGCCTTGCAAACTGATTTATGCAAATCTGTGCTGCTTACCGAGCAACACAACCGCTGAAATTATAACCCCAATTCCGTAATAGTTGGGACAAAGTGTAAATTGTGAATAAAATCAAAATGCAATGACTTTCAGATCATGAGCCAATATGTTATTTACAGTAGAACATAGACAACATTTCAGATATTGAAACTGAGACATTTTACATTTTTATCCACAAAATGAGCTTCTTTCAAATTTTCTGGTTGCGACAGGTCTCAAAAAAGTTGCAACACAGGCAAAAAAGGGCTGAAAAAGCAATTAATATCTAAGAGAATCAGCTGAAAGAACATTTAGCAAGTAATTAAGTGAACTGGCATCAGGTGTGTAACATGATTGGCTATAAAAGGAATGTCTTAGAGAGGCTGAGTCTCTCAGAAGTAAAAATGGCCAGAGGCTGTCCAACCTGTGAAGGCTTGTGTAAAAAAAAATTGTGCAATACATTAAAAACAATGTTCCTCAACGTCAAATTGCAAAAGCTTTGAAGGTCTCATCATCGGCAGTGCATAACATCATCAAAAGATTCAGAGAAACTGGAAAAATCTCTGTGCGTAAGGGACAAGGCTGAAGACATTTACTGGCCACTGTAACTGAAGAGTTTCACCGCAAACCGCAAAGTTTGTGATTTACTGATTTTCATCTGCTTTTGCTGTTCAGTATTATCATTCAAATTTTGTTTGTATAAACAGTGCAAGCAATTATTGTTCCTATGAATAATCATTTCTGAAATTGGAAATATGTTTGTTATTTTTACACGGCCCTTCCTCAGCGAGTTGCGTCGTGATGGAATTTACCGTCAGATGGAGTAATCCGATGTGATACTAAATTTGATCCGCTACAGTTTAACGGTAGCACAACAGAAAACTATTTTCCGTGTATGTACGAAAGACTGCTGACTACTTTTGTGGTATCACTGCACAGAAGTTTGTCATTCAGTTCTGAACAGAATTATAAGATGGGCAGCTAAAGCCCCTAGAACGTTCTGATGCTTCGTCATTTTTCTGCAAAAAGATTGGAAGCTGAAGACCTTCAGAGAGCATCTTGAGAGCTTGTACCGTGAAATTGATACTAATTATGCATGCTCATTTCTTACATATTTTCATGATCATGTTTTTCTATTAAAGTGCGCGATAAATGCTTTACAATGCATAGGCCTACTCTGTTCGTTTCTTCATCTTTTCATGATCACGAGTCCATGACTAATCAAGCCAACTCTAAGCGTTCGATTTCATGCCCTGATCATGCTTTCTTAGTGAAGTCCTGCAATATTCACGTCAATGTAGGTTTCAATTTAATAATTTTAATATTATTTATTTGGCGGGGGGTTGGGCGGATGAGATATTCATGTCTGGTTCAGTTAAGTTACAATGAAAAATCCTTACGTAACAAGGGGATTTGGTGCTTCTGCAACTCTGAAAAGGAAGATGACAATACGTTTTTTTTAAATTATTTTGTATGATGTAATTTTAGAAAGCGAATCCTTGATTTTTTTTTTTTTTTACTAATATTTAAAGGAGAAATATGTAAGAACTGTATGTTGATTAATCATGAAATGGCCTTGATATATCACCAGACATTAAGGAATGATGTTAATTTCAAATACTTATATCACTGACAACAGTAGTCCAGCCAGAATATTCACATTACAAAAGCGAAGTTGCAGCCCACAACTAATGTTGATGTTGTCATTTTGTGTTTTGGCCTGTTGTGCTGCCCTCCGCCTATCTCCCAATCACGAAGTCAGTAGCATTTCGGTATCCAGGTTGCCAGTTACCACTGAGCTGCAGCTACCAGCGTTTCGGAGCACAAATGTCTGACGTTACTAAACCTAAAAGGCCTCGTTATGATTCCGAAATACGCCGTGACAAAGTCAGAAACAAAACACGGATCTGTATAGGACATGCCTTTGAAAGATGGAGACGGCTGAAAGCAGAGAAGAATTTGAAGACCGACGCCGAAGTTGCTAATTTTCTCCTGGACAGGTAAGATTCAGCTAAGTTTGGCCAACTTAGTTCTATTTAATGTAGGCACGGACATTTCAGATATTCTCTACAGTCGAATAACGTTATGTATGTTCGTTCATGGTACGTTAGTGCGTATGCAGGTGGGTCATCAAATTGACTAGGTCACAAATTGTTTGAGAAATAAAGGTAACCGTGGCTCTTCATTGCTAACTTTAGCAATGCATTATTAGAGTCCGTTTCTCTGGCATTATGCTGAGACGCTGTGGAAACCATTCCAACATTAGCACAGCCATTATGGCAACATGAAATGTAATAGAAGACCTGGGTGAAAGAAGTACTTGAGTCACATTTTCCAAAAAATGAGCTGACACTACTACCATAAAGTAGAGTGTCATGTGCATCATTTAAAGCCAAAAAATTCCAAATATAAGTACTCAAGTCCTCAATACTGATATACGGCCTTCCCTGAATCTACTGAATTTTTGTGCAAGAAATACTCAAGTCTTTGCAGAAGTACTCAAATCCTTGACGTCATCAGGAACAAGTGCCTAAGTCCATGACTGTCCAATCAGCTGCTAGTATGTGTCATGTGACAAGCATAGCAAAAATGACTGTTTGGCAATCAGAAAATGATTGAAACGGCATTTGTGTGGTAAAAGTACCAAAGTCCATGCATTTTATGGCAATAAGTACCGAAGTCCAGGCATTTTATGGGAAGAAGTACCAAAGTCCGAAACTGATTTTTCTTGTTTTTTAAGTAATAAAGCATTATTTTTCCACAAAAACGTGTCTGTCTACTTTGTATAACCCCTGGGACTAGCAGCAGGCACCACTGAATGTTATCTTTTAAAAAAAGTATCTGCAGCATGTTTTCAAAACTTTGACCCTTACAGCGGGCTGATAATTTCATGCCTTTCAACGCGATAGCCCGCCACAGCGGCCAAGTACACATCGACCCGTAGACCCGTCAGCCCGCTGCAGCGGTCATATTGACATTTTGTAAACACGCTGTTCTATCACGTGACCAGTGAGATTTTGCGTGACCGAGAACTCATTAATATTCAAGATGGATGCCGTGTCAGTGCCCTATCTGTTCCTCCTGCCTGATCGGTTCTGTGCATGCGCAATACCAGTACTGCGCAAGTGCAGAGAATTCCTGCCCGATTAGTACCACACATACGCAAACATTTTACTTGACGGCAGTCAACGACTTTTTTAAACTTTAACAACATAATAGTATACAAATTCGCTACAACACAAGGATATTTTAGGAAGATTATATTTTATCTCATGGTCCTTCAAGTAGCCAGCGACTTCTTTTTACTTTAACAACATAGTAGTATACAAATTCACAACAACAAAAGGACATTTTAGAGAGATTAGCCTATATTTTATTTCATGGTCCTTCATGTATAGATTTTTATTTGAATAGGCGTATTTTGCCACATTTTGCACAAAATCGCCTATGTTCATTACTTCAAGCGCAAGTCATGGCAAAAAAAGGAAACCAAGCGAAATCTTATGGAAGTGTTTACAGTATGGGTTGCTTTGCAGGAATTTGGGTATTTATACATAATTCATTTTTCCTATCCATAATTTAAACCATGTGGGCCAAAACCGCATATTAACGTAACCCTCCTTTGTCAATATGAATATGTGATCATACGTGTCCCTCAACTGACATTCAGCACATTGAGGTTGCATTTTCCAAATATCTTGCTCTTTAGGCATCCGGCGGAGGTTTTATTTTTTTCCCATTGCGATCTGAAAAGCAATGTCAAGTTATCCTTACAGCTTACGATGGAAAAGAAAACGGAGATTCGTGGATCGTCCGAAAATAAATGGATTTTTATATCGAGGGAGTGTGATTTATTTATTTTTTTCTTATGAGGGTACAGATATCCGGAATGCCTGAGTTTAAAATTGGCTATTAATTTATCTACATCATATATTATCAATAGGGTCGCCAACAACGCAACAAAATTTTAGGGGAGTCAATAACCGGAGAACTTAAATATTTTATGAAAAAAAAATTCGATCACACTTTTAAAAGCTACCCAAGTTTAAATTTAGGCTCCCCTATGCCGTTTTTTTTGTGGTATAGCCTATTGCATGCGGCAGCTGAACTGTATTTCATACTTTGATAATTAAATTTTGCGATTAATTCACGATTTACATGTGTGCCAATTCCCCGCAGATCATATTCCAACAGATCCAGCCGAGACCGTCATCAGAAACGAGCTTTGCTTCATATAGCCTAACGCAACTGAGGAAAGGACGTCTCATGTCTCTTGAAACATATGTCCTCGTTTCATCTGTTCTCTCTCCTGTTTCCTCCATGCATTCTCGGGGAACTGGGATGTAATTTAAGAGACTTGAGACGCTGACTATTTCGATCGCTTAACCAGCACTTGAATCGCCAATCCAACCGGTAAAGGGTTTAACTGTTGCGCATTCGTAGAACGCATCGGGCAGTGTCGTAAATTTGAGTTAAACAATGCACATGCGCAGAACGTTCGAGCCTGCGCAGAACCGATCGGGCAGGAGGTACAAATAGGGGACCCACATGCCCAAACAAACTTTCCAGCATGGTTACCGGAGTTTTGCGACTTTTTGTAACCACTTTTTTAAGCCAAAATAAAGGATTTTTTTAAACTGAAAATGCGTAAACATGAGCGATAATTCAGGATCCGGTGACGAACATTCTGAGGCTGATTTATCGGACGATTACGAGGAATTTACACAAAATATCACGGAAGAGGAACGCACTCGGATATGCAATACCTATTTTGCTGGAGATTCATCAGATGATGAAGAATTCTATGGTTTTGAGGCGGATTTGAACCAAAATGCACGCCAAAACTTGGGTGATATTTCCGGGTCTGATGATCAGCTGTCTGATGATGAGAATTTTGACGATTTGGGAGAATTTGATCTACATAATATTACCGAAGAGGAAAGAATACGAATTAGAAACACTTATTTTAATGATGATTCATCGGATGAGGAATTTTTGGGTTTTGAACCAGAGTATTCGCCACCGGATCGCTATGAATGGTCTACGGATTATACAGTGCGGAGTAAAAAACCTTTTGAAGAAAGATCAGGACCAACCAGGATTTTGGATGGCTCTTGTTCAGCGTTGGAGTTCTTTCAAATTTACTACTCGGATGAGATTTTTGAACACATTGTGACCTGTACAAATGCAAATGCAAAAAAAAAAAAGAAGGGATGATCCGGAACACAACAAGGGTGCATGGGAAGATGTGACTTCGGCAGAAATAAAACTTTATTATGGAGTCCTGTTGATTATGGATATTGTGAAACTTGACAGAGATGAACTGTACTGGAGAAACGATGAGAAGCATTATTTGCTGCGAACCAAAATAGCAGATATAATTACCAAGGACAGGTTTTTTCAAATCAGAAGGTATTTACACTTTTGTTTTGAAGAATCTTCACGTGCTGCACGGCCAGTTGATAAAATGTTCAAGGTCAGATTCATGTTGGATCACCTATGCAGGGCATTCAAAAGTGAATACATACCACATGAGTTTGTAAGTGTTGATGAATCAATGGTTCCCTTCAAGGGAAGACTGTCAATAAAACAATATATGAAGGACAAACCATGTAAGTTTGGAGTAAAATTTTGGATGGCAGCTGACGCAGTTTCTGCTTACTGCTGGAATTTTGATGTTTACGTGGGCAAGCAAGCCACAGAGATTGACTGAAACTTTGGCCTAAGTGCTCAAGTAGTAATTAATCTCACTGAAGACTTGGAACAAAAAGGCTACACAGTCTTTACTGATAATTTTTACACAAGTCCCTTGTTGGCTCACTTCCTTGAAACCAAAAGTATTTACCTCTGTGGCACAGTTAGAACAAATAGGCATGGTTTCCCAAAGGAATTAATCAAAACTGCTGCACAGACACGACGTTTACCGCGCGGACATTATGAGTGGCGACAGTGTGGACCGTTGATAGCTACATGTTGGAAAGATAACAAAATGGTTTACTTCCTGTCCACAGCACATGTGCCTCCAGTGGATGGACTGTCAGTGCCAAGACACAACAAAGATGGTTCAATCTCTGATATTCCTACCACACCTACTGTCGTTGAATATTCGAAGTACATGAACGGTGTTGACCGCAATGACCAAGTATGCAAAATCAACAAGTCCAAAAAAGCCATGCGGTGGTACCGCAAAATTGAAAGAAAACTTTTAGAATTGAGCATATACAATGCTTATGTTCTTGAAGGCACTGTCAAAGAACATACACCAGCTGGACGGCGAAAGCGTGATATGTTGTCTTTCAAATTGGACTTAGCCCATGCCCTCATTGGTGGCCAGCGGCTTAGAAAGCGAGCCGGACGGCCAAGATCTTCATCTTCCCAAGCACTGTTGCGCTTGGATAACTTAAGTCATCTGCCAGTTGGAGGGGAGGGGAAAGACCATGTCTGTGTAGTCCGCAATGAAAAACATCGAAGATATACCAGAACCCATCCTGGTATATCGTACCGTGACAATCCCTATAAAAGGTGTAAAATGTCCATGAAGTGTGAAAAATGTGACAAATATCTGTGCTGCTCTGTAAAAAAAACATGTTTCAAGGACGATCACACATACTTGCACTTGTAAACTCTCATAAATCCATGCACACTTATAACAAGACAATACAAACACTTATAAGTTGGAACAGTAAAATAACAAAACAAGAAGGTGCAGTTCGAGTATACTTTATTGACATTTGATGTTCTTTATTCATTTCATTGTGGGGTAAAACACCTCAAAGTATGTGAGTTCAAGATAAAAAATAAATATTTGTATGTTATAAAACATCAGCATGGACTAATTCTTGCATTGTAGCAAGGGAACAACCCCAGGAACTGGAAATATAAAAAAGACATAAATTACAAAAGTTCAAAATGTGAACGTTTACCTGTTACCTGTATTTGCACCTGTATATACAGGTAAATATTGCACCTGGTTGATGTGTAACATGCATATAATTAAAGATTGAGTTCTCACCTTTCAGAAAATGTATGGTTTTGTACCTTTATCTCTTTTCTTTACTTTATAATTGGCCCCTGAAATATATATGTCCGTTTTCTTTGTTTTTGCTAATTATATCCAGGGTTCAATGGTATAGCACACTGTGTAATACATGGGGCTGAAGGGTGTTACATTGTATCATTTACTTAGGGGCGAAAGAGTTAATATCTCAAAAGTGTTATTTTGTGACTAAAGTACTTCTTGCACCCAGGTCTTCAATTGAGACAGTACATTGGTCAAATGAGTCCTCATTCATTCTTTACGCATATTACAGAATGGACTTTTGTGGGCTATCCACACAGAAGAGTGACAAGCAAGTTGACCAATATGACCATTGCTAAAGTTTGTTAGTCATTAGTCTCGATCTTTTCTGAACTGAACTGAACTGAACTGAACACAACCCTGTCAGAGCAAATCATTGGTGATATTGAAACGTAGCCATGGTAGCTCCGTGTAGTAGACATTCTTGCAGGATCCGGCAACCTAGCAGGTGACCTCTCGTCTGGGGGAGAGGAGGAGGGGATACTGCGCTCTGCACTATTTTGAATGTGATTGCACGACCAGTTTTGGCCACAAACTTACATATTGCTCCTTTAAGGAGTAATATGGTTGTTTGCAAATTTTATTTGCCATTAGTAAATAAAAAATTTTACTTAATGATCAGAGTGAAAACACGTGTTATAGAGGCTAATTTGTACTGATATAAATACAGGTGTGCCTTGAGATTTTGGCTTGCCCTTTGGTGTGCCTTGGGCACAAAAGGTTGGACAACCACTGCGCTAAACAGTCGGAGCCTGTTGGCAGTGCAGGCTTCTATCTCCATCGCTGATCGGCGACGAGGATATATCGCTGTTAGCAGACAAACTTGCTTGGTGAAAAGCTGATTAATGCTGATGTCCAAGCATGCTTAACACTGGGATATTGCGTGTTGCTAAGGGCTGAATTCAGAACGTCAACTGACTTGTCAAAAATTATCTTCTCGCAATGGTGGTTCAAAAATGTGCAAGGTGGCGTTTTTTGCATTTTGCGATAGTTATGAGTAAATAAAATGATGCTGCTGTATCAAGCTGTATGTGTTGTGTATGAGTTTTCGGAAATTTAAGCTCCCTTTTATTGTGACTGTTCAGAAAAATTCGACAGGGCGCTTATTCTCAGCTATTGTAGAGTGTGTGTTTGCTTGCGTGTATGAGCGCACAAATGTGTGAGTTGTAGGGTTTAATCCCGGGAAACGGGATTCCCGGGATTTGACCTCCAAACCATTTCCCGTTTCCCGGGAAATAGAAAAACGGGAAACCGGGAAAAAACATTTTGAAAATATTTATAAGATAATGGAATATATTTCGAAAATATGTAGGCCAATTTTACTTTCTTAAAACATATTCAACAGCTGTGTGTGTGCATGCGTGCAGGGAAAGAGATTTAAATTAATCGAACTTATTTAAGTGCGTCCAAGCACAAAAATGGATCGAAATTCGCGTTAGACGCACTTAAGTGTGGCTAAGATGCACATTGCTCCAATGCCCACACTTATTTTAAGTGTGTCCAAAGGTAAAATTTTTTTCTTGGCCAAACTTAGGCTGTTTTAAGCGGTACATTCTAAAAACTGGAATGGTCATAAACTGGCGCAGCGAGTAATTTGGCCACACGTATGAGTGCGAATAACATCGGCCTTAATTAATTGATTAACAATCACAAAACGCCCTGAATTCAAACACTTCTGACCGTTAATGCAGTTAGTTAAGTAACTTGTGGCTCTATAATCTGAATTAGACTAACACAACACGATTTTTGACATCAGCTGTGAGTGGCAGCACTTCATAATAGCCTACTTCAAAATATTAAATAATAAGGACGCACTGCGCTGTCTGAGGGAGGGATCAAATGCGCGAGACGAGGTTCAGCAGTCCGCTCACTGCAACATTTAAAATCTCAGACAAAACTCCAGGTGAAAGCTCAAAACTACAAGAACACTGGATTCATTCTTTATGCATAACACTTCAGACAGAGATGCAACGGGCTTTGGTGAAATGGGGCTCTCGTTGAATAAAGAAAAATCTCCTGAATCCATCTGAAACCTCACACCCAGTGAGTGGATCGTTTTATAACTTTGCCTTTTTAACTTTGAGTGATCGCTGACTTTATTTAGCCGACAGTCTTGACACCGCAGCACACACCGTGCCGGCCACCCACAGCGTCTGAATGCGAGCAGGTTATGGAATCTATCTGAGCTCAAAACCATGACCATGAAAGCACCAAACTACTTGCCTTAACGAATTTCGTTCGTTTATAATATGAAGAATTGTAAAATATAATTTCCATGAGGCTGTTCAGTCAGACAGCGACAGATCACAGGCGTTTTCTCCCTCTCATCTGCAGCGAACGTCAAGCTGCATGCGGCTAGCGCAGTTTATATTGCTATAATATTGATTAATGTTGAAATTACATTTTTGTGCCTCAATAATTATATATACCACCAGATAATACATTAAATCAGTTATGTTTGGGACCCACGTGTCTCTTTGTTAAGTATGGTGTTTCCTGAACTATGACCAATTTTATATAACGGTGGTCAAAATTATACCTTAAAAACAAGTTAATTTCCCGGGATTCCCGGGAAAATGTGCTTCTTTTCCCGGGAAAGAAAATGTCTCATTTTCGGGAAAAATATTAATCCCTAGTGAGTTGTGTGTCAGAGAGATGTATATTGTCCTACTGATAGCCGGTCTTTATTCTTTTTGGTGACGCAATTTCTGTATAATTTTATTGAATATATGCAAGCCTCTCTATGATAAAAGTATTTTGTGCAATAATAGTCATGAATTGAAACTGCAGTTGCAAGTGATTGTTGATGCATTATTGCATAGAAAGTAAGCAGGGCTGATGTTGCGCAGATGGGACAGGTCAGTAGTGTGATTGTGATGGTACTTGGCGCGGCAATGATGGGGGGGGCTTGAAAAAGTGGTAGCCCCGGGGCCCATGGTTCTTTAATGCGGCCCTGCCAATAGGGAAACTGCGAGAGGTTTAGGTTATTAAGCATTTAAAGGTGAGGTTTTCGAAGATCAAATTCAAAATCAGAAGATTCCCCAAGTATAAATGTCTGCCCCCTGATATTGAAGCCAATTTGAAAACTTGCTGGTTTAAAAATGCGTCGCACTGGATCATTATCAAATTAAAATATACGTTTTAGACACTTCAAGAATTCTACTTTCCGCTGAAATATACTTTGCCGAAGTGCGGTCTCCTCCTTTAACCTTTCAAGTAGGGATTCATTACATGGAATGATGACACTTGCAAAATTTCACTTTTTTTTTCTTAATGTCTCATATCATCTGATAAGACCCGAACTTACCATGCCTTTGCTTTACTCTACTTTTCCTGCTTTCTCCCACTCTAAGAAGCACTCAAGTAGGAGGCTACACATGCAAATATTTGTATGCAAATATCATTAAATACGAGCTCTAACAATCTATCAATGTAAAGTGCTACACAGAACATTGCAATCCCTGATCATCCGCATCACACATTACACTCAAGTCCAGGAAAAAGCACTGGAATGCAACAATACATCTCTGAGACTGATTTTAATCCTATTTGGACAACATTAAAGTTTTATGGCTTCTGGATAAGAGCTATGATCTGGTGTCAGCTAGATGGACCTGCTTGTAAGCAGGAGAAATACATTTTAGATTCTGGTTTTTTCATAGGTCATGCTGATGATTAGAAATCATAAAAATGTCACTAGCCTTTTGCTTTGAAAATGAGCAATTATTCTCTCTTTTCATATGAAGTTTTGCTCAGTTCATGATACATGTAAATCATAGAAGCCCTCAGCTAAAAACATCAGGACATCAGTTGGAGTCAAGGCTGTATCTTCATCTATTAGGACCCTGACGGGTGAAGTAGTCAGACCAATAGTAGCAACATCAGTAACAAAAGACTAGCAGGAATGCAAATTAATTTTAATCTTGCCATTTTACAAATATGCCATGGATATGGGCCATCTGTAGCTATGTTACAACTGAATGCTATTGTACTTAGTATCAGCAAGAACTTCCAATGATCAACTAGGCCTACGCTCTTGGCAGCCGACAGCAAGGGGTATATCCCCGAAATGCCCCAATCCTCGAAGCCCCCTTATTAGATTCCCCTTTACTAGACCTACAATATGAGGCCAATTTGAGGTCTGTGTAAGTAATGGTTCAGTTAAAAAACTGATTTTTTTCAACATATAGCACCACCTGGTGGCAAACCTAGGAGTGCATACTTGCCCAAAATCTAATCAGTTCATCCTCTCTACCATATCTACCCATACGCTAAAAATGAGAAGCCATTGTAAAGTATTTTGTGAGTTATCGCGCTAACAGCTAAAATCTGCGGACGCGGCAGCGGTGGGTGGGGCAAAACCATGATATCCCCGAAACTCGTATTTCGGGGATATAATAACTCCTGGATGTATAGAAAACAATTTGGAGTTGATGTGATGTTTGCCAACATTTCATGCAATATAACAATACTGACAAAACTGTACTGAATGTGTACTTCCTTTTTTCCCCCCCTCTGAACATACTTTGGATAAACGTTTTTTATTTCCCTCATACACTATCCTATTCAAAACCAAACTTAACTACTCCAGCTTTAACACTTTTTAGCCAAACTCATTATTTAAGTTAATTTCAAATAAAAAGAAGTATCAGTATGCCTTGTATACTACTTTGCAGGTGCGGTGATCCAAAGAAGAGTAGCTAAAGTTCAAATGAAAAAAAAATAGCGCAACATTGCTAACTTCACAAAGACACTCTAACTTTATTGAGACCTGGAGTTTCGATCAAATGACCTTCATCAGAGTTACTCAGAGCTCCCAAAACACAGGCTCAAGAGCTCTTAACGACTACCGTGAGATTCCAAATTAACTGTGCATGTTTATCAAGCTAAACTAGATTCATTATGGAGATGGCACCGGACCACAGACATGTGACTACTATTTCAACAGTTCATTTGTCATTTAAACAGTTGCTTTTTCCCCTAGTCATCATGATAATATTAAAATTGGCCCTTTACACCCGCCATAGACCATATGGCTCACTGCCCTTCCATCCGTCAGAAATTTTCGCAGTTAACCCATGTATTCAGCACTGCTGTGTATTCAGTATTCGGTGTTTTTGGTTTGGTCTGAATGTATGAGCAAACTACCAAAAAAATATCCACATGTGAAAGTTCGACTTCACCCATCCCTTGCCATCAGACCCCACCACAATTTATTTGGCATTATTGATAGGGTAGGCCTACATAATGAAAATAAAACTTAAAAAGGTATTGAAAAAGATGTGAACAAAATACACTTATTTGTGAACAGCCACGCTGGTTGGGATTCATTCCCATGAAACAGCCATGGAGCGACAGTGTTTGCATTAAAAGGCGGTCTGGGTGAATCAAAATGCTAGCAGGTTCTCAGACACAAATATTGCCCAGCTTTATGCACTGCCACTCCCCCTAAAGCATAAGGATGCTAACAGTTCAATCCCTGAGCAAGAAAATACAAAATTGGGGGAAGGCAATAAATATTGTTAGCCTCGTAGCATAATTGCCTAAGTCATATTTTTTCCAAATTGACATATCGGCTGCCTGTTCTTTTGTGTTGGCGAAAAAAATGTGTTATTTTACTTTTTTCTCAAAACCTTAAAATATTTTAAAAAATTAATTCTCTTAAATAATAATGAAAAAAAAAAAGTTTAAAAAATTTGATAGGCAATTATGCAATGTCCATGTGTCAACAATAAGTCGCCTAAGACACCGTTTTGAGGAATTAGGCGTGACATCAAACCACCCACATGCGTGACGACCCTGCATGATGACCCCCACCCAAGACCGCCATGTCCAGACTTTCCATCCCTGTCACCATTTGAGACCAGAAACTGCCACTGCAGATGAGACAGTTGGTCTCCACAATAGCTGGATTTCTGCCCAAACTGTGAGGTCCATCTTAGCGCGTGTCGTCTTCCTCTTGGATTGGACCTCACCCCTGCTCGACAAGCACACAATTTTGTAAAGCAAATAATTAATAATAGATTGAATAAGAGTCAGCAAAGAAATGCTCAAAACTGTGACTGAATACTAACTGCCAGATAATCTATAACTGACACAATTCTGGATCCTGACCTCAGAAATTAACCCGGCTCTTTGCGAGTGGTATAAAAGTGTTGTTTAGCTGCGTCAATGATGCCTGGCTTCATATTCCTCTCACTGTTCACCGTGTTTGACTTGGCTCCTTTATTTTAATCTTGGTCTTTCATGAACTGACATTAATCTCAAAAATCCTCCGTGGTATACCAGGCAAAAGTGCTGACAGTATTTCAGCTCTTCATTTAAATCTGAGAAAGACTGAAAATTCCTCTGATTCCCTCTGCCATTGGTTGCTTGTTTATAGCATTACATTGCAAGTCTTTGTCTAAGGCAGGATTTATTGCTCAAGAGAATGAAATGAAAACAAAGGAAGGGGAAACAAGAAAACAGAGGGTGCACAGCTATAGGCAAATGGAGGGATGTTGTATTTAGTCCCAGATATTGTTTGGGATTATTCTCACCAACCTCTAAATCTGGGTGGCAAAATAATTTTTGGAGGAAGAGGCCTTGTTCAAGACACAAAAAAAAACCCTCCAGGTCCCTGGGTATTTTCCGCTCTCTGTGCCAGTATTTGTTTGGTCTACTTTTTTTGTTGTCTGTCACTTCTGTGCAAGTGCAATGGATTCATTCATCAGGGGGGGAAAATCTATTCCCCTGGCAGTCTGCCTGAGACCTTGCAGGAAGACCGAGGCAACTGTGACAATGAAGTTGTCAGTACATCTCAGAAAGAAATGCGAGAACGCTTCTGAAGATTTTGTGATCCCAGTGCAATACCCACAAAGCAAGCCAAAGGCAACTCTGGCAGGGAAAGAAAAACTTCCAGTAAGACATTTGGGAGGAAAGCTTTGGTGGAGCAAGACTCAGTTGGGGGCCACAGAAAATTAAGAAATAATTCTGTAACCTCAAATCAAGAGTTTGTTTTAGTTTCACTGGTCAGCTGAAAGTAGAGGCACAAACAATCTCTTTTAGCGAATAAGTAGTCTTAACCTCTTTTCTATCATTTTCCCTCATTAACAAGTTTTCCAACTATTAGAAAAATCCATCAGCAGTTAAACACGTGGCTTCTTTCTTAGTGCAATGTTGCAAAAATTAAAGGATTTATTAATAAGATCAATTTATTTATTGTTCACAGATGTTTAGATAATATATTAAAGAATAAAATATGAATACAAATAACAAAAACTCTCTAATTAAACGAAACATTTAATTTTCCATGATGAAAAAATCAAACGGCTGTGATGCCCCTCGTCTTTGGCATTCCTATACCTGGCTACCTGCCCATAGCCAATTAATCAATTATCCTCTGTTCTCAGTTAATGGTTTTCTCTTGTTTCCTTTTAGTTAATTAAGATTCTTTTCATTAAAGCATAGTTTCCCCCATAGTTTTCCATAGGCAGGTAGCCATAGTTTGTTCCCCCTTCTTGTCTGTGCACTCCCTTTTTGTTATCCTGGAGGGTTTATATTTGCTTTTGTTAAATTCACCGTCTTTATTTAATAAAATCCACATCCCCGCATTTGAGTCCTCTTCTCCAATCCTTGCCCTGGCGCCCTTTTAACATCTGTGAGTGCCAGGGCGTGACGACGGGACTCGAATGCACATTTCTTTATCAATACCCGGCTCGCTCCGGCAAATGACATAATGCACGACAGTCAGCAGCATGTGGTTCACCAATGAAAAACGCTGATCAACAGTAACAGACTAAAGAAAGCCATAAATTGTTGATGTATAAAACAAAAGCGACACGATTGTGTTGCATCTGGTCGTACATCCAGTTCAACAAGGAAGTGTGGGATATCTTTTTGCAAGTTTCCAAAAGTGTCCAATTTGGCAAGAATAAAATTGTGGATTACCTACTGTCAGCATGCAGACCTGAAGGATGCACCTAGCCACTCGACTTTGTGCTCTCTTCATTTTTCTACAAAGAATTTTTACAAAGGAACTAGAATATATGGCACGAAATGGGTATCCAAACGCAAAACCTTGTGCACAGATACCATACCCGATATCCCACTGACAATTCCACAAAACGGAGTTACTCTTTGGCCCAGTTCTTGACCATGTAAACGTGTAGCTGAGAAGGGAGCGGTGCAAAAGAGATGGAGAGGACCAGTGAGATCTGCAATTTATCAACATCAGGTTTCATACAAAAAAATAGTTTGCCTTTTCATATGCACTATGTTATGTATTTTTGGTGCAGATCTAATAACAAAGTCATCTGATAGTTGTGTATTTGGATATGGTTTTTGTGTTATTATCCTGTCTTCCATATAGTTTGGCGATAGCCTTCTTTTCGCCCTGTTTTAAATTCCTTTCAGGTTTTTTTTGGATTTTTCAGCTTTTGCCTCTGTATGTAGTAATTGTTTAACATTATATTTCAGGTGTTGGAAGAAGTATCTGACTGACAATTATGCTAGAGACAAAATCTACTGAGGATTGCACTTAAAGCGAACATGCTGACCATGCAGAAATTCCACATCATACTCAAGCTGAAGTTCCCACAGACTCAGTGCTTACATCAAATGTGAAGAACCATTTTGAATGTAATGTCTAGTAAATGTACTACATTATAAAATGATCTCATATTAAAATAACAGAGTATTAAAATAAAAAAAATACAATTTCACAAAAATCATTTGCCAATGTGCTATCAAATATTCATGATTAGTTGCTAAAAGGAAAAAATGAAGAGAAATATAATTAATATCTACACAGGAGTGGTTATTCAGCACGTTCAGTTCCCAAATATATTTAATTTTAACGTCCTCAGAATTCCTTCAGAGATTGTATTTCTGAGTCGTTGTAGTTCCCAAGCCAAGAATTCACCTCCAAACTCGGCGCCTTCAGGCTGTCCCTATATGAAGAATAACTGGAGCAGTCTCTGTAAAGCCTCAGACGGAAACTGTGGGTATTCAGTGCGGTCTCATTCAGGAATCACAGGCCAGTGCATTGGAAGAATCAGACGTACTCCAGTGCTGATCTTGAGCATATACCCGAAGATCGTCATCCAGGTGCAAAGTGACGTGTTGTGACCTTTATGCAACCTTTAAGTGATATTACAAAATGATGTTGATGCAACGTCATTGTGTAGCAGCGGCAGCTGGTGAACTGGCGATAGGGGAAGCTCAAACCATCCGTTTGAAAATAATGATTGGTCATGACCTGTTTGCAATCATTCATTTAAATTGCAATTACAGAAACTCCAAAAAATTCTCAGCATTATCAAGTGTGGTCAGTTTCATTAATAAAGCACCTGTCAACTCTCTCGCATTCAACATGAGTTTTAGTGGCATATTTACGTTCCCCTGCTGTAGTAGGGGGGAGGGCCACTTGGTTTTCTTTCTTTTTCAGAGAATTTTTTTTCCAGAAATTTAAGCCGACAAATATATTTTTTTCAAATGCTAATTTATTTTTCAAAAAAAAAAAAAAAATCTAAGAAATGAAATTATTAGGTGTGGTTTCCAGAGGGCCTTTTTTTTTCTCCCAAGACAATCAGATGCCAAAATTTTTTCCTTCATTTCTGGCTCAAATTTTATTGTAATAAAACCGAGCCTCCCCAGAGAAATATAATGGTTTGACCCTTACCAACAGTCATGTGATACGTAGGTAAAACATACATCTGTAAGGGTTAACTCTAAAACCTGGAACTAGATTGAGGACTCATGTGCAAGGCTGGGGAGTGATAAGTTGAATAAATGAAGAGTGAAAAGCACAAAACAAAAGGGGGACAAGGCCCCCTCTGAAAATATAACTAAAACAAAGAAATATCAAACTAAAGTAAAACCAAAGAAAGACACAGAGTGACAGCTAAAAACCTACTGACCCGCAGTAGGGAGACAAACGCAAGGCAATTAAGGCTGTTCTAGCTTGGGCGCAGCAGAGGATGCACGTTCCTGTTGATAAAACACAAACAATGTAGCAACATTGACATTCCACCCTTTGCTCCGTGACATTTTCAGCTAATTATCCAAACTGAATCGGTATAAATAGAAAAATCCACAACTGAAACATTACAGAAAGTAGATTAATTTGCAATGCCTTAATTGATTTTATGCCAGAATTTTTTCATTTCCAGGAAAGAAAAGATGCCTCAGTTCTTCATCACTAATAAAAGTCATCAGGAAACTTAAGTCTTATAATAATCAGGAAAACAAACCATCCTATCTTGAACCTGTATCCTCCTTTCCTGTTTGGAGCACGTTTTAGTGTCCGGGCCACTGCATCTTCAAATTCTTCTTCTTCTCAGTTTAGGATGGATCTTGCAGCATGCTTCTACAATAAAATAAAACTGTTATCAACCCTCTCTCGGGAACCAGTTTTAACCGATTTATAAGTTCACTTCATACAAACTATACCAGACTACAAAATCCAAAATCAGCTTTTCAAATACAATTAAGAATAGTTTTATGTCCTCATTTCATTTCAAACACACATTACAACATGGTTTTTATTTATTTTTAGACAACTTACTGTATATCACTTTGTAGAGATGAGTAGCAGAAAGGGCCTCCTTTTCTCCTTTACCTCTCAGAATGTAGGAGCACCACAAGTTGGCCGTCCCAAATCGATATAGGATGCGTCGCATTGCGTCCCGAACACCACTTCCACCCAAAGTACATAAAAAAGTCACCTGAAATAAAATTAAATCAACAGTTGAGGAATGTACAAACCCCAATTCCAGTGAAGGTGGGACGTTGAGCAAAATGTGAAGAAAAACAGAATGCAGTGATTTGAAAATCCTTTTCGACCTATATTCAATTGAGTATACTACAAGGACAAGATATTTGATGTTCAAACTGATAACCTTTATTGTTTTTTTTGGAAATATTCGCTTATTTTGAATTTGATGCCTGCAACAATGCGATGCCTCAAGATGTCCCGACAGAAAGTCTAGCATGTTTAATTTTTTTCTTGCCTCCCACAATGGTTTACGTCGCTTCTGTGATGTTGACCAATAGGAGCATAGCTGACAGTGTTCTGCAGGAAGCGATGAAGCTGCAGGGCGTTTACTTGTAAAAAGAGCCCAGAAAAAGAAGTGATGCTGACATGGAAAGGTGGAGCAGTGAAACGGGAGAAAAGTTTGCCATAATATGGCAACAATACCCGTGCTTTCTTGATATTTCCTCAAGGGACTGTATCATGAACGAGGGAATAAGGCTGATTTCTGGCGAGAAATAGCTGAGACACTTCAGCAAATCGGCAAGTACTGCCAGTAGCATTAATCAAGCAACTCAGTGATAACGTTTAGATTCGTGCCCACAATATTCCAGTGTCTGACAGGGGTATTGAAGCACTCTGGTAATGCAGTGAGTCATGTAAGAAACATTAACCGATTAAGCCCTTTTTCTGGTTATGAGAAACCCAAATAGGATATCGCCAATAATTACAAGAATATTTCGACATGTTTATACCTTACTCGTGTTACTACTATCTATGCATGCTCTGAAAATGCTTCTTTTTAAAAGGTATTATGGGAAAGATTGCACGTCATTCTTTAAAGGGACTATGTCAGCTGGGGCGCATGCGCGTCACGAAGCGATTGAAAGCGTTAGGTAAACTATTTCAAGATCTTCGGGGATTTTGTGTAAGCAATTCAATCTGTTTATATTGCGTTCATCCTTGAGATGTTTGATGAAATTTTTACCAAAAAACTATCTTTATTGATCATAGAGCCTGTTCGTAGCATCAGTTTGTCATAGTCGGGTTTTTGTAGCGTTATTATTGCTTTTAAGTTAGCCTACGTTGATTGTTATGTCGTCGCATGGTGGCCGTCGAACTGGAAGGGGTCGCAAAAGAATCTATGACAGCTGCATGTCAGACAAAACGTTGCGACAAACAGGTTCTGCGAACCTTAAAGACAGTTGCTTGATAAAAATTTCCCCTAACTTCTCAAGGATGCACGTGATGCAAACAGATTGAAACTCCACCATGAATCCACCAAGTTACCTTCCTTCACACTTTCAATGTGTTTTGCCCAAAGAAATATAGATGGATAGTATAATTTATTCTTTGAGTTTCGGCAAAGATAAATGCGGTTACTCTAGCAATTTTGCGTTTGCGGGTCATCTTCTGTATTTAAAACAGCGACGAAGGTACGCTTTACATACACACTAATAAGCTTGGGTTTTGTATTTCTGCTCCTTTGATATCGCATTGCATATAAGAAAATGTTTATCGACTGGACTCCACTACGCATGAACCCCAGCTGACGAAGTCCCCTTAAGAAATACGGCGCACGTTGTGACAGACTGCAAATGACAGTTAGTCGTGGAGCTTCGTATACAGTAGTATGCCACATCTCTCGGCCACGTCGTGGAAAGAGTTTATAACTCTGTAATCGCTTAATCTGACATAGCGATCTTTAGAACAGACAAAAACATCATGTAGTCTGATCCCGGCATCAGAGTGAAATTTCATGCTTAATTTTCGGTTTGCACCACGCTGCATCAAAATGTCATTGTGGTTAAAACCTATCCATTTGACCTATAAGGTAGATGAGGAGAAACAAAGAGCTGATAAGCAATGAAAATAAAATCGGTTTTGTGAAATTTATTTGCGATAGGCCTTCGGTACAGTCAGCTTCAGGCGTCTCTGCAAGTTGCAATTCACAAGTAGATGGGGTCATTGATCTATTTTTGATAAGCTAAACTTTCCAAAGAGTTAAGTTCAAATCAGCTTTCGGAAAAGAATAAGAAAAAACTTCACGTCTTCTCAAACGGCTACAGGAAACTCCAGGGATCAGCCCGGCTATTTTCAAGCTCAGGAAAAAAAACCCCCAAAAACCCTAGAAAAACTGTGACCCAAGGACATCAATCGCTTTTTCTCAAGAGCTAGCTATAGGTCCACGTATACTTTGTGTGTTTTAGACGTACAATAATAAATATATATTTGTTTTTATTTTTAAAAAGGTACTTGAACACTAAACCCAACTCGGCCCAACAATCCTTAAATTGCTCCAGTCTTTCATTGCAAAACCTCTTGCTGCACCCAGTTGTATTGTGGCCGACGAGAGTAAACGCACTGCAAGGGCCCAATACATCTCCAGTGGGAGAAACGTGCTGCAAAACAGAAATGATGCAGTCAAAAACACACAAACCTCAAAAACAAATGCAGGAGAAAAACACTGCATATCCATGTCAACACAACGGAAGTGCTCCAAGCCGCTGGGGGAATTTTTTTGCTTTATACTGACTGAATCAATTACCAAACCCAAAATAAGCCCAATCTTCAGGTTTTTCCCTCTTGTAATACCAGTAATAATACGAATGAGACTATCTGCACGACTGTCGTGTGAATTAGCAGAGCTACCCTGACAACGGTAGTGTTACAGACAAATGTGCCCGACTGTCGTGCCGATAAATAGACCTGCCCGCCCGATTGGGACTGGAGCAGTACACAGGTGGTTTATGTTCATACTCACACAAACGCACAAATTCATTCTATTTAGAATGAGGATATCCGCATGACTGCTGTGTGCATTAGCAGACACGACGGCAGTGTTATAAACAAATAACAAATATGCGACTGTTGTGCCGATAAATAGACCTGCCCGCCCGATTAGGACTGGAGCAGTACATAGGTGGTTTATGTTCATACTCACACAAACGCACATATTCATTCTATTTTGAATGAGGATATCCGCATGACTGCTGTGTGCATTAGCAGAGCTGCTCACACGACGGCAGTGTTATAGACAAATAACAAATATGCGACTGTTGTGCCGATAAATAGACCTGCCCGCCCGATTAGGACTGGAGCAGTACATGGGTGGTTTATGTTCATACTCACACAAACGCACATAGTCATTATATTTAGGATGAGGATATCCGTACGACTGCTGTGTGCATTAGCAGACACGACGGCAGTGTTATAAACAAATAACAAATATGCGACTGTTGTGCCGATAAATAGACCTGCTCGCCCGATTAGGACTGGAGCAGTACATAGGTGGTTTATGTTCATACTCACACAAACGCACATATTCATTCTATTTAGAATGAGGATATCCGTATGACTGCTGTGTGCATTAGCAGAGCTGCTCACACGACGGCAGTGTTATAGACAAATAACAAATATGCCACTGTTGTGCCGATAAATAGACCTGCCCGCCCGATTAGGACTGGAGCAGTACATAGGTGGTTCATGTTCATACTCACACAAACGCACATATTCATTCTATTTAGAATGAGGATATCCGTATGACTGCTGTGTGCATTAGCAGAGCTGCTCACACGACGGCAGTGTTATAGACAAATAACAAATATGCGACTGTTGTGCCGATAAATAGACCTGCCCGCCCGATTAGGACTGGAGCAGTACATGGGTGGTTTATGTTCATACTCACACAAACACACATATTCATTATATTTAGGATGAGGATATCCGTACGACTGCTATGTGCATTAGCAGAGCTGCTCACACAACGGCAGTATTATAAACAAATAACAAATATGCGACTGTCGTGCTGATAAATAGATTTGTCCACCCGACTTCCGTGCCGATAGTCACTCTCTAATAATGCACCCTTTAGAGTTATGACCCAATCACCTGGTTCAGTCAAGCGTTTGAAATCTGCAGTTTATTTCAAGACCCAGGACTCCCCCGCCTCCAGTATGTGGACTAATAACCTCTTCGGAGTTATTAGGACTCCGCTGGTTCATTGGAAGAAGGACAACTGGCACTTAATTACATGAGCAGGACTTCTGAACCGGCTCATGCCCTGACTGAAACAGAAGTTTTGTGATCTCAGTGCAGAGCTGTTTTGCTGAGACTGTCATTCAATTCCAGTGGTTATCTCTCATTGGCTGACTCATCATCTGCGGTGCAGAGTTAGCCCATCTCGTGTCTTGCGCCCAGTCTGTTAGCATTGAGGTTTTCTTCACCACTGCAAGAACGATGCACATAATCATGCAGTGTAAAACTGCTCCATCTGTAAAACGACAAGACAACAAAGCCTTAAGTTTCTATATTTACCCGCGGTGCATCTGAGCCCTGCTGTTGTATTGGGAGTAGTAAAACTGTCAGTTTAAATTTACCCGTTTCTCGGGCACTGTTGCACAGTTTTTCTGAAATAGTTTTCTGAAATCTTTGAGCTTCTGTATAAGGTCTTTTAACATCTGAACCACCCTGTGAATGGCGTTTGAGCATAAAGTCATGGTGTTACTTGATAATGACTAATCTGCTTATAAGCAAGCTGTACCGGCTAAATGCGTGATCAAATACAGCAAAGGGAGAATTGGGATATTTGCAACAGTTTTTATTTTCTTATTCAGTGAGAACCTACAAGATCTGAGCTAAAACAAAGGTTATTAATTTGACGTTTTGAAGATCTGTGTAAAAGATGTACCTAAGTCTCAAGATTGGGGGTCAAAGTTTTCAAAACATGTTGCTAATAATTTTTTTTTTCCCCAATGGTAGCATTCTATGGAGTCAATTGCTGTTTCCAGTGGCTATTGAGAGCAGACAAATTTTTTGTGGAAAAATACTCATGTATTACGAAGTTAATAAGAAAATTACTTTTGTACTTAGTACTTCTTTCTGCTAAATACCTGGAAATGGCTTTGGCTTCAGCTGTTAAAATTACTGAAGTAACTTTCCAGCCTACTTGGTTGCCATTTTCATAGCTGGTGACATGACACATTCTAGGATTTTGACTGGACAATAATGAACTTTTATGGACTTGGGTATTTCTTTCACTAAAGTTAATATGACAATGGCAACACCAATACATAGGACTTGGGCACTTCTGAGAAATCTTTGATATCAGATGATGCTCCAGCCATTGCAGCTTTTAACATCGGTGTCAGCTCATTTCTTGCGGAACGTGACTTTAGTACTTTTTGCATGCAGGTCTTCAATTTGTTTTGGAGATATGGTTTGTCAAATCGTGTGCATCTGATGGAAGACAGGGTTTTTTTTTTTTTTTTTTTTTTAATTGTGATTGACTCAGTTCCTCACAAAGAACTGACCAAGGTGTAAAAACTGGCCCAGTGCTCTGGACTGCTCTGAAGTGACTGGGTGCTACTCAGTAGGTCAGGAGTTGTTAACTTAGTACAAAATGTAGTTTTTTTGTTTTAAGATGACCTAACTTATTCTGCTGTAATAAGTGCAGGGAACACTTCTAAACAGAGTCCGGTTAGCCTGACATAATTTCAGGGAGAAAGTTTGACTTCCCATCTCGTGCCGAGACCCCAAAGCCCTTTTCTGCTCGATCATAAAAATTATGTTATTGTACACTGCATAACTATAATTTTCTTTCTTGCAGTTTTGAGAGAGCCTACAGGCTTTTCATAAATTGCACACAGCTCATGCGCGAGATCCCGAGTAAAGTCTCCCCTTTGCTTTCTCATCAAGACTGCATTTGAATGGCTCGAGTGCAAAGCTGATGATAATGCATAAAAGACTCATGCAAGTGGTTGCTTTTATTGTGTAGTGCGATAAATGTTTGAAGTTACAACTCAGTAGTAAAGTATAGAGTAAAGGCAAAGAAATATGAAGGCTCAGAAAGTTCATGGTCCAAAATCACTTCTACTTCGGCGTCCATACAAGCTGCTGGGCCATGGTCGCATGCAGCCAATTGAAATACACCAGCCACCCATAATTACCCAAGAAACACCTGGGTTGATGCCTGTAGCCTCAAAGAAAAGGTGACAGAAACAAGACACACACAAATATGATGGGCCAAACTAAATGATTTGAAAAGTTCTGGCCACAAGATAAAAGTTGGAATATCTAAACAAACATTGTTTTGAAAAGTAATTAGGCTTCCAAGTGTAGCTGGAGGCCCATTGTTCTTGCTGGGATTATTATTTTCCTGTTTTTTTAATTTGTCTATTTCGTCCTGCATTGCGGCCAAACCATTACAGACCGCTTTGACAGCTTTTGCATGTTGAGAGGAATAGTTGAAGGCTCGTGAACGGTGTGATATCCGTTACATTCTGTGACCTAGTGTTTCTGTCATCTTGGCTGAAAGGTAAAACCTTTAAACATCTCCTTCTCGAGAATGGCTGAACAGATTGCTCTGAAATTTGATATACAGCTTTAGCTGAAAAGGGGACAAAAAAATGGAAAAAACGGTGAAGTTTCAAAACAAACTAAAGTTCATTGTGACATAATTATATCTTGTGACGTCATCCATTTAAAAATTCTCAAATGGAGAGGCACAAAATACCTGTTCTACATGTGGATTTACATCAGAAGATCGAATCTGCATTTATTTATTTTTTTTGTACGACAAACCATTTTGGTGTTATTTCTATCTAAAATTGAAAAACTGACCCACTTTGGCAGTCACATGACAGAAAGTCATTGTCACTAGAACAACGAAACTTACAGACTACTTGCAGACTTTGAATGGATCTAACCAATAAATCAAAATAGTGGCTCTGAACAAATAAACACCAAAGTTGCGGGGTCTCCAACATGGCGTAAATATAAAATTGTAATATATAGCTGTATTTTCGTCTGAATTGCGGCCAAACCGTTACAGACAGATTTAACAGCTTTTGCCTGTTGAGAGGAATAGTTGAAGGCTTGTGAATGGTGTGTGCCGACTCTCCTCGATTTACCAGGTGGTACCCAGAACATATCTCGATCTCCCAACATTATGGCGCGTTTAAAAATCTCACTTTTTTCAACAAAAATGAATGGTTTTACAAACTGGCAACAATAACTGATAAACTAAGGGCCCCTTTCCTTCTTGCACTAAAATGCTGGTGAAAAAGCCAAGGACAAGTGTGCATAAATTAATTAATAACTCATTACTAGACACTCTGATGGTACTGGGCCTTGTCATGTTCCGTGTTTCTCTGATAGGGCAGTTTATACTAACACCAAAATGCTTGACTCCTCTATTACAGGGGTCAAATTAAAATTGGCTATTTTTCAGAAAACGTATTCTTTAATTTTTCTGCTGAATTGCCCGAAAATGAGATGTCTGCCAGCTTTTACGTGATTTTATCAATTTGACACAAGTTTTACAAATTCACTTCCACGAATAGCTCAGTGAAGGGACATGCTTACCTTCCCCGTGACTCAAGATGTGCTTTAGTTTTTTCTTTAACAACCAGCACAAATATTTTACAGTAGTTGCACTGTAAAACTGACTTACTAATTGCCAGTGGTGTGCCGTCAGAACAAGTTAGCCAAGCAGTGCTTTACCAGTTTATGCCAAAAATATACAGCACTTAGATGACACGAAAACAATATCTCTCCTTACATCTGGTCTCAGAACAGCATTCTGTCCCAAAAAGATCTGGTTTAGCCATTTTGCATTCATCTTGTGGCTTACTGTCTCTTGTGGCTACAGTGGGCAATTGTCCCTGGACGCTCACTTCACTACCTGTCTTGTCCAGGGCCTCGTTTCCCAATAACGATTGATCGCAGAGCTCAACGAGAGTTTGCTACGTGTGAAAATTCCTTGTTGTTAACGTGGGTTTCCCAAAGCAGCTTGTACGTGGGAGTCCGCTCATGGAAGTTAAGTATGTCGTAAATTTGGTTTCCGCCGTCCACTTTAATTGTGCTGAAATGTTTTATTACTTGATTTTAGGCCACAGTCACCGATTTAAATGTAGGCCTGTGTGAGTTATGTCATGCAGTGAAAACAAAATAAAATGCACATTAAATAGTAAGAAGAAATAAAACATATGACACGATGGAAGCATAGTAGCCTATACAAAGTAAAAGTGATGTGCCATTGATGGCTGCTCGGCTGAAATTAAAGGAACTCTCTATTACCGGGTACTTTGACACCAATTCCATAGTTCTGTACTTGTAAACTATGTCTGCGCCGAAAATTTCCATGAAAATACCCACAGTAATAATTTTAGGCTTGTTTTCTGATGACAGACCTTGATTTTCAGCGAGTTTCTGCCCCGCCCACAATTAGGTCCAAAATCCGCGGGATTGACACATCAACCTGCTGACTTCATCTAAAGAACGAGACAAGCTCAGTCGAGCTCATTTTTCTATACTGCCTATGGGACAGGAACTGCAGAAGATTTATAAAATCGTTATTTTCTCACAAAATTTTGGGAAACGGTGGAGCAAATGCCTACCGGATGCATTGTAGCAGGTTGTAGTAACGTATCCAAAGAAGGAGTCAGCCTTCATCGATTTCCAAAGGATTAAAAAATAAGTAAAATTTGGGCGTCTCGGGTGTAACTGACTCGGGCAAAATGGCAAGGACTAAGCGACAATAGTGTGATTTGTAGCGACCACTTCATCGATTCCGGCTTTGAGGTTTCACAGTGCTCGGGGAGGATGGGATTAGGCTGGCTTGGGGCGAAATGCTGTCTGACTGGAGTCGTTTATTTTGCACGCCCCATTCACGACTCTTGTAACTACCAAAACACGACTATCAAGGTTAGCTGAAGAACTTGCGTTGACCTCTTTCACACCGAATACCGACTCAATGTTGCCCAAGTCGTAAGCATAGACTGTATAAAAAGATGGACGCAGCAACCTGGTCTGAAAAAAGAAGCCCATGCGGAAGTACCGTAAAATGGCATTCTATTTAATGGCGACGTCGGTGGTTGCAGAAAGAAGTTCAATGCTATGTAAGTCTGAGAAAATGACCCTACTTTCCCACCTGATTTTTCATTTAAGTAATGATTTTTCACATTATTTCATGGTAGCTATAGCAAGTTTCAAGTCTCCTTCGATATATCATGATGTTCATTTTTGTAAATTATGGTCCCAAGTAGACTAGAATAAAGGATAAACCCAGAATATGCTTTAGAGGTGTGGCTATCCTCTGGTCCTCGTCCGATACGGTCAGATCCATAGACATAATATACGTAGACGCCTCATAGACTAACGCTGCCTATTGGAGCTGACGTATCAGCGCGGCCGCCATTTTGGATGGGTCCCCCATACGCCCCCAGTACATTTATTTCTACGGAGGAAGGTGTATGCCCAACTCCAATAATCATAACTCCCCGAAATTTTACCCGATTTTCACACGGTTTGGTTTGTTACAAACGGCAGAGATGTAGTAATGATACAGGACGCTGTCACACATTAAAAATACGTGCTTTCATGCTGAAATACTTTGTCTTTGTTAAAGAGCATAATACAGACATATGGTATGGCATATTAATAAATGTATTAAGGTCGGCCCAACGAGTTCCGAAATTCTCCAGACGCTACAAACACGAGCACGGTAAAATATGTATTATATGCGCCATTTCCAATCTGCTACAAACACTCGCACCGTAACCTATATTCACTGTTTTAATGCTGCATTCGGTAATGCGTCCCACGAGCCGTGTTTTCGAGACAAGACTGGTGAATTCCGTTCTTTTGACCTCACTGTCCGAATGACCATTCCTCGTACCTGCAACTTTAATTCACGACACGACTCGTGTTTACCAGTGTTACCGAATGCAGCATTATTCACTTAGCTAGCTCGCTATTTCGCTAGCTTAGCTAGTGATATTTACGCTAGCAAACCACCTAGCTAGCCAGCTTGTGAGCTAATTGCATCTTGTGCACATAGCTAAACCGATAGAAACAGTAAATGGTTAGTTTACCGTCACTTACTGTTATTCAGCAAGCTAGCTAACATGACTATTCAATAAATATCACTAGCTAAGCTAGCGAAATAGCTAGCTAGCTAGTTCGCTAGCCTAGCTAGCGAGCTAGATAAGTGAATAAAAACAGTGAATAGCCATTATTTCACTTCCGTCACGCCAGGGGCACTTCTTTCAAGCCAGGGGCTTGTGTCCATGCTTGTGTCACGTCAGGGCCTTCTGCTCCGGGGCTGCAGCTGGATAGCGTTGCAGGGAAACGTCCGACTTGAAAGTAGTTCCGACCAAGTGCCATACGGCGAACATTATGGCACGGGTGTACTGGTACTGTTAGCGAGACACGCGCATATAATACCCAAAATTATTGTTCAATCTTACTTGTGAAAGGTAATCCCACGTGATCTGCTTTCAATACTGCGCCGGTTATTGCAAACATAGGCTGCACAAAATACGGGCATAGTTGCTCTCTTTGCGTTTACTTCGATTGGCTCTGGCGCTAGCCTAGAGTGAGGAGACCCATCCAATATAGCGCGACGCTGGATTACGCTCCAGCAGGTAATGAGGCGTCCACGTATATTATGTCTATGGTCAGATCCACCTCTCACGTCCCTCCCCGGATCTCGGTTCTCGCTCTCGTCCAATAGAAATCACATCCGATTTCAAAATGACAATATGGCGCAATTCAAATTGACAAAATCGAGGCTTCCTTTATGGTATGCTGAAACCAATGGGTGACGTCACGGTTGCTTTGTCCATCTTTTTATACAGTCTATGGTCGCAAGCTGCTCAAATAATGGTCGTCTTAGTACGTCAGGTCAATTGGAGTCATCATGACTTTCTGGTCCTTAGTTTGTGCTTACACAGTGCTCCCGGAGGATGGGATTTGTCTGGCTTCCTTGACCTCTTTCACATAAAATAAAACCCAAAAAAGTGGAGGTTGTGTGTGGTACTCTCACCCCAAGCTGCAGTGCCCCGCCTCCTGTCCTCTCCGTTTATTTCAGTAATCTTGGCAACATTACGTGATGTCAAGAAGACTGTGGTCGGTTTCCAGTGGTGAGCAAGAAACGACCGGATTCAGAGTTAAAGTCTGAAGGCAAGCGGTTTTGAGTCGTCAGGCGGAAATTAGGTCGTAATTAAGTCTGGATTGTCACGTTTCACTACCAGCTTCCGCCCCGTTCACTACCCACACGAATTTTGCCCAAAATACACGACCCTACACTGCCGCTTTTTGACTGTGTGACAAACGCGACCAACGACTAATTCTTGCATTCTTCTCGACTGATCAACGACCTCCCCGTGCACTGTGTTTTGGTCTGAGTTCATGATGAAAAAGAGGAGAAAAATCAAACCAGATGCTATCCCGAAAATCAAAAGTCCATTCGAGGAGAGAAGCACCGAAGAAAAGGGGAGAAAGAAGAGTAGACCGGGCACTGAAAAATGGAAGAAAATAAAGGTAGGCCGCTAATGAACAATTATAATGCGTTAGCTACGCCAGCGCTTCAGCAGGACTTTCGTTATAGACACTATAGAGCTTAATAGAGCGCTGGCTGCGGCTAGCACTTAGCAGGTTTTGGCTTGCATTCCACACGTTTAACGCCTTCTCTTCGCCAGCGCTCTATTAAGCTGCTTTCACACCGGACGCGAAACGCGTGTATTCGCGTCTTTGCATTGACTTTGAATGTAATCTGTCGTACTAAAAATTCGTTTCGCGTCCAGTGTGAAAGCGCTTCCCCCTAGCTGCTGCTGCGCGTCTAGTTGCATGCTGCCGCTGTGTCTCAACTCTTGTCTCGCGTTCTTATCTTTTTCTCTTTGTCAGATCATATTATTGTTTACTCTAGCCTGACCAAATGCCGTACATAATCTAACGAGCTTGTTGGATGTCAGCTCAGGAGAGCATAATGAGCGAAGTCAAATCGACATCAAAGTGTAGCACGCAGTTTGGCAAACTCGCAAACAGCTGATCGAGGAGTTAGATTATCATAAAAGAAATCTGGGTCATACTTATGCAGTACTTATGTCGTTATAAATGGAGAACCAAACACCTGGATAATGCGTTTAGCAGTAGCTTTCCCAGACGGCGAACGCGAGTGAACCACGGCTCTCTAGCCAATTTAGCGCGTCTCTGATTGCCCCTTAAGAAAACCAGTGTAAGATTAAATAAAATGTATACATATTGCCAATTTTTCTTTTGCTCATAATGTAAATCATATCAGATCTGAAGTTACTAAGCACTGGGGCGACAAAAACATGTAATGAAGTGATCAAAATGATATTTTTACATGCAGTTGTACATACCGGCTATGCAGCGAATTGGTCCTGAGTTCTTTATATGACGTCACGCTAAGAAAGGGCGGTATTATCGATTGTTGCGATTAAAAGGGGGCGTTCCCAGGGCAAGTAGAAAGTTACTAATGGAGGCGTTGCACTGGATGCAGAAACCGTAATGTAAGTCAGGTGATCCCCAAAGTAACCCAGGAAGATAGCTTTGATTGAATGGGGATGTATCGATTAATTATTATTTATTTATACAAAAAAAAAATTTATTTCCTTGCTCTGAAAGGTCGCATGTATACCCGGATATTGAACCTCAGGTCCAAGTGCTCCGCCTTATCCACGACACTAGCTCAACTGACTATATATTCACTGGTCTATTTAGCACATAATAGCTGTGCTGTTTGAACTTGAGCATATTGGCGCAAGGATTCTCAGTCATAAACCGCCTTTGAAAACAACAGTTGAATATTTAGCGGTTAATTATCGCGAAAATACAAAAAACAAACCATTTTAAGCGATTATACTGCTGAGGTCTTCCAGTGCATAGCATAATAGCGAGAGGACTCTCCGATAGACTGGCTAAAACAATAGCAAGCGCAGATTTACCCACAAACAGCTTTTATGAAAAAATATCAAAGGGTAAGATTTTTTTTTGCTAATCTCTGTAGCATTTAAAGTGTATGCCTGCTGTTCTTTGAGTATAGTGACAATTTAAAATGACACGGCTTATGTCGTTGGAATTGTGGACTGTCCTTTTTCATTTGAGGTATCGTTTGTATGCATAGCAAAATTCAGCAGAAATGCTTGCGATTGAGCACTTATTTTATTTAATGTTTTGCTAGATGCCTATTTACTTGCTTGGTACTTGAATTTTGTTCGGTTTGGATAAAAACGGTCATCACGAGCTTTTCGCCGAGTTTCTTCGCTTTGAGAGGATATGCCGCATGACGAGGTTGCTATTAGGAAGCATGCTGTATTTATTCTGCAAATTCATTGCCCCCGTTACGGGGGCGTTCAGACTTAAGGTTAATATTTGTATAGAATATATATTTAACACTAATTTCTTTAAATCTTCACTTTAAAACCAGTTTTTTTTTGCAACAAAACCGTTGACTTACTTGTGAACTTCCGGTACGTGAAGCAGCTTTTCTCGAAGTGCTCTGAGCAAAGAACTAAATGTTTTGTTGGTTTGTAAGGCTGTCCACGGTCAATTCTTTTTAATTTAACAAGCCACTCTTTCAAAAGGGCTTCACTATTTCGTGGAAATTGATGGAAACTTATTTTGCCGTATTCTCCAGACGACTGAATGGCATTATAATTGGTGCAAGCAACAGCAGCACAAGATTTCCCCATTTTCACTATGCTGAAATCAACCTTTGTGTACATTTTGCTTCGGGGATCACGTGACCACCTACGTAACTTGCAACGACCTCATTACTCAAAAACGGTTTGATATTATGGGAGATGACTGCCATGTTTTTTTCTGGATGAAAAATTACATAAAGAGAGCCTGTTTGTGAAATTTCGCCCTCTAGATGCTGTAGTTCCTTTAAAAGGCTAAAGAAAAAATCCTTATAAGTAACTTGTCTTGACTTGTTTCCAGTCATTCTCCTTGATCAAGTTTTCCAATAATATGAATATTCCATTGGCAGTTAAATTCACAGCTTCCATCTTAATTCATTGCTGCGGCTAGTAAATAGTACAATTCAGGGGAGAGTATTTTATTTGAAAAAGATAAACAACTCTTCCGCTTTTGCGCTTCCAGACTGTTTAAATTACCGCAAAGAAAATGGAGATTTGCGGCAAGAATCCGCAATATAATGATGTCTTATGAAATGCAACTTATCACTGATATAACTCATTTTATTTTTCATCTCACCTTCATAAGGATAATTGGCCACAGGTGATAATGTTGAATCATGTTTTCCAAGTTCAAGTATTGCTAATTTGAATGAGATGGTCAACACGTCAAAACTTGGGCTGCGTTGCCTTGCGCAGAACATATTGCAACTGTTTGCCACAAACGTTTGCCTCAGTAAACAACGCTTTGTTCAACCTTGAGAGAATGCCCGCTCACAAACCATTCTCCAAGCAGAAAATACAGCCGCCTATGGCTATTAAGAAATGTGGGTGATAATTAGTGCTGCACGATTTGGTAAAATGTGCAATTGCGATTGTAGTGGACCATATTGCAATTTGCGATTGCGATTACGATATGATTTTTTAAAAAAAGGATATCTTGAGCCTACTTGCTTTGTTATCAAGGAGAGTGCAGAGCATAATGATGATTTTGTAGGGTATTTTTCTCAACTCAAAAAATGCAAACATTAAGGTGCATAAAAATACAAAACAAGTTTATAGCACTGTTTTCAAAATAACATTTTCCAAAAAAGAGGTTTTTCCTTTTTTGAAAATCAGGATATTTTCTGCAAAGTGCAAATGCAGTGACACTGTTGTAAACTTAGATGCCTTTCTGCAAGCATTTTTGTAAACCTATTTAGTACTACTTAATACAAAAAGTAAAAGGTTTGTACAGTACCTTAAAAAAAATAAAGCCATTTCTGCAAAGTACAAAAGCAGTAGCACCATTGGGCATTAGCGGCTTTCAGCTGTCTCTTGGTCTTTACTTTGCTTGGCTTTCATCACATGCATTCCTTATGCTTCTTCTCTGTGCTGTCCCAAGTGTTGATACAGATTGGTAGTGTTGCCGGGGGATGTGGAGATTTTAACTTTGCAAGTTTTACACAACACGTCTTATTCTGTTCAGCGTCGCTGTACCTGAAATCAAAGTATTGCCATATGCCGAGATGCCAAGTTTCACGATTCGCCTAAGTCTCATTGGATTTTTTTTTTTTTTTTGGCTTATTCACCGTAGTCCGCAATTGTTCAATGAACGCTTATTAATGAGATTCTCACGCGGAATTAAAATCCTTGTGCATTGAAGTTTCAGTTTCACTTGCATAAAGGCGGACATGATCGTTTAAATTGTTTAAATGAAATAAGAACATTTGAAACGTCTTTATGCAATTCCATTGCTTTCAATCCCTCAGTGAAGACAAGCATGAGAGTCAATCGATTTCCGTGTCACTAGTGGGGAAATCCACCGTAATGCACGTGAAACTGATTAACATAATGCACAATGACTTAAATTCCGCGAGTGAATTTCTTCAGTGCGCGTTGATAGAATAATTGCTGACTAAGACACAGGAACGTGAATGCCACTAAGAGGCGAGACACTCACGCCTAATCTCTGCATATGATAGTAGATGTTGCGGGGGTTTTTTTTCCGCCACGAACTCACTATGAGCCTGGGCTTGCTCACGCTCCTGCTCATGATTTTATTCGGCGTCAATGTTGGTCTCTCAGAACTGTAGCGAGTAGTCACGTGACCATACCTGCTGCACAGACCACGGCTGTGTCTCAATAGTTTTTTTCGCTGGGGAAAGTTCCTAACTCCTGAAAACTGATCCGGAAACGATTACGTGCCGTGGCAACTATGATAAGAGCCTTCGAATTCTTTAAATGTTAAGGAACGATGTCTCAGTGCTTCCTAATTTACCTCCTTTAGCATAGGGTACACAGACGCATCCTTTTCGAAAAGAAAGGAGATAACGTCATTCCACAATTCTGCGCAGCAGCAGTATTTAAAGGAGCAACTATTCATCTGACCAATCGCGTAAAGAAACGTATGGGACCCCATCATGTCCACGTTGCCTGCTTTAAGTGCATTCAGATTTTCTTATTAGCGCAGTTGTATTCCTAAGCGGTAGGAATTCCATGGTACACCCTTCCTTTATCTTCAGACGTTTTCCACATAGATTTAAGAAAAGTGGTGTGGAATTATTCTATAGGACGTAATTTTTGACTACTCGGGCACAGCCCAGGATAGCGCTTGTGGGCATAATGTCAACAGACTCCATACAATTAAAGGAGACGCAGTTATGTTCACTGGCAGCACACAAGGTACTGATCGCAAATCGCCGCCTTTTTTGCGGTTATGCAATCGCACTGCTTGACATCGCGATTGCAATTGCGATTAGATTAATCGTGCAGCACTAGTGATAATGGTTTTGACCGAGCATCTGGATACATTTGTTCCATCTCCTTGCTTTAAACATATGCTGTGAAAGTAAAGTGTCAAGTATGCTCACCAGATTGTAAAAGATGCAACTGATCAGCTGAAGCTTCACCATTGAAGGAAAATCCTTTGGAGAAATGAAAACAAGCTACTTGGGATGCCATCTTTGTTTTCTCTTCGAGCTACCTCGGCCTTCCACCACGGAACGTTCCGGGCGCTCGCAGCGAACACGCTGTTGCCTGGCAAAAACATTCGAAGCGCTTTGAAATGTTCCGCCTAAGCAACGCATGCCAGTTATTTGTTTAAAGGTGTGTTTTATCTTCCTCCTTAGCTCACCAGTCCCCAGTGTGCTCTGATTAATTTGTCTATTGCCCTTAAAGGAAAAGTTCACCCAAAAATGAAAATTCACTCATCAACTACTCATCCCAAGGCTAATCGAAGGGTCCGTGAATTTCTTTATTCCTCAAAACACTTTCGGAGTTACAAAGAAAGGGTCCAAGAACAAAATAAGCACCAAATCTTGCATGGTTCTTATATTTTTATCAGCATTAGTGACTCATTCGGGTATTGTTACTCTGTTATCAAATGATCACTTAAAGTATATAAAGGTTTCCACGGACTCTCGGAAATTCTGCAAAACCGATAAAACATCCAAAACAATTGTGAAAACAAAACGGCCTCGAAAGTTATAAACTGGCACCTTTTTTTCCAATTATTTTAAATTGCACCTTTTTTGCCAGTTATTTCAACTGTTATTTTACAATCAATCAGTTTATAACAGAGGCAAGTAATAAAATGAAACCTCTGATTGGCCCAGCTGCGGGGCAAGTAGCAGCAATGCTTCTCTTATCCGCCCCGCTGCGGTGCAAATAGCAGAACTGCTCCTCTTGTACGCCCCACTGCGGGGCAGATAGCCGATTGCCTTCCCCCAATTCACTCCACTGTGGGCCCGTTGAGTGGCCTCTTCCTTTTAGAATACGCCCCTGTTTATTCCCTCTCGTGGTCAGCACTCCAGTTGCATCAACCAACACAGCGACACGTTTACTTGAGTTTTCTTCATTTTCCTTTTCAAGGTTCCTCTAGTACAGGGGTCTCCAACCCTGTTCCTGGAGAGCTACCATCCTGTAGGTTTCTGCTCTACCTCCTCTTCAGCACACCTGATACAACTAATTAGCAACTTAATTGCCCAGCTCGTGAACTTGTTAACTAGCTAATTAGTTGAATCAGGTGTGCTGAATAGGCGGTAGAGCAGAAACCTACAGGATGGTAGCCCTCCAGGAACAGGGTTGGAGACCCCTGCTGTAGTATAATATTGTAATTTGCTGAAATATGTACATAGGCTATATCTTTTTTTTTGTTATAACATGTAATTTCTTCTTGTATTTATTTGTTAGTATAATTATTATTGGTATAATGTCTATAATTTTTGTTAGTTTTTGGTGAATGGATATTAAAAAAATCGCCATTCAAATTCCATGAATCACCACTTTTATTCACGAACAGTATTTGCAGTCATGATTAAATACGATAATATTAAAAGAACACGCACACAGAAAAAAATTTTAATACTTCACGATGACTCCTGCAGGTCTTGAGACGCACGGAGCTTTCTACGAGTGGTCTTCAGCACTCGTAGATCTGCAACGATTTCTGAGAGTGTCTTGAGTTACGATGGTTTTCGGAAACACTCCACAAACGTAAAATCTGTCGTAAGAGGGATTCTACGATCATCGTTGCCTTAAGATGCCTTTGGGAAAAGAGGCTCAAAGTGTTTCCCTAATTGGTTTTCCCCACAAGTCAGCTGGCCTCATCTGTTTCCAATTAATGTTGTTTATTGGTTCTCATTATTACTTGCCGGAATCTCGGATTCCGCAAGTATATTACTCTGTTCGTTTTTTGTGGGTTTGTTTGTTTGTTTGTTTGCACACTGGCATCCACAGTTTCAGCTCAATTTAGCTCATATTTCATGATCAACATAGGACAGGCACTGGGCAGCCACTGCACTATTTTGGTGAATCTAGGTCAAAGGTGAAGGTCACACAAAAGGTCAAAAACACGTAAGAAGCCGTATCTTCGGTTCTAATCGTCGTGGACACTTCAAACCAAGTGCATATTGTTGATAAATAAAAGGTATATCTTACTTGACCCTAGAAATCTAGGTCAAAGGTCAAGGTCACACAAAAGGTCAAAACACATGAGAAGCCATATCTTCGGTTCTAATCGTCGTAGAGACTTCAAAACAAGTGCATATTGTTGATAAACGAAAGGGCTATCTTGACCTAGGTACTGCACTATTTTGGTGAATATAGATCAAAGGTTAAGGTCACACAAAAGGTCAAAAACACATAAGAAGCCATATCTTCGGTTCTAATCGTTGTAGAGACTTCAAACCAAGTGCATGTCGTTCATAAACGAAAAGGTCTATCTTACTTGACCTAAGTACCAGAGTTGGGTCCAAGTACTTTCAAGTACTTTTGAGAATTGTATGCAAGCATTTTTTTTTTTTTTTTTTTTTTTTACATACCATAGTGCTTGTATTTGTATCTGAGTGCTACCTAATAATGCCTAATATTAGGCATTACGCCTAATAATAGTATTAGGCCTGATGCCTAATAATACCTAACAATAAGTTCATGTACTTGTATCCAAGTACTTTTCAAGTACTTGACCAATCTCTGTCAGCACTTTGGAGACAGATTGGTCAAGAACTTTGAAAAGTACTTGAATACAATCTGAGTACTTTAGGCATTAATAGGAAGTACTCGATACAAGTGCAAGCACTTTGGTGTTTAAAAAAAAAACTTGCATCTAATTCTTGAAAGCACTTGAAAGTACTTGAACCCAACTCTGCTAGGTACTGCACTATTTTGGTGAATCTAGATCAAAGGTCAAGGTCACTCAAAAGGTCAAAAACACATTAAAAGCCATATCTTCGGTTCTAATCGTTGTGGAGACTTCAAACCAAGTGCATATTGTTCATAAACGAAAGGTTTATCTTACTTGACCTATATCCAAGGCTCATAGGCCCATATCCAAGTTGCCTTTTATTTCTATGTCCTTAGAGAAGGTGTTTGCTAAGCAGTTCATTCTTTTTTTTTAATGAGAATGACATTTTAGATGGTTTCCATCAGTGGCATTCAACAGAAACGGCCCTTTTTGGGGTCACCAATGATCTCCTGATGCTGGAGAAAGCTCAGTGATAGTATTATTGGGACACTGTGGAGCACAGTGTGTTAATTCAAGGGCTCAGACAGTGGGTGGGTGTTTCTGGAACAGCCTTGGATTAGTTCTCCTCTTATTAGTTCTGTCTTGCAGTGTCCCTCAGGGTACGGTCCTGAGCCCTCTGTTGTTTTCAGCCAGTATGTTTACATGCACAGTTAAGTCAAGCTATGGTAATAGTTCGATCAGGCAATGCAATCGGACCACTGTCCTTATCCCAGAATACATGTGCAGATTGGAATTCGATTTATTGACCGAACTATGCCCGTCTTTGTTAGGTTGTGATATGCCTTTTCAGCTTGCTCATGTTGCATCTTCTTCTGGTCACAGGCCAAATATTTGATAAACAAGTTAGCTGGCAGCTAGCTAGTAGCATGTCGAATGCATCGACTGTGTAAGATCGAGTGGCGAGAAAATGGACAACTTTACAGCTCTGTACGTATAATACAGGTTGTTCGCTATTCTTTTCGTACAACTGAGATGCACGCTACCCCCGGTGGTTATGGCGTTAGCTCAAGCTGAGCTGAAACGCTACTATGCTCTACTTTGTGCCCTTTGTACTACCCCGGAATGCGTTTCCTAGAAGTGTAGTTGTTAGCAACTAACATAGTTTGTCCATTCATAGTCTGTGGTTTCAACTATGTAAGTTAGCATCTCCCGGGCTTTCCGTGCATGTTGGATGCGGGTCAGGAGTAATGACTGGTAGGAGAGTGTCATTTTTCCAATGGTGAGAGCAAGGAAAATTTTCGGATGACGCGCAAGTCATTCCATTAGTCATGCGAATTAAGGGTAGAAGTTAACAGACCCCAAGGCGTTACTGTTCAAGCACCAGTACCCATGCAGATGAGGATTGCTTCTGTTCAGTACAAACTTGCTTGCTAGTCAGAGCTCAGAGTTCTCGCTAAGCAGTTTTGTGTTTACATGTCCACAAGACTTTCGAGTCAAAGCCCTTCACAAAGAATGTGGAGCATGCTCAGGGCGCATAGTCCAGTTTGGTTCGATTCAAGCGTATACATGCAGGTGTAATGTGACTATTAACCGCATTATCTGGGTGTGTTAGACTATGAGAAATTCGATTTGGCGCAATTCCAGTCGGACTAACATGTTTACGTGCATTTTAAAAGTCAGTTATAGTTGGACTATAACACAATAATTTGATTTTCTCTAACGTTATGTAAACGCTCTGTTTGTTTCTGCTCCCCTTGGGCTATCTATTTAGAACTTTTAAGGATGTCTGCTGTCATTGCTATGCAGATGACATTGTATACCTCCTCTGAACCTGATAATGTCACGACAGTACCTAAACCATAGGTTGGCAACAGCCGGCCCGTGGGCCAATTTTGGCCCGCGAACGATTTTCATTGGCCCGCCAGATGATTCCGATCAGTTTTTTTTTCTCTCCAAGCGTTTTTTTTTTTCCCCGAACGCAGGCTATTCCTGCGATTCCTGCCTATAGCCTACCAGGCACCTGATGTTAAGCAGAAATGAGAGAATACCAAAGCCAGGATTTGCATTCTTAATCTTAGTTGTCTAATTTCACTTTCTTCAACTAAAAAGGAAAAGTTGCGTTTTTGACATAATGGGGCGGCCTATGAAAAGATGCGCTGTCTTTAACTGAACTTCAGGCCATCAGTCGTGCTGCAACAAAATATTTGCGTCAGAGCGACACAGGAAACTAGGTTCATATTTTATTTAACAAACCAGTAACTGTGGCATAATCCAGAAGGCTTTTACGCAAAGTAAAATAAAATAAAATGATGATCAGGCAGTCGCGCAATGGCAGAGGTGTTGGGCACGGATGCTCCTGAAACAACACGCATGAGAGAGAGAAAAAAAAAAAGCAACCTAGACGCATTTAAGGACGCACTTGTGGCTTTTTCTTGGGATGTTAGACTTTGCACTAGGATGCTGCTGCTCTTTGTACAACCATCTGTCAGCGCTTCAATTTTGTGTTTTCGTGCCGCAGACCGGAGCGGATAAGCAACGTTGAAGGAGCCGTGCTTTGTTTCGTGATGCCACCTGACATTATACATAATACAAAACCGCGATAACTTCCTTGCATATGAGGCACATGGGCTTTCCATTACTACAACTGGGTAAGATAAACGTGAGTTTGTCTCTCCATTTCTCTTTATAGGATCTGTTTTCGCTGTCAACTTTCCTCTTTAGACCTTTTGACAGAGACATCTTTTTAATTCACTTACTCCTCTTTGCACACTATTTCCACCAAAACAGCAAACATTGTATTATTGTAAGGCGGCAGTCAACCAAGTATTTCAAAATAAAAGTAGCCCAAGATAGACTAATATTACTAGTAGCCTAATACACCTAACCTGTGCCTATCATTGCCATCATTGCCTTTTTCACAATGGCAGATGACTCAATATTGAAAGAGATGCTAAGTCCATTAAGATTATTAAATTACCAAAAGAGACTGCCGATGGGCTTGTGCACAGTCCACATGGTTTATTTATTGTCATTAGTTATTTTTAATGGGAGACGCGATAGCGCAGTGGTCAAGTAGGTTTGACTTGGGATCGTAAGGTCCTGAGTTCAAGCCCCAGCCACGGCGTGTGTTCTTGGGCAAAACGCTTCACTCTCACACTCCACGCCTCACTCCACCCAGGTGTATAGATGGGTACCAGCAAATAGTCAGGGAAACTTGACTAAGAGCTGGGGGAGTACCTGCGATGGACTGGCATCCCATCCAGGGGGAGTAGTAATACTCCTAGTCGTTTTATGCCATGGAAACCGGGGTTAAGCACTGGCCCAATGGGCCACTAGGCCCGTAACAGGCTTACTCTCTCTCTTATTTTTATTAGACTCACCATTCTCCGTTTAGGCCTGGTTTTTGCGAGTGGGTATTAGGGGCACCTATCCCAGCGTTTAAATAGGCCGTAGCCTGGCCTCTGGCCCGCCACCTAGTGGCGAGGAAAAATCTTGGCCCGCAGCCCAAGCTACTTGCTGACCCCTGAGCTAAACTATCTGTCATACCTGACCATGTGAACTGTATCAAAGTTTTGATGGCAGATAATTTTCTTTAGCTGAATATAGATAAAACCGAGGTTCTCATCTCTGCCCCTGAGTGGTTCTGCCAAACATAATTAGACGTCTTGGTTTTCTGCCTTCTGCTGTTAACCCTGCCGCATATAACCTAGTTGTCTCTATGGGCCAGGCTCTGAGTCTGGATCCCAAGCTTTGGAATTGTCTTCTTCTTGAACTAAGAACTGTGAACTCTGTGGACATTTGTTAAAAAGCAGTTGAATTGGACTTGAATGAGACTTTAATTTGTCTACATGTGTTTTCATGATTAATTGTTTGTTTTTATTGTCTGCTGCAGTCATGTTGATTTGCCTTTTAATCTTTATTGTGAAGCACTTAGTGATGTTTGCTCTTGAAAGGTGCTATATAAATAAACTTTATTTATTAACTATTTTCTCTTTGCTGTATTGTTTTGCATCTAGTCTCCTTTGTCAGTGTATTGTCAGTGTACCTCTTCTAAAAACCTAGAATCTATTTATTATTAGGAATATTCCCTCCATGCCAAGTGGCTTCTACCAAGCACCCTCTTTTCTCTTGTTCGAAGGCATGCACCTTCCCAGTTTGCCCTGGTTCATACAGGTTGCCATCCCAGTTACTGACCTCAGACCAGTCCCTTCAACTCCGCTGTGCCAACTCCCCTTAGTTCTTGACTGTTCCTGGACCAGTCTGCAGAAACCAAATGAGCGCTGTACTGGAAGTGTATGTTCTTCTGTTGTGCTAGTGAAGACCCTCTTCAACGATCCTGCGTTTGCTTCGTTCCGGAATTCGTGACATTACCAGCTGTTGCATCTATCAATTCTCAAATTTTCTTGGGAGCGGCCAATGTCATGTTGACAAAGGCTGAAGCATGTCAAGAAGAGGGGAGAACAAGATTTTTTGGATGTTTGTATATGCGTATTATGGATTATCCTAGGACAAGCAACTATACCTGCTGCTAGCTACGGGTTTAACCACCCTCGACTCAGCTTTCACTGTTCTGAGATCAGTTATTATATAGCACGCATTATTATACACATGTGGAGATGCATGTACTGTACTTTCACATGAAAAATTACTTTGTCTTTTCTTAAAAACCCGCGTTCAGTTGGTGAGCGATTTTTTTTTTTTTGTGGATGAATCGCTGAGGTGCACTCTACTGAGAGATGGGTAACAGCTTGTTCTTTCATCTTGTGGGTGGTGTCATACAGCTACATAAAAAAGATGAGTATTTACCATAAGTTATGTTATTTTTTTTCTATTATAATTACCCTTGTAAGTATTGCTTCTCATTTGCAGTAACCAAATAGATATGAAAATAGTGATATATCTCAGATTATTGATGTGTGTTTATCCTTAAAGTTAAATGAGAACATTAGCCTAAAATTATGCTAACTGGCTACTCAGTAGCAAGCTGGCTAATGTTATGTTAGAGAACCAAATTTATTCCAAAGCCTTTTAATTCTGTGGTGCTTTGTAATTATCATATTAATATCTTTTCCTTTCTGTCAATCAAGGTACAGGGTTCTCCATGCAAGATCAGCAACAAGTTTGAGAAGTTTGAGATGGCATGCTGAGGCAGGAAAATACAGGATTCTGCATTGTTACTGGAGTGTGTCATTGTTAGTTTATGATAAATATTTTTTCAGATTGCCTTAGAAGTGATTGGCAGAGGTTATATTTTCAGCCATGTCTGTCTGTTTGTTTGATTGTTCAGACAATATCTCTCAAATTTTCCAACCAATTTCAGTGATATTTTGTGGAATTGTGGGCCATAGCCCTTGGAATATTCCCTTAGATTTTGGTAATGATCGAGATCATCATCTTGATTCAAGAATTTTTTAAGGGATTCTTCACCATCGGGAGAATACAAGATCCACTAGATGGTAGAAAAGTTCTAAATGAATAGGCAGAGGTATGCTCTCCCTGAGAACTTTCTCGTTTTTAGATATTTTTCCTCATGCTGCACATTTGATGTTTACTGTCAGATCAAAGGAATAACCCTTGCACTTCTTCAGCCAGAAAGGAGTCCAGAAAGGTGAAGATGTTCAGAAAGAGTACAGCAAGATACAGGAGAGAGACTTCTGCACAGGAAAGACAGGCAGCACAAAATCACGAATTGGCATGTTTTAGTCTGTTTGGAGAATTGCACATTGAGATGTGCCTACTTGTGTGAACCTACCTCTTGTGTGTGTGTGTGTGTGTGTGTGTGTGTGTGTGTGTGTGTGTGTGGGTGTGTGTTCTGCGTTCTGCCTGTCTGTTATAGTCACTGCACACCACTGCTGCTTGCTTTTACTCATTGCTATGGGATGCAACATTACATTAAATAGGCTATTTACTCCCAAAACACTATATGTGTGAAACATCTGTTTTTAAGCAAAACGGCACCGTTGCTCCAGTTTTCCAATTGAACAGATGAGGTGTATGTCCTGGCACAGGGATTCTACTCAGAATACAGTGATCCACATGTTTAATTTTTGATCAGAATTTGATAAATAACCATTCCTGAAACAAGAATGTTTCACAATACAATGTAGATAAGATCATCGAGGATTGCCAGAGCAATGCCAGAAAACATTTTTGCTGGCATAACTTCAGTGAACCAAAATTCAGCAACGAAGATGATAGAAAGAATGGGATTAGCCACAATATGAAGCACAGTATTGTTCTGTATTCCATATTACCATTTATAGAATAGTAAAAGCAATGAATTGTTTCACTTTTTGTGATAATGTTGGCATAAACGTGATTGCAAAAACATGCAGAGCATTCTGGGTGGGGGCAGCCGGCTGGAGTGTGGCAGTGCCTTCCAAAATGCCTTCCTCACTCAGAGGAAATTATGATCACTGCTCTCTTTGCTCCCCTGCTGCTCTGCACTGCCCACATGCCTTGCACTCTTAATATCATCTTAACTTTGATATATTGTTGCCTTTCCTATGGTCCCAGAATTGATGCATTTTGGCTGTGCAAGAAGCAGTTGGATCATTCTTCTTCTGCGATGACAATCTGTTTTTCTCTCCAGCCAGGTACTGACAAACTCTGAGGCTGGCTGATTTAGCATGTAGTGAAAGAAGTGACATCTGTAAAATGACTGCAAACTGTGGCCGGTTCAGACAATGGCATTTCGGTGACATTTCGGTGGCAAGTAAGTGCAATTACTTCACCTTAAATCCATGTGTGGAGGTTTCAAAGCCATCTAGCAGACTACAGAAAAATCCACGGGAAATCCCTAGGGTTTTCTTTAAGTCAACTCTTGCCCTGAAATTAAAGGAGCAGCCACAAGCTTGCTAACTTTCATTTTAAATGCAGTCATCTCTGTGAATCATCATCACAAATCTGCTGGGCTGCAAATTTTTTTTTGACAAATACATAATTGTCATTTTAAAATGCATACTGTTTGTACATGAGTAAAGACATACATAAATAAATAATTTAAAAAATCAGTGTAAATTGACACTGACTCAGGACTGATTAAGCAATAAATCTTAGCTGTCATTTAAAATTTTGTTAATTTGACAGGGACATTGCACAATACAACATTAGCCTGGAAGGCTAATCTTCATCTATAGTCCCTGGCTGAATGTTTTTGGCTGTGAGAGGAAACTGCTTCACCTTGAGCTAACAGGGAGAACATGGCAGGCCCATACAGTGGGCTCCAAAATTAGTTGCACCCCTGAGTGGCAATGAACAAACAATACAAAAAAAAAATTTTTCATTTTATACAAAATAAATTTCAACAAAATCAAGGTTTCACAATAACCTGGCACCCTTCATTTGGTACTTAGTGCAACCATCTCAGGCAAGGACAACAGCATGGAGTCTTTTCCTGTAATTTCTGACATGGTTAAGGCACACATCTGGGGGGATTTTGGACTATTCCTCAAAGCAGATCCTTTCAAGATCCTTCACCTTCTTGGGTTTGCATTTATCAATCGCCCTCTTCAACTCGGCCTACAGTTTTACATTTGCATTGAGGGTGGGCGACTGAAATGGCCATTGCAGAGTGTTGATTTTGTTGTCACAGAACCATGTCTGTGTGGATTTTGAGGTACGCTTTGGGTAATTGTCTAGTTGGAAAGTCCACCTTTGGCCAAGTGTGAGCCTTCTGCCGTCCATCATATTTCACCATGGGTATGAGGTGCTTCTCCTTGCATGCATTTCTGTCTTGACGTCAGACCTGCTAATGCTATATCTGACTGAAACATGCAATTTGGTCTCATCTGACCGAACCAACTTGTTCCAATCATAATTTAAATGTTTCGCAAACTCCAAGAACTTGCTTCTTTGTCTTCTGATCAGAAAAGGCTTTCTTCTGACAACTCTTCCAAAGAGCCTGTGGTTGTGGAGGTGGCGACTGATGGTGCTTTTTGAAACCTAGTGACCCCAAAATGCCACCAAGGCCTGCAGTTCCTTCACAGTGATTCTTGGGGATGTTGTTGTTGTTTCTAAGTATTCTCAGCGGCAAAATGCAGTTGCATCTTCTACGTTTGAAGTTTTCAAAAGCCTCATGTCTTTGGAATTTTTAGCACACCTGGACCAAAGGTCCAGTGTGCTTATGTCATGGCCTGGTTGTCCATTGTTCATCGTGCGTTGTCCGTCGTTCGTCGTCTGTAAACATCTTCTCCTCTGAAACTCCTGCAGCTATGATGTGAAACTTCCCATGCATTTTCCTACCAATGAGGACACTAAACATCATTTAAAACTTCCCGATCCAGTTTCAAATATGTCATATTGAAAATGCCATGTGGGCCCATAGGATGTCCATTTTTTGCAATAATTGAGCTGGTAGCTAAATCAATAGCTGGTAGCAAGCCCAAAAACATATATGATGGGTATTGTGAAATTCTCAAATTTGACCTTGGTTTGATCTTTGATCTCTGATCAGACCCAGTTTTTTTCTGTTATAACTTTAAAAATCTTCTCCTCTGAAACCACTGCAGCTATGAAGGTGAAACTTGGCATGCATGTTTCTACCAATGAGGACACCAAAGTATATATAAAACTTTCCGATCCAATTTCAAATATGACCGCCATGGTGGCCACATTGAAAATGCCATATGGGCCCATTGGGTGATCATTTTTCCAGCTATTGAGCTGTAATTTGGTAAAATGGTAGCTAGCAAAAAGCCAAGAAGCACATCTGAAGGGATTTTGTGAAATTTACAAAATTGACTTTGGTTTGACTTTGATCCCTGGCCACACCCTGTTTTTTCTGTTATAACTTCAAAAATCTCCTCTGAAACCACTGCAGCTATTACGGTGAATTTTGGCATGCGTGTTCTGACCAATGAGAACGGCAAACTATATATGAATCATTCCATGAGAATGGTTCAAATTGGACTTTGACATTTTCACATTTTCTACCAAAGTGTATTATTTGTATATATATCCCACAGCATTAAGGACATTTTCAACTATCAGAAAAACATATTTTCCCATCTCAGGCATTAGCTTTCTATTATTATTGGTCATTATTTCAAGATGTGGGCACTGTTATTCTTCAACCCCGTTATGTACACTATGGAAGCTCATTGAATATGATCATAAAATGTATTTCTAAAGAAAGCAATATTTATATATTAATCTGATGTCCCCCACACTAATTCAATATTTGAAAATGCAAAAAATGACATAAAATCTCACATTTTTCCTATACTAAAGCCTGAAATGTACCTATGCGTGAAAGCACTCTTGTCATTTTTCATCAAAAATGTAGTTTAACTGAAGAATTTTCATCAAAATCTATGATCTTATGATGGCTCTCAACATTTTAGACAGAAGTCAACAAACAATTTTTTTTTACACATTTTAAAAAAATAATGTATGAACATGTAGGTGTGACGGGGTTGAGGTGAGGGTGACGGGGTTGAAGATAGTAACGGGGTTGAAGGGACAAATACAACTTTACAAATAAATAGTTGTCTTTTTACTCTCAAATTCACTGGATAGGATTTTCTACGAGCATTGTATTTCATTTTGTAACCATGAGAAGGACAACAGATATAAATTGTAGTTGAATTGAGTTTTATTAACCTAAATTAAAAACAACTACAACAACTTATTATTTGTCAAACATTGTAAAGTGAATCGCTCAAATGTAACATAATATGGAGAGTGTGTGTGTGTGTGTGTGTGTGTGTGTGTGTGTGCGTGTTCAGGCATAAGAGCCAACCCTCATCTGGTCAAATATACTTTTAAAGGCTTCATGAGAGGTGTACTAAAAGGAACCTTGTGCCTTTTACAAACATAGACTGTATAAAAAGATGGACGCAGCACCCTGATCTGAAAAAAGAACCCATGCGGAAGTACCGTAGAATGGCATTCTATTTAATGGCCAGCAGATGGCGACGTCGATGGCTGCAGAAAGAAGTTCAATGCTATAGAAGTCTATGAAAAAATGACCCTACTTTCCCACCTGATTTTTCATTTAAATAATGATTTTTCACATTATTTTATGGTAGCTATAGCAAGTTTCAAGTCTCCTTCGATATATCATGATGTTCATTTTTGTAAATTATGGTCCCGTATAGAGTAGAATAAAGGATAAAGCCAGAATATGCTTTTGGGGCGTGGCTATCCTCTGGTCCTCGTCCGATACGGTCAGATCCAGAGCCGCGTTCCTCCCCGGATCTTCAATTCACGCTCTCGTCCAATAGAAATCACATCCCGTTTCAAAATGACAAAATGGCGCAATTCAAATTGCCAAAATCAAGGCTTCCTTTATGGTATGCTGAAACCAATGGGTGACGTCACGGTAGCTTCGTCCATCTTTTTATACAGTCTATGGTTACAAACAATTAAACTTGTAAACTGATGAACTGATAGGAATGATAACAATAATAATCAAACAGTTAATAATTTCAGTGTTTCTGTGTCCGTGTCAGTGTGTCTGTGTCTGTCAGTCTGTGTGTGTGTGTGTGTGTGTGTGTGTGTGCCAACTCTCCCGAATTTTTCGGGAGTTTTAGTGGCATATTCACGTTCCTGTGGCATACTCAGCAATTGCTCAATTAACACATATTAAAGAGGTTCGCCCACAGAATTGAAGTCCTTGTGCGAGGAGTTTTATCAGATTCACGTGTGTTAAGGTGGATTTCACCACTAATATTACGGAAACCGATATTGACTCCAGACTTCTAACTCTTTTCTTTACTCAGGGGATGGAAGCAATTAAAGATGTTTCACACGGTCTTGTATCATTTAAACAATTTAAACAATCCTTAAACACATGCTTTGCTTCCAACCCCTGAGAACAAGAAAACCGCGAGAAGACAGGAGTTATAATCAGTTTCCATATTACTAGTGGTGAAACCCACCGTAACACACGTGAAGCTGATAAACCTCCATGCGCAAGGACTTCAATTCCGCGTGAGAATCTTTTAAATACGCATTGGTTGAATAATTGCTTACTACAGCACGGGAACATGAATATGCCACTAAAACTCCTGGAAAATACGGGAGAGTTGGCAACACTGTGTGAGTATGCATACTGTGTGTTCAGGCATAATGTTACATACAATTAAACTTGTAAACTGATGAACTGATAGTAATAATAACAATAATAATCAAACAGTTAATGATTTCAGTGTTTCTTTGTCTGTGTCAGTGTGTGTGTGTGTGTGTGTGTGTGTGTGTTTAATCTCACAAACCCGTTACAATCAAACACACACAAAATTTTGCACAAAATGAGCACTGCTCTATGTAGTCAATACCAGAAAGAGAGTACACGGCATGCATGAGATTCAGAATTAGCATATATTCTTGAAGTAACAAAAACCTTTTTCATAAGTAACAGTTTTCTATCTTTTTTTCATGTTACGGTGTTGAGTCATTGAATTTAATGACCTCAATATCACAAGATAAATGACCAAAATAAAGGAAAAGAAGGGATCAACTTGCCTGTCTCTCTTGTCATGTTGTCCAAAAGACTTCAGTGATGTCTCTTTCTGATGTACATGCTATTATGGATCATACCATTGTATTTATGGGGGAGAATCATTTGTGTAACAGGGTTGAGGAGTTACTCAGGTACAGAACTAAATAAAGTGAATAATTATCAATTAATTTTGAAAAAAAAAAAAACATCACCAGCAAAAGAGCACAAATGGATGTTTAGGTTGATATCAAAATTTATTGACTTTTTTACAGTTTTATTTGGTATTTTCAAAGTATACTTTCATCAAGGCCATGGGGGACATGACAAAATAGGTGGTGTCAACTGAAAAAACTACATTAATTCTCATAAAAAGATAAAATTTAACTCATGTTTTTTACACTGTATTAAAGGAGGCATTTCAATGTATATGTAAAGCTGTTTAAATATAAATTTTGGTGACCCAATAGATAAAATACACCTAAAGAGGTGAGAGGGACTCAAATTGTGCCATTTTCATGGAATGACTCGTATAAAACTTTCTGATCCATTTCAAATATGGCCTACACAGCCGCATCCACATTTTTTCTGCTATAATTTTTGCAGAAAAATTTTATAATCTCCTCAGGAACTACTATACGTATGAAGGTGAAACTTGGCATTCATGTTCCTACCAATGAGAACACCAAACTTTATTTAAAACTTTCTGATCTAATTTCAAATATGGCTGTCATGGCCACACCCACTTTTTTCTGTTATGACTTTAGACATCATCTCCTCTGAAACCGCTGCAGCTATGAAGGTGAAACTTGGCATGCATGTTCCTACCAATGAGGACACCAGACTATATATAAAACTTTCTGAGCTGATTTGGATGGTCATGTTTTGGAGCTATTGCGCTGAATTTTGGTACATTGGTGGCGAGCAGCAACCCCAAAAACATTTCGGAAAGATTTTGAGAAATTTTAAAATTTGCCAATTGGTCTCTGGCCGCACTTTTTTTTGTTATAACTTTAAACCATAGGCTGTATATAAAAGATGGACAAAGTAAGCGTGACGTTACCCATTGGTTTCAGAATACCAGAAAGGAGGCCTCTTTTGTCAAGAATTTTTGAAACCGGATGGGATTCTGATTGGACGAGAGCGTGGATCAAGATCCAGGGGAAGCGAGGGGTCAGATGAGAGACCTTTTCATTCCTTTGATGCCGCTGCTTGACTAGAGTCTGATTTTCTCTGTTTTTATTTCTGTCAGGATCTCGTTGCACCCATGGAGTACATTTCAAACATGAAGTGTTTAGGAGCTCTTCGGAAAAGCTGTTTGTGGAGTCCTTTGCATGTGTTTCCGTGTGTCTGTTGGGCCTGTACTAGGTGTAGATGATCCAAATGATTACCTTATGCGCCATCCATCTGGAAAGGCACCATCTGTTTTGTGGGGCTGCAAATGAAGAAGAAAAGAAGACAAAATGAGGAAAATGCACCCAAACCAGGTTTCAGTCACTTATGGAGAGACTCAAAGACAGAGCTGGACCTCTGAGTGTGTGTCTGAGTTTGTAAGTGTGCGTGTGTGTGTGTGTGTGTGTGGTGGGGGGGGGGTGTCTTATTTAGTCATATGTGTGCAAACCAACTCTTGAGAAACCATAATGTTCTGAAGACATTTGGGTTTCTGAGGGTGTTTTGGGTAGTCCTCACCAGGGGCGTTGTTAGGACTTGAAAACATTGGGGGCTTCAGCCCCCTTGACCCAACCATTTTTCCGGGGTCCGGGGGTTTCTCCCCCGGGAAAATTTTGAAAATCTCGCTGTTAAAGACGCAATTTTAACATAGCTGGACAAAGATAGAAAGCACTCCTATACATCACTAGCTTAGCCAGACTAGCTTCCATCCTGACTAGGCCGTTCGGTACTTTTGCGTCAGACGTGAACTCTTCGAGAAAGCGCTGTACATTAACTCAATCACTGCTTGTAATTTGGCTCATAAATGGCTCGCTGTTGAACAGTGAACACAAGTGAATGATAAATAACGGCAATTCATGGGTGGGCTCAATTTTCCAGGACTCAAAACCATGAACTTTGCAATGTACACAACAGTGCCCATGCTGCCGTAGGATAAGTGAACTTTATATCCGCCTATGGGATTAGAGTGAATGAGTGCTCTTCTCAGCCTGCACTTCACTGAAAATGTTGAGGCAGCTAAGCCATGACTTAGTTCAGTTGAAAAGTTAATTTTACATTGGACGATGAGTTGACACTGTGTGATCAGACGCAGGCCAATACCCTTCTTTGTCACTTCATGACCTTCGCTGTGCTTTAATTGACTTTCTTGGTTCATTATAATGAGGCATAATGTTCAGATCACTAATGTAGGCTAATGTATTTCAAGTGGACAACCTCACTTATGAGCAGGGGCGGTTCCAGGATTTTTAAAGTGAGGTGAGACAGGGGGGATTAATAATCAGTCGGGGGTCATTTTTATCAGAATACACCATTGAAAATCTGCTCAGAAATATAGGAAATACATGATGGGATAGAACACAGTGTAATTATGCTAAATTAAACACATCATTTTCATTCTTAATTGTACTTGTTTTTATTTTCAATAAATTGTATCCAAATACAATACACATTTTCTATAGGCTAAGTGTGCCACTTGTTTCAAAAACATTTCCAGTGCAAAACGAAACAAAACAAAACAATTCCATGATATCGGAATTTTTGAAATTTTATTACACGCAAATATCCATGGTGCATATTTTATAACAAAATTAAACAGGTGTTTCACATTGCAGTGTGAGTGTGTCTACAAATGCAGTAGTGTCAATATCCCAGTCCATTGTCAGATTCCCTGCCAGCCCAAGCAATTCGGAAGGGAGAGAAATAAATGTAATGGTAACGTCATACACCGTACTACATCTTAAAATCTCAATGTCATTCATCTGATCGCTGCATACTCAATATTCTCAGACTCCTAAAACTTCCGTTTGTTCAACCACATTATCTTGGGAGAAATTGATTGTGATTTTAGTCTTTAATCAAAAATGAAAGATTACATCAAGATAATTGAAAAGTTGTAATTTAGGGAAATCCATAGACACCAAGCATGTAAATATGGGAATATGTCTTACTGGGAAAGTTTCTTTATATTGCCTAAAAGTTGTGGTCACTTTTGGTTAAGTACTGTAGGCCTACTTGTCACAGCTGAATTGACCTAAGTATAATAGCGACCATCCAGCGTTAATTTACGACTAAAGTTTGACATTGAAGTGACACTTTTTCAGTATTTCAAAATATAGAACTGAGTTTATACATACCACCCAGAGACGCGGTGAGTATGGACCACTCTTAAATTCTATGCATATCATGCATTCAAATGCCAAAACGCAGCGTTTCTGTTGTGTCCCGCAGTGTAATGGGGATGTAAGATTGCACGCTGATCTTATTGTTCATCGTTTTCCGAAAGATTATCTTCGTAGAATGAAATTGTTGAATCAGATAATTAGAGATGAAGGGCTGTAACTGGAGAGGTTTTCTGATCGCGATACACGTTTCCAATGGTTTTATTTATTGAGGCATTAGCAGCTAGTGGCTTGATCAGGTCACGACTGGGAGTATGAGATTCTGTTTATCACATAACTGAATTGCGCAATTTATTATAAAACAAATGTAATTTCTGTAAGCGCCTGCTAAGTAATTCCAAATATATGCTACCACAGACCTGACGCCATCACTCTGCTAACTTGCACAGCCATCAAGCCATTACTTTCGTGTTTGAACAAGCAATGGTTTGTAGTGATCACTTCCACATCATTAGTTGGACCATGGCAGAAGTACTAATGTTAGAAGCTGGGGATTACATCATTAAGCACACATAATCACGCTGTATGACAGAGGCTAACTAGAAGCTAGTCCAGCATGTTACAAGCTGAACCTGAGCTAGTTGAAGCATTATCTAAGGTTGGGGCCCGGGGGAGAGTCGGTACGATAACTCCTCCACCGCTTCTGTCCCCCTTGCCTTGTCCTTTCTCCCAAAGAACCGCCTGATGTCCATGTCAGTGATAAGTATTAATTTGATTGAAATCACTAGCAAGTAATACAACCCTCGCTTCCAGCATGCAACTACTGAACTGCCTACAAATGTAACATTGGGTGGTAAAGACCGCCTGATGTTGAACTTGGAAAATTGTAACAATTTATCCTCATGATTCTGCGCCTCTGCCCATATACGGGCGTGCCCCATATGGCTGGGCTTTGTGATCATGCCTCACAGTTATTCCTGCTGCTGCTACAACTGCATCAGTGTGTCAGCCATCCAAAGTGATTTGACGCTAGTAGGCGAGGCTATTGTTGTTGATTGTGGGGGCTTTGGGAGATCTGGGGCTATTGGCCAGTCATTCGGGGCTTCAGCCGGGAATGCCCAGGGCTAACGACGCTCCTGGTCCTCACAGTGGATTACGGCTAATTGGATGCAGTTAAGCTTTGGTTAAGGTTAGGGTTAGGCATAATTTGGCGATGAGTAGGGCTTGCGAGAAGCTGTACTGAATAAATATAAATCAATACAACGTCTTTACAAGTATCACTAAATAAACATTAGTTTTTTGTGTGTATGTGTAGTGCATCTGTGTATTAGTGTGGTTCTGTGTGTGTGCGTGTGTGTGTGTGTGTGTGCGGTTGCATGCGTGTGTGTGTGTGAGTGTTTGCTTGTGAGTGAGTGAGGGTGAATGTGCACGTGTTTACTTGTCTGTGTATGTGTGCTTGTGCGTATATTTGCATTTGTGTGTGTATGTATTTGTGTTCTGTAATGTCCCAGTGATGACTGTTCTACTCTTCCCCAAGATTCGTTGAGGTGCAGATTAAAAGGGTGAACATATCATGGAATCTGTTGAGTAATGATAATATTTATACTATTTGAGCTTGCGGTAGTATGATAATAAGAGAGTTAGTCTTGTAACTCATGAGAAATTTACCTCAGCAACATATTTGTCTGTGTGGATGAATCGTACTTTTAAAGACATAGCAGGAATTCCACCCTTGCTGTGCTTTATTTATCACCAAAGGGGTAATGACCTTAGGCCAAATAAAATAATAGGTGTGTTTCCTGTTACACTGTTATGAAAGAAAAGGTAGGGTGGGCTGGCATTGTTATTTATTTTTGGGGTCAGATTTTTAGGGCAGGTAGGTAATCTGTTTTTTTTTTTTTTTTTTTTTGCTGCATTACAGCGGTATGGAAAGCATATGCCAAACCTGAGACATGCTACCAGTAAATGATTTTGGTATATGCTCCATTCAACATAAATATGTAACAACTGACATACTTATGCAAAACTTTATTAAACTGATACAACAAGAAAAGTTGTCAGAAACAGTTTTCAAGATACTGTACAAGCACTGCACATTTGAACGGCACTGAGCTAGACTAGAACTAGGTTCTAAAGAATACAAATCACTTGTCTTCATGACATTCGTCATATGGTCTCTGTACAATACTGTTTTTTGCCGCACCTTTGCATTTCTCACATATTGGTAAAACTGTTTTGAACCGCTTTTTCAATTCAGTGTCAATCTCGCAAACTCTCACCTCAAAAACTACTGACGAAAAGGAAAGACGCTCACAAACATGGGCTTTTGCATGGAGCTTCACACGAGTGCTTTGCTGGAGAATACAGACGGACCTCAAAACAGCAAACCAGCAAACAAGAAAAAAAAGCGATGTTAGCAATCAATGACCTCATGCCAGACATCGGGGTCGACTTTTTTTCTTTTTATTTTCAATTGAAAACAAATAAAGATGTTTAGGGTCGGCCCTAATGACATAGGTAGGGTCGGGAAACCACAAGCACCCCTCATTTTTAATTTGGCCTTACTCCTGCTTAATTGCTTCAATTTTTTGTTTTGCCGTTTTGACCTTAATCTCTATTTTTCCATAGTCTCCAAGAAGTAGTAGAAGTTCTATTCAGTGGCTATTCCTTCAGATAAATTGCTTTTAAACTTTTCAAAGGTTTTCTTAAGCATTTGTGAGCAAATAGGTGATCCTCAGCTCATCTTCGTTCCTGAAGGGTTAAATTTTTCCCAAATCAGAGGTGGGAAACCTTATTCAGAAAGGGCCAGTGTTGGTGCAGTCTTTCATTCCAACCAAGAAGATAGACATTTCATTCCACTAATTAAGGTCTTCAGCAAAGACTCCAGAGATTGATTAGTAGTATCAGGTGTGTAATGGCTTTGAAAACCACATCAGCCCTGTCTGGATAAGGTTCCCCACCCTGTCCTAAATGCTGCTTTTTGTATCAAATCATTTCAATTACTTGCTGACATTAGCTGTTTGAAATCACATCATTTTTCAAAAATTTTACCTCATTACTAGTCCTAAAACTCCCTCGACCCAACTTTTTAGTGCCCCTCCACCCAGAGAGCAGGTTGGGGGACTATTTCTGGAGGCCATGTCAGCACGTCCGTTCATGCCTGCTTCTCATCTTTGGCAGTGGACTTTTGCAGTCTCTGCCCAAGTTGTTTTGGAATGTGTTACAGGCCTGAATGACTGGAATGGATGCATATTTACAAATAAAGTGAAGCTGACTTAAATATCTCATGTTCTACAATTGAAATACCAGTCAAAGTACATTTCGACTTCATTACTTTGTTTTTATGTCCACCCTCCATACTATCATAACTTTTTTCAATGCTCAAAACTTGACTTCTGTCTTCATATGCAAAGTCTCATTTTGAATATCTATCAACTCTTTCACATTATCAGTAATTATGAGGGACAAATACATAATTAGACTTTTTTTTATCCTGTTTTAAGGTACATCAAGCCAGATGTTTCTGAAATCATAATGTCATGGTTTTTACCCCTCAGCCAGCGACACGTTGGCCGGCCGAGGGGTATTGTCGTCCCCTGCGGCGTCCATCTGTCCAGCCGGCTGTCCGTCTGTCCATCGACGACGTTACCAGTCTAGCACCTTCAGGTTTGCTTCAAGCTTTCTTATTTCTGGATGGCTGGTACATCTATGGATCTTTCACTTACCTATCGAATTCCGGCCATTTTTGACTCTTAGTTTGGCCACCAGGGGGCTTATTGTGATAAATGAAAAATTGCCTTAACTTCCCTATTATTTCAGCTAGGACACTCAAATTTTCACTGAGGGTACATGGGATCATCCTTTATCACATATCAGAGGTGTTTTTGATTTCACCTATTTTCCACTGTTTTCTGCGTAAATGCTGCCGATCTTTACATTCAACGACGTTACCGTTCTAGCGCCTTCAGCTTTGCTTCTATGTTTCTCTTTTTTGGATGGATGGTACGTCTATGGATCCTCCACTTATCTATTTAATTCCGCCCATTTTCGGCTCTTACTTTGGCCACCAGGGGGCTTATTGTGCAAATTGAAAAACTGCCATAACTTCCTTATTATTTCAGCTAGGATGCTCAAATTTTTACTGAAGGTACATGGGATCACCCTTCATCACAAATCAGACGCGATTTTCATTTTGCCTATTCTTTACTGTTTTCTAGGTCGAATAGCTTAAATGCTGTCGATCTTTAAATTCAACGACGTCATCGCTCTAGCACCTTCAGGTTTGCTTCTAGGTTTCTCATTTTTGCACGGCAGGTACATCTACGCATGTTTCACGAACCTATCGAATTCCGGCCATTTTCGACTCCTAGTTTGGCCACCAGGGGGCTTATTGTGAAAAATGAAAAATTGCCATAACTTCCTTATTTCAGCTACGATGCTCAAATTTTTACTGAAGGTACGTGGGATCACCTTTCATCACATATCAGACGTGTTTTGATTTGACCAATTTTTTGACCATTTTCTAGGTCAAATACCATACATTCTGCCGATCTTTACATTCAACAACGTTACCGCTCTAGCGCCTTCAGGTTTGCTGCTAGGTTTCTCATTTTTTGGGTGGGTGGTACGTCTATGGATCCTTCACTTACCTATCAAATTCCAGCCAATTTCCACTCTTACTTTGCCAACCAGGGGCTTACATACACAGCCGAGGGGTCTTAAGTGCGATTAGCACAGTATTTTTGTTCTGTTTGGTGTAGGGCTTTCTTTGTGTCTCTTGTTTAGGACGACATCGAATTCCTTACACCAGCTTGTTGATTGAAGATGGGCGGCACCTGTTTCTGTTTCTATTTAAGCCAGAAGTTTGCCGCGCCTCTTTGCTTGAGTGTCTGATCCTTTAGAGTTTACACAAGCCAGGAAAGGTCTTCTCTAGTTTAGAGAACTATTTTGTAGTTATTTCTAGAGTATTCTTAGGAATTTTTTTCTTAAGTTTCTTGTTTCCTCTCCTTTATTTGCACCATTATTTGGTGCTTTAGGAGTTTTCTCGTCCGTTTGGACAGCTTTATTTGTGAAGCCTCTGGCTTCGTTCTGTGCCAGTTCTTTCTCTCGTGCTGCAGATTCTCTCCTCGCTCAGCCCTGTACTCTGAAAAGTCGTTGCATTTGGTCTCATTACTTCCACCATCATTACACATAAGCCCTGATGTTTTGGTGGTCATGTTCCCACTGTAGCCTCATTCCACTTCTTAGTTGAAATTAGTAAAACTTGGTTTCCTGCTGGTGGTTTTGTGCATGTGGAGAGATGCCCTCTGTACGGCACTGTGGTAAACAGCTGTTATTAGTTTGGCTGCACATTACATTGCCATAAATATGATACATAATGCATTAGTGTCTTTTTGGGCATTTGTAATTGTAATGAAATTCTTTTAAATAATCAATACTCTTGATCATCAATGAAGCCTACCATTGCTCAAATCTCTGGTGTTTGTAATGGTCACTGGTATCACAAACGCAAGCTATTACACCAGTGATTACACCACTGAAAAATTCCCTTTAATTATTGTTATGTCCAGGAATTCTTCTAATTCTATACATACAAGAATCTGAGATTGTCATCAAACTAACAAACAAACCAGAGTGCTGCTTTGAAACTGTATTTACAAAGAAATCCTCAATTCTCAGTAGCTTCTTTGCGATATTAAAACTAAGATGACAAACAAATGAATATTAAAGTAAAAGGTTAATATTCACCCAGTTGGGTGGTACAATGTCCAAGGTAATCAAGAATTTCCAAGAAGTTCAAGAATTTTTGTGTCCATTGATGTAATTGAGAAGGAAAACTGTATGGCCACCGATGTAGAATAAGAACACAGGATTGACTGAATCCAAGATTTGCTGAATAAATGTTGTAATGTGTTCAAGAACTGCTAAATCTCAGATTAACTGCCTCACAAGTCCACTAGTATTTTATGCGCAAAAGAATTTTCCAGAAGTTTCCACAGTCTACTGTACTTGATATCTGTGGCTTGATTGAGAACCTTCCATACATACATAATCACTTACAGTAGTCCAGCTGTAGCTGGAACTTTATGAAATGATTGAGAAGTATGTAGAATTTTCTGATGAGTACCACAAAACAAAACATTACACTATTCTACATACATCTACATACATATAGCATTATGTATTTTCCAAGATGACGGCAACAGCATCTTAAAGCAAACATCAATACATCATAAAATATATCATCAATAAATTATACCATTGAATCATTTTTTTCCCCAAGTGAAAGCATTTTACATGCATGAACATTAAAAGATGTTTCACCAATGATGTAATAATATTTAAAATGTTAACAAAAATAATTTACAATTATAAACTTATTGAATGTGGAAAATAACTTTATCATGAGCAGGTTGAAAGAGCCATTCATTCCTTTGAGCCTTGACCCTGGAAGCCTGTATCCACATGTTTCTATCATTTTTTTAATGATTTACTTTACACCGCTGACAAAAAATTTAGAGATAAAAGTTTTTTTTAAATATTTGTTTTACTTTATGCTTGTTTCAGATGTTTCAGGGAATGAGTTAACATAATTGTTTAAGAGAAGCGAATATATCTGTGAATGCCACTAAAGGTTTACACATTGCTTGCATGGGACAGGCTGTTTTTCCTGCTATTGGCATTTTTACAAAAATAAAAGTGCACTGTAAATGAAGGGTCAAAATCATTTTTATTGCTTAGGAAAAAATTTTAATACATTGACATCTGTTATGTGTGCTTTTTTTTTTTTTTTTTTTTACCAGAGAATATCCCAGTTATTTAATTATACAAACTATTTTCAAGGTGAAAATCCACCATAAAGCTAAGAAAATATTTCCATGTAAGTCACTCTGGATGAAGGGACCTGCCAAATTAAAGAAGTACTTTACAGAAGCCATCAGCAGACTTCATTTTGTAATAATGGCAATGCATCCTCATGGTTTTTCAGTTGGCTCCAGGAAAAGTGCGGCAGCTGATCAATCTGTGCTGCTGATTCTTTTTGTAAGTCTGCTGAGCGCCTGGGGTACACTTGTGAGACTGTAGCTGCACATGCAGGATCAGCTCCACTTATAGCCAAGGTAACAGCAGGTTATCGGGTATCAGTGCAGCTGATGCTGAATACTTACTTATTATGCTCTGAAAAAGGCCTTTGGGTCATGTTAGGAGAAACCCTTTTCCCTTCACAGTGACCGGCGGTGCTCGCCGCTCTGTCCTATTTGCTCCGTTTCCTCCGTTTCATTTCTTTATTTAATCTATGTGGTGTATAAAAAGCAGTCAGCCACCTGTTCCCCAGTATCTGTCTTCCCCATGTGGCCCAGAATGCACCACAGTGTGCAATACTGCCCATAACCACACTGTAATAAAGTTGCACCTTTTTTGCCAGGTGATTTAACCAGCACTTTTTTTGTGTTATTTTAACTGTAATTTGACAATAAGTTTACAACAGAGTTCCGTGTCTGTTAAGTGTAAACCACAGTTAAAAAAAGGCATATTCCTGTGTTTCACATGCATTCTAATTGGATAAAGGCCCCATGATATCACTGTCATATTCAGGGCTTTGAACCGGTTCGCGGAACGAAAACGAAAACCAGAAACTTTTGCTATTTTGCTAGGAACAAACATGAAACCAGAAACATTAGAATTTTTAATGTTCCGGGGCAGAATCGTTTATAAAAAATAATGGTAACCGGTTAAAACTGTTATTTTTTTCGTTCTTGAAATGTTTTGTGTTTGGGCTACCATGACCAACAGACGTTCACTTCCTGTGTGTCATTCCCTGGCATGCCCGGGCAGAGTAGAGAGAATTCAGCCGAATTAAGCCTAATGCTATGCCTAGCCTGTCAATTTTATTCACTAAAACGCAATAGTTCTCGACCATTAGCACAATTCAGGGGTACAAAAGCGTAACACAGCAGCGGTCAGTCAGCTGTCACAAAGGCCCGCTGAAACCTCACCTTTCAATTCTTAATAACATAAACCTCTCGCAGTTTACTTTACCCGATTAGCAACAGCTGCTCAGACTAATTGATCAAAGTCAATGGGAGACGTCAAATTTGTTCTCCATTGCACTGTTATAAAAAGCACCACAAAATTATGAGGCGTTTTCATCTGCACATAAATGAAGACTTAAAATATCAATACGTCCTTAGAAATTCTGCAGACATGTAGCTCTTGAAATGCCAAACATTTGCATTAATTATTTTGTGAGGCTCATTAAGCAATAAGCCAGGAGAATCCGTTTTATATTCTGAATGTAGTCACAGCTAAAGAGCGTTGTTAGGCACAATGTACAGCAGAGTGGCAATTGTGAGAATCACAAAAACGATTGCTGCGCGTCATGGAAAGTTTTTTTTTTTTTTTTTGGCATTAATATTGCCAATTTGCCATCCTTACAATGCTAAATCGATTATAAAAAGGAAACCAAAACCATTGCGTTCACCAGTTTTTCAGTGATTTTACTTTGCTTAAACAAGGAACAAGACTGGATCTGTTTCCCGTGGCTTCTGCATCTCTTGAGCTTTTGTCGTGGCTGCGTTTGGGCTCAGTCGCCCTACTTCAATATTTGACTGCGCGACTAGAAAATGTACCACCAAATGACCAGAAGAGCATGTGAAATGCACTGATTGAGTCCTGACAAGGTCTGGCCATTTGTTAAATAATCTCAATAGCAGCTGTAGCTGGTCCTGTTTCTGTCATTTGCATATATTGAGCAATGTGAGAAGCGAAATGGGATCTATTCTGTTGTTTGGCAATAAATAACGTAGCAGAAGTTATTCTTGTCTTTATTCATCTATAATAATGTAACAAATGTGGCCATATAATTACTTAGTGATGGAGCTTGTATAAAGCATGGGCCTAGTGAATTGTAGTGTTCATTGAGGGATAAAGGAAATAATAGCCAATTTGTAAGTGCTAATGTTAAACTTACCAATTTTAAGTCCTATGGCTGACATGGAATGATATTAACCGGTTCAGGAACAAAATTTTTTGGTTCTAACCAGTTCGAGAACGTAAAACCGATACCCAAAACCGACAACGTTAAAATACTGTTTCTGTTCAGAACGAACCTATTGGGAAAAAATTCTGGTTCAAAGCCCTGGTCATATTACATATAGCAACCTTTACTTCAGTTAGACTACATCTTTACCTTCAATAAATGAAATTATCAGTAAAAAGCTGCATTTGGTTTTTATTCACATAGTTTTGTCATATTAAAATTAGTTGGATGATCTACAACCCCAATTCTGAAATAGTTGGGACGAAGTGTAAATTGTGAATAAAATCAAAATGCAATGACTTTCAGATCACATGAGCCAATATGTTATTTACAATAGAACATAGAAAACTTTTCAAATGTTGAAACTGAGACATTTTACATTTTTATCCACAAAATGAGCTTATTTCAAATTTTCTGGCTGCAACAGGTCTCAAAAAAGTTGGGACACAGGCAAAAAAGAGCTGAAAAAGCAATTAATATATAAGAGAATCAGCTAAAAGAACATTTAGCAAGTAATTAAGTTAACTGGCATCAAGTGTGTAACATGATTGGCTATAAAAGGGATGTCTTGGAGAGGCTGAGTTTCTCAGAAGTAAAGATGGCCAGAGGCTCTCCAACCTGTGAAGACTTGCGTAAAAAAATTGTGTAATACTTTAAAAATAGGACCAACTCATATCTGTTTTTCATCCTAAATGGTTTGTATCTCTCTGTCTGTCTGAATGATACACTTGTAATCTTTGTTTTTACTCTTTTGAAGCCATTTTTGGCCAGGACTCCCTTGCAAAAGAGATGTAAATCTCAATGGGACCATTTCCTGGTAAAATAAAGGTTAATAAAAAAATAAATAAAAAACTTTTATTTTAGATCTAACTTGTGTTGACAATGAGGACCTGGGGTGCGTTTCCCAAAAACATAGTTTTTTAACTACACTAGCAACTTACGTAGTTCGTCCATTCACTGTCAATGGCTCCAACTATGTAAATTCACACCTGTTGTTTCGAGAAACGCATTCCTGGCTCGGCAGAGCAGACCCAGCAATAGCAACAATGGCTCTGAAAAAAATTCACTTCACCATCGACAGCTAACGGGGAAACACAGATAAGGAGCAGTCCAGATACCACAAACTGCGACAATAACAACCCTTTTTTTGTTTGCGCTTAGCCAGCTACAGAAATGCGAAAGCAACGTGTTCAATGCTCAAATCACAGCAGGATAACAGGGGAGACTTCATATTCATGCTTTAATTTGTGACCCCTGTGACAGGTTTGTAACGGCAAGCTAGCTTGGTAACAGTTCGTTAGCGAACTTGATAATACACTAGTTGTATGATTCTATGCTAGAATTTGAAGTTATTCCACCTATGTTGTTAGGATTTTCTTTTGCAGCGGCTGCGATTCATTTGTCCGGTATTGTTAATTCTGGTTCGAAAGTAGGCATTTTTGGATCGCAAATGTGATGCGATAGCTACCGCTTATTTAAAAGCTTGCAGTGTTTGTAAAATATGTTGATGTTCAAGAATAATGCTAGGTAAGGGAACAAAGCTTGTGAAGACTACTAAAGGAGTTTTGTACACCTATGGCTGCTGGTGGGTCTACATAAGTATCACAAGGCAGCAAGTTAACCAGGTTACGTGGGCGTAAGTCGCAGCCCGGGACGGGGGAGAAAGGGAGGAGTGTGAATAAATTTACCGCTCGTCATTCACCCATTCATTTAGTGTAATCAGTTAATATTCATTTTAAACTACCTTTGAGCACACATTTCCACTTCATTCCATGGAGAAAATACGAATAACAAGCAGTTTAGTGCATCTCGTTTTCAATGGTTCTCTATGGCAGATGCCCGATGCTTGCCCAACGTCCACATCACGTGATGATTATTCAAGTTTTTCATGATGTCATCCAGGGGTCCCCATTAGAACAAACCCCCAGCTCAGAGGTTGCACTAATTCATGCAATCCACTGGATGAGCTCATATGCTGAAGTAAAACAGGGCAGGACATTACTTTTTGACTGCTGCAATATCCACCTTGGTGTGTTAAAGCATATTTTTTATTACAAAGAAGAGATTGGTTCCTCATGACCTTTGCAAGATTTTTTTTTTTTTTTTTTTTAATTTGGCATCTCCAATCCCACCCGAATTTGGAATGCCCAATCCGAGAACTATGCAACCCCCTATTGCCAGCTCAAGAGGGAGAGACAGTTCGCGGCTCTCCTCCGAATCACGTGCCTGTCAGCCCCTGCATCTTTACACTCATTGGTCGAAACTATCGCAAGTTCAGAATGAGGGCGGAGGATACCTGAATATGAGCAAGCTTAGAATCTTACTGACGAGCGCCCGGCTGACCAACAGGAGGCGCTTGAGCAACAAACAAGGCAATCATTTTTTAAAATTTCCCTCCCCAGCAGTTCATTCCCAATTTGCATCCCTACAGCGCTTAAGCCAATCGTGCGCTGTTCTGAAAAAGCTGCCGACCACTGCTGGTTGGTACGACTGGGTATCGAACCCACGCTGTAGTAATCACTACTGCAACGCAAGTGCAGCGCCTTAACCGAGTGAGCTAACCCGGCAGCTGCAAGAGATTTTCTTATCAAGGAATTCATATTATTTCCTTATCTCACCTCATCACCTGACTTTTGACCACTAACAATTTTACTGTTCAGCGGAATCCATTTGCAGCCCATGTGAAATTACTGGAGAAAGCCGGCCCATAATCAATGTCTGCACATGATCACATCCAAAAAGGACTAAGGTTCAGTTTAGTAATTAAGTCCAAATTTGATTGCCATATAGCAATTTTTTATGGAAATATAGCATACACCAAACTGCGGATTTTACATTATCCTGCAGGAGTCACATATGCATCCTCTTGACTTCTAAACCAGTGATCACGATCCATGAGTTGCTGCTTACAACTGCAGCGCCCCTGTGTTTTTTTTACATTAAATATTTAACATTGAATTGACCTTCCAGCCAGAATTGACCATGGCACTTTTGTGGAGTGCCTGTAAAAACATTATTGCCAACAATGTGGTAACATGCTAACCTACACATTTCTATATGATCTGAGAGCCTCAAGAAAAATAATGGTAACAGTGGTGAATGATCACCTAATCAAACGAGCAGCTAAAGAAGAGTGAGAGTCTGACTGGTCTTTAAAGAACAAAGCTTTCCTTTTCTTTGTTACAGTTTTATTAATCTGCTTCAGCTTGAGGAAAAATTCCATTTTCATTTGAAATTCTGAAGGCAGTAGTCAGTGAAGATATAATTTTTATATCTTCATGAGGTCACAAGGCACTCACCATCTGACAACACGAGCTGTCCTAGTCTGAACCATATGCCAGTGAGCATAGTCAGGGGACTATGAAGAGACAGCAATCAGGGGAAGGACATCACAAGGACAACTTGTTAGCCCTTTCTTGATTGGACAAGATAAGGACAGCTTGTCTGCTTTTTTGCAATTGAACAGCATTAAATATCTTGTCAACTCTACCCCATTTGCGCAGCAGATAGAGCTTGTTGGTTCTGTCATGATTCTTTTATAGGAAACTGGCATCATGAGCTCTGTTTCCACTCCATTATAAAAGTGAAACAGTATTAAGACAATTTTTTAACAAAGGAAGAAAAAAAATGCTCTGTACAAATTGCTCCGTCCACTGTTTCTGCCAAAAATAAAAAAAAAAAAATAATGGTCCACAGTAATGCACCTGATTAGTCTGATTGAACATCAACTTTCAGCCAACGGTCATGACTTAGAGGAAATTTATAAATAAAATATATCAATGGGTAATACACTCATAATAACAATTAATGTTCTACATCAGTGCTGTAGATATGCTGATATGTATTGCATCATTAAAAACAAGTGGTGCCAGGCACAACATACCCTGCCCTTAATATTCACTTTTTCTGTTACCTTGACTTTGACCTTGACCCTGTTGGGTGCAAAATTGAAACTTAATGGAACCATGTGTGCAATAGATTCCTGATAATCAGACAGACAGACGGACCAAAAAATGCCACAGAAAGCAATACCCCTTGCCTTTTCATGCCTGGTAACGAGTAACCTCATAGATTTGCAATAAGGAGGTTACACAGTGTAGTAGATAGTTAGGAAAAGAAAAGACGCAACTGAATGGCACAGATCTCTACTCCAGTGTATGTGGCTGTCCTCTACAGTCTGGTGACATTCTGGAATGATTCCACTGTATTGGATGGGCTTCATGTTCTCCGTGGAGAAAAGGTAAGAGATCAAAACAAGTGGTAATAAGAGTATAAAAGGTTGGCATTGCAGTATAAAGATTTTTTTTTTAAAATTTGGGATCATGTAATTCAGAGGTTGTTGGTTTTAGGTCCGACTGGAACAGCAGTAGTATATTTTTATCAGGGCACTGTGTATTGCTTCTGAACATTTCCAGCTGCTCTAACAGATTAAATGTAAACACCTCAGGCTGCGTAAGATAAGGACATCTGTTATACATCTGAAGATTAGAAAATATTTTATACCAACTGTTAGGAGTAAATGGAATCAACCAGTAATTTGAGGGAGCTAAAATTAAGATACAGGGCCCAGACAAAATACAGTCTTGGAAGCACCCCTGAAAAATGGCTTTGAAATCTCTAAACCACAATTGCAGGAGCAATTTAGGTCATTCCTATTACTTTGAAATTAGCAGTGTGTGTCTACAAAAAAGAGGACATACCACCCACACTTTGTTATGGAAGTCTTCAACGCAAGGATACAAATAGAATGTCAAAATGGGCCAAATAGTAGGTACCAGAATTGCTTGGTGTCTTGGTCACAAAAAACAGTGAAATTATTGAAGGTGGCGAGGGAAACCATGTCAAAAATTATGAAAATGTATGCCAAAAACCAAAAAAAATAGTTACAGCAATAACAACCAGCCAAAAGTCTGGGACAGCAACAGGGGCAGAAAGATGGACACTAAGTAGAATAAACTTAAAAACCACAGAACTGCAACTCTAAAAAAAAAAAAAAAAAAAAAAAAACAACAGAATTGAATCCATAACTGAACCTTTATTTATGGTCGTGTACAGTGATTTACTGTATATATGACATCTGGTCAGAGCACGCTGCGAATATTTGTAGAGCAGACCTCCCATTGAGGTCAGTAACACTTTATTTGAAGGTGTGTGCATAAGACTGACATGACACCTCATATCATACATGACACCTGTCAAATATGAAGGAATGTTTATGACTGTTGTCATTAAATAAGACATTTGGTCAATTATGTCATTTTTAGAGCGAAGTTAACATTGTTTGGGATATCTTTGTTATGACACCATAACATTAACCAAGACAACATAACCTGTCAATATCTTTAACCCCAACTTTCATAAAGATTCCTTCATTTTCATGCCACGTCTTGTCATAGTTATGAAAGTGCCATGCCTGTCTTACGTGCCCACCTTCAAAAAAGTAAACTTGAAGCCAAAGTCACAGTGACATTCTGTGATAAATCCTAAACAACCTATTAAAAGTTTTCTCTTCAGTCAGCCAAATGCTGATCTTGGGTGTGGTCTCAATATTTTTACTTGGTCAACTAGCAGTTCAGAAGCTGACTGGCCTGCAAAGTTACCTTGTCCACTCGTTTGAGCGCCAGCTAACTCCTAGTCGTTCAGGTCAAGCTGCTTTAACCAATCCATAGACCAGCCATGACATGGGAGAGGTTGAAAAACACAGTTTAAACATCTTTTTATATAGATATAACTTTATTTAACAATATGTTTTACAATTTTATATCCAACAGGGCATATTGAGCTCAGCTGAAAACATAAACAAACAGTACCCCATCCCACCCACTTCTTATCCATCCCCTATACCAAGAGCATCCTTGAAAAAAGTAAAACAAACACAATCATCTGCAGATTTAAAGCAATAAATAATAGGAAAAAATAAATAAGATAAAGGAATATACATTTTATTTTAATTTTTTTTTTTTTTAATAAAGGGGCTGAAAACAATTGATGTTCAGGTACATAACCATGGAAAACATGGATACCTACAAAAAACATACATGTATATAAAAATTATACACATGCATCAATACATGTTCATGCACCCAAACAGAAATTTGTACACACAAAGGGTCCAAGGTTATTCAGTAATGTAGATATTGCAGCTAAGTCAGCGGTGGTTACTGAAAATCATCGTACAGGTAGAATATATGGCCATGGTTCAAAGTTTTAATCCCTTTACATGATCAATAAAAGGTTTAATAAGGTTTGGTCTCCTATCAGATGACCCATTTAATGTGTATCTTATTTTCTCCAGTGGGAGTGAAGATAACACCTCCTGAACTCATCTTCTAAAGGGTGGTTGCTCTTTAGATTTCCAATTAGTAAGGATTACCCTCCGAGCTATGAGACTACTAAAAGCTATTGCTTTTTTTCTGTGCATTTGTGGCCTGAATTTTCGTAGGAGTAACTCCAAAAACGGAGGTGAGTGGATTGGCCTTCTGGGGGCGTTTTACAAAAAACTGAAAGACACCTGAAGACTAAGGACCAGAAGTTAACCAGAGAGGGACAGGACCAGAACATGTGACCCAGAGATACTGAGTTACCACATCTGGGGCATGTAGGGCTGACAGATGGATAAATTTTTGCTGACTTATCATTGGAGTAATGTATTCTGTGGAATACCTTAAATTGAATCAACCCATGTCTTATGCAAATAGACGATTTATGTATTGCTGAGATGCAGTCCTCCCAAGTTTCCTCAGAAATTACAATTCCCAGGTCACATTCCCAGGCCCTGTGTATCCTGGTTTCCACCAGTGGATCAATATTTTGTACAATATCATAGGACTTGGAAATGAAACCTCTAGTTTAAACAATCTTAAACCAGGCTGGAATCTCAGATATCTTCACAAAGATGATTTGGCAGTACACAGATAGAGGCCATTTTGTTCTACCCTGGGTTCTAAGGACCAATTTTGGAAAATAATTGCGCTGTGTCACCTCCCCCGACCCACCCAGTGGGAGCGCTATTCGTCACACCAGCCCCCATAGGTAAAGCACCAGGCAGTGATCCCTCAAAGGCTTTCCCTCAGAAATCCCGCTGCCGCAGTCCCTTCTGGTGGTACCCTCAGAGCTACACCAACCCCCCCCTTCCAAAAGGTTTTGAGTGTTCAGTACTAAACTGCTGCTCCGCATTCAGATATTCAGCTCCTGGTACTTTAGCCGATCCCCAAACAAAAGCTATAATCTGCTCTGGAGGTGCACTGCCACTTGTCCCAGCTACAAATTTTATGGGCCATAACCTTTTCTCTTTACTCACAGGGACCAAAAAGTCCAGCTGCGACGATGCCTTCCGTCAAACTTACAGGAACTGCTGGCATCCCTGTCATTGATTTTATAATTGGGATTTTGGATAGAAATGATGCTTGTTTCACAAAACACAATTGCTGAGACAACTGGATAAGAGCACCAAGGAAAATCTGGAACCCTTCCATCGCTAGAACAAGGGATGAAATGAAAAGAGCTGTTTCAGGTTTTATTTGGAAGAATTATCCAGCTAACTGTGTAAGCCCATGTTGTGAAATACACCCCTGCCCTCTCCTTCTGTGGTTTATTTATTTTCAAGTGTATCCTGTTTACATAGCTGAAAAGGAACGTCTGCTCAGGTGCATATATGCGCCAGCCATGCATTCTGAGGAGATAAGCTCCATTCAACCCTGGATATAATAACATTATATCCCTATGCCTGTGAGCTTTTGCTACTGCGCTCCAGTCATTTTATTGGATACTGAATGGAGTTCAGCTTTGGTTGTGCACAGTCCTCTGTTTATCAGGTATAAGCTTCTTTTGGAGCTGTGCATGCAAGCCAGAAAACATCCCCGGGCAGTGATTTGTATTTGCAGCCAGGCTTAAAACATGGAAACTAAGGATGCCGCAATTTTTACGGTCCAAGCCTTTTCAGTTTTCTCCCCGGAGAAACCGGAGGAACAGAGGTATTACAGTGCTGTTAAAACTCAGTGTGAAACTCAAACTGCATATTTTACTGTTCGTGAAAAATTTCAAGGTCTCATTACTGAAGGGAACTTAAGATAATAATTTGTTTACACTAATCCTAAAGATTAACATAATTTTTAGGCAGTTAGGGGAAAGTTTTAAGGCTGGAACCGCCAAGGTTTTTTAAATGTCCCAGAAAAATGCGACAAACCATTGGAGAATAAAAAGCAATATAGAAAAATGAGCTCTGTCACATATTTATATATGTACCATATTTATTTCTCCTCTGTTTTTCACTTGTAATAAGTTATTGCAAATTGCACTCACTTTGAGTCCGATACAACTCAATTTATCTAATCATCAATCCACTCGATTTTTCCACACAATGTACATTTCCCGTTAGAAATACAATTTTTTTCAAATGAGATTTGCTCTTTGAATTATGAACCGTTACAGTGTGAGTGTCAGAGATGGAGGAAACTTCTTGCCCATATCTGCAGTTCCTTTTCCTTAGTCACAAAACAGGGCTGGTGTCATTCATCCTCAAATTGGATCAATTGAAAGCAGCCAAGCATAAAATGGAAGGCACCTGAACAAAGGGAAAGGTGTGACCTGTGATACGTGAAAGAATGTTTGTTTCTACTGTAGCAGAAATAGGCCCTCGAGTGCCCATGGCCACTCATCTTTAAACACTGGCTGTCAACCATGAAATTGACTAAAAGTAATTTTGCTACTCTTTGCTTAGCCAAGCATAATTGCTTATATAAACCGCAGTTGTCTTTTCTTCCAGACTTTGTCCTCAAAAAATGGTTTATCATTTCTGTCTGCCTCTACAGATTCAATTCTTTTGCTTCCCTTTCCACAACTTTGCTGGGTGTTCCTAAAACCAGATTTAAACTATGTCAAACAATTCTATTACCACAAACAAATAAAATTCAATAACTCCAATTTAGTATTGATTTTCCGTAGCATTGACGCTTAATTTTAAGCAGAGGAAAACATTTGAATCCTAGGTGACTAAAAACTCATCAGACTGTTCATGTAGGGACATAAAGCTTGCAATTTTTTGCAGATCAACTTTAAGGAATAGCTTTTGTTCCATTGTTGTTCATTCCATTCCAAATGAATGAATGAAACAATGAATGAATGAATATTGCATTTACATAGCACCTTCTCTTGGGCATTCAAAGCCGTTTACAGTCATGTGGGGTAATCTTTTGAACAGAACAGCAATTTGGTTTCACAAATAGTTGGTAAACTACAGATTATGCCAAACGAATGGAACCAAAAGATAATGTCTCACTTTCAACATCTGATATATTGCTTTTGTTATATTGTGAATAAAATGTCAGTTTGAGGTTTTCAAATCATTGCATTCTGTTTTTATTTACGTCTTACACAGCATCCCAACTTCTTCGGAATTGGGGTGGTACAAAGGACTGAAGTTTTTATCATTGCTCTCGACAAAATTACGTCCATGATCAAGTAGAATATTGGAATTTTCCCCTCTTCCTCTGTCAGGCCCAGGCAAATTTTGATCAATCCTTCAGTTTTTATTCGCTTATCAAAATCTTGACACGAGCATGTTGTTGAAAACATGTTGACATTTTTGGGCTGGGCAACGTGAATGTCGCTGAGTGAGTGAGTGAGTGCGTGAGTGAGTGAGTGAGTGCCTGAATGATCAAGTTCAACAATTGGCTGGCCGGCGGGGAAGAAGTTCAGCAATTGGTCGGCCGGCAGGGAAGAACTTCAACGATTGGTTTCCCGACGATTGGCGTTCACGTCACTCGTATCTACTGGTCTGTGTATTTGCATTATAAATACATGGGTCTCGGAACTTCGGCTTTGACACTTTGCCGTAGAAACTGAATACTTTGCCATCGTTGGATCTTGGATTTGAGAGCAAGAACGGACTATTTTGCTGTTGTCGAATCTTGGATTTGAAACGGACTTCTTTGCTGTTGGTGGACTTGGATTTATCTCTGGAAGGTAAGTCAATTTTTCACTTTTCTGACTTAGGAAAGTTACAGTAGTCTACTTGTTTGTTCGTTTGTTTAGGGTTTGTGCGGGTCCGCAATGTTGCTCAAAAATTCAGTTAGCTACTCAGTTCTATTCTCTTGCATGAGGTTCATGGCTTGAAAAAAGTTCACTCCTTTAACATTGAGGGCATTTCATGAGTGAAGTTATAGTACATGTTTGTTTGTTAGGGCTTTTGCGGTCCGCGGTGTCGCTCGAAAATTAAGTTGGATACCCAGTTTTAAGGGCTTTTGCGGTCCGCGGTGTTACTCGAAAATTAAGTTAGATACCCAGTTTTATTCTCTTGCATGAATTTCATGGGTTGAAAAAAGTGTACTCCTTTAAAAATGGGGGCATTTCATGACTTGGGTTACAGTAGCCTACGTGTTTGTTTGTTCACTGTCTACTTGTCCGAAAGTCGGACAGGGTTTTAATATAATTCCGTGTCCGACAGTCTGATGGTTTCAATATCTCACTCAATATAACTCCGTGTCCGACAGTCGATTATGGTTTTTAATTCTTTCAAATCTATTGAATCTTCTAGTTATTAAATGTGAATGTTTTGATAAGACGGTTGTTCTTCAAGATGACTACCGAGAATTTCAACCAGTAGCCTACGTGTTTGCTTGTTAGCAGTGTCTACTTGTCCAAAAGTCGGACAGAGTTTTAATATAACTCCGTGTCCGACAGTCTGGTGGTTTCAATATCACTCTCAATATAACTCCGTGTCCGACAGTCGATTATGGTTTTTCATTCCTTCAAATCTGTTGAATCTTTTAGATATTAAATGTGAATGTTTTGATAAGACGGCAGTTCTTCAAGATGATTCCCGAGAATTTCAACCAATGTTTCTGTTTAAGCTCTGCTCAATATAGATATGTCGACATCGGAGCGGGATTTAGTGCATTTATGACAAATTTAGCGACTGTCGGACAGAGATCCTAAAATACTCCGTGTCCGACAGTCATAAAAGTTCTAATTTCTCGAGTATTCCAGCTATTATTAGAAGTACAAACTTAGCTATGTTTGTGTTCCACCTTTATAAAATGCAAATTGATAGCTATCGACTTTTCTTGGTCTATTTATTAGTCTGTTTTAACTCTTCCGTTGAAGATGGACAAGTCTTTATTCGGTCTTTCTTTTGAAATTTATAAGGTGATATAAGGTGCATTATAATTGTGGAGTTCACATAAATCAAAATGCATGCCTCCAGTTGACGAATTAGTTCTACTGTAGGCTATCAACAAAAAGACAAGTAAATAATTTGGAGCACTCATTGGATGTTCTGTTTGTTGTTAAAATGTTTTTTTTCTTTATTTCGTTATCAATCTGTTCTAATCGTCCTCTTTTTTTTTTTTTTGGCTGTCGGACACGGAGTATTTTGCATTTTCTTTAGTTCGGCTTGCGAGATTCCACAGAGATAGAGGAATGTAACGCATCTTACCAATTTACATGGAAGAATCATAACAATGGTCGGAATGTGTTTTTAATTTCCCTATTCAATCTCGCAACCAATACGACAGTTAACAAGCATGGAGGACAGTATCGGTTGCGAGGTTGAATAGCGGAACTAAAAACACATTCCGACCATTGTTAAGATTCATTCACGCTAGATTGATACGCTGTGTTACATTCCTCAATCTCCCTTGTGAATTTCACAGCCGGTACCAGAAAAAACAACCGTTGAGGATTGTAACAAAGCTCTCTTATATAGGCATGGGCAATACAAATGAATAAAATGACAACATTTCTTGAGTTGCTGAGAACAAAGTGTTTATTATTTTCTAATTATTTTTTGCAGGTAAGTACAGAAGACACAGACGAAGAGTTTGCCACAAGTGCAACGCCTTTACAGGAAAGGGTCTTAGAGCCACAGGGTCCCAAAAATGGCTGATTTCGGCATTTTTCAACAAAACCCATTGTGAAAATTGGGGGGTGAAGCCTGAGGGCATTTTCGAAAATACAGTCTATTCAGAAATAAACCAGGCCAAATTATCCATTAGGGTACCTAACAGAAATAATTGATGCTAAAGTCATCTACCCCTTTTCTGAAGTACAGCAGCGCCCCCTAGGCCGTTTTTAATGGAAAATGCATTGAATTTCAGCCAATTATGTTCAACATTAGGTTTTGCATTGATATTAAAAAATGGTATGAATGGGTTGCCTGTGTTTTTTTTTTTTTGGATCAATGGCCTGCAAAAATGTCAAAATTATTGATGGGAGGGCAAACATTAACGCTACTCGCCCATTACTATATAAAATGCAGTGAAGTCGCTGATGCCGGCAGTTTTTTGCCCTCCCACTGCTACTTAAACGTTCCCCCTTCAATAACCCGTGGTGATTTAAAAAAAAAAAAAAACTTTGCACTGTTTTTACTAAGTCCATATACCCTCCTCCCATGATAGTTTCAATGAGCTACTGTGAATAATTCATAGTAAAACACAGTGACGTGCAGTCGGAGGTTAGTTTGGCGAGGCAGAAACCTCCCTTTGCTTGATTAGCAATCAGACAATTAACTAGTTTAGTAAGACTATTCGCAGAATGACGGGCCAGTTTAAGTTTCAAGGGCGTTATTACTCAGTACATCGAACCTGAAATGCTCACTAGACAGCAGATTTTGCGTGCATTTTGCTTCCAGGAAGCTGAAGCAATGTCATCAACAAATATTAAAACAGTTCGACTTATGCAGAGTTCAATGCTTAATCAATATACAATGTATTCTCCTTTAAATACGCGCTTTTACATCCAAACAAAAAGCGGGCGCTTATTTTCAGTCTTCTTTCATAATCCGATTAACAAAATGTTTAAACGATATACAGAATTACCGAGAGCCGAGAATTTTTCCTAATTGATTATTCAGATTTCCATCCTTGCAGTCTCGACTTGAAGCGTATACGTGAATTAATCTTGCTTGTGACCGGTGGGCTTCAAAGGCCTGGCGCAGGTTTATTCCTTGGTATATTTTACTGAAACTTCACAAATAGGGTCACAGGATATTCAGTCAGCAAACTATGTAGGGTAAAGTAAAAAATACGCTCACCTTTCTTGCTATTGTTGAGAAGAAATCACGCGAACTCGTGACGAACTTCACCAACTTCTGTCGAACTTCTTTCACATCCCCTGGGCCCAGTATTTCAAAACTTGTAATCTGGATCAGAATAATCCGGATAATGAAATCCACCTTTTCTCAATCATGGATCAAGGTGATCCTGCTGACTTTATCTGAGTATTTCAAAACACTGGCAGATTGGATCACCGTGATCCTTACCTGGCCGGATAAGGATTTCCAAATCCCGTGTCTCCGCCTCGGATTTGAAACATGGCGGACTACTTCGCGAAAGGAGCAGCTGGGAGCACAACTGTCACGTCAAAAGTGTAAGTTTCCCGGCATCTAATTTGTAGCGGTTTTAAGGCAATACGAACGCCAACCAACATATCAAACTAGCCAACTACTTGAATTGTCAGCTACTTAAAACCAGGCCGCAGCGATCTCTAATTTAGCCGCGTTTGTGCTAACGGTAGCTAACTTCGGCTCCATTGACTTGTGTGTTAAGTAGCTAGCGGGCTAGCGAGGTAGCTGGCTTTGTTGATGAATTTTGCGGTCTATGGTTTAACTTAAAATGGAACTAATCGGACGTACATCATACCTTAACTCTTTAAACTAACACCAACCCGTTCAGAGTTTATTAGCATTACGTCATTGGCAACACAGCAGGCTACATGTGTACAGACCAGACCGCTGCAGTACTTTGGAAACGTAACGTTACATGGTACGAGTATCAATAATGCAGTTCATTTAGAAGTGCTACGGTAATGCTGGTGATGTCATGCTTCCTGACGATGACAAAGATATACTCATACACTTCTTTCTTCTGCTTTCAGAGTACACTCACAGCCACGGACCACTCAGCTATTAAGGACAACGGGGTTGTCATGAGTGCTGGAAATCCTTGGAAACGCTTTAATTGTGGTGATACGTTCAAGGTTCAAGTTATTGGATTTTGAATAAAGTGCTTGAAACTGCTTGAAATTGTAATTGCATTACTTGGATGGTATATAGCTTGTCAGTGACACAATTTCAAAACATTTTTTCCATCCTAATTTGTCACCATTATGTAGAAGGCTTCCACTAAACATGATTATGGTCATTTATAGTAAAATGGCATCTGATTTAATAAGCAAAATAATCTGTACACAAACACTGAAATACATTGCTGTGTGTTTTAAAATCACATTCAAGCCATTTCCAAACATTTTAAACGTGCATTTTTAAGCTTCTGACTGAAGTCAAATTTGTCTTTGTTAAATCAGAAGCATGAAAATATACCTTGAAAATTCTTGGAAAGTGTTTCAATCTGCAGCATGATATAAACTGTGACAATGAAAAATGCAAGTGCACACATCTCATAGTTTAACCCATTTGATTGGAGAAATAAAGATTAACCACTGCATTTCGCACAGCTCTTCCAAATGTGTGGTGAATGTTTTGGTACACACAAGTTACAAAGTTTGGTGAAATTAGAATTTGAGAAATGGGTTGTATTTGTTACTCTTATTTACAGCAGTTTCAGAAGGTATTTCCAAACACTATTTTATTATGCTTTAATTTTCTTAAATTACTCCAATTTGTTAAATGTAAAACACTGACAATTTAGATTAAGTGTAATGAACATCTTGAGTAACAATATCTAGGAGAAGTGGAGCTAAGGCTTTGTCAATCCAAGTCAAATCCACCTCTGAGGTGGGATCCAAATGATCCTGAAATTTTGGTATCAAGTTGATCCAGATCTCTGCCTTAACTTTTGAAATACCCAAGTCCAGCCTTTTATCTGGATTAAAGGGAGGATTGGATTACCAGAGCTGAATCCTGATCTTCAGGATCAGGATTCTCTGGATCTGTGTTGAAATACAGTTTTCAGATCAGATCAAGATTTAATCCAATTCGACTAGGATAATCCTGTCAGATCACTTTTGAAATACTGGGCCCTGGAGGTCTAGCCTGGACAAACAAACTCGTAATTTCTCAAATTAGATGGCTGTAAGCAAATCAGGGCCGTAGCTGGGATAAGACGTCGACGCGGGCTGTTTGAAATCTCCCTCCAAAATGGTTATTTTTGCCACGCTGTGCCCTTGAAAATTTGTAAACACGGCGCAAATTGAGGTCACGCATTCATCCTGCGGGCGAACAATAGCTCTGTTCAAATCGCGTTTTTGGCCGTAATACGCAGAGTTCATTTATGAAATGCGGGTATCCTATTGAAAAGGTTGCTTTTAATCAAACCATGGTGTTCTTTTTGTATGAAAATGGTATTTACGTCATTTTTTATAAGTTTTCTGAGGCTTATTTATCGCCCCAGTTCAGCTGTTACACATTCCATTAGAGTTTATGCAGAGCGTTGCCCATGCCTATCTTATATATACACTCATAATTACTGTAGAAGACATGAGCTGCAACTTAATGGCCGGCAGTATGTCTACAACATTCAATAGGGAGATGGGCGATTTTAACAAAGCGAACCAATCTATGGAAAAGAAGAATGGTCGGATAATTTCCTTATTCTTCCTATTGAATCTCGAAACCGATATGAGAGAAAACGGGTACAGTGAAGGGACTTGGGATACATTGTCATATTAGCTATGTGACAAAGTGCAATGCTCGGTTGGGCTGTAACTGTCGCTTATGAAAATCGTTTTCGGACACGTAGACACTGCGTAAATCTTAATATAGCGGATGCATGCTACGCTTGCCCTAGCTAGCCCGATCTTTAAAAATGTTCCATTCTATTTTGTTGCATTACGTGCACAATCTGACCATTTTTAGGATAATCCTCTTTCATGCTAGATTGGTTTGGTTTGTCTCAGTCCTCCATGGTTGTTTTCTCTGGTACCGCTTGTGAGATTCCACAGAGATAGATGTTTAAGTACAATTTAATCTATTCCAAGTTATTTGTATTACAAGCAATTGCATTAAAGTTACTTTAAATATTTTATTTGTACATTATTTTGCATTGTTCGTGCTGGTGTATAGCTGCTCTTTCATTTTTCTAATTCCTTCAAAAGATGTTTATGACAATGCTATTTACTAAAAATAAATCTGAAATTGTTGAATCAAATCTAATGTAAGATCGTTTAATATCATGGATCCCTCTTAATCTCACACTCTCCCACCCTCCCCACCCACTTTATAGGCAATTCACACTAACTTAGGCAATCCATGTCTCACGGTGTCAAAATTTGAAATGCATTTTGTTATGTTACTTCCAGTGGATATTAAAACAACAGATCTTATATTTATGAAAAATAATGTTAGTAAGCTACAGATGTTATGGCAGTTTTGCAATAACAACAAAAAGTTGAGTTATTTGCAAAAAATTCAACCACTAAAAAACTGAGCATCTCAGTATATGGTATGTACCAAAAATGCTGTGGTTTGCTTATCTGTCATAACACCTGAACATCAAAATTTGATAGAAAAATACTTCCATGTCTATGTGTATCATAAACAATTGTGAAAATTAAGTTTTCAGTAAGTTTTATCTGCAAATTTTGAAAATGCTCATGCAAACTGTTTGTTAGAGTATGCAAATTACACAATAAATTGCAGAGTTATGTCCAAAGTCAAACATCTGACCCATCTGTTGGTGTTCCCACTTTTTTTATAGGCAAAATTGTTAGGCATAAATTGCCTCAACGACAATTTTAGTTCATTTGTGCCGGAGTGGACATTTTTAGGACATAAACAAGAATTATATAATAAACCTTTTAACCATGTGTTGGGTCATCTATATTGCAGAGTAGGTTCACCAAATCATATTTTATGCAAATGCCAAGTACTGCTAATTAAAATTTCGAGAAAGAATTTCGCTTACTTGCCAAATGTAAAAAATATGTACAGGAACTAAAGTTATTCATCCAAAACAGGCAAAATAATACTGCAAAGACAGTTCCCTTGTATCTCCTTAAAGTTACAAGTATTATCTCTAACATCAGAACCCTGATCTAAGCCTTGAATGTTATCAACACGGATTATTTTTGAACATGTTTCAAATGTGTCAGAGTGGACAAACATTTGGACATCATCCATGGTATCTCCGACTTTGTCCGGGGATACAATCATTTCATTAAACTGGCCATAGTGGCTTCAGCAACCATGTATGTTTTATCTGGAAGACTAAAATGTCGTCTGGGAGTTGGAGCAGGCGGATCATCGAGGCTACATAGCTAGGATCTCATGAACAGAGATTGTGTCCCTTTCAGGCTTTGCGGGCCATACAAAACGATTCTGTCCAGCCTGGGGCTTCATAAAGTTGATGGTAGCTGATTCATCTTGAATGTCTTCCACTTCTGCTGGAAGCCAAATATTTTATCATGTCTTGTGTCGGAGTGGACAATCACGGGACATTGTTCTTGGCCTACATGAAACAATGAAGCATGTGACCTTTCAGAAACTTATAGTTACTAAAATTATTATCGCATATTTGCCTGTGTATTAAACAGAAAATGTCTTATATTTTGCAACACTAAAGACACATAACAAGCAGAACAACAAATGTGTCGGAGTGGACACGTTTGGACGGAAGATGTTTGGTGCCTTGACAACAGGTTGAAGTACCAACAATGTAAAATATTGAACTTTTACTGAGTAGCTCTTCATAATGTCTGTTATATACATCCAAAATAATGGGCTTCCCCATTCTGTGGCAATAGGTACAGACCAATGTGTTGGAGTGGACATGTTGGACGGAAATAATAGTGTAGAGTAAACAATATGAAAGGTGATTAAATAGTTGCTCCGCACTCAAGGCAAATAGCTTTCTTTTTTTGTGACACATCAATCTGTTAGTATTGTGATAGAAAGTTTAAGTGGACATACACAAACAAAAGCTACAACAGTTCATGTAAATGATAAATTTTTATGAGACACAATATTCCGTCCAATATTTGGACACATTTGGACATTATAGGAAAAGTACTCAGCCGATTTTGTTGAAACTTGGCATGATGATTGCTTATGAGCTGCTTTTCCAAATACATATCATCATCATCATCAGCCATACCCAGTATAAAGTAGGATTTACTGCTCATTTTTGAAGTATTGTTGATGGCCTAGGTTAGCGTAAAATTGCTCTTTTTTATCAGCTCCAGCTCATGACTAAACTTGCACTTCATATAACGCTGAGAGCTTTGTCTCATTTAGCACCCTTCTCTTGGGCCCACATTCTCATACAGCACTTAGCGGCCCAGCCATATACTAGGTTGCTCCTAGTCTTGTTGTATATTCTTTGTACATCTTTACTGTTGTAATGAACTTTCTACCTCTCTCTACAAATCATCCATCAACCACCTTCAGACTACACTTTCAACATCTGATATGTTGCTTATGTTATATTGTGAATTAAATGTCAGTTTGAGATTTGCAAATCATTGCATTCTGTTTTTATTTACATCTTACACAGCATCCCAACTTCTTCGGAATTGGGGTTGTACAAAGGACTGAAGTTTTTATCATTGCTCTCGACAAAATTGCGTCCATGATCAAGTAGAATACTGGAATTTTCTCCTCCTCCTCTGTCAGGCCCAGGCAAATTTTGATCAATCCTTCAGTTTTTATTCGCATATCAAAATCTTGACACGAGCATGTTGTTGATAACATGTTGACATTCTTATATATTCTTTGTACGTCCTGACTGTTGTCATGAGCTTTCTACCTCTCTCTACAAATCATCCATTGACCACCTTCAGACTACAAAGAATTCAGCAGACAGGCTTTAAAGACTGAGGTCTATCAGGTAGCACATTGCATCCATCTTGATCTCTACACTGCCTACGGATTAATTTTAAAGTTCATTTTAAAATTCTGGTGCTTACTTTTAATGCCTTGCATGGCCTGGCACTTCAATACACAGCTGATCCGCTCCACCCCTATATTCTCTGACTAGGGTCTCCTAACTGTTCCACACATTTGTTTAATGACTCAGGGTGATCATACTTTTCAGGCTACAGCACACACATAATGGGACTGTCTTCCATTAGTACTGCAGTCTGAGTGGTCATTTTTGAAAAGCAGCCGACAACTGACCTGTTCAGACAGGCATTTAGATAGCATGATGATTTATGCTTTTTGGGACTTTTTTATTTCACGGTTTTCCATGATTTTACAGGTTTATTTGTCCTCTGTTTCATTAGCACCTGTTTTTGATTTTCCACACTGTTATTTACTTAATTCACAGTGAAGCACGGTGTGACTACAAAAATAAACTTTTCTGACTTACATGTGTGATAGCATAGGCTCCAGCCCACTGATCCAGACCAGGTATAAGCGGGTTAGATGACAGATGGATTAACAGTGCATAGACTCTCTAAACGCAGTCTTGCAATCGAGGCTGATCCCCCAAAAGGCAGACCTGACTTCCCTGAGAAGAGAGGCTGCACTCCCACTGTAATCAATAAGAAACTGAGACACCGCCACTGAGCTGCACTTCCTCACTCAGTGGGCTAAATATAAAGAAATTCAAGAACACCATCCTCCATGGGAAAGAAAAGATACATCCAAATATGGCACAATATGTGCGTACATACCAAAGGCTGTAAATAACCTATTACCTGTATAAATTGTGTTTTAGTTAGAGTTCTCAGTTATTGTATTATTGCTAAATAGTAAAATTATTGTCATTAGTACTATTATGTACTATATATATGCTATTTCATTGTCATCATGATTATAGTTTCAATATTATTATAATTACTTGCCACCACTTTAACATATTTTTAAATGCAATTAAAATGCTTTTATAGACAGACAGGAAGTGTTGCTTGTGACTGTTTATTGGCTCATTGTGTCTGTTCTTCTGTATTACATGTTTTATTTAGGCTAGACGAGTGATTCCCAAAAGGTGTGCCTGGACACACTAGTGCCCTGTGAGGCAAGCTTAGGTGTGCTGTGGGATTTTGAGATGACAACAGGGACGTCGTTAGGCCTATTCTAGGGAGGCTGGAGGCACTCTCAATTGTTCCCAAGCCCCCCCCAAATGATTTGGCTTTTTTTTTTTTTTTTTTTTTAATAACAATAACAATATGAAATGAATAATTAATATTTTTAGGGCTGGTACCGCGTTATTTTATAACGTGTTATTTTATATAAAGCTTTTTTTTTTTTGGTGAAAGTTCCGTTGATACTTAGCTCTGAATCCGGTTCCCAAGCCTGACGTAACGCATCGTGTTACTGTTTCCGGGTCCAAAAAACAAACTTGGCTTGTTGAAACTCAAAATCAAAAATGAAATGAGCAATGTACAATCTTTCTAATGTTTCCCAAAAGCAATGAGGCCAACTTACAAAGCAGGAACCATTGACTGTGAGTGGACAAACTACACTGCTCACAACATTTCAGAGAGCAAGTTTTAGGCATTATAGACTAACCACACCCATGTCTTAAAAAAAAATTTAACCAAAACAACTCGAACGAAATCGAGCTGTCCAGAGGGGACTGCAATTCAAGCGGCACTTATCATTTGAGGGATTTTTTTGTAGTTGGTATGAGCTGCATTCAAAATGTTGTTGACTTAAAGCAAGTCTTACCTTTCTGGGATGTTGAACAGCACTCAGTAAAAATTTGAACATGAACAACTCCGCCTCCCTCCAAAGTCCCACCCTCTTCCCCCCGATTGCCAGACTTCTCCTTCAAAAAAAAAAAATATGGTAGTTCGTCAGACTACAAAGGTAACTAAACGTTACGAGGGCATTGAATTTTATATACAAAATGAAGTTCCTAACCCAAGCAGTTACAGAGAAATGGCCAGGGGCCGTATTCATGTCGGGACTTTTTCCCCGCTAAAGGGAAGATATTTACTAACAGTGCAAAAGCTGGCCAAAAGTGCGATTCATGAAGGGCCATTTGGTCTTATCAGCTGGTCTCACCGGCCAATAAGTTATTGTGGGGGTGAGCGGGCCTGCAGGTGTGACATGGGGCTAATAAGTGCGATTGCTTTACTGCAGCAGCCTTTACAACACTCCACTTCTACCTGCACTTTAAGGCACATCTTCTGGCAATGCCGAAAGACGATGTGATCTTTTTCGCAATTTTTCTGCACACGTCTTCTTTTTTTCTGTTTGTAATATCACTGCAATGTGCTGACAATAACAACCGCCGTTTGAGACGTATTTCTTCAGGAAGCACAATTACCTCTCCATGCTGCCAGTCCGGATCTCAAGTTCTATTTTCTTCTTTTTCAGACCTAACCAATTCCTAACCACTTTTCTTTAACCTCTGTGTAAAACGTCATGAGGTAAAGGAAAGGTGTAAAGGAGACTCTTTTACAGCTTAGGAAGAGAACTGCGCTAATAAGAGAATGAATGCACTTACACTAGGCACAGTGATCACCCACCTCCTGCCCGTCACGTTTGTTTGTTTTCGTGATTGGCTGGACAGTCATCGCGGAATTGTGGGATAGCATTTCCTCCTTTCTTTTCAAAAAGGGTGGGTCAGTGTACCTTATGTACCTTAGGGGATAACTTAGGAAGCATTGTAGCACCTTTCCTTTACATTTCATGTGGCAAAATCCCGACATGAATACTGCCCCTGGACAATGGCTAGACATCCGTCTGCAAAGGAACAATACCCCTCTGCCGCTTAGTTGGGGCTGAGGGGTAAAAATGGACATACTGCGTTTTGCAACGAAACTTATCATTTATTTTGTGGCTGCACTGTAAAAACAAATGTTTAAATTCTGAGCACATTGCTAAACACTTTTTAAACATGTCACAGTGTAAGGGTTGGGCCTGCCAGATGCCTCACTGCAGTCTAGCGGACCACAAAACCCGGGTCTACGGAGTTTGGACTCATGTGCAAGGCTGGGGAGTAATGAATAAGTTTAATGATAATAAAAGTAAGAAAACATAAAACAAAAAGGGAACAAGGTCCCAACTGAATATACAACTAATACAAAGAAATCCCAAACTAAAAGTAAAACCAAAGAAAGACACAGAGGCTGGATTTACACTGCAAGTCTTGTTGCCCAGATCGGATATGGATCAGATTTTGAGGCCCATATCTGATTTTTTCAACTGTGTGTTTACATCTTGCTTTGAGCCTGAATGATATCTGTTTCGTTTCGATTCCGTTTGTTCACACCTCTCACTACCTGGCCATTGTCTTGGGCGATCCACATGCGCACAGTGGAGAAGGCTACCAAAAATAAAAGCAAATATGCGTTCAGCGCAACAAAAGCATGCAGGCCTAACAGTCTAGAAATGATCAAAACATCAAGCAAGCTCGCAACATTTCATTGGGTAACCTACATCTGATTCTCCCGTTAACGCCTATTCAGCCGCTTTCACACTGGACGCGAAACGAATTAATTTAGTTACTGATTTACTGATGAATATGATGAGAAATATTGAAATATATCCTCAACACATTCAAAGTAAATGCTAAGACGCGAATATACGCGTTTCGCGAGTATTCGTCTTTGCATTGACTTTGAATATAATCTGTCGCGCGAAAAATTCGTTTTGCGTCTGTTGTGAAAGCAGCTTTACACCAACCACCTGCATCATCACAAATGCGTAGGCAGACTCCGCCTTAGTCTGGGCCTTTTTTTTTTTTTTTTTTTTACAAAATATCCGATCTGCATGTTGATATGCATTTACACAACGGGCACATTGGCACATATCAGATACACATCAGATACATATCCGAACAAAAACCACATTTGAATGAGGCCTGGATCCGATCTGACGGATCCGATCGAGGGCGGAATCAATGTGTTTTTTTTTCTGTTTACACAGCCATGTGACAGAACGGATATTGGACGCATTTGAGCAAAAGATCCGATTTGTGTCACATTTAACCCGCAGTGTAAATCCAGCCAGAGTGACAGCTAAAACCTGTTGACCAGCAGCAGGGAGTAAAATGCAAGCCCAGCCCTAAATGCTGTTACCTGCAGCTCACTGCTGATGAGCTGCAGGTGCTGTTAAAGGAGGAATATACTGACCTACACGTTTTGACTTAATCTTATAGTAATTAACTCCAACATAATATCCACGGTCGATTTTTTTTTGTCCATACATACCCCCTGTTCTTTTAAATGACCATTAATTAGCCGGAATTGCTGTTTCCAGGAGGCCGCCATTAACGCCGCAAGTGGCATGAGAACTTGCCAGATCATAACGTCACTGCGGCTGCCACATGCATTCATGTGCATGATGCATGCGATGTCAAAATGTCTGAATACATGGAGATCTAAATAAATTAGACTACCAACCAATTTAAAATTGTTCATTGAGCGAATCAACTGTTTGATTGCAAAGTTAGCCAAGTAAATGGGAAGGGGGTGAAAGCAATTGTTGAGTAGAGGAGGATGATTTTGAAGACCTTAACTTTGCTTAGTTCAGCACGCAGTTTGCCTGAATGTGTTTGCTTGATTATTACATTCGGCCGTTGTGTGCAAATCTTGTTCAATTATTAAATAAAAATGTTTAAAATTTGCGGCACAGATTTGCCTGAACGTGCTTGCCCTGTCTTCGATGCATTTGTCCATTGCTTGCAATGCGAAAATAATTTCTCTCTCACATTCACGTTTGATGCGCTTCACACAATGTTTTCTACTTCGCGTATATTTTTAGACGCTTAAAAACCAGGGTCATCTTAACATGATTTTATTTTTAAGAAATCTTTTTTAATAATACGTGAAAGTTTTCCGACGAGAGGTGGAATTCAGAGGTCTGCTATTTATTCAGATTACTGACATTATTTCAATCCAGCACAGTAGCCTGGTTCGGTTTGTCTGCTTCTCATTATCTCTTCTAAATCATTATTGGCTTGATTTTGGTTTTGATTGGTCAGTTGGCTGAATAAATGGCTTGATTACAAGTTAGGCAAAGTACATGGGAATTGATTTAAGGTGAGCTAATTATGCCAAGGTGACGGCAGCTGTCCAGCCTCGCTGGTAAATAGCAGACTTCAAATCGCACTTTTCTTTCCGGAAGCATTTCAGATGGCCTCTGATGTTAGTTCACCTCTAAATTAAAGTTGGGTCGGATAGAAAAAGGTAATAATCAAGCTCGTCTGTCTGCCCCATAGAGGAAGCGGGAATATCTCGGTCATTCAACAATCTCAATACAGGACCGCAGGACAATGGAAATTAATGGCGCTGACAGCCGCACTGACGTCACGACTAGGGGCGCCCCAAGCGGATCGAGGGTGAATTTTCGTCTGCTGTGGTGAAAATGGCACGGTCCACTAGTTTTGAAAAATCGCTCATAAAAATTAAAGAAATCGCAAAATAAAGAAGACAAAGTCGTGGGAGCTTTTTTCATGATATATTGAAATAATAACACCCAACTTTCCCAGCCATGATAGTCCTCCTTTAATGATTAGTGCAGGAAAGGTGTGAGGAATGTGGGTAGGGAGAGGGCTGGAGGCACAGCCTCACACACAGTGTTTACATTCAGTTTTAAAGTGTGTTCAACAAATCTGAAAAACCTTGAACGCAACATCCAATAAACATCAGTGTTTTGAATGAGAACACCTATTTACAAAAATGATCACCACACATTTAGTTTTACACACTGGTGTTAATTTATAAACATGTCTCATGTTCCACAGTTTTACAGTGCATAAGACAGCTGTAACTTCTCCCCACAATTTACTTGATTCGTGGCCACAACAAGATGCAACTTGTTCCCTCAAATTAATTCGTACCCAGAAGTCTGTCCCTGGGGATCTTTTCGTGCGGACCTGCTTCTCATAAAGTGGATAGCCAGTAAGGTTGCTAACTAACATTATAAGATGGGTGACTGAAGCCCCAAAAACCATTTGATGCTTCTTTGTCATTGTTCTGCAAAAAGACTGGAAGCTTTGGACCTTCTGAGAGCATCCTGAGAGCTTGTCCTGTTAATTTGATACTTGCGGATGCTGAACTATATTTTATGTGCTCATTTCTTACATCTTCTCACAATCGTGTTCATATATTAACTCCTTCAACCCCACAGCCTTCTACAGAGGGCTGACCAACATATTCCCTTCAACCCCAAATTCCTGTAGGGAAAATTCAAACAATCTGACTAATTGATTGGAACATATCAGGTTACATTTAATGGGATTCCAGAGATAACAGTAAGATACAATGTCCAGATAAAGGGGTTGAAGGGTATAGTGATGCTAGAATATCTGGGGTTGAAAGAGTTAAAGGGCACAATAAATGCACTACAATGCATACTATGTGTTCGTTTCGTCATCTTTTCATGATCGCGAGTGCACAACAAACGTAGCCTACTGTGTGTGCTGATCATGCTTACTCAGCGCAGTCCTGCAATAAATATGCACGTCAATATGTGTTCGTTTAATCACTCTTAGGGGTTATTTATTGATATTATTTACAGCATGTGGCAAGAGGGGCAATATTTATGCAAGACTCAGTTAAAGGGATATTTCAACATTTTGGTAAATTGGCCTAACTAAAGGTAACGTACCTACTCATATAACTATAGGGATTATGGCAATAGGCCAATTTGCCAAAATGCTGAAATATCCCTTTAAGTTACCATGAAAAATGCTTACGTAACAAGGGATCAATTGCTTCTGTTATTGCAGGAAGAAAGAAGGCGAGAAGTTTTTTATTTAGAAAACAAGTGTGTTTAATTGTGTTTGTGGCATCCAACACTCCAACTGAAGCAATAGGGGAACTGCAAGTCTCACTGCGCACACACGGAAGTGAAGTATGTGCAATGCATCATGGGAAGAGCTGTATATCTCTATCATCGCTTCGGTAAATACAACCATTGCGGAACCCGATGATTCTCGGCTTATTTTGAACACAGATGACATACCTGGCGTGGTTTTCGCCGCAAAGTTCGAGGCAACAACTGCCACAGAATTGAAGAGATTACTGTAATGTCGAAACGCAAATTTAAGTGGCAAGAAGGAGGACCTGGTAGAGAGGTAAGGTAGCTACGTGGTGATAACAAGTAACGGAGGCAGCCTTGTTATTGATGACACACCGGGTTGCTAGGACATGCTCTGCATATGTATTCGCGATATTAAATACCCCCCAAAATACATTTGTGTACACTTCTAAAATTGTTATGGCAAATAAAAAGCCGATAAGTGGAGGTTGGATGTGGAGCTCTTTCGCTCAGATCTTGGGGGATATAATGCCAAACATTATTCTTCGATAGAATTTGGATCTATTGAGTTATTTATCGATCCGGCGTCAGCGTATTTTTCGAACCTCTCCTCCCCTGTCATTGATCAGAAAACCACTGTCAGTAACTACAGTTCGTGCTACATCTGCAACAAACGAAAGCCATTTATTCAGCACCCAGAATACACTGCAATGGGTTGATATTCCCGGAAAAAATCTGACAACAAATATTCAGGCGGACGAAAAATGTATTTCAAATCCATTCTATATTTGAATTGCAAAAGACAAGTTACTTAAAACGTAAACTTTGTAATTTTTTATTACGATTTGATGAGGCAGAGTTTTCCAAAAAAAAGACTGTACGATGTGAAGCTCATCAAACACTTTTTGAAAAGCCCTTGCCATGATGACAGCGGTGAAAGAGCTCAAGATCGAGGGTCACCCTTAGTGTCTGATTGACAATCCATTTATGAAGTTATATCCTCAAAAATGCCTTCTGTATGTAGTTTAACTGCAACATACACAATTTCATAAAATTTGAAATGCCAAAACATTTTCTCAAAGCCAAAAATCCTCTGCTAGCCAGTGACGGAATACCCATATGCACCGCCAACGTAGTCTTGACCTGGGGCATCGCTACTGTCAACGCATTGTGTTTGCATGGATAGCAGCACTGACATTGTAAAACAACGCATCTTTTACTTAGTGGTAAAAAGGTGTGAATCGGCGAACATATGATGCTGTCAGATTATTTGCAAAAAATATGTTGCCTTCTTCTTTCTCAGGATTTTGGTCTTGGTAGTTTTGAAGAACTGTGTGAGTGGAAAAATCATCAGTGTGTTTATTATGTAAAAATGGCCCGTTTTCCTCCCCCATTAAAAACTTGGCTGCTGCAGACTTCACTGGATTTTTTGGGTTTTGAAGAACTGTTTGATGGAAAAATCATCAGCAGTGAGTGTGCAGACTCAGGTGTTAGAAGTGGGCTTGAACTAGCTTAGAGTCTTTGGGAAAAACGTAGAACTTGAAATTTCGATACCTGATGTGATGGTTTTAGCATCCAAGCACGCAACAAGTAATGACCGAGACATTCTTTAGTACTGGAGCGTGTCTGTGAGTCACTAGCTGACATACACTTCCAATAATGCATTGCATGCACGAAAATCCAATATGGCTGCTTTGCAATCCCGCTATTACGAGTTAATACTGTTTACCTGCCTGGTTTGAATGGGCATATTGCTGCTTTGATGTAATTTTACAGAGTCAAATTATTTTGAATTATTTTGTTAAATATTTCATGTGTAATACAGTTGTTTGCTAATTTTATTTGGCATTAGTAAATAAAGATGTACAGAATGATAAGAGTGAAAACACGTGGTATAGATGCTATTGTGCACAGATAAGAGTACTGGTGTGCCGCGAGATTTGGGCTTGCCCTTTGGTGTGCCTTGGGCATAAAAAGTTTGAAAACCATGGGGCAAAACCAAAGGCAATGGAGTCAATTGAACAGAGAAAACAGCGGCCTCTAGAGGCTGGAATCCCAGCAAAAGAAGTGAAGATGCATGTGGCATATTTGGAAATATTCAGAGACTGTGTTGCATATTCCATTGAGAATTTATCCACGGATGCTGTCAAAACTTTATGTGAGATGACAAGGGGGTCAAGGGATGAACAATCTCAGATTAAGTTTTTTTTTTTTTTTTTAAATTTGCATTGGTCCTTGTCTTCTTGGATTTACTTCCTGGAGAGACAAGGCTTCTCATTTTGGAGTGCAAGATTCATTTCCACTTGACAGATCAAACTGATTGTTTTGACAAATGTAATTATGATGAGACTGTTATGAACAGACAGAAAATACAAGCAGCATGACAGCGTAATCTGTCATGGGAATTTTACTTCATGACATAGCTAGGTGATTTACTCTATTGGAATGTACACACGTAGCATAGCAGACCAGGCTTTAAGTATTATATGATTATTTGCCCTACTCATGTGTCATAAATTTCAAATAAATAATAATATTCTTCATTTGAGCAAAGATAAATTATTCAAAATAATCAATATCAAAATACTCCAAGGAAAGAAAACTTTTTAGGGTATAAGGGCATAGACTCTGTCATTGACTGTTCACAATAAAAGTTTTTGTTGGTTTCAGTCTGAGTTTGGGTCAAGACCTAGCAATAGAGTGATGCAAATTTGCAAAGGTCATGGCCAACATTTTGTTACACAACTGCCTTTCTTCTTGACCGTACACCAGGTCATATATTTATCTCTCCATTCTGACACAAAACTTCTTGCTCTTTTCAAACTTTTTAATGTGGGACTGAACACTACTTAGTATAATTCTGGCGACACAGAAAACATTTAAAAAAAATCCCATATTAGGAAGAGCAACATGGTACAGTATGGTGTTTGCCCAATAACATTCCAGTTTGTGTTTGAGCTAGCGGAGTGCTCCTGTCCTCAATCATCCCATTGGCTGAGTAATCCAGTAATGCAATAAGCTGTCAGCAAAAGCACAAGTGTTGTGTGATGGCAAGTTATCGCTGAATTTATAATCTGTATTGAGCATCTTGGTGTTTTTACCCTGTTTGACCATGAATTTTCCCTGAGTAGAGAGATTCTACTTTCACCTCACATTTATTGGTTTAAAGTTCAAAATGTTCATGGAGGGTGATGAAGATCAGAGCACAAAATCATCTTCTCTCATTTAAATTCAGAACTTGCGTATTCTACACTGCTAAGTTTACTTTTTGTGAAGAATCCATAATTTAACTGCATTCCTGAAATAAATAGCAGTCAGGAGTCAGGGAATATAATTTATTTGAGAATCGTCCGTGGCTTCTGACCGAGCCTCTTCCTCATTTGGCAGTATCCACACAAAGTTTTTGCAGCATGCGAGAAACTAAACAATATTTCACAGATAGTTGCAAACACTACAGTCAGTAAATATTATGTACCATTTCTTTTTACAATGAATGTCATACTTTGACTAAACTAAAGATGGGAAGTTTTAAAAATTATAATATCTGTCATGTGGACGTCAATAAATAAATTTTTAAGAGCTTTTGTTTGTAATTCTGAATTAAGCCTTTTGGGTCAAAGCATGAAACAGGAAAAAGGCAAGAGCACAAAACCGGGTCTAAGTACGACACACTAAAGCAGTCATTTTTCTTGACTCAGTTAAGCACATTTCCTTGCTCATCCTCATACATTAGTGCAGTGGTCTCCAACCCTGTTCCTGGAGAGCTGTAATCCTGTATGTTTTTTGTTTTTGTTTTTTTACTCCAACCTGATTCAGCTTGATTTGGTTAATTAGCTGCTCATTAAGATCTCTAACTGGGAAATTAGGTTTGCTTTGCTTTAGTTGGAATAAAACCCAGCAGGATGGAAATTCTCCAGGAAAAGAGTTGGAGACCACTGGTTAGAGCATGAGACATTTTGAGTTCTATAAATCCGTAACATCTAGGCAGACAGGGGATTTTTGAGTTCTCAACACCAGCTCACTGGAGTGCTGCAGCAGACACATTCAATATGAGGATGGTAATTCCCAAGGACATGCAGTTCAAAAGGGCACGCAGCTTTCAGAATATTAAGTCTTTATGATATTCAGAAACTATTTTTTGCTTTTGCTCTCCTTCTTTTGCCTTCCACTCTTGTGCTTGACAGCAACCCATTCTTGCAGAATTTGTGTTATGCCATCAAATTTCCCTTATTTTTTTAGGTTAAAGCTGAATAAAAAAACCACATGCACGCTCAAATCTTGTGCATTTCTGCAATGATGCTTTTGTGCTTCTTTATGGTATTCATTTTGAAGTTTGAAATTCCCTGTAACACTTGATAAATGAAGGCTTGTATGTTTCCACATTTTTGATTCTTTGACTAATAACAGGAACAACATGATTACTGTTATCTCTAATTTGTGACATACTATGGAACAATCATCCAGGGATCTGCCCAGGACGCTTGGAGTGCTGGTCTGAGAATTGTTGGTATGCGAGCGTGCTGGAAAATTTCTGCGTCAATTCGAAAGCAGATATTGCCTCTGAGTCACCAGATCACTGTGTTTCTTTGATGTGCTCCTCGGTGCGTAGCGAGATGCCCCTAATTTTCATAGATAGATGCCATATTCATAAACTTGTTTTTCTATTTTGTATCCAAATACTTTTGATTAAATTTCTGAATACGACTTAACAACTGTCATTTATGTTTCAGACATTTCTTCAGTGGCGCCCGTTGGACAGAGAACAAGGAGGGCGATAAATGTCTTTAAACTGCTTATTAGTCTTGATCTGTTTCAGTCATTTTCCTTGATATAAGATACTTGAACTCTCCCTTCTCAGGTGTAGCTAATTGTCTTCGTTAAGACGAGAGATAAAACGCGTCAACTGAAGGCAAAAAAGTGCGCATTTCTTGCTTTGTAAGATGTGGCAAGTTAACGCGGAAAATCCACAGTAGTTGTTTTTTTTCGTGAAGGGTTACCTATTTAGGCACGTGAATTAAACATTTTTATTGAATTTATTATTAACTCGCCTTGCCATTTCATTGAAAGGGAAACTGTGCACTTAACTGCAAATGGTTTTTTCATATTGTTGGAAAACGTGTTAACCAAGAACAATGATTAAAATCAGGTCAATAATCTCATCCGTTTCAAGGCATGTTTTCCGCCCCCTCGGTTTTCCGTCCACCGACCGCCACTGTTATTAAACACTGATAGATTAACATTTAAAGAATGTTACTGTCCTCGACAGAGATTTATTTAGTTTTGCTGTCATTTATATAACAAGAAAACTTTTCTCTCGACATGCAAAGCACAGCGCTACAGAAATCAATCACCCTGCCCGATTACAAACTGCGGTCAAGCTATCACCAGTTCGGAAAACGACGGTCAAACTATCACCGCTAAAAATTTTATGCGCAAATACAGCGGACAGCGCGGTAGTAAGGGTCACGTGATACAATTGCTGTCAAAAATCGGCTTGTTGAAAAAAAAAAAAAAAAATACCGAGGCTTATTCAACGAAAGAATGCGTGTATTTTGTTTAGAAAAAAAATCGCGAACAACTTCCATAATTTGGTGTGGAAATGAGTTCTATTTATTTCTTTTATCAATCAATAGACATTTTGAGCAGAATGAAATGTGAGATTTTGGTGAACTGCTGTTACTCCAGATGATGAACAATTGCATGTCACTGTAATAATGTTTTATTTAAAGCAAAAAACAAAAACAAAAAAAAAGGTAGATATTACTCTGGCATTAATGTAGGAATTGCCATTAGAATAGGTCTTTTTAGGTGGACAAAAAAAGAGAAAATTCAAGCGAGGATCATAATACTTGTGTAATTCAAAATGTTTGTGGAAATTAGTGAGCCCAAACCATACTGCACACGCTGTAGTAAAAGCGTATTGAATAAAGAGAGAAAGCATGGGTGAATCATTATATAAAAAGCCATCAAAGTATGTGCTTTGCAGTTGGACACAACTAAATGGGGGTCTGAGGGCCTGTAATGGTTAAAACTGAAAAACTTTAGCACTTGCATACCACACTGCATGCATTCCAGTATAGGATGTCTGAATAGGAAGAGGTTTGTGTTTGTAACAAAAACCATCAAATGTAGGTGGGCCGCAGGACCGAGTAAGGCAAGTTCAAGCTAACGCATTTTTTTCAATCAAGGCAGCGCAAAGTACTTCAGGTGATGCACATTGATTCAAAAATTACCGGTACATTAGGCTGACACTTGATGTAAAATATTACAAGTAATATTGTATGCAAGTTCTTTTTGACAAATTATTGGTACTAAAACACAGTCATCCATTCAATTTAATTCATGGTCACCCATTCCATTGTCTTCATTCTCACACTGCAAAGTGCCTAATTTGATGGCCATTTATTTAATAATTCCACAGTGGAATCTCTATATTCAGTTACATATTATAATAGAAAAGATGTAGTACGGCAAGCAAGTGTTATTTTTCAAAACGTTTTTGATTTGCAGGAATGACAGACCCCGAAACATGGCCCCACATTCAATCATCTCCTTTCACACACTGCAACAGTTCCAACATTGATGCCCTTTTTTTTCATAATTCCATCACAGAATCTCCTCATATTCAGTCAATTTATATTCAAATGCATGTAGTATGGTCAGGAATTGTTATTTTTCACAAACTTTTTGATTTACAGGAATTACAGGCTCTCAAACATGGTACCCCAATCGTCACCATTCACACATTACAATAGCTCCCGATTTAATGGCCATTTATTCAATAAGTTCAGCAACGAATCTTTTCATATTCAGTGACTTTATACTACGACACATGACCTATAGTAAGCAAGTGTTACTTTTTACAAACTACTTGATTTGCAGGAACCACAGGCCCTCAAGTATGCCCCCCCCATCCAATTGTCTGCATTCGCATATTACACACTACCAACTTTGAAGGCCATTTATTAAAAAATTCCACCACAGAATGTCTTCATATTCTTTGAGCTCATAGAAGGATCCATGCTTTATGATATGCCAGTGTTATTTTTCACAAACTTTTTTATTTGCAGGAACTACAGGCCCTCAAGTATGCCCCCCCATCCTATTGTCTGCATTCACATATTACACACTACCAACTTTGAAGGCCATTTATTAAAAAATTCCATCACAGAATCTCTTCATATTCTATGGGCTTATAGTAGGATCCATGTACTATGATATGCAAGTGTTACCTTTCACAAACTGTTTGATTTGCAGGAACTACAGGCCCTCAAGTATGCCCCCCCCATCCAATTGTCTGCATTCGCACATTACACACTACCAACTTTGAAGGCCATTTATTAAAAAATTCCACTACAGAATCTCTTCATATTCTTTGGGCTTATAGTAGGATCCATGTACTATGATATGCAAGTGTCACTTTTCACAAACTTTTTTATTTGCAGGAACTAGAGGCCCTCAAGTATGCCCCCCCATCCAATTGTCTGCATTCGCACATTGCACACTACCAACTTTGAAGGCCATTTATTAAAAAATTCCACTACAGAATCTCTTCATATTCTTTGGGCTTATAGTAGGATCCATGTACTATGATATGCAAGTGTCACTTTTCACAAACTTTTTATTTGCAGGAACTAGAGGCCCTCAAGTATGCCCCCCCCATCCAATTGTCTGCATTCGCACATTGCACACTACCAACTTTGAAGGCCATTTATTAAAAAATCCACCACAGAATCTTTTCATATTCTGTGGGCTTATAGTAGGTGCCATGAGTTATGATATGCCAGTCTTACTTTTCACAAACTTTTTGATTTGGAGGAACTACAGGCCCTCAAGTATGACCCCCCATCCAATTGTCTGCATTCGCACATTGCACACTACCAACTTTGCAGGCCATTTATTCAAAAATTCCATCACAGAATCTCTTCATATTCTATGGGCTTATAGTAGGATCCATGTTCTTTTCACAAACTGTTTGATATGAACCAGTCAAGTATTACTTTTCACAAACTGTTTGATTTGCAGGAACTACAGGCCCTCAAGTATGCCCCCCCATCCAATTGTCTGCATTCGCACATTGCACACTACCAACTTTGAAGGCCATTTATTAAAAAATTCCACCAAATAATCTTTTCATATTCTGTGGGCTTATAGTAGGTGCCATGAGTTATGATATGCCAGTGTTACGTTTCACAAACTTTTTGATTTGGAGGAACTACAGGCCCTCAAGTATGACCCCCCATCGAATTGTCTGCATTCGCACATTACACACTACCAACTTTGAAGGCCATTTATTCAAAAATTCCACAACAGAATCTCTTCATATTCTGTGGGCATATAGTAGGATCCATGTACTATGATATGCAAGTGTCACTTTTCACAAACTTTTTGATTTGCAGGAACTACAGGCCCTCAAGTATGACCTCCCATCCAATTGTCTGCATTCGCACATTGCACACTACCAACTTTAGAATGTCTTAATATTCTTTGGGCTTATCGTAGGATCTATGTTTTATAGTGTGCCAGTCTTATTTTTCACAAACTATTTGATTTGCCGGAATTATAAGCCCTCAAACATGACCCCCCCTGCATCCAATCGTCTGCATTCACACATTGCACAGTAACAATTTTGATAGCCATTTATTTAATATATCCAACATGGAATCTCTTCCTATTCAGACATCCTATACTGGAATGCATGCAGTGTGGTATGCAAGTGCTAAAGTTTTTCAGTTTTAACCATTACAGGCCCTCAGACACGCCCCCATTTAGTTGTGTCCAACTGCAAAGCACATACTTTGATGGCTTTTTATATAATGATTCACCCATGCTTTCTCTCTTTATTCAATACGCTTTTTACTACAGCGTGTGCAGTATGGTTTGGGCTCACTAATTTCCACAAACATTTTGAATTACACAAGTATTATGATCCTCGCTTGAATTTTTCTCTTTTTTGTCCACCTAAAAAAGACCTATTCTAATGGCAATTCCTACATTAATGCCAGAGTAATATCTACCTTTTTTTTGTTTTTTGTTTTTTGCTTTAAATAAAACATTATTACAGTGACATGCAACTGTTAGTCATCTGGAGTAACAGCAGTTCACCAAAATCTCACATTTCATTCTGCACAAAATGTCGATTATTGATTGATAAAAGAAATAAATAAAAATCATTTCCACACCAAATTATGGAAGTTGTTCACGATTTTTTTTTCTAAACAAAATACACGCATTCTTTCTTTGAATAAGCCTCGGTATTTTTTTCAACAAGCCGATTTTTGACAGCCGTTGTATCACGTGACCTTACTACCGCGCTGTCCGCTGTATTTGCGCATAAAATTTTTAGCGGTGATAGTTTGACCGTTGTTTTCCGAACTGGTGATGGCTTGACCGCAGTGATTAACTTTGCCTGTCTTTCATTAGATTGAGACAACCGCACCGATCATTTCCCGCTGCCTCAGATTCAATTCGCCATGAATACCCAGCACACGCGGGCTCGGATGGCACTCGGTGTTTCCATCACTGTTGGGCAGGTTTTTCAGTATCAATGAAGACCAGCGCAGACGGGGTGTGGGTCGAAAACGAAAGTTCGCTAATCTGACAATAACAAGAAGGGGGGAAGCATATTTAGGGTCATTTATGTTTTTTTTTCTAGCGATTTTATTGGACACTGGATGCGTTCATTTTAAGTGATCTTTGAAAAAAATAGTGCCGGTCGGGAAAAGCAGTAGCTATCTGAACTGAGTGGTGGTCGGTGCATTCCGAGTGCTGGTTGGCGACGAGCACCGCCGACCAGCATTGGCAGAACCCTGATCATCCATTATCTAACCTTTATTCCTCCCTAGTCAAAGTTGTAGGAATGCCCCAGCCTATTCCAGGATGCACTGAGAGAGAGGTAGGAATACACCCTGAACAGGTCGACAAATCAACATTCTATCACGAGACAATTTGCTCACCTTTCTAGTTTACCCAACCTGTCACTGAACTACAGGAAGAAACTGGAGTACGCGGAGGAAATCAAGGACTGTTTAAAATATGGAGAGCTGAACGTCTCCTGAAAAGTGAAGTCAAAACGTCTCGATCGCCAACTACTGGCAGGCTGCAGTACAAATTATAAGCCCACTCCCTCCATGTTAGTGGAGGGGAGAAATGCCACACAGAAAAAAATGCGTACATGAAAAAATATTTTTTTTTCAGAAGATGGTTTCTTCCTTTTTAATAAGTTCTTACCATGCTGATCTGTATTCTAGCGTCAATTTTTCGGATAAGTTTGCTGTAAACTTTTTATTTGATATTATGCAAAAGGGGCTTGTAGTCACAATAAACAGCAGTGATTGACAACTGCAGTGCATGGACAGAGTCCCGATAGTCCCTGCCCCCTGCGGATTTAGTTTCGTGAATAGTAATTTTACGTAGAGCTAGAGTGGAAATGTTGACAGGAGACTTAATGTTGTCTTAAATTCTTCATAGGGCTAGCTAACAGCGGTTGTGCTTCAAGCAGGACAGATTGCAACAAAAAACGACGAAATTAGTTGCTCTGCTGTGAATTGTACTAACTGACCAGACCAATCGGAAGGCTCTTTGCAGTTTTTTTGGTAAGTTTATTTTTTGTTTGTTGAAGTTGAACTGTCAGTTATCACCAAGTTAGCTAGCTACCTTCGCTACGTTAAGACAGCAAGCGGAGTAGCAAATGTTTAGGATTAATAAGGGGGAAAATGGTGATCGGTAGTCATTCGTAACTGGCAAAATATACATTTTTAATTTTAGAGAATACCTATTAAGGTAAGCGTTTGAATGAAGTTAACAGCACTGTGTCATACAATGTAATTCTTATTAACTTGAACTTGAAATATTAGGCCAGTGCCGCAGTAGTTTCAGCCTTTAGCTTCCAGTTCTGCCGTCTGTATCTCTGAATTTTAGAACGAACACAGATTGCGAGTCACTTGGCCTGGTAGGAATTCTGCTTACCCAGGGGATCAACATTAGAACCTTGCAAATGGCTGGCAAATTTCTTCAACTTTTCTCGTAGCTGATTGAAGTTGCTTAGGCTATTAAAGTAGGGTAAACGATGTAGCAAGCTTGCTATCTACCGTTCAGTAGACGAGCCCCTAGGTTCAAGTGTTTCCATAAGCATCAGCAAGCCAACTTCTCGTTTTTCAGCAGGTAACTCAACAAAAGTCCAACCTTATGTTGCAACCTTACAGACAGCAGCTAAAACTGTAAGAAAAATAAATTGGATCGAGGAGGTACAGATTATTTTACCAACGACAATATGACAAAAACGAAACATGCCGAAAGCGGATTCAATTCATCAATAATTTCAATGTAGATTTGGCAGGTTTCGGATGAAATTACGGCTGGAATCAATGCATCTACTTTAGTGCAATTGGCTAGGTAACGGGGTAACTCTTAAGATATTGATCGGACGAAGAATAGGGGAAAAGCTGACAACATTTGAGTTTGGCCTGGAAGGAGATGGGCACAAACTGTAAATGAGGGAGTGGTGTAAACTGGGAAGAATATCATTTAAAAATTGTTTATAGCGTGATGGTTGTTGCGCTACTAAATTATACATTAATTATGGCCGATATTATTCGCACTTATACGTGTGGCCAATGCTGAATTTTTTTCTTGGCCACACATAAGTGCACCAGTTGATGACCATTCCAGTGCCGTTTAGAAAGTACCGCTTAAAATAAGTTTGGCCAAGAAAAAAATTTTAGCTTTGGACACACTTAAAATAAGTGTGGGCAATGGAGCAATGTGCATCTTGGCCACACTTATAAGTGCGTCTAAAGCGAATTTCGATCAATTTTTGTGCTTGGATGCACTTAAATAAGTGCGAATAGTCACTTCGTTATTGCTGCGTTTGCTATGGAGTGACCTTAATGTTAACTAGCAAGCTAGCTGATTTCAGTTAACGTTAACTCACATACTACCTTGCACACGGCAATTAATGATTAATTAATTCAGCCACTGAAACATATCTGTTAAGGTAATGCTTTCAGCATCTTAATTTAGAAGGTCAGAGCTGAGTTTGGGCGTTGCACAATGACAAAATAATATTTTCCTTGATCAGCTTTATAATTTCTTGAAAATTATAGGAAGTTATTTTGAAATTTGATGTCTCTTCATATACAGTCTATGTCTGAAACACGTTTCAAATAAGTCGGAATAGGTGCATGTGACCCCGCATAAAAAGGAATGTAAATTAGTAGCAGAAAGAATTTAGTTTCAAAGTATATAAAGCTGCATATATCTCCATTCTAGTTTTTTTTTTTTTTTTTTTTTGGTATGTCAAACCTGCCGTTTGAAAAATTGCCAGATGTGTGGGTTGGAACATGCAAGTCAATTTTACTGCTGCCATGGAAGGGCAGACTGCTCTTCAGGTTTCGGACATAAGCTTCACAAATAATTAGATATGTTTTCTTTTTTTATCATGTGATTACAGAAGCCGCCAAACCACTGGGTAACGCTGAGGTTACCCAGGTCCAGTGAAGACTTGGAGGATGCTACAAGCAATTCTTTTGTTTTATTGCTGGAGGATCCTTCTGAAGTAATTTGTAAATGAAAAACTGATGAAAATGCTTGTCAAAACTGCTCAACTATGCATTGTCACTGAAACTTGCAATGGTTCTGTTAGACAGTAATTTACACTCGGAGGTAGACAAGTCCATGTTGATTGAATAATAATGGACATGTAACTGGCTTCTCTAATGTATGCTTGTTCGTCCATGTCATCTTCCTTATATGTCGTCTTCAAATATTGGCATAAACTGTCATTGTTTGTTTAATAATACATTCAAAAGCCATTCATCTTGACTTCTAAGCCTTCAGTTTTCCAACAAAGACTCTAGTCATCTGTCCTTGGACTGGGAGTACATGAGAAATGTTTTGTAATTCAATGTACATTTTCTGTGATGGTGTTAAATTAAACCTGTAATGTACCATAAAGGTCATTACATTTACGTTGAGCAAAAACTTCACTCTGGAATTCTTTCACATATACTACGTCCTCTGCTGCAGTAAATCAGAGGCATGCAAATGAGTTAAATTAAAAATATTTAAACAAAAAATACACACAGCATAGAGTTCTGTGTGCCCCAAAGACAACCCACTGGCTACATTTGCCATGGGGAAACATTAAGGAAGTCCATCAGGTGGAAAGGCTGGGGGATAGCAAATGGTTTGGAGAAAAGATTGAAAAGGAAGAGAGAAAGGAAGGTGGATGGAGAGTAAGAGCTGGGAAAACAATAAGTATGATGGCTACCACCCTAGTATAAAAATAAGTAAATAAAAAGACTGAATTTTTTTTGCGCCCATAGCTGATGTTCAAAATCCAAATACAGCATCACCCTACTGGATTTGGTCTTTCAGACACAGCCACAATGTTATTTAAAAATATATGATTTCCCATAGGGGTGAAATGAACTCAGTCATGCAAAAATTGGCCCAGATCTCTATGCTTTATCTGAGGATGATGCAAGATGTCTCCACCAATAGACAAAACAAAGGTGGCCATCACACTGTTGACATATTGCTGGGCTTTGTCAATCTTTGGATTGGAACAATTTATGATTACCCTGAATTTTGAAGCTTTAAATGAAACAATTTTATTGCAAATCGCGATGCCATCATGGGACACGAATGAGTGGCCCTGAACATGTCCCAGACTTACCTTTCTTAAGCCTCCTACACTGTAAAAAGATCATAATCAAATAGTTTTATCATGCATGATAGTGCTTTAATGAGTCAATAAAATCTAAGGGGAAATTAATGATCTATATGAAGTTATAAAGTTATCATACTATATAAGTGAGACATCTCAAATGAGAGCAGTACAAAGACTTAATCCACTGCCGTCAAAATTAAAGTCAATGAGGATTACAACCCATGTTATTCAAATTAAAGTTAACCATGAAAATTGAAAAGCCTAGTGCTAAAAGCACTTAATTGACATTTTTGCACATTGTGCGGTAAGGATGAGAAAATGTCTTTTATACTTACCCGAGTAAATTTTCTCAGCTTTCCCAAAATTGACATTTTGGTACTTAAGTTCTTTCAGCACAGGGGTCTTCATTCAGCTGATTTTATGGATCTATTATACAAACCCCAATTCCAATGAAGTTGGGACGTTGTGCCTGCCATCAAATTCAAAATGAGCAAATATTTTTCATGAAATGGTAAAATGTCTCACTTTCAACATCTGATATGTTGTCTATGTTCTATTTTGAATAAAACTTGGGTTTATGAGATTTGCAAATCATTGTATTCTGTTTTTATGCACGTTTTACACAACGTCCCAACTTCACTGGAATTGGGGTTTGTATATTCAAACCTTTCTTTCTAAACGTAGACATTTTGTGACTTAATGTGACTTAATTACTTTAAGCACCAGGGTCTTCCATTTTAATTTCCTCTACATAACTCATTATTTCAGAGGTGATCACAATCCATGTCAGATCTATGGCTTCCTCAGGCGCAGACCAAAAGTCCAATCTGAAAGTATTAGGTCAGTGACCGGTAAAATGGCAGCAATGATTGCAGGATTAACATTATGTGATTGTATAATTGTGGTTGGCAACAAATTAAAGCAGACAGACAACAAAGTAGATCTGTCATGATTCTGGGGAGATTGGTTGTTTGGTTCTCTTTGGCCTGTGAGAAGCGCACTTCTTTTCTTGTTCCTGGCATTACCGATTGGTTTTGGCCAGTCGCCTATCATATTTTTTCCAGGTGTCTGCCTCACCAGCGCTAGGTAATTGATGATTCGCAGCACCTGCATTCAGTCTATATATGGAGAAGTGGCACCCGCTTGCTGCTCAGTACTTCTATACACGAGAGCCAGTAACAACTAGAGGGTAGGCTATTAGCTGTATAGTTTTGTGAGGTCTTCGCATTTATATTTAAGTAAGGTTTATGAGAGATTTTGTATCAGTTAGTCTCCTTAGTGTCTCCCTGTTCCTGCACCCTATTTTGATGGCGATTGGAACGGTTTTCCCTAAGGACTATTATTTTTGTTTTCTTTATTCCTTTGTCTCTATCGAGACCTTCGTGGCTAGTTTCTTTCTTAGAGCCAGCTTCTGGCTCTGAGACATAGTGGCGATTGGTCTCCGCCAATTTCCTCTCATCACAAGATCAGGGCACAAATTTGTCATTTCTCATTTAAATTCAGAACTCATGTATTCTACACTGTTTACTGTTTACTCACTGTTTACCCACTGTTTACTCCAACTATCCTTGGTTTCAGGGCCGCATTAAAGAACCATGGGCCCCGGGGCTACCACTTTTTCAAGCCCCCCGGAATCATCGCCGCGCCAAGTACCATCACAATTGCACTACTGACCTGTCCCATCTGCGCAACATCAGCCCTGCTTACTTTCTATGCAATAATGCATCAACAATCACTTGAAACTGCAGTTTCAATTCATGACTATTATAGCACAAAATACTTTCATCATAGAGAAGCTTACATGTATTCAATGAAATTATACAGAAATTGCGTCACCAAAAAGAATAAAGACCGGCTATCAGTAGGACAATATATATCTCTCTGACACATAACTCACGCATTTGTGCGCTCATACACGCAAGCAAACACACACTCTACAACAGCTGAGTCACAATAAAAGGGAGCACAAATATCCGAAAACTCATACACAACACATACGGCTTGCCTGCATCATTTCATCTACCCTCAACCATCGCAAAATGCAAAAAACGCCACTTTGGGCATTTTTGAACCACCATTGCAAAAAGATCATTTTTGACAAGCCGGCTGACGTTCCGAATTCAGCCCTTAGCAACACGCAATATCCCAGTATTAAGCATGCTTAGACATCAGCATTAATCAGCTTTTCACCAAGCAAGTTTTTCTACTAAGAGCGATGTATCCTCGTCGTCGATCAGTGATGGAGATAGATGCCCGCACTGCCAACAGGCTCCGACTGTTTAGCGCAGTGGTTGTCCAACCTTTTGTGCCCAAGGCACACCAAAGGGCAAGCCAAAATCTCAAGGCACACCTGTATTTATATCAGTGCAAATTAGCCTCTATAACACGTGTTTTCACTCTGATCATTAAGTATAATTTTTTTATTTACTAATGGCAAATAAAATTTGCAAACAACCATATTACTCCTTAAATATTAGTAAAAAAAATTCAAGGATTCACTTTCTAAAATTACATCATACAAAATAATTCAAAAAAACTTATTGTCATCTTCCTTCTCAGAGTTGCAGAAGCACCAAATTCCCATGTTACATAAGGATTTTTCATCGTAACTTAACTGAACCGGGCATAAATATCTCATCCGCCCAACCCCCCGCCAAATAAATAGGGTAGAGCGGGGTAAGATGCCCCTGAGGGTGAGATGCCCTTTGCTTATAATTTAATTTTGGCTGCGCCCAGCATGTGGCTCTTGACTTATATAAATGCACTGCCACCTGGAGGGAAATGCTCAGCAACAGATGAGTGAACAGAGCATGTGACATGTGAGAACTCAAAGTGTTTGTGTTTTGACTGTTTTCTTATAAAAAATGACCAAAGTATTTGAATGCCTCAGGAGTCTGCAGGACATGTCAGTGTAACTCTCTGAAGCCTTTTCTATGTATGAAAGGGGTACCTGTGGTGATAATAGGAGAAATTGGGGTTAATGATTTGTCTGACCACAGGACATTTTGCCACTTTGCTACAGTCCATTTTAAATGAGCCTTGGCCCAAAGAACACGGCGGCGCTTCTGGATCATGCTCAACAATGGCTTCTTTTTTGCATGATAGAGTTTTAGGTGGCATCTGTGGATGGCATGGCGTACTGTGTTTACAGACAGTGGTTTCTTGAAGTATTCCTGGGCCCATTTATTAACGTCAATGACAGAATCATGCTGGTGAGTGATGCAGTGGCGTCTGAGGACCCGAAGATCACGGGCATCCAGTAAAGGTCTTTGGCTTTGTCCCTTACGCACAGAGGTTTTTCATTTCTCTGGATCTTTTGATGATGTTATGCACTGCCAATGAAGAGACCTTCAAAGCCTTTGCAATTTGACGTTGAAGAACATTGTTTTTAAAGAATTCCACAATTTTTTTACGCAAGCCCTCGCAAGTTGGAGAGCCTCTGGCCATCTTTACTTCTGAGAGACTCAGCCTCTCTAAGACATCCCTTTTATATCCAATCATGTTACACACCTGATGCCAATTAACTTAATTACTTGCTAAACGTTCTTTCAGCTGATTCTCTTGTATATTAATTGCTTTTTCAGCCCTTTTTTTGCCTATGTCCCAACTTTTTTGAGAGCTGTTGCAGCCAGAAAATTTGAAATAAGCTCATTTTGTGGATAAAAATGTAAAATGTCTCAGTTTAAACATTTGACATGTTATCTTTGTTCTATTGTAATTAAAATATCGGCTCATGTGATCTGAAAGTCATTGCATTTTGATTTTATTCACAATTTACACTTTGTCCCAACTATATCGGAATTGGGGTTGTATGTGAGTTTTTGTCTTTTTTTTAAGTCCAAACCCCACCTCAGTTCAAGTCTTATACAAGCAAGCCTCGTTCAATTCAGCTGCATGTAGCATGTAGTTATTTTGGCTGGTGCAGATCAGGTCCAGGCCAGTAATGCTGTTAATTTAAGTTCAGGTTAATTAACGTTCAAGTCCCTTAATGTTCAGGTCCCTGTTCGGGCGCCATTCTGTAGCGCAGATAAAACGAGGAAACTCAAGAAAAAGTTTGTTCGGGCGCCAGGCAGCCTTCAACTGCCAACTGAAGAATTCCTTTACCAACTCCACAGCAGGAATAACCAGAAACAAGCAAAACAAGCAATCACATAGATTTTTTTTCATTCGCATAAACATAATATATATTTGAAGGATCAGGCATTAATTTGGAAATGACAAGATCTTATAATGCTTTCTAAAATAAAAATAGAAAAAAATTGAAATCAGTAAGTATTTCAACTGCGCGTCTCTTTCCTAATCAGTGGTATGCAAGAACTGATAACAATGAGCATGAAACTCTCTAAAAAAAAAAAAAAAACCCCAAATCTTTACGCTTGTAGCAAATTCAAGGTACCTTCATAACTTTCGGTCGAAAAATTCAAGCAGAAACTAAGACGCAACAATGTCGGCAAGACACTTACACAACTGAAGATTAAACAAAAACAAATCATCCCCGATGCTTAAACATCCATATTCAAGAACACAAAGAGGAGAGAATAAAGCAGTGAAACGAAATATGATTAAGGCGGGGGGAAGGAAGTTAATAATATTTCATTTTGGATTTAAATCTTGATGCCGATACAGGCAGTTCGGGAATTTATGGAGCAGGGAAAGCAAGTGCGAAAGACTTGTTTAAAAAAATGAAATCTTGGGCTTACACAAGCCTTATCGCAGGCCTCATTCACTCAGTCCGCTGGAAAAGCATGCACTGATTTCTCCAAACCGTGAAGGATGTACCAGTACCGGTCCCGTTTCCCCAAGGCAGAAGGATTTCCTCCTCAGGTACCAAATAACGGAGTCTTTTAGATGTTGAAAAAAAATCCTTCCCAGGCTGATTCCAATGGATCATCAGAGGATTTTTTATTTTCTTCTTCTGTTAATAGTAGTAGTATTACTTTAAAACTCCCAGTTTTCTGTCGTGTCTGCTGTTTTTTGAATACTTCTGCCACGCAACTCATTCGCTCCCCTCACTCACACCCCGCACTACGCACTTCCCATAACACAGAGCAGCCCCTCCTTCTTCTTCTTCTTTTGAGATTTCCGGCAGTGTGGACGCTACTGGGTGTATTACTGCCCTCCGCAGAAACAAAATTACTTAGTTGTATCAAGAAAATTTAAAAAAACCAATCCTACCCCCATTCTGAAATCTCCTTTCCTAAACTTTACTTTTCTGTCATCTAACCCCCGCCGAACCCTCCCTCCAAAATCCTTTGAATTTCTTCCCCTTTAACATCCATTATGCCTGAAAATTCCCGCGCTGCATCAACTACCATTTTGATTCTCTCCATTTTGCTTTCAAGGTCTCTAGAACAAATTACCACCATTGCGATAAAAGCCAAAAAGTGTCTTCTTTCCATTCTAATTAAATTCTCATCTGGTTTTCCAATTTCCTGAACCCTAGCCTGCTCTTTCCCCACATTTTCTTTTTCCACCTGCATCCTCTTAATTGCCTCATCGCACGACATTCTCCCCGTGTTCTTATTCTTTCCACCTCCTGTTGCTTTTTCCTTCTATTACACTCCAACGCTGCAACTTCATGGCTTCCCCCGCAGTGAAAACACACTATCCGTTCCTTGATAGTACACTCATCCTCCATACATCCTTCTTTCCCACATCTCCTACATCTCTGTATCCTCCTCCTGCATACTGCTGCCACATGCCCATACTCCTGACACCAGAAGCATCTAAGTGGTGCCCTAATGTATTCCCGCCCTCAATAGCTTACATAATCTAAAAACACTCTTTCGGGTAACCCAGATTTAAATTCTAATAGAACTGACAGGCTTTCCTGCTCCTTTCCTGCCCTTCAAGTTTTCAGTCTGCTTGCCTCACAAACTCTCTCACCATTCAAAAAAAGCACTGGCTTCAACAGACAGCGGCAGCCACTTATAACCCCTTAATATTAGTGTTTCTTTTCATTAGGAAACAAACTACACTCGTCAAATCAAACTTTGTAACTTTCAGCAGTTTATCATACTGTCTCTTATTCCTACTTTCCACTACTACTGTTCCACCCCGCATTGCTCTCACTGCCTTTACATCTCCGATTTCGTTTTTAATAAATCTTCCCACTTCGTGTATATTTCTAAAAAGACAGCTTGCACGACAGCCTATTGCTGCAGCCTTCATTCCTACAACATATTCTTCTTTCTCACTTTCCTCAGCCCCACTTCCCTTTTCCTTTTTTTTTTTTTAGAACTTTCTGTCACGTCGCACTCCATTTTTTCCCTCTCTCCCTTTGGGTTCTGCTAGAGGTGGCTAAAAGGGGATCCCTCCTTCCCCGACCTGTCATCTAATTGAGCCCCTAAGAACCATACTGGGCCAACCCATGTTGGGGTACTTTTTTTGCCAGAGTAAACACTGCACCTAGAGTCATCTAGTTTAAACACTGCATTTGGTACAAACTCAAGATATGTAAAATCATGCACATGCACTTCTTGTGCAGGTTTTGGGTGCCCTTCTGCTGCATTAAATTGAAACCAACCTCCTTCTGAGGAGGAAGCATAATCTTCTGATTCATTTGGGACAAACTTTGGGTCTCTGTCATCTTCCACTTCACCATCATCATCAATCAATAAGCAACTCCTCATCAGTGAGATACCGAGCTGCCATGTTTACAATGAATTCATGGGATAATATGGCTAAGGCAGTGCAGTGCATATATACAGGGCAGAGAAGACATTTGCTTGTATTAACAATCCATGTGGGCAGATTGGGTTGGGCTGGTAGGAAAAGATCTCAGTTTTCTGCACATGCTGACTACCACAACTCAATTTCGGCAAAAGTGCGGGATGGCCCGGTATGGTTCTTAGGGGCTCAATTATGGGTTTGCGTCATCTCATTAGAAAAAGAAAAAAAAACGTACCCCATTTCAATAATAATTTCATTATTATTATTATTATTATTATTACTATAATCTGGTCTTTTACCGAAAAAAATCAAAACACAATGAGGGAAGAATTTTTGATTATGAAATATGTAGCTGGACTGGTACGCTACAACTGCAATGCTTACTTTTTGAAAAGAAGTCATAATTTAAATGCATTATTATAACTGAAGTAAATAGTTTACATCCACCTCAGAAATGGTCACTATCTGGAATATGACTGCAGCAGCTCTTGTCAACTGCAAAAGTATACATGTATGCAATGATTTTTTTTGCATTTGTCATATTGCATCACGTCATGGTCACAAGCTCTTACAATCACATTAAAATGTATTATTTCAATATGTAAGTAGACAAAAGTCATGGACCCAATGTAACTAATTCTGAATACGTATATTGCTGCCCCTCTTGTCCTTGTAATATTATGGTGCATTGTATTGTTTCTCTTTTTTCTCTCATTTCTCTATTATTATTATTATTATTATTATTATTATTATTAATAATAATAATAATAATATTTCAGGCCTTTGTGGAGTTAGCAATTTCTCCCAATGTTTGCTCTGGTTTCTTCCTCCAGGTACTCTAGTTTCCACCCGCAGTCTAAAGACAAATATGCAAGGCTGATAAGAGACTCTGAATTCCCCATAGATTTAAGTGTGTGAGTGAATACGTATTAGTGTATGACAGCTGGGGGTATGTTCTTTCCATCTCGCCCCCTTCCCCCCCTTCCTCCTTGATCCAGCCCAGTAATAAGCTGGTTTCATTTGACATTAATTATTATCATTATTAACTGATTATTATCATTAGCATTGTTTTTCAAAGATCCAGCAGCAACCTGCTTATTGTTAACAATATTATGATATCATTACGATTTGTTGAAGACTAATAACACCTGCATGTCAGAAATCATTATAGGAAATGGGCTTGTTTATTTGGTTATCTTGCAGTATGCACTCAGGAAGGGAAAGTAACAGCTCCAGTTAGCTGTTAGCAGTGAATACTAGCAACATGACAAACACCACCATGCAGACCTGCAGTGCATTGCTTATTCCACAATGGCATTTCGGACATTTCTTTACATTTATAGTGCACAGCCAATTCAGGCACACAACTCGAGACATGCCGTCATTCTCATAAACACCCATGAGCATCAGCCTCTGCTCTGCCCCCTTTGTAAGGCGGTATCTCCTGCTCGACTTCTGCTGCAAAAATGCTTCTGCCTGCTGCTGAGCTGCATCTCTCTCCGGTGCTGCATTAACATTACCTGCTGCTGTTGCATTAGTCTGTGCCTGTTGCATGTTGGCATTCTGCGTCCTCCCCAGCATTTATGGGCTCCAAATATCACACAGGGGAGGGAGCATGTCATTTCTGATCCTGACACTCCATTCACTCTTCTCTTCAAGCAGGGTGTCAGCATCAAAGTCTAAATTCCAAAAAATCACTATCTATTTTTGCAGGCTTCAATTTACTATTTGAAAGTTGGTGGACTAAAATATTCATATAGCGATGGCTTAATGCTTACATTCTCTCAATCAGCAAACTGAAAAGTCAAACTTGTTGTAACGCTCCTGCGGTGCCCAGGGATGTGTTAAGGGCACCAGGAGAGTGAACAAGAGTGGAGGACTCAAGTGCAAGAGCGAGAAATTATTTATTAAATAAACAAAGTCCTTAAGAAACAGACAGAAAAACTTCTCAGGGATAAAACTGAAGGAACCAAATGGGAGTGCTCTAAACCAAAAGGATTTACAATGTAAGGTGACCGGCCTGTGAAAGGGAAAACGAAGGTATAGCGGGAATGATAATTAACAAATAAGAACAGGTGTCACCATAAAACAGAGAGCAGAGAGATAATTGAATAATTTCGATAAGGCAGGTAGCCGGGGGAAATAGGAATGCCTGGTTCACTTCCCTCCCACAACAACATCGGCGCACTTGAGCCAGGTTTCATGTTCAACCAATCAGAGAGAAGCTTTGAAATTTCTGGAGCAAAATTAAATATGCACATACTGTTGTGGGAGGGAGGTGAACCACAAGACGTCTGCAACGGAGGCTAACCAACACCAACATGTTGATTGTTCTAAAAGTGGAATTTCTCCAGGTTTCTTCAGTGTTGAAGTTTTCCCGAACACAAGTTCTTTAACTACAGAGTAGCGCACTGCCAACGATGCTTCGGTAGTTAAGACGTTTGACGCGGGACTCTTTGCTATCATGGTAAAGTCACTTGATTTCCTTTATGGTCTCATCCAGTTGGCTTTTTATTCTTGAGAATTTCTCTAATAAACGGTAGTGTCCCGCATGGCATATGAACTGGTCGCTTGAGGAATATACAGCAGTATTTGCGGAAAGAACGCTACTTATAATTGAAGGAACATCAAGTTGTCCTTTTCCATATACATGTATTCTCTCTTTCTGCAATCCGATTCTTATTTTACATACAAAACAAATGTCATCAACAAGTTTTTTGGGAGTTTCTGTACCCGCCATTTTTGTTAACATGTGACAGGGGAAACACAAAGGAATATCACATAACTAGCATTCTGATTGGCCATTACATCACGGAACACAAAACCCAGCTCGAGTGCACAGACCTTGTTGTGGGAGAGAAGCGAACTACATAAGATGTCTGCAACAGCGGCTAATGAGTCATGAGGCTCCTGTAATTAAAGTGATGCCTTTTCTGGCTATTTTCTAAACTAAGGATGCACCACAAATAAAATGCTGCCCATGTTGTTGGAGGATAATGAGGTCAGCATATTGTTGGGTTACATGCACACAGGTATGCAGTCTAAAGAGGCCACAATAGCGACAAGACCAATGGAATTCCATGAAGCAAAAACAGTAATGAAACTATAATTACCCTTTGAGGCTTGGAAAATTAAAAAATTATTTCCTCGCCAGAAAAAAATGTCTGGTCATAACAGGAGATGGTAAGGAATGGGACATTTTCACTTAAATCTTTCACATATGTATAGGCCTATCTCACAGTATGGCGCTCATAACTGGATGTGGGCTACTTGTTTTTCTGGTTAGCTACTGTGGCTGTAGGTTTACGGCTTTTCAGCATGTAAATGGTACACTTCATAAAAAGCCTTCTTTTGCTCTTAAAATTTCGCACCACTGGTGTGGTCTGAATTATTGAAAACAATTTAAAGCCCTAACGTTCGGTTGAGGGACACTAGTTCTTCGAAAATGTCATTTATGATTGCGAAAGTTAATGATCGTGAAACATGTGGTGCTGAGGCAAAGCTAACAGGTAGCAGCCACATGGCTATGTAGCTAGCAGGTTTGATTACAATTCATTTAAAACAACATTAAAATCTTGGCTAAAGCAAAGTTATTCGGATTTTGTTTTGGTTGTATTTACAGCAAGTTGTTTGTTTGCGGTGTTGTGTTTTACTGTGAAACTTTCGTTGCTAGCTGTTAGCATGTACCTTCCCAATTTCGTTAATGGCTCTAATTTCCTTAGTTGGCAAGATTTCAGGTCCAGCGGGACCTACGACCTGAAATCTTACTGACTAGCGAAATTATGGCAATTTACGAAATTAGGAAGGTACATGCTAAACCTGCATTAGCTATCACCTGCTAGCTACACCTGTCTGGCTAGATGCAGTATGCTGCCTTGGCTAACTAACCATAGCTTCAGACAATGAGCGTAATGCGGCCAGCTATAAGTTAGAAGTACACATTCTGTGTTGGCTAGGTCACACAGCAAACATTTTTCCCCTGTCATCTTCAATCGTGAAATCTTGCTTTACTTATTGCCAATAAAACTTAAATTTTCTGTCAAATGTGTTTGTGTGTCTCTGTTTGCCATCGTATACCTGCTTAGTAGATAGTAGCTGGCAAGGTGTTCGTAATAACTAGATGCTGTAGATCTCTGAGGAAAAGCAAGGAACTTCATAAACACGAATTCAATAATTCTGCGATGTGACACGTTTTAGCGACATAAGTATTACTACTACTGATCGGAATGCTTCGCTTATGTTTATAGTAAAATGAGTACGTAAGCGAGGCAAGCCATTAATGTTGCGATTCTTTCGTCCATCATTACATACAATTACGTGTTTTGCTGACTCTGTGATAAAGCGAATTTACCATGCTCTATTTTTCCCTTTTGTTTGGGGGTCAAATTCGAAAAGAATCAAAGACTTCTCAGTTATCATATTGTCGCTGGACACATTGGGGTAAAATTGTTCTCGTTTAAAGTTTGTTCGAAACATGCCAGGGACTGCAAGCAAAATGATGAGACAGTTTGAGATAAGTCTGCTGTCCTGCATAAATTCGTACTTGTTTCTACAATAAAAGTTTTATTGCCCAAGCTTTATGACAATGCTCTGATGCTATAATTTGTTAATAACGTACCGCTTCCTGCTTTTCACTCGAGTCGTTTCCTGAATCGACAAATTTTAATTTAAACAATCGTTATAGCCTCGTACCATAATTGCCTATTTCATTTTTAAGGTTTCGAGAAAAAAGGGGGGGCGCTTTTTTTTTGGCTGCACGAAAGAACAGGCAGCTGATATCGCAATTTGGCAAAAAAAAAAAAAAAAGGGTACAAAATTACTTCGGGAATTATGCCAAGTGGCTAACGAAATAATACTCGGAACAGTGCAATACTTGGTCATATGCTCAACTCTGCATTGTGTTTCACAGGGAAAACAAATGTCCAGCTTTCAGTCCAGATTTTGGGTTAATACTCAGAAGAGCCATCAGTATTGAGGCATAAAGCTTGGGCGTTGAGTGAATACAACGTTTGTCTAGTCGTCAAGCTATCTAATTATGGTTTATGGTCATTGCGGAGCAGAATTAGCCTGTTTAATTATGCTGACAGCCGTCGTGTGACTCTCATCATTGATTATGTAATGTGGGGCGTTGTAGTTATTCATAGCTAGGGCTGCGCTTTCTCCCTAATTTCTGATTAAAGAAATGAAGCAAGGTAACTTTGCTTGATCGCGGAGATTCAGAATGCGCAATTGTATGTAATTATGCGTGAATGACACGCAACGTTGCTGGTTTGCCTCGCTTACATAGTGCAGCATTACTTTAAACATAAAGCGAAGCATTACATTCCTATTGTTAGACTTAAATGTCAGCAATACGTGCCATATCTCAGGTTTTATTGACCTCGAGTCAGTGTCGGGGCCAGAACCGGAATTTGGGGGAGCACAGACGCATCCTTTTTTGTTTTTACTACAATTAGTCCCGTCTAGTTGTCAATAAGGAAAATGATTGACAAGTTTTTCAATCATAGTAATGATCCATTGGCAATTGAAGACACGCCTTGTCTCCCTATGCAATCTAACAGCGGCGAAATAATGGGCTAAATTCAGTACTGAAAAATAAAAACAGGCCTATACTTTATGAAAGACAAACTGCTCTGGAACTTCTGAGCTACTTTATCAGCACTTCAGGCGATCTAACATGCGCTCTATGCACGTTTCAATTATTGGAATGAGATAAAATGGCATTGAAACGCCTTTGTGCAATTTTCAATTACGCTGATTTAAATGCACCAAAGTGCGCGTCCGCATCGCCTAACTTTCACGGGGGGAACTAGCAACGCCTGATTCTGTGGAGTGTTTTCCGAGTGAATGTGTTGCTAATTTAGAAAACGATTGCGCGCAAGTCAGGGCTAATAATTGTTTAAAAGGGGTGCTGTGTCCCAGTTTTAGCTTACTGGCGCCGACACTGCCTCGAGTTGACGTGGTTCCTCGCTCTTCCCAAGAGATCTTTAGCACTTGGGTCTTACGAACAGGTTGTCTACTACAAGGTTGAGACTAGGCAGTTATATGATGGTAAACAGAAACACACAAATGCATTTGTCAGAATATACACGTTTTATTGGCAGTAAGTAAAGTGACGTTTCTCAACTGAATATGGAAGACAAAATGTTGGCTATGTGATCCAGCCACGCTTACTACAGCTTTCTACGCTATGCCCGTTGTTGTGAAGTTATAGCTAGTTATCTGTAAGCTTAGCCAAGCCGGCGCACTCTTCTTTCGCGGGCAACAAACCTGAGAGGCATAGCTACCAAGGTCTCCCATAGCTGCATAATGGACACTCTGGCAGGAAAACGTTAATGTAAACAAGCGCAGGTTAAACGGACAGCTAGCAATAGACGTTTCACAGGATCAAACGACACAGTAACAACAACTTACGGTAAGTTTAAAAATAAATCTAAAACTAAATCCGAAAAACAACGTTGTCTGAGGTTAAAATGTTGTAAATAAATTGATTAGGATCAAACTTACTTGCTAGTGACTTAGTTATGTAGCTGCTACCTGTTAGCCACCACTGTCTGTATTTTACTATCATTAACCATCGTAATCATAAAAGAGCTGAGCAAAAAATAACTTGCATCTCTTGTCCACCAAACCTCTAAGAAACGATTATAACCACATTAGTGGAGTGAAAGAAGGCATTTAGAGAAATGTCCCGGCCCCATGCAGACCAGTCCTGTACTTGAACAACCACTACAGATGCTAACTGGAAAAACAAGGCGCCCACATCCGTTTTACAGATGCGAAAATGTGAAATGGGCCTATTCCTTCTCTCAAGAGAGTTAGTCAGCACATCATTTGACAGCCAGTGGTTGGACATTTGTTTGATCAAGCAGTCAAGGTTGTTTGCTTGCGAGGTTAACCTGATTCCCATCTGTACAATGGAATGGTGCCTTAAAGGTGCACTATGCAAGTTTGTTTACTTTCACTTCTGTTGACATTCGAACTCGAAAAAAACAAAAAAAACAGAGGTAGCTGCCCCTCCTTCCCACAGTTCCCTCCTTCCCATGCTTCCGTAGCTGTCAACTCTTGCCGATGATTGGCCAGGACGGTTTGTCATGTTATGGGGCACAGCCTGTGCCCCTTGTGTTTATTTGCAGTTTGTGACGCCTGTGCGGTCTCCAGAGCCCAGGTTTTTTTTTTTTTTTTTTTTTTTTTTTACAGTGAATTTAGGGGCAGGCAGCTAGCAGATTGTGGAGAGATGTCAGCGAATTGAGACAAAAATATAATCGCGCAGAAAGTAAACAAACTCGCATAGTGCACCTTTAAAATATACCAGATTCTGGGTCCAAACACACTCTGGAACACAGTTTTGAAGTAGCCCACCAACCTGCGAGTAATTGGTGACGATGGCATTTCATCCTGACTAATGAGCTAAACTGTAAAAGAAGTGAGTGTTAATAGTAAACAGGAACATGCAGAATCACTTGTGCTTTCTTATTTGACTTGTAGTAAATAAAAGTGACCGCTCAATGGTTGGAAATGACAGTTGAAAACTTGATTAGAGCACTGTTTCTTATTGTCACTATTTATCTGTTGTATTTGCTCTGGCTATATTAAGCTAAGGAGGTCTCACTAGCTTAACTGCTTAGCATACCAGCTGGCTTGCTCTAAGATTGCTCATAATTAGCCCTTTGTTTCTTTACTCAACATCTTTCTTATTTTCGCTTCAAAATATTTTCTCATGAGTCACGATATAAAGAAATTCGCTCATTCTGAGTGACTCTAGAGTCAGGATGTGCCATTCTGCCATTCAGAATGGGGTAATGAGTACAGCTATAGCCTGAAGGCTATTCACATACATTAGGGAGGATTTGGTACAAGAGAGTGCTTTGTGAGTGGGAATCGAGCTACGAGTGTTACTTGATATGAATGATCACTTTTAGTGACTTCTCAAGCAGGAGTCCAGAAATTGGATTGAAAATTAATCAAATTTGGAACAACTCGAATGTGAAATTTGAGCCAGATCTTTTGACACCAATGCCAATTTATAACTATTTCTGTGGGAATGGGACACAGATATGACGTAAATGATACTGAGCATTTACAATAGGTCAGAATAAGGAGTAAAAGTATAATATTATAGTATATAATCCGTGGAAATGTGGGCTCTAATACAAGTACGCAAGGTTGGCCGTATTTTTAGACTGTTTACTAATGACTGGCCATTATTCCATTCTGCAAGGAAATATCACTTAAAGTATATAGCGAATTTCTGCACATTTATTTTCCCATATCTCAGTGTATGTCTTTTCAAAAACACCACATGGGTAACTTGCTGCCTTTGGGCATAAATGATCAGCAATAGCATTTACATAAATGCCCATGTCAGAAAATCATGCATAAAGTCTAAATCAAAGTTTAAATCAGATAGATGTACTAAGCATTTCAGCATGAAAATTACAACACACAGCAGTAATCAAATAAAAGCACTGTATTATTTTTATACATGCAGACAAAATAATTACATTTCCTAGGACAGATGTTGCTTGTGTGATCCGCTGATATAAGAACATCTGTGCTGAACCTAGTGACATCCGTACTCGAATAACAAAATAAGAGAGGTTTGAGATGAAGTCAGATATCCATGAGATTAGTGAAATTATGGACTTGCGAAACTTACAATGAAATCCAAAAATTTTTCTGTTGTGCCATGGCATGGCGGAGTGCACATGAGGAAGAGCCTCCCTAAAACATGGGGTTGCACATGAAAATGCCTCCTGTCCAGATAAATATATTAGATGTCTTCAGTATCCAGATGCATGAAGGATCAAAAATGATAAATCCTGGGGCAAATAGTCTGGAAATGCAATGCCCCCTTAACACCTCAATGAAGATAGGTATCTGAAGCCACTTGCAAGAATTTAGGTCATACTCAATGTCTTTATTGTATAATTAATTATGTAACAGATGGTAGGCGACATTGCCATACAGATAATTTTGCAAAGAGCATAGAACCTGAGCGTGAAATTCAATTGCCACCGTCATCGTGGAAAGCCAAAATATGCAGCAACATCAGCCCACATCTTTCTAAACTGCAGCCCACAACCAAGATGACATTGCATGGAGAGTCCGAGAATGCGTCTGCATGCGTTTGTGTTTATACTTTTGCGCTGATGCATATTGCTCGTTCTGTCATGCGTGTCACATGTTGGACTATGGCCAAGAAAACTTAAAATTAATTCTGTTTTTCTGGGTGTTAAAAAATATTTTGGCTGCTGTTCCTGTTATCTGCCAATCAAAAGTTTTTGAAACAAATGAAAAATTAAATTAATCATACCACCCTTATACTTATGAGACTTTTGGTCTCAGGAATCTTCAATTTTCTATAACAGGTACAGTGTCGTGAAAAAGTTTCTTCCCCCTCCTGATTTCCACTATTTTTGCATAGTTGGCGCAAAAAGTGGTTTCAGATCTTCATTAAAATATAACAGAAGACACAGAGAACTTGAGGAAACGCAAGTTTTGTTTTTTTGTTTTTTTTTTAATGATCCTTTCATGTCTGAAGGAGAAACATTGTCTAAAACCTACCCATGTGAAAAATTAATTGCCCCCACAAACTTAATTACTGGTCGAGTCACCTTCACCAGAAAAAATTGGCTCTAGCCTCAGCATTTCAATGGGGTTCAAGTCACGACTTTGTCTCTCCACTCAAATCTTAGTTTTCTTTCTTCTGAGCCCTTCAGCGGTGATCTTTCCTTTGTGCTTCAGAAACTTGTCATTGCAAATTCCAATTATGCTCTAACTTCAGATCACCAATGGATGACAGCAGATTTTCCGTCAAGGTTTACTGGTTCAGAGCAAAATTCTTGGTTCTGTCATAACTCTTGCCTCCTCAACTCTTTACCCCAAGCCTCTTATTGGTCAGGGACTTGGAACACCAACATCCCATGCATAAATAGTCAAAGTGGGAAGATTGTTGCTTCTTTTCAGCTAGTGTGAGGAGTTAACAAAAAACCTGCTTATATAAGAAAACATAACATTTCTGTGCAGATTTTAAAATGTGGCATATGAAGGGTTTCAGGGCAAAATGCCACAAACGCCAATTTTGCCATTTCACTTATTGGCCAAATGACAATTAAGGCTAGGGATGTGCAATGTTTAATCTGATTTTTCTCAAAACACAACAAATATAAGTTGGCAAACAGCAGAATCAGGAAATTTCCACATATCTGCTGCAAATACTCTCCGGACAGTCGGCTGTGCTAGGAAAATTCGTTGAATTCAGGTTAACTGCAGACCTAAACAATGCACGCTTAAAGTATTTTACATAATTATGCTGATGTTTGGATTGTTACAGAGGGTGACTTGTAGAAGAATTGTGAAATAAGAACTGCAAAATCCATGCATTTTCATGCTATGTGAAATGATTTTGTGTATTTTTCCCATTTTGTGCAAGTTATAAAAAAATCCAAGTTCAGCGGCTTATACTCAAAAAAATGAAACCCTATGAAATGTTAGATTTATTTAATAATGTTATGTCAACTGGTTCCACGCAATAGCTTTGCGTAACCTTTATTTGACTTCTAACATTTTTGGCCAGTTTAATTAATTGCATTGAGTGGAATGTACTTAACTCAGTTTTGCGGAACCAGTTGACATAACATTATTAAGTAAATCTAACATTACATAGGGTTTCATTTTTTTGAGTGTACTTTTTTCTATCCTGGTGGATAAAACAGAATGCATATGTAGCTTTTTTTGAAAAATCAGGGTCCTAGATCAGTGGTGGGGAGTAATAAAAACCAATATCACCCATGTGAAAAAATTAGTTACCTATGTAACTGATTGTGCCACCCTTGGTAGCTACAACGTACAACTGAAATCAAATATTTGTGACAACTCGCAATGCATCTTTTATGTTAGTGTGGTGGAATTTTTGCGCTCTCCTCATTGCAGAATTGTTTTAATTCAGCCACATTTGAGGGTTTTCAAGCACAAACTGCCTGTATCATACCACAGCATCTCACCTGGATTCAAGTCAGGACTTAGACTTGGCCATTCTATAACCTTCATTTTGTTTCTTTTGAGACATTCAGAGGTGGGTCATTACATGTGAAATTGACTTAAAATTTCCCTTGACCTCAGTTTTTTTTTTTTTTTCAAATTTGGGGGAATGATTGAGACCCATGAGTAATGGTCAGAACTGGAACAATGTTTGCACTAAGCCTCTTAATCAGATACACGCTGATGAACTTTGTGCTAAAAAGTGATACTTTGCGAATTTATACGAGCATATCTCTGAAAGTAGAGCACCTAGAGAGCTGATTCTGGTGTCATTTTGATGCTTTTTTCAAGCCCTTCAAGCTTTGTAGAAACTATCTCCTGACGTAAAGTAGACAAAAAGTTATAACAAACTATATATTTCAATGATGTGCCTCCAAAAATTTATATCTTTCAATATTCTTGTAATTCATTTCAGAGGTACCTGGTGTAAAGAAACTTTTCTGTAAATTTGGTGATGGCCACTCGAACAGTTTCTGAGAAATTAGCAATTATGTTTGCACTGTGTTAAATTTGTAAATGCGTCCAGCGACAGTGCAAACCTATATCATGCTCAGATGCATATAAATACCAAACTGAGTCCATCTCAATGCCCTGTTTACTCAAGGCCATGCAACAATCTTGCTATCAGTTACCAGTGTACCAGCCTCAGGAAAGCCCACCGTTTCTCAACCAAACAAGAGGAATGAATAATGTACCATTAGTATAACGGTAGACTCATGATTTTTTAATACAGATTTTAGAGCAGATTTGGCTCCATGTTCCAGTGAATGTGCTAGTTTCACACGGGCGTGAACTATAGCTGTGGTTTAAGCAGATAGGCCTGAGTAACCATTGAAGTTACTGTATTTCTGGGAGGGATTGGCTCTGGTAGACCTTCTTACAAAAGATGTTGTTTGGAAGATGGTAACTTTTCCAAAGAATTTGCAAGGAAGGAAGGTCAAATTAGTACACCATTAACACTAGTTTAAGATATTTCCTGAAAGCATAATGTGGCTATTTTTATTCCTATGCATTTACAAGTTTGTATTCAATATATGCGCAGATGCATACTCACCAAAATGCTCAAAATAGTGCAATATTTCATCTGAGTTCTGTCCCACTTCTTACCTTGTTTCTGCCTTGTCACTGTATTTCCGGTACTACTTCCACGAAAACAAATTACAATAAGCACTGTCTTCAGATGGCAGAAATACAAAATTTTTAAATATTATTGATAAATGTTAAATATTTTATCGGAGTTCTTTCAGTACACAAATTTGATGATAAAAAAGTTTATGCAACAAAATTAGCCATTTGTAGCTAATATTCATGGTATTTGTGGTATGGAATTCAGTTTTTAAAATAAATATATCATTCTGAAGTGCTCCCGTTACATTGGCAGTAACATCAGTGAATTGCAGACTATAAGTTCTTTCTTTTGAAATGCAACATTCCTCACTGCAACAAATGGTACAAAAGAGCAATTTTCAGTCTAAGTAAAATGGCGGCTATATTGGATTTCCTGTAAAAATATGGAAAAAATTGCATTTTTCACAAGGGCTTCTAATACGAATTGAATTTACATCTCAAAACGATGACTTGGTCCAATCTAACAATCATCTTGAAAATGGATCCAAAGCCACTAGACTAAGACAGAATATTTTGTTGCACATATTCAGCTGCTCTGACCAACCATGGTATATGTGAGCCAGAGAAATTTTTTTCAAAGAATCTGAAGGCGGGAAATGTTCGGACAGTTAGAGTGCCCATCAACAAATTTTAAGGTAAGCTTCTTTACATCATATGGTACCTCTGACATAGAATTTTTTGGCGTGCATCTTCGAATTTTATAATTTCTGACAACTTTTTTTTTTTAAGCTGGCCACAAGAGACAGCTTGTCCTGTCTAACTAACAAAAAAGTAACATTATGGCCACTGGGTTAGCTCACTCAGTTATAGCGCTGCTTTGTTGAGCAGTAGGGACCACCGCGAGTGCCTGGTAACCTTTTCAGAACAGCACACAATTCGCTTTGTGCCACAGGGAAACACGGGCAGGATTCTGCTGGTTTGAATTCTAATGTTGTTCATTGCCCAAGCACCTCCTGTTGGCCAGCCGGGCGTACGTCAGTAAAATTCTAAGCTTGGCCATGTTCGGGTTTCCTCTGCCCCCGTTCTGAGCTCGCGTAATTTCGAGGTATGAGAGTAAAGAAGTGGAGACTGACATGCACGTGTCTCGGAGGAGAGCCAGGAACTCACTCTCTCTCCCGAGATGGCAACATGGGGTCGCATACGAGCAAGCTTGTGTGTACATAGTTTGCCATTTGGGCACTGCAGATTTCGATGGGATTGGAGAAGGAAAATTTTTATTATTATTATAATTATTAACCTTTACTTAACCAGGTAAAAAACCAGTTGAAATTAAAAAAATCTCTTTTTCAATGGTGACCTGGCCAAGAAGGCAGCAGAAAATTGCACATCAAGAACAAGCTGATTACATACAACGAAATACAAAACAATATTTTAGGGCAAAACAGGGTTGCAAGTATAGAGTGCACATAAAAACAAAATATATCAAGATAAAACAGGTTATTTTGCAATAAAACAAGAACAATTTGTGGTGCAGATTTGGGTTAGCTTTTGTTTGAAACTACTAAGGGGGATCAGGGAGCTTAGATTGAGTGTAGCCTGCAAGCTGTTCCAAGACCAAGAGCCGAAATAAAACAGACTCCTTTTCCCAGCCTCAGTCCGCACAGGTGGCACCTTTAGACGTATTAGATTATTGGACCTAAGATTGTAGGTGTTTTGAACAAAGTCAAACTTTGAGCTTACGTAACTGGGTAACCTTCCCAAAATGGCCTTATACATTAAAATGTGCCAGTGCTGCAGCCTGCGTACAGCAAGAGAAGCCCAGCCTACCAGGTTATACAGTACACAGTGGTGAGTCCAGTGGACAGTTTAAAATGTATCTCAAGGCAGCATGGAATAATGATCAAGTTTTGCCAGAACAGTGGGACAAGCAAATCTGTAAATGGTGTCACCATAGTCCAGCTGAGACATAGACAAGGCAGTAACCAGTCATTGAAAATTTTTATTAACAAAAAAAAAAGTTACATTGTGCCAGCAATCATCGGTTATGATAGTCTTTTCCTGGTTGACAGTGAGGATTTCCCCTTTTTTCCATAAAAGCGACTCAGCATTAGCAAACATGTTTACTAATGGCAATGCATGTTACACAACCAGATGAGGCTGAGTATTCCCATGACAACTGAGGTGACATGAAATATGGCCTATTTTTTTTCTGGCTGTCATTGCCTTTTTCCATGTAAAGAAGGTCAGCGTGACTCTGGCTGTTCACTGGATATGGGAATCATTTGCATCACTGAGGTTTTTTTTTGTTTTACCCTTCACGGAACCCATTACATACTCGTTCTATGTCCTTCTGAACAATGAATTATGCCCCTTCCTTCTCATGTCATTGTTGAATTATATTTACACATTCACTCGTGTCTCTTGTCCTGTTTTACAGGGAAAAGAAGTGTCTTTACATCCTACAGCTCACTGCTTCATTACCCCTGGGCAATTCTTTAAAGGTAGTTCTCTTCCAGAAGACGTGCAAGGGATACCTCATTCTACCAAGAAAGAAACACTATAAATCACACGTGGCATTAGTAATGCCGACTCTGGCTGATGAAAAATGCCATTCCATTTCAGTGGGAAGCTCAATCCCATCAGCCCCACCTGGGGATGTGGATTGAGTTCCTATAGAGTTACTCCCAGGTTCCTTCTCCCTCTCTCATCTCTCCCCCTTATTTCTTTAATATCACTCCTTCCTTATACATTCCTCAGGAAAGCAAGAACGTAAAAAACGAGCTGTTGTTCCAAAGCCGTTTTCATTTTCACTGGCAATCTTGGAATAAGACACCAAGTGAGCAGTGTGCGAGCTATACTGTGGCTTTCGGGGAGCTCACTTTTTCAGGGGGGGCATGCTTGCGCCTGCCTCTTCAAAACAGCTGCATACATGGACAGATGTGATTACCAGAGCCGCAGTAGTATTCAATTCAATGTGCAACACACACTTCAATACGCTACAAATGAAGTTTGACTGCGGAGTAAAAATAACCAACCATAACCCATTGGCAAAAATAAAAAAATATAGAATACTGCCATTCCGAATATGAAATCGGGCAACAAACATTTCAAAACAGAACGTGAATAATTGGCAATAGCTCCTATCTAAACACAGAAGCCACCACAGAGGCCAGGGATCAGCTGCCTTTGCAATTCGTCCTGAAGCCCATGATGTGGAATGGCGATGACCTGATTTAATCCAAGATGCGATGAACGGTGTTGGGTCGAATTTTTCTAAGGGTGGTCCATTAAGATCAAGAAAAAGGAGCGCGGAGAGGCTGTTCTCTCGCAACCATCTCTGATTTTTGCAGACTACTAACTGCGGAAAATAATGTGACTTGGCGCAGAAACTGAGAAGACCTAAAAAACTTTTTTGTTGTTTCTCTAATTGCATGAGTGACGTTTATGACATAGCGCCGCCACGCTTTGGTGGTCGTGGCAAGAACAAAGTACAATAATCCTTAATCACCGGAATAAATCATGCATCAGTAATTGCCATTTTAATGCAGCATCTATGATAAGAATACAAAAAAATAAAAATGCGGTGCAAAAATAACATTGTCAATATCTTGGAGACCCCCCAAAATTTCACAAATTGTGTTTTCAGGGGAGCTCATGTCTTATCAAGGCGAGCCGAGCTCCCTCTAGCTCCCCCCTTAGTTTGCACCCTGCAAGTGAGAATACCTGGTGGTGGACACCAAGCCCAAGGCAAGACAGAAAATAGAAAAAGGGAAATAAATCGAAAAACACAACCTTTAGAAGATGGATAAGGCAGTAATTCTATAGCACTTTCCCTCCACCTTCACACACAGACATCATGTTGTATTCAGCTGTGTCACCAGATGAAATGCATGCCAGCTGTTGACCAGCTGGAGTTTTGCCTTCTGAACAGACTGTGTCTTTTAATAATTTGTTTTGGGATACTTTACAGCTCCACATTGAATTTTTGACTTAAAACAGCATGAAATCAGAATTAATCTTATTTGTTCTGTCAAATTTTGTTTGTTTCTACCAGGTATTTGGTGTCAAAGAAAAAACTTTGACTTAAAAAATACATCTTTTCTTGCATCTGAAGCACATGTTCTTTTTGCAGGGAAAAAGCAAGGCCATGCAGGAGAAGAAAAATAATGTTAACCCCATGCTGTATTCAAACCTGTGAAACTTTAATTCTTATGGGGATTCCTAGGTTGCCAACAATCCCAAATATGTCTATCTGCATTACAGATAAATGTGCATAAAATGATGTACAAGATGTAGATATTTTCCATTTGATGCAATGTTGTGGCCATAAAAACATGGTGTCCTAGGTTATAACATTGTGCTGAAAAAGTGTGATGTAGCTTCAGTGAAGCTCTGCAACCATCAGATACAAAATATGTATATGACATCATCTTACAATATGAAAAAATGCTTTTTCTGACTTTGAACCCATGTAAGTGAAAACCTGAGTGAAAAATTTGCGTTTCAGGGGTTAACCTTTTCCACCTGGGACCAGCTATCAGAGGGATTATAGCCCTGCTCTCACCTCACTTTAAAGCACATTACTTCTCCAAACCCGTTCCCATTTACGTTTCCTTATTTGAAACTAAGTTAAACAATATTATTGTTTAACTATGTGTTAAACAATAATACAATAACATGCCTTGTCCCTCCCCATCACTCCTTTGCCAGTTTCAGGTGGTGAGTAGTCCTTCACAACAGAGTGGAAACCATCATCTAAGTCTGACTCCATACTTCCTCTACAGTGCCCACTTTTCACAATCCAAACAAATGGCGATGGAGAACTTCAAGTCCCGCCCTCCATTGCTTGTCACGGGATTTTCATTTTTCACTCAGAAGTACATCATATTGCGCATTTTAATTGCATTATGAATGCCGTTTGGTGTTGTCCTTGGCAATACTTTTCAACCCCAATATGCTTGTATAGGCTTGGTTTCCATGAAAGTTGGCATACCATGAAAAATGCAGATGAAATCAAAAAGGACAGATTAAAAAAGTCAATTCACCTGTAACTATGCACTGCAGTGGGTGAAATGCCCAAAATCTATTTCATATCACCATATTATTTCAATTTCAATTATTAGCCTTAAGTTGCCTGTTATGAATCTGCCATGTCTGTTATGTACTCTGCCATGTCTGTTATGTTTCTGCCATGACCTGTTATGTTTTTACCATGCTCTGTTCTGTTTTTGCCATGTTCTCTTTAGTTTTAGTTCATTGCCATGTTTTTGTTTTTGCCATGTTTTGTAATTCCCTGCCATTATCCATATTTCTGTTAGATTCCGGTCCATGTCTTTGTTCATGCCCTGCATTGCACTTTGTCTCCCCTGTCTGGTCTTGTGTTGAGCTACAGCTTCTCCCCTAGTCCTGCGTGTCACATGTTTAGGTGATTTCATGGTTTCTGGGTTTCCAACCATTCCTTCTAATCTCGTTTGCTTCCTTCGCCTTGCTTTTCTATTTTACTAACAGTTTGTCTTGTTAAAGATACTAACCAAGACTAACATTGTATATAATACTAACTTACTAACGAGCACCAGGGATTGTATAGCTGCACTTACTAATTGATTAACAAGCTCTCAGCACTCGCCCTGTTCTAGTCTCCGCCTCTTGCCTTCACTTAGTCTTTGCTGCAATTCAGCGGATCCTCCGCACCTGCTCAACTCTGTCCTGCCTCTCATTATCTGTGCACGTTAGAACTCCCTAACCGGAGCTGTATGTTTTGTCATAGGTTGTCTCGTGATCCCTGTCCGCATTTTTGCTTTTGCCAATTTCATGTGGTTAGGTTCTCCCTTGTGTTTCCTCCCATGTAATTAGTCTGATCCTCTTCACCTGATCCTAATCATAGCATGTGACTTCCCTTGTGTGTATTTAAGCAGTCTTTTCACAGCAGATCTCTGTCAGAATGTTTCCCTATGCTGCTCTCGTTTTCGCCTTGCACTCATAGTGTTGCTTTTCTGACTGGACCGTCCGACTTCCGATTTTTGGCTCTGATTTGGTATTGTTTTCTGCATCTGTTATCGAACCCTTTTCTGCCCGACTACGATTACTGTTTTTGCTGCCCTGTTTTTTCGACTTTGGATTCTGTCCCTTGGACTGTGATTTTTGGATTGTGGACTTTGTACTGTTGCCTTCTGCCCTACGGGGGTTTACCCCCTCGCTTAATAAAATATCTTCTACTGCATTGCTGGATTCTCGCGACTAGTTCCTGAACGCCACCTCACATTGCCCCTTTGCCGACTTTTTTAGAGTGTGTTACAAAGATGAGATTTGGAATAAACATTTTCAATAAACCATTGAATTCACAAGTTAAAACATCAAATAATGTGTTAGAAGAGATTGGATTTTTCAAATTGCTCCTTTTTGATTTCATCTTGCATTCTCTCAATGATATTGATTAGGTCACAGGGGAAAAAATGCCATTTAATTGTGAAAAAATTATGCATTCTTAAAATTCTGGTTTTGTTCAGGTGCTTTTCTGGCGTGGACGTGACAGTGAAATTAGCTTGTTTTTTTCAGTTCTGCCCCTGATCAATGTTCTCAAAAAACCAGAATACTCCATATTAAATCAGCCCTTCATTAGGACACGTGCTTGGCTTTGCAAAAACACCCAGTCTGCACCAAGCCAGACAGGTCGCTTACTTGTGCAATAACAACAGCCACAAGCCCCAAAAGCCCATATTTGTCTTGGGAGCCAGTCCATTTAACCTCCCTGTCTGTTCAGCACCGATCAATAGTTCTGTGGACTAGTGGCTAAGGACTGGGAGGTAATAAACAGTAAAAAGAGTCACCAGCAGGAAGGCCCAGTGATCCTTAATATTAGAAGCACTGGCTTATCCTTTGCCATTTACCTCCAGTAATCAATGATGCTTTGGCAGCAATGTTACTGTGCATAGAATAGCTTAACCTCTGTTTTGCAGTAATGAGGAGTTGACCTTGTGTGCGGCTGTTCCCAAAAATACAGGCTCAGTTTCTGACATTAATGGGAGATGAAGGGCTTACAACAAGCATTTCTTATCACATGCTCTTAAAGATAATTGCACAAGCAAATTACTAACTGAAGCATTTAATTCCACACAGTGACAGCAGGATCTGAGACTCTTGCAGAGGTAAGGGGATCATGTTAATAATGCCTTATGCGGGATCAGACGGGTGTGCACAGAGCCACTGTGAACTTAATTATGCTGAACAGTGCATTTTATGTGGAGTCATTGTGGAGGAGAGACTGAGAAAATACCTCAGGGGTGTCTGAATGTTACCAATCATTGATAAAAATCTAACTCCTTGCGTCTTTCCTTGCAGCTTAATAAGGTAATAATAGAGCTTGAGGCCACAGTGGCATATTTATCATCGTTGTGTCGAATGGCGAGCCCTCGTCTCGGATTTAGTGGTGCATTCATATGAAAACCATGTTTCAAGGGAGTGCACCTCTCTAGCAAGCCCTAAGTGGTGTTGATAAATCAGGCTGCCCAATTTAACACCTCCATTGGTCATGTGATATTTTTGAGAGCTCTTCGCCACACAATTTCCAGATAAGTAAACTGGCATTTATCTCTATTAATCCCCACTGAGAAGGGTACTTTTGGGAGATTACCAGACTGGTTGATTCCACAAGGACTCCATGCTGAGACCCTTGTACAATTCTGCATCTTTTAATCAGCCGGCATTTTGTCCCCACTCAGAAACTGACACGTACTCCCTCAGTAATTGGACTGGTACCTTTTATGCTTCTTGGTTTTACACACCACCGTGGAGGATCTGAAAATATGAGCATGATGTTGAAGTAGTGACTGTCAGCTTTGATTCACAGGTTTTAGGAAATACTGTAATTTGTGAATAATAAAAGAAGCCTTTTTCATAGTGTCACTGTCCATGTATTTGTTGCACAGGCTGCAAGTATGAGTGTGTTATAACTGTCAGTCACATGTATACCTGGAGAAATCTGTAACCGGAATCTGCAGTGACTACTCAAATAGCCAGTGGTTGTTACAATCAGGAGAGACAAAGTGAATGAAGAAAAGAGAATGGTTTATCAGACAGATGACGTATAGCACTAAAATCTTGATATGGAAAATCTTTTGGACTTAGACTGTACAGGGAGATTTTTAATCAACGGGCATTAGCCCTGAGCAGCAACATAATAAATCTCCCCATAGAGTCCAGATACTGGTGGTGGCAGTGGCTTCAGTTGACACTGAAGCTGATGAGGCCGATGCACTGGTGATGCTGATGATTCTGTAAAGACGAGGCAGTGATGAAGAGGAGGAGGCGTGTGCATGACGGCAGCATAAAGCACTAAAGCATGAAGGGAGATATTTGACAGGACAGCATTAAGATGATAGGCTAGCAATGGAGAGGTCTGTCTGTACAACTGCATAGATGTGAATACCTGATCTAGTTCAATTGATGGCTCTGGACAATGGAGACAAGGAGAATTATGAGAGTGTATGTGTCAGGCGTGTGAATGGATGGATGCAAATGGGAAATAAAATATGAACCTGAGCAAGTAAAGGAACTGACTTTTGCTAAGGTTTGTGTGTGCCTGCGGGGACACTGGAAAGGTGCGGCTCACTGAACCACACCGAACACTTAATATGATAGGCTAGTGACCAAATTGGTAAGGCCACAGATGCAAATAAATTCTAAAGATTGATCTATTGTGCTGGGAAGAGATTGTTCGTGCTGAGAGAGCAATCCAAAGGGCTTTCCCAACAACAGCATACAGCAGATTCTTAAAGGAACAGTAAATGCATGGTAAACCTACATTGCCAGATAAAGTACATAATCTCTGCTATCCAAAACGACAAGCCATTATTTTAAAAATTTTTTGAAGCCAAGTAATCTGCGTATAAATGTCTGGTATAAGACCGCTCAAGCAAGCCGCTATGTTCGTTAGGCTGGAAGAGAATGCCTACGTCACTCGGGCTGGTAGCTCACATCAGTCAGGATTGGATCGCCTGTTGCATTGGAACACCCAACAGCCGCACAACCTGTTTCCATGTACTTTTCCTGATTGACAATCAATCAATTTTAACCTTTTTTTTACCAAACAATTAAGACCTAGCCTAGGCTATATGTAGCCTGTAATGATTAAGAGGTGATAGTGACAAAAAGATTAATTTACATTTATGCTTTGATTCGAGACTGCAAGGATGGAAATCTTAATAATAAGGCTAATTAGAAAAAAAAAACTCAAGTCTCTTGGTAATTCCGTGCATCGTTTTGACCTTTTGTTTATCAGATTATGAAAGAGGACTGAAAATAAACTCCCTATATATTTTTTTTTGAATGGCATTAAAATGTACTGGTATGTATTTAAGGGGGAAAGATGACCGTAAATATATTGACCATGCATTGAACATGGCATAAGAAAGGTTTTGATATTTGTTAATGGCAGTGCGTAAGCTTCCTCGAATCAAATATGAACAAATTTGCTGTCCTGTGGGCATTTTAAGTTCGATGGACTGAGCAATAATGTAATGGATGAAATTGGCATGCCATTCTGTCATTTAGTCCTGTAAATTAGTTAATCAATCCTCTGATTGCTAATCAAGCAAAGTAATAGGGAGTTATCGTTTGTTTAACGGTGAGGATTCTGCCTCACCTAACTAAGCTCCGATGGCACGTCACTGCTCTTAATCATTGACTCAACTTTCAATACTTATGAATAAAAGACGAAACTGGAGCACTCAAATAATTTGCATCAATTTATTTCGGTGCCACTCTTGGCACCTAAATAAATTGATGCATGCAAGTGATTCCAGTGCTCCAGTCTCGTCTTTTATTTGTGTGTACCGTCCTTTCTGAGAGCACCGATCTTCGCTGATAGAGGGGCTGAAGCGCAAGGGGTTCCTTCATCTTTCAATACTTAAGCTTTGACTCCATACTCTCGAAAGACATGATCAGCCCTGGTGACGTCATGCACTGGGCTGGGTAGAAGATTTCCTACTGTTTGATTGGTCGATTATTTTCTATAGCGGCAATGGCAGATTCTGAAATTTCTAGGATTATGCGATGTTTGAAAGCAGATCACATAATGTAAAAAAAAATTCAAAAATAATGGCTTATCGTTTTGGATAGCAGAGATTATGTACTTTAACTGGCAATGTAGGTTTACTTTGAGTTTACTTTTCCTTTAATAGATTATTTTGGCTTTCATCAGAAGTTGTGACTCAACATCGAAAAAAATATATTATCCTACAGCTTGCAACTTCACAGAAGGCCAAATAAATCTGAATATTAGAAAAGAGCATATTTTGAATCATGAGTGGGAGGGGAGACTCCCTTGTTGTCGTGGGAGCAAATTTGTAACCTGAAGAATTTTTTTTAAAAATTGCCTAAAAATTGTTTCTCCCTTCTGTGCACATAATGAATCTGGCTTCTGGCCCCACATGCAGAGAGAGATGTAACAGCGAGTAATATCCTTCTTGACTGCTTCTCATATTGTGCAATATTTCACATGCACAACTGGGGAATTACAAGAATGGTTAAAGTGTGTATTTACAGAGGCCGCCGCAGTCAGTAAGTTGAGGCAGACTGACACATCAAGCTGCAAAGAAAATACTAGCCTGGATGATCACTCTTTCAAATGCCACTGTAATGCCTGTGAAAGCCAGGTCAGGTGTTGTCGCTTGGGTGATAGCAAATTGCAGCCAAGGGGCCCCAGGGAAAACTGTTTCCCAGAACTACAGGTGCATGGATCTGAGTGTTCTGTGAGCGCACAAGGTACCAGTTGTTGTGTGGCATTCAGTGGAGGCACTGCAGCTTTGGTCTGAGGAGCAAGCAGGCATAGTGCTGCAGGAATAAATGACGGTATTAGTAACGTCTCCAGCCCATTCTTCATTAGGAGCCATAGTGAGGCTTTGAAGAGGGTTCTGGGTAGAGCCGCCATGGTGCATATTATTCAGTCTTTTTTTCCCACTGTTGTGAAGCCCAGTCTTGATAAACACATTTTATTGAAGAATCTGCAAAATATGCTAATTGAATTATAAAAATCTGACTATAAACTACTTATTCACATTGAAATTATTATAATGTTTGGTTTCATTAAATTTTGAACACATTGTCAGATTGATGCATTGTTCTACTAAATAGATTAGGGGAAGAAACAAAGACAAATGGGTCTGATTCTTAGATGCCAATTCTACTCTAATAAAACTGTTCACAGTTCAGGGTTATAGATATTAGGCAACACGACTGATAAAATTTCTTATAATGACAAACATGACTTTGATATTATCATGGAATAATGTTCAATTAATGTTTCTCATATTATGAGATAATTCTGAATTAATGTTTCCAATTTTCTCATCCACAGTGAGAGCTAATGTAAGCAAATTTAGCAATTTATGATGTCTTGAAAACTTTATTTGAAATGTATTGTAAAAATAGATTAGGAGAATAAAGCTCTGGGAAAACATTACTATATATTAGTGCATATCTTAATATAAACATTGAAGAAACAACTAGCAGCTTCTTACAAAATGTGACTCTTGTTTTTTGATGGGACAGGCAAATACCACCTTACTAATTGAGGACCTGTGACCAGAAAGACTGAAGTTCAAATTCAGAACTGAGCTCTGGCATCAGAATTCAAGTAAGTTCAATTTTATTTGTATAGCTCTGTTCACTCTGAGTGAGAGACAGTCAAAATAACAGGATAAGAGCAGAACAGCAGCACACAGCCTAACCGTCCAAAAAAAAAAAAACAGAGGCAAAAAAAAGGCACAGTAGCAAAAAAAAAAAACCTTCAAACAGCCATTTAAAAAAAAAATATCTATGAAGAATTCTCAGGAGGCAAGAGGGAACCAGCTACAGTGGGGTAGCCTATCGACCACAGGCAAACTGTAATAATGGTTGGGTATAAAGTTAGATAAGAGGTCTATGCAGTTGCATTTGTTGCTCCAGACTGTGGAGATGCATGAGTATAAACCAGAGGTTGAACAGTATCAGGGCTGCAGCAGTCTGCGATCACATGGTTAAGGACAGGGCTTGAGTAGTTTGTGGACTCACCTTAGGACAGTGACAGAAGCCACGTTTGTACACAAAGAAAAGGAATTAGCAGCACACAGAATAAGCTGTTGTTTTGGTTGCAAGTTCCAATTTGTGTTCTTACCCTGTAGTTGTGAGCTCTAATCAGTCTAGAAACTGGACCACTTATTGCACCTCTGACGCCCTGCACTTACTCCAAGCTGTATTAATAATGTGACCCTAGTGTGCCACTTGTTCAAAATGCCAGTAACACACAGACCTCCCCAGTGACTTAGGCTATAACTGGCCCCAGTGATCCCATTAGGGCCTGTGGAGCATCACCGGTTCCACACTGATTTACAATACACAATCTACCAGTCCCATGCAGACGTCCCGGTGACTAAGGCAGTAACTAGTCCAAAAGATTTCTTATTTATACACTATCATACGTTTATAATCAGGTAGTATCTGAATACTCACGAGAGATGCAAGATGTCTAGATGGCAGTGCTCATATCTCCCCAGTTAAAAACTCTGAGAATTGCCAAGTTTCTGAGCAGGTTTCGTATACTTTTAAGATTATTATTATTTATTTTATTTATTCGTTTATTTGTAAAGGGACCATGTACAATAAAAAATATAAATGTTTCCATTTGATGCATTGTACCAGAGTTAGCTTAAAGATAATTTACATCTGCAATCCCTTGGCAGGTCACAATTAAAGTATCAGTTATAAAACATCACAAAGAAATTGAAATAAGATATTAGCTCAAAGCTGCAAGCTGTAGGTCACCCACACAGACATATACACTCACGTACACACAAACACATTCACACAGTCATATTTAACATGATGTTCTAAAATCAGTGGTTACAGACTTGAGTGTCTTTCCGTAGATTTTTGAGTTTGTTCTTGAAGCTTCCGAAAGAATCAGAGTTCTTAATGCTGTCAGGGAGAGCACTCCACTGAGTCGTGGTTTTTACAGAGAAAGCTGACCGATCAAAAGCAGTGCGACGGAAAGGCACAGAACAATCTCTTATTGAAGATATTCTGGTGGATTTTATGGACTGCTCAGGGCGAATATTAATAAATTGACGTAATGGGGAAGAAGCCAAGCCATTTAAAATCTTAAATGTAAGACACAAATTAGAAAACAGTTTAAAATTCTTAAAGCTAAGCAGATGAAGCTTTTCTAGAATCCTGCAGTGGTGATATTGCATAGATTTTTTATCTAGAGTTTTTAAGGTTTGTTTATACAGAGATTCCAGTGGTTTAATGGCAGTTTCTCCAGCTTGTCCCCAACATATGATACAATATGACAAATGACAAAGGATCATATCGTGCATGAAAGTCTTTGCGACATCCATTGAAAGGCAACCTCTAATATGTCTGTATCAGATTATGGGCTCTATCTTTCACACTGCCTTACCCGTTGCCACTACCTGCAACCCGTGAATTACGCATTTAGCAGCTTCCACTATCCCTAAACGATATCTTGCGGCCACACTACCCGCTATGCATTATGCCGAATCCTTTATTTGCGCCTGGAGGTGTGCCCGTGGGCGTGTTTATGCGCTTTCCCTACAATTGCTATCTTGACCACACACGTTAGGGAAAGCGTATAGCGGGTCCTAAAACCACCCGCTACCCGCATTTGGGCTTTCACAAGAGCGCTATGCACTGGCACTCAGCAACGGAAATTTTTTTTCCAGCGAAAGTGGCATTTCAGAACCCACTTGCGAATGAAGGTAATTTCGGCGACAAGTATGTACACGTGTTTTTGCAGCACGGTCACGCAACTTGCTGTAAAAAAATAGACAGCTGTCCGATTGGAAAATGTAAACGGACGAAACCACGTACTTGTCACCAGAATTACCTTCATTCGCTGAAGAGTTCTGAAATGCCGCTCTCGCTGGGGAAAAAAAAAAAATTACGTCGCTGAGTGCCAGTCATATACCTAAGTTTATTTTTCTAAAATGGGATTTTGTTCTATGCTTCATTTCAGACGGGAGAGGGAGTTGGAAGTGCATGGCGAAATGCATTTTTTTCTTTTTCTTTTTTTTTTGAAGTTTCTATCACAAAAGGGTAGGCTTAATTTTTTTTTTTTTTTTACTACATACCAAACATTAAACAATATATCAATGTCAAATAATAATAATAATAATAATAATAATACTAATAATTCACAATTCATGATTAATTTAACAAAAACAGATCCTCCGCTGACTGGATTTGACCTCATGCACGGGCAATTTAACTTCGTCAACGGAGAAACGTGGCGACCTTCCTCCCTCCATCACGGATTTCGGTTTGAGGATTTGGGATAGCGCAGCCTGCTCCGAAAGGCAGTGGCACCTGGCACATTGATTGGTTTAACTGGCGTAACGCCCAAACCACGCCTATGCATAATGTAACGGGTAGCGCTGGTGTTTTAGGGATATAGGCAGGTGTGCAAGATAGCAACTTTCGCGGGGGAACGCCTCTTACGCAATGCGAAATCCCCAAATAACGGGTTTAGGGACTCTGGCGTAAGATAGGGCCCTATATCTTATGGTTTTGGTCATTTTTTTTCCACGTGTGACTTAAAATTAAGATTTGAATCAATTATTACGCCAAGATATTTAAACTTCCTCACAATGTCAATCCTCTCAGCCTTTATAACAATGTCATCACTGGTAGACTGTTTGGTTTTGGAGAAGAACATACCCTTTGTCTTGCTTATGTTAAGGCTGAGACATGACTGGTCACGCCACTTTGTGATCCTTTCCATAGCGGCTGTCAGCTTCCTAGCTGCTAGTTCAGCAGTTTTTGCGTGTGTATATAAAACAATATCATCGGCATACATTTGCAGATCCCTGCCTTGACACACCTGTGGCAGATCATTGATATAGAGCCTAAATAGGAGGGGGCCTAAAACAGAACCTTGTGGCACACCCATTGTACACTTAATATTATCAGAAAATACATCAGTAACTTTAATACATTGCATCCTTTCAGATAAATAAGAAGACATCCATTGCAGCGTTTCGGATGAAAAATTGAATTTTGACAGTTTTGAGATAAGAACATTATGATTTACTGTGTCAAATGCTTTTCTCAAATCTAAAAATACGGCACCAACTACCCCTCCTTTGTCTAGCTTAAATTTTATCTGCTCGATCAGATGTAATGCAGCTGTTTCAGTGGAGTGATTGGGCCTAAAGCCAAACTGCAATGGATGTAAACAAAAATTGCTTTCTGTGATATATGTAGTCAGTTGTTTGATTACAACCTTCTCGGCACCTTTTGAAAGCACAGGAAGAATACTTATTGGTCTGAAATTACTGGCTTCATGATGGTCACCAGACTTAAAGATCGGGGTAACAATGGCTTGCTTCCTGGCACTTGGAAAAACATTGTGTTTTTTTGATAAATTGATTAAGTGAGTGATTGGTGGCACTAACGTGTTTTGGTATTTTTTAGTAAACATGGTATCGAGCTGAAAGACATCCCTGCATTTTGAGTTCTTTAAGGAGCCGCTGATTTTATTCACTTCTGTAACATCTGTTTGAGCCAAAACAAAGGCCTCATCTGGAGAGGTAATGGACCCAAAGTCCAATTCCAGTGAAGTTTCTCCCAAGCTCATTAACTGAATCAATAAAATAACAAAAGTTGCAGCAATAGTAGACTTGTCATGTGTCAAAATTCCATCGATTTTCAGTTGAATATCTTCTGAGACGAGTGGCTCATTCCTCATCAGATTATTGATGTAGAATATTAAGATAAAATTGAGATTTAGCCTGCCTCAGTTCATGAATAACCTTGTTCCTTAGGCCTTTAAAAATCAGCATGTCTGCGTTCACTTTAGATTTAATGGCTTTTTTTAGTGCAGCATCCCTTTCCTTCATGAGTTTCCACACATTTTCATTTAATAATGGTAGATTTTGTTTTCTTTTACATTTTTTCTGGACTTTAACAGTAAAAAATTCTCTTACAGAGTTAATTTTATTAGTAAATATATTGCAACTGCTCTCCAGATCACCAGAGGCTATTACATCATCCCAACTTAGATCAGTGATTTAATTGTCAAACACAGCTTGCCTACTTTTGGGTATGCAGTAGAAATTTATTTGAGTTTTTAGGAGAAATTTAAACCTGTTTTTAGTAATTTGATACTTCTGGCTTGTCAAAGCTGCTTTGTGATAGGTCAAAGTTGGCCTCCAGCTGGACAAAGCTGGATAAGCTGGTGGAGTGGTCTCACTAGTGGGGTGGATGATTGTATTGGCTGCTTGAACCACTGGTTGACCAGATAATGGTACCTAAAACTAATAGTGTCTAAAAGCATAAACTGAACTGATTCTGAAGTGATAACTACAAGTAAAATAAGATTCCAACAAGCCCATTTTCCAGCGTTTGAGATGAGTATACCACCTGACATTTCTAATGATGCAACCCACAAGTTTTATATGATAGTATGGTTCAATTATTAATGGCTGTGTTACCAAGGTTAGGCTGAGTATTCTGTATGACAATGTACTTAGAAAATCAGATATATGCAAAAAATAATAATCATTAAAAAAAATGAATAAACTAAATCCATTCCTTTCCTGGATATTAATTGTGGATTCAGAAAATAAACATTTTTATCACAAACCGGTCATGAATATACCTTTAAGTTTGCTCATTCAAAGCTGAAATCCCTGTTTGCAAACAATTTGAGTCCCATTTTCCTGTGTGCACTAGGCCTGACAGAACATGCGCAGACAAATCGCTATGTCTATTCCGATTTTCCACCAGCTGCCAGGACTAATTGGTCATTTCCTGCTACGTGCAACTTGGCAGAGAGTTGAAGCTTGAGGGTGCATTTCTAATTTTGGTTTATATTAGATGACACCAGTGAAGCTGTCATTTAGGTCGAGCAAGTCAATATTTAGAATTTTGCTGAAATATAAGGCTGTCTGCATATGACTTGTAAGAACCATGTCAAGACTGTAGCACAACCTACTGGATTTCTAATTCCACCCATGGGTACCAACTAACACATGCCCATCAGGGACACAGCCATGCCCACTCTGGGAATTCAGCAATGTGTCACCAGTATGTAATTAAATATCTTGACTGAAGATATTATCATACAATGTGCATAATGTATAGTAAATGTATCGTGAGTCATTGCTTCATCATCAATGTGACAGTATTGTTATTTGTGGGCATACAGTTCATTTGGCATTGATAATAAATTTTTCTGTGGAGCCTGTGTGCTACTTCTCATTGGCAGCTCTACCCTACCTCAGGTGCAAACATACGGCCAAAGTTGCAGAATCCTCAGAACACATCAGCTTGTGAAATTAGTTAGACTCAAAAGTTATCTGTTTACTGGATTTGATTTCACTCACTCAATGTTTTGCGTTAATTTTTGGTACATTGTGTGTGCAGGGCTGCCAACTCTCACACATTTGGCGTGAGAAATGCAATAGATTCAGTGGCATATTCACATTCCCGTGCTGTAGTCAGCAATTACTCAATCAACGCAATGCATGTGTTTCACGATCGTTCAAATTGTTTAAATGAAATAAGCTAATCAAGAAGGCATAGGCAGCACTCCAAATGCATAAAAAATATATATTTATTGCCACACTATAGGACGTTTCGGGTGGTACCCTTCCTCAGCATGTATGGCAAACAAGATCAATTGGCACAGGTGTGTTTTATAGGCACAGGTAATCTCATCACTATGGGCATCGAACAGGTGTCTCTAATACTACTTAATTAACATGCATAATACACTCACAAATAGGCTGTAATGACAAACCCCAGTCACTGATTTCATAGTTACATGATTTCAAGAATACGCAGTAAATATAAAATGATATAAACTAAAAATGAAAATAATAATAAATCTCCTCATTCAGGCCATTCAGAATGAGATTAAACCAGGTGTCATTAATACTGGTAATTGACATCCATTAATGACAAACCTAAGTCACTAATTATGTAATACATGAACAAAATCAAACCCATGAGCTTCATAAAAAACAAGAAAAAAAATCTCCTCATTCAGGCCATTAGGAATGAGAGTGTCGAGGTAATGTATCAATATGACTCCCTCTGGAGAAGAATTCTATCTCTATCACCACCTCTCCGTGGTCTATCAACTGTCTCTATACCCATAAATTGTAAATCACTGAGATTGTGTTGATTACTATTGAAATGACGCATACAGAAGACTTATCATCATAATTGCGGATTGAACACTTATGTTCACTAATCCTAGTCTTAAGCTCACGTTTTGTTTTTCCCCACATAGTACAAATTACAAGGACATTTCAACAAATAAACAACATATTTTGTGTTACAAGTTATTCTACCCCTCACTCTAATGGCATCACCTGATTTTGGATGAGTGAACTGTTTGCCTTTACACATGGAATAGCACTGTACACAATTATGACACGGAAAGTTACCACTGGGTATCTGTGACAAAAAATGTGTAGGGCGTCTTGATGAGCCGACATCTGATTTTACTAAAAGGTCCCGTAAATTAGAAGACCGCTTATAGAAATATCTTGGCCGAGTTTGAAAAGCACTTGCAATTTGTGTATCTGTCTCCAAAATATGCCAATGTTTATTCACTATGCGTTTGATCTCCACTGAAATGAGACTGTATGTGGAAACCAAACCAATCCCTTGAGATGAACTATCCTTAGACTTGGGTGTAAGAAGGACAGATCTAGGAATTTTACGAACCTTCTCTAAATGGCTATCGAGTAACGTAATATCGTAACCACGCAATCTAAAGTTATTATACAAAGATTCAGCATGCGTCTCAAAAGACTCATCAGAGTGACAGATCCGTTTGATCCTTAATAACTGACTATAAGGTAAACTTTTTTTCAAAGCCGGAGAATGAAAACTATTAAAGTGTAAAAATGTATTTCTATCTGTTTCTTTTTTATAGACCTCAGTGTGTAGAGATTGACCTTCTTTTTTCACCATTACATCCAAAAATGAAATACAATGTAGGTCAAAAGACAGTGTAAATTTAATGGATTCCATTCTGGAATTCATAAGATCATGGAATTCCTTTAACTGATCGGCACTGCCGCTCCAAATGAAGAATAAATCATCAATATACCTCCAATAACTCTTAATAAACTTAGAATAGGGGTTGTTATTGTAAATATAATCTAACTCAAATTTCCCCATAAATAAATTAGCATAATTAAAGGCGACTGGTGAACCCATAGCTGAGCCCGTAATTGAAGGTAGTATGTGTCTTGAAACATAAAATAATTCTTAGTCAATTCTTCATTAGTTAATAATAACAGAAAATCAGTGGACGGATGCATCACAGTCCTATCATTCAAAAAAAAATATTTCAAAGCGTCTAAACCATCGATTGTGAGGTATACTGGGATACAGGCTAGAGACATCCATAGTACAAAGAAAGTCATTCGAGTCCACATTACATTCCAACAATTTGTTCAAGAAGTCCGTTGTGTCCTTGAGATGTGAAGGCAATGCATATACTAGATCTTGAATGTGAGAGTCAATGAACTGTGAGAGCGGCTCCGTAGCGATCCATTCCCCGCTTACAATCGGGCGGCCTGGAGGATTTATCAAATGTTTGTGGATTTTAGGAAGAGTGTAAATGATCGGCCTTCTTGGATTCTGTTGAACCATATATTTATACTCATGTTCATTAATTTGTCCATCCTGTAAGGCCCGTTTCAAAACCGACTTGATTTCATCCCCAAATTTCACAGTTGGGTCTGTGTGCAGAGGAGTATACACCTCTCTGTCACTTAACTGTCTCACAATCTCTTTTACATATTTGGCCTTGTCCTGGACCACAATGGCCCCACCTTTATCGGCCGGCCGTATCACAATATTTTCATTCAGCATTAACTCTATTAAAGCCTTTCTTTCCGACTCTAGAAGGTTAGGAAAGACCTTGTTTTGTTTATCATGAGCACACAAGTTCATAACATCCCTTTCCACCAAACGGCAAAAAGTCTCAACAGATGGATTATTCACCTGCGGTATAAATGTACTTTTAGGCTTAAACACCTTTTTTACTTATAGAGACTGATTGTGCCTGAACGGTATGTGAAACAGGGTTCGAACAATATCCTTAGTATAGAATGCTTTTTAATTTTATGGCTCAAAAAACTTAAATAATTCCACTCTGGTAGTAAAAGCATCAGCTTTTTAGAGGAACATATGAAAGACCCCGAGATAATAAATTACACTGCTCAGTACTTAGCTCAATATTGGAGATGTTGATCACATTGGATTCAGCGGGGGAATTCAGGTGGGATCTCCTCTTCTTCCTCCTCCCCCTCCTCGTTTTCGCCCTCCTCCTCTTGGGGGTAGCGGAATCTCTGTGAGCTTTTTTCGTGAGCGTAAAAAACGCTGATTAGAAGACTCCGTGTCAGTGCTCATACCCTCCGATGACGCATCATTTACATTTGACGATCATTTACACTCTTCCTAAAATCCACAAACATTTGATAAATCCTCCAGGCCGCCCGATTGTAGCGGGGAATGGATCGCTTACGGAGCCGCTCTCACAGTTCATTGACTCTCACATTCAAGATCTAGTATATGCATTGCCTTCACATCTCAAGGACACAACGGACTTCTTGAACAAATTGTTGGAATGTAATGTGGACTCGAATGACTTTCTTTGTACTATGGATGTCTCTAGCCTGTATCCCAGTATACCTCACACCGATGGTTTAGACGCTTTGAAATATTTTTTGAATGATAGGACTGTGATGCATCCGTCCACTGATTTTCTGTTATTATTAACTAATGAAGTATTGACTAAGAATTATTTTATGTTTCAAGACACATACTACCTTCAATTACGGGGCTCAGCTATGGGTTCACCAGTCGCCTTAATTATGCTAATTTATTTATGGGGAAATTTGAGTTAGATTATATTTACAATAACAACCCCTATTCTAAGTTTATTAAGAGTTATTGGAGGTATATTGATGATTTATTCTTCATTTGGAGCGGCAGTGCCGATCAGTTAAAGGAATTCCATGATCTTATGAATTCCAGAATGGAATCCATTAAATTTACACTGTCTTTTGACCTACATTGTATTTCATTTTTGGATGTAATGGTGAAAAAAGAGGGTCAATCTCTACACACTGAGGTCTATAAAAAAGAAACAGATAGAAATACATTTTTACACTTTAATAGTTTTCATTCTCCGGCTTTGAAAAAAAGTTTACCTTATAGTCAGTTATTAAGGATCAAACGGATCTGTCACTCTGATGAGTCTTTTGAGACGCATGCTGAATCTTTGTATAATAACTTTAGATTGCGTGGTTACGATATTACGTTACTCGATAGCCATTTAGAGAAGGTTCGTAAAATTCCTAGATCTGTCCTTCTTACACCCAAGTCTAAGGATAGTTCATCTCAAGGGATTGGTTTGGTTTCCACATACAGTCCCATTTCAGTGGAGATCAAACGCATAGTGAATAAACATTGGCATATTTTGGAGACAGATACACAAATTGCAAGTGCTTTTCAAACTCGGCCAAGATATTTCTATAAGCGGTCTTCTAATTTACGGGACCTTTTAGTAAAATCAGATGTCGGCTCATCAAGACGCCCTACACATTTTTTGTCACAGATACCCAGTGGTAACTTTCCGTGTCATAATTGTGTACAGTGCTATTCCATGTGTAAAGGCAAACAGTTCACTCATCCAAAATCAGGTGATGCCATTAGAGTGAGGGGTAGAATAACTTGTAACACAAAATATGTTGTTTATTTGTTGAAATGTCCTTGTAATTTGTACTATGTGGGGAAAACAAAACGTGAGCTTAAGACTAGGATTAGTGAACATAAGTGTTCAATCCGCAATTATGATGATAAGTCTTCTGTGGCGCGTCATTTCAATAGTAATCAACACAATCTCAGTGATTTACAATTTATGGGTATAGAGACAGTTGATAGACCACGGAGAGGTGGTGATAGAGATAGAATTCTTCTCCAGAGGGAGTCATATTGGATACATTACCTCGACACTCTCATTCCTAATGGCCTGAATGAGGAGATTTCTTTTTCTTTTTTTTTTTATGAAGCTCGCGGTTTGATTTTGTTCATGTATTACATAATTAGTGACTTAGGTTTGTCATTAATGGATGTCAATTACCAGTATTAATGACACCTGGTTTAATCTCATTCTGAATGGCCTGAATGAGGAGATTTATTATTATTTTCATTTTTAGTTTATATCATTTTATATTTACTGCGTATTCTTGAAATCATGTAACTATGAAATCAGTGACTGGGGTTTGTCATTACAGCCTATTTGTGAGTGTATTATGCATGTTAATTAAGTAGTATTAGAGACACCTGTTCGATGCCCATAGTGATGAGATTACCTGTGCCTATAAAACACACCTGTGCCAATTGATCTTGTTTGCCATACATGCTGAGGAAGGGTACCACCCGAAACGTCCTATAGTGTGGCAATAAATATATATTTTTTATGCATTTGGAGTGCTGCCTATGCCTTCTTGATTAGTATATTTTACTTTCTATAGGTTTTAGCACCCATTGCTTAATTGTTTAATAACTTTTTGTGAGTTGAGCGCGTCTGTGTCTTTTTAAATGAAATAAGACCATTTGAAACGTTTTTATGTAATTCCATTGCTTCCAATCCCCAAGTAAAGAAAAGCGTGAGAAGTCAGGAGTCATAATTGATTTCCGTGTTACTAGTGGTGAAATCCACCGTAACGCATGTGAAACTGATAAACCTCCATGCACAAGGACATGGCAGCCCTGAATGTGTAGGCTTGTTTTTTTAAATCAAATATTTATTTGTTTTGTAAACAGACAAAGTGACTATAAATGAAGACGTAAAAACGGAGAAAAAAACTTAAAACATAAAAACAAAACCGGTACGAAAAGATGAAGTGCAAAATAAGTAATATTAAAAAATGGCAGGATTGGGGTTCAGGGCCATTGCAATACAGAACATATTCAGTGTGAAAGAAAATACAAATAAATTACAAATAAAAGGGCTGTTGCTTGATTAGGAGAATTTTCAAGGGCTTTTAATGTGACTACAGTATCTGTGTCATTTCAGACAAAATTTATCCTCCTTATCATCCAGAATTTCTAATAAGCTGCCGCAATTCCAAGCTGAGAGAACCATCCATGTGCTGAAGATATATCGACAGATTTCCACTCCAACACATAATCTTCCTACCCACCGTAACTGCTTCGTGGATCCAGTTTAATAGAAGCATAAGGAAGTTGATTAGTGGTGGGGAATCCCCAAGGAAATATGGACTAGGGCTACGTTTGAATAGTACAAAAAAAGAAAAAAACATTATATCCTGGTGTATAATTCCTGACCACTTTTCTTTAACTGCTGTGGAAAACATCATGAGGTTATGGAAAGGTGTAAAGGGGACTTTTTAACGGCTTAGGAAATGACAACCGTGCTGCAGAAAGAATCCGAATGCACTTACTAGGCAACATGATCATACATCTCTTGCCCATCATGTTTGTTTGTTTTTTTGATTGGCCTCATGGATGGTCGTCACCATAAATATTTCAGCCGCATGGAATTGTGGGATTGCGTTATCTCCTTTCTTTTTATAGAGGATGATTCAGCGTGCCCTTTGCTAAATGTGATAAGTCAGGAAAGCATTAATGCACCTTTCCCAAAAATTCAGGAGAATTTAAACACACTTATCTTGGCTGCTACGTAAATACCTCTGGGTCATTTACCAGCAGTTAGGACCTTTCTTAAGCCAAAAGGACTATTTTAACGCAGCCAAGGTGGGAAAGCATTATGTTTGCTTATGATCTGCCTTATGCACTCAAAAAAATGAAACCCTGCGAAATGTTAGATTTACTTTATAATGTTATGTCAACTGGTTCCACAAAACTGAGTTAGGTACATTCCACTCAATGCAATGAATAAAACTGGCCAAAAATGTTAAGTCAAATAAAGGTTACGCAAAGCTATTGTGTGGAACCAGTTGACATAACATTATCAAGTAAATCTAACATTTCATAGGGTTTCATTTTTTTGATTGTGTGTTCATGAATGACTGACCATCAAGTCTGAGCGATCCCATTTGAAATGAAGGAGTACCTTGATAATCCCGACATCTGGGCTATCTCTATGTTTAACTGTATTTTGTCTCTGGTGTGGTCTCAATGAGGCCATTACTAAATAATGTGGCACAACCCTGGAAGAGCCACACAATGCAGAGAATAGGTAAATTTTAGAAAATAAATTTACCCCAGGTGAGGTGTGTGTGTGTGCGTGTGTTTGTGTGTGTGAGTGTGAGAGTGAGAGTGTTTGAGACCACAGCAGAATTGCACAGCACAGCTGATGAGCCTCTTATAGTCACCAAGGTCAACATTGCCTTTATTCTTAAAAGGAGAAAAAAACTGTATAAAAACAGGAAAAAGTTCCCCCTCCATTGAGCAGGAAGCTTCGCTGCATTATGCACAGGGAAAGGGACTAAAAATAATCAGATGGAGATGCAGACATTAATCAATATGTAATTCAGGTTCTCATACAGATCTCACAAACAAAGCTGGATCATACACTGCAAAACAGTGCGTGGGTGTCTTTCTTTCCTCCATTTCCCATAGGAGGGGTTGATAAGGCGGAGCGTGCAGAAAAATCTGTATGGAACATTCCGGCCTTTTGTGGCAATTCCCTTTGCAGTACTATTGTACAATTAATCCCAAAGTGTTTGTCGCAGATTTGACTGAATTTAATATATTTTGTGTTGCAGTCCTGAACAGAAATCAATCAATATTAATTCAGAATAGCCCCAACTTCAGCAGCTTTGCTTACTCTTGAATAAAAATTACCTAATGTGACACAAATTTAACAATATTTGTGACTGATTAAAACAGACTTTTTATTTCATGTCCTTTTTGGCCTGCCAGAATTCTATCTTGTGGGGGCTGATAATGAATTAAATACAAAAATAATAACAAGTTCCATATTTCTACACTTACCTTGCATTAAGCAAAGTAAACAAAAGGACTAAATTTCAATTCTTACTCGGCTAGGAATAGAAAAGATTGATGCTATGGTCACCAGAAAAAGCCAAATAGAGAATGTTCTGAATCACCTCTGCAATAGTCTGTAACACTGTCATCGGTCCCCTGACGGCCTGACATGTGCACTCTCAGTTCTACCGCATCGAGTAACTGCTTCGCTTGACATTGAATCACCATGTGAGCCCAGATGCTATTTTGTTGGCAGAGGACCGGCTCGGACATTTGTCTATGCAAGGCTCTCTTTTTAAATGAGCATCATTAGCGCAATACAACAGTCCGACAATCTTTTCAACAATTGTGAAACTGAAACCAGACCTGAGCAACTGTGTTGAGTTTCCCCTTTCTGCTCACATGAACTCTGTTCCCTCCAGAGGTGTCCATGTTGGCTCTGTGGCATCAATATGTCCCTGATGCAGGCTCTATGTCTAATGCAATCCTCTGGCAGCTAGTACATGATTTCCAATTAATTACAATCCTCGCAATCCTCTGTCCACGTCTTGTGTTCGCTGATACTTAGCGCTTAAGCCTGACTCAGGCACCTCATCCTCGTTCCCACTAACAATGAGATAACGGATTACAGCAAGTGAGCTCAATGTGGCACGACCTACCATTATTGTCCGCGTTCTCATGGTAATACTTTTGTCTTACAAATCCTTTGAAGTCAGGATCCGAACAGTGGAGATATGATACCACCATTAAAAAGTACTCCATAAAATGACCTTGCAAAAATGCCAAAATACACTCACAAAGGATATTCATTATTGTTATTGTTATTATAATAGTTGTACCAGTAGTAGTGGTGAAGATGGAATTATCGCTATTAATATTAAAACCTTTCATCATCAAATTATTTCTGCCTCCCAAATCTGACTGGCCATGATCGTCAAAATTGAACAAATCAAAGGCATAAATGGGGTGTAGCTGGCAAAGCTTGCTCAGGCAAACAACTTGCAACATACCATCATAGTAGTAGACACAACCCATGTTCATGCATAAACGCCACTGCTCCGTCCTTCTGTACGGTGGGACATTTAAGGTGCTCTGTTCTCTCGCTCTCTTCCTGCTGCAAAAATGCCGCTGTCTACTGCTCTCCTACATCACTGTTGCTGAAAAAAACCTCCCACCTCCTCCCCAGTGTTCACCTGTGGGCTTTGAATATTTCCACAGGGGGGGATATCCTTACATTCCCTGTTTTATTCTCCTCAACTGAGTATCCCGCAGGGCGTGTCAGGGTCTGTACTTTGGTAATAAAACTGGCATTGCATCTATTGTATGCTCCAATTAACCATTTACATGAGATTTGGCTGACTGAAATAAATTGTTTTTTTGTGATGAACAGTGGTATCTTCCAGCATTTCTGAGCATTTCTGCCAGCTTAGAAACCAGGAAACCTAGTTTGCCGGAGAATAGCAGATGCTGACTCCCCTGAATATAGGCCCCATTTATTGATGGCATCAATTATAGATGGGAGTGTTTGAGGAGCAGTCAGGCTGAACAATGAGGGAAGGCAGCTGGGGCTGACTGGCAATGGATTTACCAGCAGCTCTTTACCAGCCAGAAGAGAGGGCTTGCTGGGAGTAAACCCCACTAGATTGTTATCATTCCCTTTACCCCTCTGTTGTACGTCAGCGGCCACCCAGACCTGTGGTGAGCATGCTGGCCCACTGCTCCCTGAGCTCTTATGGAAGGAGGAAGAAAGCAAGGCGACAGTAAGGCTTCAGAGGAAACAGGGAAAATGGGGAGAAAACAGCAACCACCAAATGTGACTGTAAATGAGGCACTGTCCAATACTTTCCTCATGGAAAATTTTATCTTAAACCAGCCTAAACTGTTCAAGTGGAGTAAAATTGCTTTTAACACTTGGTTTGAGCAAGCAGACCTGATATTCACCACCTGAGCCTCCTGTAGTCATCCAGCCCGCCAGTTAGGCCACCAGTTGATTCTCCCAGGTTAAACAGCTTTGGCCACAATCAGACCTGGGGTCTGTATCATGAAAAAGAATCATTGACTAAGCTGGGCAACTGAAAAGAATATCGCTCGTTGCAGCCTGTGTCTTAGATTAGGATGTTTTTGGGCTTTATTCGTTGAGGTAATCAAACTAACTCAGCCATACTGATGTATGATACAGGCCCTAAATGAACTATGAGCAAATGTGACGTAGAAATGCAAATCATGCGAAATTTTTGATTCTTTCCCAGTGCCAATGCCAGCCAACCATTTCAAAAACAAAATGATCACTGAGCTGGTAATTTATGCCGTGCAAATATTTTTACCCACCATTTTGTTTCTGAATTGTTGAAATGAATCCTTGCTTCAAAATGAATTTAATTCCTACTCCAGGATTGTATAGCCCTGATTTCATCTGCACTCCTGTGTTAAATGTGCTGCTCCACACACCTGCAAAGACTAACTCAGAACAGGTCAAGGCAAGTCTCTAAACAAAATCCATACACTTGCTTGTGACACTGCTTTTTTGGAAAGCTGTGTAGTGATTTGTATGATGCACTGAGACCAGAAAGTGCACACTTTTCATAACCAGTTTTCATTGTGGTGGTTACACTCTCTGATGTCATTCTCATGTTGCAGCAGGTCAGCTGGGAAACAGCAGGCAGGTGAGCAATGCAAATTTTTAGCTTGACAACTACTGGTGATCTGGATGTAGAAACTGGATTTAATTCGCACTGGCTAGTAAAACTGGAAGGTCATCCAGTTGTGGGTGAGCTAATTGAATAACAGTTGTAAGCGAATTTGCGTGCTCATGGCTTATATTTTACTCTCTGAGTTAACAAGAAATACTAAACACTATCAAAATGTATTTTCACAATATGGGACCTTTAATATTGAAGAAACTGGATAGAGTAGAACACACCACACAAGCAGAGACCTCCTCCCCCAACTCCCAACTAAACATGCAAGCAATTGTGAAAGTGTGTATAACACACATGGGATGAGGATCCACAAAACTGCCCAGTCATCTGAATTTCACCTTGGACACATTTTCTCTTGAATCTAACCTTTATATTAGTTTAAGCAGTGAAGATCCATTAAGTATATGTTTTTTTTAAGGAGGATGGTTGTTCGTGGCTGGAACAAGAGAAAACAGGACTGTGACGGTTCTGAGATTATTTTGTGAGTATAGGGCCTCGCACAAGGGCCTGAAAGCAGAGTTCTTTTTGGTGTGTGAACCCAACTTCAACTCTCCATATACTCAGTAGTATTCCTATGTACCCAGCAGAGCCTTGGATGGTTTATCCAAGTCTATGGGATAACTTATGAGTTAGCTAGCATGCTAACGCTTTTGGCCATTAAAATAATGAGTAACATGAGTAACTGTCAGGGCAAACGCTTGACTTTATTAATTTAGTGGTGAAAATCGTTAGCGTGTTAGCTAGCGAAGTATTCATCCAATTGACTTGAGTAGAAGTCAATGCTATTTCCAAATAAAACGATGCTGACATTTATGGGATAAATAGGATCTCAAATTTATGAGTCCGAGATATCTACTTGATGAAACTCGAGTAGTAATTTTTAATTTTTATATGAGAATAAGTACCTTTGTTGCATAATTTTGATATCTCGGGCTCACTCAGTTGAAATCTTCTAGATACAACACACGCGTACATACGATGCATTTCTTTTTTTTTTTTTTTCCTTAAATTTGGCATCTCCAATCCCACCTGAATCTGGAATGTCCAACTGGGGAACTATGTACAAGGCTTTTCGCATATGCGGCCCCCTATTGCCAACTCAGGAGAGTGAGACAGCTCGCGGCTCCCCTCCGAAGCACGCGCCATCGCCACCGCTTCTTAAACACTCATTGGTCGAAACCTCGCAAGCTCAGAACGAGGGCGGAGGATACCCGAACATGAACGAGCTTAGAATCTTCCTAACGAGCGCCCGTCTGGCCAACAGGAGGCACCTGAGAACTTGTTATTTACAATACCTTATCCCGACAGACCCTTCCCAATTTGCATCCCTGTAGCACATTGGCCAATTGCACGCTACTCTGAAGAGAGCTGCCGACCACTGCCGGCTGGTACGAGGCAGGAACCGAACCCGCACCGTGAGAGTCACTCCTGCTTCGCAACGCAATGCTTTACCGAGTGAGCTATCTGGCAGCTCTCATACGATGCATTTCTGAGCAGCCGGTGATCAATCGATTGCTACTCAAAAGATGTTTGAACCAGTGGAATAAATATTGCTTGATATTAAAAAATCACTTTTTTTTTGACATTTCTTCAGTTATTAAATATTTCATGATGACCTAATTACCTTGTAGTATGATGAAACAAAGTAATTCAGGTTAATAACATATAACACTAATTCAAGGCTGAAGAACGCATCTACGCACCAAACGTCACAGAATCGGGGGAGCTTCATGATGGCGGTTTCCAGCCCACATTGAGAGGGTTGGAATTATGACAAGAAAATCATGATTTACAAACCCTAATTCCAGTGAAGTTCGGATGTTGTGTACAACGTGGATAAAAACAGAAAACAATGATTTGCAAATCCTTTTTGACCTATATTCAATTGAGTACACTACAAAGACAAGATATTTCATGTTCAAACTGATAAACTTTATTGTTTTTTTGGAAATATTCACTCATTTTGAATTTATTGCCTGCAACATGTTCCAAAAAGCGGGGACAGGGGCAACAAAACACTGGGAAAGTTGAGGAATGCTCAAAAAACACCTGTTTGGAACATTCCACAGGAAAACAGTTAATTGGAAACAGGTGAGTGTCATGATTTGGTCTAAAAGGAGCATCCCCGAAAGGCACAGTCATTCACAAACAAGGATGGAGCGAGGTTCACCACTTTCTGAACAACTGCGTGAGCAAATAGTCCAACAGTTTAAAAACAATGTTTCTCAACGTGCAATTGCAAGGAATTTAGGGATTTCATCATCTACAGTCCATAATATCATCAAAAGATTCAGAGAATCCGGAGAAATCTCTACACGCAAGCAGCAAGGCCGAAAACCAACATTGAACGCCTATGACCGTCAGTCCCTCAGGCGACACTGCATTAAAAACTGACATCATTCTGTAAAGGATATTACCATGTGGGCTCAGGAATACTTCGAAAACCATTGTCAGTTAAAACAGTTCTTCACTATATCTAAAAGTACAAGTTAAAACTCTACCGTGCAAAGCGAAAGCCATATATCAACAACACCCAGAAAAGCCACCGGCTTCTCTGGGCCCGAGCTCATCTGAGATGGACTAACGCAGAGTAGAAAAGTGTGCTGTGATCTGACGAGTCAACAATTCAAATTGTTTTTGGAAATCATGGACGTCGTGTCCTCCAGGCTAAAGAAGAAAAGGACCACCCAGATTGTTATCAGCGCAAAGTTCAAAAGCCAGCATTTGTGATGGTATGGGGATGTGTAGTGCCCATGGCATGGGTAACTTGCACATCTGTGAAGGCACCATTAATGCTGAAAGGTACATACAGGTTTTGGAGTAACATACAGTGCCGTGAAAAAGTATTTGCCCCCTTCCGGATTTATTTTTTTGTTAATATGTCACACTTAAATGTTTCAAACAAATTTTAATATTAGACAAAGGTAACCTGAGTAAATACAAAATGCAGTTTTTAAATGATGATTTTATTTATTAAGGGAAAAAGTTATCCAAACATACCTGGCCCTATGTGAAAAAGTAATTGCCCCCTAAACTTAATAACTGGTTGCAACAACTGCAATCAAGTGTTTGCGATAACTGGCAATGAGTCTTTCACATCGCTCGGGAGGAATTTTGGCCCACTCTTCTTTGCAGAATTGTTTTAATTCAGCTACATTTGAGGGTTTTTGAGCATGAATGACCTGTTTAAGGTCATGCCACAGCATCTCCATCGGATTTAAGTCTGGACTTTGACTAGACCACTTCAAAACCTTCATTTTGTTTTTTTTTAGCCATTCAGAGGTGGACTTGCTGGTGTGCTTCGGGTTATTGTCCTGCTGCATAACTCTGCTGCATAAGCGCGCTTGATCTTGAGGTCACAAACTGATGGTCGGACATTCTCCTTCAGGATTTTCCGGTAGAGAGCAGAATTCATGGTTCCATCAATTACGGCGAGTCATCCAGGTCCTGAAGCAGCAAAACAACCCCAGACCATCACATTATCACCACCATGTTTGACTGTTGGTATGATGTTCTTTTTATGAAATGCTGTGTTAGTTTTATGCCCGATGTAACAGGATGCACACCTTCCAAAAAATTATTTTGTCTCATCAGTCCACAGAATATTTTCCCAAAAGTCTTGGGGATCATCAAGATGTTTTTTGGAAAATGTGAGGCGAGCCTTTGTGTTTATTTTGGGCAGCAGTGGTTTTTGCCTTGGAACTCTCCTATAGATGCCATTTTTGTCTCTTTCTTATTGTTGAATCATGAACACTGACTTTAACTGAGGCAAGTGAGGCCTGCAGTTCTTTAAATGTTGTTCTGGGTTCTTTTGTGACCTCCTGGATGAGTCGTTGATGTGCTCTTGGAGTAATTTTGGTAGGTCGGCCACTCCTGGGAAGGTTCACCACTGTTCCAAGTTTTCTCCATTTGTGGATAATGGCTCTCACCATGGTTTGCTGGAGTCCCAAAGCCTTAGAAATGGCTTTGTAACCCTTTCCAGACTGATAGATGTCAATGACTTTGTTTCTCATCTGTTCTTGAATTTCTTTATATCGCGACATGATTTGTTGCTTTTTGAGATTTTTTAGCCTACTTTACTTTGTCAGACAGATTCTATGTAAGTGATTTCTTAATTCAAGAGGTCTAGCAGTAATCAGGCCTGGGTGTGGCCGGTGAAATTGAACTCAAAAAATGTGGTTAATCACAGTTAATTCATGATTTAACAAGGGGGGCCAATTACTTTTTCACATAAGGCCAGGTAGGTTTGGATAGCTTTTGTCCCTTAATAAATGAAATCATCATCTAAAAACTACATTTTTTATTTACTTTGGTTATCTTTCTCTATTATTAAAGGGGAACTCCACTCATTTATCATATTTGAAAAAACACAATTATACGATAGATTATCATAATCTCTACCAATCCTGAAATATTCGTTGATTTCTGAGGTCATTTGCCATTTTAAATCGATTTCTATTGGCATGGATCTGCATTTATGATGGGCGCCGCCATTCTTACCAAGTGACATGATTCCACAAAGGGAAGTGACGCCAGGTGTGCGTAAAACAACCAGCCAGGGCAACAAATGTTCAGCGAATCTGTTATTATCGCAATAAATGAAAACGCGTATTGCATGATTTCATGACGAAACACTGCTATGTTAGTCACAAAACACTGTCGCTATTGCACTTACTTGACAGGAGACATCCTTTTTGCCCCACTGGCTTAGGTTTTATCCAGTTTCTATTTAGGATCCAGCAGTATAGTAAGAATGCGGTAGTCCGACCTGCACTTCGTTCCACTGCCTGTGAGCCAGAAACTGTGCGCCAGATAATCAGATCTAAAATGCATCGGACAGTTTTTGGTGAATAAACAGAAAATTCTTGGTCCAGGCAACACTGACGAAAATTAATCATGGCTTATTAGCATACATTGTCCACATTGTAATAATACAAAGCTTTCTTATGCGGTATGTTTCCCAAGAGCACATTTACTCACTACGTTACCAACCTACATAGTTCGTCCGTTTAGTCAATGATTCCAGCTACGTAAGTTAGCATCAGTGCTTTAAGGAAACGCACCCCAGTCTGCTACCTTGCGGTTCACATGTTATGTAAAGTTTGTAAATCAGTGTGATGAATGAAGTACCCCTTTAAAGACATCATGCCGCACGCCACTATCGTCTAATTTCGCTATTTTCAGGAAAAGCCAGTGTGTACATGCAATTATTTGCCAATAAGTCGAAAAGCGCACTGAAAAAAAAACTATTTTGAAGATTTTATATATTTGAGATGCGAGGGAAGAAATAGAGCCCAAGATTGTGGGTTTGTTCGTGCGCAGAACCACAAGGTAGCATATCTTGACAGGAAGGAGAAATTGACAGCACTCGGACCGGGAGGGTGACACAAATCACTCGCTGTGCACTGTTTTCCATGTGTACTTTATTGCTGCCATTGCTGCTTATTGGTTTTGCTGCTCACCCACCACTACCCCAGCTTCCACCTGCTTGTTTACATCTTCTTTGTGTATTCAGGGAATTTGGTGTCTTTTGTTCATGAGGTACTGTAGGTATGACTTCTCCCAGTATTCAGGGTAGTGCAGGATTATGTCTGCCGAGTATCCACAGCTGATCTATTCAACGCCAAACCAAAAGTTATGTTGTACATCATTCTCAATAAATGGCTGTCATTTAAAAGGGATAGTTCACCCAAAAATGAAAATTCACTCATCATCTCCTCACCCCAAGGCTAATCGAAGAGTCTGTGAATTATTTTCGTCCTCGAAACACTTCTGGAGTCACAAAAAAAAAAAAAAACAGCATTGAAGCCAAATCCAAATCAACTGAAGTCATTAATGACCACTCTTTCATGCGTAAAAAATAACATTTAAAAAACACAAAATGCCTCCATACTGCTCCTGCGGCGCAATCCAAGTGTCCGTAAACCCCGGTATTCAAATTTGACACGTCTTTTCACCATGTTTTAAGCCTAAATGTCCAATTTAGCACGGCAAAAGCATGGCAGTTTTGAATGTTAGTATTCACTGACTGAAGATCTTATTTACCATGCACAATTGACTGGGAACAAATCCTTTGGATTGATGAATCAAAATTCAAAATGTTCTCATCCAAGCGCAGAGTTTATGTGTGCCATAGAGTTGGAGAACGTTTAAAAAGAAATTACTGTTTAACCTCTTCAGTAAAACATGGAGGTGGTAATATATGGTTTGGGGTTCAGTCTGCTCAAAAGGAGCCAGTGATCTCATAAAAATCTACAGATTCATGGATCGAAAGAAATATCACAGCATCCCTCTGAGGCACACATTGCCATCTGGAAAGAAACTGATTGGTCGGGATTTTATTTTCGACAAGATAATGACCCTAAACACAGTTCTAAGTTGTGCAAGAATTATCTGTCCAAAAAAAAAGACATCTGATGACAAATGACTCCGCCTGCTGAAAGTCCAGACCTTAATCCCACTGAGCGAATCTGGGATTTTCTTGATGCCAAAATAAACAAATCTGTTATAACATCAAAATAATCTCTTTTTAATGAACTTCAAATTATATGGAATGGTTTAGCGAGTGCTGAAATAAAAATATGTGAAAACTATGCCTGAAAGATTAAATGCTGTAATCAAAGTGAAGGATGGCCAAACTAGATATTGACTTTTTCTCTCGAAAAGACATTTGTTTTTACTGCATATTGTTATCTGTTTTTCATCTATATGATCCAATATTACATGAAATAAATACTTGAATAGTGCTTGCTTTCTGATTTATCTTCATTTTGTTATGTGTGCAATCATCACTGCACACTACTGTACTTTTAATAATTAATTTTGATACTTTTCTGACATTTCTTAACCCACAATTTTGTCTCTAGCAAAGTGTGAGAAGCATTGGCAGTGAGCTGATAAAGAGGTGTAATGCATAAAAAACAGAAAAAAAACACTCTACTTAGAATTTACGAAACATTGTGAACAATATTCCCAAAATCACCTCAAAACTCTTTCTGGAACTTTACAATCCATGTGGTTTACTTTTTTCCCCATATCGTATGTTTTTCTATAAGAATTCAGCATTTCACATCTGAAAACCGTGAGATGACTTGTGATCTCCTCTGATTGGTTAGATCACTGCCCAGAATTGTGTAACAACTGGGGCCGGTGTGTGTGTGTTTGTGCACACAAGTGTGTGTAAAAACAACTGTGGAGTGCTCCTTCATGCCTCTTGGATCAAAAATCTACATGAGGTCCAGCATGGGGCATGGTCAGTCAGTCCATGTTAACAAGGACACAGCAAAAAGGAAAACCAGAAAAACAAGCCTTATGTGTCTATCAGTTAACATGTAATGAAAAGGCTAGAGGCTTATGCAAAACTTGAGCTTCAGTGAAGAACATTTAATGCCAAATGTCACATTGCCAAAATTATGACAGTTCCCTCCCAACTTTTCTTACTCAATGGCCGGTATATAATCAGTCTTTGTTACTGCCTATTATTTTAATTGCAATGCTCTGAACTACATGGATAGAAAGGTCTTAATAGGATATTATTACTCATGACTCAAGCTCCTAGTCTACGGTGCAGAAATTGGCCTTTAATTCACTTACTGGCCAATTTGTAAGGCTGAGGTTATTCGTTCAGTAATTAGTCCATTTGCTCTTCATTGCAATGAGATACCCCTTGGGCTCATTTTAGACTTTTTCCATCTTGAAGAGCCTTGGAAGAGCATGAATAAATGCAGACACTTTCATCTGCATGTCCTCTCTCCTGCTACAGTCTTATCTGTCAAGTTAAGAAAGATGAGCCCCCTAAACCTCCTTTAAAGTGTGTGACAGCAGGAATACATTATAAAAGTGGCAAGATGTAAAGTGCCATGAATGCTAACAATGATAAATCTCGTCATGGTATCAAGAACGGGTCTGCGCTATAGAAGAATGTTTGTGTCAAAAAAAATGATTGCAGAGCTGAAAAAAGATAGTTCTTGTCAGTTTTTCTAAAGATGATTTTAACAGACTTTTAATACATTTTCCTTATGTGCACAGCTTTTAACAGCATAACCAATATTAATGTGTGTTTTATGAGATTATTTATACAAATTTACTTAATAAGTTCCAGAGCCATATTGCAAATGTAAATTACAGTGGTTGCTACAGTTAGGCATTTAGCGATATTTTGTAACATTACTACAAATAAGATTGCCAGTGTTCTTTATTTAACACATTTATATGTAAATGAGCAGTGTCTTCATTTCTGAAAGAATTGTTTCATAAAAGAAGTGTTTTAATTTGGTGATGTCTTGCTACATAATGACACTAAAGAACGGTATCCACCATTCAAGTAATTTACCGCTCATTATTTTTGTGCGATAGTATGCCTTAGGAAGTGCAATTTCATTATGGATGCAGAGTTAAGAAAAGCTGTTTAGACTGAAGTAAAAGAGATTCGATTTTAATGGATCTTTCAGTAATTGTATCTGTTCTGAAATGGCACAGCTGTGGGACAGTAACTTAAAACTACAAAAACCATAAGCAGCCCTGACTTTGAGAGGGAGTCAGTCCTTTGGCTATAAAGGCCATGATTTAATATGGCAACTGGGCTTTTTGGTACTTGCCATATAGTATGAGATATTTTTTTATTTAAAAAATTACTTCATTCTCTTTATGGAGTTCATAGTTTTGAATCAGGGTCTAGATTGAATAAGTAATTCGCAAAATGAATCTGTTGTCCCAGCAAATCCACCTTACGACCAGATAATGAAATCTAACATTTATCGAGCATTTTATGACCCCACTATTAGCAAAACCCTTAATAAGAATGGCTTAATTTCAGGGTTTCAGGAATAAAAGCAAAAAAAAACAAAAAACAAAAAAGAACCCTGCTGTTGGTCAATTACCCAACCATTCTGCACTCATGGTAAGATAATGTCCTGTCAATCAAATAAAGTTCATTTTTTAGAGCCAATGAAGTGCGTTTCTACAAATTATGTAGATTCCCACCATATTTTTCTTTCCGAACCACGCAGAGTCTTAACTTTAGGCACCAGGCCAGCACTAGCTCCAGCAGCAGAAGTGACAGCATTGCTCCCACTAAAGTGGGGGAAGAGAACCCTGAGTCTGAGCAGCACAGCATTGCCATCAGCACTATCGGTGCCACCAAAGGCAATGAAACAGCCGAGGAATCCGATGGAGGAGGTAGCGCTACATAACGAGTTAGCATTGCAGCAGCAGTACAGAGGGTGATGATTATAAATTATGAAATGACTAATTTGCTTGATCATGTATTGATTAGTCCCGGGGCAGCTTGGTGGCGCAGTAGGGAGCACTGTTGCCTCAAAACAAGATGGTCTTGTGTTTGAATCCCGCCTGGGACCTTTCTGTGTGGAGTTTGCATGTTCTATCTCAGACAGTGTAGATTTCCTCCAGGTGCTGTTTTTCCCTCCCATTGTCCAAGGACAAGCATGTCAGGCTAACTCTAAATTGTCCTTAGTTGTGAGTGAATGATCTGCGAAAGGTGTGTGCTCCTTACAATGGATTGGCGACCTTTCCAGGGTCTGTTCCTGCCTTTTGCCCATCGTCAGCTGAGATAGGCTCCAGATACCCTGTAGCCTGAGAGAGGAAGAAGCAATGTAGATAATGGATGGATGTGTAAGCCTTGGCCTTATTACGCCTGTAAGCCATGTATGTTTTGACCACTGTGCCATGCATTCGTGTCCCCATCTGTACTGTCGCAATTTGTAATAGCATCGCAATTTGTGATAAGAGTTGGCGGAATTTGTCATACCTGTCACAATTTTTAATAAATTCTGTCGCAATTTGTTGCAGCACCTTGTCGCAATTTGTTAGATTAACCGAGCTGATGCAATTTGTCACAGGTCCTTGTCGCAATGTATAATAAGCTTTTCACACTCGTTCCTATCCAAGATAATTTTTTGATGCCTTTTGATGCCTTTGATGCCTCATGATGTAATGACTCCTTTTATTGGGATCTTTTTGCCTGATCTTGGATGTTTAAAATCATGGCATCTATGTGTACTGTTGCATTGGGCACATGCATTGCACTTATAATTACCTGGGTGGATTGGAGCAAGTAAACCAGGGACATTAGTGGATTTCACTGGGATCAGGTCTGGACGAACCAGCTGATCCTTCAGATTTTTTCCGCGTGAAAATACTACTTGTGGGGGATCAGAAAAAAGATTTCCCAATGATTTGTCAGTTCGAAGAATATGCCAATGTTTTCGTAGAATAGGTTTTATCTCATCTGTGCATTTTGAGTATTGAGTAATCAATGCTCGCGCATGTTTTTTCTTTGGGCGATTGTTATTTTGTAGTAGTTGTATTCGGTTTCTTTCTTCGAGTTTCAAGGCGGCACAATCAAGCTGCGTTTCATTGTAGCCTCGCTCTCTGAAGTTATTCTTCATGATCTTCATATGTTTATTGAAGTCAACAGGTTTTTTTACAAATGCGTTTAACCCTGCAAAACTGGCTATATGGCAAGCTGTTTTTTAATGGGCGAGGGTGACAACTATTCGCATGCAGGAAACTGTTACGGTCAGTATTTTTCCTGTACAAATCTGTATACAGTGTGTTGTTTTCCCGTACAATCAATAGATCTAAAAAATTGATCTGGTGTGCATCATAGGTCATTGTGAATTTCAATTGATCGGAGCTGGAGTTCAAATATTCAAAGAACAATTTCAAAGAACTCTCACTGCCCCGAAACAGCACAAACACGTCATCAATGTATCTTTTTCATAAAATTATGTTTGGAAGAAATTTATTTGCAATGGGGTTTAAAATTGTATTTTCTTCTAATAACCTAACATAGATATTCGCAACATTAGGGGCCATTGGCGAGCCCATTGCCGTCCCTTTAATCTGAAGGAAAAAGTCATTTTCAAATCTAAAATAATTATGAGACAATACTTTTTCAGCCAGTGCTAAAATGCATGAATTAGATGGCCGGGCATTATGCTCCCGTTGTTCCAGGAAATGCAGTATGGATTCACAAACTGGGGGCTCTCGCCCCCCAATGGTCTCAACACTGAGTTTGATTTGAGATGTTTTTTGTAATAGAATTGGATGCATTTCTGTGCAGGCCAAAAATACTGTAATGTTTAATGTTTGTATATTGATGTATTTATTTCTTATCATTCACAAAAGAATTGTTATTAGGACCTCTAGTGAAACAGTGCCGTGTTTTGCAGATGCATGAACAAGGGAATTCCCCTGATTGCCATATGGAGTTATGATGGAATTGGAAGTGGACTGGATACGCCCACAATTAACATTGGCCCAATCGTGAGAATCTTAACATAAAATGGCGTGAATGAATGAACTCTGGTTTTATGAATGAACCCTGACGAAGGCTTTATCGCCGAAACGTTGGTGAAATTATAAAATAAAAACTTTGTGCATATTAAGTTCTAAGTGTGCCACGACACCTTCTCTTTGATTTGAAGCCGTATGATGCTCTCATTTGTTCGTGACATTCCTACTCACATTAGGCTGAGGTTCATCCTGTGACAAGTCCATTGGCAGGTGATCTTTCACTCTTCTAGAAGTCGTTGTGCTTCTTGTTAATACCGGCTAAAATAAACATAATTAAAGAGGTTTTGAATGTCTAAAATGTGCTGTAATACACAACACATTATGCATTCCTAAACTTGCAGAAAGAAAAACTAAAGTGTGACGTTTAATCACGTATTAATATATCAATCTTATACACCTTGAATTATTGGTATGATGATACACATCACATACCCTTTGAAGATGAGCTGGGAAGTTGACAATTGATGGCACAACACCATCTTTGAGCCAGACAGTCTGCCCTGTCCAGTCAAAGTCTTCACTCCTGTAGTGTTCACTGCAGAGCAGTGTCCTGCCAGAGGCAACAAAACCATCCCTCCTTAGGGCAAGTTCCCACTGCCTCCTCCTCTCTCTCAGTTTGGGAAACCTTAAAAACGTGAGATAGGTAGCAAGATATATAAATTATTGACAACATTTTCCACCCTTCTTTCCTTTAACATTCAGGCAAAAGACAAAAATACACACCTAAATTATCGTATTTGTGGGGTAATTTTATATATGTATGTATGCAAACTTTAAGAATAAGACAACCACACTAAAACAGTTATAAAAAGGTGTCAAAAAGAAACATTGAATGATTGTGGAAACAAATGGTTGCAATATATTCTAAAAAGGCTTAGTCAACAACAATCTTGCAATACTATTATCTCACATAGCCCTGCTGGTCCTGTGTAGCAGGACTTGTATTGTACATACACCCACTAAGTAACTAACGATTATCCTAATTATAGTCATAATATTGTCATATCTTACTAGTGAAAGGTGATCCCTCGGGTTCTCATTTCGAGGCCACGGCGATTAGAGCATCTGTATGCTGCACAAAAGTCAGGCATCTTCACTGCTGGGCGTACTTCTGTAAACACAAAGCCAGCAATTTCCTGCATCATAATGTATCTAAATGTTTTAAACAAACCAAGCCGCTTGGAAGAAATCATGTGCAACTTAAGTTATGTTGAAGAGAAAGAGCAATTCTGCCTCTCCCACTGATGTAAAATTGCTGGGTCAACTTTGTTCTACTAACGTTAGGTCTCACTCACAGCCTTGTTATTAGCCAGCTAATAAATACAACCACATCCACAAAGATTGTCATTTCGACCAAAGATTATGTTGTCATAAAATCGTTATTGGCCTCAGGAAAACCTATATAACGTTAATTAATAACTGAAAATCTCGATTGTGTTCTCAGCCTTGATAACTTGCGCAAGTAGCCGTGACGCAACTATGCGGCACGATTAAGTCATTTTTCGAAAAGAAAAGCTGCAATTTCAACCTGTCCAAGCATCCTGTATCATAGCAATGCTAATAACATTTATAATAAACCAAAGCGTTTGTGAATCAATCAAGATTTTAGCGAGTTAAGAGTATTTTCGTTTGTGCAGATCACTTACCTTACAACAGCAACCATAGAACGTTCCAGAGAAGTTGACTATGGCAAGACGGCAGCCGGTGAACGACACTGGCGACGCCCACTTAAGCCATCTGGCCTTTCTTATATATATTTATGGTAGCTACTGTCTTTTGGGTCATCCTCATTGACTGAGGACATGCTGGTGTCCATTTGAAGCATCACTTCAGCATCAGTTTCACAATCGTCTGACTGTTGAAAAGTGAAACAAAGGAATCCTTACAATTATAGTGATAATAAAATTTGTATCACCACAAGTAAGACAAACAATTTACTAACTTACAGTTTGTAACAGCCTCTCCCTGATCACAGGGAAGGCAAGGTAACTGCCAGATAAGGACTTCCTGGGGATTTTGCGGATTGGTGGGGCCGTGGATGTGGACTGGTGAGGACCAAAAATATGCTGGAGGTATAAGGCCGGTCCTTGACAGGTGTTGACTGGGAAGCTCTGAAAATGTAGAGTTCTACACCACCAACAGCCTGTAACAAGTTGCAATACACGACATCTCATCAATATTACTGACACAAGTACTGCTGTTATGATGGCTCAGACTGTGCCATTTGAACAGTAGTTTGAATGGGTACTGAAAAAATATGGTTGAATTGCTACATCTCCTTGGTGATCTGATAAGACATTTAGGCTAATTAATCGGTAAGGTCATTATCCAGATAGTTGGAATGGCTACCCAGAAAAGGCTTTTAAGGTCCCTTCCTGAACATGGCTCAGTGGGTACTGGCATGTTGCATAGTAAGGTACTTACTAAGGTCTCGTAAGGTAATAGTAATAGTAAGGTAAGGTCTCGCAGCAGACTACATTTCTGGTCCCATCTGTCATATTTTAAACAAATGTCTTACCAATGGTATATACCCAAGTATCTGGAAAGAGGGCAAAATAATTCCCATACCTAAAAACAATAAAGTAACATTTAGTGGGCGGAACAGCAGACCCATAACCATCCTACCTGTGCTTAGTAAACTGATGGAGAGAATAGTTCACTCACAAATACAGAAATACTTTGACTGCAATGGTTTAAATACCGCATTTCAACATGCTTATCGACACAACTACTCAACTTGCACTGCTCTCACTTAGATGACAGATGACTGGTTAAAGGATATGGACAACTCCAAGATAACAGGTGCAGTATTATTGGATTTTAGTGCGGCATTCAATGTCATAGATCGCTACCTTTTAATTGGCAAACTATCATGTTATGGTTTTACGCCAAGTGCCATCTCATTTATGAAGGCTAATGGTCATGTAGAACACAAAGGGTGTATTACAATGGTAGCATGTCAAACAGTAAAGAACTAGACTGTTGCCTGCCGCAGGGTAGCTATCTTCACAAATGACTTACCATCTGTTTTGACTAAAGCCACTATACAGATGTACGCTGATGATTCTACACTGTATTACGCTGCATCTACTAATGATGAGCTACACAAAGTCTTATCAGAGTTAAATGTGGTTTCCAACTGGATACAACTCAAGTTAGTACTTAATATCTCAAAAACAAAATCCATCATTTTAGGATCTAGTCATATACTAGTATCTATGCCTTCATTGGGTCTGTACTTGTCGGGTGAACTTATACAAGTTGACAAGGTTAAATTACTTGGTGTGACTACTGTGAGGATTACGTGAGGAACCACAAGTGAGAACCAGTGAATACAAAAATGGAGGCTTTATTTCTGAAGGGGGGACACCCAACAGAGCAGGCAACGGTACAATGTCCACAATCCAAAAAATCAGAATCCAAAGGGCGAAATCCAGAACCGTAAACAGGGCACCAATCACAAAAATCAGGGTCGTACAAAATGGGTTCGGTAACAGAGGATGTGGCAAAGTACAGGGAATAGGCAAAAATCGTAAATCAAGGACGGTCCAATCAGAAAGGTAAGCACAATGAAAACAAGGCAAAAAAAGCGTGGCGCAAAGGAAAACGTTCTGACAAGGAAGTGCTGAGAGAAGACTCCTAATATACACTCATGGGAAGTCACATGCTTAACAAGACACAAGTGCAAGAAGTCAGACTGATTACAAAGGAGGGAACATGAGGGAGAACCTAATCACATGAAATAGGCAACTGCCAAAATGCGGACAGGGATCACGAGACAATCCTATAGACAAATATACAGCTCCAGTCAAGGAGTTCTAACGTGCATAGATACTAAGAGAAAGGACAGCGTGAACAGGTGTGGAGGATCCACTGAAACGCAGCAGAGAAGATTAGGGAGAGACAAGAGGCGGAGACTAGAATAGGGCGAATGCTGAGAGCTTGTTAATCAATTAGTAAGTGCAGCTATACAATCCCTAGTGCTCGTTAGTAAGTTAGTACAATATACACTGTTAGTTTGGGTTAGTACTTTAACAAAAACAACAAACTGTTAGTATGGGTTAGTAATATAGAAAAAATAAGACGAAGGAAGTAAACGAGACTGGAAGGAAGGTAGAAATCCAGAAACCATTAAATCGCCCGAAAGAGTGGCACGCAGTACTGGGGCTGTGAGCAATGACAAGACAAGGGACCAGACAGGGGGAGACAAAGTTCAATGCATGGCAAAATAAAAAACATGGACCGGAATGAAACTATGGTAATATGCAAAACATGGAAAAACTAAACTAGACAATACATGAACAAAACTAAGTACCAAATCACAAAACATATCTCAAGTCATGGTCAGGCAAGAACAAGATCAATATACAAACAATCATAAATCTGGCAGACAGATCAAAAGCATGGCAAACAGGCAGAATCACAACAACTACAGATAATCGACTGTCATGGGTAGATCATATTGACTCGGTGGTTAGGGAAATGGGCTATGGCATTTCCATGGTAAGAAAATGCCTTCCTTATGTTCCACCACAAATTCTGGCACAGGTAGTTAAATCATTAATTTTAAGTCACCTGGACTATTGCTCACCTGTTTGGTCATCTGCATCAAAAAGTGTACTGAGTAAATTACAGGTCGCCCAGAATAGAGCTGCCAGACTAGTCTTACAGTGCTCCCTAAGAACCAAAACAAACAGTATGCACAGTAAACTCTCATGGTTGCCAGTGGAGTAAAGGCTTGCCTTAAGCACAACCACATTCTTCAGTAACAGCATCTACACCACAAGCCTGAGTTTCAACATAATCAAATCATCAAATGTAGTAACACACACAATCATTTCACCAGAACAGCAGGAGATGGTCTATTAATGTTACCTCAGCCAAATTCAAATGCCTTAAAAAAAAACCGTGCACATTTACCATGCCATTTGTCACTGGAATAGCTGCCCCCCTAACGAATAGCAAATCCTCATTCAAACGCAAATTAAGAATGTACCATTTAAGGGGAGGAGAAACCTTTTGGAAAAAAATTTTCATTTTTGGATAGAAATCATTCATACTTGGTGTATTGACAGTATATGACCTGAAATACACAAAATATGAATTTGACCTAATTTGCATGATTAGGTCATGTGATTCAAGATGGCCGCCACCCTGATTTCACCATTATTTCTTTGCCTTATATCTCAGGATTGAAGCAAGATATTTGAATCAGGTTTTTTTTTTATTAGATTTAGTTATGTTTACACCTTCTGATGAACTAGAATACAGCATTTACACATAATACTAGAGATTTAGTGGGGTAAAAGAGGATTTTGCCATTTTTCGCCCCCTCGATATGAAATATAAATCACCATAACTCACAGACCCAAAGTGCTAAACCAAAACGTTTAGTTCAGTTGACTTCCTGATATGTACACAGACTTCTGTCAAAATTTCATGAGAAAAGCTCCACAAATAAGTGAGATATAGTGCCTTAAATGATAGCAATCGGGGCAAAAATCAGGTTTTGAGAAAATCCAGGCTAAAGTCAAAGTACACCTACAAATCATTGTAACAGTCAACTTAGAACATTAAAATGCCCCTGAAGCATAAACTTCTCCCTCCTGCTCCCTCTGATTGATTGTCCTGTTCTTGAGCAGATTGAAGTGATTTTTGGGTTTCTCCTCCCCTTAAATAGGTGAGCAAAAGAGATGTAATGTGCTGTTTTCTTTGTTAATTTTATTTGTTCTTGTTGCATTTTTTATTTAGTTTTATTTCTCTCTTCTGTCTCTTTTCTTTCTCTGCTTTGTTGTTGATGGATTGTTTTAAGATGCAAGTTATATAATGAATAATGCTTGATGTAAATTTGTACCATACATAAATATGTATGTCAGTTTTCTGTAAATAATTTTTTTAATTTTTGTATTACTTTGGACCCCAGGAAGACTAGCTGGTGCCATTGGTATTAGCTAATGGGGATCCTTTTAACAAACAATAATAAACAGTACACAAACTTGCCTACCCTCCCCCCTACTTTGGAATTATCTAACCCCTGTGGCTACCCAGGAAAGTGTTGTATGCTATTTGCCTACCCTCCACCCCCCCTACTTTGGAATTTTCTAACCTTTGTGGCTAGCCCATCAGCTATCTTTAGGAGACGTTACGAGCAAGACACCATTTTAAAAACGCTATTATAGGTCAAAATACTAGTATAGACTAACTTCAGAACCATCAACGTCAAAAACATCAAGCAGCAACAACTAAATCGCTGTTTTGGTGCCCAGTCCGTGTAACCTTCAGGTTCGAGTCACATGTTCGAGCTAAACTAGTCATAAAAATAACGTTGTACAATGTCATGTTGTCTAGCTTACCCCAAGGTCTTCTTCATCTAGCGTTGGTACAGAAAGCGTCGGTACAGCTGCCCTTTTCAGATGTAGTTTCTTTAGAGATTTCTTTCGAAGACCTGTAGATTGAACGTAGTCCTCGTAGCGAAAGTGCAAGGCACAAGCACGATGGTCAGCTTCCCGAAGAACATTTACAGGGGTGTTTATGTCTAACCCGAGGAATAAAAGCCATAACTTTAGTCTTTCAGGGTTGTGGAGAGGAAGCCGATGACAGCTCCTTTTTTGAGGGATTTTCCTGCAGTTTCTGATTGCACAAATTCTTCCCATATTCGCTAGCTTGGTAACCAGTACGGATGCCTTGGCTTGAACCGCTTCGCTTTGAACTCGACAATGACCATCTTCTTCTTTTTGTTTACTATGTCCCGCTTCATGACCAAATTAAAGGAACATTGTCGCCATCAAGTGGTCTGGAGTGTGCAACGCTTCAGATTCAAATATCGAGTGGAAGTTTATACGCGGTTGTGAGTTATCTGAAAAAATAGTTCCACAATAGCAAATAACACAGATGGAAACCATATTTTGCACCAATATATTTCTTTAAAACATCAACAAACACCACTGACCACTCGTTAAGTTGCACATTTTTAAAAACAAACGTTTAGGGTTGTTTTAAGGACAGGTTTGTGAATGCCTGTAGCCAGCCATTCTGAAGCATAGCAGGGGCGATTCTAAATGAGCCGAATACTCGAGACAGGACCAATCATCAAAATTTCGGTGTCAAAAACTCAATTTCAAACTAGACAACCCAGAAACAGGGCTCCAAGTGCAAAATAGTGAACTTATCCTTTAATTTTAGTTGATATTAGAAGTGCAGTTCATTGCAGATTCATTTAGACAGTAAAATTTTTTCTTTTGTAAAAAAAATATTTTTTTTATTACTTATACTTGTAGGTCCACCTCAACGACCGTGGTGGAATGGAGATCCTGGCCCAGTTGCTGTGGGCTGCGGCTTACCAGCAACTGGAAACTCCATCTCCAAAGCCTCAGGTTGCTTGCAGGAGATCACGCCCTGTGAGAACCTACGTTCCACGGGTGGTTGTGAAGGGAGAAGCAATCGTGCCACGTCCGTCAAACCCCTTTGATTGGACGCTTGTTGGCAAGCGCAGGAAGGTGAGACTTTTGCACACTGTAATTGTGATTGAGACTTTTTGAATAAACTGATTTTTTTTCCTGAGCAGTTTAATGAAATGACCAAAGGGGGCCTATTTAACGCAAAATATGCTCCTTTTCATTACAGAGAAACCATCCCGAGGACATTCTGCAGTCCTCTTCTGCACACAAGAGGAGGATGGTTTGTTATGTTTATATTATGCTGTGTATGGTTTGCTTTTTACCAAGACAATTTTTCAGCAATAGCCTTTCTGTATTTTTTTTAACAGGTGGTGGTGAAGGACTGCTTCATCCCACTGAATCCTGTCTGCTTCAGCATTGCCATATTGGATGTGATGGATGAAGCTGTTCCATCGCATCTGCCTACCCCTGTGTGTGATGTGTCCACACCCGTTCCATATGGCAAGCAGGTAATTTTCATGCAGATTGTATATGCTTTTTGAAGTCTTTTTTTATAAAGTGTTTCTTCAGTTCGAACACACAATAAGTTAACAACATTGAAGACTACTTATACTGTATGCAAATATGTCTTCACAAAGTGTATTTTATTTTTCCTACATTAGACGCCAATTGTGGAACGACGGTGGAAAGCTGTGGCCTCAAAGAAGAGGCCTGCAACGCGTCAGGTTGGTCATTCAGTTCAATGTAATATTTTACTATTTTTTAATTGTTTGGACAGTTTGAGTTGACAGGCAGTAACCACATTTTTGCATGTTTGCAATGATTATGAACCGATTATAAAGTACGTGTGTAGTTCATTCCACTGTTTATTTTCCCTATAGGTCATGGCAAAACCCAGTCCTGTGGCTTTGTCCTCCGAGGCTTCAGCAACCACTCCTATGCAGGAGACGGTGGCGGAGGAGGTTTGTGTAAATGTCCCAGATATTTTGCTAATGTTTTTCATTGGAGAATGCAAAGCTATTGCAGTCTAAATTATAGTTAAAAACAACACTTCAATATTATTTTCGATCATTAATAGATACTTTTAAATGGTGGCCTGGTAGGTTGCATCAAATGTACAGATTGAAATAAAAACAAATTTCATTTTAGTTTTATGCAGTGTATATCTGAGTAAATAAAATTAACTCAATACAAACAAATAGTATAATTAACACAGAAGCAGTAATTGTTTATCAGTACATAAATTATATCCAACTTGGTCCATGTATGATGATGACGATTGCATTTGTTTGCCAAATATGTCTTTTTTCCTCTTCATTGTAGATTTTGTCTACATTAATAACATGCCCAACTCAATATAATATTACTGCCTATATTGTCCAAAAAGAGCTATACCCCAAATGTGGGTTCAAACAGTTAGTTTTGTTTTGTTTTTTGTTTTTTTTTACATTATGAGCCATTTATGGAACATCAGCAGGGAGCCGTTTGCTCCCACAGGAGACTTGCAACACAGTATTTTGTTTGTGCAGTTCATTCAGTTTTTGTGTTGTCTTTTTGTTTGTTTTGTTGAGGATTATATTTCAATATTTCTCATCATATTCATCAGTAGATCAATTGACATGTTGAATAACCATAATCAATAATCATAATCAATAACCATATTATGTAAGCAGCAGTAACACACACACACACACACACACCCACATAACACAACACACACACATACAAGTAGTTCACATACGTGTAGGGAGGGGATGAGCAGTGCAAACACACACACACGCACGCACGCACGGGCACACGCACACGCACACATGCACATACACACACAGACACAAACACATAAAAAACACACACACACACACACACACATGCAAGCAGGTCACACACACATGAGCAGTGCACACAGACACATGCACACACACATACACACGCAGCACACGTACACATGCACACACACAGACACAGACACATATAAGCAGTTCACACACACATGCAAGCAATTCAATTCACAAACACATAAGCAGCGAGCTTCTGTAGCTTCGATTAGTAAGCAGGCTTCTGTTTAGTTGATTCGAAAACATAATCAGGTGATGTATTTGATTTCTGTAGCTTTGATCAATATTTGTTCAGTAAAATCACAAGTTGTTACTGAAAACATAATCAATTGAATCATTTATGTATCTACTTGTATCCTATTCATCTGACTGTTTTTCCACTCTTAAACTGTAATTTTCCACACCTTTTAAGTGTATATTCTTTCATTTTTTATGAAACAAATGGTTCTGTGCACCACCAATATTTCTCAGAGAATCCAAGGGAAAGAAAAAAACTTGAGAGATAAAAGAATTGTGATTGGAGCAAAGTTGGTAGAAAAAATTTTAGAGATAAAGGTGGGTACAACCCATGTATTTTGATTGGAGCAAAGTTGGTTGAGTTTTTCCCATAAATATTGCTCTGTAAAGAATGCCGAGTTAGTAGTTTTTGGCCAGGGACTGCTCTCCGGGTTTTGATTATTGCTTGATTCAAGGCTGGAATAAACATGGCTTCTGAAGATTTTGTCTCTCTCTCCCAATTATTCACGAACAAGGGGATCTCAAAAATATGCAAACATCTAGTAGGGAAGACACAACAAATTTGGCGAGCCAGCGGCAGGAGACGGCAAAGGTCGGTTACACTCGGAAGGGTGGGCGGTCTTCCGGTGCTCGGAGATGGTGCGAGGAACACACACACACACACACACACACACACACACCCCCAAGCTGCCAGCAAACAAAGGATAAGGTGAGCAATTTAATTAATTTGCTTTAATTATCTTGCTCAGATAGATAAGTGGGGGCGTTGTTTTGTGTTGTCCCAGCCCTGATCTGGAGCACTGGAGACAAGTGACCTTTCGGCTAGACACAAAATTGGGAGAACTTAAAAGGAGAGGGACAGAATCTGCAGAATTGTTATGTAACTACTAACCACTCACACTGCAGACGCTACAACTTACTGTGAGTAATTGTGTGGAACTCAGAGCACGTTCTGTAATTGGTTTGGTGTATGACTGTTTGTTATGTGTGAGGCCTGTGCTGGGACCCTATGGCAGGGAATTAACCTGCAGTCTCTCTCTCTGAGGTTGGGCCTGGATAGTGACCTAAGAGAGATACCAGGATCTGTTTTATCTTTATGGTGTTGTTTGTCTTGTTGTTCATTATTTTTTAAAAAGGGTGCGCAGCACATTTGGCTTATGGAGCTGGCCAATTAGTGGGTCTAGCGAGAATATTGACTGGAAGTGAAGTTTGTTGGGTCCTAAGGGTGGACTGACTGGTAGTGAGGATTGCAGGGTCCCAAACAGACGTTGACGGGAAGTTTTTACTGTGGGGTGCGGCGCCCTGACTGTAGAGTAGATGTAGAGTAGATGTGGATGTGAACAGTGGTCTTGTTGCGTATTGCATTAGTTGGGAGTGTTAAGAGTGCACTAAATATAAAAATATAACCCCTAGTTAACATGCAATAAGTTTAAATTATTATTAATGATTATTATTATTTGGCAGTAAATTGCATGTATTAAATATTGATTATCTAAGCATTATTATTATCATCATATCTGTCTAAAAGGAAGAGGAGAAATCGTATAAGCGTGTTTGTAAGTGTTTATAATATAGACTGTAATATAGACGGCTTACTGAGCAGTGTAACTGGTAAAATAGACATATTGCAATTTAATACGGGGGGAAAAAATAATTTGGCTAAAGTAATAAAATTTAAATAAATAAATAAATAAATAACAATGGCAACACCTGTGGAGGAATTAAGAGAACAATTTCCTACCCTTGAGAATAATATAAAAAAATTGTCAAATAAGTGGGAAAAAAGGACTAAAAAAAACAGAGTAACAAAGTGGCCAGAAGAGGGGAAATTTGATCTTGCAATATGTGAAGAAATGATGGGTATAATAACACATTATGCATCGATGGCAAAAAGGGTTGGAAAAAAACAATAAAATGAGCTGGCAATTCTGGAACTGTTTAGAGAAAGGGGAATCCTAAAAATTTAAGATCAGGATAAATATTTTGCCAAGCAAAGTGAAGCTGCGTCTCAGTCCAAGCCATCTGAAAAGTTTACGGACAATGAATTGTTTGACCCAGCTCCATATGCCCCCCCCATTTTCAGGAACAGAGGGAGAGACAGCAGCTGAAAAAACCTGTAGCCAATAATATACAGTAACATCAGATTTGGAAAAACCCAATTGTATGGCTATAAGGGTAGGGAGTAAGGAAACAAAATTTCCGTTGGCAGAGTGTAAAGGAACACCTATAAGTTTATTGGGGAGGGATGCAGTTTTGGCTTTAGGTTTAAATTTGAATTGTGCAGAAGAAGAAATTGATTTAAGGGGGATGTATAGTACACAAATTTTTAAAAAAAAAGTGAATTAGCAAATGTTTATTGGTTGGGGGATATAGTAGACCAAATTAAAGGGCAAGTTTGGAGTACGTGGGGAAAATACTGTATGTAGAGGCCCAAATACCCCAGGCTACATGGCCAGAAACTAAATTGCATTGTACAATGATATTCAACCCCACTCAGGACCCAGAATTAGAGAGAAAAAAAATGGGCCCTTAATGTTGATTTGGAACAGGACAGGAAACAATGATTAAGATTATTATTAACTGTCAATTGATTGGGAAAATAAAGCAATTGAAAATTCCTATTGAAGAATCAGAACGTGAACTTAGAGAACAAATTAAGACAGAATTAGACAAATTACCAGAACAACTGTGGGCTCAACATGATACATATGTGGCAGAATGCTATCAGCAAATCCGGTAATATCCTTTAAAACAAGAAGCTATAGAGGGAATAAGGAGTTTAGCCATTTTAATAGCTGTGGAGTTGTAAAAGGACAAATTTGGAGAAGTGAACAGAATAGTTATTCCTTATGAAAAACCGAATAAAAGTCCCTAAGTGTTTCTTATGTTGTGGCTAATTAAATTGCTTTGAGTACAAAGTGAGGATCGGGGAAAATAATTAAGATGAGAAAGAAATACCTTGCCGAGTCCTTTAAAATAAAGTGATTACATGTATTGAGAGCTTCACATCAGAAAAAAAAAAAAAAACATAGAATAGACATCAAAATATAAGATTGGGAATAAAACAAAAATGCACCATTTGATGCAGGACAAGGCCCAGTATTTAAATGTCCCTGCAGAGAAAACCACCAGTAATATCCTCTATGAGTATGAAGTAATTACACCATTTGAATTAGTTACATATTTGTAAAACTCTAAAGAACTAGAAAATCAAAGCAGTTTTCTGTAAATAATTAGACTGTGTGAGATTGGTGTGCTAGAAGCATATCTCTGAAAATCTAAGCAGTTTTCTGTAAATAATTAGACTGTGTGAGATTGGTGTGCTAGAAGCATATCTCTGAAAATCTAAGCAGTTTTCTGTAAATAATTAGACTGTGTGAGATTGGTGTGCTAGAAGCATATCTCTGAAAATCTAAGCAGTTTTCTGTAAATAATTAGACTGTGTGAGATTGGTGTGCTAGAAGCATATCTCTGAAAATCTAAGCAGTTTTCTGTAAATAATTAGACTGTGTGAGATTGGTGTGCTAGAAGCATATCTCTGAAAATCTAAGCAGTTTTCTGTAAATAATTAGACTGTGTGAGATTGGTGTGCTAGAAGCATATCTCTGAAAATCTAAGCAGTTTTCTGTAAATAATTAGACTGTGTGAGATTGGTGTGCTAGAAGCAGATCTCTGAAAGGAAAATGAAGGAAAAGTAATACTGAGAAACAAGAAGAACAACACAAAGGGTTAAAAATTTGCCAAAGTACTGTTAAACACGATATACACGTCCAGTAAACAGTAAATTCAGTAAATTTAATTGATACAGAGGTTTCTCTATCAAGTATTGGAAACTTTTAGTTGCTATTTGAAGGTTAAATAATTAGGGTTGAATTATCAGAAAAGTAGCAGTAAACATAAAATATAGCGTGAAATTTAATGGTACATATTAGATTTATAAAAGAATAAAAAATCAAGTTGAACTATTGTGGGATTGGAGACTGGATGACTGGATGGGTTTTTAAACAAAGATGTGCAGAGTTAATAATACAGCGAATGGAGCCTTGGTTACCAAAAGCAGATAAGGGAACACAGATAGGTGAAAGGTCGACAATGCTGTCAGAGAACAGAAGTGGAGTAATGTGAATGGTCCAATATTATAACAAATGATGCATCGTGATTTAAAAATAAAATGACTGAAAGTGTTCCTGACCAAAGAAATTCATTGAATGATTAAAGAAAGATCTTTTCTCTGTTTCGAACAGGAACTAAGTGTCAACCAGTGATTCTACATGGCAAAGAGACAGAGTGGCTAATAACCTTTCCCCTGTTTATTTAACTTTTACTGGAAAAGATCCAAGCCCAAGCGAGAGGAAAAGCAGCAAAATTATGATGATTGAGTTTTTGTTCATAGTTGTATGCATCTAACTCATTCTCTTGGAACCACAGAGTCCGCACTCCAGAAGAGAGGAGATTAAAAAAAAACCTTGAGTGAAAATGACAAGCTGGCCAGCTAAGGATTCAACTGCGGGGTTGCTTAAAACTTAAAAGTTTACCTAATAAAATAAATTTGGGGAAACCCAATTCAGAGTATTAACACAAGACTAAATTCAAAAGGTGGACCACCATATAATTGAAAAAGTCGACTAATAACATGATCACGTATTATTTTTCTTCCCGTCCTAAATTTATTTTTGATTAGGCGGACAAAGTCTTTTCCTCATGACATAAGTGGTGAGAGAGACGGTGACTATGACTGTGACAGTGACGGCAACTTGAGTCTTGAGTGTTCAAATAACAGAAACAGACTGAACTGTCCGCATTTGGAATGATTGTTTACCTTTACATGCTGGGATCCAAATGAAAAAACTGTATCACAGTTGAATATTTACACGTTTTTGAATTAAAAAATAAAAGTTTGGATATTGTAACACAGTCTAAAACAACTCCACCCGGCTTGGCTGATGACATGGGCATTGTCACAGTGGCTGAGGCTAATAAGCCCTGACTGTGAATTTCCTCCATGCTCTTAGTGGAACCCTACATTGAGGTGGGTTGCTAAATCATAATTCATTGAAAAAAACACTTTGAAAAGATCTTATTGTCACTGTCCAATTTTTTGACCCAGAATACACTGAAACACAAAATTATGAGTACACTGCCCAAAAATATTGATGCAAAATTTACAGGAGTTCAGTAGTGAGGGTGAGCAATTTGCTAATTATTAATTTTAAATAATATTAATTTCTCAAGGTGGCACATGCACTGTGATTGACAAGTCTTTATATTCCAAATAAGTCCAATGAAATTAATGATTTTGTAAAGCACATTCAGACCGAGGAGACAAAATACACAAGACAAATTTCTTGAATTGGGACTTATTCAGCTGGGTAAAGAAAGAATCTAAGTGTCCGAACCGTAATTCCATCAACTCTTCTTAGCTGTTTCAAACTGTTACTGATGACTTGTTACTTTAACTGTTTCGTCCATTATTCCCACAAAGCTGCTGCAATAGCCCCAATTCAACTGGAATGATCTCATAAATAACCCATTATGAGGGGTGAGGAAACCTATGCCCTCCACAGTATAGAGCTCAATGCTGTACACCCGTCTGTGTGTTGTGACTCACTCCAGAGACGAGTAAGATCTCCTATCGAGGAGACAACCTAAGGCAGGGGTGAGTCGACCCCCAGGTCATTGTTGAAATCAAAGTCTTTTGGGAGATTATTATTATGGGCTATTGCATGGAGGCGCTATGGTATTCAAAATGTAAGTCATTGGGAAGGCCTGGATGAAACAGTTTTTAAAATGTTCTGACTCCAAAGTGTCTGCGTAGTCTTTGCAGCAAAAGTAAATATTATAAAATCTGGTACATCTAAGACTTAAAATGAAATTATGCAGGCGCAGATGACCTCGTTCTGAATGTGCCAAGTGCACAGTGGATCTGCATGTCCCTGTGTCTGTGGTGTCTGTGCCTGTGTTTGTATTTTATTTTCTCACTCCAGTGACGGGCGAGTGGCAGTCTAGCGTACCAGCCGGTCGAGGCCCGCTCCTTCCTGGAGCCTCTCTGAAGTTTTGAATGAATATGCTGAGACAGTGATTCCAGTCATGAAGGCTCGTTCACCAAAACAATCAGATGGAAAAATCGCAAATCAATGTTGAATGTGGACTTGGACTTTGGACTAACTTTGGACTGATTACCTGCAATAAGCGACATTACTGGATTCAAGTGGGACATTAGACTGGGACTTTATTTACCAGAGCAATGAAAGGCCTTGAGAAACCTGAACACGAAAACAATCGGGAGTTCCTGTGCTGGCGTACAAGACAGACTGTTTTTACTCGAAGTGTTACAGTCGGAAAAGGCCCACCAGCCATATTTTATGTTCGGACTCATAAGAAATTCACTTGTGTGTAGTATGGGGGTCATAGACCAGGGGTAGACAATGCTGTGCCATTTTTCGACCATGGTTAATGTGAGGCCATGATTGGGATGGCCTCAACGGGAGGAATGCTGAGGATTATATTTCAATATTTCTCATCATATTCATCAGTAGATCAATTGCCATGTTGAATAACCATAATCAATAATCATAATCAATAACCATATTATGTAAGCAGCAATAACACACACACACACACATAACATAACACACACACATACAAGTAGTTCACATATGCGTAGGGAGGGGATGAGCACTGCAAACACACACACACACACACACACACGCACGGGCACATGCACACGTACACATGCACATACACACACAGACGCATACACATAAAACACACACACAAGCAGTTCACACACACATGAGCAGTGCACACAGACACATAGATACACACATACACATGCAGCACATGTACACATGCACACACACAGACACATATAAGCAGTTCACACACAGTTACACACGCATGCAAGCAATTCAATTCACACACACATAAGCAGCGAGCTTCTGTAGCTTCGATTAGTAAGCAGGCTTCTGTTTAGTTGATTCGAAAACATAATCAGGTGATGTATTTGATTTCTTTAGCTTTGATCAATATTTGTTCAGTAAAATCAGAAGTTGTTACTGAAAACATTATCAATTGAATCATTTATGTATCTACTTGTACCAAGATTTGAAGAAGAACACGTGTATCAAAATAATCCATTTTCGCATCTGTTGAGATGCTGGTTTCGTTTTATAGATGACATATTTTTCATTTTCACCGGGACCAGTGAAGAGTTAGAAGGGTTCAGTACTTTTATAAACTCTAGAATGCCCTCCCTGAAATTTTCCTTAGAATCAAGTAGGGACTCTGTGTCATTTCTTGACGTGTGGGTACATAAATCTGACCAGATATACACCAAAGCGTTTAGGAAAAAAACAGATCGTAATAATTATCTAGAGTTTTCGAGCCATCATCCACCTGGCTTGAAGAGGGGGCTCCCCTATAGCCAATCGTTTCGCGTAAAACGCATTTGCAACACAAACGAGGCTTTTGAAGAACAAGCTTCTGAATTATTAAACCGTTTTCGGAGCAAAGGTGACGAAACAATATTACAGAATTGCCTACAAAGAGTAAGAGATGTTGATCGATCAAATTTGTTGGTCCCCAGTCCTCCGAAAGCAAGAGATTCCACATTAGTGTTGGCGACCACATTTTCCCCTATTTCTAAGGGTATAAAAGAATCGGTCCTAAAACACTGGCATATTTTATCAAGCGATCCCAACGTGGGACACGCCTTTAAACACCTGCCTATATTCGCACAGAAACGGCCTAGAAATCTGAGGGATTCTTTGGTGCGTGCTGATAGCTATGTGCCACCCAAACATTTTTTAACAGACCTTCCGACAGGCAATTTTCCTTGTCATAATTGTGTACATTGCAATGCAATGATTTGTGGAAACGAGTTTATACATACCCGAACGGTAGAAAATATTACATCAAGAGGAGAATTTCCTGCAGAACAACAAATGTAATATACCTTTTGAAATGTCCTTGTGGTCTCTGCTATGTGGGAAAAACCAAAAGAGAACTGAAAATCAGGATTTCTGAACATAAAAGTAATATTAGAACTAAAGAGGAAAGGTCCCCAGTAGCACGTCGTTTTAACCAGGCAGGTCACGATGTGTGTTCCCTAAGGTTTCAGGGGATAGAAACGGTACAGCCTTTAAAGAGAGGGGGGGACCGGGATAGAACCCTTCTTCAAAGGGAAGCCTACTGGATACACACACTGCAAACTGAATGGCCTAAAGGCCTTAATGAAGAATTGCTTTTGGGGTGCTTTTTGTGATAATATGTTTGCATGTATGTATACGTGTATATGTATGAATATATATGTATACAAAAATTTTTTTTTGTTTATTTATTATTTATTTATCTTTTTTATTATTATTATTATTTGTTTGTTTTATATTGTTTTTTTTTTGGGGGGGTTTCTGAATTGGTATTTGCTCCTTTATAATTGTAAATGACCTAAGTTGGTGGTTCAAGGGTCATACTCTGCACACGTTTACAAAAGAACGCCTCCTGCTTTGCTGTGTAACATGCTGAAGAAAGCCAGTAGGCTGAAACGTTCATGTATTGCTGCCCGTGCCGAAATAAAATTTCTTTACTTTGATCCGTGAGTGCTGGATTAATTTTTTTGCTATATGCCTCATAGAGCAGACTTGTAAAGCAGTATTTTGTTCATGCAACTCATTCATTGTTATTTTCTAGGACGACGCTGCCCCGTGTAGTGTGTAGTGTTGTTGCTGCAATCAAAAATGTAATTTCTCCGGTGGGTACATGGCGAATGTCAGATGTTGATGACATACGTGTAGAAGGTAGTAAGTTGGCCACGTATGTAGTTGAGGAAGGTAAGAAAATTGAGGCTAAAAACAAGAAATTGTGCAAGTTGATTGAACAGCACAGTGTTTTTGGCAGGAACTGGAATGTAGCTATTGGTGCACCAGTGTACAGATATTTTGGCTCGTCAAAAGAGGAGATTGACATGTCTTATAGTCTGCAAGAGCATTGGTTGAGGGATGGAATGTGTTTGTTGAACCTTGATGGTCCAGTTAGTGTTGTTATTCAACACCAAACTTATTTTGTGCTGGTTGATTGTGGCACACGCGATAGGTCTGGGTTGGCATCTGACATGGGCAAGGCTGTGGTTGTTCTCAACACAGGCCCTGGGGACCTGATGTTTCATATCAGGAGTCTCAAGAAGTCTTTAGATGCAAAGGGCTATGCCATTAGTAGCATTTCCATGAAGGCAGCTCAAGTTGAGGATAGTTTAGTCAAGGGAACATCTGCAAGTAATGCTTCTGTGTGTCACAATGCTGCAGATGAGGTTGGTGAAGTTGTTTCTCGCGGAGTGGAAGTTGGAAGTGGTAATCAAGTTACAGATGAGGCTGAGACTTGCAGCGTTGAAAATGGTGTAAGAGGATCATTTCATCAGCGGAATGATATGGTTGCATATCCAGGATTTCAGTGTATGGCAGTAGGTTTGGCTAGTGCAGCAAAACATACAGTTCAGAGTGTTTTTACATGGGAGGCAAAAGATCTGGACACGGTTGTACTTTTAGGCGATCAGTTGTACACGTCTTTGAGAGATGACAACAAGATTGGATCGTCTAAACTGTTGTGTGTTCCTGATTTGCCCAAGCAGTCAGTTATTGATGAACAGAACTTTGAGTTTGATATGGTGACTTTGTATCAGGTGATGTAAATGTTGTTGATGGACAGCATATCCAGTCTGGCGTACACACATCCCTCCTAAAGGGATTGGAAACAATTTTTGTGAAATATGAAACATTTTCTAACACTGTCTAGTAGCACGTGTAATTATTCTTCAGAATGGACGGTATGCTGTAGTCGATTCTCATGCGCGCAGTACTGCTGGAATGGTAGACCCTAATGATCAAAGCGTTGTTGTATATTTTACTTATCTTAAACAGGTTTATAGTTCCATATGCAATTTGTCTGCATCACTTAGTGGAAGGCAAAGGCCTTTTGAGATAGCTGGTGTTTGTGTTTTTTTACAGAGGTCTGACTGGAAACAGTAGTTTGTCCACAGGCCCAGAGTTAGCTCTTGAATCTAGAGAGAGTGAGCAGGGCTGTAGTTTACCTCAGCAGTCAGAGACCAACAGTCAGAAAGGTGTTAAGCATAAGATTTCAAGGGGTAGTTGTACATCAAAGAAGACAAAAAGGAGTGATGTTAGTGCAGTTAATTCAGATTTAGTATTTGTCCGTGAAGTCAAGCAGTTATTGCCGTTTAATCTTCTTCGCACTGAAGTTGCACAAGCTGTGTGCACACAGTTGAAAGTCAAGTCAGAGAAGGTTGATTTAGTATCTACTGAAGTTGGTGTATTCAGGGCTCCATGTAGGAATGAGAAAATAGTTGGTGATGGAAACTGCTTCTTTAGAGCAGTCAGTCAAGCTGTGTCTGGTACGCGGGAGCATCACAAAATAATTAGACGTGCTGTAGTTAAAGGAGCAATATGTAAGAAATGTATGTTGATTAATCATGAAATGTCCCTGATATATCACCAGACATTAAGGAATGATGTTAATTTCAAATACTTATATCACTTAAAACAGTAGTCCAGCCAGAATATTCTCATTACAAAAGCGAAGTTGCAGCCCACAACTAATGTTTATGTTTTCATTTTGTGTTTTGGCCTGTTGCACTGCCCTCCACCTATCTCCCAATCATGAAGCCAGTAGCATTCCGGCATCCAGGTTGCCAGTTACCACTGAGCTGCAGCTACCAGCCAGCGCCGGAGCACAAATGTCTGACGTTACTAAACCTAAAAGGCCTCGTTATGATTCCGAAATACGTCGTGACAAAGTCAGAAACAAAACAAGGATCTGTATAGGACATGCCTTTGAAAGATGGAGACGGCTGAAAGCAGAGAAGAATTTGAAGACTGACGCTGAAGTTGCTAATTTTCTCCTGGGCAGGTAAGATTCAGCTAAGTTTGGCTAACTTAATTCTATTTAATGTAGGCACGGACATTTCAAATATTCTCTACAGTCGAATAACGTTATGTATGTTCGTTCATGGTTCGTTAGTGCGTGTGCAGGTGGGTCATCGAATTGACTAGGTAACAAATTGTTTGAGAAATAAAAACCGTGGCTCTTCATTGCTAACATTAGCAATGCATTATTAGAGTCCGTTTCTCTGGCTTTATGCTGAGACGCTGTGGAAACCGTTCCAACATTAGCACAGCCATTATGGCAATATGAAATGTAATTGAGACAGTACATTGGTCAAATGAGTCCTCATTCATTCTTTACGCATATTACAGTATGGACTTTAGTGGGCTATCCACACAGAAGAGTGACGAGCAAGTTGACCAATATGACCATTGCTAAAATTAGCTAGTCATTGGTCTCGATCTTTTCTGAACTGAACTGAACTGAACTGAACACAACCCTGTCAGAGCAAATCATTGGTGATATTGAAACGTAGCCATGGTAGCTCCGTGTAATAGACGTTCTTGCTGGATCCGGCAACCTAGCTGGCAACCTCTCGTTTGGGGGAGAGGAGGAGGGGATACTGCGCTCTGCACTATTTTGAATGTGATTGCACTACCAGTTTTGGCCACAAACTTACATATTGCTCCTTTAAGCAGTTGAGCAGTAATGCTGTGGCATATAAGGGTAGGTTAAGGAGTGAGTATTCCGCAGTGGCAGAGTACCTTAGCAAGTCAAAAATGGGTTCTGGTGGCAGTTGGGTCACAGAATTGGAGATTTTCGCAGCAGCAGATTGTTTAGGAGTAAATGTATACACATAATGTCATGAAGGCTGGCTTGAATATAGTTGCAAGAATAGACTGTTGTCAGATCAGGGAGTTTATTAGGAGAATTGCAATGCTAACCATTATGAGACAGTTGTTTATGTTCAGCGGCCTCAAATGCAGAGTTGTTATGGTTACTGCAAAGAGTCTTGTACAAGAGAGTATAACCTTAGACAGAAGAGTAGAGGAAAAAGTAGTGTTGCTGTAGGGAGGTCTAGTGCAGTTGCAAGTAGTGTAGTAGAAGTAATTGATATTGATGATAATGTTGTAGAACAACAGCAGGACAGAAGCACATTTGAATTTAATCCTTTGTGCACTGAAGTTGCAAAAATGCTTTGCAGTAAGTTCAATGTGGACTTTGAGAAGCAGGATATACAAGGACAGATGGTGTCTGGGTCTTTAGGTGTTGTTTGTAAGACCAATAAAGTTGTAGAGGATGGTGATAGTTTCTTTAGAGCAGGGGTTCTCAACTGGTCTCACATTGGGACCCACATTTTCCCATGGTCATTATGTCGCGACCCACTTTTATAGAATCGAAACCAAGCAAATATATTCTTCAAAAACAGCCTTTGAAAACACGTCATCTTTTTAAACATACATACACATTTATTTATATGTGCAAAGTGCATTTCAGAGCACATTATTAAGAAAATGAGGAACATGAAAACTGCATTAGTGAATAAAATGCAATTAAATACCAAAACTGCACAAAATAAAGAAAGGCCACAAAACTAAATATATAACTTCTCTGAATATTTCTGCATTCAGAGCACAAAATGAGGAGGAACATGACAACTGCATGTATAAAAGTTAATAAAATTATCAAAACTGCACAACATAAATAATGCCACAAAACTAAATAGTTCCCGTCTATGAATCGCTCTGCATTATACGCTCAGCATATTACTGCCCACTACAGGTCAGATGTATTATGATACATATCGAACACTAAAAAAAAAAAAAAACCTTCATTATACACAAACTCGCGCTTCAAGTTCAAACTCCTATCGTCACTTGTGAGCTCAACTCTCCTTGCTTCTTCCTCTTCCACTCAACTCCCCCTCGACTCTCCAGAACCTCAACACAACACTTAAAGTGAACGTCAATCAAATGATGGTTACCATGGCTCCAGAGTCAGACGCGCATTAAACATTATTCACCTCCACCAAGGAGGTGCATGTTTTTGCTGGCATTGGTTGGTTTGTTTGTTTGTCTGTTAGAAGGATATCTCAAAAACAGCTGCATAGATTTTAACCAAACTTTGCAGGATGTTAGAGTTGCACGAGAGGAACAAGTAATTAAATGGCATATCTAGGCCGAAGTACAGCTGGGATATACGCCAAAGTTCAAGATTTCAAGTCTTTCCAATGGGCCGGATTTCCAATCACCGTGCTTTTGGGTTTTGCTGCCATCTGGCGGTGGAATGCAACAATACCCTACATCAGCCAGCAAAAATAACTCATGCACAGAGTTGCCTTGGCGTGGCGGAGGTGCTGCGCTCTCTGAGTGCTCTTGTTTATTTATTTTTTAACCAGCTGTCCGCGACCCACTCAGAACGGGTCCGCGACCCACTTTTGGGTCGCAACCCACCAGTTGAGAACCACTGCTTTAGAGCAGTAACGCAAGTCCTCAGTGCCTCTGAGAAGAAGCATCATAGGGTAAGATTTGTTGTTGTTAACACGTTGACTGCCAACTACGAGAACGAGATAACTCATAATGGCGGGTCAGGGTCGGCGCTAGACTTGAAAATTCGGGGGAAATTATCCATCCCTTTATTGAAAACAATTAGTCCTGGCTAATTCTAGATGGTTTCCCTTTATAAACACGTTTTCCAATTCAAGAATAATCAAGCGGCAATTGAAGACACGGCTTCTCTCCCCATGCGATCTAACAGCAAATAATGGGCTACATTCAGTGCAATTAAATTATAATTAGGTCTATGCACTGGCACTCAGCAACGTTAATTTTTTTTTTCCAGTGAGGGCGGCATTTCAGAACTCATTTGCAAATGAAGGTAATTTGTTTTTGCACCACGTGTTTTGCACCACCGTCCGCAACTTGCTGTAAAAAATAGACAGCTGTCAGACTGGAAAATGTAAACGATCTAAACCACGATACTTGTCACCAGAATTACCTTCATTCGCTGAAGAGTTCTGAAATGCCAGTTGCTGGAAAAAAAATTAACGTTGCTGAGTGCCAGTTGCGAGGAAAATTATAATTTAATTATTTTCTACTGAATGTAGCCCATTATTTGCTGTTAGATCGCATGGGGGAGAGAAGCCGTGTCTTCAATTGCCACTTGATTATTCTTGAATTGGAAAACGTGTTTATAAAGGGAAACCATCTAGAATTAGCCAGGACTAATTGTTTCAATAAAGGGATGGATAATTTCCGCCGAATTTTCAAGTCTAGCGCCGGCCCTGACCCGCCATTACGAGTTATCTCGTAGTTGGCAGTCAACGTGTTAAAGGGGAACTCAGGGCTAAATCACAATGCTTTTTTATACAAACATAATTAGTAAATAAATATTGTAAAATACAAAAATGTGGAATTTTTGTTTTCAAAGATGAGATAAATGAGGTTTTATTCCCCCTAATTAGTTGTTGTCTGCTTCAACAGTCACATGATAATGACGTAAACAACCGTCGCCCTTCGCCCAGAGGTAAGCGCTGTTATTGTGTTGGATAGTGTGATTGTCCCAGTCCATTATTTTATGACAAAAGATCGTTCAATATGGCCCATTGGCTAGTTGCACGAGATGGTGTTAAGTACTTTCTGAAACACGCAGGGTTGCTTCAACATTAACGGTTTGCTTCTGTCACTTATCAGTCTATATCAGATGCTGAGCAGATAACAGGTATATCATCCTGGATATGTGATTTTAGCTATCGCCAATGTTCCCAGGATTTGGCTTAAATTAACCACGAATGATGTTCGCAAGATTTGTCTCGATTACCCGTGACTGATGTTTGTTCGTGGCACTCTTAATGAGACATCAGCTGCTCCACCGAGAAACGAGAAGGTTTTTAACTAGCATCACATTTCCATCCGTTCTCACTGATGAGTGATGAACTGGCTTTAAGCGACAGACAACAAATGTGAAAATATCTGGTAATTAATGTGTAAATATTCCATAACGTCGAAATGCCGTTTCATAAATCTAACATTCCATCGACACATATTTTAATACTGTTGATACTTCGTTTACCTTCCCACTTGGAGTCAGTTGCACTCTCAGGACCATCACTTCTGTAGCTATGGTTAGCTGAGTACATCTAAGAAAACCATAACGATGTAGCAGAACTAGCTGTAGTTCCATCAGAAAATGTCGAAGTAAATTCACCATAAAACCGAAAAAATTAAGCCAAATCCTGGGAATATCGGCGATAGCTAAAATCACATATCCAGGATGATATACCTGTCATCTGCTCAGCATCTGATATAGACTGATAAGTGACAGAAGCAAACTGTTAATGTTGAAGCAACCCTGCGTATTTCAGAAAGTTCTTAATATCATCTCGTGCAACTAGCCAATGGGCCATATTGAACGATCTTTTGTCATAAAATAATGGACTGGGACAATCACACTATCCAACACAAATGGGCGAAGGGCGACAGTTCGTCATTCTCGGGTGACGTTACGTCATTATCACGCGACCATTGAAGCAGACGACAGCTAATTGTTGAAGCAAACGACAACTAATTAGCAGGAATAAAACCTCATTTATCTCATCTTTGAAAACAAAAATTTCCACATTTTTGTATTTTACAATATTTATTTACTAATTATGTTTGTATAAAACAGCATTTTGATTTAGCTCTGAGTTCCCCTTAAAGTACATGAAGGATCACATGAAAGTGGTAAGAAAAGGATATGCTTCGATGTCAGACTATATAGAGAAGTCTCAGATGGATAAAGTTGGACATTGTGCAACAAAACTAGAAATTCAGGCTACAGCTAATGCTTTTGGAGAAGACATATTCACGTACAGTAGCAAAGGATGGCAGAAATACACTTGTAATAGTCATAGGTGGCCTTACCTATGTTTCAACCGTTTCAGCTGAAACAGGCCCCGCCCTCCAAGGGGCCCCCAACTGCCAGGCCAGAGTTAATATCCTAAACCTTGACTGTATGAAAACATGCAGAGGCGCACCGCCGGAGAGGCAAACGGGGCAAGTATTTGAGGCCCCCCAAAAACGGCAAATGTTAGGGATCCCCGATAGCCACTCAAATTGGCACATTTTGCAATGAATTCAAAAAACCGCATTAAGCCGTCTATGAAGGTATTATGGCGCACCCCCGGCCGATACTCCCTATTGGAGTTGTGGAGAATACACGGCTTTCCATGGTCGGAGTTGCCGGTTTTCTCCGTCAGATATATTTGTTGCATGAAGACTGAGCTAGCTAAAAAGTGTAGTAATTATTCATTGTCGACAAATATGGTAGCTTAAGATTTATGGTAGCTGATACTATGAAAATTTAGGAAATACAGTCGTCACCTTAGCCAATGCTGCTCGCGCCTCAGACTTATCAATTGGTATGTGAAAAAAAAAAAAAATTATAATTAAAAAGTAATTTGCTTGCTCCATTCCGGAGGCATTTTATAATTAATATAACAATGAGCTTTGATGTAAACATTTTAAAACATTATCTAGCATTGTTATGCGTTTTTTACGCATTTAAGTATCATTGAAAATTATTTCTGATTTCGGGCCAGGTCACAGTCCAAATAGTTTCTGATCGATATGTGTTGATAATTCACAAAATTTAAGTTGCAAAATTAAAGAATTCGTCTACTTGGCTTTTATTGGTGTCTGATCAGTAGCCTATTTGATGGAAATTGGGCACCTTGAAAACGAGCGTATGCTTCCAGCCTTTCATCGAAACGCTTAATGTGCAGATTTCTAAATTTCTAAAATTAGAAGTTATGCCTATAATGTAACTTCCTGCTACTCTATACCCAAGGAGTTTCAGGACATAACGAGAGTTACGAATGTAACTGCGTTCTATGAATTCTGGATGACTGCCAGAAGGCGGTGCTTTCGCACTGGATGTTTCCATCTCGCATATGTGCAGGTCGAGTAGTTATACCAACAAAGTCACTTGTGACCATGTGATGACGTTGGGCGCATGCCCCAGTATAAAAACACCACGTCATCATGCAATCTGTTCCTACAGAATCTTCTCGCTCAGATTCCGAGTGACAGACCATTCTGGCGGTCATCCAGAATTCATAGAACCGCAGTTACATTCGTAACTCTCGTTCTATTTCATTCTTCCTGACCGCCAGAAGGCGGTGCTTTCGCACTGGATGACTTATGCCAGCAAGGTCACGAGGAATGATTACCATGCTAAGGCTCAGCAGCTGTTGACAGAACAGCTGTCGCCACTGAATGGGGGGCAGCCACATTGACGCGGTAAAAGCGAGCGAAGGTACATGGAGACTCCCAGCTCATGTCAAGACAGATGTCTTGCAGAGAGACACCCTTCAAAGCTGCCCAGGATGTGGATATACTCCGTGTAGAGTGACACCTGACATTAGTAGGGGCAGGCAGACCTTGGGACCCATAGGCATGCCGAATCACATCCACAATCCAATTAGAAAGTCTCTGTTTTGATAGAGGCTTGCCCTTATTGCAACCCCCATAGCACACAAACAGCTCGTCAGACTTTGGCAAACTGGCAGTGGCCTCCACATAAGCCTTGAGTGTCTAAACGGACACAACAGCTCTAATGGCCCCTCTGGCTCTTCAGAGCCTGATGAATTAAATGCTGCCAATTCTATGGCTTGGTTTACATGTGTAGGTAGCACCCTTTTTTTTTTTTTTTGGTAAGAAGGATGGGTTTGGTAGGAGAGTAACCCCCAAACCATCTGGGTACCAACGCATGCACGTTTGGCTCACCGATAGGGCGTGGATTTCACCCACTCGCTTTGTTGACGTGATAGCAAGCAGAAATGCTGTCTTAGCAGACAACCACCTCAATTCTGACTGCCCTAGTGGTTCAAATGGGGGCAGGCACAAGGACCTTAATACCAGTTTCAAGTCCCAAGATGGCACTACAGTGACTCTTGATGGTCCAAGTCTCTGTGCACCTTTTAAAAACTGACTAACCAGATAGTGCGACCCCACTGTCTGGTTGTCCACTCTAACGTGCCCAGCTGATATGGCAGCTGCATATACTTTCAAGGTGGATGCACATCTGCCTTTATCCATTAATGACTGCAGGAAGAGCAGAATAATGGCTACCGAGCAGCTCTCCGGGACCTCCCAATTTGTTCTGCACCACTGGGAAAAAATCTTCCACCGATTGACATAGAGCAACCTGGTAGAGGGAGCTCTTGAGCTTAATACTGTGTGGATCACCGACTGGTCACAAGATGCCAGGAGTGGGTCCTGGCTTCCAATGGCCAGACATACAGCTGCAGGCACATCCGGGTTCAGATGCCATATGCGCCCCTCCAGCTGAGAGAGAAGGTCTGCTCTCTTTGGGAGTCGCCATGGCTCCCCATTCAGGAGTTTGAGAAGTGCTGGAAACCATGGTCTTCCGGGCCAGTTGGGGGCTACTAGTAGTAGCCAGACCTCCTTGCTGGACTCCGTCTAGCGTCACTCGAATGAGTGGAATTGGAGGGAAGGCATACAGAAGGCAGGCTGGCCAAGTGTGAGCCAAAGCATCCTGACCTAGAGGACTGGTGTGCTCCATCAGAGAGTACCAGAGAGGACAATGTGTTGATGTTTCTAAGGCAAAAAGATCCGCTTCTGCTTTGCCATATTTGTTCCAAATCATTTTGACTACATCCGGGTGGAGTCTCCACTCCCCCGGAGTTGGCCCTTGGCCAGAAAGCACATCGGCCACACTGTTCTGCACCCCTGGGAGATGTATGGCTTTGAGGCTCAGAAAGTGGGGAAAAGCCCAAGTGAGGAGTTTCTGTGACACTCTCAGACCCAGCCTGGACCTGGTGCCTCCCTGATGATTGATGTGATACACTGCCAAAGTGCTGTCCATCCGGATAAGAACATGCCGTCCCTTCAAAACTGGAAGAAAATGTTGCAGTGCTCGATATACTGCCCTGAGCTTGAGCACATTTCTGTGTTCCAACCTCTGTCGTGCACTCCATCGACTCCTGATGGTTCTGTGTTGCCAGACTGCCCCCCAGCCCAACAAGGAGGCGTCTGTGCCCACAATCTCTCGGCGGGAAAGGATTATTCCCATTGGAACCCCCTTCGTCAAATAAGCCTTCCTCCTCCAAGGCTTCAGAGCCTTGTAACAAGGGCTGGACACCATGATGTTCCTGGCCCTGTCCCACTTGGGATCCAAGTGCAGTCTGTTGACCCATATTTGGAAAGGACGCAAAGTCAGAAGACCCAGAGGGACAACCATAGATGCTGCCGTCAGCATGCCCAGCAGCCTGAGAAAGAGGCTGTATTTCAGAGTTCTGCCCTTCTGAAAGCAACTTATGAGTTGTAAAATAACTCTCACTCTCCTTGGGGAAAGGGAAGCTTGCATTGACCTTGAGTCTAATGTCATGCCCAGGTAACCTAGCCTCTGACTGGGTGTCAGTTTGCTCTTTGTATAGTTGACTGTCAGGCCGAGCTGATTCACATGGCCAAGAAGTGTGGCAGTGTCTCTGACTGCCTGCTCTGCAGTTGGGGAAATGACTAGCCAATCGTCTAGGTATGGCAAAATTTTTAACCCTCTGGCTTGAATGGGTGAGAGGGCGGCTGCAACGCACCTTGTAAATACCCGTGGGGCAAGAGAAAGACCGAATGGCAGCACTTTGAATTGGTAAGCCTGTCCTTGAAAAGCAAACCTCAGGAACTGCCTGTGGTGTGGCACAATAGGCACGTGGAAATAGGCATCCTTGAGGTCTATTGACACAAACCAGACCCCAGGTTCCACTGACTGAAGGACATCCGCCACCCGTAACATGCGGAATGGCAGAACCTTTAAAAACTTGTTCAGGCCCCTTAGGTCTAGGATTGGGCGGAACCCGCCCTCCTTCTTTGGAATTAAAAGATTGACTGAGTAGAACCCACTGAGCCGTGTATGCCATTCTACAGGCTCGGACATGCCTTTTTTCTAAGAGAGCCACCAGCTCCTGGCTGAGAGCCAAGGCTTTTGCAGGATCTCCGACCACAGACATTCTGACCCCACAGAAAGTGGGTGGTCGGCGTAGTGTGTATCCCTTGGTCAGTGTGGCCACCACCCAAGGGTCTGTGGTCTTTTTCCCAGTAGCTGAGATGCTGCTGGGAAAACGTCCCAACGCCGACCATTCCAGCCTCAGGTCTGACCCCCTGGCCCCTCGAGCCCTTGGGGGACAACCAACAGGGGCTGGGTCTCTGCGCACCTGATAACAAGGCCGGGAAGGAGCGTGCCGGCGCTGATCATATTGTCCAGGGTGGCAAGAGGTTCTCAACTGTCCACCTGGGTGAGCAGGCAGATGAGGGTTGCTGGGACCAGGAGGTAAAGCAACCCTCTGTCTCGAGACTGGACCCCGCCCCGCCGAGGCCAGCAAACTGCTGCCTGGCTTGATTTGCTTTGACTACGATCTAGTGCTTGCTGAGCAGCTGGTCCAAATATCTGACCTGGAATCACTGGAAGGGAACGCAGGGTGCGACGACATACTTCAGACAGAGGGACTTGAGCCAGCCAAACCTGGCGGCGTGTCAGCGTGATTGTTGACATTAACCTTCCAAGCTCTCTAGACATGAATGCAAAGGCTTGAAGGGATGAGTCACTGAGGGTCTGGGCTGAGGGGTTAGCACCAGAGTCCTGCAGGGTCTGCGACAGAGCCAGAATAAGGTGAGACAGGGAATTTCCAATTCACCCCATGCATGCTGCTATGTTATAGCTCCTAGCTAGAAGATCATCAGTCAGACGGCACTGAGGTCGCGGACAGCGGACATCAGGTCTGAGAGCCTCCTCTGGTGCAACAGTCAAAGAGGCAATAGCCGGTTCAAGTGGGGCCATGCGATCTAACCCATAGCTTCCTGCCTCCTGCATGGCAGCCAAGCTTCTGCAATCATTAATGAGATGAGAGAGCAGTTTAGGATTTGACCAGCACCGCTGGAGTTCTGCGATATATGGCTTAGAGGGAGGAACTGAAAAGGCAGCGGGCTGTGGCACCTGCCTGAAGAAAGCGCTTGAGGGAGGTGCTGCAACAGGAGTTTCGTCAGCCCCAGGCGAGCCAAAGCCATCCGAATTGCTGGCTTTAATGTGGAACGGCCAGCCTCTGATCAATGTACTGACCCACTATTGGACCCTTGAGAAAAGGCCACGGAAGCCTGGGAGGCCATGTCCTTATCAACATATCTGCCTTCATCCCCCTCATCCATGAATAGCCTGCAGGAGGCTGCAGTTGATAGCACATCATCTTCCGGGCATGGTAAGTCCCTTGTGGTGGAGTCACCACTGGGAGTTGGCCCCATATTATCAGGCTGGAGATTGAGCAGGAGCTCCTTAATCTGGGCAAACTCAGATGAAAGGCTGTCAACCTTGAGAGCCAAGGTATCCACTTTCCTCACCTTATTTGGCGGACCATGTGAGGTTGCACTACGTCTGCGTGCCTTAGATGCCGTTTAGTCTGCGGTCACGCTAGTAGGCGGCAGCACTGTGACATCACCTACTTCTGCAAGTCTAGCCATTCTCACGGACAATGGCATTAAACTGCAGTTCATGCAAGGATTGTCAGACACACCTGCTCTGAGGTGTTCAATGCCCAAACAGGCAGGACACTGATCATGACCATCCTCTGCTTGGAGGGGGGCCAAACAGGAGCTACAGACATGCGAGCTCAACATGTCATTAATGAGTCAGTATAGCAACAAGGCAACAATAGAGGGGTAACGCACAATCAATATATACAGCCAAAATTGTGCTGCTACTTTTAAACACATTAAACTAAAGAACACAATATAAGCGTAAAAACAATGCAAATGGGCAATCAGCGAAACGCCGCGGTCCTATAATAATGTAACAAAAAATTTCCTTTTAGCAATCGCATTGCGAAGGAATGCACCTTCAATTCTCTGAACAAGACTATATTACCGCGGCAATGCCTGAAGCAAAGCCAATAATTCAACTAATTTAATTAAATTACCCCTCAATAATGTGTTCACTGCAGATGTTGTGTCTCTCCGTTTATCGAGAGCAGAAAGCTAACAACACCACGGCACATACAATAGCAGAAGGCAATTAAAGTTACCTTTTATGGCAAATATTTTGTTAGCAGTTAACCGGCGAAACTAAGACATACAAGAGTTTGAGACACCAGCCTCTGAGCACCAACCCTCAGGTCTAGGCTACAGGCGGTGAGCAATTGTTTTATTTACCTGCATCAGCTTCTTCAACATGCGAGAAGACAGAAGGAACAGATTGCATGATGACGTGGTGTTTTTATATCAGCGCATACCAACGTCATTACATGGTCACAAAGTGACTTTGTTGGTATAACTACTCGAGATATGTGAGATGGAAACATCCAGTGCGAAAGCACCGCCTTCTGGCGGTCAGGAAGAATGAAATAGAACCCAACCAAAGCCAACGAAAAGCTAGTTTTCTGGGACAAGTCGCAGTTCAGGCATCTCTGCGCAGAAACCGCAATCGGGAAGAAAATTACCAGTGCGGACCTGTTCAATTTTCTCATAGGCTATTTGTTATCAGAGCATAAAATTAATGTTACAGCGTTTTAATATAACATAAGCTAAATGTACTTTGTGCGAAAAAACATGCTCTTTCATTCACATTACGCAACTTTATTAAAACATTAATACGGTGAACACGCTGAAAAAGTATTGATGGTTCAGAATAGCCCACATCATGACAATCATAGCTCTGGCAAAGGCAGCCTTATTCTCTGACAAAGCGGAGGGATATCCCGTCACCTAGTGTGTAATGTTTAAAGCTGCAATGCGAATTTAAGTTTTAGTCATCTAGTGCTTCTAAGCCTAGTCCACTCAAGCGACATTAAATTATACTGGTGGGATATCGAAGTTTGAATTACATCCAAATTTTACCGTATCATTATCCCAGAGATTATGTTGTTGAGTTATCCAGTAACCCTGTCCCCAAAGAAGAAAACAAAGAATAGGTTTGCAGTGCAGTTTGCAATGCAGCTAGCTTGTTGGCAAACATATTCTCTCTCGCATTCACGTTCGATATGCTTCACAAAATGTTTTCCACTTTGCGTATGTTTTGAAACGCTTAAGAGCCAGGACCATCTTAAAATGATTTTATTATTAAGAAATCTTTTTAATGATATGTACGAATTCTACAAGAGGTGGAATTCAGAGGTCTGCTATTTATTCAGATTATTAACCCGGCAGCCTGGTTAGGTCTATCTGCTTCTCACTATCTCTTCTTTATCATTATAGGCCATATTTTGGTTTTGATTGGTCAGTTGTCTGAATAAATGGCTTGATCGCAAGTTAAGCAAAGTGGACGGGAATTGATTTAAGGTAAGCTAATTACGCCAAGGCGATGGAGGCTGTCGAACCTCACTGGTAATTAGCGGACTTCAAATCACAGTTTCCTTCCCGGAAGCATTTCAAATGACCGCATTAGGTATGTGTCATAGAAAAGGTAATAAGCAAGCACGTCTGTCTGCCTCATAGTAGCAGTTACTTTTATTGCGCTTAAAATAGTCGCGATGAATCGATCGGGACAGCCCTAGTAGAGTTTAATGAAGCGTGGCTAAATGAGTTTTGTGGGGAAGAAGATGACGAGGTTTTAGGAAAGGAGAGTACAGTAGAAAGAGTTCAATCAGCTGATGTTGGTGAGAATGAGCTTCTCCATGATAGACAGCAAGGGGTTGTTTCCAACTGGATGGAATACGTATCATGATAGTAGACAGTATTGGTTGATATTGTCGCGTCATTTTAATATCAGGATTTTGAAAACTGATGGTAGATTTGCCCGATATGTAGAATATATCTTTTTTTGCTCAGTACATGTCTGAGGTCAAACAGGTTGTCTCAAATGTATCAATAGCGTTAAGGAAAGGAAAAGGAGGTTGTACATCTCAAAAAGTTAGCGATGATATGTTTTACAGTGAAGAATTTGTTAGATGTTGATGAAGGATTCTGTTTTCTGAAACCTATTAGAGGTACTCCGGCTTTTTAGCAGGGAGCACAGCGTGATCTGCTGACTTGTGTTCTTCAGCTTGGTGTTCCCACATGGTTCTGTTCATTTTCTTCAGCTGATATGCAGTGGCAAAATATTCTTAATTGTATTTTGAAACAGGAAGGAAGAACAGAAACTCTTGAAGACTTGGAATGGGCAGACAGGTGGGATCTGTTGCGTCGTAATCCTGTTACTGCGGCAAGAATGTTCGATTTTCGATGGCATTGTTTTTTGAGGGAAGTCCTTATGTTTCCTTCACATCCAATTGGCAAAATTATGGACTACTTTTATCGGCCGGAATTTCAGCAACGTGGTTCCCCTCATGTCCATTGTCTGTTTTGGATTGAAAATGCCCCACGGATTGATAGAGAAAATGATGAAGAGGTAATTCAGTTAATTGATAAATACGCAACTTGTGAATTACCATCAGAAGATGACACATTATTGGACATTGTGTCATCAGTGCAACAACATTCAAAGCGACATTCATAAACTTGTAAAATGAAAAAGACAGTTTGTTGTTTCAATTCTCCCAGGCCAACATTGTCTCAAACATTTATATGCTGTAGTAAAAGTGAGGACGATTGTGACAACACGTGTGAGTGTCAGGTGGAGAAGAGTGAAAAGTTGGCATCATGCACTTGTAAAAAGCCAGGGCAGAGAGAGAGTAGCAGAATGAAAAAGGAGCATGTGAATGGCATTTTGACTGCAATCAAGACAGCTCTTTCAGATGAAAAAGTAGCTATGATAGTGTGGAACATTTGTTTGAAAGTTTAGGTATAAATCAGGCAACATTTGAGGCTGCATATGAACGTTGTGCTTGGAGTACACACGTTGTGTTGAAAAGGCAGGTTAATGAGGTTTGGATCAATCAGTGTAGCAGACCCCTGTTGAAATGCTGGAATGCAAATATAGATAATCAGAATGTTGTTGATGCATATGCATGCGTAGTGTACATAATTTTGTTTATATCCAAAGCTGAGAAGGAGATGGGATTGTTGTGAGGGAATGCACAAAGGGAAGCATCTAAAGAGGGAAATGTTAGTGCAAAAGATGCAATGAAAAAGTTAGGAAGTGTTTATGTACACAATAGAGATGTTTTTGCCCGGGAGGCAGTGTATAGATTGACAAATATGTATCTGAAAGAATGTTCTAGGAAAGCTGTATTTGTGCCAACAGGGGATAATGTAGTGAAGATGAGTTTGCCATTGAGTGTTTTGAGGCAAAAGGCATCATCGCATGAACTTACCACGGAAGACATGTGGATGACTAGTTTTGTTGATCGTTATAAGAATAGGCCGGAAGATGCTTTTTTTTTAATGACGAGTACGGCAACATTTGCTTCAGAATATCCTGTTTTGAGTAAAAATGAAAAGTCTGAGAACAGGATTAAGTTGAAAAATGATCTAGGTTTTGTTATGAAAAGAACATGAACTCAACCTGCAATTGTTCGGTATGTGCGGTTTTCTGTGACAAAGAATCCAGAATTATTTCATCAGACTAGTTTGCAATTGTTCCTGCCATATCGTGCAGATGTGCAGCTCAAACCTCAAGGGTTTGAATCTTTTGAACAGTTTTACATGAATGGTCAGGTGAGATTTAGTGATGGATTGGTTCATTTGGTGAAGTCAGCTGTCGAGAGCAATAGAAAGAAGTTTGAAATTGATGCAGATGAGTTGGATAATATCCAAAATGCTGTTGATACTAGTGGTGTCATAGAAGATGCTTGGTGCGAGTTGTGCCCAGAGCAGGCACAAGAACGTTTAGAGTGTGCAGAAGAACAGAACGGGAAAGAACAGACAGTGGAGGAACATTCTGAAAATATTCCGGATCTAGCAGCTACTAGTGAATAAATAGGACATTTAGAGAAGAATAGTAACATAATGTGCAGAAGTGACGGCTTGGCTTTGATAAGATCTCTGAACCAGACACAGATGTCCGTATTGTATCGGATTAGACAGTGGTGTTTAGATAAGGTAAATGGGAGAAATCCAGACCCATTACATTTTTTTGCTACAGGTGGTGCAGGAACAGGAAAAAGTCATTTAATAAACGCAGTTCAGTATGGGGCAGTGAGAATATTGTCTACAGTGTGTCGTCATCCTGATAATATTTGTGTTTTGTTAACGGCTCCGACAGTGAGTGCTGCATATAATTTACATGCAACAACCATCCATCATGCATGTAGCATTGGTAAAGATATTTGCTTACTTTACACACCTTTGGGTGAGGAAAAGCTGAATTCTTTACGTGCTGAATATAGTAATCTGCAAATTTTAATCATTGACGAAATATCAATGGTTGATGACAACCTGTTGGCATATATTCATGGTAGATTACGACAGATTAGGCAAACTGGTGACTTTTCCCCATTTGGGAATGTGAGTGTAGTTGCTGTTGGAGATTTTTTCCAGTTGCCTTCAGTAAGTGGGAAACCCCTGTACACAGATGATGTAGGCGTAAACTTGTGGTTTAGTCCATTTAGGGTTGTGGAATTGAAAGAAATAGTTAGGCAGAAAGATAATGTGTTTGCAGAGTTGTTGAATAGGATAAGAACTCGTTCAAAGGGGACCCCAATGATTGATAGTGACATTGAAATATTGAAACATTGTGAAACTGGTGAAGTCCGCTCAGCTTTACACATATTTGCCACAAATAGTGAAAAAAATGAGCACAATGATCAGCAGTTATTTAAAACTTGTCCTGAATACATCCAGATAGATGCGCAGGATTTTATCAATAATAAGAAAACAGTGAAAATGGAGTTGATGAAGGGGCATCATGCCAAAGCTTCAAACACTTGTTTGTCTGAGCAGCTGTTGTTAGGGAAGGATGCTCGTGTGATGTTGATTAAAAATGTGGATGTTACAGATGGGCTTGTTAATGGTGTGTGTGGTACTGTCACACACATAGGTAGTTCTGAGAATATTAAATTTCCTCTTAAGGTTTATGTTAAAGGGGACCTCGGATGCTATACTTCCAAGGTTATATTTTGATCTCCCCTAGAGTACTCCTGATCGTTCAAAGCCCAAACAGGGTCCTTATTTAGCTCATACTGCCATCCTCAAAAAACCCCATTTGTAGTCCATTGTAGTCTCTGCCTGAAACGCCTCATTGGGGTGGCTCTTCCGCTTATGGCCCCCCTCCCCGTGTGCCCACTTTCTTCTGACTGGCCAGCTCTGTGGAGGGCGGATCTAGGCGGGACGAGGCAGCTGAACGCAGTTTCCGGGTCTCAGAGTGAAACATGAGACGCGTCTGCCATCTGAGCAAAGGAATCAGCAGGGAAATTCTGCAATGAAACGCAGTACATGTGTATAGATCTAATGAAATTAACTTGTTCTAATAAACGCAACGGCGAAAGTGGAGGACGCAGTGGGAAAGTCTGGCAGCTCAAGCACGAATTTGCTATCGGCTACAGTTTGCTACGGCAACAGTTGGTGAGTACCGCGTTTTTTCTACTCCTAGCTAGGATGCAGGGGAAGCTAGAATCCACCCCGTATAGACACATTTGTAGAACGGGTCGACATGCCCAATTGTAGACCGGAGACCGTATAAATCCGGTGGGTCTGAGTTTAGAGGGAAACATGGACAGTGAGGGGCAGCTAAAAGTGGACCAACAGCTTATGGACTGCTTCGGTGTGTATTAGGACCTGCTGGTTCGTGTGCATAGCTGTGGTGTGTTGTTAGCGTGGAGAAACGAACAGCTTCCGCGCTGTTATATGATGGAGGGGCGAAAGCTCCAAGCTAAACGGCCTTTTCGGACATTGCCTGTGGTAATGGTTTACTTATTGCTTCGGAATGACCAGCTTTTCCTCGCGGAAAATGGGCGCATTATGGATAGCGTGCGAGAGCTAGATAGAGCTCCGGTTACGTCATGAACATAATACAGGTTTTACAGACCATAAGTTCCGTCTGCGTGAACCGTTGCTTATGTGGAGCTAGCGAATTGATCACTTTTACAGGAAAGAATTTAATATTCAATCGATGGGAATGCAGAGAAATCGTTTGTTGTACCGGACACATTATAGGCTGTGCGCTTCCCTATTGCTTTCACTGGTAGTATCAGAGAGCTTCCCCAGAGATTGGAGATGTATCAGGCTGACCCCGGTCATGGATAAGTAAAGCGATCGTTTCATAAGCCCCCAAAAACGCACCCCAAGCTCTGCAAAATCTACGTCTAGTCTAACTGCAGCCCAACTCGGCAGACACATACAGCACCTCTCCGGTTAGCTTCAACTGTAGTGGCTACAATCAGGCAACGTTATGATGAAACTGCCACATTGATGCTTACCGAAGTAACACAAGCATACCGATCATAATTGCTGCATATAAGTTAACCAGGAGCATTTTTAATTAGCAGAGCACGCGAACTAACATGCAGTAGCTGATAAGCGGTCATGACTTCGAATGTAATCTGTCGCGCGAAAGATTCGTTTCGCATCCGGTGGAAAGCTGCTTAACGCGTTCATAACGCAGGTATTCGCGTCTTTGCACTGACTTTGAATGTGGCTAATCTGTCGCCAGGAAAAATTTGTTTCGCGTCCGGTGTGAAAGCGGCTTGACGTGCCCAAAACGTGTATTCGCGTCTTTGCATTGACTTTGAATGTAGGCTAATCTTTCCTGCGAAAAATTCCTTTAGTGTCTGATGTGAAAGCAGCTTTATGGATAGTACGCGACAGCTAGAGAGAGCTCGGTTATGTTATGAACAGACTACAGGTTTTGCAGACCGTAAGTTCCGTTAGCGCGGACAAGTTGCTTATGTGGAGCTAGTGAATTGATCACTTCTACAGGAAAGAATTACCTATTTAATCTCCGCCTTTTCGGCTTTTTATTAGCCACAACAATTTCTAAAGGGGGATGAAATTATGTCAAGGTAGTGCAGAGAAATCATTTGTGAACTGGTAGAGCTTCTGCGTTTCGCATTGCTTTCACAGTAGCACCAGAGAGCTTGCTCAGACATTTGTGAAGCATCCGGCTGATCCTGGTCATGGATAAGTGAAGCGATCACTAACTGTAGTGGCTACAATCGGGCAACGTTATGATGAAACTGCCACATTGATGCTTACCGAAGTAACACAAGCATACCGATCAGAATTACTGCATATAAGTTAACCAGGAGCATTTTTAATTAGCAGAGCACGCAAACTAACATGCAGTAGCAGTCATAACCACAGAGACAAACCCTTGCAATACAGGTTTTACAGACAGTAAGTTCTGTTACTGTGAACAGTTGAACAGTTGTCCAAATTACAAACAAGTATTAAAAGTTAGCTTCAAATGAGGTTTATGTTCACACACCTTCTGTAGAATTTACCCTGATATCACTCTTGCATATTTAGGACGCAAACATTAGCAACAGTAACTTGGCTACGTTAGCCGCTGTGCTACAGCCACAATCAACTGGCTATCACGTCAGGTTGGCTTATGCAGTAAAAGCAACTTACAGCTTCTGTGTCTGTGAGTCAAGGACAGTCGCGACCGATACAGGCTTTATCTTCAGATATTTTAGAAAGCCTGCACTTGAGGCCAGTTGTTAGTGCTAGCTATCGCTAGCGGGCCTGCTAGCCACCCGTAACACGTTAGCTTCACTTACATTATTTGCTGTTATATGGTTACTTACAGCTTGTGGCTCCGAGCGCTTGATCGATGCAGCTGCTTCAGGTTTGAGAAGCAGCTGAAACGCTTATCCTATGTCGAATTATCCTTTTTTGATAAAGCTGTCTTTGGTGAAATGCTGAGCACAATCAGCTAATGTTCCCTTTGGCCGTGGCTGTTTGCTGCCAGCAAACAAAAAAAGCTACCCTCTGATTTCTGGTGGCATCGTCTTTTCGTAGAGAAATATTTGTTTTTCTTTGTGTCCAAAAGTAAACGGACAAGTAGCTTTGGGAGAGATACTAACAAAATTGCACCTCAAATGATCTGCGGTTCTTCTTTTGTATTTCCAAAAGTGTCGACGCTACTAAGGCATAGTATGATTTGCCGTTGTTAGTGCCTGCTAGAATAGTTTCCGGTGTGGGCAGGTCCAGCACAGTGGTTGGCTCTGGCTAGGTCTGTACTAATTGGACAGCACAACCTGACGTCAGGTTTTGCCCAGATCTCGTGAAGATCTCGGGAGGAGCTGTTCAGAGAGGAAATCACGCTCATGAAATCACGTTCTTGGATTACGGCAAAACCCCTGTATCTTTTGTTTAGAAACTTTTCAGAGGTTGAGCATGGACAACCAACATTATAACATTACTAATATGTATTAAAAGAAGGATCAGCATAATAGGTCCCCTTTAAGTTTGACGATGATCATGTTGGTGCACAGAGAAGGAAATGATTTGCAAGTGTTTCTGTAGATTTAGTGGGCTCTACATATATTGAACCTGAGGAGGAAAAAGCCGCAAGTAAAGGTGGATTGCAATGAGGTCGTTGCAAGTTACGTAGGTTGTCACATGATCCCTGAAGCAAAATGTACACAGAGGTTGAACGCAGCATAGAGAAAATGGGGAAATCTTGTGCTGCTGTTGCTTGCACCAATAATAATGCCATTCAGTAGTCTGGAAAATACGGCAAAATAAGTTTCCATCAATTTCCACAAAATAGTGAAGCCCTTTTGAAAGATTGGCTTGTTAAATTAAGAAGAATTGACCATGGAAAGCCTTACAAACCAACAAAACATTCAGTTCTTTGCTCAGAGCACTTAGAGAAAAGCTGCTTCACGTACCAGAAGTTCACAAGTAAGTCAACGGTTTTGTTGCAATGAAAACTGGTTTTAAAGTGAAGATTTAAAGAAATTAGTGGAAAATATATATTCAATACAAATATTAACCTTAAGCCTGAACGCCCCTGTAATGGGGACAATGAATTTGCATAATAAATACAGCATGTTTCCTAATAGCAACCTCCTCATGCGGCATATCCTCTTAAAGCGAAGAAACTCGGCGAAAAGTTTGTGATGACCGTTTTTACCTAAACCGAACACAATTCAAGTACCAAGCAAGTAAATAAGCATCTAGCAGAACATTAAATAAAATAAGATTAAATAATCAGAGCTCTACAGCAAGCATTTCTACTGAATTTGTGATATGCATACAAACGATACCTCAAATGAAAAAGGACAGTCCACAGATTCCAACGATATAAGTCTTGTCATTTTAAATTGACACCACACTCAAAGAACAGCAGGCATACACTTTAAATGCTACTGAGATGAGCAAAATTTTTTCTTACCTTTGATATTTTGTCATAAAAGCTGTTTGTGGGTAAATCTGCGCTTGCTATTGTTTTAGCCAGTCTATCTGAGAGTCCTCTCGCCATTATGCCATGCACTGGAAGACCTCAGCAGTATAATAACTTAATGGTTTGTTTTTTGTATTTTCGCTACAATTAACCGCTAAATATTCAACTGTTGTTTTCAAAGCCGGTTTATGACTGAGAATCCTTGCGCCAATATGCTCAAGTTCAAACACAGCACAGCTATACAAGTGCTAAATCGACCAGTGAATATATAGTCTGTTGAGCTAGTGTTGTGGATAAGGCGGAGCATTTGGACCTGAGGTTCAATATCCGGTTATACACGCGACATTTCAGAGCAAGGAAATACATTTTTTTGTATAAATAAATAATAATTAATCGATGCATTCCCATCCCATCAAAGCCATCTTCCTGAGTTACTTCGGGGATCACGTGACTTACACTACGGTTTCTGCATCCAGTGCAATGCCTCCATTTCCCCTTAAGCTTGCTTGGGCTCTAAAGTTACATAAAGTTCAAGGGCTTACTGTTGATGAGGCTGTGGTGTCCCTAAAGAGGATATTTTCACCAGGACAGGCAAACAGTACCAGCGTGGATAAAGGTTCCACTTTCGCCAACGCGCCGTTGGCCGTGTGTCAGCCGAAAGTCAGGTGGACGTGCTGAACCGAGAAGTAGAGTGAGTGAGAAGGCATGTTGGCCAGCCGTTTCACGCATATCTTAGTATAAATCCCCGTTGCAAAATAGTCCAAATAAATTCAGCGTTGAAATTTTTTTTTGTCGGACAACATGACGTCCATTATATTTGTAGTATAGTGTAAACGCCTGAAGTAATTTTTGCTACAGATTTTCTTTCGCGCAGTTGGCGATATATTTATTTCCAGGAAAGGTAATGTCGGCAAATTCATGTATTTTTGCTATAATAGTTTTGCCGTAATATTTGCCGATAAGAATTAAGAAATGAAACCTTTAGTTCTAAAGCGCCGTTATCGGAGAAAGCAAAACAACGACAACAACATGTTTTGCCACCACTTTAATATTATTTAAATTATGAACAAAACCCGCACTTCTGAAAATAGAAATAAAATACGCAAATATCTATGTAGTTGTAACTTACAATAACGGTGTCACTTTTTCCTCAGTTCACAAGTAATGTTTCGGCTTTTGGAAATCCGGAGGTTTTAGTCCTCTTTGTGTATAAGCCGAACAACTCTCAGTCAAGAAAGCGGTGACTTGTTCAGTCAGATCAAATGGTTGAACGTAAAGTGTGCTAACTTTTGTCGCCTTTAACTCATAATTTGAGAGCTAATCTCATGAATACACTTTGGTTGAACCGACAAATTAAAGCGATAAAGCCCTTCTCAGTTGCAAGTGTCATGGGGTAGCGCGGATTAAAAACTGTTCTCACAGCGGGACTGATTGTGTTTTCACATTTGTGAGAAATGATCAGTTATCCGCCTTAGGTATACGTAAAGGAAGCAGCGGGGTGAATTGGGGGAAAGAGAGCGGCTATCTGCCCCGCAACGGGGCCGACAAGAGAGGCAGTTGTGCTATTCGCACCGCGGTGGGACGGATAAGAGAAGCACTTCTGCTATTTGCACCGCAGTTGGGCCGATAACAGATTTGATTTAATAATCTGCCCCGCTCTTTGATCTTTCGCGCTGAACCGCCGGGGGGAGAATAGCTTCTTCCATATGGAAAACATTTATATTCAGATTTAATGGTATAGTTATCAGTTTGCGAACTGTGTGCAAGCCAATGTCTTACATTATTAGGACCAATTTTTCACCATGGCAAATTATCGACATTTACAGTGACACGAGCAAGATTTAAAATTTTGGATGTCCAAAGAGAAATTATAAATGCATATAATGCATTATAAATGCGAAAGTTGTCATCCATAAGGAAAGCATTTCTACTTCATGACCACTCCTACTTCTAACTGCCTCTTATAGAATTAGATATTTTAAAACTCTAATAACAATTACATCGATTGACTTGAAAATAAGATATTGAAAACATCACTTGAATATTTTCCCCCGAACTACTTTTTTTGTTAAGTCGGTTAATACTTCTTCCATGGTATACTATTTTTCATAATATATTTTTCAAGCTTTGTTATTTTGGGGGGTTGGGGGATCATTTTTAAGCCGTTGTATAGTTGGGCACCTTGTGGATTGTGATTAGGCCTACTACTCATCTCTAGTAAACAAAAGAGTTCTGTTGTACAGGTGTGAATCGGTGCAATTAGGCTACATAAAGCTTAATGATTAACTTTGTGTATTTTCATTTAATCCAACAGTTACTAAACGGACGTCTTTAATGCAATGACAACCCCAACGGGTTTTACACCACAGAAATGTGGACAGGGCGGACAATGCTGTACAGGACTTGTGCTGTGATTATGACTTAATTAACGTGATTTTACACACCTTTTTGGAATAACTTGGGGGGGGGGCAGAAAACAAGCTTGTACGTTACTATTATCTTTGTCTGGAAGTTTTTAAGAGTAGACTAAGTCAAGACAAATCTCTATACCCAGGAATGGGGAGCGCTTGTACGCTGAAATCGTACATATATATAAGACAGGGTGTTGTAACCGTAAACATTCCTAGGAATTCGTACTTGAGATATCAACACTTCCTACACAACCTATTACCTTAACGACATTCAGTGTATCCTATAAGGACATCTTCTGCAGTTGGCCATCCGAAGCAGCTTCGGTCTTCCAACCCATTGACACTGGCATCTTGTTGGATTGTTAACATTTATCTTCTCGCTGTATATCCGATTTCAACATGTCTCGACGAGAGGGCACCGGTAAGAGCACAGTTTATAATCGTGTTTACCATTTTAACAGTAACTTTGCAGAATCGAAAATAAAAATAAATACACTCAGTCTCAAGAAGCCTAATACATGGACCAAAAAGCTAGCCTCAAAATCAGACATGCGTATCATATTGTTTGTCTTTAATTTCAGTGAAAAGGTATGCCTTCATTAAATTTAACTGCGATGGAAAGACGCTCCATATTAAGACGAAGGAATTGTCGTCAAGGGACCCTATTAAAGTCCATGGCCATGTCTTCGCTCCATGGGAAGGAAAGCCTCTCCATGCCACTGTCCTGGGTTTGTCCAACGACTTGACAGTTTTGATGGATTTGGAACGACAGTGCATGAGATCGCTGGCAGTTAAAGGTATTTAAAAGAAAATGTCACATTTATGGCTTTCATGTAATGACGTTGTTAGCCATCAAGAGTTAAACTTACTTGAACATAAATATACTCTTTTCTGCGTTCAACTGGTAATTTTTTTTGTCATTTATTTATAGGAAAACCCAAGTCAAAGATATTTACTACTGCATTGAGGCAAAGGACAGCGCGTATAGTTAATCATGCTAAATTGTTGAAAAGGAAACAAGACAAGGTATGTATTTTTATTTTTAGACTTAGGTCTATACATTTCATAAAACTGCTACTCGAGATAAATTCATTTTGGAACCTGTATGAAGATATCTAAAGCTCTCTCTTTACTTTGAATTGATTTTTTATTCTACTGTTTTTATTTAAAGAGGGTATTGAATTTATTCCAGGACCCCGTTGTGCACCACCAACCCTAACGGAGACATGCACTGTTCCTGACTATGACTTGTAAGCTCTATGACCTGGGGTACGTTTCCCGAACAACGACGGAAGTTAGCTTTGAACTAACATGGTACGATGCATCGTTAAACTAACGAACATCAGAAGAACGATGGTTTCCCAAAACCTTCGTACCTTGTTAAATACCACAGTAGTCTGAACCATGTTGGTTTGAACGACGTTAGTTTGAACCATGATGGTTTGAGCCATTGTCGCTCGAACAACAATGTTACCAGGAGCACGCAGGTCTGACCGCGGGAAGCTTAAAAACTTGGTATTTGTGCCTAAATACGGCAGTTGTGATCGATATTCTAATACTTATTCGTCTTCTTGGCATATTATTTTGTGATCGTATACAAACTAGCTACAATACAATTTACCATTTAAATGAAAAGACGCTTTAGGCAACGATTCTTGTGGAAGAAAAAAAAATCTAAAGAACGATTTGCCATTTCAATGCATTTAATGAAATGTGCTCCACTAGCGAGTGCAACATTTTTAAATTCATTTTTCATTAACATTCTTAACAGTTATATATACTAAGTTTCTCTGCAAAGGCCAATATGTGAAGCGTAGTGGATAAAGTAAATGACATGTTAATGCATAAACTCCGTGGGTTGGGGGTTCGACTCCTGCAAAGAGAAATAGTATTTTTTTTTCACACGCTGTCTTTTTATTCATGGCAACGTGTGCTCCGATGAACAAGTGATCATTACATTTAGACGATTTGTGTGTCACGTTGTCTCTTTTGATATATGTTTGTGGTAAATATTAACTTAAGGTCACCCACCTTCTTCATGGGCATAGAAATACACACACAGAGAAAAATGGAATAGAAAAAGTTAACATTTTTATTCCTTTTTCCTAACTTAAAAATTATTTCATTGACTCAAAGAACAAAAAATGGCATAAGACCACAGAAAAAAATATATTTGAGGGCCACGGATGGAGATGCAGTGCAGTGGATATGAGGGGGGGATGGAGGGATTGCCAGCTAGACATTACTAAGGAGAGCAGCTCTAAGGAATGCGCTACAGAGGACTGGTGGTGGGAGCTCCGGTCTGTCGGCTTCCTCTTACTCCTTAGGAGAGTTTTGTCCATGCTAAGCCCAGAAGTGCTGGCGGGAGTCCCAGGGGTATAGATATCTGTGGTATGCACGATTCCCCAACATGAGTGTCTTCCCCCTCTGCCCACTTCCTCTAAGCCCATTTACGCCTTTGTCCCTTGCAGTTTGATTCCCAGGGCCCCCAACATTGGGCACCCACACGCAGGACCCCTCAACATCGGCCATCCTCTCACTGGGCCACTCCATATTGGGCCCCCTCTGGCATGGCCTTCTGTGTGTCAGGGCTGCTCTTTCCCCTGAGTCTCCAGAATCCCCTCAGACTGGCAGTTTGTCTACCTCCTGCACAGCATGGCCTTCACAGCAAATGTCCAGCTCCCTGAAGATGAGGCGATCTCTGCAAAGGATGCTGAAGATGATCATGCATTCACAGACCACAAGGAATGACAAATGTTATGCAAAAAAGACCTCCATCTCCCCCCCTTTCTTTTTATCAACACTTTCCCTTCCACTGTCATATATATATATTGTGAGCAGTAGTTGGAACTACACAACTTAACGACAGTGGTTGCGAACGTTCGTTCGAACTATGGTTTTGGGGAACACCTGCATCGTTTAACGATGGTTCGCACTACGTAAGTTACCTTGATAGTTCGAACGATGCTTTTGGGAAACACTGGCGTCGCAACTACATAGTTCAAACTATGTAAGTTGCTAACTTACTTAGCAACTATGCTTTTGGGAAACGCATCCCTGAATTGCTAGCTGAGTTATCAACCCGGTCCACCACAGCAACGGAGCCAGTATCACAGGCAACGCAAACAGATACATCGCCATGCTGTAAATGAACCGCGACAAATTCTGAGTTGATCACGCTTGTGAGGCAGATGTCCGAATGCCTTCAGCATTTAGAGAAGGAGCTGGTGGGATTCAAAAGCGATCAAGAAAACTGCCTGAAGATCCTTGCCACTGTGATAGAGAGGCAAAACCAGTGTGTTGATACTCCTTTTCTGCAGCAAGATGTACCCCCACAGGCTACAAATTCGAGGCAAGAAGACTCACCAGCCCCCGAGTCCCGCATACGTACCTCAACTATCCCCTGTTGAAGCCCCGCTGACTGCACCGGAACCCATATCGGAGGAACGCCCATCGGAGGAACCGTTTACGGATGATCGGTTCTGGTTGCTGAAGCCGGACCAGCTCAGTAGCCAGGTAACCCGGGAGAATCTCCAAGCCACCGTGACAAGCCTTGTTAGTTTTGAACCTGTTGAGGACCGTCTTGATCTCACAAGGGACCAGATAGCTTACATCTTAAAACGCTTGCACAATGCCACCACACTCGCTAAAAATCTATTGGCTGCATCTTTCACACAGGGTGAACTCCATGGCAAAAACTGTAATGGCAAAAACTTCTCTGGAGCTAATGGAGCGAAAAAAAATGCCTGAATCAGCAGAAGTTAGCGGAGCTGATCGCCATTGTGCGAATGCATCATGACAGCAAAGACGTACAGAAGTGTTTACACAGCACTAAATAAGTTCTTAATTTATCTGTGGACAAAGAAACTCAAATTCTCCTGGTTAGAGGGCTTACTGTCTTTGTGATAATTGTGCATGGTGGACTTTTCACATAACTATAAATAACCAACCCATCACTGTATATTTTCACACATGTATATATAAAATGAATATCACAACTTCAGTCTTGTTCTGTTATTGTACAGTGTTAATCTGATACCTTAAAAAAGAGAAAACTTAAGTGAACTTAAGTGAATTTATTTAACAGAAGAACAAGGAATCTGGTCTCACAACCGGATGGTTTACCATCTACACTGAGTACCTTTGGAATAACAGTAAAAAGGTGGCTAATGTATTTATTAAGTTTGAAGGGCTGGAGGTTGCTCCAACAAGCTCTTATGCCCCGGACTAAGTCCTCTTTCCTTCTTGGTTTTACGTTCTTTCTTAAGTAGTACTTGAGATCTGCCCAGATCATGTCTATGGGGTTCAGGTCGGGTGACTCTGGAGGGGTTTCCAAAACGGTCACTTGATTATCTCTCAACCACGTCGATGTTGATTTGGACTTATGTTTTAGTCGTTGTCCTGGTACAACCTGTACCCATCTGGGTACACTGACGTTGCGAACGGCTGAAAAGCAATTTAAAATTACATTAAATATCAAAGATAGTTGCATATTTTTCAGAAAGAAAATAAAATCGTATGAATCCTAAAGTCGAGGAAAACTGCAAAAATACCAGCAAATGTTCTCGGAGTATCACCTGATAGCCGTGACTATCCATTCGGCGAGTGAAAATTGCTATATTGGTAGCCCCACGCCGTGAAATTCCTGCCTAAACATGAACCCGGAGAAGAAATCATGTTTTAGTCACAAACATTCTACAAATCCAAACAATAAATACACAAAGTATACTTGAACACATAACACTAAAGATCTATACAATATTCTTAAAACGCCTATCTGGTACGGATGTTTTGGCACCACCTTAATTTTTCTTTGTTGGCCTCGCAGGCAGAAACACCGCCTTACATTGTTCTGCATTTTAATGGTAGATTCATCTGTAAATATAACATCATCGGGGCACCCCGGTGGCACATCGGTCTAAGCGCACGCACCATAAAGGCTGTGTCCTTCCCATGGCGACCCGGGTTCGATTCTGGCTCGGGTCATTTGCCGCATGTCTTCCCCTGTTCTTCTCCTCAACCTTCCTGCCACTCTCCACTATATATCCGTCTAATTAAGGGAAAAAAAATCCCCAAAAAATAATCTTTTAAAAAAAAAATATATATAACATCATCGAAAGTTTCCTTTTCTGTCATCATTTTAATACAAAATTCTCTCAGTTTTACTTGATTCACCTCTCTTACACATTGTCCGTACTTTGCCGATGTGCTTATCCATCCTAATTTTCTTCGTGCTGTCCATATTGATGTAAGTGACACAGTTATACCAAATCTATTGAAAAGCGCATCTTGGAGTTCAGCTGCCGTCGTTTCATCATTTGTCTGCATCCTGTTATGAATAAACTCAAGATGTTCGTCTTTCAGCTTACGTTTTTCAGGCTGACTTCTTCATTTGGGCATTGGGAGGCAATTTCCTTCCTCAGTCTTTCTCCTCTGCAAATACAAGCGGATGGCTTTTCTGCTCACGTCGGTGTCTTCTTCAGTCAGAAGTACATTCCTAATTTCAGTTGGCTGCAGTCCTTGGCTAGCTAGGCGACTAATTTTCCTTTTCAGCAGGTCAAATAATCTAACAGTCTTAACTGGAGACATTGTATATACATGTACGTGTACTTCGAAGATCAGCAGTGAATGTGATGGGCCTGACCCTTCCAATCATTTATAATCCCAAAGCGCTGCCCCCAACAGCATCCCCCTGGGCCGATTACCCAGCCCATTTTAAATTTCTGGAATAATCTGCAGGAATAAATCAGAGTAAGGGGATTTAAGATTAGTATTAAATCTCTATAAATCCAGATGAGTTGTGTTTAATCTACTCACTACGTGTCAACAGTTTCTCACTGACCAACTTTTAAGTAAACCGCTACATGTACTCGAACATTACCATTAATCACTGAACATTGCGTGGTATGTTTCACTAAACTAACACTTAGGATGTTAGGTTTTCAAACAACAGAAATGGCTTGAAGAAGTTTGTTACATATTTGACTGAAAAACCCGAACATTTTTATTGGCAGACGCCAGACAGCCACTATGAAGATAACCTGACATGTTGTGAACAAGTTACGATTCTGCGCCAGTAGTTTGCATGGAAATCATCAAATTTTCAGTGTGACAGTTGTCTGTTACAAATACCATTTTACAAGAGGGGAGGGTGGGGGTGGAGAGGTATTATTGTCTTGTGGGCTAGTTTTCTATTTAGAATAGGCTACTGAGAGGACTAATCGTCACCCCCATTATCCATTAGGCTAGTGTTGGATTGAATAATAAAACACCTGTGGGAAGAAACAAAGCAACCAAAGTAATAACTTTAGTGGCAAGGTTGATCAAACAGTTGGGACGGAAAGTCGGGCCTATGATTCAAGTACGGATGTTTTGCATTAATTAAGAAACTAAACCCTTAAATAACTTTATCAACACGGAGATAATATCAAAAGCAGTTATATATTTTACATCCGTGGAATCTTTTCAACAACTTTCACAGTCGATGAAGTTGTTAATTTTTATCCCGAATAAAAACGCTTGTAAGACCGGGTCGTCTGTGTAACGCACTATGCATTGCTGCTGTTACAAACAGTCAGCAGGAATGTTTTCAACAATAAAACCACGCAAACCGCCTACATATCCCTATTTCATACAAAATGGTTTTTTAATACAGAGGTAAACAGTATTGCGTAGTTTTGCTTAGTCAATTTTTCGGTCGCGGTATTTCGAGCTTGCGTATCCGAAACAGTTGCGGTAGTTTATTCTTGCCAAAATTCAAAGCCTGCAATAACATCTGGTACACAACAGTCATACCCAAAAACCGCTCCCCAAGTTCTGCCTGCCGGGACTACATCGACACCTGTTGTAATCCTCCGCCATCCGCCAGGCCGATCAGAGAAAGGTGGACGAAAACGCGAAGCCAACTTCTCGTTAACTTTAGCGGTACCTTTATCCACGCTGGTACTGTATATCGCATTAAGTCGCGTTAGAAGTTTGTCGGGGTTGATTATTCAGGATTTTCATCAGAAGGCATTGTATTGTAAGGACAGCATTAAGGATGCGGGTTGAGAACATGTCTACCTTCTTGGTCGAGAACATTACAAGGCACAACTTCAACACACGTTTACTGTGTTTTTGATGAAGGTGCAAAATTTAAGCCAACATGTAGCAGATTTGGCATTGTGTACACAGCATTTGCAGCTTAACTGTATTGCTGTTACAGAAACATGGCTGCCTGCGGTTGACTCATTTTAAAACTGTTAATATTGAGGGTTATAGTTTTTATAGTCAGCCGTGTAGTTTATCTTACAGTAATAGCAGCCCAACATACAAGGTCAACAACATGGTGGAGTCGGCATTTATAGTGCAAACAATTTGGCATTTAACATTTTTCCCCACCAGATGTCAATATAGAGTGTTTAGTTTACAACTGCACAAGTTACAATATAGTAATAGCAGTTATTTATCGGCCACCATCTTATCCCATGTCTTTGTTTAAAGAAAATTTTGGGAAGTTACTTGATTGGCTAAATCTACTAAGTAACACAATAGCTGTCATGGGAGATTTCAATGATAATATATGAAGATTTTTGACAATTTGCAAATTTGTAACAGAGAAAGGGTTTGTTCAATTAGTCACACAACCCACAACTAAGAAAGGGACATTAATTGATCATGTGTATGTAAAAACAAAACATTATCACGCAGAATCATTGGTGTTGCTGACATACTTCAGTGACTATGAAGGGATTGCATGTTCGTTTGCATATAGGACTTGTAATAATGATGAGGGAGAGTTTGCACAGCCGTAACTGTACGTGATTGGGTCTGTTTGGCAAAGGATGCTGACTGCTTCTTCCACTGCAAGGGTTATTGTATGTTTTCAAGTTTAAGATAGTTGTGAAATGGTATTAGGTCATCGGCTGTAGAACAGATCATAGAATAGTTGAATGCATTTTATGAAATTGATCAAGTGGCATTTTTAGGAGGAGGGATATGATGACTTTTTTTTGTCTTGAGTAATTTGTGATGTGTAGAGTATATCTAGATTGCTGATTGTGGTACAGAATTAGATTATGGAATGCTCAGCCCAGTGTGGTGTTCAGTACAAAAATGTATCAGTAAACAGAGCCACCTTATGTGGAGGCAGTATTCAGTTGTGGTGAGTGAGCAATGTGCGCATATGGTCTGGTCAGTCCCATTATTTGCATGTTGCAGTGTGTGGCTTATTAATTTTATTTATTTATTAATATATTTTAATAACTATAGTCTATGCATGTCTCCCCCACAATGTCTTGTATATTTTGTACTGTGTTGAATGTGTAACAAAAAACAAAAAAGTTCTCTTGTCCTGCATTACAACAGCATTTATAACTTATTACAAATTGCACAAATCACACTAATCCAGATTTGGTGGACCAAATGTGGCAATACAATTACAATCATGCCATAATATGAAATGCTGCCAATCAAATGCTTTTGCTAATGCTGGTTTTTCTTCTGTTTTAATGAACATTTATATTGTTTTATATTATCTGCATGTTTCCTGTAGGAGTTCTTGTATGTTCTTTCAATATCTTAAATAAAAAAACAGGTTTTTTTTTTCCTGTGTTACAACAGCATGTAGAACTTAAATGCATATTGACAGAAATTCATCAGATATATCACTTTTTCAAAAACTGCATTAATTACCTATTTCTATTCATTTGGTGGACAAAGTAAAGTAACTTTATGGCATATTATGAAATGCTGCCACCCATGCTACAGGTTAATGCACGTTTTGCTTTACCTTCCATACAGTGTCAAAAAGCAAAAGGCAGTGGTTGTGGTACTCATGGTTTTACCATGATGGGGTTCGATTCCCTGCACTGCCCAGCTAATGCAAATTTTTTGACATTTACATGAAGGTTACATAGTATTGAACTAAAATAATTGTCTGCGTTATGGCTGTGCAGCCGTGTTATGTGTATAAAGAAAGGGTAACCAACAGGTCGATCGTGATCGACCGGTAGATCTCCATGCCCTTCACTGTCGATCCTGAGTCATTTTCAAAATAAAATATAGGCCTAATTTTAAAAAAGAAAAAAGTTATATTATGAGTTTTCTTTTTTAAATACTTTTTTGGTTGGACGTTTTACGACCGGGTTCTTCGTTCATTTGGATCACCAACAGGTCATATTATGAATTATTATAGCATCTTATAATTTCGTTCATTTTATTTTGATATGCACAACTGTGTGGATCGCGGCTTCATGAAAATGTGGGTGGGGATAGTGAACGTGACCCAGGTTAAAGGTTACGCTGCTAGTGTGCCTGCAAACTTTATGCAGTGGCAGTCTGATTGATCTGTTCCAAAAGTAAACAAAAAATGGCTGAGGGTCCGGCAAAAAAGAAAGCGAAGACATATTATTTCCATCAGGAATGGGAAAACAAATTTCTCTTCGCGCCATCAAATGGGAAGACGATATGCCTCATATGCAAATACTGGGCATCTACAAACAAACGAGCCAACCTCAAGTGGCATCATCTTACTCATGACAACTTCAAACACACTTATCCACTCAACAGTGAGTTAAGATGCAAAAAATTGGAAGAACTTAAAGGACTGAAAGCACAGCAATCGCTTTTCACCTTGCCAACAGCAAAAAGCAAGGCCGCGACAGAAACGGCTTTCCGAGTTAGTCATTTATTGGCTAAGCACAAGAAACCATTTACGGATGGTGAGTTGATTAAAGAGGCAATGAGTTTGACGGGGGATACCTTGTTTGCTGACTTTAAAAACAAAGAGGAAATTAAAGCAAGGATTCAAAGTGTCCACTTGGTGCACCGACTGTGGCCAGGAGAGTGGAGTCGTTGTCTGAAGATGCATCCCAGCAAGTATTAAAAGACTTGGCGACCTGTGAATACTTTTCACTTCAGTTTCATGAGTCAACGGATGTTACAGACACAGCCTAGTTAGCCGTTTTTTCGCCCCCATGGTTTTCAAGGATTTTACTGGGTGAGGACGTTTACAGTGCATTCACAGTGCATTCAAGGACTATGTGCATGAGTACAAGATTCCCATTCATAAAATTGTGTCAATGACAATAGATGGGGCACCAGCGATGATTGGTGTTTGTTCGGAATTAGTCCCATTGTGCAGAAAAGACCCAGACTCCACAGGCTGTGAACTATCACTGTGTGATACACCAACAGGCACTGGCAGCTAAAGCAATAAACAAGTCACATGTGATGATTGGTGTTATTAAAATTGTGAACTCAGTTTTCGCAAAAGCACTGCAGCACCAGCTATTTAGGTTGTTATTGGATGAACTGGACTCTGCATTTGGCGATTTGATCCTTCATGCAGATGTTAGGTGGCTCAGTTGGGGCAAAGTGCTCCAGCATTTTTTGGATTTGCAGCTAGAGATCATCATGTTTCTGACGTCTAGGAACGAGGAGTATGAGGAGCTGACTGATGATGCTTGGTTAGTGGACTTGGGGTTCCTAACAGATCTGACGGAAAAACTCAATGACCTTAACCGCGAATTGCAAGGGAAAGAGCAAGGCATTGGTCACATGATTAGCACAGTGGAAGCATTCAAAATGAAGCTAGATTTGTGGAGCTCACAGTTAAGAAATGCAACTTCCCAAATCTTGAAAAGGTGGCACAAAACTTCAGAGATAAAAGTGCTTTCCAGCCCAAACAATTCTGTGCCCATCTGAACAAATTAGTAACAGAATTCAACTGTAGATTTGTGGAGATACAAGGCATGAGTCAATTAGTTGGTTTTGTATCAAACCCTTTCCACAGCATTGACATAGAAGAGCTGTCAGTGAAAATGCAGGAGGTGTTCACATTACCTACAGGCGTTGACATGGAGATTATTGAACTTCAAAGTGATGAAGAACTGAGTATCACCAACCTTTGTTCGCGGCATATGTCAACCTGAAAGCTCGTTCCATGGCCAAAAAGGCTATTCAAGATGATGCTGACCTGGACTTCAACCTGGCTGACACCTTCATTGGGCGGTCTTTTTATCAGGAACCTTCCAGTCCTGAGATGTCGGGGAAATCTTCAGACTTGTCCTTGTCAGGTCATTCTAATGACATTCTGTCTCGGACACAACTTATTCAGGAGCAACAACAAGCTTGTGATCTAGCGCATCTTCTACCACAGGCTGCAAGTGAACAAGAGGCTATTCAAGTTCCTTTCTGTTTTTACTACAAAAATGGTGTGCTTATGAGAAAGTGGCGTCTACCTGATGTATCTGTAGATGAAGAGTGGATGATCACCCATCAAATTGTTCTTCCAAAGTCTTATCGTCAAGAAACCCTTAGTCTGGCCCATGACAATCCTATGTCAGGTCATTTGGGTATCAAGAAGACCCTTCAGCGTGTCAGGAATCATTCCTTCTGGCCTTCCATGAGGTCCGATGTACAGGAGTATTGCAAATCCTGTCATACTTGTCAAATGGTTGGGAAGCTGAACCAGAATATTCCAAAGGCTCGACTTAAGCCCATTCCCGCTTTTGAAGAACCTTTCAGTCGGATCATCATTGACTGTGTTGGACCATTACACTGTCCTCAAAAAGGTCAGTGATCTAAATTACGTAATTTTAACCCCTGGAAGGAGGAAACAAAAACAAATGTGTCACATCAGCCTGCTGAAAGAATACAGTGACAGAGACACTCAGCAAAAGCCAGTCAATGTGGTAAATACAATTGAACTGGAAAATTCTGTAGAAGATTGTGACTGCCCCTTGGATAATGAACCTGGTCCAGCCAAACTTGAAAATTCAGACATTCTTCAAAATGTTGACAGCAAGTTGTCCCACTTGGACCCGTTTCAACAACAACAGCTAAAGCAGCTCATATTTGAATATAATCACATATTCCCTGACGTTCCATCAAGGACTGATATGGTTTGCCATGATGTCATCCTACAAGATGATGCCAAGCCTGTAAAACAGCATCCTTACAGAATGAATCCAGAGAAGCAGAAATACCCTAAACAAGAAGTCAAATACCTGCTTGAAAATGACTTTGTTGAACCAAGTAACAGTGACTGGAGTTCTCCATGCATCCTAGTTCTGAAACCCAATGGAACATATAAAATGGTGACGGACTATAGGAAAACGAACGCTCTATCAAAAACGGACTCATATCCTATTCCCAGGATTGATGACTGCATTGAAAAAGTTGGACAGTCAAAGTATGTCACCAAATTTGATCTCCTCAAGGGCTTCTGGCAGATCCCTCTAACAGACAGAGCAAAGGAGATCTCTGCCTTCGTCACACCAGATGGATTATACCAAAACAAGGTCATGCCCTTTGGAATGAAAATTCTCCGGCCACCTTCCAACATCTGGTAAACAGAGTGATCACTGGACTACCAGGATGTGAGGCCTATATTGATGACATTATCATCACCAGCGACAGCTTCTAAGAGCACCTCACCTACATCAGAAACTTCTTTCAGAGAGTGAGTGATGCCAAGCTGACTATCAACCTCGTTAAAAGTGACTTTTGTAAAGCTACAGTTGTTTATTTAGGTCATATTGTAAGACAGCAATTGATGCAAAAGTAAAAGTTATCACTGAATTTCCTGAGCCTACAACAAAAAGACAACTAATGAGATTTCTTGGGATGGCTGGCTTCTACAGAAAATTCTGTAAAAATTTCTCGATCATTTTTGAACCTTTGACAAATTTACTGAAGAAAAATGCAAAATTTGTTTGGGATGAAAAATGTCAAAATTCATTTGACCAACTGAAAGCTATCCTCAAAAACGCACCAGTTCTCTTATCTCCCAATTTCAAAAAGGAGTTCAAGTTGGCTGTTGATGCCAGTGATATTGCTGCAGGCACAGTTTTACTGCAGGAAGACACTGATGGAGTAGATCATCCTGTTTGTTACTTTTCCAAAAAGTTTGATAAACATCAGAAAAACTATTCAACAATTGAAAAAGAATGTTTGGCACTTGTTTTGGCTTTACAACATTTTGAAGTCTATTTGACTTGTTCAGCTACTTCCATCAAGGTCTTCAGTGATCACAATCCCCTCACATTCTTGCATAAGATCAAAAACAAGAATCAAAGATTACTGAGATGGAGTTTACTTTTGCAAGAGTATGATTTGGATATTTCTCACATCAGGGGAAAAGATAATGTTATTCCAGATGCACTTTCACGCATATAAATTTTACTTCTCAATTTGATTGTGGAAAATGTAAATTTTTCTCTTCTATTTGATTGTGAAAATTGCACTGGTTGTTATGTATATGATTGTTATTATGATCAATGATACTTTAGTGTAAAGTTCAAGATTATACTGATTATAAAACTGTTAATTTTAACAAAAGAAAGCTTTTAGCAAACCTTTCTTTTCTTAAAGAGGGGAGGTGTTATGTATGAGTATTTTATGTAAAGCACTGTATATCATTTGTAAATGGAGATTTGTTACATACTGTTTTTGCTGCCTTGCTGGTCAGCTATTTATTTTGTTCATCAGCACCCTCTGGTGGTGTGTCTGTAGCAAAACATGATCTGATGTAATATCACTTCTTCGAAATAGACTAGTGCTTTCTAGAAGCTTCTGGCATTCTTCCTGCCTGGAGGGGGCAGGATAACCCAGGAATCCTGTAGATCTTTCCAGAATGTTGCTAGTGTATATAAATGCTGTGAATTTGGTCACCAGGAGCAGAGTTTTTGTTTTGGCAACAGAGTTACATAGTGGCATTAGAGTGTTATTAGAGGATTGAACAGTGGATTTGTAGAGTTTTTTTTTTTATTCAGTGAAGAATAAATTTGTTTAAGTATTCATTGCTGGTTTTCTTTGTTGTGATTTTCAAGTCATAACAAATTAAATGATTTTGAGCGGTTTATTAGTCATAAATACAATGGTCTGAGTAGAATTGCTGAGGATGTAAGGCAGGTTTTAAGTAATGAAGATGTAGAGGTGTTTTTAAAACTGTATACCTTTAAGCTGATGACACTGTTGTTCTTGCTGAGTCTCCATCTGAATTACAGAGTGCTTTGAATGCTGTTTTTGATTATTGTAAACTGTGTTACCTATGTGTTAATCCTAGTAAATCCAAAGTTGTTATCTTCTCGAGAGGCAAGATTAGATCTTTTCCCGACTTTGTTTTCGGGATGTAAAACTTGACGTTGTTTATGACTATACTTACTTTGGAATACAATTTAATTACAATGGTCTGTATAATAAAGCTATAAGTAAGCAGGTTGACCAGGCAAGAAAAGCAATGTTTAGTCTCAAGACAAAAGCCACCAAACTGGATCTGCCTATTGATATCCAGTGTCAACTGTTTGATCAAATGATTCCTCCAGTTCTGTTGTATGGCTGTGAAGTTTGGGGATTTTCAAATATTTCTCACACAGAAATTTTTTGTAAGAAATTTTTGAAAAATCTACTGAGGGTCAACTACCATTCAGCCAATTGTATTGCGTATGGTGAATTAGGCAAATTAGAACTTAAACATACTGTTCATGTGCGAATGTTGAATTTCTGGCTTCATATTGTATAGGCATGGGCAACGCTCTGCATAAACTCTAATGGAATGTGAAACAGCTGAAACAGTGTAAACAAGCCTCAGAAAACTTTAAAAAAAATGACGTAAATACCATTTTCAAACAAAAAGAACACCATGGTTTGATTAAAAGCAACCTTTTCAATAGGATACCCGTCTTTGTTTGATTTGAAATTTGAACAGAGCTATTGTTCGCCCGTTGGATGAATGCGTGACCTCAATTTGCGCCGTGTTTACAAATTTTCAAGTTGACGGCGTGGCAAAAATAATCAAAGGTAGATTTCAAATAGGCGTCTTATCTACGGCCCTGATTTGCTTACAGCCATGTAATTTGAGAAATTAGATGACATTGGCAGGGGATTCAGAAGTTGGTGAATTCGTCGCAGTTCGCCGTGATTTCTTCTCAACAATACCAAGAAATTGAGCGTATTTTTTACTGTACCCAATAGTTTGTTGACAGAATATTAAGACCCTAAAGTTTCAGTTTTGAATAAACCGGCGCCAGGCCTTTTCACAAGATTCTTACGCCAATTCAAGACTGCAAGGATGGAAATCTGAATAATCAATTAGGAAAAACCATAGTAATTATGTATATCGTTTAAACATTTTGTCAATCGGAAATGAAAGAAGACTGAAAATAACCTTTTTGTTTGGATGTAAAATTTAAAGGAGAATACATTGTATATTATTAAGCACTGAAAAACTGTTTTAATATTTGTTGATGACCCTTCATAGCAACGACTAAATCTGCTGTCTAGTGAGCATTTCAGGTTCGATGTACTGAGTAAACCGCTGAAACTTAAACTGGCCCGTCACCTATTAAACTGTTAATCGCCTGATTTGCTAATCAACCGGGAGGTTTTCCTCACCAAACTGATTCATCACTGTGTTTTTCTATGAATTATTCACAGTAGCTCATTGAAACTATCATGGGAGGAGAAAATATGGACATAGTAAAAACAGTGCAAAGTTTTTTTTTTTTTTTTTTTAAATCACCTCGGGTTATTGAAGGGGAACGTTTGATTCATTTTAGCAGTGGGAGGGCAAACAACTGCATCAGCGACTTCACTGCATTTTATATAGTAATGGGCTAGTAGCGTTAATGTTTGCCCTCCCACCGATAATTTTGACATTTTTGCAGGCCATTGATCCAAAAAAACTTCACAGGCAACCCATTCATACCATTTATTAATATCAATGCAAAACCTAATGTTTGTTGAACATAACTGGGTGAAATTCAATGCATTTTCCATTAAAAAAAAACTGTACTTCAAGATGACTTTAGCATCAATTATTTCTGTGCAACCCTAATGGATAATTTGCCTGGTTTATTTCTGAATAGACTGTATTTTCAAAAATGCCCTCAGGCTTCACCCCCCAATTTTCACAATGGGTTTTGTTGAAAAATGCCGAAGTCAGCCATTTTTGGGACCGTGTGGCTCTGAGACCCTTTCCTGTAAATTGGACTTTGGCAAACTCTTTCTGTGTCTACTGTACTTCCCAAAAAAAATCATTAGAAAATAATAAAACTTTGTTCTCAGCAACTCAAGAAATGTTGTCATTTTATTCATTCGTATTGCCCATGCCTATATTGTAACCACCCCTAACAGTCTTTCTAATACCATGTATCGCCTCATGAGGTCTTTGTTTGATTTGAACATTGTTAATTCAAAATAGATCTTTAATAAAGTCCTTATTAGATGACATTGGCTATTCAGTATTGTGTAACAACACTATTGCAATTTAGCTTAATGTTTTTTTTTTTTTTTTAAAGATTATTTTTTGGGAATTTTTTTCCTTTATTTGACAGTTGTGCAGTGTAGAGAGACAGGAAAGTTGGGGAGAAGAATTTATGCAGCAAATGACCTGAGCTGGAATCGAACCCAGGTTTGGGGAAGGACACAGCCTTTATGGTACGCGCGCTTAGACTGATGAGCCTCCGGGGCGCCCCCTTAAGCAAATGTTTTGATCGTAGATTGAAAGATATTGCCACCCAAAACTGGCACAGCGAAGTATTAAACCTTAGATTATGCGCTTTCTATAAAACTGTTAAAATGAACCTGAATTTGGAGAACTATATTGTAAAACTGAGTAACCCACATAGCACGACTTTAGCTCGATTCTGATGCTGAAACCATCACTTACCTATTACTGAATTTCGTTACCTTCCTACTGATTCATCCAATGTCACACAGTGTCCTCTATGTGAAGAAAATATTCTCTGTGATGAATTTCATTATGTTCTTGTTTGTACCTCACTTAGCCAAAAGAGGTTAACATTAATTCAGAAATTTTATTGGACATGCCCAAGCAAAGAAAAACTCAATTTACTTTTCAATGCAACAAGCTCTACCCAACTGTATCACCTTCCAAAGTTTATTAAGATTATTATAGAAATTTCCTTAATTTTATGTCAAAATAGGCAATCAGTTTTTGAAATATCTAAGTGTAACATAGGCTTAATCTGTCAATTGTGTACTTCTAAACAGTTCATTAGTTAGTTGGTTTTTTTTAAACTGTAAACAATTATTATTAACATGTCTCATTGTTTTACTTGTTTAATGTTAGTTTTACTGGCTCTCATACCCCATTTGGGGTCATAGAGGTTCATGAATAAATAAAAATAATAAAATTAAAAATAAAATAAATCAAAGTCTAAAACATGTCATTTCCTCTTGCCAGCAGGTGGTGCTATGATGATGACGGGATATTGTCATGTAGATGTGTTCAGGGCGGGACTCTTATCAAACGTGAAGTTTGGTGGAGATTGGAGCATTTTGGTTACAGCAATTTTGTTTCATGGAGACATGGGCGCCCTCGACGCCAAGCCACCGCCACACCGTTAATTTTTGGTCAGAAAGTTGTCTGGATGGGCGCCCTGGTGGCTCATTGGTCTAAGCGCGCGCACCATAAAGGCTGTGTCCTTCTCGCGGCGACCCAGGTTCGATTCTGGCTTGGGTCATTTGTCTTCCCCATTCTTCTCCCCAACTTTCCTATCTATCTCCACCATATAACTGTCAAATAAAGGAAAAAATCCCAAAAAATAATCTTTAAAAAAAAAAAAAAAGTAGTCTGGATGGCACACACCGATTTTGAAGTTGAAGTGATAAATCCTGTCGGAGGAGTTCGTTAAAATACCAAGCGTGCAAAATGTCCAAAATGGCCATTTAATTCAAAATGCCCAACTTCCTGTCGGATTTAGGCTATGGCTCCAAAAGACTTTTTTGTGAGCATGGTACATGTATGTATCGATTTTCATGCATATCGGTGAAACGTGCTGCGGGGGGCTGCTGTTTAAAAGGCGTGGCCAAGCCATTTGACTAGGCCCAAAGCTGAAAACCATATCACATGTATCATGTTTGACTGTTATCAAATGTGAAGTTTCAGGCAGATTCGACCACGTACACCGAAGTTAAAGCAACTTCCTGTGTAATGGCAAGACACTGATGTTCACAGTACCGCCAGGGCAACACTGTTTGAGGATACGTCACAATCTTCATAGTATAGCATTATCAAGGTCTTAAGGCTATTCTGACCACATTTGAGTTGGATTTGCTAACCTGCTACAAGTAGCGCGTCAAACTGTAAAACATGTCATTTCCTGTTGCCAGCAGGTGGCGCTATGACTATGACAAGATATTGTCATGTAGATGTGTTTAGGGTGGGACTCTAATGAAACGTGAAGTTTGGGGCAGATTGGACAATACACATTGAAGTTACAGCAACTTCCTTTTTCATGTTGAATACTGGAAATTCGACGCCACGCCACCACCACACCGTTCAACGATGACTCGATCTTTTGATAACTTTTTGTCAGAAACCAGTCTGGATGACACACACCGATTTTGAAGTTGATCTGATAAAACCTGTAGGAGGAGTTTGTTAAAATAGAAAGCGTGCAAAATGCCAAAAATGGCCACTTAATTCAAAATGGCCGACTTCCTGTCGGGTTTAGGCAATGGCTCCAAGAGACTTTTTTGTGCGTCTGGGCATGATATATGTGTGTGCAGATTTTCGTGCATTTTGGTGAAATGTGCGGGGGGGGCTGCTGTTTAAAGGGCGTGGCCAAGGCATTTGGCCACGCCCACCTCCGAAGACCATAATACACCTAAATTTTTGCCGCAACTGATGCATGTACCAAAGTTGGAGCATTTTCGAATATGATAAAGCCCCCAATTACTTCATTTCTCACAACTCCACTCTTCATGAAACTGTAAGCATTAGCTCCTCAAATGCGTTCTTTACATTCACTTGGAAATCCTTCCTGGTGAAACATTAATCTGCATTAATCGTATCTAGATTTCACAGCTCCATCTATACACTTCAACCCTTATCTCTTAGTTTGATCATTATGTGTTGTAGATCATTGTTCAGAACTGTTAGTGCTGCTGCTTGAATGAAAGTTAAAGCCCCAATTTCTCTATGCTTGGCACCTCTAATGCTTTGTAATCTCGCTGTAGTTGTGAACAAATGTATTTGTGTGTACTAGTGTGCTATTAGTCCAATACTTCTATCATTGCTGCTCAGGCAGGAGCTTTATCATATGTATTCTGCTGTAATGATTACTCACAGTGGTTTATTATAAGAGGTCTTATTGTGAAATCACATAAACAAAGTTTCTCTGAAAAGTGTCTGCTGAATGTATAAATACAGTGCTTCTCCCTTTGAGTAACTGGATTAGCTTTCCCATAGAACAGAGATCTGAGACTGAAGTAGAGAGTTCTCTTCTTGTGACAAAGCCTCAACTTGCATAACCCAAATGAATATAAAAGGCTGGATAATTCAAAGAAGCTGGTTTTGTTTTCAGTGATGTACCCAGGAGTATTCAATGGAAATGGAAAGTGCTTGATTCACCGGCGCTAATGAATAAGGAGATGTTTTTGTTTGTTTTGCCTTTTTGCTCGCTTCTTATTGCACTACCTTTGGGGGCAGTGGCATGAGTCAATTACTGAAAAACTCCTAATGCATTTGCAGGTGTTCAAAGACCAGTGAGATATTTTTCTGTTGGACCAACACTTTCTCAGCCCTTTTAACTTCTGAGAATCTTGGGATTTGGAATAAAATACACTTCTGGGACAATGAGGAAAGGTCAACAAGTTATCACGTCCAATTCATTTTTTTTTTTTTTTTGCTAAAAAAAAAAGAGCATTACTACCGAAGCACATCCTCCTGCGTAATACATTACCATTGGCAGACAAGAATGTTGAACATCAGTAACTCTTGCTCTCTCTCTCTCTCATTCAAAATGTGCTTTATTGGCATGACAGGAATTACAACACATATATTGCTGTGTGTGTGCATGCCTCTCTCTCTTTCTCTCTCTCTCTCTCTCTCTCTCTCAAGGCTCAGTAGGAGTTGGAATAGCAGAAGCATCTGTGTTATATTTCAGTGCTCTTTGTATGTTTTAGTTGTTCTGCAGTATCAATCATCACCAGTCATTATGTACAGCATCAGCAGTCCCAGACATTTTACGGCAGCCATGCACCTCTGTAAGCTTCCACACTGCTCATTTTATTCCTGCCTGGGCTTTTAAGGCTATTTTCCCTCAGTGGTTATCCATAATGAGGACTGTTTTTAGTAAAAACTATATATACTGTCTGTGTGTGTGTGTGTGTGTGTGTGTGTGTGTGTGTGTGTGTATATATATATATATATATATATATATATATATATATATATAAAATGACTGAATGTACTGTACTAGTTCCAAATAGAGGCCAAGTAATATACAACCCCAATTAAAAAAAGTTGGGATGCTGTGTAAAATGTAAATAAAAACAGAATGCCAATGATTTGCAATTCTCATAAACCCAATTCACAATAGAACATATACAACATATCAGATGTTGACAGTTAGAGATTTTGCTATTTCATGAAAAATATTATCTCATTTTGAATTTGATGGCAGCAACACATGTCAAAAATTTTTTGTATTGTTCTTGCATTGCCAGTCAGGGGTGTCAGTGATTTTGAAGCCCACTTTATCAGTGGCGGCCGGTGAACTGCCGATAGGGGACGCACAAACCATCCCTTAAAAACAATGATTGGTCATGACCTGTTTTCATTTTTTATAAAATTGACTTTACTTGACTCTGAAAACCCTAAGGACCATCAGGTGTCACCAATTCTCCTTGTTCAGTTAAAATAAGTACGAATAGCCTAATTCCTGACCTGTTTTCAGTCATTAATTTAAATTACCATTACATAAACTCCAAAAACACTCAACATTATCAGGTGTGGCCAGTGTTCATTAATAATGCATACCTGTCATGAGTAACTCTGAAACTCATGACATGTGACCTTGACCCATGACAAGCCTGGCACAATTACTGAAAATGAGACACATGAACTGAAAACATTTGTGTTCACAGAGCATAAATAACATGGTATGGAGAATGATATTGATCCTGAGAACAATGTCTACATCAACACTCAAAGCCACTGTGAATACTACACTGAGGAGCAGTTTAACAGAAACTTTAAAATTAAGGGTGTGATATCAATTCTACATTTCAATGGTAGAAGCCTAAATTCTAACCTGTCACAGATAATACATTGTTTAAAAGAGCTTAACAACCAATTCACAATAATTGCACTGAAACTTGGCTTAATGAAGAACAAACTGCTTTGGTTGACACAGAGGGATATGAGATGTACTTTATGAACAGAAAACAAAAAAATAGCGCGCTGTCGCGAGCAAGACCCCTCAGCCTTGCGCTTTATTGGCGGCCATATTGATTATCGGAGCAGGACAAAATCGATAGGGAGCTTCCTCTAACCACCCCTAACATACTTTCAAAAAATGAGAACATTTGGCCAAGGTGTTTTTCAGTTATCGTCCGGAAACGAAAATGAAGATGGCTGCCATGGCGGCCATATTGTTTATCGGAGCGGGAGACAAAACGATAGGGAGCTTCCTCTAACCACCCCCAACATACTGTCAAAAAATGAGAAAATTTGGCAAAGGTGTTTTTCAGTTATCGTCGGAAACGAAAATGAAGATGGCCGCCGTGGCGCCATATTGTTTACCCCTCGACGGGACAGAAAGCTGAGGGTAAAAAATGGGAGCTTCCTTCATAACATACCCCCAACATACCGTCAAAAAAATGTCAATCACATTTGGCAAACAATTGACGTTTTTCATGGAATGTATCACTGAAGAAATAGGAAGAAAAATCGGACAGACTGATATGTATGCTTTCACAAACCTTTCTACAAATCATCCAAAACTTGTCTAACTCTTGACGATGGCTGACTTTGGGGTAAAATTCAGTGTTAGTTATTTTAGTTAGAGGTATATTGATATAAAGATTGAACAAAATTAAACGTGTCAATCACATGTTTGGTGAAAGGTTCTGCTCTGGAGGTGATAATATCATGGAACATATTACTGAAAAATAGGATTAGGTAAAAACTTAAGAACATACTGATATGTATGCTTTCACAACCTTCACCAGCAAGTTTCTACAAATGTTCATCAACAAAACTTGTCTAGCCTCTGTGATATCTTTGATGGTTTCCCAGAGAACACATTTGGCCTCCTCTGGCGATCCATTCAGTGTTAATAATATTTTAGTTCAGTCAGGTATACTCATGTATATAACCCCGACAGATTGAACAAATTTATTAACATGTTGGTCCTAAAAACATTTGAGTTTAGTGAAAAAGGTTCTGCTCTGGAACACCCTCTCTACCATGCATGACCAGGAACATACTAAACAAAAACAAAATTAGGTAGGGAGCAGAACTTAAGAATCCCCCAGAACAGCAGAACCTTCACCAGCAAGTGAAGCTACATAATGTGAGCAACTAAACTATGTGTAGCCTGGCTCCTCGCTGGACCCGTTAGGCTCGTTTCCCAGAGAACACATCGCGTGGTGCCCTCGCATCTGTACCTGCGGGCAGGGTCTCGCCACCCTCTAGAGAATAGGCACATGCCACTCCCTCTAGCGCACGTCTGCAACCCCGACAGATGCAAAGAGGCAAGATGAAGTGTCATCTTGGTCCTGAAAACATTCTACCTAGTGAAATAAACTGTGTACAGTGGAACACTCACTGCCTCCTGGATGACCAGGAAGTCCATAGAGATATCCAGGATCAAAAAATTGGCTGCTGAAGGCTGCCGAGCCTATAGCGCACGTCTGCTACCACCAATGTAATTACCTGGATCAAGAATGGACATGCTACTATTAAATGCATCATGACCTCGCAATGTGTAGCCTGGCTCCTCGCTGGACCTGTTAGGCTCATTTCCCAGAGAACACACCGCTTGGTGCCCTCGCATCTGTACCTGTGGGCAGGGTCTTGCCACCCTCTAGAGAATAGGCACATGCCACTCCCTCTAGCGCACGTCTGCAACCCTGACAGATGCAAAGAGGCAAGATGAAGTGTCATCTTGGTCCTGAGAAACATTCTACCTAGTGAAATAAACTATGTGTACAGTGGAGCACCCACTGCCTCCTGGATGAACAGGAAGTCCATAGAGATATCCAGGATCAAAACAATGGCTGCTAAAAAGGCTGCCGAGCCTATAGCACACGTCTGCTACCACCAATGCAATCCCCTGGATCAAAAATGGACATATTACCAATACCCAGCCAACCACCTGCGATAGTTGCAAAATGATCTATACACACAGACATGTTTAGTTTTAACAAGGTCCAAAAACAAAGTTCATGTATATCTGAAGACCCCCAAATCTTCCTACAAGATGCAGGGAAGGTTTTGCTGCTGTCGAAGCCTTGAAGATTCAGAGGAGTGGGCAGCTCAGGAGAGAGAAAAGTCCCAAAGCTAGCAAGGATGAGGCGGTGCAAAGCAAACCGGACTCGTGTAGGTTTCCTATCAGCCGTAGTAAACTGAGGGTTGAGAGGCGCTCGCACTGCAGACAAAGTAACATGGAATAGAAGAAAAACAATGGTTAGATTGACCAATAACAATGAGATCATCAACTCCTTTTATTATGGTATTGTATGTCAATATTTTATAATACAGCATATGCACACACGTATAGCAATGTCAGATACAAAAGTTCAAACCAAAGAAGCACAAAGTTCAAGAATTTTAGGATTTAAATGACATCATATTTTTGAAAAAAGGTATTCGGGCTACAATCCATTGTGGAAGGGAAACTGCACAACATTTTTGTTGACAACATTAACAGCAGCTTTATTGTCCAAACATACCAGAGTATGCTTTGCTCCATTGTAGCCCCAAGTGTACGTGATCACAATTCAATCAATGTTCTATTTTGAATTTCTGAAAGGGCCGTAAAATCTACAACCAAGTTTCCAAAACCATAAAAAAATCCCCCAACAACCAAGAGGAGCAGCATTATAAGAAAATGAGATGTTTCTCGAAATCATTTAGATTTAATTTCAATTACTGCATACCGAGATTGATACACTGCATTTGTCCATGAAAATTTACTGCATTTCAAAATTGCCATTAACTGCATTTTCATCTTAAATTCACTACATTTAAAGTATATTTGCAATTTACTGCATCTCATTTCATAGTTTCACAGTGTTCGAATACATTTTGTGAAGTACTGCATTTCAACACACCAAGGTTCACTGTATTCAATACATTTGAGATTTTCATACAGATTTGTTCAATTTGATCACTGCATCACGATTTCTTGCCTTATGATTCGTCAGATTGTGATTTGTTGCACTGCAGTTCCTATAATTCATTGCAGTAGGATTCATCATGGTTTATTTAATTTAATTCCACTGGTAATCAAAGAATGAGACAAGGAACACACCAGCCTTGGGTGGCTGCAGGCGATGCAAAACAACAAAATTAAACTAGATAAATGTTAGCGGACGACCATAGATATCCAGTGCAACGACAGCATTCTCCCCATAGGCAAAGCTCACAGCTTAGCCAAGAGGATGGGCGACAGTAAATGTATAGGGTCCAGAAAATCAACAGGAGAACCCCTCCAAGCCGCATTTAAGTTCACAGCAAATTTGCCAAGCATAATAACACCCTTCTTTATACACCACAAAACGTGACATGACTGATCAAAACTTAAATTTAGAAATGTCAAATTTGACCAGTTGTGGCGCGACATGTTAGGTCGTTGAGTCACATCAGAGCTTGTCCTGCATGAGCAGAAATAAACATAAGCCATTTAATGTTATTCCCATATCAAAGTTAATGGAATATATATATAAATTCATTGCTTATTTCTGTATTGCCTTATTATTGGCCTGAGGGTCGCCGTATTGGCCCGAGGCCGCAGGCAGAGTTTGCTTATTGCGAAAATAAGCAATTTATAATATTTTTATTTATTGGTTAAGTATGTTGTGCTATCATGACAATATTATGACTATGACTTCTGAAGTACGCGACTTCAAGACTCATTAAAGAGCTAAATGCTAGGTCTGCGACTGTCGTCTGCTTCTTTGAAGACAGCGAATGCCACAGTTACCGCGACTCAAAGGCCAATACCAAGGCAATGCGAAAATAAGCAATTTACAATATTTTTATTAATCAGTTAAGTATGTTGTGCTATCATGACAATATTAAGATTGACTTCTGAAGTGCGCGACTTCAAGACTCATTAAAAAGCTAAATGCTAGGTCCGCGACTGTCATCTGCTTCTTTGAAGACAGCGAATGCCACAGTTACCGCGACCCAAAGGCTAATACCAACGCAATGCTAAAATAAGCAATTTATAATATTTTTATTAATTAGTTAAGTATGTTGTGCTATCATGACAATATTATGACTATGACGTCTGAAGTACGCGGCTAAAGCTAAATGCTAGGTCCGCGACTGTCGTCTGCTTTTTTGAAGACAGCGAATGCCTCAAGTTGCCAATGGTTGTGCACCAAAACTGATCATGAGATGAGGGGTCCGTGACGATTGAGGGTGAGCGCAAGTACCGTTTGATGCCATCTATGTGAGCAACACATGCATGCACACGGGCCCTACAGAAAACCCAGTTTTTGCCCATTTATGCATGGCTGCCCTTACCGTGGTTGGTCAGCAACAGTCCCTATTTTCCATTCTCAGACAGAAACAGGGAAATAAAGTGCCAAAAAATTACACAGAGGCAGGTGCCCACAGTCAGAAGTGAAGAGGTCCTACTCCTGTTGATGGGCAAAAAATGGGTTTTCTGTAGGGGCCGTGTGCATGCATGTTTTGCTCACGTAGACGGCGTCAAACGGTACTTGCACTCAATCATCTCGGACCCCTCATCTCATGATCAGTTTTGGTTGCCTTCTGGAATCTGTCACATACAGGCTGTGACCAGATGTGGCGCTCTTGAGTTGCCATCGTCACTCGTGGCTACCCTAAGCGGGGTCGGTCAGTGACAGTGCCTGTGTTCCATTCTCGGATAGACAGCCTACTGATTGTTGAATGGTGACAGTGCAAATGACGCACCGCTTCTCAGCGGCTGAGATCTGCCCGTAACATGCCAAAGGCCAAAGGCTCTTTTTCTCTCTCCTGTGTCACATTTCCTTGATGCAGTAGCATTTTTCGTTTTTTTTTGTTGGCTTTATGTAGGCTATTGACCACACCAAAAAGAACAAGTCAAGTGTCACTGTACACATCACGAACAGCTCAATGTTTGTTATTGCTGAAGTGCTTGGCGCGTGCACGTGGTGCGCATCAGGATAACAATACCACGCGCTTTTCTTTATTTCCTCTCGTGCCTCATTGGAAAAGCAATAAAAATCAATCGATTCTTCAATTTGCCGCAAATACAGTACATACCTCACCTGTGGGTTTTTAATGGCGCTGAGTGGGTGTCAGGTTTTCAATTAGCATCCATTTGGCCTTTTTCCAGCCTTTCCAACTTCTCAGTGCTACAGAATAAAAATTAATCCACCAATCTGGCCTATCTTAGTCTCATTCAATGCAGGACAGTTAGGGCTTGCAGAAAAGTGTACGTTTGTGTGAATCTCATTGGTATTACCTGAGATATGGGCCTTAAAAGTTGAAAAATGCCTCAAAAACCTGTTTTTGGGACGTTTTTTAAATATTTGGGTGTGTTTAATTACCAAAGTGGCACTTTTAGTACACCCCAAACTTATTTCACATGTGCCCTGGGGTGTTGGCTCCAAGATTCATTAGGTTGAACCGTTGGTTGAGTCTTCCTTCTGGTGTGCCATGGCTTGAATCAGAAATAAGTATGCGTTGTAACGTCGGACACTTTTATTTTAACCCACCATGTACTGTACAACCAATGCAGGCAGATTATAACTTTACCCTCACTTTGAACAGTGCCTAGGGCTAGTATGTTGGGGTCAAGATTTTGGGTCTACTGTCATTCACCTACATGCTACACATCAAAACAATTTTAAACTGGATAAAAGTGTCTGACATTACATCAACGTTTGGCCTCCTCCTGTGTATTCTTTACAGTTCTGCATTTTTGCACCCTGGCTTGTATTTATGATTATTTTTAAAAATCCTGACCAGTTGTATCGATACTTGCTTCCGTTAGGTCCCTGTGCATGCACTTTGCTTGATGTAAAGTCAGATACTTTTATTCGCTCTATCGAAGTGCGAAACTTTGAGACGCCCTAGATTAACTGGCGGAAGTGGTCTTGATCCCTTGCGTATGCGCAGTCGTCAGAGGCACCTTGTTTATGTTTTAGATGAGTTATATACCTCCTGTAGTCGATCACAGAGACATAGGTTATAAAACTGTCAGACATTACATCGTATCCATTTTAAATTTCTGCTTATATAACTGTACATATCTAATATGTGTCATTGCTGTTATGTTTTTCAGGTAAAGATACACATTATAAAACATCCTGAGCTATATAGGCATCATATCCTATCCCCTGGGGCTGTATTTTGGTTAAAATTATAAAAGTGGCTGACGTTACATAATCAGTTTTTCTATTAGAAATACCACTTAGCCTTGGAGTAGCCTCTCTATATTTTAACATAAGATGCCCCTACGGTACTATTATCAAATGTAGCAGCCATTTACTCAATACCACATACTTTTTTTTTTTTCAGAGAAATTTTAGGTGGTATAATTTGTGACTTTAAAAGAGACGTGCAACCTGTTTTGTACATGTGTACTGAGTTTGGAGACGTTCTAGACATGTTTGGTGATTAAATGAGTGGTATTCCTATCCACAGGGATATAATGAGTGTATGATGCAGATCTAGTGTGCTACACCAAAGTTAATATAGTGTTCGCAAAAAAACTTTAAATATCGACAATCCCCAAATTTTCATTTTGCCATATTTTCAAAACTTTTTAACTTAGGAACTTGCGTTTTGGTATGCAAACTCTTATCAATTGTCCCTGTTTGGAAACTAAATCTGGAGCTGATATGAGCATTTTAACTTAAGATTTGTAACATTATAGTAATAAAAGTGTCTGACGTTACATGAAAATGGATGGTTATTGTTGCAGGGCTACCAAAACTGACATGTTAGGAGCACAGGGTATGAATCAGGTTTTTCATGGAGCCAATATCTTGGTCTTCCACTGTAATAAAGTTTTTTTAATCAATATTGACTTTCATGATTTGTCTGTCCCTAGGGGTAATTGTGCGGTAATTGGAAATTTCACCCATATTTTTTTTTTTAATATACACTTTCACCACGATCCAATTAAGGCTGGGCTTTGTTGAGGAATTTGTACTGTTAGCGTTGACCTTTGATTGAAGGACCCAGAGACAATTAGCAATTCAATAATTTGACTGTGATTATTCAAAAGGTATTATCATGTGTACAGATACAGACAAATGAAAATAAGTGTCAAACCATCAAATGATACAGAGACCCATATACAGATGATGATCTTCAGCAAAAGGTTGAAGTGAAGAACACTCAGGTAAGGAGAAGCTTCTTCGAGAAAAGAATCTCTGGTCGTAGAGGAGCAGAGGGCTGGCAGAAGAGCCCAGAGTTCCTGATCACATCAATCTTTATAGTTCTAACATATTTTCTGGGTGGGATCCTAGCCAACCATTCACCATGCAGCACATCATTTCAACCAGCCTGGTGTATTTCCATCAAAACTGCCCGTTACACCCTTCCTCAAACTAAAAATGTTCAGTTAACCTTATCTTATCCATAGCATGATATAAAGTACTGCTGCGCTCTCCCCCCCCCTTTGGCACTCAAGGTCTGACCGTTATTTTAAATGTCAACTTGCTGTTTTGGCCGAGACTTCTCACCGCAGTTTCACCTTTTGTTCAGACTAGGTACTTCTCTGTCCTTGAGATAATCAGGAATAGAAACTTTCAGTTAGAGTCAGTGGAAAATGTCAAGGAGAGAAGAAAAACAACTTTTAGTTTAATCACTCAGGTACATACTGTACTTTGTTAATACTTGATTGTTTAATGCATAAGATTGATTATTTAATGCATAAGAGAATGTATTGGATTAATATTTTCCAACAGCTTACACAAAATGAATAAGCAATTTAAAAGTCGCAAACAAATTTCGGAATAAAATCGTGAGAGTTCTACTAGTGTTGCAGCGCGCTCCCATGGTCCCGGTCGTCAGATGAAGGGGGTCTTAAAATTTTTGCCTGTCTTCCTTCATCTTATTCCATCGACCGTGATTACGCAAACAAACTGAGGCCGCTTCCGACTGGTGCTTTCACGAAGTAATTATTTTCCGTAAATGTTTCTGAATGATTGGAATGGTATCAGAAATGCAGAAATGTGACTACTCACCATACAGAAACCTGCGTGCAGAGTGTGGTGCAGCACAACACATTGCAGAAGCACGTGAAAGCAAATCGCTACCAATGTTGCCAGGCAATTCAAATGCCACGTATTCAGCAATTATCTGGATGGTATCGTGGGTGTTATGAGGAAGAAAACATACTGAAGTACTAAATATACTGGCCAGGTGATTGTGCCACTTCAAAAGCTCTTCCAGTCAGATTAAAACCTTATGATTGTTCGTCTGTGTAATTTGCATTGCAGCCATTTTTTAAATAAAGTAATCAGCAACTAGGCTATCACTCGAATACGGAGTGTCATTCCGACGTAAAAAATAGCCAGAGTTCTTAGCTGCTCAGGTGAAGCCAAACTCAACTTTGGTTCACAGGAACCAGTGAAAAAGACAAGTCCATCGGTCGCTTCAATGCTGCCTAATTCTACAGTCGTGGAAGCGGACTCCAGTTTAACGCGGATATTTGAATATCAACACATCTCATTCGCAATCAGACAACATATAAACTCCCGTATGAATAGCTTGCTCTAACATTTTCCTCCATTCCAACTTACAAACATGATCAATATCTCATGCGCTTAGCGAAGCACTGGCGATACATTTTTAGAAACAGAGTTCGCTTTCTAAATATGAAACAATTGTGAATGAATACAAACGTGCAGGTTAAAATACGAGCGAGCAGACCTATGTACGTAAGGTACAAACAAGATACACATGCTGCTGTTTACCGAAAATGCGGGATTACTCGGCACATCGAGCTTGATGCTTATGGACAAGTGAGGTAGACCATGAAACTGCCTCTACAAGTCTAATGATACTTTGTGAAGGTTAGCGTTATCATAATATCCAACTTTTGCTAAAGCACCTTTAGCACTGACTGCAATGGTAAAAACGCACTTCATAACTGAATTTACTGCACACACTTAATACAGCACAAATGCATGAATTGCAAACACCCTTATGCAGCCTGTGGTCGTTTTGGTTTAAATAATACAAAGCAATAGATCGATCTACTTCATTAAAATTAGACAAACCAAAATCTATTAATCAGGCTCGGAGCTGAGTTAAATGACAGCCGGCTTTACAAACAAGTAAAACGTTTCTCACCTTACAGGTGAAGCATCAGATTAAGCAGCAAAGGGTTCATGCTGATTGTAGCCCGTGATCCACTTAGGCTTTTAAGGACCCCGATTGTCCCGATTCTCCCCTTCCGACCAGTTACAAGCGATTACGAGTGGAAATTTCTGTTACGCGCAAGACATAGGTGGATCATGACTTCCGATCCGTTCTGACCCTTCCGCGTGAATAAGACAGGTTCCGACTGGATCAGATCAGGCTGATCCCTCTTTCGACAAAATCAAACCAGTTTGATTTTGTCGGAAGGTATGAGTTGTCGGAAGGACGCGGGAGTATCGGTTCGTCAAGTGCAAACTAGGTGGCGAATATTTCCTCTGCAATTAGCCAATTAGAAACCGTTTACAAAAACAACCGCCATCTTTATTGTTGACGTTGGCAAAAATCAATCGGAAATGCTCGCGTTAGTGGATCATGGGATAAATTTTTTCCCCCAATCACTCTGACTTTCTACGATTGTTTGCGCGAGTTTCGGATGGTTCCCGGCGCTTCCAAAAGCTTTCGACTAGCCATGATTGCTTGCGTGCGGAAACCTTAAAAGCGTAAGTGGATCACAGGCATGTGCTTAAATAGACCAGCGTGTAATACGTTCTTTGCTGTTGCCGCTCTGTGATTGGAGTACTCTTGCTGACACAGAAAACCGCATAGATAATATAGAATGACCCGAGTTTCCTGCCTGAACTAGTTCCACTTATTTAGACGACCATGTTGATTGAATCCTGTTTTGTTTCCTCAATATGCGTGCCTGTCCATCGATATCGGCGTTTTTCTTCGTCAAGTGCTCATTGAGGTAACATTGGTTCCTCTCAGCTTTCTGCCCTGCCTGAGCAATGCCAGTTTTTTGTTTTCTGCTCACAAAGCGTATTATTATGGCTGGTTTCATATTTTTACCTTTTCGTGGAGAGGGTGACCCGCCTCAATATTGTTGGTGTTTACAGTTGTCCCTTGCCGTCGCAAAAAAAAAAAAAGTCAGATATATCTAGTCAACAAGTCTCTCTCATATATGAACAGTGTTGGACTGAAACTTGGTCAATTGGAAAGGGGAGGGTAAATTTGACTGGAAACGTTCTGATTTTGTTAAAAGCCATTCTGACAAGTGGAGGTTTCAAAAATTGGTGGGGAGGTACAGTTCTCCATGTAGTTCTTAAAAAGTGACTTTTAAAAATTGTTGTGAATTTCTTCCCTTGGAAAGGTTACTTGAGCAAAAACTAAACACTTTTTCATAAATGACATGAGCAACATTGCATAAATGACACCCCATATTTAAGGCCCTCTGCAGGTTGTGTTTAATCACTCAAACTTGCATGGTGCTGACAGGCTCACAAGATTCCTTGCATTTTCAAAGGTTGTTCCAGGCTTTGCCTCACATGCTCCAGACCTAATTTTGATGAAATTAAAATTCTTTGACTTGTAGAGTTTTATTTTAAAGCAGATGTGGCAAGTTATATTGCTTGAGTATACCTCAAACACCTGCCATAACTTTGTCTATCAGTATCTAAATTTACATTTGTAATGTTTTTTGTAAGCTTCATCAAACTTTGCTTTCCATTTTGAGTTTCAATTCAAGATGATAATTAAATTAAGAATATGTTTATCCAGTTATTGCTCTCTGCTGAACTAATTTTGTTCTGTTCGGATGCACTGTCAGGAAATAACGCATTGTGGTAACCACACAGTTAATCAACCATGACTGTGTTTTTAAAAGGATTGGTGGCTGCCTAGTGAGCCTCAGGCCTATACAACCTTATGGCAGTTACTGAAGAACTGGATCATGCTCTGCTCAGCTACTGGGACCAGTGTAGTGGAGAGCACTATGCTGACATGGATCACATCTTTTATGAGTGCATTCACTGTCAGATCTTTTGCTTTGTTACAGTTCAGTGTGTCAGAAAACCACAATAGAAATAAGTCTCCTAATTTTCAAGTGTATACGTCAAAGAAAAGCCTCATGGGAAAATAGTGGAGTTCAAAGTGTAGAGTTGTTTCTGCCTACTGTATATCTGCTAACCTGGGGTGGATAAAGAGAGGGAAGAGGGGCAACAGAACCATTCAGTAACTTGCCATGTCCAAAAATAAAAAAATAGGGACCCATTGTGTATCAAGCTTGGATTAATCACTATTTTATTTTAATGTCCACAGATTATCCTTGGCTATTGTTTCTTCGGCAAAATTGACTGTATATGACTCCTGTGCAGCCCTCCTGCATTAATAGAGTAGACAGATGATCCAAGATCTTTTTTACCTCCCTGGTTAGAAACCTTATCAAAAATGTGTATCTGTGAAAAATTAGTCAAATTTTTTCTAATCATGCTGACTATTTTCAAAAGCTTTGCGAATTTACTCCCTCCGTGCCTGTCTCTGTTTTACAATCTCTCCAGCTCTCACATACTGTTACTTTTTCTCTATCTTTTCCCCACCATCTTCACTCAAATGCCACTAAGTTTTCATAAAATCAAGTTTTGTCTCATTATAATGTCTTTGTCCTCCTCCCAGATCCTGTTAATTATTCAGCTGAGGCTCTCTGTAAACACTTCCTTTCATCCAATACTCTGAGTCAAGATAAGGCTTTGGCGTGTCGTGTGCAGAAACTGTGGTCTAAATCTCCAGGAGCTTTCAGTGCCACTTGCGCCCAGTTTGCTGTTTCATGTGTAATCCTATTTGAATTGTGCCAACTATTTAATATTTAATGTGTTAGACATGAACTTAAAACTGTTACATTTGTATGCAGGGCAGGCATCCCTATGGTAGCCTTGGAAACTGTGCTATAGCATCCATAATAATAATAATAATAATACATTGTTATTATTACGGGACCATAAAAACAAATACCTTCACCTGGATGGTGGCACAGATTCGCAAAAAATTGAACAGTCTCCTAGCATGCTTTCAAGTTTTTAAACTGTCCAATCAAAGTACTCTATTTCCTACACTTGGACTTGGACTTGCATGAGCATGTGTAAGTATTAAGGTTTGGGCCTCAGTTCGTCCATTTGGGTGTACTAGTTGTAGCAGTAGAAGTATTTTTTTCATTTATTACCACTGGAGTCCTCGACATTTGACATTATTCTGCCGCTCATCAAAGAATGTTTTAATGGACTTTCTCTTTGTATGTGGCTGTTAACATCTGAGAATGTGGGTTAAAAAAAATCACAGATTTTTTTTACTGAGTTTAGTGAAATGGCTTTCCAAACCATTCAATGTAACATACATTGAAGCAGAAGGCTGAAGGGGGGGAGTGTTGTGAGAAGGTTCATTGCAGTGCAAATGTTTTCATTCCTCAGGGTTCCATTTCATTGCTCCCTCGTGCAGTACCCTTAAATGCAAGCAGGATGTTCTGTAATACTGTGGTTTTTCATGAAAATTCAGTCAAAGTATTGATTCAGTTCTGATCACATTTTCACCAGCCACATATTGATGCTGGTGTATTGTTTTCAGTTGATCTGTGTGAGTGTGTGTGTGTGTGTGTGCACTTGTATAGGTGCATTTGAGGGACTTGTATTGGATTACACACCAGTAGACTGGGGACCCCCCAAAAAAAACTGGGTACCAAAAAGCTGGTCCCCATTTTTTGAGCTGTGCTATCATGTTCAGCATGTTCAAATTGGGGCCCTTCCTCAAAATGGTGGGATTTTCGAAAAGGTACCAGAACTGCACCTCGACCTTACAAAAAGTGTGTGTGTGTGTGTGTGTGTGATGGGTAATTCCCGGAAGTGTGTAAGTGGCAGCAGCCCATGTGGTCACTGTGGGTACTACATCTAATTTATTTCACACACACTTTTCGGTCACATGATGGCTTTTGACCAATCCGATACACACATCACAGCGGATGTGACGACTTCACTGAATTTCAGGTTCCAGGGATAAATATCCCATGATGACTTTCTGACAAGTGAATTTTCAAGGGAAGAGAAGAAGAGTGTATGAGCATTGACAGGTGAGACGTCTGCTATTAACCACAGCATTGAAAGATTGTTTGTACCAACATTTAGTTGTTTATTAATTGTTTTGATATATGATCGATCTGAAATATCCTTTACCCGTTTGTGCGAGGTTATATAGCTTGACAGAATAACAGCGAGCGAGCTGCGATAAAGGCATGTGTAGGCTAATCAGTGGCATGTTTGCAAGCCAAGTTGGTTTCCAAATTTAAATGGCAAATTTGCGCTAAGCTTTAGCTTATTCGTGGCTATTTTATGGGGAATGCAATTGGACTTTGCTTTTTAGCTTGAAAAAAATCCCTACATTTTGCAAAATTTTAGCTGGTCTGACATTATGTGGATTTTAAAAACGGTATCTCCAAGATTAAAATGAGTACTCTATTAACTTCAGCTGATAAAACTAATTAGCTACATGGCTATCTGGCGAGTTATTGTTCATTTGTGTTATCCACTTTTCATTTTGTTTATTCATTTTGTTTGTAACTTACGATTTTCAAACTTGATATGCAAATAAATGGCCTGAAATGAGACGGCAGCTGTTCCCCGTTCTGCATCCACGGATCAGTGCAGTGGCCCGGTGTCAAGGCTTTACCGAAGTACGTGTTATAAACATGCTGGTGAAAAATCACCAGCACACAACCGTATTTAAGCAATCAGTCATAATCCTAGCGAATATGAACGCCTGTACCCCTAAAACAGTGCTTCCCAAACCTCTCCTGGAGGCCCACCTGTCCTGCATGTTTTAGATCCCTTCCTGCTCGAGCACAGGTGATTCAAATGATCAGCTCATCATCGATCAGCTTTAGGGGGTGATTAACAAGCTGATCATTGAATCACCTGTGCTGGAGCAGGGAGAGATCTAAAACATGCAGGACAGGTGGGCCTCCAGGAGAGGTTTGAGAAGCACTACCAAGAAGATTATCGTTTTCTACCAATCTAATGGAGAGGTGGCGAAATTCTAGCCTGGAATCCATAATGATAAAGTGCTGGTCGCTCCCAACGGTCACTGACTTATCAGTCTGGCCTCAGTCGTATAGCCAGCGTTTAGCCCTTACGTCACTAATTAAGTGAATATATGAATATTCATGTTTTCTGCTCTTTGCGAGAACCACCAATCGAATATGAGTTAGCTGGCCAGCAACGGCATTCGTGAATGTTATTTGACATGAGCTTAAAAATTAGATTGTGGCTTGCTTGCGTTTACTCTTGGAGTGGTTGTAAGGTTTTGAACAGGATAATGTTTGGCCATATCTGCATTTTGTTTATTTCAGTGGGATTCCCCGGTATAATAAAGGCTAAATTAAATAATACTCAAATTACATAACATATTTGGCATTAGCTATAGCTTGAAGGGCATGATTGCATCAGCTAGATTAAAGTGATACTCCACCCAAAAACTATAATTTGTATATCAATTACTCACCATTAGATGTCTTGAACGGACGAAGTTGTTCTTCACCTGGCGCAACTTTATGGCCACTGGAGAGTTTTGAAAAATTATCCAAATTCCTTTTTTGCTGGAAGCAAATGGGGTCACGCAGTAGCAATGGGAAAACTCCACAAAACGTCCGTTGACAAACTTTCAAACCATCGTCCAACGCATCGTCCAGTATAATCCAAGTCAGCTTTGTCCACTCGTATCCTCAGAACTCTAGAAACGCGGTTATTTTTCGCTAAAAATAATAAAATACCACAGTAAGCTTCAAGTTAGCTCGTGCATTCAACGGAAGTCCCGCCTCCCGGCTCATTCATTGCCCAGAGACTCTGCTGCCACTCAGATGAATACTCGTATAAACACGAGCCGGGAGGCGGGACTTCTGTTGAATGCAGAACTGTGGTATTTTTATTTATTTTTAAGTCTGTCTAAAGGGGGGAGGGGGGCACCCTTGCGACTGTGAGCCAATCACAGATCTCTCGGATAGATTTTGTGCGAATATTTGAAAGTCAAACGCTGGCCTACCGACTGAGGCCAGACGTACAAGCAAGTGACCGTTGGGAGCGACCAAAGCTTGATACGGATGGATTCCAGGCTAGCGAAATTTTACCTAAAAACAAACAATTGTTTTTTTCCTCCCCAATGCGCGTTTCCAAATGTATGGATAATTGACCATTTAATCAGCGTTTCTCTTAGTCTCTATTAACACGGATTTGTTCTCCATGATGACGTTGGAGAGCGGTAAATTAGATTGAGAAAGAATATGTATTCATTTGCGCATTTCTGAAGAGCATTTACATTAATTTCTGCTGCTTTTACTTAGCTCACTGGTGATTACTTATTATTATTGCCTACCTGTGAGGAGAGGGGGAAGAAAAAAAGCAAATCTTGAATTTGAAAAAAAAAATCCTTATCATTGATTTTATTGCTTTTAACCACAGTGATCATCTCATTGAATCTAAATAGTTCAGTTTCGTGCCGAAAGATGAATGGCTGCATCTGGAAGAAGTTGAATAAAGCCATGCAAGGTCGCAGAAAAGCATATACGAATCAAGGAGGACAGAGCTGGAATAGAGCAACGAGTCATAAATTCATACAAAGGTAAGTTATTTCTGCATTTTACAACAGTGGAATTTAATTTCTAGGTCTTCAAAACGTGTGAATACTTCAATTATGAAATGTGAATTACACTAAATATTAATTTCTCTGGCTAAATTGAAGGGATACTTGTAGCTGTTTACTGCTTTATCACTTTACTGTGCCTGACCAGATAATACTGTTCTATAATACTGGCACTGATGGCATAATCATGAGTTTTTACATGTGGGACGAAGCTAGCAAGTGGTTACATGCATGTAATGCTGAAATAATCACGGCAAGAACAACATTAGGTATGATTTTTGGAATAAATGGCAAATGGATGCAATATATATAGTGCTTCTCTGGACTATCAAACATTTAAAGGGCTTTACAATATATGCCTGTCATTGAACTGTTCACCCATGCATTCATACAGCGATGCCTGTCATTGAACTGTTCACCCATACATTCATACAGCGATGCCTTTCATTGAACTGTTCACCCATGCATTCATACACCGATGCCTGTCATTGAACTGTTCACCCATGCATTCATACACCGATGCCTGTCATTGAACTGTTCACCCATGCATTCATACACTGATGCCTGTCATTGAACTGTTCACCCATACATTCATACAGCGATGCCTGTCATTGAACTGTTCACCCATGCATTCATACACCGATGCCTGTCATTGAACTGTTCACCCATGCATTCATACACCGATGCCTGTCATTGAACTGAGTAAATGATGTAAAATGAGTAAAATGGATATATTGCATTTTGGAAACAAACTCTTCATATATACATGGGCCAGGTGTGTGGTGAGGTCATGAAGCCTGTGGATTTCAGGAGTGATTGCTTTAGACCAGGGGTCACCAACCCTGTTCCTGGAGAGCTACCATCCTGTAGGCATCTGCTCTTCCTCCGATTCAGCACCCCTGATTCAACTAATTAGCTATTTAACAAGATCACTAAGCTGGGCAATTAAGCAGCTAATTAGTTGAATCAGGTGTGCCAAATTGGAGAGAGCAGAAACCTACAGGACGGTAGCTCTCCAGGAACAGGGTTGGTGACTCCTGCTTTAGGGGGTCCGTGGATGCATGTAGATCAGTGCACGACTAGCTGTTTAGTTTTCCTGGTATGCAGTTCATGTGAAGTTTGAATGAAGCAGCATGGTGGCTAAACCACTTATTCATTTTGGTGGCAGAAGTAAAATCTGTATTTTCTGTATCATGGTTTGGGCAAATGGGGGGCATTAAGCACCACAATTTCTCAGTTTTAAAAATATCAATAAACAGCTGGGGGATCACAGATCGAATATAATATCATGTAGCTTAAATTTTGAGTGGAAAGGAAAGTCTTGGTGGTAAGCCATACTCTTATTGATGTGGGCAGTTACTTAAAAGACTGTTTTGTTTATTACAATTTGGTCTGATTGTAGTTTATATATTGTAAGAGGTTTAGTCGAATGAAGTTACCATGATGAAGCCTTTTTTGTCTGACATTTTAATTTTGCCTTCCTTGTGCAGTATTGATGCTGCTGAAGAAGGTGGCTCCTGTGGTTGGCTTGTTAATGATGAACATCGAAAGCCAAACTGCAGAATGAAAACTCTGGGAGTGGAAGGAAAGCCTCACTTGTGTCTGTTTGCGGTGGAAGACATATCACCAGGGGAAGAAATTGCATATGATTATGGAAATTCAGAATGGCCCCGGAGGGTCAAGGTCCAGGTTTGTTGCATGAATTTGGTCTCGGAACCATATTTTTCATGATTTTTCATTCAGAGATAAATGTCCAGTGGCTCTGAGTACTTCAGTCTAATATTTTCTTTGAAAAAGTCACTTTGAACCATTAATAAAACGTCATAAAAACTGATACTGAAAACTATATAAAAATGCGTAAATATAAAAGCAGTTGCATCAATTTATGTTCTGTAATTAGATGGCAGGACAGCAAAGGACTGATTCAGGCGCAAAAAGCACAGAAATGGTACCAGGTACCACTTGCGCACCAGAAAAAGCGGGTCCGGGCCAGGAACAAACCTGGGTATTTTACCATCTGAATTATGTTGTGTGTGTGTTTTTTTTTTTTTTTTTTTTGTGTCGTCGCTGGATTTTTCTCTGTTTTGGTACAATTAGTAGGTTTTTATCTGTCCCAGCTGAGTTTTGTTTGTTTACCAGTATTTAAACTAATTTTTGTTTTGCATGATCAGCATCTATTCATAAACCCCATCCAAATTAATTAAATTATGGTTTTTTGTCTATTCTTTTCTACTAAGATGCTTGTAAAATAATATGCATGCATTGTCCTTTCATTTAGGAATTTTTATTTCACTGCATTTGTTATTAGAAAGGATATGTTTAATGCACAGTTCTGGTTTATGAAAGATTACTTTGTCAGCGAGTGTGATTTGACTTTTAAAGGCACTGCCCCTTAGTTCCTCATCCATGGATGAGCTGCTGAATGATTCAGGATGCGCAGCACCAAGTGCAGAGGAGCCGTCAGGCGCAATGCAGGTATCTCACCTTTAGTCAGTGTGCCACTATTTGGTTGATCACTTTCACAGAACTGGAAATTTTTATGTTCACAAGACTTCTGATATGAGATTTATGCAAATTTTATCACCAGTCGCACCTGACCACTGAAATTGATGCCATAAACTCAAGAAAATGTCTTCAAACTATGGCAGAAAATTAACTTCAACTTAAATCAGCAGACCTACATCTCACTCCAAGGGAGAAACGGCTAATTTCTTTGCTGGAGAAGGTTTGCTCTGATTTGCTCTGATGAAAAGATTGACAGCTATGTGTTTGAGTTTTTGGAGGGAGTAATGATAATTACTTAAATGTGCTTGGTATTCCTCAATGTGTGTGTGTATATTTAGATATAATTAGCATTACCTTTGAATTTCAATTTCTGTTTTCTCAAGCTGGTGATGCAACTACTTCCTGGTGTGGACACCTCCTATATGAGTGATGAATTGTTGACCATTACTGGACAAGCAAGCAGTTATCCAATGCCAAGAGATACTCTGGTATTTTACACAAAATCAAGTTACATGATGATATAAGATACAGTTAGAGGGCGAATACAGAAATATGTGGGGTCAGTGTATGCCATTAACTGATCCCCATATTTCTGTATTGGCCCTCTAACAAACTGTACAAATTTATCCCACCGAAGACATTTAAGATTTCTGTGGCATGTGCAGTAGCCTCATTTTGGAGTAATCCAATTTGTCTAATAATATGAATAGTAATTTAAACCCAGACTGACATGGAGCAGTTGAGATGAGAGGTGATCCTGTCCATGGTCATTACTGGGCCCTGATGCTGATAGAGAGGAGATAAAGCAAACGCCTCTCTGAGGAGCAGCATTATTGCTTTGCCTCTGCTGATGTCAATGGTTTGGGAGTCAAAAATGGAAAATGTGAATGTACAACCTGTGCGGTACTAAAGTAAAACATGTATGAGGTCAGTATAGGAAGAGGCTCTTATTGCTGTTGGCACAACCAACCTAAGGAGGTTAAAAAATGAAACTTTTAGATATGCAGAGTACCAAAATCCCAAAAAAGAATGTATTTTAGAGAGCACTCTTAAAGGGCTTCTCCACTCATTTATCATATTTGAAATGGCACAAGTATTTGCTAGATTATCGTAATCTCTACCAATCCTGAAATTTTTTTGATTTCCAATGTCGTTTGCCATTTTAAATGGATTTTTATTGCATTTATGACGAGGGCCACCATTCTTGATTCCGCTAAGGGAAATGACGGCAACACTGCTGTAAACAACTGGGCAGGGCAACTAATGTTCAGCTAAACTGTTAGGAGTGCAATAAATCTTTAATTTAAACCTTTAATTTCTTCCTTGTACTGTGGCTCCAAGAGTTGTGGGTTCTCTCTGAAATGTTAATCATCTTGTTTAGGTAAGCGATCAAGGAGCCCTTGGTGTGAATGAACTGAGCACTGCTGAGGAACAGTCTGACAACCTTAATATTGAGACCAGTAAAGGTTGGTCAACCAAGCATCAGTTGTCAGCAAAACAAACACAGGCGGGTATTGTGATTACTTATATGGCACTTTTTATTTGTTTTTAGTTACAAGACTTGAACCAGATAGATGACTTTCATGGATTCAAGCCCTGAGAAAACACCACAGACAGTGCGAAAGTCACTTAAATAATTCTCTGAAAGAGAGGTTGGCACTTGATTGGCAGAGCACTCTTATTCTGCATCAAAAGCTTCAGATCAATGACTCTGTAAGCGAAACTGTCTTTTTCAATGTAATAGCAATGTTGCTGTTATTTGATATGCTTTTGAAATCTCATGTTTAGTATGTGAATGACTACTTAGTTCTCTCACTTGAAATGGTATGTTTATCAGCATTAGGCTTCATACATGTGGTGAAATGTATTGATGAGTGTACTATGTTGTTGATATAGGAAAGGTTGATTCTCAGGTAATTTGCATGAAGTTGCATACAGAGCATCTTTAAAAAAAAGCTATGTTTCATCTCCAGCAACGCGGTGAAATAATGCATTCCATTGACAAGCAAAAGTATTTGAAAATTAAAGTAAAAAATTTATCCTTTGGCTTATACAATAATTTATGGTGTCAAACAGCCATGGCTTCATTGAGATCACGTAGAGTCACGTGATGTGAAGCTTCCGGGATCCCGACAGCTTGGCCAGAACAAGCATGGTTGATTTTAGTGCCTAGTTATTGAGATTCAACTGAAGCTAGAGGAGAGGTGGATTCATTAATTGCACGGAAGTTGTCTAGTGATCCAGAGAGGGCAGCTTTAGGGAACTTCGTGCCATTAATAGATTGCAGTTTATCTCTAAAACGGTCACCTTTTTACTTCGAATTTTGAATTATTTTACTTATTGATAGAAAGTAATATTTTACGGTCATGTTGCTAGGTATGAAGGTAGCTCTTTTTTTTTTCTTAAGATGCTGTACATGTACATTCTATATTGAGCCTTGTGTTATCATGACTTTTTATCCCCCCGATATAAAAATGCGGGGGGATATAGGCTTTGCCTCGTCCGTCCGTCTGTCCGTCCGTAATCATTTTCTTTCCAGAGCAGAACTTGGAAACTATGCAAGATATCAGCACCAAACTTATGTCATCTTCTGATGACTCTTGTTACCCCTCAGCCGACAAAAGTCGTGGAGTGGTATTGTCGTGGCAAGCGGCTTCCGTCTCTGTCTGTCTGTCCGTTAACTTCTCGTTTCCGGACGATAGCTGAAAAACGCCTTGGCCAAATGCTCTCATTTTCTGGTGGTATGTCGGGGGTGGTTAGAGAAAGCTCCCTATCGATTTCTGTCCCGCTGTGATAATCAATATGGCCGCCACGGCAGGGCAAGCGCAAGGCTTTTTTCACTTACTATGTAAGGAGTTGATAAGCAGTGTAAAATGGTCAGAGTTCACGAAATTCTACTGCCAAAGATCAGATATGCACAAAATGACTGACACACACAAATAGAGGGACAGACACAAAACATTAAAAAGCCACAACTAGAGGATGAGGCCAAACTGTACAAGTAGTTTTGAAAGGCCACGGTGCTCAGATCAGCTCCAGAAACTATGCAGATGGATGCATATGGACATGGCCTAAATCAGTAGTCCCCTGACCTACCTGTTGTGTGGCAGGGGATTTAAAAAGAATAATACTGAGGAAAACCGAAGACCTCTCTAGCTTTCAACTGACAGTTCGGACTCTTACAGGATTTGTTGTTCTTTAATGTTTTTCGGCCTGTTTGGGAAGTAGATTGAGCTTTCCCCAAGCAGTTTAAATTTAAGAAACATGTAATGTCAGTAAGCTTGCCGTGGCATTCAGTCAATCCTAATCCTGCAGCCAGAGTCATGTATTGCCCTTTGGTTGGAAAAGCTTGAGAGTGAATATATGTCACACCACTGTCTTCAAAATCTCTAGTTATGTATCACCAGTCTGGTCTAGTTTATGCCAGTGTTCTTTCCTGTAATGTGTGTGTCATTTGTTACCTAATATGAGTAGTTTGAGTCAGAGTGCAGACTAGCAAAATCTTCACTGTCCCCAGTCCTCCCTTTGTAGCGTATCATAAGATGTCTCCAGAGTTGGGTAGCTTGTGCGTGTCGGAGCAAAAGCTTGCTAAAGTCTCGTTAGTGTCCCCAGTCCTCCTTTTATAGTGCATCATAAGATGTCCCCACAGTTGGGTAGCTTGCGTGTGTCTGAGCAAAAGCTTTCTAAAGTCTCATTAGTGTCCCCAGTCCTCCTTTTTGAAGCATGTCATAAGATGTCCCCAGAGTTATAAAGTTTGAATGTAAGCATTTTTTCGGCATTTAAGTCCCCAGCAGTGACGTGCGGTCGGAGGTTAGTTTGGTGAGGCACAATCCTCCTCTTTGCTTAATTAGCAATCAGACGATTAACTAGTTTAGTAAGACTATTCGGCAGAATGACAGGCCAGTTTAAGTTTCCGCGGCTTATTACTCAGTACATCAAACCTGAAATGCTCACGAAACTGCAGATTTGCAAGTACTTACTTCATGCAGAAGTGCAGTGCAAATTTATATGCCCATAATCTCTTCAGTACACAAGGGTCGGGGGTGTTCATGAGCTGTGCGCCCTTTTTCACTTGTATAAAAATGGGTTTGCCAAGGTAATGGCCTCCGATGAGTATATATTGATTGAAGTAAAATCGATAAGGCTTGTGCTTTTTCATTTGGATTCTGTGTCATCAACCTGGCAGTTACATGAGTTTGGAGACTGTGAAGGAGGGTGCGGGCAGAGACCACTCTCCAGTATTCTGAACTTTTGGACTACAGTGCCCATTCTCTGTGATTACAGTCCATTTTATATATTGCGCCTTTAAGCAGCGTACGGAAGCATAAAAGCAAATGGATCATTTGAAATATGTGTTTTAACAGAATTGCATAAATTATTTAAAATAAAAAAGGGTCCCTAGATTGTTGGAGCAAAACTCTCCTTTGGTTTCACCTGCAAATTGAATTTTAAAATCCTCAGACATTTCTCATTTCTTCTCAGGCCATAATACAACCTACTTGTAAAGCTACCTCATCCAAAATGGAACAGACCAGTGGAGAGCAACATGAGTTTTCTGCAGAGTGCAGTTTGTCAGATCAAATGCAGGTAGCTGACCCTTGTGAAATGTTGAAGTCCTATACTACAGGCCAAAATATTATGAACACCCTGCATTTTTTAGAATTTGGCTGGTTTTTGTCATCTTAAAGTTAATTTTGAGTAACAAAGGCACACAAAATGCTAAACGGACACTTGTATTGACTAAAAATTTCGCTTGCTAACAATTTTGCATCTTGAAATTCAACTTTCAACGCGTATTCTTCCTTAGCCTGGATTAGATTCCCACAGACAGGGGTTAATAGCTTTGCCAATAACGTTTTTTGTAAAACTTGTTAGTCAAAGTGATTGTACTTTTGTTGGCGAACCTTAACACCAGTGTATGTTGCCCTCTGGGCAAAGACTGGTTGGTCAGAACTTGGCTTCAGCAGGACAATGACCCAAGCACTCCTCCAAGCTGTGCCAAAGATGTCTTGACAAAAAGATAGAAGCAGGAGTGCTTCAGAGGATGGTGTGGCCCCCACAGTCACCAGATTTGTCACCCATTGAGTTGCTGTGGGATGAACTTACTGGGCAGAGAGGTGCCCTCATCAAGTTCAAAAGAGCTCATGAAGGAACTCTTGAAAGTCTGGAATGAGTGACCAGGAAGTTCTCTCAAACTGCTGGAAATGATGCTTAGGATATGTCGGGCTGTAATCAAGCTAAGGGAGGGTACTTTGTCGAAAGTCAAATTTGATTATGTATCTCTTGGCAAATAATTTTGCAAATTTCTGGTTATGATATGTGTTTCCATGTTCTGTGTGGGATGTGTGTGTTTTTTTTTTTGTTCCTTAAAATATACTTTAAGAAAAAATGGCCAAATTCTATAGATGGGTGTTTCTACAGAAAAGGGCACAATTATGGTAAAGACGGTCCACCCATTTTTTTTCACAATGGAACTTGGCTTTCCTATTCATTTGGGGGCTAGAGATATTGGGCATGATATTTGCAATTAGGGGCAACTTTTAATGGGACACTCATTCCAATGACCTTGACATCCAAGGTCAGATTATTGTGATTCAATAAACTGAGAGATTAGGATTGGTTGATTAACTGAATCATGCCATTACTGAGCTGGAACACAAATGTGTTGCGCTGTGGATCTCCAGGACTGGAGTTGTGAAAATAAGTGCCGTAATATCCTACAGCATTCAAGTCATTTGAATGTGAACATCCTCAAATTGACTCTGAAGGTCTGCATTTTGAGTCCATATGTATTGTTAAATTTCAGCTCTATTATGCTATGGTAGACTGCTAAAATAACTAACTTTGTCAGTGTGAAATTTATATGGACTGTATATTGTCAACCTTTCAACAGGATGCGGAACTTCTGTCTGATAGAAAAAAGATGGGTTGGGGAAAAACACCTGTCTACGATGGTGAGCATTCAATGCAACCAATGAAGAGACGTCTTTCAAAAAGGGAAACTGAGGTATATTTCAAATAGAAATGATCATTTAAGGTAGATTGACTAATTTTCCAAAAATGTATAACAACTTCAGTGTCTCAGAGCCACATCATGGATGTCAAAATCTCAATTTTAATGTTTTATGATAAATATCACTAATTAAAATTTAGGTTTCCATGATTCACCTTTTTAATTCTGTTGTTAATCAGAATTTTTGGTTGTAAAATCAAGTTTAAATTGTTTTGAAAAAGAAATAAGATTGTTATGGACGGTCCAGAATTTGACCAGGAGTCCTTTTCATTCCCTTTTTTGCAGTTGTCAAGAGTAGGCGAATGCAGTACGAGTGTAGGAGCACTAAGTGACTCTTTGGATATCTCTAATTACAGTGACAAAGATTATGTCCCAGAGTCTGATAGCAGCTCATCAGAATATAGTGATTTAGTGCTTCACCTGGTCCCCAAAAAACCTGTTTTAGCACACAGATATCCAGAGATAAATGCAAAGCAGAGAGGGGCAGAGGAGTTATTGCCAAAGCAACACCTTGAGCAAAACTATTCTACTGAAGGAGAGGCATCCAGCTCAGTGACAGGTCCAGGAGTCTCAGTGACTGTCAAGCCATCTCTTCAAACAGGGTCTCGTAGAGCAGTGTTTCCCAAACTGTGTGCCGTGAGAGCTTCCTAGGTGTGCCGCGAGAAAACCCACTTGCTGTCTTTTTTTTTTCTGATAGCCTAATAATATAAAACGGCTGAACTTACAGGATATAAAAATAACATTTTGTGTCATTATCAATTCATTCAATTCAGTTTATTAAAATACCTAGGCCTATTTAAAATTCCTTCTCGATATTTCCGCATCATGTATTCTACTGTACAATTCCTTCTCGTGATTGGCCAATCACACATCGTCTAACGCGAAAAATTAAACATTCCCTGGTAAAACTCAGCTAAAACAGCAGTGTAGGCTAGTTGAAACGAAACAACGAAAATGGATAAATTCCTGAGCAAAACCTCGAAAAGGCCGTCCAACTAAGACCCTGAACCACCTTCTTGCTGCGCTGGCCAGAAAAAGAAAATCAAAGTGGTGAGCAGACTTTACAGTGAGGAATATCTGACTTATGGGTTTACATTCACCGGAGATCCCGCTACCCCAATACCGCTGTATCTTGCTTGCGGCGAAAAGCTGGCAAATGAAGCTATGGTGCCAAGTAAATTAAAAAGACACCTTTCAACCAAACACCCTTCTCTCGCAAAAAAAAAAAAAAGACCATGAATATTTCATGCGGTTGAGAAGCCAGACGAACAAACAAGCTAGTTTCATGACGAAAACCGCTAGTGTCAGAAAAAGCATTAGAAGCTAGCTATCTGGTCGCAGAACTAGAAGCAAAATCAAAGACGTCTCACACAATTGCCGAATCTCTTATCCTGCCAGCATGCAAAGCTATCGTCGGGACCATGCTGGGTCAAAATGCTGCCAATGAAATATCGAAGGTTCCTCTCTCAAACAGTACAATTGGCAGATGAATAGGAGAAATGTCGGCAGATATAGAGGATGTTGTAATGGAGAAAATAAAAGGGAGTGGGAAATTTGCGCTGCAGGTGGATGGAACAACTGATGTCAGTGGACATGCACAATTACTGGCCAATGTCAGATATGTCAATGGGGAGACAATTAAAGAAAATTACTTTTTTTATCTTATTTTGCCAGAGAAAACTACAGGCAGGAAGTGTTTCGAGTAACATCTGAGTATCTGGAGAAGTGGGGGCTGAACTGGAAAGACTGCGTAGAGTCATTTATTTTATGATTGCATAAAAGCCTGAAACCTGGTTGGAAAGCTTGAGTGGTTGTCTCGTCACTCAGTCGCGCTGCGAGGTAGGTAGCGTGAGCGGAACGCTATAATATCATAGCAGTGTGCCGTGAGATTTTTTCATAATAAACAGTGTGCCGTGAGACAGAAAAGTTTGGGAAACACTGTCGTAGAGTATACAATAAGAAACACTACTGTCTTTATTGTTGGAAACCTTTTTTTCAAAAATGGGACGGCATCTTGAAAGAGTGCATCGCACTGAGCCTGATCTTGTCAAAGCTTTGCAGTATCCAAAACATTCTAGCGAGCGAAGAATGATGCTGAATCGTCTAAGGAACAGGGAATTTTGCCCATAACTCTAAGGTAGCTAGAAATGGCTTGAGTGAAATGGTTGCTTGTCACCGACCCTCTAAAATGGGAAAGCCAACTGACTTCATACACTGCTTGTACTGCCAAGGTTTATATTGTAAAAGGAGCCAATGGAAACATGTTAGAGACTGTTCATTCAACACAAAGAAAGGTAAAGAAGGTGGAAGAAAGTATGTCAGATCCCAGTGTGCCATGTTTCCTCTGTGTGGTGGTAAAATTGGCAAAGGGTTCAGAAGATAGTTGCCAGGATGACATATGATGAGGTAACATTAGTTGCAAAGAATGACAAGTATATTCTGCAACTTGGTGAGCACATGTTCAATAAGATGAGATCAGTTTTGAACAGGCATGAGTACATCAGGCAGAAGATGAGGGAAGTTGCCAGACTCCTCATTGAGGCGAGAAAGTCCACCCCTTTGTTGAAAATGGAGGATTTTGTTCAACCTTCAAACTTCCATCATGTTATTACTGCAGTCAAAAATGTGGCTGGCTAAAATGCAGAGGACAATACGTACAAGATTCCCTCCCTTGCACTTAAACTGGGCCACAGTCTTCAGAAGATATGTGGTATTGTGGAAAGTGATGCCTTGATTGATGGTGATCAGTCTCTAGCGGAGTCTGCTTGGCGATGCAGACAAATTCACAACTCGGTGGAATGAATTTGTGTCTGCTGGTGCACTAACCACGTTGAAAGAAGCAAAGTGGAACAATCCCCAGTTACTTCCTTTAACTCAGGATGTGAAATTACTTCATTCCCATTTGCAGAAAAAACTCCAGGAATGTGTAAATGCCCTGCAATCAAGTCCTACAAAGCAGACGTATTCAGAGTTGGCTAAGGTAGCCCTCACGCAGGTGATCTTGTTTAATAGGAGGAGAGCAGGTGAGGTCTCTAGGGTGCCTTTATCCACTTACACTGGCAGAGTCCAGTCAGAGCTCCATGAAGACCTAGCCAACTGTGTGTCGGATGTAGAGAGGGTGCTTTGCCAGCATTTCACACGCATTGAGCTTTGGGGAAAACGAGGCAGAATGGTCCCCGTCTTGCTGAAACCAAATGTAGTCTCTGCACTTGATCTCCTTGTGAAGACTCGTCGAGCATGTGATGTTCCAGCTGAGAACCCATTGTTTGCAAGACCCTGTGCTACATCATATTACAGAGGGGGGGATTGCATCCGTAAGTTTGCAGCAGAATGTGGTGCTAAAAATTCAGAAGCACTGTCTTCCACCAAACTTCGGAAGCATATTGCAACAATGGTCAAAGTTCTCAATTTAAATGAGAGTGAGCAGGATCAGCTGGCAGACTTTCTTGCCCATGATATTCGTGTTCACAGGGAGCATTACCGCTTACCACAAGATATCTTGCAGCTGGCAAAGTGTTGCTTGCAGTGGAGAAGGGAAACTTGTCTGAATTCAAGGGACAGAACTTAGATGACATCGCCATTGATCCTGAGGGTAGGAGTGTCTGTTGTAGATGTTAACGTGAGACTAATGGTCAATCGTGCTTAATGTATAGATTTCCGTTAAAGTAATTCCATGCTCTAGTTAAGAGTTTCTTTTCATAAGTTAAATTTAACTGGAGGTGTGTACAGGTAGCTTCTGTATGTAGAATTGTGACAACCAGTTGCTGATGATTCTGTGGTTGGATCAGTTTTACTTGATCATTTGTTGAACAATTTCTGTACTGAGTTTTTCAGCTTTCCTGCTGGTATAAGCTCTCTCAGACTTTTCTCATTTGTTTTTCAATTTTTTAGAAAAACTTGACTCGGCAGATGACATGACTTCAAGTGGAGAGGAGTCTGCCCCTGATTCTGAGATGTCACTGTCAGCCAACTTGACTGATACTTCACTTCGTCCAAAGTCCAGCACATCCATTTCTGCATGCTCCATTGGTGAATGTTCTGAAGCAGAGACTCAAGTGCGCCAAAGACAAGATACTATGAAAATCATGAACACATCCAGCGTCATTCAACAGTTTGGAATCATTCAGAGGTTTTTCTCATTTTGAAATTGATGGATTTATTCACCAAGATCCATTTATGCAGAAGACTCTAATGTTGCAAATTAATAAGCTTTTTTTATGCACCGCATGTTTGTCAGACTAAACTCCATACCTGTCCTTTTGCAAACTTGAGCCACCTTTCACTTCTGTCTCAATTCCAGAAAAATTGGGGCAATGTTGAAAATGTAATTTATGGAGGATCTTTCATAAGTTGTCGTGTCATATGAACGTTCTGAAACCAGTTGAGTTAAATTTACTCAAGTTTCATATGACACAACGTAGAGTATAAGATTGTCTCACATAACTGAATCGCATAATTTGAAAGAAAACAAACGTAATTTCTGTTCGAACCTTAATGGTAATTCCTATTACATGTAAGCATTGAGCTAACAATACGAACACACTGCAGCGGTGTTGCGTTTGCTGACCTCAACTTGACCTTCTGTGACCTTTAAAGTTCACAATTGACACATTGAATTTTTGATGACTTGTATCACCAAAACTCCTTCAGAGTTTAGGATTGTATTACAGGAGGTCTTATAAATGTGTGTGAACTTTTATTTAGTGACCTTGACCTTCAATGATTCGAAGTTCAAACTTCACATGAAATTTTCATAACTTTTATCATCACTATAAGATTGCTTGCCGGTAAGCTACAGGACCCTTGGTTCTATTTTTTTTTTTTTTCATATACTGTCCCAGTTCTTGTGGAACCAAGGTTGTGTTTCTGAGCATTTTTGTTTTTAATAAGATTTGCCCAACAGCCAAAGAGGAAATGGGAACCTGATGAAGTTAAAGCTGTAGAGAGGCACCTAAAAAACTTCATCCGTATGTGCAAAGGTACCTGGTAAGAGTGACTGTATCTGGTGCCTTCGAGCTGAACCCCATGCACTGCAAGGTGGAACTTGGACTGGTATAAAGTTTTTTGTGAAGAATCAAATCACTGCTCTGAAAAGGAAGACTTGTTCATAGTTTGCTTCTTTGAACCTGGTTATTTTTTATTTTTATTATTTTTTTTTTCTGGGCGCTTGCAAGCACAGCGTGCAGTCGCATGCATGATCGGTTTTTACGGGGAATACTTATTTTTGTCTGTCATGGCGTACACCCATTTTATTGGTTTTATATATATTAGATGCAAATTTATTTATTCACCATGGGTGCTGTGGAGTTCATTGACAAGTGACAAAAAACTTCACGGTGCCTCTAATAACTGTCCCTTGATCAGTCAAAATTCAGAAGTTAGGCATGCAATGCATAGGTTGCTTTATGGGAATACAAGTGACAGCAAACAAACAATTTTGTCTTTTGCGAGGATATAGCTGTATAAGTCAAGCTAGTTTCCTCATTTTGGTTGCTTGGTAGATCATACTCCATAACCTCAACTGAGAAGTTGCACTAATATTGTTTATAATATTGTTTTGTCTCCTTAATGAGTTTTGAAGCCAGTGATGGAAGTTGTTGCACTCAGCTAGAATATTTCATTTTATCTGATGAAATGGAACCACATTATATTTAAAATATAGCAATGTTGCGTAACAATTCAGGACTAAAACTAAGCTTTTTTTGTGTATAATCCATTGGGGTTTTTTTTTTTTTTTTTTTTGGTGAATGTAACAACTCAACTGACACGTACTGCTATAGTGTCCATTAAGAAGGGCTGAACGTCATGTTGTATATAACTGTCTTTATTAGTAAAAATGCAAAAGGTAGACATGAGTTTTCTGGTGCAAATGAGAGTTCAATCAAGGAGACTCAAGTGAAATCAAGAAAAAATTATTATGCGTTGAGCATAAGGAGAATTCAATTCAATTCAATTTTATTTATATGGCGCTTCACAGAGAGTAAAGGGCAGAGCACAGACTTATCCCTAATCCCCGAATAGCAGGCAAAAAACTCCCTGTAGGGAGAAAAAGCCTTGAACAGTGGTGAGAAAAAACTCCTCAGTGAGAAGAAATCTCAGGAGGAACCTGGCTATTCTGGGGAAGCCCATCCTCCGCTGGCTGAATAATAAATTGATGGTAAATTAGGAATGAGAGGATCAGGACAGCAGGAAGACAGCAGTCAGAATTAACATGCTTAAAAACAGACAAGTCTTTGGCGCTTGGACTCTTCGGGAAGACTGGTAGAGCAGGAGAAAGGCTCAGAGCAGCAGGTGGAAAAATCCCCCGAAGAGTCCAGACACTGGTGGCGGTGGTGGCTGAAGGCTGACAAAGCTGGAGCGGCAGTACGGAAGGTCTGATGGAGCAGGGTGGCGTTGGGGAGGAGGAGGGTCAGCGAACGGCAGCACGAACGAACTAGAGCAGAGAAAACGATACTTTTATAAAAAGACAGCAACATAACCATTGGCTAGCGATGCGACTGAGGTGTGCCATGGTTGGATGGAAGAGATCAGCTGCTACACCAGCTGACTGCTCAATTGACAGCCCCAGACATTGACTGCAGAGGTTTATGGGCGAGCATGCGAGTGAATGAAAAGAAAATAAACAGTTGACGTGCGCGAGAGAGAGAGTCTTCCTGACTGAACTTTCGCTAAGCTTCATTTCAATGTGGTATTACTTGTGCTGAACTAGTATCTGGATTTTCCATGGACCTGAATCTCGTGAAGCCGTTCATGTGAATGTGAAACACCTGATCTGACAAGGGCAGATTTGGTCCTTTGTTAGTAACAGTTTGGTCTTTTTGAATCGTTCTACTTTTTTTTTTTTGGGGGGTGGGCGGGTGGTGTTGGACAAGTCTGCTTGTTGCTTTTTTTTTGGTGTCTAGGTGGGTCATACTGTATTACTGCAATTGTGACACTTTTAGTTTTGCAAACGTGAGTTTGGAAGTCAGAATGCCATTGGAAATTATTGCGCTCATACATAAGACTACATTTTTGCGATAAAATGAAACTGAATTAGATGTAAAACAAAAAAAAAAAGTTTCATAAAACTTCCCTTTTGCATTAAATGAAATGCATCTTTAATGATCTTAAAATTGAGCATTACTTGAGAATTACTTTAGTTGCCTTCTATCAGATGTAAAAATGAGTTTATTGCACAAATAGATCGGACGTCTTTATTGCCATAGTCCTTCGGTAAGGGCTTGCGTATTTGACAGTAAAAATTCAGAAATTAGATATGGGTTTCCCATGTGTAATAAAATAAGAGCATTTCTTGCCTCATTGTCTTATGATATAATTAGTGCTGAACTTTTATCTGGATTCTTTATGGACCCAATGTTTGTGAGGCCTTTTGTGAAAAACCTAATCCCTGATATCAAATGCAATGTGCAATGTGTTTCTGTTCAGAGTTTGTTCAAGAGGCTTTCGGTGTTCCCCCTCAGACTACATTTGAGCGTCTCAGACTGGGGATCCAATGAACTCTGATCCCAGTGCAGCAGCCAGACGCACTCTGATCCCAGTATAGAACTTCCTGTGCCAGATGCACTCTGATCCCAGTATAGCACTTCCTGTGCCAGATGCACTCTGATCCCAGTGTAGCACTTCCTGTGCCAGATGCACTCTGGTCCCAGTGTAGCACTTCCTGTGTCAGATGCATTCTGATTCCAGTGAAGCGCTTCCTGTGCCAGATGCACTCTGATCCCAGTATAGCACTTCCTGTGCCAGATGCACCACTGATCTGTACTTAAAACAAATCTGGATAGCTCATTGGCCAATACGCACCATACAAACAACTGAAGCGGCCTCGTGGCCATGTTTCCACTCCCCACAGTATGCGGACGGTCAATGGCATACGTATTAATCCAACGTGTCTGTACATTCTTTGCTGCCATTTCGCGCTCTGTTCTTCATTACCCGTCTTCATTTTCTCCTTTTTTTTTCGTATTCCGTAGTGACCTTTTAAATCGCTGGTATGTATTTTATTTTGTGACCATACCAACTTGTAATATTACAGGCAATCCATTAACAGATTCTATGCAAGTTACCTTGCACTCTCTCCTTGTGACTCTCTAACAATTAAATGTAAAGCATGCCTAAAATGCTCTCATGCCTAAATATTTTAACGGCTTACAAGACGTGATCTCAGTTCAGCAAGAGTGGTACTGGACATATATGCAAGTGGTAATATGGCGGCCGAGTGGCTTCACTTCGACTGGCCAATGAGCTTTCCAGATTTTTTTAAGTTCAGATCAGTGAGATGAACTCTGATCCCCATATAGCACTTCCTGTGCCAGATGCACTCTGATCCCAGTGTAGCACTTCCTGTGTCAGATGCACTCTGATCCCAGTATAGCACTTCCTGTGTCAGATGCACTCTGATCCCAGTGTAGCACTTCCTGTGTCAGATGCACTCTGATCCCAGTATAGCACTTCCTGTGCCAGAAGCACTCTGATTCCAGTAAAGCGCTTCCTGTGCCAGATGCATTCTGATCCCAGTATAGCACTTCCTGTGCAAGATGCATTCTGATCCTAGTATAGCACTTCCTGGGCCAGAAGCACTCTGATCCCTGTGTAGCACTTCCTGTGCCAGATGCACTCTGATCCCAGTATAGCACTTACTGTGCCAGATGCACTCTGATCCCAGTGTAGCCCTTCCTCTGTCAGATGCATTCTGATCCCAGTATAGCACTTCCTGTGCCAGAAGCATTCTGATCCCAGTGTAGCACTTCCTGTGCCAGATGCACTCTGATCCCAGTATAGCCCTTCCTGTGTCAGATGCACTCTGATCCCAGTATAGCACTTCCTGTGTCAGATGCACTCTGATCCCAGTATAGCACCCTCTGTGTCAGATGCATTCTGATCCCAGTATAGCACTTCCTGTGTTAGATGCACTCTGATCCCAGTATAGCAATTCCTGTGCCAGATGCACTCTGATCCCAGTATAGCACTTCCTGTGTCAGATGCATTCTGATCCCAGTGTAGCACTCCCTGTGCCAGATGCATTCTGATCCCAGTATAGCACTTCCTGTGCAAGATTCATTCCGGACCCTGCATGGCACCAAAGATAATGGAGCCTTCAGTAACAAGATGGAGCAAAACTGAAAAATGAATGGGATATTTTTGGTCGTTCCGGTCAGCTAAAGTGGGTGTCACCCTCAGTGCGTGCTCTCTGTGCTGTCTTTCAGCAGCCGGTTTGGCAGGTGGGTCCGCATTAGATGGGTAGACAGTGAGACGGACAGGTGGAAGCTTGTACGTCTTTGTTATCAAGTCTGAAAATACAGATGACTGAAGAAGTAGCCAGCTAGCAATTAAACAACTCAATGAGTATGGAAATGCCATTAGAGGTCATTAATTCTCCCACCAGGAAGTAGGCTGTTTGGTCCATCTTGTTAGCAAAGGCTCCAGTATCTTTGATAGCACTTCTGGTGCCAGATTCACTCTGATCCCATTGCAGCACTTCCTGTGCCAGATTCATTCTGATCCCAGAGTAGCACTTCCTGGCTGCATTCCAGTAGTCAAAAAATTATGCTCTATGGACTAATGCCTTGCCACTTTCCTTTAACCTTGATGGAAAACATCATGAGTGAAAGGAAAGGGGTAATGGCTGAGGAAGACAACTGCGCAAAAGAGAGAGTCCAAATGCACCTACATTTGCTAACATGCTAATGTATCTCTTCCATCATTATGAGGGAGAGGGGAGAAATATTGTTTTAGACTCCGTTCCCGTTCGCGTTCCCACTTCATTTCCGGAGGGTAACTCTGAAATCATTTGCATGATCTTAACGAAACTTTGCACACTTACTACTCAGGTCGTGCAGTGCTGCCTTTTGGTATGTGCATGTCTGTCTGTCTGTCTGTCTGTCCATCCGTCCAGTGGGTTAGTCAAGGAAGGGGGCCGGGGGGGAAACGTCTGTTTTTATGAGTAAAAACACATTCTAGTGTTTGTTTTTATGATTGGCCGGATATGGAAGCATATAGCTAATAATATTAAAATAAAAATGCATTCTCAGAAATTAATTGTATGTTAACAAAACGAAAATGTAACCCTCTACTTTGCGTTTTCATTTTCAAGTCCATGTATGCAATTGTTCGAACAAATCAAGACTTAAAATACATTCCCCTTTTGTGGGAAGTGGCCCTTCCTGAAGGGAAGCCACTAAAGTGGCTCAGTTTTGTTGTCCAAAAGCTGTTGACGCCACATTTTACATCAACTATCATGACTTAAGGGTACACAGTACCAAATATGTTATACTTTTATCATAGCCTGTGACACATCAATTCCAGTTAGACATCAGTACCACATAGTGGCCAAGCTGGGTGACTATGTTACTGAGCCAGAATTATTCGAGAAATAACAATAAAAATTGAAAATGGGAATGGGAATAAAATAATATCCCAGACATATACCAATCTAGAATGTTTAATTATGTGTTAACTAACAAAAAGACTATCATTTTCAGTGAATAGTACCTTAGTATCTTGCTGAGTTAGTTCAATGGATGGCCAGTAAGATGGTGGAAATAGATTTTTGGTGCATGTTTGCAGTATATTTTCTTAGTAACCCAGATATGTACTGCGGTGATAAATACTGTTTGTTGTGCTTTTGGAACTATTTTCAGGAAAACCAAGCATTTCTTTGGTAGTATCTACACTTCTCAAGCTAGATGGAGCCAAAGTTGGAGGAAAACTCAAAAGGGACCATTTCATAGCAGATGTGCCTATGTTTAGGTGGCATTATTTTGTTTACAAAGCAAGATAGAGATCTGAAATTCTCTGGATGCGTAGTCCCTTTGCCGCACATAACAAAATTTGTAAAATCTTAATGGTAGTATTTTCAGTGTATATGATATTAAACATCAAAAGTAAAAAAATTTCGCTCCAAGGGGGAGTTGTAAGCTGGATGCAAATACTGGCTAGACCCAGCAATGTACCAAAGAAATTTTTTTTTTTTTTTAATTGTGATACACAGCAAGTTCTCTTTGAAAATGAAGAGTTTAGTTTGGTACTTTGCTGGGTGGATAGCTTTCTGACTAAAGGTGGCACTCTAAAGAGCTAATGCTCTACTGACCTAATATTCCATATTCCCAGACAGGCAGCATGATGCTTGCAACAGGATAGATCTTTCCCTTCAAATTTGTGCCTTAACCTTGTGAAAAATTACAGGCAAAGACGATATGCTGTTATTGTTGACAGAGGTGGTTGCACTCAGTACTAAATGAAGTGTGCCAGTTATGAAACATCAATTTTGTTGAAATTTAGTTTGTATTAAATGTTATGATTTTAGTTGTTTCCATCGAGACACGTATTTCACACGAGTTGGTATATTCCATTTCTCCATAATTAAATTGTTTATACAACCCAAATTCCAAAATGTGGGGACGAAGTGTAAATTGTGAATAGAATCAAAATGCAATGGGCGCCCCGGTGGCTCATCGGTCTAAGCGCGCATACTGTGGGGACTGTGTCCTTCCCGCGGCGACCTGGGTTCGGCTCCGGCTCGGGTCGTTTGCTGCATGCCTTCCCCCATTCTTCTCCCCGGCTTTCCTGTCTCTCTACGCTGTATGACTGTCAAATAGGGGAAAAGTTCCCAAAAAAATAATCTTAAAAAAAAAAAAAAAGAATCAAAATGCAATGACTTTCAGATCACATAAGCCAATAGGTTATTTACAATAAAACATAGATAACATTTCAAATGTTGAAACTTAGACATTTTACATTTTTATCCACAAAATGAGCTTATTTCAAATTTTCTGACTGCGACAGGGCTTAAAAAAGTTGGGACACAGGCCAAAAAAGGGCTGAAAAAGCAATTAATATATAAAAAAATCACCTGAAAGAACATTTAGCAAGTAATTAAGTTAACTGGCATCAGGTATGTAACATGATTTGCTATAAAAGGGATGTCTTAGAGAGGTTGAGGCTCTCAGAAGTAAAGATGGCCAGAGGCTCTCCAACCTGTGAAGGCTTGCGTAAAAAAAATTGTGGAATACTTTAAAACAATGTTCCTCAACGTCAAATTGCAAAGGCTTTGAAGGTCTCATCATCGACAGTGCATAACATCTTCAAAAGATTCAGAGAAACTGGAAAAATCTCTGTGCGTAAGGGACAAGGCTGAAGACCTTTACTGGATGCCCGTGATCTTCGGGCCCTCAAACGCCACTGCATTGCTCACCAGCATGATTCTGTCACTCATATTACTAAATGGGCCCAGGAATACTTTAAGAAACCACTATCTGTAAACACAGTCCGCCGTGCCATCCACAGACGCCACCTAAAACTCTATCATGTTAAAAGGAAGCCATTGTTGAGCATGATCCAGAAGCGCCACCGTGTTCTGTGGGCCAAGGCTCGTTTAAAATGGACTGTACCAAAGTGGAAAAGTGTCCTGTGGTCAGACGAGTCCAAATTTGACATTCTTGTTGGAAATCATGGGCATCGTGTCCTCCGGGCTAAAGAGGAGAAAGACCACCCCTCCTGTTATCAGCGTTCAGTTCAACAGCCACCATCTCTGATGGTATGGGGATGCATTAGTGCATATGGTGTGGGACACAAGAACCATGAATGCTGAAAGGTATATAAAGGTTTTAGAGCAACGTGTGCTCCCCTCCAGACGACATATATTCCAGGGAAGGCCTTGTGTATTTCAGCAGGACAATGCAAAACCACATACTGCAGCTATTACAACAGCATGGCTTCATAGTAGAAGAATCCCTGTGCTGAACTGGCCTGCCTGCAGTCCTGATCTTTCACCGATTGAGAACATTTGGCGCATAATTAAACGAAAAGTCCGTCAAAGGAGACCCAAAACTCTCCCGCAGCTGGAAGCCTGTATTCAACCAGAGTGGGATCAAATTCCAATGGTAAACTCAAGAAACTTGTCTCCTCAATGCCCAGACGCCACTCTGTGTTTAAAAGAAGAGGGGATGCTAAACCATTGTAAACAGGCCCCTGTCCCAACTTTTTTGAGACCTGTAGCAGCCATCAAATTTGAAATGAGCTCATTTTGTGGATAAAATTGTAAAATTTCTCAGTTTCAACATTTGCTATGTTATCCCTGTTCTATTGTGAATAAAATGGCTGGTGTGATTTGAAAGTCATTGCGTTTTGATTTTATTCACAATTTTCACTTTGTACTAGCTATTTCGGAATTGGGGTTGTAGTTTGGTGGTGGGAAAGTTCCCAAATATGAGGGAGAAACACATTTCAAACAGTAACATTCACTGAACTGAATCCTAGGGACCCCCAAAAAGAGAAAAATCACTTGCCGCCTTAAAAAATTTGGATTTTGGGGGCCCTCCTCTCACCCCTCTGATCTCTCATGGTGATTCTGGCTGCAGAATTTTGTATTGTGTGTGTGTTGCCGGTCAGGGATGCCAGAAATTTTGGAGCACACAGTAGGTTTAAGCCACAGAATTTCAAATACAAATTTGATGTGTTTTGTATGTGACAATGCCAGACATTCATATTCAGTGCACAGTCAAATGGAGGCACACTTGAAGCATAAGCACATCCTGTTATGTTACTTGTCCTGCTCTCACTCGCTGTTCTTAGGAGAAATGTGTGCTGACTGCCGATCCTCTTCTGTTTTGAGAGTTTCCAGTGGTTTGTTTTCAAATCCATCCAGCGTTCAAGTGACAAGGCATCCCCAGGTTATGGCTGACACTGCTTTTTAAGCTGGGGTTTTGTGGGGCTATGAACGAGGCTCAGCTTTCTCTATGCCCTATTGGGCCCTCATAGTCCCCACCTGGAACCTGCCTTCTCTCAAGTCAACTGAACAAATGACACAAAGGACTAGAAAGGGAGGGAAGCAAGAAATGAGACATAGGAAATAGCATTCAGTAAAACCCGACAAAGTGTATTGAGCAAAATAACAGAGGAACCATCGAATAAACAAGCGCGGCAAAAGGATGAAAGATGTTTTGGAAACGGGGAAAGAGAGACTGAGAGAGTGAGAGACTGTTGAGCATTTAATTTCCCTGATGATTATGCGTTGCATTTGCAGCAGGAACACACGTAGCATATAAAATTGTGCAAGGTGAGTCGTCTGTTTACAGACTTCAGTTTTCTGTTGATGGTATAATTGCTGTAGTAATTACAAGCCGAGCCTCCAAAACTTTGTTGTCAAACACCCTAATGGTATTTTCTCTTTCATTATCGTCCTGCTTGTAATAATTACCTTTATCATATTTCCACACAGGCTCACAAATTTACACCTTAAGACTTCAATTTAGTATACAGTGGCACAAAGTGGAATACTCTTTAATGAGATAAACACAAATACAATGAATAACCACGCAGGAGTTTTCTCAGGCTGTCTTTTTAAAAGGAATGGAGAAATTGATTATATGCTATACTTCTCCAGTTTCCTGGACCTGAATGTTAAATTTAGGAAACAGTATCACATTGCTGTACAAATCTGTCAGTGAACACTTAATGACCTCTTATTCTGCAGTTATTGGCTTTCCATTCGAGACCAATGACTAACATGGAGAATCAGCTCTATTTTGTGTTTACATTGCTCCACAGTGTTGCAGTGGCACAGGGTATATTTAGAGCAAATATATTTGGGCACTTAGGGAAAAGTCGTGGCATCCACAGTCAAGGAAAGCTGTTTTTCTGCATACACATCTAGCAAACAGCCACAGGATGCCCTATTATGCTTTACACCCACATTTGAATAGCCTGCTGCCCAAATCATTGAATCATTTAGCTGCATCTCAATTCAAAAAGCAGGCTGATGTGATGAATTGGATTAATCTTGCAATGGTTTTCCTAATTCTTGTGCAGTCCATCCTTTGGCATTTACCTTTTTCTCCAGTAGTAGCACTGCTTCTTGTGCAGCAGGATCTAGAACAGCCAATGCCATAGCAATCTCATCCATCTCCAGGGTAGTCTTCATGGGTACAGCAGGATTGGAGGCCTTCAGCTCTGCCAGCTGCGGAACAGACTTTCCTCCTCACACCATCCAGGGCGAGCCTCTGAGCCCAGGCAGAGAGCTCCAGATGGGTAGCCCAGTGCCTGTCTAAACAAGTGGTTGAAGCTCTGCAACCAAGGGCAGGGCAGTCTTCATTCTGAATATCCACCTGGCCAGAGTCCAAGGAGAGCAGGATCTTTATTGCATTTTCATTGTGAATGAAGAGCCAAACACCAAGCTGCTGGCTCAGGCCCAAGCACAGCCTGTAGCACGGGGCTTTTCCCATGGAGGAGCCATGGTCAAAATATCATGGCTATTATGTCTCAATAGCTTATTTTCATGAAAATTTGACCATCTTAAGCAAAGTTATGTGAAGTCTTAATGCCATATATGAACCCACTGTTTCCGCTTATTATACGGGGGATGATAAAACATCCCACATTCCATATATTTGATGAGGTCTGTCAAATGGTTTTTGGACATGAAAATTTTGGGTTCTGGGTAATATATACAGGTTTAAGGTCACCAGTTGAGTAAAACCTGCTTATTTTCACCAAAATTGGACTATCCTCAGCCATTTTTAAAGAGTCTAATTGCAGTAAAAGAGCCAATATTGAGGTGCCTTGGACATGACACCTCTCAGATTTTGCTCAAACTTTGTCCAAAAATACTTTATGGTACCAAACGAAAGAATTCCAAGTTTCGTGTCAGTACATCTGATGGTTTTTGTGAGAAAATTTCTTGAAATTAGGGTGAAACGCCCCTTTTTGACTTATGTGAATTTGAAGCATTTTGTTTTGTAGCATTTTGGAAGGACCGTAACTTCTCACGTAATAGAGACAGGAAGCTGAAATTTCATGTGCTGGTGCATTCTGGCCCATATATCAGGATTCTGCAGCCAGAATCACCATGAGAGATCAGAGGGGCGAGAGGAGGGCCCCCAAAATCCAATTTTTTTTTAAGGCGGCAAATGATTTTTCTCTTTTTTGGGGTCCCTAGGATTCAGTTCGGTGAATGTGACTGTTTGAAATGTGTTTCTCCCTCATATTTGGGAACTTTCCTACCACCAAACAACCCCAATTCCGAAATAGTTAGGACAAAGTATAAATTGTGAATAAAATCAAAACACAATGACTTTCAAATCACAACAGCCAGTATTTTATTCAAAATAGAACAGAGATAACATAGCAAATGTTGCAACTGAGAAATTTTACAATTTTTTCCACAAAATGAGCTCATTTCAAATTTGATGGCTGCTAAAGGTCTCAAAAAAGTTGGGACAGGGGCCTGTTTACCATGGTGTAGCATCCCCTCTTCTTTTTAACACAAAGTGGAGGCGTCTGGGCATTGGGGAGACAAGTTTTTTGAGTTTAGCCATTGGAATTTAATCCCACTCTTGTTTAGTACAGGCTTCCAGCTGCTGGAGAGTTTTGGGTCTCCTTTGACGGACTTTTCATTTAATTTTGCGCCAAATGTTCTCAACCGGTGAAAGATCAGGACTACAGGCAGGCCAGTTCAGTACATGGACTCTTCTACTACGAAGCCATGCTGTTGTAATAGCTGCAGCATGTGGCTTTGCATTGTCCTGCTGAAATATACAAGGCCTTCCCTGGAATAGATGTCGTCTGGAGGGGAGCATATGTTGTTCTAAAACCTTTATTTACCTTTCAGCATTCATGGTGCTTTTTAAAATATGCAAGTGTCCCACACCATATGCACTAATGCATCCCCATACCATCAGAGATGCTGGCTTTTGAAATGAACGCTGATAACAGGAATGGTGGTCTTTCTCCTCTTTAGCCCGGAGGACACGACGCCCATGATTTCCAACAAGAATGTCAAACTTGGACTCGTCTGACCACAGGACACTTTGCCACTTTGCTATAGTACATTTTAAATGAGCCTTGGTCCACAGAACACGGCGGCGCTTCTGGATCATGCTCAACAATGGCTTCCTTTTTACATGATAGAGTTTTAGGTGGCATCTGTGGATGGCACAGCAGACTGTGTTTACAGGCAGTGGTTTCTTGAAGTATTCCTGGGCCCATTTAGTAATGTCAATGACAGAATCATGCCGGTGAGTGATGCAGTGGCGTCTGAAAGCCCGAAGATCACTGGCATCCAGTAAAGGTCTTCGCCTTGCCCCTTACGCACAGAGATTTTTCCAGTTTCTCGGCATCTTTGATGATGTTATGTACTGTCGATGATGAGACCTTCAAAGCCCTTGCAATTTGACGTAAGGAACATTGTTTTTTTTTTTTTTATTTTTTTTGGGAATTTTTCCTTTATTTGACAGTTGTACAGTGTAGAGAGACAGGAAAGTTGGGGAGAAGAATGGGGGAAGACATGCAGCAAATGACCTGAGCCGGAATCGAACCCAGGTCGCTGTGGGAAGGACACAGCCTTTTGGTACGCGCACTTAGACCAATGAGCCACCGGGGCGCCCCAGCTGCTGATTAGCATTTTAAGGCTTTGCCACTCCTCTATGATTGAGGGGATGTCACATCCGGCTCTGAGGGATAGAAGAGAGCAATTGAGTTAGCATGCAACTTGTATCTCACAGCTGTCCAAGCAGTGCCTTCAAACAATAGATACAGATTTTTGGACCTTTACAAACATGTCTGGGGTTTGTTACACGCATTCTTACCCTGTCAAAGGCTTTTCGAATCGTGTTGCCTGCTCTGCAATGCTGTCATTGCCAAAAGTCAGCAGACTGGCTTAATACTTCGGCCACGCATCGGGGTTCAGGGCTTTGAAGGAGTCCAGCAGGGTCCTGGCACCAACATCAGAGACCAAACTACCAAACCTAAAATAGAGGATTTGTGGCAATATCAACACAATTTAGATTCACCTGTGTGTGATGATCTTTAAACCTAAAGAGAATGCTCCTTTATAGTTTTTGTTGCCCATACCTTATGTTGATCGCATCCAGGCATATCTGGACAGCAGCATCAACATGTCGTGCCAGCCCTGGATGTGTCAGCCCATCCATGCTCCCCTTCAGCGTCATTCCCAAAAAAGACAGACAGACAGAAACACATACTTACAATAATGGTTGTGATAATTATAGCAGTATTTCATCCTCCCTCATCCTCAAACTCTCTCAACCTTGATAATCTTCAACATGATCAAATTTAAATCCATACATCACAAAATACTGACTTATCCTAAACACTGACTGACTTATCCTAAACTAACCTGGAATCTCATCTCAGAGACATTTCCCTCAGCCTCCTCAGCCTGTCTAGTGAAAGCCAGGAGTTTGTCGAGGTAGCCACCTGGCTTGGAGCTGGTCTTAAGCGCCTGCACTCTTGCTACAGTTTTCCTCAACTGTGAGGGGGCTGTGGGGAGGATGACACTGTTCCTCCGCAGTGTAAGGCTGAGCTGCGCTAGCTCTGCAAAAAGATCGCAAAGGAAGCGGCAGAACACGCAGAAGAGAATACTCTCCATTTCCTTCTTTATCTGTTGAGTGATTGAGTAAATGAGTAAAATGAAATTGTTAGCTGCCTGTTGAAAATTAACTAGACATGAACTAAATAGGCTGACAACTTGGTAATAGTCATGTTTAAAAAGCTTGGGACATGCACTGAGCAAGTTTATGAATTTAAAAGGGTACAATTAAAAGAATTCCCATCATCTGCCAAAAAAAAAAATGTAGAAAATAATTTTTAACAAAAATCGCTATTTTTTGTTTCTTTCCCCACCCCCTCATTAACAAACATTCTGAGCAACACAGAAAGCGATTCTGGCACTCCCCTGCGTGGTCACGTCGTAAGTTGTACATGGTGGGCGATTGTGCGTCCGTCAACGATGGTATCCGAGTCAGATTCCGATAGTTCCTCAGAATTTTCAATTGAATCTGTCCATTTTGACTACTTTTTTATGGAAGATGACGAAACTCAACATAAAGCTGCTTTCACACCGGATGCAAAATTAATTTTTTCACACGACAGATTACATTCAAAGTCAATGCGAAGACGCTAATACGTTTCGCCTGTATTCGCATCTTTGCATTGACTTTGAATGTAATCTGTCGTGCGCAAAAATTTGTTGTGTGTCCAGTGTGAAAGCAGCTTAACATGGGATTCAGAACCATACAGATTCCAGCCTGAGTACTCGAGCAATGAAGGCAGCTAATTGTCAGTGTCTCCGCCTGTCCCGAACTGTACAACACTTACCAGCCAAGTAGCGAAATGATTATTATTCCGGTTCTACAATTGTTTCTGTGCACGGCGTGTTGGATAACCAGCCTACTCACTTTTCAACCTTAAGTGAGTTCAATAGACCTGACGTTTGGTTACCTTACCTCACAAGACCATAATATATTAAGCTAAGTGGTGGTTGAGCTCACGCCTGATCTAGCCAGAAGTGAAATGATAATATTCGCGGCGCAACTCATTTCTGTGCACTGTTTCATGAGCTCTCGAAACAATGTGTGTAAGCCGTATGTACCTCGCAGCTTGCTGTTATTAGATAGTTAGCGAGTAAACACGCAGTGCGCAGAAATATAGAGTCGTGAATGATATCACAACATGTGTAAACCATATCTTGCAGCTTGTTATAATTAGGTAGTAAGCTAGCAAGCACACAATGCTCAGAAATAAATAGAACGCCGTGAATAGAATCATTTCACTACTTAGCTGGCTAGATCACACTGAACAGCGAGTTGGCTGGCTATTGAACAGGCAGTGCAGAGAAACGATTTGGGTTCCGCAAATAATAATAATAATAATAATGATATGTAAAAACATGAACACTCGAAATGTTGGCCACATATCGTAGGTTTCAGAGACCCGGGCTTGCCTGGGCCAGCAAAGTGGGCACTAGTACATTGGACTTGTTTTGTCCATATTCTTGATATCTCTGCATCTTTCGGCCACAGAAACATTCCATGGCCATATGCATGCGTTGCACTGCATCCCCACACTACACATCGTTTTCCGTTCACTCTCGGTGATTTTTGTTGGTCCATTCTTTAAGATATTCTCCGTCGAGACCAGAGTTGTAAACTACGGCTAACCACCTAGACACAAACCGTGTACAACTTATGACATCATGTGGCTGAGCTGGCCCAGCGCAAATGTTCTCGATTGAGGCGAAGGGGGCGTTCCCTCAAGTGGATAATTTAGCAGATAAAATGCGTTTTTTTTTAAACATTGCGTAAGTAAACAATATTAAAACCATCACTAATTGTTCAAGATAGGTACTTTGTAGCATTTTATCACATAAAAAAACAGATGAATTTCATGTCTTAAGCTCTTTAAGGCTCGAATCTGTGCTTAGTTGTTAATTTATGCATTGTGGCTTACACAAGAAACTGACCTTTTTGGCCCATCCTTGGACTTCCACAGAAGAGGACTGTGAGGTGGCGAGATGCTCCATATGCTGGAGTACCACAGAGGGTCACTGTACCACGGGTCACTGGCCAGGTCTGTAGCAACTCATAATGTAATAATGGCTCATCATGTAATAACAGCTCATAATGTAATAACTTAAATGTAATATAAGTTCATAATGTAATAATCGGCTCATAATGTAATAAAATCATGAGCGCATAACGTAATAACGTCTTTGCGCATAATGTAATAATGTAACAATTTATTACATTCTGAGCCCAAACTGATGCCGCTCATAATGTAATAACAGCTGATAATGTAACAATGGCTTATACTGTGAGAAAAGTGTTGCATTATCGCCATTTTTTACCTTTGCCATTCCTGCAGGGTGAAAGGACATGCTTTCACCTCTGTGATTGTCCGACTGTATGTAAGCAGAATCACACATTTCTGCAAAACAAGGTGGAGCATTCAGTCCATAACGGCCACACCTGCACACTGACTACTAGAATTCACTTACAGGCAGAGGTCTGTGTTTGATTATGATCTGTACATAGGTGGCACTACAGTAATAGGGTGGATTAGGGAAGAGGGAAAGGGACTGTAGTTCATGTAGTTTAAGAGCATTTTCTTTGTTTACTATAGCTACAATAAATGCAGGAAACAATAACTTCTACATTAAAAACACATTTAAGATAGTCATTTTCAAAGAAGTAAATTAACACTCTTTCCTTCTATACAGCCCGATGAAGATCTTAGAGTTAAAATGTTGCTGTTTTTTATTGTTGGTCTTTAATGCCAATTTAATAAAGGCTTTTAAACATTTTCCTACTACTTACATTAAATACATGATACAAGCAGAAGAACATGTTCATTCATTCTACTTTACTTTGGAACTTTTCAAACTACTATATACTTATAGAACAGACATAGGGGGGTCATACAAAACATGAACCAGCTCAGAAGTTCTTCAGTTATAAAAACAGCCTGTCAGGACACCCAAGTAAAAAACATAAGTCCTAATTTAACTAAACAATATGCATAAATAGTACATAATCATAAATTATAGTTAGCAAAAAAAAATCCAGTCCAGGGCTCCATTTGTCAGGCACCGTGCCCGTGATCAGGGGTTTAACAGGTGAATGGGATTTAACAAAAACTTTATTTCTTCCAATATATGTCTGTTATATGGAACCATCCACAGGATATGTGTCGAATCACAATCCATGCGGTAATCCACCTGGCATTTTGGCTGAAGAGCCGCCTGATGTTGGATGCAAGGCCACTATTGCGTCCAGCTGCTTTATATAACCTGCTAATATTTATACAGCAGTCTTCATCCATCTCAATATTTAAACATTCAACCAAAGAAACACATATATAAATTCTTGGTAGGAATGGCAGGGTTAGCTCTCTGAATAAGTTGGAAACTCTGTTGAAGGTGCCCAGCATTGTCATATCCATCAACAGGCAATACTGGATAATGGATGACACTACCAGCAAAGGCAAGTTAGGACTAACAACCAAGAGAGTGGCAGCAGGAACAGAAGGAACAATATCAGGGTCAGTGTGATGGACTGTGTTGAGGTCACCATGTGGGACATCACATGGTGACCCCAGCACCATATCATCATGAGGATCATTGTAGTGATGGTTAGAGCCAGAGTGAGAGTGATGGTCAGAGTCCAGGTTTGAATGGTGGTCAGAGTCCGGGTTTGAATGGTGGTCAGAGTCCGGGTTTGAATGGTGGTCAGAGTCAGGGTTTGAATATTGATCAAAGTCAGGGTTATAAAGAAGTACCCTCTGCTTCTCTGCATCCTGCATTCTTTTTATCAATGGTTTGACTGGTCCATCAAGACTCACATAATGGTCCCCATGACCTTCAGCGAAATGCCCTAGAATCAGCAATGGCAGACTTTCATTATAGTGACCACGTAGGGAAACTATTGCTGTTGCACCGACACCCAGTGTTGATACAATCATAAACTGCACATTGAACATGGTGGATGCTCTTTGCAGTCAGATGATCACCATATGTACCACTGTGCTGCATGCTTTGCACATAGTCATCCCATTGTCCTTCAACAAAATTAGAAAGATGTATTCCATTCATGGCATGTGGGTGAAGCATTAGGTCTGATACAATTTCTTGCCTTAGAGATGCTACAGACCGAAAAATTCCAAGTTTGGCAAGTTAGTCAACCATAGCTGCAAACTGGCAGCTGCCATCTGAGTTTGGGTCCAAACGAGTCCTGAAACCCAGTGATTCAAAGGACTCCAACCTCATCTCATGGGTGATGGGCTGTAACAACTGTATGCGTTGATGTTTTTTGGCCTTGTGCTTGGAACGCTGCTTCTCCTGCTCCCTTGTGACACTTGCCGGGCTGCCTGGCATTCGGAACTTGACTTCGTATTTTGACAGATCTGCATTTCTTTGGACAACTATACCTGGTACCACAGCATATCGTTTTGAAAATCTTGGACCTTTGCTGACCCTCACCAACACTTTGTCCTGTAAATTGTAAACTGATGATGGTGGATTTTCCCTCAATTTAGTTTTATGTTTCATGCAACGTTCTGTGGCCTTTAGTGCCCTCCTTCGTATCTTCCTGCGGTTTTCCTCAAACTTAGTCATGTTCTGTTCTAAGTCTTCAGGAACTGAGTCGGGGCTAGCATCACCTGTATTGCTGGATAAGTGATGAGTCCTGATGTTATTCTTCCGTCCATAATACACTTCAAAAGGAGACATCCAGTTGAGAATCTCTTTTTTGTCCAGATTCATAACTCTTGCATAAACTGGCATATGTGCTACCCAGTTAACACTTCCTCGTTTGAAATTTACAAAGTCAAACATGATTTTTCGACGTAGCACCCGGTGTGCTCTTTCAACTTTACCTTGGCTCTGGGGGTGATATGGAGAGCTCTGAATGACTTTGACCTGATATGATTCCATCAGCTTCCATCAGTGGATATTGCTTCCACTTACCTAGGCTTGGGTGTAGCCCCTCCCATGACACCTGTCTGTCAATTGTCTGATTGCTACTGCTCTTTCTTAATTGTTTGTCAGTGGTTTTTTCTCCATGAGCATTGAGAATAGCAATGTGCTGAAACATCTGCTCGTGCTCCCTATTAAAGTTGCTCCTTTTGCTAAGACTTTTTTGTCTTTTTTATTCAGAGTGCGCACCAATTACTCAATTTTTCTTTCATTTACTGGTTTTATGCACCTGAAGAAAAGAATTTACATCTTGAGCGCAACAGTATTTTTTCATTTTTGAGTTTTGAAGTGGAACCAAGTAGCAAACCTTCAAGGAGTACCAGGAGGAAACATTGGACTGGACTTAGTGAGTTCATGAATAATGAATTCAAAGGTCTGTTAACTTTTTTATTCATTACTCAATGACGTGTGACCACAAAAAAAAGTATTTAGTGTTGGCTTGTGTTTTCTTTTGTACATTTTATTCATAGCTGTACATTAAATTACTGGGAGCAATTTAGCATTGTTATGCATACCCAAAACACAAATGGAGCATTAGAATTAATGATGCAGTAAAATGGTGAACATTGTAGAATTCATTACACATGAAGAAAATAATATGTCTGGTAATTGCTGCAGTAACAATATATCACAACTAATTTGAATGGTGGTCCCTGACCAAACCACCACCCTCTTGGTAATTTATACTTTTGATATTGCCTTTCCAGGTGTTTTTCCAGGTGTCTGTTTTATTCTGGTACCCTTTTTTCAGAGTCATTGAAAAATTCCAGGGGAAATAGCACGGACGCACAAGTGGATCGCAGTGCTCAAATGCCTGGGTCACTCAGAAAAGAAATTGACCGGCTTCACCTCACGCAGTGGCTATCGTCATCTTCCACACACAAGAAAAGGGTTGCCTATGACATAGCCAAGTTCATGGTTGAATACAAGAATGATGGTCTTTTCAGTTACACCCCTGGCCCATCAGGGTTACACCCATCAAGGTTTTGAGAGATTTACTTACCGGCAGAAGATTTGAGACGTAAGGAAGATGGGTAGGATGATGAGGAGCCTGGCAGAGGACATAGGCCTGTGGCAGGAGCTGTCAAAACAGGGCTGAAATTTCATTTGAAGCTCTCATGAAGAGAAAAAGTGCTGAACTTATTTATTTATATTCATAAGTAAAACCACTGACCTACTACATCTCACACGCTGCAGCACAAAAGCCTGTGCAGTGTGGATCGCAGGGCATGCGTTCCCATTTCCTGAATAAAGAAATGTTCAAGTACGTGTCATCTGATGGACTTCTTTTGATTGATGCAGTCAATAAGCTCAATCATGTTTGCATGCATTAATAGCTTGTTTATGGAGTGGAGTGTAATGTACATTCTTGCTTTCCCTTCGGCTCCATCTCTTGAACATCCTCCAACCTTCTACCAGTAGTCCATAAGGTCACTAGGTGCTCCCCAGTGAACAATGTTACGCACACCCTTAACTTGACCTTCCATTCCAAAAGCAGTAGTAGCTATCAAACAGCGTAGGTTGCTTTCAGTACCACAGAAAGAGGAGACATTCCTCTGCTGAGTTTCCTTATCTGTTCTGCTGTGGTACAGCTCAATAAGCTTATTATCCTGTCTTTGGTCTCCATCAGCCTACCATGCAGAGTTCCTTGTACAGTGTTTGTAGACCTTTACACGTTGATCAATTGTTTAAACAGTAAATATGACAATGTAATACATGCATGTGTATTTAAAAATTTATGTTGAGGGATATGATTTAAATAATTAACTGATATAAATGATGTTTTTAGGGGCATTTTTTTATTATTTTCCCTCAACTTTTTTACCAACCAGGCAATCTCCCTGCCGACATCTGCAGTGGAGCATTTCTGCATTGATAGGTGGATATTCGGCCTCCAACACGACCAGTTAAATGACAGCAAGTCAAATCAATAAAATAATTCACAAATAAAATGTTTTGTATCTGAAAAGATGTTGTTATGCATAGATGCAATATGACCACTTTTTGGATTACCTGTCAGGAACCACAGTAATGATTTCCACATTGTTCCTTTTGAGGTACAATGTAGAACCTGGAAATTGTGTCATTTAGAAAAATCTCTGTGGCTGTTACTGTTTGCAGCAACACTGGAGTACAGAGAGCACTCAGAATACCAGGAGCAGCTTTATATTCCTCTCTGAATCAGTTTCCCCTGCATTTGAGGAGAAAACTCAGGACAAGTTATTTTCTGCTTTTTGCACTTGATAGAATTTTCTAATTAATCTTTAAGAAATAACATGTACCATGTAGACACGCAGTGAGCTTCATCCGCAGCAAGAAGACATGTCTTTTCCCTTGCTGATTTGATCCATGATCACCAGGGATCTACAAAGAGGCACTCAGGAGAATGAAAGCAGAGCTGTACCTGTCCTGCAAGGATTCCTGTTTCATTCAAAAGATGCACAGAGCATTTTATTTTATTTATTTATTTATTTTCTTTCTTTCTTCATAATTTTCTTGCATTGGCTTAAATTAGCCTATGTGGCTGGCAGCCCTGACCAGATCCATCATATATTATGCACGTCACATTTAGCACCCCCTTGTATATTTTTTTCAAACTGTGACCAAGCCTAAATTCAGTATGAGAATTTTATGCTCTCTTGGCCTATTCCATCCTTATCTATCTGTCTGTCCATCTGTCCATCCATCTATCAATTGCATTACATATTGAAATACTAATCCCAATTCCAATGAAGTTGGGGCATTGTGTAAAACGTGAATAGAAACAGAATACAATGATTTGCAAATCCTTTTCGACCTATATTCAATTGAGTACACTACAAAGAGCAGATATTTAATGTTCAAACTGATAAACCTAATTGTTTTTTTGGAAATATTCACTCATATTGAATTTGATGCCTGCAACACATTCCAAAAAAGCTGGTACAGGGGCATGTTTACCAGTGTGCTACATCACCTTTCCTTTTAACAACACTCAATAAATGTTTGGGAACTGAGGACCAATGGCGCCTCCAAGGGGTGACCGGGGGGGGGGGTTTAGGGCTCGTTGGAAAGGTCAGAGCCTATAGAATCAAATGGCCTCCCACAAAGTCTTACTGACAGCATCGCAAGCTAATCACAAAGTGGAAAATACATTGCGTGCAAGCGGAATGCTCAGGACCTGACCTCCTTTGAAGCAGCAGTGCCCCAGAAAAAAAAAAAAAAAAAAAACATGCACGGACACTCGCAGATCTAGTTTCAATATAACACGGACGCATTAGGCTAACAATAGCCAGTGCAGATTAACCCTTGAAGTTTTTTATTAAAGAACATTAAAGGTAAGAAAAATTTTTGTTTATCATTGTAGAATGTAAAGTGTATGCCTGCTGTTTTTGAGTGTGGTGTCGGTTCAGAATCACATAGCTTATATCATTGGATTCTGTGGACTTTCCTCTTTCATTTGATGTATTATTTGTATGCATGGCACAAATTCAGTTGAAACGCTTGTGATCAAACACTGAAATTATTTTACCCTATGCTTTGCTACATGCTGTGGGTGAACGACCTGTCTGGGCCCTTAGACTGAGGGGTCTCCACACACCTGCAGTTTTCTGCCAAAGAATGGGCGCAATCTCCAGAGTCTGATGCAAGTGGGTTTATTGTATCTCGCTCAAAGTGAAGTACAACAACCCCGGCTGCTATGCGAATACCAAGAAGCATTCATATCCCATCAATCGCCCCACACCGACTGACTACTGATTGTCTGACCGCTTAATTTATAGGGCCCTTGGACCTTCCCATAAGGTGGGGTAAAACATGATACTTTCTACCTCGTCATACAATTACCATTTTCTGATTGGTAATTGTCACATAGTAACACTTCACCCTTAGTAACAAGTTCGCCATTACATCATGGTATAAATAAATTTTTGCCGCCAGGGATGCTCGAAGCCCATGTTTGATCCTCCCAAACCTAGGGGTTACCTTAGGGTCATCTTTGGGTACCCAAGAAGACTGGATCTCTGGATTCATTCAGGATAAACCGGACTGCGCCGGTTCCTAGGAAGGGACTTCTCATTGGTTGACTACCAATATGGTCATTCCGGAAGATTAGCTCATCTAGCCGGCCAGCTATAGGTTGCTATCTGATTCTTTTAACAGATTTATGAGTTTTTGTTTCATTCCCTCTACTATTTCTACAGCAGTTTGCAGGCCATATGAGCCTGGCTCAGTTCTCTTTGGAGAGTGGTAATCATGTTTATTCTTTGACTTTAGAACGTTTACCCACCACACTATACAGAAAAATTGTGGCACATTTATACGGCTCAAGATTAAGGGAACACTCATGACCTCAAGTCAGTTAAACCTTAGGAAGCCCAAGTGGTTGTGGGTCAGTTTCACTTGTTTTGATGCACTTTGATTTCACTTTGTTTTTGAGCCACGCCCCTGCTGAAGTTCATTGGCCAATATCTTGGAAATGAAATGAGATTTCAACAAGCCTTATGCAACTTTTGATAAGCTTTGTCCAATGATGATCCACAGCAAATTTCGAAGGAATCAAACCTGCAAGCTCGGAGAAGATCAAAAATGTGTTTTTCAAAAAATTCAAAATGGCGGAAAATCCAATATGGCGGACCTTAGAGGTCTGTAGAGAAAGTTGTAGAGGTTGGACCAAGGAATGTCTGCACCAAGTTTTGTGTAAATCGGAGTTATGACCTTTAAAGTGAAAAACTTTCAAGTGCTTTTCTTGAATTATAGGGCCCCCATCAGGCTGATTGAGTTAAAAATGGCTTGGGCAGCATTTGCACACAACTTCCAACCAATGTGCAAAATTTCAGGTCTCTACCATTTACCACCTCACGGGAATTTGCGAAAACATTTCTGATAAACATTTCTAATAATAATAATAATAATAAATAAAGCACAAAAACAATAGGGTTTCTGCCCTATGGGCTTGAACCCCTAATAAACCAACACAAAAACAATAGGGTTTCAGCCCTACGGGCTTGAACCCCTAAAAATCAAGTAACATTCAGTCTCTGATTCGTGTCATTATGCTCAATCTTGATGGGCAAAATGAATAAAATCAGTTTTACTTACTTAATGTGACACTTGTGTCTGCATTTTCCCCACTAATCGCCTCAAATTTGGTTCGTATGTGGATGTTGCTGCGCACAGACAGTCGCGGAGGTGCTTGTCACTGAGGGAGTTGCACTGCTTTGACTTGATTACGCCCATTGTTGAAAAGCCACTTTCACACAAATATGTTGATTCAAAACACGTCAAGATCTTCTTTGCACACAGTGTGATGGTGCCGTAAATGGCAGGTACATATTGCATCCAGAAAGTGACCGTGTTTCTGCTTTAAAGCGTGACTGTTCTTTAATTCAATCAGCTCCTCTTCAAATCTTTCCTTTGACATGCCAAACTGCTCACAGTGCTGTGAAACATCCCTCACGTCAGCGTTGCATGGGTTCTCCACCATGCGAATCATTGGCATGATCACCCGCAGGTCACTAAAACCACTGGAAAACTCACTGGCAAGCTCATCCAAATATTTGACACAGATAGCAGGTTCATAGGAGACACTGCGCAGCTGACTGACCTGTGAGCGTAGGTTTGGGAGGTGCGTAAAATCCTTGTCATTAAGCTTCTCTTCATAAAGAGAGAGCTTCTCTGTGAAGGCAGCAAAATCATTCACCAAGGCAGGCAGCACTTTATTATTTCCCTGCAGCTTCAGATTTAGGGAGTTTAAGTGCTTTGTTATGTCCGCCAGAAAAGCCACATCCAGTGCAGACTTCTCATTGTGGACATAATACAAATCGGCTTGCTCTCTCTGCGAAATGAAGGCTTGAATCACCGGGAGCAAATCCATTAACTTCTCCAACACTATGCCTCTGCTCAGCCATCGCACTTCTGCGTGCAGCATCAGGTCTTGGTAATTTGTGTCATATTCTTCTACCAGGGTGCGGAACTGTCTGTGCCTAAGAGCATGACTTCTAATGCAGTTCACAATTTTCACCACTTTACCCATTGTTGTTTTCATTTCTCCACCTTTGAGCTTGCAGCAGAGCTGTTTTTGGTGAAGAATACAGTGATAAGAAAGAAAGTCAGGAAATGTGTCTTATTTTCTCAATAATGCAACAAGCCCTCTTTCTTTTCCAACCATTGATGGTGCCCCATCGGTAGTAATTGACACCAATTTTCCCAAATCAATCTCTTTCCCTGGTCCTTGGAAAAAGTCCACGAGTGCCAAACAAATGTCTTCTCCTCTTGTGTGACCTGTCAGTGGCAAAAGAGCGAGCATTTCCTCCACAAATGTATCCCCATTAAAAAAACGAACCCATGACATAAGTTGCGCCGTATCCGACACATCAGTGGACTTGTCTATGACCAGGCTGAAATACTGCGTTTTCTTGAGCTCACAAAGCAATTTTAGAAAAAAATCTTCCAAAATGTTTTCAAAAATGTTTTCAAGTGAATCACTGCAGTCCAGAAAAAACTTTTTAATCAGCTCTCCTTCGGTAAATGGCCGGTGACTCCTCGCAACATTCCATGCTATTTTAAATGATGCTTCTGTGATTCTGTCACTTTCTTTACAGCTGAATCTGAATTTGTTGGCCGCGAAGATTTTCAATAAGACTGCAAATTCTGTCTTTTCTTACATTGCTGCCTAGTGGATAGTCAACTTTGCAGTCTTTGTGACAGCTTTCATGGTGACGTTGGAGATTTGATCGTTTAGGAATGGAGGGCATCTGGCAAAGAAGGAAAACTGGCTTGTTATTTACCTCCACAAAAGCAGATTCTTCCTCCCATGTCTGCTGAAATGCCCTGTGTTCATCACACAATTTATGTTTAGCTTTGCCGCGGCCTGCCATAAATTCTTCTTTGTCGCTTTTCCTCTTCTTCTCTTATTTTGAGATGTTGTGGCGGTTTGCAGACAACATTGGCGCACAACATTGGCGCATTACTGCCACCAATTGGTGTGGTCCCACAATTGCAACACTCACAATATGCACATCGCTCCCTCATTAGGTCAAACATCAGCACAATGGCCCTCATTTATCAAACGTGCGTACACCAAAAAAATGGGTGTACGCCAAAACTGCCGCAAGGATGGGCATTTATCAAACTGAATGTGAGCGAACGGTCCGCAAAAATCTCACGCCAGGTCTGACCAGGTGTACGCGAATTTGAAACCAGCGAACAACATGGCAAAATGAGTAATAAACCATATGCAGCGATGCGGACGTCATGCTGTTGTTGCTCTTATAAGTAAAATGAATAAATAGTCTTAATAGACAAATTGGCTAAATTAATAAATGAATGAATGTATGAATAAATAAATAAATAAATAAATTAGGCACCTGTGTTGAGAAATTAAATAAATTTATATTCTGAGACAACCTGCTTGTCAGGCCAGATGGTTGACAATTACAATCAATTTGATTAAGCGCAATGCGCAGCTTGGCAGATATGCAGTGTGGTATGTCAGATTCTCATCCAGTCAGATATATACTGAACAACAAAAGAAACACAAGTTAGCCTAATTAAAGGCAGACTGGAAAATAAGTTTGCGCATAATTATTTTAGAAAATCAAATTTATTACTAGCGCATGCACATTTACACTCGTTTCATTAAACTTTTCTTTATTTTGCAGTCACTTCGACTGAGTAACCATAAGAGTACATTAACTAACTAGCTAACTTGCGTTTCTTTTGTTGCTCAGTATATAGATGCCTACGGACACTTCGACCGTGATCACATTTTGACAATGGCAGATCTTCTATTGTTAGAGGAATAAGCTTCTGTCCGAAGTGAGAGGAACTTTCGGCACAGAGATCTCCTCCGGGAAAGTGACGAGTGGCTGGTCGTTTTGTGCGACACCCAATAAAATGTCATTTAGTAACACTGATAAAAGTACAATAAAGAGTGATAGCTGCAGACTGTATTTTAACAATTACCCTCATGCAGCTCTGATCGAGGCGGTGGGGACTCATCCATGTCCCCACCGCCTCGCATTCCCACAATGGAGGGGGAACCTATCAGTGCTGCCATGCGCTCCTGGAACGGTGACAGCTGTCTGGTTGGCCACCACTGGTCTGTGCGCTGCTGCGCCTAAAGCGCAGCAACCCGTTTTTGGAGGCAATCTTAAAATCGGACCACTTTTTCTTACCTACATGTAAAGGATTTGGATTATCAATTATGTAGGCTATATTACATGAAATATCATGGATCTATAAATTGAATTTATTAAGGCCGATGTTATTTGCACTTATACGTGTGGCCAATGCTGATTTTTTTTCTTGGCCACACTTGTAAGTGCACCAGTTGATGACCATTCCAGTGCTGCTTAGAAAGTACCGCTTAAAATAAGTTTGGCCAATAAAAATTTTTTAGCTTTGGACACACTTAAAATAAGTGTGGGCAATGGAGAAATGTGCATCTTGGCCACAATAATAAGTGCATCTTACAAGAATTTTGGTCAATTTTTGTGCTTTGACGCACTTAAATAAGTTTGATTTATTAATGAATTAAATCAAACCTCTGCTGCACTCCAGTTTTCCACCCCCACTGTGTTTACTGCAGCAGCAATAGTTTTCCCAACTGCAGCCGTCTGGGCTCCCTTTATGCCACTCTTAAGACTTCCAAATAAAATTATTTTGTTTTTCTCCATCTATCGTCGGACTGCTGATAAAACCTCGTATCTTCAAAATGATAAACTTTACAGGAGAGCAAAAAAAAAAAAAAAAGTTTAATTTTGCATGTACGAATGCAGTTGAGCTGTGTTCGGGTAGGATGACTATTTTTCCTCCAAAAATGTATCCAATCAATGAAATTTTGTATTTTGCAATGTTTATGTTATTATCGTGGACATACAAGTTTTTGTTTCTTATCAAATTGTAGATACGAGGTTTTATCAGCAGGCCGACGATATTTCCTCCTCAGTGAAGTTCTTTCTTCTTTGCCGTCTTTTCGAGAGTCCATGTCGTAAAGTGGGCAGGACTATGCCTTCTGGAGCATGAATTTATAAGGGCGTGTCATGTAAATTACAATGGTTTCTGCCGCCAGATTTATCAACGCCACGCCAGTTCTACACCGAAATCAGCGACGTACACACTTTTAGTAAATCAGACGTGACACCTGGCGAACGCTGATATTTACACCAGAATCTACACTAGATCCTATGCAAGTTTGATAAATGAGGGCCAATAAGTGCGATCATCCCGTGGTGTTTACATGTGAGAAACTATTTGTCCTTAATGAAAGGAGAAAAAAAATTATATTTATTGGACAATGGGCCGTGGGCCACACTTGAACAGCGTGCGGGCCGCGGGTTGAATAGCACAGGTCTAAGCTTTGCAGCAATGCCAGTCAGGTTTAATATCTTCTCATATGTGATGGAATTCATGATATGATGAATCCTTATAAGTTGTCCAGGCCTCAGAAAAAAATTGCCTCACAACATCAAAGGCCAAAACCCAGTGCTAGTTTTCATTGGTAAAAAGCTCTGTTTTGGTCTCATCTGACCTTAGAACCTAGTCCAATTGCAATTCATAGTACTGTCTGACAACAAAGATTTTTTCCTGGTAACAGTCTGAAACATTTTGTAGTTGCGCTGATGGCACCTGATTGTAGTTCTGGAGACTTTCTGTCTCCAGTTCTTTTGCCTCTTGAATCATTCTCCTCACTGCATTCAAAATAAGCAGACATCCTCTTCCAGGCAGATTTTTAATATTGCCATATGTGTTGCACTCTCTTACTATTTCCCTGATACTCAAAATGAGTATTTTACGACTTTTTAGCTAATTTTGTACAACCTTTTCCACCTTTGTGAGGCTCAACTTTGTCTCATCTTTCCTTTATTTCTGTTTTAACCATGGTGATGGAGAAACTGACCTGAGGACCACATCGTGTATATACCCCAGAGAAAGAGAAAGTCATAAGAGACCATTTGTTTTCCTTCACATTATGCTGAACTTGGTTAAGAAAAATATGAACGGTAGTATGCTTCATTTTCATTTTACCTGAATTTTCTTGAGGTGCCATTTAGGCTTGGGCGATATCCAAAATTAAATATCTCGATATTGTCCCGCCCAAATATCGTGATAGACAATAATCAGTTTTGGGGGGGTGCTGGTTAATAATGCGTAGCCTTAGCCTATGAATATATAATGGCTGAGAGATTGATATGCTCAGGGCTGTAGTGTGACAGTTTTGCTCGCATTTGCTGTTAAAAATTTATTATATGCAAAGATAAATGTAAAACATTTGCACATATGCAATAGGTTGCATAATCGCTATTGATCTGCCCCAACTTTGTTTCCTGCTAAAGACGAGTAGGTGTGTTTTTTTTTTCGGTTGTTAGTAGAACATTAAGCAGCTAGCATTTCAATGCTAAAAAAAAAAAAAAATACCACATTTGGAGGACTCCTCGGTAACATCTAATGTTAAGCAATCAGATCAGGATACGTCAGAGGCTGCATTTTGAGCTATCTACGGTATACTGAAAAGCGTGGGTGATCAGTGCCGGTGTTCTGACAAATTTTGCTACCTATCAAAATATGCTACCTCGCGGCTCTGCGCTTGCGCATACCTAAAATCTGATTTCTGTTTCTTCACTCATATCTTAAGTATCTTCAAAAATCATAAAAATAGATTTTTTTCAGTGCGGCTTTCTACCTGTAAGCGTATATATATATTTGCTTGCACATGCTGGGTTTTCCTGAAAATGCAGAAATTAGATGATAATGGCATCTATGGGCATTTATCTTCAAACAAACTTATCAACTCATTATAACATCTGCTTATGTTATAATAAGCTAACAAATAACAAAGTTACCACTGTAAACTCATTCATATTGCAATTTTACTGCGAAAACAAAGACTTTACGATCGCTTTGCATTACAGTAGCATTTTTTGACAAGGCAGCACAAATTGTCAGAACACCGGCATATTGATCCAAAATGCACAAGCAAGCTGTTCTTAATAAATATAGGCTGTTAAAAATAATAGGGCATATTGACACAGCGTTAAAAATGTGATTTCCGGTTGATCCATTTAATCATCTCAGTAATTCCGAATAATTAATGTTTTCCAAATAAAATATAACATACACAGAACAGTGGCGGGGCAGCCAGTGTAAAATCACTTGGCACAGCAGCCTATTGAAATATCTTACCGTTTGATGATCATTTGGCTAGCCTTTTTGCCCACTCAGAAAATCCATTTATGGCCCAGAACCCATGGCAGACAATCCAAGCAAGATTACAGATTTTCCGTCTTAGCTCATCCTGACATGGGTGTCGCGCGTAATTGCTAGTGTTGAAATGCCTCTCAAAACCCTTGCATTTTGCGTCTGGTGTAGGTCATCCCTCGTTGATTAACTCCAACTTCTCATTGAATGTTAATCTGAAAAATGGCGTGTTTAGTAAAGTCAAAACGATATCCTAATCACTCGCAGCGCTGAGCGCTATTCACGTCTTCCATCATGAAACAAGAACACAGGCTAGATAGGTTATTTACCGCATTTTTTTTTTTTCCAAGCTCGCGATTTACCCAGGGGACAGTGGGCGAAACTTGTCATAGTTCGCGATAATAAAGCCCATTCATAAAGGAAATATGACTGGTCAATTTTACTGTCATTTGAAATTACGCTCGTTGAATTACTACTGCTAAAACCTCTGTAAATTTACCCCGGGCCAGCTGCAGGGGGAGACAAAGGGCTTCTTTCCTTTTAACTATTCACACTCCAATACAAACTTTCATTTTCCCCTGGTTGAAAGCCAAAATGTTGCCAAATGTGCGAGCTCGCATTCTTCTTTGCTACTAAATCCGCCATGTCTGTGTACTGAAACGCTGCAGCTGCATGCAGGCCAACCCAAATAATTCAGCAGTTATTTTCGATCAATTTTCGCACGGAAAGAAGGAGGAGTATAAATGTAAAATAAAAGTCCGAGGATGCCATAACAGATGTTCTATATTGTTAAAAAATATTGCATATGACGATAAATATCGCGATATTTGATAATATCGAAAATCGGCCCAAGCCTAGTGGCAATGACTGTGGCACACATTTTTGGGTCAAATGTTTATTTTGGAACAGAGAATAGGAAAAACTGAAACTTTTTTTGCGTCCCGGTGGCTCATCGGTCTAAGCGCACGCACTATAAAGGCTGCGTCCTTTCCGCAGCGACCCAGGTTTGATTCCGGCTCGGGTCATTTGCTGCATGTCTTCCCCATTCTTCTCCCCAACTTTCCTGTCTGCCTCCACAGTATAACTGTCTAATAAAGGAAAAAATCTCCCCAAAAAATAATCTTTCCAAAAAAAGGAAAAATTTTTCCTTCAGAAATTTCTTCAATGTTAGATTTCTGGTCTTTTTTTTTATCATAAGATTGGATGAGTAAATGCCAACCACACATTTTAGCTAATATTATTGGGCAAATTCCAAGCCAAAATATTGCAAACACTCTGCATTTTTTCAGAATTTGGCTGATTTTTGTCATCTTAAAGTTAATTTTGAACAACAAAGGCACATAAAATGCAAAAGGGACACTTGTATTGATTAAAGTAAACATGTATTGATTTGAAACTTTATTTAAAAAATTGTCATATTTGTATCATATCATCTGAAAGGCCATGCAATACTCTAACTATTAACACTTTTCACCCAGAGATTGTTGGGGAATACAATAATCGTGGATGTAAAACAGGTTCTTAACAACCCTTAATATCACCCTTGAACAGCACTCAGAATCAGGCCAAGAGTGACGTTACTCATGGGATCAATTGTGACACATAGGCTATTGTATGTGGATTTAACATTGCAAGCAAGACGTCGAAATCCACAAAAATATGTCAGAATTTTCACTTGACTTGGAGACTAAAGTTGAAGAGGATGATTCCAGTGCAAGTTCAGCAACTAGCGACAGTGTTGATGACAATGAAGGGGTAGAAGAAATGGAAAATGAGGAAGAAATCAGTGACGATACAGATGCAGCTGAACACCAACAGCTAACACAAGCATATCAGCATGAACCTAAGCCTCGGGCACGAGTGAGTGACAGAGAAGAAAGTTCCATGGTGCTTTCCCAAAAGTAAAGTTCCTAACTTACTCAGTTGGTATCATTGGCTGTATACGGTCGACCTAGCTACATAGCTGCTAATGCAGTTAGCATCTATGCTTTAGGGAGATCTACCCTAGAGTGAGAGCGGAGGAGACCCGAACATATAAAAGTTTAGTATTTTACTGACTAGTGACCAGCTGGCTAACAGGAAGCCCGTGAGCAACAAAAAATACCGCAATCCTGAAATCCCAAACTGGCAGTCCCTCCCAATTTATTTCCCTGCAGTGCAAAGCCAATTGTGCACCACTCTATAAAGGCTACCAGACACTAATGCGACCCCTGCTCCAACCTAGGCCGTGGTGCTCACTACTATACCGCAAAACGGTGGCTTAACCAGGTGAGCTAACCCGGTAGCCAAACAATAGCATTCTTTTTGACAACCATAAATCTAATCCGCTAGAAATATAAAATGAAACAAGACCAAGAAATGAACAGTTTAGGACAGGTAGATGATGGTCAATGCATTGGACTTCTTAACTGTGTCTCCTTGTTACCCAAGAATTACGCCATCAAAAAGGGACTATTTTCACTTGGTTTTTTTGGGGATGTGCACAAGTTGAAAGGGTGTTCAAAATGCCTCTTTAACTCTCTTTCAGTTTAAGTGAATGTCCAGAAAGTTTTTTTATCCATCATCTCCAGGACATTAGCTTTCCGCAGAGGTATAATTTGCCAATTTTTTTATTTCTCAATACATGTCATCTTGAAATATGATGCTTGCTAAAAACTGTACATCTTGAAATTCAATTTTCATCACGTATTCCTCAACCTGGATTAGAGCCCCACAGACATGGGTAAATAGCTTTGCCAATAATAACTTTTTCGTAAAACTTGTTGATCAAACTTATTTTACTTTGCTGTTAGCAAACCTTAGCACCAGCATACTTTGGCCTCTGGGCAAAGACTGGTTGGTCAGAACTTTGTGCTTCAGCAGGACAATGACCGCAAACACTCCTCCAAACTGTGCTTAAGATATCTTTACAAAGAGGAAGAAGCAGGAATGCTTCAGAAGATTGTGTGGCCCCTACAGTCACCAGATTTGTCACCCATTGAGTTGCAGAGGGATTAACTTGACCGGGCAGTCATAGAAGTGCCATCAAGTTCAAAAGAGCTCATGAAGGAACTGTTGAAAGCCTGGAATGAGTTACCAGGAGGTTCTCTCCTTAAACTGCTGAAAAGAATGCATAGGATATGTCAGGCTGTAATCAAGGCTAAGGGAGGGTACTTCGTAGAAAGTTGAATTTGAATAGATATATCTCTTAGCAAATAATTTTGCACATTTCGAGTCAAGATATGTGTTTCTGGTTGATGCTGAAAATATACTGAAAGTTAAAAAAAACAGCCAAATTCTGAGAAATGTAGGGTGTTCGTAATATTTTGGCCTGTGGTGTATACGTCTGAAATGTCAGCAAACATTCAAATACAGTGTTTATATAATAACAGATGTTTTAAAGTCAACACATGGCTAGTTCCACTCTCCCTTAAATTACATTAAAACTATTTGGCGGACGCTTTTACCCAAAGGCACGTACAATAACTGCATAGTAAAAGGCCCTTGGAACAGCTACAGAAAAGATTAGACAAGCATAATTCATTCATAGCATCAATCAGGTTAGTCATAAACAATTCCGAAAACTACAACCCCAATTCCGAAATAGTTGGGACAAAGCGTTAATTGTGAATAAAATCAAAACGCGATGACTTTCAAATCACACCAGCCAGTATTTTATTCACAACAGAACAGAGATAACAGAGTAAGATGGGAAATCAAGCTGGGATGCAGCAAAGGGCTGACAAACTGGAGGAGCCCAGGAACTGAGGCTCATCCTAAACTTCAAAGGACTCGTGACCTACAGTATGACAATAAGCTGTTTGGGCTTCCTCAGGATGAGTTGGCCGTTGACTCCCCAGGATGTTTGCTGAGTGGTGTCAAGGGAAATGAGGTATTTATGGTTGTGTCTGTGGAAGACCGGGGTTTATGACGGCTAGGGACAATAAACGGGACTCTGGTGAAGCTAGGGGGTGACTGCCACAGTTCTCCCCTGTGAATATCTCCTCTGCCCTGGCTATGCCTCTTATGAAATTGGACCTTACACCTTATCTGTTTAAATATTTGAACCCCTAGAAGTGTCAAACCTTTCTCAATAGATTGCTGTGAAATAAATGGGGCGTCAGCCTTAGTTCAGACAGGCACGGAAGTCAGTCTTGGCTCCACCCCTTGTCCAATTGCATTGGACTTCAGCTCACGTGCTTAATTTTTGCGCGTTTTTTTAAATAAGGTGGCGCTCTCCATCTCAACTAACCAAGCTCTACCATTCCCACCAAGACCCATTACAGATCTCGCAAACATCCCTCCACCTCCCCAGCCTCCTCCTTTCCAACGGCACAGTCTTTTGGCAGTACTTGACAACTCTTGTCTTGACATGGTATTGGCATTGTTAGTAATCTGTGTTTTCATTCATTTCATTTCGAGGCTGGCTGCTGCTGTCCTGATCGGTCCTGATCCAGTTCTGCACCATCCTCGGCATGCCACTTCCTGGTGCTACAGACGCCACTGTTCAGATGGACTTAAATGGAACTTTTTGCTATTTTACTCTATTTTGACTTTATTTTGTTAATATTTAGCTAGCCCGCGGAGGATGGGCTTCCCGCTATAGTCTGGTTCCTCCTGAGATTTCTTCCCACTGGGGAGTTTTTTTCTCACCACTGTTTGAGGATTTTTCTCCCTACTGGGAGTTTTTTGCCTCATTTGCTGAAGTGGGGAATAGGCTGGGCACTGCCCTTTCATTTATTTAATCTCTCAATGTAAATCTTTGTGACAGTCTGTGCTATACAAATAAATTGAATTGAAATTTTAAACACGGTGAACCAGGCTCTGCCGGGGGTCGTGATCTCCTGGAATGTCTGTGTCATGCTTGCTCAGATTGTTCCAGCGTATCACTTGAGCAGAGTCACCGCCAAATTCAAATGTATGTCATTCCAAATAAATGGTTAAATCTGACGTGAGTGTCCTGTCTGAACTGATGTGCTCATAACCGAAATTGCCTGTACAATAATCCACTTTAAGAGTTTTTCATGACAACGATCATATTAATACATATTCATATCATGTTTGGTATTGTTATTCTCATGAGAATCCAAGGAGTTGAATGGAGTATGTTTCATTCCAATTGGAATTATGGTTCATTCCCTTTTGGAAACTCCTGAAAATTGGTCAGAATCCTCTTGGGTAATCATTTGGTTTTTTTCTCCCTCTCTTAATTGTTTTATTACCTGCTGCAAATGGTGGAAACCCAAAACCCAGATTCGACCGCCTTCCAGGTACTTTATGGCCATGCCGCCCGGATCAAAGATGGGATTTGGTTTAAAGTAAAGAGTGACAACCCATTCAGGGAAGATCGCAGACAACTTCCCACATGCGCATCTATATGCGTGTGTAACCCATACAGTTTAGGAAGATCACAAACGACTTCCCAGACCTGCTTCTGTTGCCGTGTGTAGCCAAAACAGGTTTGGTAAGATACTTTTATGTTCAATTATTCTTTAAAGTAGGGGTTCAAAGGAAAAACTGAAATAAGGCAATTTCGACATCAATGGAAAGCTTAGAACACAAAGAGTGCAATGTAATGTCATTCTGTCATATTATTGATATGAGAAAATGGAAACATGCACGAAACGACAGTACTTTATCGAGCGTGAATAGTTCCGTGATGCTAGGAAAGAGGCCCGTTTTGGGTGACGTCAAGCTCTGCTCTGTTATATGTCAGTAGAAATACTATGTCTCTCTCTAAGCTTTGTATTTTGTTAAAGGTTAAAATTGAGTCGTACTTTACTTGAGATGGATAAATTATAATGGAGAAACATTTACCTGTCTTTTTTTTTAAATTTAAACTCATATTTTTCTATATAGGCCTAGTACATTGAAGATTAACATGGACAAATCAACGATCTGGACGGAAATCGTGTAAATATGGGGAAGGCAGGGTTTCCTCCAGGATTTTTTGAAACTGTGGCGGAGGGCTGCAGCGTTGGGTCAAAAATCAGCATTATCGGCTGTGGCCAGTTTTCATTAATCAGCACATAGGCGATGCAGTAACTGAAGTCTATGTGCACGGAGGTTTATCAGTTTTACATGCGTCACGTTGGATTTCACATATAATATGAAAAGTGATTGACTCCGGACTCTGGAATTGGAAGGAAATAATCATGAAGATTCTATTAGGTAGAGCAGGATGTGCTCACCGCATACACAGAAGTTAACATCGTAGTTTATCGTTTTGCAAAGTGAACAAAATATTTTTTCTCTAATCGTTGCACACATTGCATTAAGAAGAAAGCAGCGCGTTTTACTGCCGATGGCTAATTTTTATTCATTGGAAAACGTGTTCATCAAGCAAAATGATCGACAACAGGTCAAGAATTATTAGCGCTCATTTTAACTTAACAATGAGAACTGGGGATTGTCCTTAGGATTTTTGGAGTTAATGTAAAGTCATTTTACATAGGCGTGGCAGCTTTTATTTTGCCGTAGCGGTGCGCCACGATCAATTACATGTAGCAGAAACCCTGGGGGAAGGACTGATACCTTAATTTATTATGATATTTTTTCAATGAGTAGACTTGATTAGAGCGACGACAAAACAAGAAAGGAAGAAATTAGAATTTATTCTCTCTCTTAACTCGCGCAGGAATACATATTGTTCATGCACTTGCAGCTGCCTGTCGTCAGATCTTTCTATTGCGTATACTGTTAACTATCTAACATTATTAAATTTGAGGTTTTGTTTCATTTTGGCCATCATGAAAGAGGAAGGACCAGAAGTTGAAGAAAGAACCATGGGAGGAGATACAACAAGTATAAAAAAGCAATTAGGACCTGAAATTGAGCTTGAGTGCATGAGAAGTACAGGCGGACGATTTAGGCTGCTTTTGAGGTAATGAGTGGAGATATTTGAGCAGTACGATTGTGTTCTAAATGGCATCGATCTCGTCACTCCATATTTCTGTCAGTCAATCGCTGTTATGAGAGTCCACTTGATCGTGTTCATAAAATACTATCTTTTTTGTAGCCCAGCTTTGGCTTATCCAACCATCCTCGGAATGGTAGCATGACTCACATTATTTTCTTTTTAAACTAGACAGTGTGAACGTGTATAGCGTATAGCCAGCGCGGCGACCGGACTTTTTTGCGGGCACGGAACGGAACAAACCAAAAAAAGCAGCAAAACTAATATGCATTGATAAAAGAAATCACCTTTATGTGACAGTAGCTTAAAAAAAATAATTATTTAAACATGGGATTTAAAACTATGAACTACTTGGAAGATCTGGAAGAAATCTATTAAGAGTTCTGACTCGACAGGCTTTAAAAACAAAATTAAAAACAGTTTTCACAGTGTTCATTGTATTATAATGGAACATCTGGGTGTTTACAGAGTACACAACCCGTATGTGACGTCACAGAAAATGAGACTGGTTACGGCGGACTAGTTACGGTGGAAAAGGAGTAACATTTGGAAAGGGAATATCAAGTCGCATGAAACTTGTTTCTCTTGTTATATGAGTGAATACCTTCAACCTATCATGAAATTGCCATAACGGACCAATTTTATGGGTACTTATTTTCTTTGAATCCCTACTTTAAAATTCTAAATTATGTAACAGACCAATGAAATTTACGATGTAAACCTACCTACCTGTTTAATAAATTTTTCTTTCATATTAATAAATTGCCTTGTTGTAATTTGTGTGGTTTTTATGATTTTAAACCCAGCTTGGTTCCTTTTAGCCAAAATTACGTTTAAAATACTTAGAGGGAAACAGTGTGCTGACTGAGACCTATTGATCAGAGACCAGTTGCAGCAAAAGATTTTTAGGGAGTTCTGGTAAGTAAGAAGGGGGGCCACGTTCGACTGCTAACGGGATTGGTGAGGTATTGGCTCTGGAGGTTTGGCTTAAGAGGACCCATGGGCGTAATACGCCGGTTCTTGTGAAATTCTCCTTAAGAAGCCCGATGGATACAAGCTGACCCAGGTCCATAACTGTCACGAGGAAAGGTGCTTGTGTATTATGTTGGTTGCTATCTATCCAATGCAGGGCTCCCCGAACAGAGATTTTGCGATTGTGGTGGTCCGGAAACACAATCGTGTAAGGTTGGCAAAAGACCAAGTCTGGTATTATTATTACGAACTCAACACAATTGCAGCTAAATTATTTAATCACAATTTGACATGGAGTCAGATTTTATGTAACCATTGTGCTATGTGCCCTGTTCCTACGAACAGAGAAGTTGATCAACGTTTTCTTCTGAATCACACCAGCTAAGAAGAATGCACCGAGCCTTCACCTCCTGCTGTGTCCGTCATTGGTATAGCTGTGAGGGTTTTACAATAGCAAATGATGAAACAGAGAAATTTTACAATTTTTTCCACAGGAAAAGTATCAAAAAACAGCCCACACACTGCACAGAAGTTAAGAGACAACTTGGATGCCGAAAAAATATATTTAATAAAAAGTGCTCAAAGTGACAAAAATGAACGTTTCAGTCCCATGGACCTTCGTCAGCATTGATATATCCTCAGCATGCCTCCTTTTTAAATATGCACTGGTTATTTGAATTTAATTAGTTTGCACACTTGGCTTGTAAGTGATAGTCATTAATTAACTCAGTAAATCAGATGGTTCATCATCAAAAGTACATAAGGCTGAGGACATAAACAAATACACTGAACAAAAATATAAACGCCCCATGTCAAATATTGATGCCACATGGAGTGAGCATATGCTGACTTTTACTTGTACAATAGGGATATTTCTCTTGATTTGTGTACCATTTTTTAATCCATCTCTCTGGCAGTGAGCATTTGCTCAGTGATGCAGTGATTTCACTCAGTACATGGGTGTGGCATTTCCAGACGGTGATCAGACAGAATGAGCAGTACCCAGACACTCCTTATGCTGGGCACAATAAAAGGCCACCCCAAAATGTCAAATTTTGTCAAAAGTCATCATGCCACAGATGTCTCAGGTCATGCGGGAACGTGCCAATGGCATGCTAGATGCAGGGATGTCCACCAGAGCGGTCGCTGTGCAGCTGAATGTTAACTATCGGACGATAGGCTGTTTGAGAGTTCGTTTCCGACAGACGGGCAGTACTGCAAATTGACCTCATCCACGTCGGCCACGTGTGACCACACCAGCACAAGATCGCTACATCCGGCTCGTCCACCTGCAGGATCGGCTCAGATCAGCGACACGCACTGATGAGACCGTTGGTCTGCAGAACAGACACATCACACCACAGACAGTCCGTAACCGCCTGCGAGAAGCCAACTTGCATGCTCAGCGTCCTCACCATGGTCTGGATCTCACCGCTGTCCGGCGTCGGAACCGACTCGCATAGGCAAACACACGTTCGATGGCCCTTGGCACGCTGGAGAAGGGTGCTATTCACAGACAAATCCGGGTCCCAGTTTTTTGTTAATAAAAACTCAAAAATTTGACATGGGGCGTTTATATTTTTGTTCAGTATAAATGACAGGCACGGTTTATCCACATATACAATAGAAATCAATAACAATCATGTATTAAACAGGGAATAAAAGTATAGCAATATCTGTCGACAATTTACAATGACAACTGCAACATGCGACTATGATTGAATTCAATTAGGAGCAAAAATCTTAATTAGATGTCTACTGACCCGACCACTGCCTTTAAACGTGAAATTGATCTGTTTTTGCAAGATTTTCTAATAAATGGTTACATATCTTCATCGGAGCAAAAATTTTTGACAAAAGATCACCCAGTGATACCGGGAATATATTTCTTACCTAAGATACATAAATCTTTGGAAAACCCCCCTGGTCGGCCTATTGTCGCAAGTAATGAGAACCAACTCGAGCCCCTATCTATTTTTTTGGACCGTTGTCTTCGCCCTTTGGTGGTCCAACTTCCTTTATATTTACAAGATACTGGCAACTTTATTGATTGTCTAAACATTATCGATATGCAGAAAACCAAATCCACCGTTTATTCCGCCACTGTATACAAATATACCGCATTCAGAGGGACTTACTGCCCTCAGATATTTTTTAGATCTGAGGCTTTCTCCTAATCCCCCCATAGAATTTAAAATGTCATTGGCCGTGCTTGTTCTTAGAAAGAATTATTTCATTTTTGGTCAGCAGTTCTACTTGCAGGCTCACGGTGTATCCATGGGTTCTAGCTTCGGTCCTGACTTTGCAAATCTGTTTATGGGATATTTGGAACATAAATATGTATTTCACAACAATACTTATTCTAAACATATCCTTATATACAAACGTTATATTGACGATTGCTTTATCCTTTGGCAAGGCTCTTCAAATGCCCTACAAACCTATGTGACCTTTTCTCAAAAACACGTCTTCCACAATCAAATTCACATCGGAGTTTAACACTAAAGAGGTTTAATTTTTGGATACTAAGGTCCGGATACAGAATGGTAAGATCTATACTATCCTTTATAGAAAACCAACAAACAAGAACTGTATCTTGCACGTGTCTAGTTTTCACCCCATTCCTTTGAAAAGGGTCTCCTGTTTTCTCAGTTTTTACATCTTAAACGCATTTGTACCACAACTGAGGATTTTGAGGCAGAAGCTCGCAAAATAAGGTTTGGAACATAGATACGAGCCGATCAGGTCATCGTACGAATTCAAAAAATTATTCGGTTACATGCACTACTACTTATTCCCACCTAACTTCGGGCATTGAGAGCATTGTAAAGAAACATTGGGACACATTATCTGTTGATCCTGTCTGTAAACATTTGTTTGCTGACCCCCCTCTTTTCTGTCATTACAGAGTGAATAATATCAGAGACTTCCTCGTACGAGCAGACAAGTATTTTCCTTCTGTCTCGGCCCAGAGGAAGTTCGATGAGATGACTGGCTTCTTCCCTTGTCGAAACTGTGTAGCGTGCGAAAACTCACATTTGAGTTTGTGAGTCATATCACATTGAGAACCTATCAAATCAAACAGTGCCTTACGTGTGCATCCGCTGGGGTAATATACCTTCTCAAATATGGCTACAAATATATAGGTAAAATAATCAGAGAACGGATTATTGAACATAAATCAACACGCAGGGAAAATACAAACAATAGCAAGACATTTTAATGACATGAATCACCTTCCACTCTGGGGTAATCCAACAAATTCAGCAGCCATACTACTACTTCTCGATCTGCTCCAGCCGTGTGGCTGAAGCTAATAGGTGTGGGCTTGGTATAGGATGGGAAAATGGGAAAACCAAGACCTGCTGAAAAGGTGTTGGTGGGCCAGTAGGTTGGATCTTTATGGTGGATTAATCCATAATGCCCCAGTGCAGTGGCGGGGACACTGTACTGAAGGAGATGCCCTCTTCGGATGAGACGTTAAAAGGTCCTGACTCACTGTGGTCATTAAAGATCCTATGACACTTTCGATAAAGTAGGGGTTTCGGTGTCATGGCTAAAGTCCCAACCTGGCTCTTTTGACCTGCCACCTAATCATCCCCTGATCTAATTGGCTGTGCAAAAATCCCCCACCTCAAAGGGCTCCCTTGAAAAAGAGATTTCAAACTCAACGGGACTTCCCTGGTTAAATAAGGGTTAAAAAAAAAAAAAAAATTCTGAGAACTCACAGAGGCGGGGATATTGATTTGAAACTCTTGCGATCGGAATCCAAATGGGTCTACTATTTAAAAACTTTACACCCAGATGGACTGAATGAAGAGCTTAATCTTTCCTGTTTTCTATAATTGCCTTTTGCGCTCCCTTCGATTGTTGGACACCAATTTGGCTAGTCTAGAAACGGTACATTTGTAATTTTTTTTTCATTTTTATTATGTACTATTCACGTAAATAGGACTGATAAGTGGTCCTTAGAATCAAGCCAGTCATCTCATCTAACTTCGTTCATTTCAATATGACCTAGTATACAATTGTACCTCGACGGTGTCCAGATCAGGGGTGCGTTTCCCGAAATCACAGATGCTAACTTACATAGTTGGGCCCATTGACTGTGAATGGACGAACTATGCAAGTTGCTAACTTAGTTAGCAACTACGTTTTTGGGAAACGCGCCCCAGGTGGACTGAGACATCTAATTGAGATTTTTGCCCCTAATTGAATTCAATCATAGTCGCATGTGGCTGTTGTCATTGTAAATTGTCGACAGACATTGCTATACTTTTATTCCCTGTTTAATACTTGATTGTTATTGATTTCTATTGTATATGTGGATAAACTGTGCCTGTCATTTATTTGTTAATGTCCTCAGCCTTATGTACTGTTGATGATGAACCATCTGATTTACTGAGTTAATTAATGACTATCACTTACAAGCCAAGTGTGCAACTAATTAACTTCAAAAAACCAGTGCATATTTAAAAAGGAGGCATGCTGAGGACATATCAATGCTGATGAAGGTCCATGGGACTGAAATGCACTTTTTAACAAATATATTTTTTTGGCATCCAAGTTGTCTCTGAACTTCTGTGCAGTGTGTGGGCTGTTTTTTGATACTTTTACTATTGCTCTTGGCTGAATGCACCTGACCAACTCCTGAAAGCCTGATTGCAAGTGTGCAGACGCTTCCCCCAGAAGATTTTATTCATAATTTTATCCACAAAATGAGCTCATTTCAAATTTGATGGCTGCTAAAAGTCTCAAAAGTTAGGACAGGGGCCTGTTTACCAGGCTGTAGCATCCCCTCTACTTTTTAACACAGAGTGGAGGCATCTGGGCATTGAGGAGACAAGTTTCTTGAGTTTAGTCATTGGAATTTGATCCCACTCTTGTTTAATACAGGCTTACAGCTGCTGGAGAGTTTTGGGTCTCCTTTGACGGATTTTTCGTTTATGCGCCAAATGTTCTCAATCGGTGAAAGATCAGGACTGCGAGCAGGCCAGTTCAGCACACGGACTCTTCTACTACGAAGCCATGTCGTTGTAATAGCTGCAGTATGTGGTTTTGCATTGTCCTGCTGAAATACAAAAGGCCTTCCCTGGAATAGATGTGATCTGCAGGGAAGCATATGTTGCTCTAAAACCTTTATGTACCTTTCAGAATTCATGATGCTTTTTAAAACGTACAAGTGTCCCACACCATGTGCGCGACTGCATCCCCATACCATCAGAGATGCTTGCTTTTGAACTGAACGCTGATAACAGGAAGGGTGGTCTTTCTCCTCTTTAGCCCGGAGGACACAGTGCCCTTGATTTCCAACAAGAATGTCAAATTTGGACTCGTCTGACCACAGGACACTTTGCTACAGTCCATTTTAAATGAGCCTTGGCCCACAGAACATGGCAGTGCTTCTGGATCATGCTCAACAATGGCTTCCTTTTTGCATGATAGAGTTTTAGGTGGCATCTGTGGATGGCACAGCAGACTGTGTTTACAGACAATGGTTTCTTGAAGTATTCCTGGGCCCATTTAGTAATGTCAATGACAGAATCATGCCAGTGAGTGATGCAGTGGCATCTGAGGGGCCAAAGATCACGGGCATCCAGTACAGGTCTTAGGCCTTGTCCCTTACGCGCAGAGATTTTTCCAGTTTCTCTGAATCTTTTGATGATGATATGCACTGTCGATGAGACCTTCAAAGCTTTTGCAATTTGAAGTTGTGGAACATTGTTTTTAAAGTATTCCACAATTTTTTTTTTTTTTTTTTTTACACAAGCCTTCACAGGTTGGAGAGCCTCTGGCCATCTTTACTCCAGAGAGACTCAGCCTCTCTAAGACATCCCTTTTATAGCCAATCATGTTACACATGATGCCAGTTAACTTAATTACTTGCTAAATTTATTTCAGCTGATTCTCTTAAATATTAATATCTTTTTCAGCCCTTTTTTTGCCTGTGTGCCAACTTTTTTTTAGATATGTTGCAGCCAGAAAATTTGAAATAAGCTCATTTTGTGGATAAAATGTAAAATGTCTCATAACATTTCAAATGTTGAAACTATGTTCTATTGTAAATAACATATTGGCTCATGTGATCTGAAAGTCATTGCATTTTGATTTTATTCACAATTCACACATTGTCCCAACTATTTTGGAATTGGGGTTGTACATGGTAATGATATCCAGTAGTAGAATTATACACAGACAAACAAAAAAACTAGGGTTTACAATAAAAAAGCAATCAGTGCAACGCAAACACTACCCAGCAAGAAAAAAACATTACTGCAAGTGCCACGACTGAGGGTCAGATTATTTTTCATCTTGTTGTCCCTATAGGATTCTCATATTTGTGGAATTAGATTATTGGGCAAAAATTACAAAAAAACCAAGAACAAAACAAAAAAAATTTGAGTATAATTGTCTTTTTTTATATTAAGCAGCATTTGAATTTTCTATAAGGGGAAATTAAGGCAGGGGGTGGGGGGGAGTACACCTGGAATTATACTTTGATATTCTGCTATTTCAACTATTGAATATTTTTAATACAAATGTGCTGAAGAAAACTAAATTAATGAAAATGTTAAAGTAGTTCTCAAAAGATCACTGAAAGTCACTTCCCCTTAAAGTTTAGGCCCAGAGAATTTGAGGACAGTACGACATGTTGTCCGTACAGCAGAAATCCAGCGCCATCAAGCTTGAAGGCAAAGCCTATAAATTCACAAGGGGGCTGCTGCCGCAGGTCCTAGAAAGTGCATCACAGGACACAGGACCAACCACAAGATGGAATGTAGCCCATAATTCCTAAACAGGTCATTGGATATAGACATAAATACCCTTCAAGGACGACTTTGGTTTTTTTCAAAACTCAGGTTTGAGGAGTAGTGAAGAGGTATCCTCAACATTGCTCAGTTTCATTTGCACCAAAAGGAGGCCATCTCGAAAACCTCCACGTTATATGACGTTATATCATGCGACTGGTGCCTATAGGAAAATAAAAGGCTCTTGTATCTTTATTTTTAAAGAGCAGAGGCCTATTGTGAATTCTTTTGCTTTGTTAACCTTGTCTGCCCACAAGTGACAACCAATTAACATTAATACTATAACATGAAAATTTTAAACAGCATTATCTGCTCAATGTCATTTGGCTTCATCAACATGCAAAAATATCAGACTTCCAAATAATATGCAACTGCAATAATGACAAAGGACAAGGAGACACCATAAGAGCTTCCCTTTCTTGAGCAGGGGTAGCCAAACCTCGTCCAAACAGCCTCACAGTGTGCTAGTTTTTGTTGTAAATCTACAAGTAATTGATCAATTAAAGGCAAAAAAAAAAAAACACTTTTATCAGCTCTTACTGCCCCTACTATTCAAATACATACTTGGCGTCATTAAAAAAGCAACGGTGAATTATTTGCTTTATTTGCGGCAAACTGAAGAATCGATTGGTTTTAATTGCTTTTCCAGTGAGATATGAGTGGAAATAACGAAAAGCGCATGGTATTGTAATTCTGATGCATGCCACATGAACGCACCAAGCACTTCAGTAATAGCAAACATTGAGCTGTTTGTGATGTGCACAATGACGCTTGATTCATTCTTTTTGGTGTGGTCAATAGCCTACATAAAGCCAACAAAAAAAATCAAAAATGCCACCACATCAAGAAAATGGAACAGCTTATGACACAGGAGAGAGAAAAAGAGCCATTGGCGTGTTATGTCTTGGTCTCAGCTGCTGAGAGAGAGCACGTTATCTGCACTGTCAGCAGTCAACAGTCAGTCGGCTGTCTGTCCGAGAATGGAAACGGGCACTGTAGCTGACTGACCCCCCTTAGGGCAGCCACGAGTGACTACAGTTGCCCAAGCGCGCCAAATCCAGTTACAGCCTGTATGGGACAGATTCCAGACAGCAACTCAAACTGATCATGAGACGAGGGGTCCGAGACGTCCGAGGGTGAGCGCAAGTACCGTTCAACGCAGTCTACACAAGAAACACATGCACGCACAGGGCCCCTACAGAAGACCCATTTTTTGCCCAGCATGGAAAAAAAAATATAAGGAAATATAAGGAATGGCGGCATTCATGAACTTGTGCTCATTAGATGTATTTCAAAGGTTTGATGTTTGATTACTGGATACATAAAAATTGCAAAAATTTGCAAAAAATATTAATGGAACTAGAAGAACGTACTTTATTTGGGTAAAAGCAGAAAAAAGTGTTTTCTTTGCCTTTAACGTGGTTTGCTTGCCGCAGTCCTTCAGGAGCCGAAGGTGACTCCCTCCATCTGCATAAAGGACATTGATACGTCTGTTGTGAGAGCGGACACCTAAGTCCAAGGTGCAGATTCCGCCAAAAGAGGTACAAAATATGCCGACGTCATTTGTTGAAGTTTGTCCCTGACTACCGTCTTCATCAGTTTATCCTGACGGCCTTGTAACTAGTTAGATTTCCGTCTTTTCGCGAACAGTACTGTTTCATGTCTGCGCTGGCATTGCTCCATGCAAGGATGCAGTCAGCTTTGAATGTTTTCAATGACCTCTGGGCCCTAAAACTTTGCTATTGGTTGCACAGGTTTCTTGCTCCTCTGGGAGAATGTTGCGCTTCTTCAGAGCTGCAGGCACATAGCGCGACCTCATTGGTATCATGTTACAGTATATGTTCATATTTCCAGTTTTGATAGAGCTTCCAGTATTCAACATGATGGAATTTGTCTCTCCATCAACCACATCTAATATTTGGCAGTTAACTGTTAATGTGTTAATACTTCACTTTGAATGTTCAATTTAGCTGAAACTGATTGAGAATTTTTAAGGAAGTGAAAAAAAATTGTCACTTTGAGGTTTTGTCACCATCGGGAACTTTTTTTCCCTTGCCTTGTATTCAGCATGGGGCTCACACAAGAATGTTTATAATTGCAGATTGCATTTATTGTGCAAGCAAGACCTGGGGGTTTGGAAAACTCATTAACCACCTTTTCCAGCAGGCTCTCCAGACTTCTCATTTAAAGCTTAAGAAAACATCCTTGCAGCATCAGAAGAGTCTGAGCTTGTTAACTCATTCATGGTGTGGCGACTGGGGCAACAGACACACCCACTGTCCACGTCACACTGCCCAGAAACATAGATTCCCCTCTCCTATCGTCCCCCTCGAGCAGCGCCATAGACAGCGCCTGCCATACTGGCCTCTGTTCAGCACCCCTGGCCGCCGCTATACACTGGACAGCTCCCCCTCCAGTTGCGGTCCAGCCAATGACAAGGGCTCTCCAATCGCCTGCTATACGAGGCCGCACAGCTGGTCCCCATGTGCGTCGGGAGAACTGGCTATATAAAGCTGGCAAGGCAGCAGACAGGGACAGGTTGGCCAAGATCGCAGATGTTATACTAACCAATGTTCTGTCTCCATTTTCCCTACCAGTGTCCGAAGGCAAAGAGACAGGGAACCCCGATTGTGTGCTCCCTCCAGAAAGCCTCGTTCTGGCCGCTACTCAACAATATGACAGCGGCTAATTCCCTAAGGGTCTTTGTTCTCAAGAAGTCTGCCCAGAGGGCACAACAACATTGAAGCAACGTTGAAATGACGTCGAGTACCCACTGGGTTATGGTCTTTTAGTTTATTCCTGCAAATAAAATTACCGCCCAGTGGACTCTCACCAACTTCCCCTTCTGATAAACCTTTGGCCTAGTCATACATTTATCTTACAATTATCTCTAAAAGGAAGCATTTACTATGCGTTTTGGCCTCTCATCCGCATGCAACGTGCGTTTTCTGTTACCAAAAATACACTTTTTGGAAAAATCCTTCCAGATAATTTCTGATAGGACCACTTCATCAAAAAAGAAAATATTTATTGCAACATACAGGCATACAATCATACATTGAGTTTGGTGACATGGGTCTGTTATGAGAGATCCCTGCCCGTCCGAACGAGGAACCGAAGGCAGGGAGCTGCTTGTAATCCCCCTCCAAGGAACAGAGCCACAGCAGCAATGACCTCACAAAAAAGACATTGCTATAGAACAAAAATTTAGACAAAGAGAGCCGGGTTAATGAATACAATAGATCGGTGGAGCTGGGGTGGAGGAGGGTTGTTGAGTGAGCGCACTGAGGAGCAGCTTCCCGAGGCGAGCTGAAGTAGACTAGCATATTACCAGTCAAGCAATCAGGCAGCTAGGTCAGATGACAGTCATGTGCACTCAGGTAGAAGCTGCTCCTCTGTTAGCAGGCTTGACTCCATGGCCTATCAGAACTTACGTCAAGTCTTCATTTCTGATGGGACCACTTCGTCAAAAAAGAAAATATTTATTGCAACATACAGGCATACAATCATTCATTGAGTTTGGTGACATGGGTCTGTTATGAGAGATCCCTGCCCGTCCGAACGAGGAACCGAAGGCAGGGAGCTGCTAGTAATCCCCCAACAGAACCATGCCAGCAAGGCCAGCTGAAATGCAGAAACATTAAGCAGTAGATGAAATACACTATATAGAGGTCTGAATGTTCGACAGCCTGGCGGCTGGTACTCATTTCTCTTGATGACGATACAAGAGAAATATTCTATACTATTCAAAAAAAAAGTAGGGGATATTTTATTTTGAGATCAAAATTTTCACATATACAAAGGGATACGAAACCATGTTGTATAGTTCCTTACTGAGGAAGCATTTGACAATTTCACGATCTGCACGGGATGCTATTGATGATACACAAATTTGCATGACTCTGAAATACTGTACAGGAAGATTTTTGAAGAGAATATCAGATTATCAGTGGCTGAAGTCGTTAATTAAACAGAGACCATGCGCCGTCTAACACAGGAGGAGAGGTGTTCGTGCCCTTGGCATGCTACAGGTTGGCACAAGACAGGTCGTTGTGGCAAGGGCAATGAATGTTTCCCAGTCTGTCATCAGCCGGTCGACCAAGGGCAACAACTCATGTGGTAACAGCAAATCAGATAAGGTCTCAACTTCAAAGGGATACTGTAGTGAGTGGCCAGACCATCAGGAATCGTCTGCACAGATTTCACTTACACGCCCGGCGTCCTCGTGTCATTCCCTGTTTGAGGATCACATTAGGGCCAGTGTCGTCATCATCAACGCTGGATAATGATGGAACAATTTTAAATGTTCTCCAGATCATCAGGTTCACAGCCCGATGGAACCGCTGCGTCAAAGGGATACTGGCGACAGACCCCCTGTTTGTTTGGGGCTCTCCAATGGTGGCCATCATCAACGCTGGGATAATCGCCGATGGAACAACGTAATGTTCTCAGATGAGTCGAGGTTCACTGTGGACTTCCTTGACAGACGCGAGGAGGGTTTGCGTAGAAACGTTTCCATGACGTTAACGTCATTATTAGACATCATCACTGCTGCCGGCAGAACAGACTTGCATGTTGTTGCTGGACGTGTCACAGGGCAGTACTACCGGGGACAACATCTTGGCACCCCAGTGCCGTTTGCACGTCGTTATGGCCGCCCGTTTCATTTTCCAAGATGACAATGCCAGATATAGGGCCAGGAGAGATTACCTCCAGCAGCAGAATATCACCACATTACCATGGCCAGCACTCAGTCCGGACAGCATGTCTGGGACATGCTGGCACAATTTCAATGTGAACTTGCTGGATGCAACAGGAATGGAATAAGTTCCCCAAAATGATTCTATATGCCATGCGAAATGTTAGCCAACCGAGGGGTTTTGACAGCCTGGACCCTGTGTTTGTGTCAACCCTTATTCTGGAGAATTACTGACTGTACACAGGGTTTTGAATAAATTGACAAATGTTTCCTTAATGTTTTTTATGTCATTTGTTTCCTTCCTGACCTCATGAAATATTCTATGAATAGTATATATGAATTGTATTATGTGTCATGACAGCCTGGCGGCTGGCACAATTTCTCTTGATGCCGATACAAGAGAAATATACTATATGAAGTATACTATGTGTCGAGGTAGCCCGACGGCTACCTTAATTTCTCTTGAGCCATTTCAGGAGAAATATGCCACAATACAATCTGGTGCAACATGAAGGTGAGAGTGGTGATGATTGAGATGGCGTAGAACAGTGTTGTGACGCTGATACCCTGACTATGTGAATGCGAGACAACGCATGAGCAGGAGTGTGTTTAGGAGTGAGATTAGTGCGTTGTGTTTGGACATGCAAACATCGTAACAGTTAAATACAGACAAATCTTACATAATTTTGCTCGCCAACTGAAATGCAGAAAGTTAAGAAGCAGTAGATGCATAGTAGCAGCCCAGGGCTGACAATTTCTCTTGAAGCAAATACAAGAGAAATACACTATATGAGTGTGCTATGTGTTGTGACAGCCTGGCGGATGCCACAATTTCTCTTGATGCCAATACAAGAGAAATATACTATATGAGTACAATGTGTCGTGACAGCCCGGCGGTTGCCACGATTTCTCTTGATGCCCATACAAGAGAATTATTCTATACGGATGTTCTAAGAGTGACAGCCCTGCGGCTGGTACTCATTTCTCTTGATGCTGATACAAGAGAAATATTCTATATGAATTGAATTATGTGTAGTGACAGCCCAGCGGCTGGCACAATTCTCTTGATGCCGATACAAGAGAAATATTCTATATGAAGTGTATTATGTGCCGTGACAGCCCGGTGGCTGGCACGATTTCTCTTGATGCCGATACAAGAGAAATATACTATATGAGGTATACTATGTGTAGAGATAGCCGGACAGCTACCTCAATTTCTCTTGAAACCATTTCAAGAGAAACATGCTACAATATGATCTAGCGTGTCAGCAAGCTGGTACAAGTATGATGAAACGAGATGAGCTTTTTTTATATATTAATGAAGGTGAGAGTGGTGATGAATGAGATGGCGTAGAATAGTGTTGTGATGCTGATACCCTGACTATGTGACTGGAAGAAGGCTAGATGACGCGTGAGCAGAAATGTGTGTAGGAGTGGAGATTAGTGTGTAGTGTTTAGGGCATGCAAACATTGCAACAGTTAATTACCAGACATATCTTACAACATTTGCTCATTAATTTTTGCTTGCTCCATAATGTCCTTGAATCCAGGGCGAAGGTATCGATTATACGCCAAAGACGACCAACGTCCCATGGCCTTCAGTGTCGAGACAGACGCAACGGAAGCGGCAGTTGTGCTGCTCCAATACGGAAGGAGTGGAGAATGTGGAGTTGAGGGGAGAGGCCACAGCTAGCAAACTAGGTGAAGTTGTGCAGCAAACCAGGACCCATCTTGGCTTCCATGAGGAACAGATGTAGTTCGCTGGATATACTCCATGGACCAGACTGTTCCGATGATGGAGACTGGGCAGCACTTAGCAGAAGGTCAGATGGCGATGATTGCGAAGACCACCAGCAGCATGCTCAGGGCAGGGCCCCACCGCAGACATGGAGGGAACACAAAACCAGGAAATTAGTGGAGAGCAGGAGGTGGAAGCAGTGCTAGGAATATACCATGAAATAATGTTGTGTACTCAAAGTTGATATAAAAATAAATTACCATGATTGCAAAATATGAAGATTATTCATGAATCTGAAAGATGGTAAAATCCCCCCCCCCAAAAAAAACCAATGATGCCAGCATAAACCAAAGACCAGAAGGAAATAACAGGCATAACCCAAAGACCAGATTCTAATAACAGCATGCCTTTACAGCCAGAGACCATGTGGTATTTATGGCTTTTGGTTATCTAGCAAACTTAAAGGCTATAGTACATTCTGAGCAGACAAAAACAAAGCCATTTCGAATGAAATGATGGGCAAGATGACCAAAGCGCAAGCTAGCTGGCTGACATAGGAAAAATATTGGTGAGGTATCAGCAAAATATTGCTGCACCGTGGCATTGCTGAGCGTGCGCGAGATCAGCCACATCTGAGGACGTGAGCTTGATATTGTCAAGCAACCGAAGGCTTACTTCCTAAGCAAGTGATAACTTGCACAGCAATCATAATTCTACCCACTAGTGCGTGTACAAAGATGCAAAAAAAAAAAAAATTACTGCCAAATTATGGGGAAAACACAGAGCTTTGGCAATAGGAAAGGTAATGCAAATATGATAGCAATTCATTTACAAACAAGGATGAGTATGACCTGCTTGATAACAGAAATTCCAGTGCCAACTGGAATGACTACTCCAAGTCCTGATCATTCCACAGCATTAGGTGGAATTTTTGGTTGGAGCCACATCCACTTTATTTTATTTTTATTATTTATTTATTTAACAATTGCTGAACGCTTCAGTTGCTAGCATTTGTTGTAGGTTCGTAACGCGGTGTATGCGATGCAATTTGCAAACTGTTACCTTAACTGAACTCTGCTACCAATGGCAGCACCTGCTGGGGATAGACAATAACTAACAAAAGTGTAGTTATGGCATGACTATTGGAAACAAGTAGAATTCAAGCAGCATAGCTGCAATCGATTTAAGCATTTATGGCGATCACAATTGGTCCAGTCATTTAACAGCAGTAAGGCAACCATCATCTGAATAATGCTTAATCCATTTCAGCCACGGCTATTCAAATTATGAATATTACAACATGAACAATTTCCTGTGCCAGACGTACCGTAGCTGATATTTAAAGCAAGAACTAAATCAAAGCCATGCAAAAATATATAAAACAATGCACAAAGTACATCCATTGAATTTTTCAATGGGAATAATAGGCATAAACGCGACTCGATATAAGCATTCCGATAGAAGCCATAAGCAGGTTCAGCGCCATGGTAAGATAACGTTCATGATGCGTTTGTTAGGCTTGCAACTCGTGTAGACTGACCGTGTGAAGAAACTAGCGAGCAACCTGTACATAAAGAAAATCAAAGTTACATTCGTTAACTCCTCGATAAGCCGTTGTGAATTAGGGACCGGTTATCCGTGCCAAGATCGGCCATGGTCGTGCTAACAGCAAATTGATTGGTGCATGACACTCGAGTCTCATCACAAAAACTCTTTCCTAAGCTTCACTTATCCAGGAGTAAAAAACGAAGAGAACTAGCAGCTCGGTTAACTTCACAAAATCCGATATTACTGCACTGAAGCGCAAGCACTGCCGCGACTTCCATGAAATGTTTGCACTCCTGCACACACACTTGTTCGCAAGACATACAGGTTCAATTAACACGTTGCCGATTTAGGACAATACCGCAGTAAACTTACTGCATTTTAAAAGCATCCACATGCTTTCCACACCTGGAAAAGACCGCTTTCGAACAGTGGCGATTCGCAATAGGCGAGCAGATCGCAATTGTTGCCGTAGAGAAATTATTTAGCTACCAACAATGAGTGTTGCCTTGCCAAGCGAGAACTGGAATTGATGAGCACTCGTGGCTGCATCCAGATTAGCATGTGCTGCTCTAAATTTACAGTTTGACAAATGACACCAATTACACAAAGATTCCTTCCGCAAATACACAGGGCAATGTTTCGAAACAAGCCACATTTTAAGACAAATAAGCTTGCGCGTGCTGGCCTTCATAACTGAGCACTCCCAGCGTAGTAGAATAGCTAGGGCAAACATGTCATCGTACACCAGAGCAACATGAACCCCACCGAAGTACGGTAGCCAATATAAACATTGTTATAGAAGTCTGCAGCGATAATGAATACCACGCACCAGAGTACTAGAGTAGCATATTACCAGCCAAGCAATCAGGCAGCTAAGACAGATGACAGTCGTGTACTCAGGTAGAAGCTGCTCCTCTGTCAGCAGGCTTGACTCCATGGCCTATCAGAACTTAAGTAAAGTCTTCATTTTCTGAAACTCCATTTTTTAGTGTTCATGTGTAAACAGGGAAACCTGTTTTTTAGCTTGTCACTTGAGAGTGCACATCATGTTTGCACCTTATCGCCTTTGTTTATGTCAAGGTTTTGCCCTGACTGTAAAATCAGGATAGGACTCAGGTGCAAGGCTAGAGAGTGATGAATATTTAAGAGCCAGTTTTTATAAGTTTTCAGGCAGGCGGTGATTCATGACCCCTTCGGATTTGTCCGAAATTTTTTTTATTGATAGATGTATGTTAGAAACGAACAAAAATCACATTTTCTATCCTTACTAGGGACCTGTTGGTGGAATTCAGTCATAAATTCCTTATTATTGCTTATTGTGTAATTAATTGCTAATCCTTTGAGTAGCCTAGGTCAGAGTAGCCAAGGTCATGCATGATTACTAAACTTATATAATCTAGCATTCATTCTATCTGAAACCTTGAGGTCCAGCCGGACTAAGGAGTGTATTTTGAGTTATGTGTGTTCCCAGGAGACAGTTCCTGCAAAGCCTGCAGAACCGCGAGATAAATAACGGATAATTAGGGGAGAGAAAGACTCCTCTGCACTGCAGATATGGCTGTCAGGGTCAGCCATGTGGGATGCCTACTCCTGGCCGAGGAACGGCTGGAACCAACATGAAGATGTTTTCCAGCCCCAAGGGGAGGAGATTCTGACGTTGTGCATTTACAAATATCCAAAGCAAAGGAGAGATTCTTTTGACTTTGTTCTGCTGATGTAACTTGGACCCTACGGGCTCTATCTTTCACACTGCCTTACCCGTTGCCACTACCCGCAACCCGTGAATTACGCATTTAGCAGCTTCCACTATCCGTTAAACGATATCTTGCGGCCACACTACCCGCTATGCATTATGCCGAATCCTTTATTTGTGCCTGGAGGTGTGCCAGTGGGCGTGTTTGTGCGCTTTCCCTACAATTGCTATCTTGACCACACACGTTAGGGAAAGCGTATAGCAGGTCCTAAAACCACCCGCTACCCGCATTTGGGCTTTCACAAGAGCGCTATGCACTAGCACTCAGCAACGGAAATTTTTTTTCCAGCGAGAGCGGCATTTCAGAACTCTCTTGTGAATGAAGGTAATTTCAGTGACAAGTATGTACACCTGTTTTTGCAGCACGGTCAAGCAACTTGCTGTAAAAAAATAGACAGCTGTCCAATTGGAAAATGTAAATGGACGAAATCACATACTTGTCACCAGAATTACCTTCATTCGCTGAAGAGTTCTGAAATGCCGCTCTCGCTGGGGGAAAAAAAAAAAAAAAAAAAGTTACGTCGCTGAGTGCCAGTGCATAGACCTAATTTTATTTTTCTAAAATGGGATTTTGTTCTATGATTCATTTCAGACGGGAGAGAGTGTTGGAAGTGCATGGCGAAATGCATTTTTTTTTTTTTTTTTTTTTTTTTTGAAGTTTCCATCACAAAAGGGGTAGGCTTGATTTTTTTTTTTTCCTACATACCAAACATGAAACAATATGTCAATGTCAAATAATAATAATAATAATAATACAATTCATGATTAACTTAACAAAAACAGATCCTCCCCTGACTGGATTTGTCCTCATGCATGGGCAATTTAACTTCATCAACGGAGAAACGTGGCGACCTTCCTCTCTCCATCACGGATTTCGGTTTGAGGATTTGGGATAGCGCAGCCTGCTCCGAAAGGCAGTGGCACCTGGCACACTGATTGGTTTAACTGGCGTAACGCCCAAACCACGCCTATGCATAATGTAATGGGTAGCGCTGGTGTTTTAGGGATATAGGCAGGTGTGCAAGATAGCAACTTTCGCGGGGGAACGCCTCTTACGCAATGCGAAATCCCCAAATAACGGGTTTAGGGACTCTGGCGTAAGAGAGGGTCCTACGTGCGCACGAAGTAAAGACTATTATTATTATTACTCTCTTGTCTCTGAGCGTTTTCTTTCAGGAATACAATTTAAAATTCCCACAACAGACTGCTTTTTTTTTTAAGGGGGTCCTGGAATGTTGGGGTCAAAATCAGCCAAAATGGCAAAATCACCAAAATTTTGAATGCTTGTATTTCTGTGCGCCCTGAGTGAGCCAAATTGATTTTCATTTGTGCAAGTCTATTGGGTATGGACACTTTAAAAATGTGAAAATTTTGGCGGCAGACTTAGGGCACAGCCCATAGGTGGCGCTGCAAATCACTACTTTTTGTAATTATGCACACTTTCCCAGGGGTTGTGTGGCTTGCACCCTAAGTCAGCCAAGGTATTTTATCCATGTCATTATAGGTTAGGACCTCTTACTTTGATCTGGATGAAAATTATGGCGGCTGACTTAAGGCGCACAAGTATAGGGGGCGCTTTTTGCTGCCGAAAGGTGAAATTACACATTTGCACACTGCGATTTCTCCATGCGCCCTTAGTCAAAAGTGATGAAATATGGCTCATGTTGACACTCAGCATCTCTTGTGTCAGTGGTAAAGAGAGTTTTGTGGCTGGTTTCGGTATTAACCCTTTTTGCACCGATTTTTCTTGGGCCACTTCAGGAAAAAGCCAAATTTGGTAAACTGGGAACTTTCTACAGTTTTCATGAAACTTGCAGGATTTGCTTCCTTAACTGGGAGAAAGGTGTTCTGTAAGTTTGAGTGCAGTATGCCAAGCCACTTTGTTTATAGGCCGCCACTTGGTGGCAAAATTGGAACTAAACTGCAAAAAGTAGCACTTTCAAATAACCTTATATCTCATTAATAAAGTAAAGGAAGCAAAGTCAAAAGTCAAAAAATTAGTGCATATAAATATAAGCGAAAGAGCTAAAATGGTGAAGACTAATGACAAAATAATTATTTTTTGGCTCAAGAAAAGAAAACAGAACAAAATACTAGACACTGAGTGGCCCAACTAAATATTATAGTGTGCCACTTTTTTTTATGGACATACACACAGTGGGCTCCAAAATGACTGGCACCCCTGGCTGGAAATGCACAAAAATACTTAAAAAAATTCTAACAAACATATTTATAGAGAGATTCTAAATAACAACATGTAAGAAACACTGTGAGATATAAATGTTCCAATACAACCAACCAAAATCATGTGCTGATTTAATTAAAAATCAATTTCTTCCTAATCAAGGTTTCACAATTAATGGTACCCTTAAAGATTATTGTAAATAACATCCACCAAAACTGAAACAGGTATTAAATTCCACTCATTTAAATTTTATTGAAGTATTAAGGAACTGTATTGAGCCATAACATCACTTTCTGTTTTACTAGCGTATAAAAATGAGGCAACACACATGCAGTATACCTCATCCAACATCCATCAAGAAAACAAAACAACCATCAGTTCAAAAGAGGAAGATGGTCATAGACCATCATAAGTCTGGTAATGGCTGCAAGAAGATCCATGAACAATTGAATATGCCTCCAAGCACTGTCAGGGCAATTATAAAAAAATTCCCAAGATATGGAACTGTTGAAAACCTCAAGGGTAGAGGACGCAACTGCATTTCACCCCCCAGAGTACTGAGGAGGGTGGTGAGAGAAGCAGCAAAATCTCCAAGAATCACTTTGAAGGCATTCCAGGTCTTGATGGCATCTTGGGGTCACCAGGTTTCAAAAAGCACCATCAGGCTCTACCTCCACAACCACAGGCTTTTTGGAAGGGTTGTTAGAAGAAAGCCTTTTTTGACCAGAAGACACAGAAGCAAGCGTTTGGAGTTTACAAAACTTCATTTAAATTATGACTGGAACAAGGTGCTTTGGTCAGATGAGACCAAATTGCACGTTTTGATCAGATACAACCTCAGCATGTTTGGCATTGAAAGATGCACACAAGGAGAAGCACTTCACACCCACGGTGAAATATTATGGTGGGTCAGTCATGTTTTGGGGCTGTTTTAATTCAAGAGGTCCAGGGGCACTGGTTAAGATGAATGGCATAATGAATTCCACCAAGTATAAGTGCATTTTGGCTGACATTCTGGGCCCAGTTGTTCAAAGCTTTGTTAACCAAAATTGAACTTTTTGGCCACAACCAAAGAACGCATGTTTGGAGAAAAAAGGATGAATCATTTGTAGAGAACATGTTGCCAACTGTTAAGCATGGAGGTGGATCCATTATGCTTTGGGGTTGTGTAGCTGGGGGCACAAGCAATATTGTGCGGGCGGAAGGAAGAATGGATTCCACCAAATATCAAGACATTCTAGAGGCTAATGTTCAAAGCTCAGTCCAGAAATTGAAACTGAAGAGACGTTGGGTATTCCAGCAAGACAATGACCCGAAGCATACCTCAAAATCCACCATGGAAGTACCTCCAGGAAAGAAGGATGAAGGTTTTGGAATGGCCACCACAGTCCCCAGACTTGAATATTATTGAAAATCTGTGGAGAGACCTCAAACATGCCATGCATGCAAGAAGGCTGAAGAATATTTCTGAGCTAGAGGTGTTCTGTCAGGAAAAATGGGGAAAAATTCCAAAGACAAGAATTGAAAGACTCTTAGCTGGCAACAGGAAGTATTTGCAAGCTGTTATAGCTGCCCGAGGAGGAGATACAAAGTACTAGCTTACAGGGTTCCCAAACTTTTGCACAAGGCCTTTTTCCTTGTTTTATTATTTTGAAACTGTAAAAAGTAAAAAATAAAAATGATTCTGGCTTTAAAATGTGATGAAATGTGTCATGTTTAACTTTGTAGCATTTAGTGTTCAGGTTTGCTTTCAATCACATGGAGATTAATGTATTTATTATTCTGTAACTAATTAAGATAGAGCCCTGAGACTTGGTATGCAAACTGTCGATCAACTTTCTGAAGACCACAAAAAATATCGAAGTCACAATGGTTGTATTAAATGTTTTAATAACCTTGTAAGTTGGCTCCAGAACGAAAAGTGCGCACCCCGGGCCAGATTAATTATAACAGACATTTAAACCAGGGGTGCCCAAATTTTTGCACCCCACTAACTAGTCACGCCCTAACCCTGCATACATTTTGTTCCAAAATGTATAATGACGTCAAATTCTTCAAAAAAAATTACCCCCTCCATGTTGTTTAGTTTTGCTCCAATTTTATTTTCATTTCAAAGTAATTAAATGACACAAAGTCATGGTAAATGCAAATATCATTTATTCTGATAATTTTTAATAGATCCTCAAATGTTTTATCACTGAGTCTGCACCATTCTGGTCTGAATATCTTTCCTGCAAAACTAAAGATTCTCTCAACAGGTGCAGAGGAAGCAGGCATGGCAACATATTTACATGCAAGTTGAGCTCGGGCAGGAAAATGGTTTTGATTTTCCCTCCAATAGACTAAAGGATCAGAATCCTCTGAAAGACGAGGGGTACTCAAGTACACAGGGACTTCATGTGAGGCTGTGTCAGGACGCATGACAGATGATTTACTTTCAATGTAGGAAAAGAGTTTAGGGTGTTTCTTTGGTTGAGCACTGCCATTTGCGGTTGCATTTCCTTTTGGGAGTCAGACTCAACTTTTGCAGTGAGAAGGTTTTTGATTATTATCTACTCCAGTCCAACTTAAACCTTGGGTCAAGTGTGGCAGCCACCTGGAAGCACTCCAAGTCTTCAAATTTTGTTAAACAGCTCTCGAGTGAGGATTGTAGAGTTGACACAACCTTTTTATTATCGGTCATCCTCATGTTTTTGATAGCATGTCTTAAGCCCCTGACATAAGGGATGACAAAGCTGCAGGTTACCATTTTCTCGGCCTGGCATCTGTCTGTAGCCTCCTCAAAGGGTTCCAGTACCTCACAAAGCTCCTGGATTATTTTCTGCTTATATGATGTCAGCTGGATGGGGCAGTGGAGCTCAGCAAGTACATCACTTGGAACATTGAAAACAGACCTCAGCATCTTTAACTGGCCATTCAAGCGGCTGGCATTTGCAGGCTGAAGTTTGCGCCCTCCCTCTAGGGCGGCAGTAGCCAGCGTGGACTTGTGGCAAAAAAAACAAGTTTTTGGACCTTGCCCAGAAAATTTTTCATGGAACCAGCCTCAACAGATTTTGTCCTGAATGTTATAATTTTTAAGAACACCCTCATAAACTTTACAAATGTTTTCAGCTGTAAGCCTCCCTTTAAAATGCTGACAGGTCAGCACTACACTCTGCTTCATAAAATCTATAATGAAATGGCCTGTAATTCCAAAAAAAAGACTACATTGATCGGTTTGACCGTAGATCAACTGTCAGGCAAATATGTTCAGTTTTTTTCCATCAGTTGAATCAGGTGTGTTTTTACAGAACGGAGCGGTGAGGGATAAGGTCCTGGCTGAGAGGTCTTCAGGAGGGCATTGTGAAGGAGGGCTGGGCCAAATGCAGCACATGAATGAAATCCTTATTGTCAACAGTAGAGAGAGGGAGGAGAACATTTGCAATGTACATAACAACACTGTCAGAGCCAACTGACGCTTATCAGTTGTTGACCACTTGCTGTTTCAGAAGGATAACCATGATCTTCATTCTGGTTTGGCTGGATTGTGTGACCGCTGCTTTCAGAGTCCATCAAGATTTCCGGATGTTTCTTCTGTGGGGAAAAAGAGTCAATTAATATTCCCTTGATGCAGACAACAAAGATTTCTATAAATTCCACAATTCACACTATTGTTTTCTTGATTTACAAGAAGTGTGAAGTGTGCTTGCATGCTTTTAAACACATGATATCCACTGTTGGGGGTAACACCTTACAAAGTCATGCCATCATGTAATCGTATTTGGTCGAGTAAGTTAGCACATTAATGTTACTGTTACTGTGTTTGCTGTGTTGTGTTTAAAGGTCCCCTATTATGCCAACAGGTGCTCAGCTAATTAGCCATTATGAGCCAGGTCAAAGTCTCCCCTACATGACATCACAATGGGGAGTGACCACCCAGAATAATGAAATCTGACTGTTTGGCTGAAGGTAATCAGTTCTTCTTGACTCTGGTTGGTTACTTCCCTATGTGATGTCAAGAGGGAAAAGATTCTGAAATGGCTTGTAAGATCTGGGAGTGATTGTTGACCAAACCCTCACAGGTTCTAGCCATTGTGCCGTAGCAGTTAAAAAAGCCAATCGGATGCCGGGATACATTGCCGAAAGTATTGAGCACAAATCCAAGGAGGTCATACTTCTCCTGTACAATACATTTGTCAGACCACATCTGGAGTATTGTGTACAGTTCTGGGGACCATACTTTAAGAAAGATATAGAGGCTCCAGAAAAAGTTCAGAGAAGAGCCACTAAAGCTAATTCCAGGTATAAAAGATGAAAGCTATGAGAAGAGGCTGAAGATCCTTAATCTCTTTAGTCTTAGACAAAGGAGATTTAGGGGTGATCTGATTGAGGTCTTTAAATATGTTAATGGGATTAACAAAGTGAATTATGTAGGATTCCTTCAGCCAAGTTTTGTTAGTAGAACTCAGGGTCACAAATGGAAGTTGACCAAGGGTAAATTTAGCACTGATATTAGGAAAATATTTTTTCACCCAAATAATTGGAATTTTGACCATATATTGTTGAGGCAGAAACCTTTGGAGAGCAGGTTGTAAAGCTAGATACCATTGAGTCATTTATCTGAAGTGATATATTCACAATTTAGTTGGGCTGGTGGCCTGTTCTCACCACTCTTTATGTTATGTTATGTTTCCTGGAATGACTCCGTAAAAAATTTGATCGGCAACGAAAGGTTTCTAGTGTGTTGCCACGAGTTGGCTGATTTCCTTTACTGCATTTATGGTGTCCCCAATTTTGCATAATGCCACAACCGTTACTGAAAAGGGAATTATGATAAAAATTCCATACTTATCCATCCTTATTCTTGACCATTGTTCAGCAACTGGCCGTCCATCTGCAAGGTAAGACAATTCTGACTGCTATTTTCGTGATTTTTCCAAATAATTTGTGTAATTGATTTCATATTTTAGGATGCGATTTCTTATCATGCAATGGCGGGTTCATTCATACCAGAGATGTGCCGTCGGAGGTCACTTACGGGAAGCAGAATCCTCACCGTTAAACAAACGATAACTCCCAATTACTTTGCTTGATTAGCAATCAGAGGATTGATTGACTAATTTACGAAGACTAAACGGCAGGATGGCCAATTTCATCCACGACATTATTGCTCAGTGCGTGGAACTCAAAATGCTCACGAGACAGCAAATTTGGCCATATTTGCTTTCAGGAAACTAATGCAATGCCATTAACAAATATTAAAACCGTTCTTATGCCGTGTTCAATGCGTGGTCAGTATTGTTTACGATAATGTTTTCCCCTATAATACATACTTTTAATTCCATTTTAAAAAAAAAGGAGTTTATTTTCAGTCTACTTTAATAATCCGATAAACAGAAGGTCAAAATGATACACGGAATTACCGAGAGTTGAGATTTTTACTAATTAATTATTAAGATTCCCATCCTTGCAGTCTCGAATCAAAGCGTAAACGTGAATGAATTTTTTTGTCACCATCACCCCTTAGTCATTACAGGCTACATGTAGCCTAGGCTAGGTCTTAATTGTTTGACAAAAAATCAATTTTTTCTTCTTTTACCTATCAGGCATAGTACATGGAAATTCTTGGGATAAAAAGGTGAAGTCACTGCCTCTCCTGACCACACGTCTCTGATTTGTACCCAGTTCTTCACCTTGATGAACGTTATGCTTCAGTAAATTATTTTTGTAAACTGTCCTCTAAAATATCACATGTATTAATTGGACTGTTGGGGATCCCACATGCAAAGCGCAGAAGCTCTGCGATCTATTTATATTTTGGACCACAAATAGCGGCTCCTCGTAAAGCAGTTTGAATCAGTTTTGTTTGTTCTTTTATTACAATTTGAAAGTACATCATGACTACGCATGGGTTTGTAGGATATCTTCAAAAAACTAAAGCTGAATGCTTGTGATTGTGACTGTGACAGGTCAAAGTTCAATAAATCATTCAGCAAACAAACTACACATCTTTAAAAGATTTCCATACTGGTATGATCCGTCTTCAGGCAGGGATTAAGAATGCAGAGGCCCCTGGGCACAAAATCTTGCCCCCCGGCTAAACACATGCACATGAGTGTGCCACTATCTGTTTGAAACACCTGCCGCTCATACAGGATTTACACTGACAGTTGTCAACCTCTCACCACAACTTGAAGGACAATGACATCTGTAGATATCTTCTATCATCCAGGAATTACACCACATGACTGCGGCAATACATTCCTGGGCCAGCACAATAATATCACAGCATTAGTCTATAGAGAGTAGCTAAATGACATAGGCAAGCGCATACTGTTCTACCTCCACCAATACAGTACTATGATTCAGATTCTTCCATCAATCATACACACTGTGGAATAAATTTAGTTATAAATTGCTTTTCCTTGAGTGACCTAGGTCATGCGTGATTGCTAACCTTTGTAAACTAGCTTGTGCGTAAGTTGAAGCGCCATGATATGTTTATTATGTATTCATTTTATCTGAAACCTTGAGGTCCTACCAGACCAAGTGTATTTTCTGAGTTGTGTGTATTTTCAGGAGAGAGTTCCTGGGGAGGCTGCTGGACCTAGAGATAAATCCTGAGTAAGGTAACATTGGGAGAGTCTCCTCTCCGCTGCAGGCTGGTGATGTTGTCAAGGCCAGGCATACGTGGGATACATGCACTCAGCCGTGGAATGCTGAAACCAACATAATGATGTATAAATCAGCCCTAAGGGGGGGAGATTATGACATTGTGCTCTTACATGTATCCAAGCAAAGGAGGAATTTCTTTGTCCTTGTTCCTGCATGTAACTTGGACCCTATATGCATATAGTAAAGACTGGATCCTATTTACTATCTGTCTCTTAGTGTTTTCTTACAGGAATAATATCAAAATTTCCACCACACACACAGTCACGCAACCACATGCACACACACAAAAACACACACAGCAATCGATGCATATTGCTCTGCATAGGAAGTCCTATAACTAATAATATTTGTAACCTGTATCATACAGGATTTCCATCACATCACACATCCTGGTATAGAGAAGCAATGATGCAATAGCCCAATGTTTTCTAAAAGGAACCAATGTCAACTACTTCTCAAAGTATAAATGAAACACCTTGGAGAGAAGAATGTATATCTTAAAATAGGATAATCCTTAAAGTGTGCATTATATGAGAGATATATTTTTGTCTTGTTTTTTAGCCATTTTATCTGGTTCTTAATCTAGTCTTTGGTTGACTATATGACTACAATTGCTGTTATTATAGCTTTAAAATCTATTATATTAGGGCTACATTTTTGTTATTGGTATTTTCTTGGGTGCACTCTCAAGCCTGAAAAAAAAGCCAAACAGAACAACAGGAAACAGGAACACATAAAGACAGTATTACAGCAACGTCAAACATCATTTATATACCAAATGCAAGCAACTAGAAACAACAACACACAGCCAGGCTGAGCTATCAGTTCTGAAAATAACCGTCTGTTGATACATGCAGACATGCAGAATAGCACTAACCAGTGGATGTAAAAAACAAAAAAAAAATCATTATGTTGATCTTGATAAAATGTTAAAAGATGCAAGCATGGATAAGTAAAATGATAGTGTACACCAGGGCTATTCAACAAGGGCCGGTGTGGGTGCATGCTTTCATTCCTACCAAGCACTTACACACCTGATACTACTAATCAATCTCTTTAGCCAAGACTCTTGGGGTTGATTAGTGGTGTCAGGTGTGTAAGTGCTGGGTTGGCATGAAAGCCTGCACCCACACCAGCCCTTGCAGGATAATGTGGAATAGCCCTGGTGTACACTATCACACAAGCCATGCAACACTGAGCTTATGGACACAACTATAGAAAAACATACCAAGTTCTTCAAATATTTTATCCAATAAATGATGAAAAATCAGTGTGATACAACCCATGATATACAGGTTTGGTATCACGCACGTGTAATAACTTTCTCGCGTCGCGATTGATCAGATTCCGTTTACTGGCAAACACGGTATCGTTACCAACCCTCCTGCTGGTAACCAGTAACCATTGCTAGCATTATTTTCCAGTTTGCAGTTTATTCAAGTCAATGGGATAAATAATTTATTAGCTAGCATGCTAGCGCTTTTGGCCATTACATTAAACTTGAATTTATTAATTAAATGGCGAAAAGCGTTAGCATGCTACCTAGCTAATTATTTATTTAATTTTCCAAATAATACGACACTGACATTTCTGGGATAAGTAGGATCTCAAATTTGTGAGCCTTGTTACGACCCGATCTAGGTAGTGCGGCCACTGGTAGGTAAATGAGGGAAGTACGGGAAGGGAAAACTGTGGCAAACCCAAAAGAACCTGAACGCTGTGAAAGAAAGAGGTACCCCGATGAAAGGATAGTAAAATCCAGCTGGGAATACCCTAACTAACCAGAGTAACCGAACACGTACAGAAAGGGCGAGACGACGAGGAGGTAGTCAGACAAGCGAATCAAAGTCAAAAAACGGGCATCTATTACCGAACAACCAGATAGAAGGGCAAAGGCAAAAATCAAAGTCACAGTGCGACAAGCCAAGGGTCAACCACAGGAATCCAAACAAACCAAAAGAAGGAAGGGCAAGAAGAATCGTAGGTCAAAACAAACCGGTCCAACACAGAAGGCAATCGAGATACTCACAGTACAGAAACGTTAGTTACAAAGGTCGAAGAGCTAGTCTCCACAGGAGCGCACGTGGCGCCCTTATAAAAGCACCGCCCACCCCGGAAGTGGAACATTCAATTAAGGCCCAAGCAGAACTAATACTAGGGCAGAGGTCATAACACCCCCATCCTTAAGAGAAAACCTGTGCTTCCAGGTTTTCTACTAAGAGTAGCAGCGTGATAGTGCATCAGCTACAATGTTTTCGGACCCTCTTTTTGTGGACAACTCTCAGGTTAAATCCTTGAATGATTGACCAACGATGAGGCGCTGATTAGCATTGCACATGCGTTGGAGGAAAACAATTGGGTTATGGTCAGTATAGACTAGGATGGGTTCTGGACTAGTCCCTAGATACACTTCAAAATGCTGTAAAGCTAATAAGAGTGCCAGGGCTTCCTTTTTCAATGGTGCTGTAGTTGAACTGATATCGGTTAAATTTCTTTGAGAAGAAACAAATTGGGTGAACGATTCCAAGCTTGTCCTCCTGAAATAGTACTGCTCCGCTCCAGTGCCACTGGCATCCACCTCCAACATAAATGGCCTGGTGTAATCAGGAGCAGACAACACTGGGGCATTACATAGCAGACTTTTTGACAGAATCAAAAAGCACGCTGACAGTTAGGGGACCATGTAAATTTTTTGAGAGGCGTAGAGGAGGTTGGTGAGTGGTGAAACGACAGACGAAAAAATTTCTACAGAAACTTGAAGGAATACCCAGCCATTCCCAGAAAAACGCCTGAGTTCCTTCTGGTCTTGGGAATAGGGAAGTCATTAATAGCTTCAACCTTAGCGTCCACCGGACAAACAAACCCTTGACCCACCTTTTTCCCTAAATATGTAATGGTTCCATGGCCGAACTCACATTTCTCAAGGTTCAGAGTTAAAGAAGCTTCTTGGAGGTGTAAAAAGACAGACCCTAAGGTGCTGAGATGATGTTCCCAGGTAGCAGAATAAAGTACGACATCATCGAGATAAGCTTCACAATTATCAATACCAGCCAGAACTTTGCTCATTAGCCTTTGAAATGTGGCTGGCGCGTTCTTCATTCCAAATGGCATTACCGTGTACTGCAGAAAGGCATCTGGAGTGGCAAATGCTGACAACTCTGAAGCACGTTCAGTCAAAGGAACCTGCCAGTAGCCTTTTAATAAATCAAGTTTTGTGACAAACTTAGTTGTTCCTATCCTATCAATGCAATCCTCCACTCGTGGAAGAGGGAAGGAATCAGATTTTGTCACACCGTTAAGTTTGCGATAGTCGGTACAAAAGCGAGAGGTGCCATCGAACTTGGGCACCAACACACAAGGAGAACACCAAGGACTCGAACTGGGAACAGCAAGACCATTTTCTAGAAGATACTCAACTTCCTTTTTCATAATAGACCGCTTTGTAGGGTTAACACGATATGCATTCTGTTTGATAGGTTTATGACCACTCACATCAATGTCATGTTCCAGTATTGTGGTTCTCGAGGGGATATCTGAAAACAATGACAAATGTTTTTCAATAAGCCGTGTTACATCAGCCTGTGCATTCTCTGGTAAATGAGACAGCTTCAATGCACGGCGCTTGAAGAGCTTCTGAGTTGAGTAACCGAGCAGGGGACAGACAGGCACAAGACTGGCCTAATCCATCCACTTCAGGAGAGTAATCAGACATCGGTACATCAACATGAGGAGTTGAAATAAGGACGACTGGTGAGGGTGCGGAAGGCTTTGCATCTTCCGAGCGCGATACATAGGCCTTCAACATGTTGATGTGGCAGACCCGGGATTTGCATTTCCTGTCGTGAGTTTTGACAATGTAGTCGGTATCACTTAATTTTTTTTGTATTATATAGGGCCCGGAGAACCTTGCCTGGAGGGTGGACCCAGGACTTGGAAGAAGCACCAAGACTGAATCCCCAACCTTAAACGAGCGTTGAACTGATTTTTGGTCAAAGCGGGACTTCATTTGGGCCTGTGAAGAACTCAAGGAATGCTTAGTCAATTCCCAAGCCGCATGTAATCGTTCTCTGAAAGTGCTGACGTAATCCAAAACGCTGCAGGAAGGAGATGGGCTTTGATTAGTCCCCAACCACTGTTCCTGCAGGACCTTTAGCGGCCCCCGTACCGTGTGCCCGAAAACTAACTCAGAGGGGCTAAAATCAAGGGATTCCTGCACTGTGTTACGGATGGCAAATAATAAAAAGGGAACTGCCTCATACCAGTCTTTCCCTTGGTCAAGGCAGTATGTCCGGAGCATCGTTTTTAGAGTTTGGTGGAACCTTTCCAAAGCTCCTTGAGACTCTGGATGATATGCACTAGATGTTTGATGGCAAATATTAAACTGTTTCATCACCTTTGCAAATAATCTAGATGTGAAGTTTGACCCTTGATCTGTCTGTACATACTTTGGTAGACCAAATGTAGTGCAGAACTTAACAAAGCTTTTACAATAGCCTGAGCTTTAAGGGTGCGGAGAGGAATGGCCGGGAAATCTAGTTGCAGTGCACATGAGCGTAACTAAATAGCTATTTCCAGATCTGGTTCTCGGGAGCGGTCCAACACAATCAATCAAGATCCTTTCAAATGGTTCATCCATAATTGGAATTGGCTTAAGCGGTGCAGGTGGAATTACCTGATTAGGCTTTCCCCACACACTGACAGATATGACAGGAACGACAGTACTGAGATACGTCCAGACTTCATGGCAGGCCAAAAGAAATGTTTCAAAAAAAATGCGTTCATAGGTTTTCCTGACCCCAAGATGACCAGAGAGTTCATGGTCGTGAGCAACCTTCAGCACTTGCTGTCTATAGGGAGTAGGAACCACTACTTGAACAACTGAGTTCCACTCTTCATCAGAGTCTAAAGGGGTCCATTTATGCATGAGTACATCATTTTCAATGAAATAGGAAACTGAGTTGGATGGCAACACAGAATCATCCTCAGCTGCAGCAAAATATTTATTCAACGAACCATCTGCCCGCTGAGCATCGGCCAATTTCAATCTCCCGAATGTCTGTGACAATTCAGAGTTATTCTGAGTGGGCGTCGTCTCTGAGCAGACCTCAGCCAAACCAGTCAAGTCAGAATCCCCTTTAGTACCCACATTCTGGGACAAGTCAGCCTCTAGCAACGTTTCGGACAAATCAATTGTATTCCCATACTTTCGAGCCTGTGCCCGTGTGACCACACATGCAGGGAAAACTGAAGGGAACTCCAAAGCCGCATAATCCTCACTGCTGTACATGTTGGGTTCGTGAGTAACCTCAGGGAGGGAGAACACATTTCCCCCCGCTAAATCATTGCCCAGAATGAACGAAATGCCTTTAACCGGTAATTGGGAGCAAATAGCAACTTTCACCACGCCAGAAACGATATCAGATTGCAACACAACATTGTGCAAAGGCGCTCTCATTACACCCAGCTCAATGCCCTGAATTAATACGTCCGCACCACAACTGAACGTTCGGAAAATGGTAACACACCCTCCAATATAAAAAAGATTGAGCAGCCCCAGTATCGCGCAGTATCCTTACCGGCACGTCTTCGGACTCACAATCTGACAAAGACACCTTTCCATCGATAATAAATGGTTGGAAAGCACAATCAACAGACGTCTCGCAGTGTTTCTCGTCATCTGGGCAAGACGATGATTTAATAAGCCCAACACTTTTAGGCACCGATTGTGATGAATTCTGATTTTTACGTCTCAGCGCTGGACAGAGGGCAATAAAGTGTCCAGTTTCATGACAATAAAAACACGCCGGTTGTTCACTGGAATTGCTTATGGTTTAGACGCTTTCACTGAACTTTCATTCTGTGAACTGCGATTCTCGTCAACACTCTTTGAGAACGAAAATACAGCTTTATGTGTGAGAACTAATTCGTCAGCACAAACGGCCGCTTCCTCAATGGTAGATACTTTCCGCTCATTTAAATAAACAGCGATTTTATCGGGAATACAATTTTTAAATTCCTCGAGCAGAATCAAGTATTTCAGTTGCTCCACTGAAACTACATCACTCGCCGAACACCACTTGTTGAAAAGCACGGATTTTTCCGAGCAAACTCAACGAACGCCTGATTGCTGGCCTTGACATGCCTCGAATCTTTGTCGCACGCTTCAGGGATTAGTTCATACGCTCGCAACACAGCAGTTTTCACTCTTTCATAGTTCATGCTATCCTCTAGGGATAACGATGAACAAACTTCCTGAGCTTTCCGACAAACTTACATTGTATCAATAGTGTCCAAGTACTTTCCGCCACCCTATAGTGGTTGCAATTCTTTCAAAAAATAGGGAAGTACTAATCAACTTCACTCTCTAAACGGGGTACCAAACGAATTTGCCGACTCAGATCGAAATCTACTGAAGCTACTACCGAAGTATTTTTGCGAAACCGTTCCCCTGACCACTTAGAGGGAGATACACTGGCCGCAATGGAGAGGCGACAGCAGGAGAATCTGCTCGAGATTTTAGGGACATTGGAGCTGGTTGCAATTCCCGAGCCCGCAATTCAAGCTCTTTTAGCTTTACCTGACGGTCAGTTTCCATCTCGTAAGCTCGGAGTTGGAGCAAACGATTCTGATACTCTCCTGTCTGCTAAGCTCCAGCTCTAGTTCTTTCAAACGTAGCTGGAGCATAGGGTTTTCTACAGAAGAATATGATTTACCGTGATCTATAAAACACGGAGTGCCGTCCCCAGCTTTATCCTCCGCAGATTTATCCGCCACAGCTGGATTCTCCACTGCTGCCAATTCCGTATAACACTCGAAGTACATCCTCCTCAGGTAAATATCCCTGATCCACCAACTCATTATTTAGAATTGTTTTATTTCCGCTTCGTTTTACTTTTAATTTGCAACCGAAATATTATAGAAGTCGGCAATCGTCAACAAGTCGTTTTTCTACATCGGTCGAATTTCTCCTTAGTAGGAAAAATAGTAAATTCCTCCAAGTTGAATTCGCCATAATGAATTCGGACAAGCACCACTTGGTAGGTAAATGAGGAAACGGGAAGGAAGGAAAACTTTGGCAAACCCAAAAGAACCTGAACGCTGAACAGAACTCCGGTCCCTATACTGCCTAACCAGAGCTAACTAAGACCTACCGCTAGTCTTGAAGGCTTACCAGGCACGGGCGCTTTTTAAACAGGTAACTCCAGAACACTCAGTCCAAAAAGCGTGGACTGAGCTTAACGAATCGTGTACCCCCTTCGAAACAAGTTTCCACCCAGAGTCACCTCCAAAAATAACAAAGGGAAAATAACAAAGCAAAACAAGAAAGAGGTACCCCGATGAAAGGATAGTAAAATCCAGCTGGGAATACCCTAACTAACCAGAGTAACCGAACAGCGTACAGAAAGGGTGAGACGAGCGGGATAGTCAGACAAGCGAATCAAAGTCAAAAACCGGGCATCTATTACCGAACAACTAGATAGAAGGGCAAAGGCAAAAATCAAAGTCACAGTGCGACAAGCCAAGGGTCAACCACAGGAATCCAAACAAACCAAAAGAAGGGCAAGGCAAGAATCGTAGGTCAAAACAAACCGGTCCAACACAGAAGGCAATCGAGATACTCACAGTACAGAAACGCTAGTTACAAAAGGTCGAAGAGCTAGTCTCCACAGGAGCGCACGTGGCGCCCTTATAAAAGCACCGCCCCACCCCCGGAAGTGGAACATTCAATTCAGGCCCAAGCAGAACTAATACTAGGGCAGAGGTCATAACAGCCTGAGATATTAAATTTATGAGACTCTAGCGTTAATTTTTGTTTCATAAATTTTATATCTCCAGCTCACTCATTACAGATCTTCTACCTAGCTATATACCATAGTAGCCTACCTAAGACCATGGATTTACTGAGGTAAGCTTCAACAGGATATTAACACAGGCGGACCTTATTATGCAAGTAGTCTGATCAACCCCTTTGTGCAGATATATACGCCGGCGTCCGTAAATTCAGAAATTTAATTATGAATAATTCTGTAATTGAATTTCCAGATGTCTTGCTTCACTGGAAAAATTTTCCAGACTCTCCATGACACAAATACAGTTATAAAGCCTAAATTGGCTCATGCATAACAGAAAAAATTGGCAATATTTGTAGTCTGTGCAAATAAATGTATTTATTTTTAACAGTAGCCATAGGTGTAATGTTCTGTCTATGTACCAGGGGCGTCGTTAGCCCCGGGCATTCCCGGCTGAAGCCCCGAATGATTGGCCAATAGCCCCGGATCTCCCGAAGCGCGGCCACCCCCCTGCAATCAACAACAGTAGCCTCGCCTACTAGTGTCAAATCACTTTGGATTGCTGACACACTGATGCGGTAGTAGCAGCAGCACGAATAAATGCGAGGCATGATCACAAAGGCCAGCCACATGGGGCATGCCCACATATGGGCAGAGTCGCAGAATCATGAGGCTAATTTGTTACAATTCCCAAGTTCAACATCGGGTGGCAGGGCTGGCGGTACGGAGGGGCAGGGGTGGGCTCAGCCCACCTAAACGTGAGCCTTGCCCACCCAGTCAAAAGTTAACAAAAAAAAACCGGCCAATGACAAAATAGCGCATTAAATAATAGTTCCTAATGCCTGATTTGGTGCATAGCTTAAAGCCCGCCTCCAAACCAAAGTCCTACTGCTTAAGTTGTAAGTACGGATACTTCACCAGGCAGTGAAGCCATTCTCTTCATAGGTGTATGTTGAGCAGCGCGCAGAGACTCACAATTTTTCATACATTTCGTTTTATTCATTCAAAAGAGTTCTGAGCCATGTATCTTTTTTTAAAACCTATTAGCAAGCCTTGTGCTGCTTCAACCTTAAGCGATGCCGTAGCTTGCACACCAGAAGCTATGGCTATAGCCCCAGCTCCGGCTCCAGTACCCTCCACAAGCACTGCCCCAAACCAGTTCCCTCTCTGCTGCCTCAGCCCTACCTCACGCGGTTATCGACTTGAATGGCGATGGTCCATCCCAGCCAATATTAGCTAGCTACCCAGAGCGTGCATTCGGCGCTTTATGGGGATCATTCAATCCAGCCTGGTATCGTACACGACTGTGGCTGGAGTACTCAGTTCAGCGGGATGCATGCTTTTGCTTTCCCTGCAGGAAATATTTTACTGCTGGTGAGAGGGATGCTGTTTTTACCTCGCGTGGTTTTACCAACTGGAAAGCAGCACTCGAGCGTGACAGGGGGTTACAGAAACATGCATCCAGCCACAGTCATATACAGGCTTCAGCTACTTGGGCTGAGCACAGAATCAGAGAGGTAACAGGGGAAACCATCGATTGTGTGCTGGCAGGTAAAACACAGCTTGAGGAGAACCGATATCACGTCAAGAGCATTGGTGGTGCAATAAAGTTTCTTTGCGTGAACGAGTTAGGGCTCCGTGGAACAACTGAAAACTTACAGCGTGACAATCCGGACACTGATGACATTGCCGCGGGTCTTTTTTTTTTTATTGTTTGAATATACCTTAGAGAAGGGCGGCAAGTTAGCCAATATTGCTAAGGGTATACCCAAAAATGCTAAGTACACCTGTAAGGATATTCAAAACGAGATCATTGAAACCCTGGCGAACATGGTTCTAGGAGAGATGAGGAAAAAGTATGCAAACACTGACTCTGCTGGTGTAACGTTGAGAATTTGTCTATAATGATTAGTTTTGTATGTAATTCCATGCCAGAGGAGCATCTGATCGGGTTACTTAATTTGCATCAAGGTTTGGTGTACTTTTAGTACAAGTTTCCATTTATTGAGCTTTGTAATTTTTGGATGTGGTTTAAGGCATGCTACACAATTTGTGTAATATCTACCTTCCTGATTTTTGGTTTAATTTTGTTCAGTTTTGACAGTTTTGTCTCCTTATCTTAAAAAAACGGTCGTAACCCATCGTTATGCGGATTTTGCTCTGATTTATAACATTTATGATAACTTATAATTATTGATGGTGAGGGCCTATAATTTGCCCCCTCCAAATCTTCCAACATGACTTTAAATAAATGAGAAGTTACCCACTGAATCCATTACAAAAACTGCATAGACTGTCATGTTTCAGCTTTACAGGTATTTGCATGCAAAACATGCAATCCACCAATTTTACACTACATTTCTTGGTTGGGAACTGCATGTCTACATGTAATGTTCACATTCTAAAGCATTCCAATAAAAAAACTAATCAGATTTTGTGTTGTGATAGAACAGAAAAAGTTTTTTACTTACAGTGAACAAAATATCCATGAAACATACAACAAGAACATTCTGAATGTACACACAAAAAACAGCAACAAAAAGGCTCAGATGAAAGGGGGGAAAAAAAAAAAAAAACAGAAAATTATCTAATCTCTGTGGTCTTCAGGCTTAGGCCACATGTTTTCATCAACGTCAGATCTGATTTCATCTAAGGCGATGCACCTAGGATAAAACCGCTTAGCATGTCGGATCCACCCTCGACAGTCTTCAACTGTGATGTCCCTGCAGCCGGCATCCATGGCATCAAGGAAGGTCATCTGGTCATGTGGCTGATGGTCATAAACCTTCCACCTCCACACAGAAAAGAATCCTCTATGGGATTGAGGAAAGGTGAATAGGGTGGAAGGAAGAGACGCAACAGCCTTGGATGGACTTCAAACCAAGTTGACAGCTTGCGAGTGATGGAAAGCCACGTTGTCCCAGGTGATGACAAAGGTCCTCATGTTTTCATCTCCCTGCTCTGGAACCAGGCGCTGGTGCAGATCATTCAAAAAGGCCAGGAGGCGCTCGGTATTGTAGAGTCCAACCTGACATCTATGAAGGACCAATCCAGTATTTGCAATTGCTGCACACATTGTAATGTTTGCCCCCCCTCTGCCCTGGCACTTCAGCTGTGGCCCTTTTTCCTATTATGTTCCGTCCTCGCCGACGCCTTTTGGCAAGATTAAACCCTGTCTCATCTACATAGATAAATTCATAAGGGGCCTGGTTAGCCTCCAACTCCATAACTCTCTGAAACAAAGTTTATGTAAATTCATGTCATTAGACCATACTGCACTGCAACTTATAATAGGTTACCTATATGTATACTTTCAAAGTGTAAAGCTAATACAACTGGACATTGAATATACAGAACAATATACCTGGACATATTGTCACTGGAGCTCCTTGACCCTCTCATTGTTCCTTTCAAAGGGAACAGTGTAGAGCTGCTTCATCCACACTCTGTGTTTGGACAATGTGCGAGCGATAGTTGTGAGGCTGATGTTATTTATATTCATAAATATTCCATGGTCCTCCACAATTCGTAATCTCATGCAATTTAATTGCATTGTTAGCAACGACCATGTCTACAATAGCAAGCTCTTGGTCATTATTCAGGAGCTTTCCTCTTCCCCCAGAGGGTGGAAGACATTGCATCCTGTAGAGGGACAAAAGAAAACATATGCATTACTGTATGGCCTTCTTGACATGTCAAGTAAGAATAGAAACAATCCATGTAAAATGCAGGACTTACCTGTTGGTTTCTTGAAAGATGCATATAATGGAGGCAACCGTTGATCGCCTTAGATTGGGCTGCACTCTTTCACCAGCCTCTCTTAGTGAAAGGCCGTGGTTGATGACATGGTCAATGATAGTGGCACGTATTTCATCAGTGACCACTGTTCTTGCAGCCCTTGGAATGCCACCACCACGCATTCTTACACCTCTCCCTTGTCCTCTTCTTGGGCTGCTCCTCTCACTGGGCCTGCTCCCCTCACTGGGCCTGCTCCTCTCACTGGGCCTGCTCCCCTCACTGGGCCTGCTCTTCTCGCTGGGCCTGCTCCTCTCACTGGGCCTGTTCCCCTCCCTGGGCCCCTTACTCTTCCTCTTCCTCGTCCAGACATTTCAGTGACAGTAGTATTTGTCTTTTCCTTTTTCTGCTCCCAAAAACATCACTCCTTAAAGTCTTCCTTTTATATGTGCCAAAGTAATTGAAAAAACTTCAACACCTGCCTCTGAGTCAAATGCAAATTGGAATTAGCTGTGGTTGGCCCAATTAACCCATCATGAATCAGCTGTGTGTCAATTATTTGATTGTTTGTTTATTATTAGCTGTGTTATATTGTTTTTGAGCTGATATCATTGCAGAAGTAGAGGTTTTATACTGTATCTAAGGTTCTGAATATTTTTTATTGTGGTATGTTGTGTGTTAACATTTGCAAAAAAGACAAAAACAATACATAATTTTGGTGGTGGGTATAGCTTGTCTGTTAAGAAAATGTAAGCATTGTAGAAATGTGTTCAGTGACTGCATATTGTGTGAAAAACAACATGCATTGTGTGACTGGTATGGCCACATTAGGCCAATGCTGTGCTAATTGTACAAAAGTATTTAGAGTTTTGAAAATGTGGCAATGGTTTGGACAAATGCTTGTTAGCGACTGTAAAAAACTGTAATAAAATAAATAATAGCTGCAACATAGGTTTATAATCTCTACAATAATTATTCGGTCGTAGTATTTGTTTATTTGAATCCAAACGGCTACTACTTTTGGACAAGCAGTGTAGAACGCAAATGATCTGCTATACAAGCTGAATAACTGCATGAAAGAATGAAACAAATCTCGCTGCTTAAGTTACCTCAGAAGTCCAAACCATTAAATTTCATTAAAAAGAAGACTGATAAATTGTGGTTTTAAAAATGCACGCTTTTAAATAAAAAAAAAAATAGAGCAACACTGCTAACTTCACAAAACACTCCAATTTCATTCAGAGATTTACCAGCAGACACAAAGACGCAGAATATAGCATGAGCCTGCGCAGGTTCCATATCAATTGTGTTATGTATAAAACGGTTATATAAATATAATGTAGCCTATAAAACCTATACGACGACAGTATGAAAAGTCTAATTTGGGCTTTTTTTTAACGCGTTTTGTAAATATCAAAGAATTTTACTTTGGAATACTTCGACAGGATCTTGTATTCTGTATGTATTCTGTTGTTGACAGATTCTGGACTACAACCCAAACTGATCATGAAACGAGGGGTCCGAGACGTCTGAGGGTGAGCACAAGTTCCGTTCTACGCCGTCTATGTGAGCAACACATGCGTGCGCACGGCCCCTACAGAAAACCCAGTTTTTGCCCATTTACGCATGGCTGCCCTTAGCGGGTCGGTCAGCGACAGTCCCTGTTTTCCATTCTCAGACAGAAACAGGGAAATAAAGTGCCAAAAAATGACAGAGGCAGGTGCCCACAGTCAGAAGTGTAGAGTTCCTACTCCGGTTGTTGGGTGAAAAATGGGTTTTCTGTAGGGGCCGTGTGCACACATGCTTTGCTAACGTAGACAGTGTCAAACTGTACTTGCGCTCACCCTCAATTGTCTCGGACCCCTCATCTCATGATCAGTTTCGGTTTGCTGTCCAGAATCTGTCACGTATAGGTTGTAACCAGATGTGGCGCTCTTGAGCTACCATAATTACTTGTGGCTGCCCTAAGCGGGGACGGTCAGTGACAGTGCCTGTGTTCCATTCTCGGATAGACAACCGATTGTTCAACGGTGACATTGCAAATGACGCACCACCTCTCGGCGGCTGAGACCTGCCCGTAACATGCCAATGACTCTTTTTCTTTCTCCTGTGTCACAAGCCGTTCCATTTTCTTGATGCAGTAGCATTTTTGGGGTTTTTTTGTTGCCTTTATGTAGGCTATTGACCACACCCAAAAGAACAAGTCAAGTGTCACTGTACACATCACAAACAGCTCAATGTTTGTTATTACTGAAGTGCATGACATGTTGACATGGCACGCGTCAGGATTACAATACCACGCGCTTTTCTTTATTTCCACTCGTGCCTCACTGGAAAAGCAATAAAAATCAATCGATTCTTCAGTTTGCTGCAAATACAGTACATACCTCACTGTTGCGTTTTTAATGGCACTATGGATATGTGTTTGGGGTGGCAGAGCAGCTAAGTGGTATTTTGCTTGACTGATAACTGTAAAGTTGCCGGTTTGAGTCCTCGGAGGGATTTGGAATTCTGACTTGCATCACGAGAATCGAAGTTGGGAAGAACTCTGACCTTGGGCGCAAACCTCAAAACTGCTCCAAGGGCTTTGGCCCTGTTTTTCTGTATCCCTCCCTACTTACAAGCGCTCTATCTGGCATTTCTCAGGGGATGTCCTTGGAAACGAGATACATGTTCTTAATGGACCTATGCCTGGTTAAACAAAGTTTAATGAAAAAATAATCACCCTGGATCTCTGAAAAAGAAAAACGTGTTTTCACTTAAAGTTCGTGGATAAAAAATGGCAAAATTAAAAAAAAAAAGGATCCAACTGGATTGGGCAGAACTTTCTCTTGGATTTCTCTGATACGTAAGCCTTCTCAGTAATTCCAGCCAGCCAGCCCTATTTGCTGTGAAATTATAAATTAACGCATGGGTTGTCAGTAAATGGACTTTTTTCTCTGTGAATGCGGACAAAAGTCACACATGCTGTCAATCCATCAGCTGTTCCTCTGCCAATTCAAACAGGCACTCTAAAGTGCCAAAAATTCATATTGAGGTACATGCACATCAAACTAAATTTCCATTTAAATAAAATTCAGAAATGCCCCTTAAAGCTGAACCAACCACAGGCAAAGTTTTCATAAGTTAGCATGATAAAGACTGGCAGGGATGTAGCCAAAGTGCAGAATTTCCCTCTGTTGATCCATGAGAGTGGTAATTCAAAGATGCATTTTTCAGAGAAGAAATGTCGTCATTAAGTAACAACCAGCCTTTTATAGATAGTGCAATAACCATGCTGACATTTCCTGTCAGTATTTTCAGTTCCATGTAGACAGGTCTATCTCACAATCATTCAAAGCCTATGTTACAGAACACAAATTTCAATAATGGGGCAAGATGATTTCTGATCTATCATGGCATTAATTGGACACCCCAATCCTACTGGTGCACAAAGTTTTGTATAGTGTTGCAAAAATATACTCATACAATATTGCCATCCCAAGCCCTAATGAGACGAGCAATTACAATGGGAACAGCGGTTTACTATTTTAATGGCCTCATTGCCATGGGAGCTGTAACTTGACCTTTGATAGGTCCAACAAAAGCTAGCACGGGTATCATTTTCAGAACTATTTTAATTAGGATCCAATTGAAACAACGCAGTCTCTAGAAACAGAAGATAGAATTTAAGATGAAATGCTAGCTGTGTTTAATAAGGATGGCATACAAGAAAATGAGCTGACCAGATGAAAACTGAGGGTAAACAGTAAGAGAGCCCCAATTTCCTGAATTTTGTTGATAAGTGACTTGTTAGCCAGCAAACCAGTGGTTACAATATCAGCTATCAATTTTTTAGGTTCAACATGATTTTTTCCATTACCGTAACTGTATTCTTTTTACAGCAATGGGCACCATGGATTACATTGTGCAGTCTGAGCCATCTTTGGTTCTGGAGAGCCCCAGGGTGTGCTGGTTTTGGCATTACTCTGAACCTAATTGATAGTTGAAAGAGTAACTTAACCCCTCAAACCACTTTTCAGCGAAAACCCAATGTGTATTGGTATTTATTAGAGTTGTTGATTTGATTCAGGTCCAACATGACAGTTTCGTGCAAGCTAATTAAATTTTACATTTTATGTAAAAAGTGTGAATAGCGCCAGTCCTCTACAGGTTGAAACTCGTCTATTGCAGTTGAAATTTGCTATTGGTTGATCTGATGTCTGATGACGTATATAGTACAGGCCTTCATCACCAACCAGCTTCTCTAATGCTGCATTCCCACCAACACGAAACAAAATTTGTCCTTGCTTTATTTGCGGGAGTTAGACCACGGAATAATTTTTATTTTTTTCACTTTGAAGATTTGTCACTCTGTTCGCACCAAGAATCCCTCACTTCTATGGGCGAACAACTTGGTAGAGGATTGACACGCCAATTCACACCGCCAACTAATAGCAATGCCGGTTGAGCATTGTTTACACTCAAGGGGCAGTACCTCCTGGAATCCCAAAAACCATCAACAACATGGTGACGCTTATGTTGTTATGCTGCTGTCACAAACACTTTACTTTATAAATATTGTGCATGCAAAACTGATAATGTTTTATATCCGATGTTGAGCCAGATGACTATTTTCTTTGCAGAACTGTGTGACATAGGTTATCTGGTACAGCTAGCTAGATAGCTGGTGTTCCCATTATCACAAGCAACGCTTTTAAATATGTAGCCTAGCTAGTGAATGCTGCTGCCACTGCTCTACTCATGCAAAAAACTTTGTTTTAAATGAATATTTTGAGGTGGAGTGAAATGTGAATGCCATTTGCATGATTCTCCTGCGTGATTCATCTCCTTGCGCGAACTAGTGTCTTTTCCGGTGTAATCATGTCTTTACATTGACTTTGAATGTAATCTGTCCGCACAAAAAAATAGTTTTGTTGAAATGCAGCTTAAGAAAAGTTGTTGCCTGATGACTTATTTTAGGGAAATGTTTGGAGCTATTGTGCAATCATCGAGAAGATATAATGTTAACAATATGCAAGCATACATTGCTAAGTCCCAGTTCAACTGAATATAACCCATAGAGATATTGAAAGGGCAACAAAAATTGACGGTAAAATGGTCTTTGCTCTGAACAGAGCATGATGTACTGTTAGCAGCGATGCTACTGTAGAAAAGTAAAGCAAGATTCTATAATGGGGCACTGCAGGTGGCTAGCAATGGAAATTGATGGTAAAAAGCTCTTTAAAGTGCCTATTCCGCGAGAAAATGGACTTACCTGTTAGTATCTGAATATGGTAGGTCCATAATCAGTTTGTGACATGTCATGGTTCTTCAACTCCAACACCACTTGAAGTATTGGTTCTTGCGAATAAAAAGGAAATGGCGGAGAATTTACGCCAATGAGAAACGTGTTGCGGTGTAAATTGAATATTCATGTTCTCGCCGGTTCTCGCCCACTCTGGAGTGTAACCACCCACACAAAGATTCGATAGGCAACTGTCCGGATTTAATCTCTAATGTGTGCGTTATTTAACTTATTGATGTCTTGCAACTTTGTTGTAAAGCTGCACATTAAATGGGCAATGTGTGCTATACAATGCTAGAACTACCGATCTGGTTCGATGATTTTTCGTCATCTGTTTATGCCAGTTTGACAATCACTGCATTACAATGTTCGTATTCCACAGCTTCTGTTCCCCCACCCCTCAACACAAGTTTCACTTGAATAACGGTGGATTTCGCCACTAGTAACATGGAAAGCTATTATGAATCTGGACCACTTGCGTTTTTTTTACTTGGGGATTGAAAGCAATGCATGTGTTTCATGATCGTTTCAATTGTTTAAATGGAATAAGACAATTTGAAATGTCTTAAAGCAATTCCATTTCTTCCAATTCCTGAGTAAAGACAAGCGTGAGAATTCCAGAGTCATAATCGATTTCCATGTCACTAGTGGGGAAATGAACCGTAATGCACGTGAAACTGATAAACTTTCATGCGCAATGACTTCAATTCTGCAAGAGCAGTGTTGCCAACTTGGTAACTTTCTCGCTAAATCTGGTGACTTTTTTTTGTGAAAAGCGACTAGCGACAAATCTAGCAACTTTTTCTGGTGTAATTGGCAACCATTCTGCTGTTTTGGCAACTGACGTGAAAGCACGTTTTGTTCTGCAGTTACTGTCCTCAACGAGCAGTGGGTGCTGCCGTGAGCTCCTCCCCTGTCCCAAAGCACTCAAAGACTGGAAGATGCGCGATATGAATGAAATTAACCGCGTCTCCCCCCCAGTCAACATAATAAACCCCCCCCCGGCCAACAAAATAAACCATGTTCCCCCCCGGGTCAACAAAACAAGCCGCGTCTCCCCCCTGCTCAACAAAAGCCGTCTCCCCCTCGGTCAGGGTGTTTAGTGACTTCTAGCGACTTTTCGGACAGCCAATATCTACTTTCCTTCCTGAGGAGTTGGCAACACTGTGCAAGAGAATCTCTCAGATACGCATTAATTGAATAATTGCTGACTACAGCACAGGAACATGTATGCCCCTAAGAGGCCAGACACTCGCGCCGAACGTGTAAAGGCTGATTGATACTCCACAAGAACAGAGAAATTTGTTCTTGTTCTCAAGGTTGCAAGAACAAAATGATTTTGTTCTCACAGCCCTAGTTTCAGAGTTCTTGCAGCTTGTTCTCGACACATCTGGGCAGAACTTTTTTCTCCTGCGGTGTCCGAGAACTACTGTGCGATTGATCAGAAAGATGGAGTATATAAATGTAAATATAAATGCACAAACTAATTTTTTTTCAAATTATTTTTTATCAATCAGGAAATATTTTAACAAAACAATTATTATTTTATTCATGCCTTAAATCTCTAAATAATACCGTCCTCCACCGAGCAAGCATCCAGCGAAGGTGATGGTTGGCCCAGTCCAGTCTGCACCAGCGACGGACTGTGGTCAGGTCGAGACCTCAGTGCGGTCGGCAGGCTTGGAAGTCTGCCTCAGGCGGTTTCGGACAGTCTGAGCTGATATCCGCCTGTTGTGCAGTCCAACAGTCTCGTCAGCTGTCCTGGTGGCTGGTCGGAGCCGATCACGGAGGTGCTGGAGCCGCATATGCCGATCATATGCGGGCGTGGTCACACGTGGTTGTCAAGCATGTGGACGATTCACAGTGCTGCCAGTCTCTCTTAATCGACTTCTCAACTCGCTGATGGTGAAATAATGCACACTCAAGTGTGCTGACACCGTTGTCACGGATATCCCAGCGTTCGCCATGCCAATGGCACGCTCCCTCATGACTTGTGACATCTGTGGCATTGTGACTTGTGACAAAAGTGCACATTTTGGGGTGGCCTTTATTGACCCTGGTGCAAGGAGTGCCTGTGTATTGGTCACGCTGACTGACCAACTCAATGTTATGCTCTACGCAGCTCAGGGGTGGAATAACTCAATGAGTGAGTAATCTCACTGGGAGTGGTCAATGAGAAGTGGGTCACCAGAATAGAGCAAAACATTCAGTACATTCAGTACACCAATAAACACTATTTGAGGGCATATTTCATCATAGGTCAATTTTACTCAGCATTTTTGGTTTGTGCGTTTATATTTTTGTTATAATTTGTTAGACTAGTAAAATTACCACTCTGACACGTCCATTGTTAGACGTGTTGGTGGCATTTCCTGCATTGCATCGGCCTCCTCTTCAGATCTGGGGTCATATATATAAGGTAATATTTGTGAACTTTGTGTAGCCATTGCTTCGCTGAAGTTTTACTATGCTATCTGTAAAATCTTTTGTCTTTCACCATCTATGGTTGTAGCTAGCTAAGCTCTGGGCTAGTAGGGTGTTGGGGCTGTTTACATATTGAATATTCAAGAATGTAGCTGAACTATCCAGTCAGCGCAAAGCTTACTTAAATGCCAAATATTCATGAGGGAACTCACCCGTCTTCTCAGACTGCCTTTCAGTGACGCTAAAAAGGTTATCAAATAAGCGATCCAAGGCACTTTTCTCACAAATATTTGTATGAATACAATTGCAGGGAATTGGGGATTAACACGAAATGTCGGGATATGTGTAGAATGGACACTTTAAAAATAGTGTAATGTGCTGTTAGCTGCGATGCTATGTTCAGAGAAAAGGGCTTTTTTACCATGGATTTTCATTGCTTGCCAAAGTGACCTATGACCAAATCTTGCTAGCTAGCAAAAAATTCAGCTGGCTAACCAGTAAATCAAGATTCAGTATGGTCACCCATACTAGCTAAACAGTCAGGACTAACATTAAAACTCATGATAGTAGGGTGATTTACCTATAGACTGTAAAATATTTACTTTATTTTGAGGGGATGGCTCAGATATTTTGAAGTTGGGTTGTATGAGTTTGCTAGCTACTTATCCATAGTCAATGTATTAGCTAGCTAGCTAGCTAGTACCGGACATAGGCATTGGAGCCAAGTAGTGAACTGGTTAGAATGAGGAAAGCAGCAAACGTATTTTAGCATTTTAGCCTTCTACAATTCTACTTGGAAAAAATCTGTACGCGCTAGCCAAGTTGGGTGGGTATATGGGCGGGACCTGGATATTGCAGCTTAACCCCCCGATCACTACTGTGCAGATTCTAGCGCCAAACAGGGAAGATGGCAACGTCCATATGAAGGATATATTGGCCTAATTTTTTTTTGCATTAGGAAGTGGACACGCCTTGTCCAGCTTCATGTACCGTCATGCATGAAAGTGGGTGGTGCAAATAAAAACCAGCATACCCTGGGGATCTCCAGGACCAAATACAGCTACAACTGCTCCAGAGTGTAATCCATGGTACCCACTGCTGTAAAGAGAATACAGTTATGGCCTCCAAGTTCCATCTGGTTCAGCCAACTCCGTTAATTCATGAATCAAATACAGAGCTCCTACATTGGTTTTGGTACAGTGACACTGTGTATTAGCTTCAGAACTAAATTAGATAGTGCACATGCTTTTTGATAGACTTTTTAATCATTTCTATTGAATTTTCCTTGAGCTGACCTAATTCACTATCCATCATGTTTAGCCGTATTACAATAATGTAATTAGAGGAGTATTTAAAAATGGGGCATCCAAATCTGAATTAGTGGTCTTCAAGGTTAAATGAAGATGTCTTTAATGATGTTGATTTTTTTGTCTAATATTTATAATTATACCAATAATTGCTGTTATTGAACCTTCAGGTCACGGTTACAAATTAAAAGCAGTCGTATCTGAGGAAACAAATATTACTTAGAGGGTGAATTTAGGTCAACAACATGAGGCCTGAGGCTTTTACCTATAATACTGACCTCTGGCGAACTCTGTTTGAATGGCCATTACATCACCTTTGGTCTGGCCACTATTGTCGCACTCCCGGCGTTTCTGTCTTATTTATTCACCTATCCCCATAATTTGCTCTCCCAACCAGAAGGATATTTTGTATGCACCTCTAATTAGATTGCAAACATAAATTACTTTTAACTTCAGCTGTTCGACTGGACGTGTCCAAGGGTTGCTCGCAGTCTGTTTAATTACCAGCCAGTGGCCATAAACTGTTTATTGGATTTTTTGCGGGGTATATTAATGGTTTGTATGAAGAATTTTTATTTGCAGCACATTTCCCACATCCAGTCGTATTTCTTATTGAAAGCTTATCTGTTTGGGGGGGAGGGACAAAACAAAACAAAACAAAAAAGAACTTATTGTTGAGATTTGGTTCTCGTGTGCTTGCAAGTTTGAGGACCCTGTTTGTTTACATACAGGATCATATTTAACTGCCGACTGAAATGAAGAATTGGTTTTGAACTTGTTCTGCCTCTAGTAATGAGTGTAGTGCCTGCCTGTGAGTGGCCTCTGGGTTTCAGCCAGACCAGCCAGAGAACAATATCATATTAAGCCAACTGGGACTTTTATGCAGAAGATTGCCAGCCCTCGGGCAGGAAAGCATGCAGTGTCTGACTAGTTTAGCAAAGTTTGGTCCAGGGCAGAGTGGCGAGGCGAGGCTAGCTGGGGTTGAGGGAAAAACTACCTGCAGGTAGCTGCTTGCTTCACTTTATTCAGCATCAGTTGGGAAAACTGGCAAGCTATCCATAAAGATGGAGGGTCTTCATGAAATCCTTGAGCAAAGCAAAGACAGCTTCTTTGTTGCTCCTCCAGGTCTCTTTAACATGTACCAGCAGTGCAGGGAAAGAGCCGTGGCTGGTTAGTGATAACTGAATTATTGGCTGAATTATTGGTGGGGCTGGATTAATGAGAGAGCAGAGCACTGCCTATTTCTTGCCTACGTGGATACAGTCTATCAAGGAAGGCAGCACTCACAGGTAAGCAGAGGGGGGTGCCCTTAATGCTGAATACACCACATCTATGGAAACTGGTTATTGGTGAGAGAAATAACCAGTCACTGTGGAGCTTTTGAGAAAAATGACCACGTGATAAGTCAATGCAAGCTCTGGGAGCAAAGAAGAAATTGTAATTGGCTTATAACCATTATTAGGATTTGTCGCTCCTGATCTCCAGTGCATATGCTGACAGCTCATAGTGTTGTTCACTTGCAAAACCTCAAAAATGATTCTGGCCTTGCATTGAGAAAACATTCAAATTGTATTAAATACAGATATTTTAGAAATGTCCATAATGTATTGAATTAAGTCAACATGAATATATTCCAGTTAAATCTTTCCCCCACAATGACTATACAGTATATGACGCCCACATGTGTGTATATATGGGCCTTTTCCCTTGCCTCTGCATTCGTTGTCATTTGTAGTCTTTATGAGGAAAGGGAGGGGGGAGTCTATGGGGAAAAGAGTTAAGGCCCCAAGTATGACTTCTTTACGCGTAGGTATTAGATGGGAATCCAACTCTGTTAAATTTATTATGTCCAATAAATGCATGGTTGACATATATGGTTCCATACACAGAAGATATAAATGTGGTACAAGTCAGTCAAGGAAAAAAAGCCTGAGCAAAAAAAAGTTTGTTTATAATTCAAAACGGCTAAAAATCACAATAATGCACAGTGAAAATATGTGCTAGTACTTCCTGGCAATACCACACCAAGTCTAATGTGAAATGGTCAAAGGTTATGGGAGGTATGGTCTATTGTAATAATATAACTGCTTGATAACAAATTTGCCCTTATTGATGTGTCCTTGTATCGACTTACAAATGCAATCTGAAAGGAATTGTCTTTCAGGACAATAGTCTACTGTCACAATATTGACTCATCACGCTTAGTTTTTTCCCCCTCTGGCTTAGAAAATTAAGCATTTGATGTCCCCTATGATTTGTCCCTTTCTTTTTAATGCATTAAAATGCAAGTGTTTCACCCATCAATGCAAAAACAATTTGAAGTGACTTTGATCCCTCACAAAACTGTGTTAGCGTGAATATAGATTGAATGGAGTCAGAAATTAAGGACATAAACCGACTTAATCCATTGTATTGGTTACTGTTTCGTGTTTTGAATGTGCTACTTCCCCAGATGCTTTGTGCATCTGCACTCAGTTGTCACTTTATTAGGTATACCATTCAATGAGTTTGACCACCTGCCTACAGAACAGCTTGAATTCTTTATAGCCTCTGGTCGAATCCATACTGTAAACGTTTGTAAAAAAATTCTGTTCCATGTTGGCAGGATAACATCAGGCGTATTCTGCAGATTTGTCATCTGCATGTTTGGCTAGTCTTATGTTCCACGACATCCCAAATTTGCTCTATTAGATTGAGATCTGGTGACTCTGAAGACCTGTAGAGTACACTGAGCTCATTTTCATGATCATGGAACCAGCTCGAGATGACCATTGTTTTGTGAGATCGTGCATTATCCTGCTGGAAGTAGCCATTGGAGGATGATTAGACTATGGCCAGCAGTATTACATGTTTCCAGTAAATACAGTAAATTCCATAACCAATGACAGGTGATAGAGAGTAGATAGGAAAAAACATCACCTGGCCAATCTTCTGTCTGGTTTTTTTGTGTGCCCTTGCGCACTATAACCTCATTTCCTGTACTTGGGTGACTTGAGTGGAACTTGGGGTTCTCTTGCTGCTGTATCCCATCTACATTATGGTTCATTGTGTTGGGTGTTCAGAGATGTTCTTCTGCTTGGTGCTGTTGTATTGTTGCTTGAATTGCTATCCATTTTCTGCCAGCTTGTAATAGCCTGCCCATTCTCCTCTGACTTTGTTCAATAATGTGTTTTCACCCGCAGAACTGCCACTTACTGGATGTGTTAGTTGTTATTATATGCCCATCAATAATGACCGGCGTCAATAATAATGGGCTAATTATGGTATGGTGCTGTCCGTTTGTCTGTCTGTGAAGTTTTCTTGTAAAAGCAACTCGAGCTTTCTGTGGATTGTTTCCAAAGTTGAGTCATGAGATTGTATATGGGTAAAAGTGCGCAAGTGCTTTTTTTGAGAACTGGTATTTTTAGCTGGCGTTATTCCGCTTTCCAATGTCATCCTTGCTAATGCTACTAGTCCAAGACTTCCCAGACATATAAATGGATTTTTGGATGATCTGATCAAACTACCTGTATGGGTTGGCGGTGGGCAGAGGAAGTTTCCTTTTGAAAATAGAAGCGCTGCAAATTTCAGTATGGCCACCTCAGCAACCATCTTGTCTTTGGGTTCGTCAATTTCAAGGAGAACGAACGATCATATCTAATTAAAATTTGCCATGTGCTAGTGGTGGGAAGAGGAAGGTTTCATTTCTATCAATTTCGAGAACCGATCATCCAATCAAATATGAACTAGAATGTGTTTTTACTCGCAAAAACGTACATCTCCCCCCCAGCCTCCTTCCCTGCCTAACCCACCGGACGGACGGACGGACGGACCGACAGACAGGCACATACCAAAAGGCACCAGTGCAGGACCTGAGTAGTAAGTATGCAAAGTTTTGTTAAGATCATGCAAAGAGTTATGCTCTGGAAACGAAGTGGAAACGCCGACGCAAACGGGAACGCGAACAGGAACCAAGCCTAAAACAATATGTCCCCCTAATTTGCTGTGAATGTTGATAGTGGGTCAAGGAAGGTTCCTTTTGAAAATGGACATGTTGCAATTTTCAATATGGCCACCACAGCAGCCAGCTTGACTGTGGTTTCCGTCAATTTTGAGGAGAACGCACGATACAAGCAAATTCAAATTTGCGATGTGTATGTTGGTGGATAGAGGAAGGTTCCTTTAAAAATGGGCACACTGACATGTTCAGGGGTTCTGTCAATTTTGAGAAGAACGGATGATCCAATCAGATTAAATTCTCTCTGTGAGTTCTTGGTGGGTAGTGGAAGGTTCTTTTTGAAAATTGAATGCAGCAACTTTTTAATATGGCCTCCAAAGCAGCCATCTTGAATGCAATTTCTGAGAACGGATGATCCACATTCAAATTTGAAATGTGTGTTGTTGGTGGGTGGAGGAATGTTCTTTTCAAAAATGGGTGCACTGCGTTTTCATGGTTTCCATCAATTTTAAGATAACGGATGATCCAATCAAATTCAAATTGTGTGTGTTGGGGGTGGGTATAGGAAGGTTACTTTTGAAAATGGGTGCATGGGGATACTAAATGTGGATGATATGGCCATTTTTGAATTGGGTGTCTGTATGTTGTGGGTGGGTACAGGAAGGTTCCTTTTGTGCTGGGGTTCTCAATATGGCCATCATTGCAGCCGTCTTGAATTTAGTTTTCATTGATTTCAGGGAAAATTGATAATTCAATCAAATTTAAATTTGTTTTATACCATGGTCTGGGTGAATACTCGAGTCTGATTGACTGCAGGGTGTCCGTTAAAAAGTGTTGTAGGACACCTATAAAAATGTTCCGGTCAAATAGCCTGATTGTTCTAAATTATTGCGCTGGCTCAAACGCTAGTTGGTAACCGTGGCAACAGAAAGCTGCGGTAGACCGAGCTGCAGGTTCTGTGGCCAGAGCCGGTTACCTTGGCAACGCGTCACAACGAGAGATAAACTTACTATTTTAACGGTAAAACGGTAAAAAACAACATTAACGTATTAATAATTGATTTAATGTTTATTTCTTTCGTAAGTGACCATGGTATAAGCGGGATAATGCCCTTCGAGGTGTCCATTATCAGAAATGAATGGACTTTGCGGAAGCAACCGTCCGACGCTCACGCCTCCGCGTCGTCCATTCATTTCTGATAATGGACACCTCGTCGGGCATTATCCCTTACGTATACTTTGGGGGTGGGTTTAAGAACGTTCTTTTTGAAAATGGGTGCACCGTTATTTTAAATCATGGCCATCACAGCAGCCATCTTGAATTTGGTTGAGGTTGACAATAGATCAAATCAAATTCAAATTTGCTGTGAGTGTTGACGGTTAGTTGAGGAGGGTTCCTTTTGAAAATAGGCTCGCTGCAATTTTAAATTTGGCTGTCACGGCCACAGGAGTATGAATTACCTGATCAAATTAAATTTGCCTGTGTGTTGGGAGTGAGAAAAAGAGGGTTCTTTTTGAAAATGAATGCGATGTGATTTATCAATAAAAAGTCTGTCAACCAATTACAGAAGGATGTTGCCGATGCTTCCTGCTATGCCCACTCTGGAATTTATGCACTCAATCTCTGTGCAAGTTCTTCAACTGCAGCATCTGAAGCATATGCCACACCTCGCATTGCTGTTGTTTAGAGGCCTGCAATGCTTTTACCAAGAGTTTTAACCTCCTTCTAATATCAACTTGATATATCGCTAGTCTCAAAGCATAATTACCTCTCTCATTTTTTAAGTTTTAATTTTAAGAGAATGGATTTTATTTTTTTATTTAAGATTTTGAGAAAAAAAACATTTTTTCACTGACACGAAAGAGTAGGCAGTCGACGTCTCAATTTGGTAAAAATATGACTAAGGCAATGAGGCTAACGATATGCGACTAGTTGTCGAGTTCTTCATAAATTCTTTCCAAATTAAGGTTAATGTAAATGTTAGGTTGTGGTATACCATTCAGACATCAGTAGAGTTTAAAGCCCTGACAGAAGAAAAAGCAGTTAAAAGCAGTGGCATGAGCTGCTGAGATCTGGCAGCATCTGGCTTAAAATTGATTAGACTACAACCCCTGGCAAAAATTAAGGAATCACCACACACAGAGGACATTCATCCGCCGTTTTTACTTCATTGCAAATAAAAAAATTGCCGATATGACACAAAATAATGTTTTTATTACTGTAACTTAAAATTCAGGCTTCACGTAACATACCTTGAACAAATTAGATGAGATTATTTTAATTCATGGTCATTTTTTGATGATCAAGTGGAGGAAAAAATCAAAATGCAATGACTTTTAGATCACATGAGCCAATATGTTATTTACAATAGAACATAGATACCATTTCAATTGTTGAAACTGAGACATTTTACATTTTATCCACAAAATGAGCTTATTTCAAATTTTCTGGCTGCAACAGGTCTCAAAAAAGTTGGGACACAGACAAAAAAATGGCTGAAAAAGTAATTAATATATAAGAGAATCAGCTGAAAGAACATTTAGCAAGTAATTAAGTTAACTGGCATGAGGTGTGTAACATGATTGGCTATAAAAGGGATGTCTTAGAGAGGCTGAGTCTCTCAGATGAAAAGATTACTAGAGGCTCTCCAACCTGTGAAGGCTTGTGTAAAAAAAATTGTGGAATACTTTAAAAACAATGGGTCTCATTCATGAAATGTTAGTAAATCTGTGTGTAGATTTGCACATAAAAGCCTGCGCTACTAAAACCCTACTCCGGATTCATGAACGGCGCGGGAAACTCAGATTTGATCGTAAGCACGTGTGTAAGATCGTGAATGCCAACCCATCTAAAATTGACAGCACGCCCCCGGTGATCATCAATTAGCATGAATCCCCATCCATGAACAGCAAATGACCACCATATAAGGACATGGGTGCATCCGGTTGGCCTGATCACGGCGCAAGGAAAGAAAGAGAGAGAAAGAAAAAAGAACATTTCCGAGGCGGAGATCGAAGTAATTTTGGGAGAAGAGGAGTTGAGAAAGCATATTTTAGTTTCCTCTGTTAGTCGAGGAGTGACAGGAACAGGGAAAGCAAAGGCCTGGAAGGAAGTAACAGATGCAGTGAATGTTGTCTCCTCTGTTGGAAGGACCATTCAGGAGGTGAAACGTTAATGGTTCGATATAAAAATCGATGCGAAGAAACGTATCAAGATTAATAAAAATAACACAACAGCCACAAGAGGAGGAGGACCTTCACAGCCACCTCTATGTGCAACAGACCAGCGCATCGCTGGCATCATTGGGGAGACCTCTTTGTCAGGAATCATTCCTGATGGAGACAGCGACATGCCTCCATTGGAGCTGTCACCATCAAACTCAGAAGGTAAGGTCACACGTGTTATATCACAATACATTCTAAAAACCACCAATGATAGCTTAGTGCTTTGTCAGTAGGTTATGGCTCCTATAGTCCCACCAAAACCAGAAATTCTATTTTGTGCTAAATAGATAAACTCTAAATAAATCAGTGATAGCTGTCGGAATGTATAGCAATTTAACACTTTTAACAAATGATAAAGACAACATTTAGCCTACAGCATTTTAATTTTCATAATTGTAGGTCATTTAAAGTTTTGTAGTGTTCAGATTAGGCATAATTAATTCTTAACACAAGTTCTGTTTTTACAAGTTCAAATTAATCCACTCTGCAGCCAACGTAAATCGTTTTTCCAAAGCATATGTATTGATGTGTTTTTAATTGTTTCAGCCGGTGAGTGCTATGAAGCTGTCATGCATCTAACTGGGCCACCGAGCCACAACATTGAGCAACACACAGTTTACATCACATATCAGCTGCACATTCACGGAATGACAGTTTTTCCGGTTTATGTATGCCAATGCATCATCAGATGGAGCCTTGATGCGTACGTGTTTGCAGTCTATGGCACTGATGACATTTGGCATGTTGGCCAGTGCGCAAAACCCCTGCTTTACTTTGATTTGCCGTTGCGCGCCATAGGGGAACAGAATGTACTCTGGCATTAATTCAGTAATGCCGTTAAGTACTGCTGGTAAAATGTGGCTCATCGCTACTGTGATCTGGAAAAACCTAGTAATTTTATCAGTGGCAAAGATCTCGCAATTGAACAAAAATTTTAGGTTCTGGACTTTTCCTAACGGAAAAAAATATGATAGAAACTTGATTTTGAAAGTTCAAATGACACTAATAGCTAGTGTTAAGATTTTTACCACTCTTAATGACTGCAAATGAAGGTTAAACTCAGTTTCTACCAAAAGTGACACAAGTACTAGGTTTTTCCAGATCACAGGAGATCGATGGCTGGGAAATTCCAGATCTGTCTGCCACCTCCCGCTGGAAGGTCCCCGTGGCTAGGAATCCCAGCACGGAGAGCACCTGCAAATGTGCGGGGATGGCATGGCTTTTTTTAGTTGGCCTCGTCAGATTAGGCTCCAGAATGTTGCATAAATGCAACATAATTGGTCTCTTGGGAGTCGGAAACGACTAATCAACCATTCATCACTCTCAGCCAACAAATCTGCCTGGTCCTAGAAATTCCTCTCTCTCCAGATAGCACCTTGTGCCAAATCGTGCAGAAGTGCAAGTTCAGCCATTGTTACCATTGTCTAAGACCGAAGTCCTTTTATACTGTGGTAGATTTCATTAGAATTGACACTACCTGGTGAGCAATATGTTGCATGGCCGTGACAATGGTTCACAAACCTTTTTGTGATTTTATTATTATAATATTATTTTTTATTATTATCATTAAACATGTAGAAAGTACATGTAGTCTGTGTGGTTTTAAACAAGTAGTTCATATTTTAAATAAACCTAATCTGGATCTCAAACCAACGGTATAATTGCCAACTCTGGAACTCCCTCCCACCAGACATCAGAAACATTGATTCTTTACCTCTCTTCAAATCAAGACTTAAAACCCATCTGTTTCAATTTGCATATCCTCTGTAACTTCACTGATTCATTTTAATTTTGTGCTACTTTCATTTTTTTTCTCTCTCTCTCTACTGTATTGTGTTTTTAATCACTCTGCAAAGTGTCCGTGAGTGCTGAGACAGGTGCTTTTAAATACAATGTATTATTATTATTATTTGTTGTAGAAATATGTTATATTTATAATATTTTGTCGTGTTTAAATTACGTGTTTCAAAGGCATCTGCGTATTGTGTACATAACAGAGAGCAATACGAATTAAAATTGTAATTTCCAACACTGACAAGCAATATTTATGTGTATGCCTACATTTACACCAGCGCTACACACAGTCGGGAGCAGGTGTAGATTTTGTGAGTAGCTACGAAAATATTAGCGCTACTAAAAGATTGATGAATGCGGGAATCCACGTAAATTTCCTGCTGCACACGGTTTACGCACAAATTCATGCGGCTCACGTTTCATGAATGAGACCCAATGTTCCTCAATGTCAAATTGCTAAGGCTTTGAAGGTCTCATCATCCTCAGTGCATAACATCATCAAAAGATTCAAAGAAACTGGAAAAATCTCTGTGCGTAAGGGACAAGGCTGAAGACCTTTACTGGATGCCCGTGATCTTTGGGCCCTCAGACGCCACTGCATCACTCACCGGCATGATTCTGTCATTGACATTACTAAAAGGGCCCAGGAATTCTTCAAGAAACCACTGTCTGTTAACACAGTCTGCCATGCCATCCACAGATGCCACCTAAAACTCTATCATACAAAAAGGAAGCCATTGTTGAGCATGATCCAGAAGTGCCGCCGTGTTCTGTGGGCCGAGGCTCATTTAAAATGGACTGCAGCAAAGTGTCCTGTGGTCAGATGAGTCCAAATTTGACATTCTTGTTGGAAATCATGGGCGTCGTGTCCTCCGGGCTAAAGAGGAGAAAGACCACCCCTCCCGTTATCGGCGTTCAATTCAAAAGCCGGCAGTTCTGATGGTATGGGGATGCATTAGTGCATATGGTGTGGGACACTTGCATGTTTTAAAAAGCACCATGAATGCTGAAAGGTATATAAAGCTTTTAGAGCAACATATGCTCCCCTCCAGACAACACCTTTTCCAGGGAAGGCCTTGTGTATTTCAGCAGGACAATGCAAAACCACATACTGCAGCTATTACAACAGCATGGCTTCATAGTAGAAGAGTCTGTGTGCTGAACTGGCCTGCCTGCAGTCCTGATCTTTCACCAATTGAGAGCATTTGGGGCATAATTAAACGAAAAGTCCATCAAAGGAGACCCAAAACTCTCCAGCAGCTGGGAGCCTGTATTAAACAAGAGTGGGATCAAATTCCAATGGCTAAACTCAAGAAACTTGTCTCCTCAATGCCCAGACACCTCCACTCTGTGTTAAAAAGAAGAGGGGATGCTGCACCATGGTAAACAGGCCCCTGCCCCAACTTTTGAGACCTATAGCAGCCATCAAATTTGAAATGAGCTCATTTTGTGGATTAAATTGTAAAATTTCTGTTTCAATATTTGCCATGTTATCTCTGTTCTATTGTGAATAAAATACTAGCAAAAGTGATTTAAAAGTCTTTGCGTTTTGATTTTATGCACAATTTACATTTTGTCCCAACTATTTCGGAATTGGGATTGTAAATTCTGCATGTACACTGTGTGATGTGCAGTACAACTTAAACACTGCAGCAAAACTACAAACAGTGAAGAGCCCTGGGCACATCACCTCCGGGCACTCTGTTAAGCAGCATTGAAAATGCTTCAAATGCATGGAAAATTACAAAAAAGAGGCTCATGCCAATAAAACCCGTTTAGTGTGAGTTGCCTCCAAATACTTAACAATTGGTTCGACTCAGTATCTACATTAAAGCATTAATGACCAACACTGTCCATCAGTCAATTTCCACAGTAATAGAAATAGCCACAGGCAATGGCAGCTCATAAGCTGAGAAGTTCTAGCCTGCTTTGGTGGGGAACATTAGCCGAGGATTGTGCAGAGTGCAGATTTCAGCCTGTACAGCAGAGGTAGGGGAGTACAGATGACAGCATTCGTGTTTCTGGGAGCTGGAGTTCCCTGGCAGCGGCATGGGAATGGAAAATTGTTTGCAAGTTAGGGAAGCACTGAGCAACACGGAGTTTAATAAAATGGCAGAGATGCAACTAGAGAACACATAAGTAACCTCGCCAGGAGTAACGTATATTTCAGTATACCTCTGTGTAAAAGGTTAAACATGTTTAGGTGAGCCTCTGTTAAGATAAATTATGTTCCATTGTGCCTTTGTGTAAAGATGAAACATGTTCCAGTGTACCTCTGTGTAAATATGTGGAGGTAAAATATGGGCCAGGTCACACGGTAACTGAGTTACAAAATTGGTGTATTTTTTATCATAACTCCAAAACTAAGGAAGATAGAGTTACAATTTAAATGGCTTTGTGCAGGTCTCCCCCAGTACTTCAAACTACAAAGTAGCAAATTTTTTTCATTTGATTTATTTTGGGAGAAAAAGGCAAAAAATCTGGTCGGTAACAGAGTTAAAAATTTGTCACGCACAGACTGACTCACAGCTGGCGGGAACTGTCCAGCGTCCCGCAAGTCTAAGGAGAGCTGAGCTGGCGGCGTCTCTCCGGCCGCTGTCCAGGGTGCTGAAGCTCATGTTTCAGTTTACTCAGATGTAATGGTAAAACATGTTCCAGTGTACCTCAGTGTAAAGGTATAGCATATTCCAGTGTATCTCCAAGTAAAGGTGAAACACGTTCCAATATACCTATGTGTAAATGTAAAACATTTTCTAGTGTACCTCTGTGTGAAGATAGAAAAAAAAATGTTCTAGTGTACTTCAGTGTCAACATAAAACATTGTCTAGTGTACCTCTATGTAACGGTAAAACATGTTTCCATGTGCCTCTGTGTAAAGGTAAATGTTTCACTGTACCTATGTGTGACGGTAAAATGTTCCTGTGTACTTCTGTGTAAAACATGTTCCAGTGCACCTTCCGCAAAACATGTTCCAGTGCACCTTCCGTGTAAAGGGAAATGTTCCAGTGTACCCAGTGTGGAAAGATAAAAAATGTTCCAGAGTACCTCTTTGTAAAGGTAAAATTTATTCCTGTGTACCGCTGTGTAAAAGTAAAAAATATTCTGGTGTACCCTCTTGTGTAGTGAAAAGTGAAAAGTTCCAAAGTACATCTGTGTAACGGTGAACAGCTAAACAGAGCTGTCCTTGCATGTTTTCGTGCATATTGCCTAATTCAGTTGCACTGCTGTTGAGTCACAAAAAGGACTGAGTCTCAGCTTGGAGTTTGCCTATATGTGTGGGATTCTTCTGGTTTACCCAACCACAAAAACATGCATGGTAGAAACACACCTGCCAGTGCCCCTGACCAATTGGAGTTGATCCTCGAGTGCAATTCTGTGGCTCCCCGCTTAGGTTGTTGGGATGGGTCAAATGCAAAGGTTGAATTACCCCATGGGGTTCAATGAAGTATCTTATCTGTCCTCCGTCTAGCTTCTGGTCCTGTGACCAATGCACACAGGGCCATACAGTAGTACTGCATGCCACACATGCTGCAGGAATGCAATAACCAACCCTGGAGAAAAAGCATCAGTTAGCGCTTTATTCTTTTAATTCCACTGCCATTAATCGGTGAAACGTTAAACAGGGCACAATCGCAAATAGCTTTTAGAAAAGCTGCTTGTCCAAACTATTTCTGTTTCCTATTTTTGAAAAATCTATAGAATCAGTGTGCCTGACTAATATTCCAACAGTGCAGGCCGTTTTGCCTTGGGCTGAGGTGTGTGAAAAATTTAACTGATACTCTCTGTTCTTTGCTGTACTGCGACATTTTTCTCTTTGCCGCATTGTACCTGCAGTCACTGAAGTCAATTCTGTATTTTAATTCAAGAAAGAAGTGGTAAGCAAGGCTGTACACCCAGAAATAAAGAAAAACGGAAAACAAACTCCTCAGTTGGACTGTATTGAAGGATTTCGCTGAATTGTACTTCTCCCTGGCCTCAGAATGAACAAGACAGATTGAGGTAATAAACCAACAATAGAACACTTCCCCATCGAGGAGAAGTAATTCACACCACATTAATTTTTGTGAGTATAACAACCCCAGCAGTACTGGTTTCTGTCAAGTGTGGCCCATATTTTTTTGTTCTCCATACAAATAAAACAAACAAAACAGAATAGCTGACCTTGCAAAGAATCTACATTTTTAAAAGGAGCTCTGTGAAACTTTGGTGGATATATCAGTGGAATATATCAGTGGCAGCTTGTGAACTGGCAACAGGGAAGGCTCAAACAATCCCTTAAAATTAATGATTGGTCATGACCTGTTTCAATCATTAATTTAAATTATCATTACAGAAACTCTGAAAGCTCAACATTATCAGATGTGGGCAGCTTTCATTTACAACACATACCGATCATGACTCCGGACTTCTCACGCTTTTCTTTACTCAGGGGTTGGAAGCAATGCATGCATTTCATGATCGTTCAAATGAAATAAGAGCATTTGAAATGTCTTAATGCAATTCCATTGCCTCCAACCCCTCCATGCACAAGGACTTCAATTCCGCGTGAGAATCTCTTACATACGTGTTGATTGAATAATTGCTGACTTCAGCAGAGGAATGTAAATATGCCACTTAAACTCACACCGAATGCGAGAGAGTTGACAGCTATGTGTTATAAATGAAAACTGGCCACACCTGATAATGTTGAGAGTTTTCGGAGTTTCTGAAATGGTAATTTAAATTAATGATTGAAAACAGGTCATGACCAATCATTAATTTTAAGGGATTGTTTGAGCCTTGTTTCTTCCTAATTTTGAGTCACTGATTCCAAAAATAGTCTGTTTTGCTCCAGCATGTCACATTTTCTCGTTTATGTTGTGCATTTTCTTGCATTGTCAGTTTCAACAATCACTTGGAAGGTTAAGAAGTCTTGTATCATCCCTTAATCACCAGAAAAACTGCCACAATTTAATTATTTTTGTCTTCCTCTGAGCCAGTGGAGAACTATTTGTTTAACCCTTTTGCGCAGAAGCCAAATCAGGCTATTTGTGTGTTACCCTTTTTCAGGCTTTATAATTCAAGATTTGAGGTTCACAGAGAGGGGGAAAATGACTTAATGCTACAAGTGTCTTGTTTCATTTAAGAATTTCATTGTATTTAAGTTTCGTTTCATAATTTTATTACAGAATAATGCCAAAAACACAAAAAAAAATCATGTAAATAAAAAGAAAAATACTGAGAATTGAAAAATGGCTGGGAGATAAAACAATACATTTCTGGGATCATAAACTCCTCGACTACAGGTGTGCAACATCTGAGTATGATATTCAAAATATCCAACTGTTTATGAGCCAAATAAGATAGGTATCCAAGTGACTCTCCACATTCTCATACCCCTCAGAACTGTGCACAGTCAAATCATGAAATAATCATATTTTTAATACAAATAAACTTTCAAACCATGCAGCCCAATATGAATTAATGCTTTTAAATTGGAATTTAGCATGAGTTCATCAATATAAGCACAAATAGACGTCAATGGTCACCAATAACCTCCCTAAACCTAATATGCGCTTTTTCTCCATGATAAAGTCGAGAATTTTGTCCTCTTTTCTTCAGAGCCCTGTCAGCAAGCACGCATGCCCATTTGAAGAAACTGCTTATTTTATGGTCAGAACTTGCTCCCTGCACCAGAACGCTTGCTGTTTCCACTTCCGAGCACCCAAATGAAACACAAGCTTGTATAAATGCTTTCCGAACCCTATAAGGAGCAAGTATAACTCACTAACAGTGTGCCGTCTGAAATATACGTCTTTCAGTTACCGTGGAAAGTTTATACTGTCTGGAATTGGGTAAAAAAACTTATAAATAGATTATTCCTGGGAAAGTTTCACTTAACTATAACTGTGCCTTACACAGATAAACCAGAGCGATCGCTAAAGTGACTGCATTTCAGTGAGAGATTGTTTGAGGCTTTAAGTAACCACTGAATTCTACGAGGGACGAATCAATGGTAGGGTATCATGCGTTTTTAAAATCTGATGACTATCATTGGCAGTAAAATGACACAGTATCAATACCATGTTGAATTTTTCCTCCAGAAAGCTGTGTTTTTTTTACTGCTTAATTAGGATACCTTTGGGCTCCTATAGCTGAACTGGATGCAACAGAGGAAACCATTTTTTTCCTGTCTCAAGAGATGATTTTTATTTACTGCTGGATTGATACTATGGGCGAGTATATTAAGCAGTTTGCACATCAGGCTTGACTAAGGAATTTAATTCATAAAGTTTCCAGGAAACAGCGAGACTTGACTCGCCCATATTCTGAATCATTTACAGACACCGCTTCCTCATTAAAATTCAATAATCGTTTCGGGAGTATGACCTATTGATAGGATAGCGTAACTGCATGCATAAATAGAGCAGCTCTTGTCCACTTGGGTCAACGATCTCCGGAGAAGGGTTAATTAGTTCCTCCCCTGTTCCAGCAACCTGCACTTGTTTTTGTGGTTTTGTTTCCTTTAATTCATTTATTAATTGGCATTTTTGTACAATTATCTCACTACTGCATTCTGATGAGAAATAAACGCAGGACATGATAGTAACTTGAAAAAGCACACGACGAAAAAAACTGCAATATTTAACAATATTTAAATAGATTTAAAACAATTCAACCATGTCCCCTAAATTGACCAGCCAAACATTGTCTGCATAAACCCCATAAAATGATCAATTTACTGCATCCAAAGCCTTACTTCTGTCATATATCCAATACATAAAAATCGACTCTGGACTAAAAGAAAAAAGTCAGTTGTAGGCCTACTCATTTTGGTAAACAAATGATTAAGAAAAATGTAAATACTGTTTGAAGACCTCTTAAAAAGAACAAGCCCCCAAGCCTGTATATCGGTCTCCAGGATTGGGACCACGTTCTTGTTAACCCTCTATTAACCACCGTAGCATATCTGCTACATAAAGTGAAAGGGTTAACAGCCTGGACACCCTGCTGGTTTTGTTTCTTATTGCCAAATAAACATTTGAGAATAACTTGAATGGTCCGTCAAGTTAAAATTTTAAAAAAAAAAAAAAAAAAATTTTATTTAAATTTAAATTTTAAATTTTTTTTTTTTAAACTATTTTTCCAAATATTGGCCCATAATCAACATATTTGTCTAGGGAAATGATTTTTACACAGTTGGAAATGGGTTTGGTTAATAGAGGGTTAATCTATTGTTCCAGTTTGTTGCTCTGAATTAGTTTATTAGGAGCACTTCTCAAGCCTTAATTGGTCTCCAGGATTGGGATGGGAGTCTTGCTAAACTCTTCGGTTCACCGCTCAGGCAGTCCTGCTACTGTGAGATGCATTCACCACCCGGCTTCTGCCCCAACACGGCGACTGACCAGGGCGTGGACAAGCCCTATCCTCTCCAGTTGTTACCAATTTAGCTGGACTGCTCCCTCCTATGGCCTTTGCCTCTACCATTACAATATTCCTATCCATAAATACTCCATTGTGGATCGTACTCTGAATCTGCATTTTGTTCCTTGTCTGCCATTGAAAAAAGCTAAACATTGCTCTTTTTATATTCTTATCAAAGCAGTTTATCATCGGGGCTCAAGGGTTGTCTTGTTAGTATTTCTGAACACGACTTTTGAAATGCAAAGTTATAATAAAAGTCAAGAATCACAATAGCTTCAACCATCAAAAATTTGCAAGTACACAAGCATGTTTCTAACAAAAAAAAATTTATTATGCTAATTTTTGCACTGTCTGTATGTACTATGAAGAACATTGTATTTCTTAGTGTGTTGATATGCAAATTTGTGTGAATTTGCATGCATTTGTTTTCTGAATAGTTTAGGTGCACTTACGATTCTGCATTAATAGAACTATTGGCACCCTTAATAAAAATGAAGGAAAAAAGCTGCGTGCAACAGAAAAATAGATAAATTCGAACACAATTCACAGATTGAAAAAAAAAAATATATATACAGCTCCATTTCAGTTAGGGGAGAGTGACTGAGCAATATGCTGGCAGTCACAATTATGGTGCTATTCAATTTGGCTATATTTATTGTATTGTAGCTCAACTAGTGTTTAGTTTTGGAGGTTTTGACTAAACTTCAGAGTTGGACAGAATAATTTAAAAGACAGCAAGCGCCGTCTGTTGGGGTATACCATGGGGTGTAGAACTGGTTGATGATTTTAGGATTACATGTGTATTTTGTATAAACCAAATGTTCTTGGGTGTAATTGAAACCTGGTGTACAATTTTTACCCCCAGAAAGATTTGATGGAGTGATTTCATGTAAACATGCAATTTATGCATTTTTGAATGTTCCAGGCATTGGGCTGTTCCTGATGGGAGGGCTTCTAGTCATTTGTAACTAGTTCCATGGACAATGGAGTTAATAGGCCACTGACCTCAGATTGGAGAGGTACGCACTCTGCATTATAGAGAGCCCTAGGAGAATGTTGTGCTTCATAGTTATGGTACGTCTCTTTGTTGTATGTTATCTATGCACTTGTCGGCAACTGTAAAAAGAGCAAACGCTTAACTATTTTTGTACCTGAATCTGTAAATCCTGCATTCTTCATCATTCATCATTCAATCCATAGAGCTAAAAATAACACTAGAGTGGGAACAGGCCCCTTTCCTGCATTGTCTTTGACTGCTATCTTATGATGGTAAATGTCTGGTTTTTGGTATATGCTTTTCAGTGATATGGGGAACTCGCCTCTCCGCCACCAATATGTAGCACTCACTGACTGATGCACGGCAGCCATTTTGTGTCAGAGCGCTCACCACTCATCATCTGAGGTGGACAGTGAGAGGACAATTTGCATAGCCAATTAAATCAGGGATGATTAGGTGGCAGGTTGAAAGAGCTGGGTTGGAAATTTGGCCGGGACACTGAGGAACCCACTGCACTTGGAGTGTCATGGGATCTTTAATGATTTGTGAGTTGGGACCTTGGGTTAACATCTCACCAAAAGACAGTGGCTGCATCCAAATTCTGCAAAGAGCAAGGAACCTTCATTGCAAATGGGCATGAACCAGAAATAGTTTGGCTGGTAGCCATGACAAGGAATAGCCAAATTGTCTATTTCATGAAGGAAAGGAGGTGATTAGCTTCTTCCAGCTAGAAAACACAGCACCAACCTTTGAAGAAAGGAAATATCAAAAATAAACCACAATCCTTTGCAGCTGCAGGGACTGGAAATGTCATTCGTGCCCGCAGTTTTCCAATAAATAGCAAAAGTTATCTTTGCCGTCGAGCTCATGACATTTTCTGAAACGTGTCCCAAAGTACCTTTAAAATCTCCTGGAAACTTTCCGTTGACCAATGCAACACCTGTATCACTTCAGCCATTTGACTAGAGAGGGTCAAATAGGGGCATGACTGCTAAGAGTGAAAGACCTTTCAACATATTGGGCTCCATCTTACATCTGATACTACACAGCTTAATGAACGATGCAAGTGCCTTTGCTAGTTTAAAGGGGCAATAAGCGGAAATGTATCATTTCTAGATTGAAGGAATTAAAAAAAAATCGCTATGTGAAGAACAAGAGGTTTAATTTCATCTGGAGTATAGCAGGACGTCACACACCCGGCTTTCTCTGTTGATCTCCAGCACCAACTGGTCCGGCTGGGCGTTCATGTACGTTCATGCGAATCGCCGCCTCCTCCCTCCTCTCAGAGCCCTTGGCCCTCCCTCCCTATGAAAGGCTACAGCCAGTGAGCAGTGGCAGCGGTGACAGTGCGCATTTTTTTAAAAGCGAAATGGCGGCGAGCAGATCGAAACGTTCACCTGAAGACGAGCAGGATCCGAAATTACTTCTTCGCCAACGACCGTTGTTCCTTTAGAAGTTGTCGGATAAAGAAAGGGACAGAACCCAGATTAATATTGGCCTTCCATTTCCAAGGTGGAGAGCACTGCGAGAGCTAAAGGGGCTACGGAGCTAGCTCTTCTTCTCCTGGACAGGTAAGTAACAACATAAAGTCAAATGTCCGCTTTAATTAGTGTTACAGTAACATTAGGCACATGTTGCTATGACGATTCAATTAAATTTAATGTTACAATCGTAGCATGGGTTAATGTCCAGAGCTTGAGTTGTTCGCGGCTTGGTCCCATGGGTCAGGCGTTACGGTTGTGTGTAGGTACTGAGTAATAACGCCGCAGAAACTTAAACTGGCTCGTCATTCTGCCGAACAATCTTACTATGCTAGTTAATCATCTGATTGCTAATCAAGCAAAGGGGAGGATTCTGCCTCACCAAACTAACCTCCGACCGCACGTCACTGCAGCTAACACCATTTGCGGCGAACAGACACAGTTGATGCCAATGGTGACACACTAAATTATTGGCATAATGATTAATTTACGGACAAAACAGCATAGAAAACTTGCTAAAAGGAAGTTCTCTTTCTTGCAGCATTATAACGTTATAAGTTACATACTTCGTTACTCAGCATGTTCCACAAAATGGTGATGTTGTTTTGCTCGGTGTGTGTGCACTTTGCAGATAGTCGTTCGCAGACGAGGCGAGTGGGGGGTGGGGGTGGGGGTGGAGAGCAGAGGTAGAGGGAGGTGTGGCTCATGACACACTTTGTTTTGGTCTACAGGCAGTGCACAACAGCAAACCTAGCAGTGAAACAATTTTGCTTTTTGCCCCTTTAAGAGTGATGCAGTCATCATTTCCCCATCTAGCGCCAATGTTTAAATAGCAAAAGCAATTGCAACATCCTGAGTGCTCATGTTTGTTGGTCTTAAAATGAGGTGCGGTCAGGCACATAGAAATGAGCCAACCATTGTGAGGCAGCGGAATGCGATTATGCAATTACCAAAAAAAAAAAACAACAACAAAAAAACCAAATCTAAAGTCAATACTCAGTATCTGTAGGCTGCTGAGTTGACTCACTCAGTAAAGATGGTGCAGTAGTGACCGCCACAGCCCGGGTGTGAACCCAAGTCATGCCACAGCTGGCTGTGATCAGGAGTCTTTTAAAAGCTGCACATGGAAAATGAAGGAGATAGTCAGTTGAGGGTGAGCATTGTTGGTTACTGAAGCACCTTTTGCTGGCCACCTGGGCATTCATCAGTAGGAGTCTATGCAAGTGCATTTTCAGGTTTCCTCCGCTGTCGTTCTGAGTTTGCGATGTTTCAAGCTGCGAGTGTAAAGAAGTGCCGGCTGACAGGCACGTAATTCGGAGTGGATCCACAAACTCTCTGCACTCTCCAGAGATGGCAGCATGGGTCCCATAGGAACAAAAATATGATCATGGCATTATTAAAATTGTATTATACACCTAGATGGGTGCTTGCCTACTCTATTCTTTAGCAACATTTTGGAGATTACAATTATCAAGTTTTCACAGCCTCCTTTGCTTGTTGGGAATAAAATCATGCGTAATTATGTTCATTTCAGTTTTTGTGTGTTGTTATTTCATCACTCTGTGCTTTACAATAAAAATGAAGTAACAAGCAGAGGCCTTTAAATTGCCAAAATTTCAAACTCAACTGGGGATCGCTGAATCTGTGAAACATAGTGGGGGTATTATTTTTCATTATGCACAACAAACAAGCAAGCAAATCTATTTTTGAAAAAAGCAAGAGTTTTTTCTGTTGTGGGTTTTGTATTTTCACAATAAAAATGCAAAGTGAAGTTCTCTCACTCCTGTGCCATATGAAGTGGGAGGAGCAGATCAGTTTAAAAAACAGTAAAAAAACAAAAAGGATCTAATAAAGATGAATATGATTATGCGCTGAGACTTGTTGGAATATGTTCCAATAGGGCGACGAACTGAAAATATCCAACATGCAAACGGAAATAAAATTCCATCGAGAATTCCTGAATATGGCAGATTGCTTAAGATATTTGTACCAGAGGAGGAAAGGATTCAGTTTTATAGATCAATCATTGGAAGTATTTTTGCATTTTTATCCCCCGGCATATAATGTAGAGGGATATGGTCATCCGTACGGTTGTCCGTCCGTCTGTCTGTCCATCCGCAGATATTTCGTTTCTGGGATGGAACTCGAAAACTGTTCTATATTTCTTCACGAAACTTGCTGTGCATATTAATCAGAAGCATGGAACTCACCTCAGGCGAACTTAACCCTTTGAGCCCTATAGGCCGGTCCAGTGGCCGCATAGAGATCGTGCAATTACCTGAAATGCAGTAAAACCAGCTTCCAAACTTGACCTTGATCATGTGGCCTTGCTTACAATCAGGTGGTTTCACGGTGAGCTGTGTTTCGGCATAGGTGGGGGTCATGACCCCTTTGTATAATACAAATGGTTAAGAGCTGGAGATTGAAACAGCATTGCAAAAACCTCTAATACTGCATTCCATCTGAACAACAAGGAAGCTCACCGCCAGCTAAAAATGACCCTCAATGGGTCACCCCTTCTTCCCAACCCATTTCATACTTACCTCGGGGTGAAATTGGACCAGCATCTGATCTTCAAACAACACCCTGAAGCTCTACATGCTTCAATCTTGAAGCAAAACAATCTCCCGCGTCTCTTGGCTGGAACATCATGGGGCACCATCATTTCCACTCTCCGAACTGGTGCCTTTGCCCTAGTGTACACCAATGTTGAGTATGCTCCCCCAGTATGTTGCCACAGTGTTCACGCCAGCAAGCTGGACATTATTCTAAATCACACAAAGTGGATCATCTCCAGATGTCTTTGGCCCTCCCCAACAGACTGCCAGTGCTTTCAGGCATCGTACCCCGACAGCTGTGCAGAGGGGACTTTACTCACAGGCTGGTGTGCAAGATCTTTTTGGACACTGAACATCCATTACACTGCCTCATTGAGGAATCACAGCAACTGAGACTTCAACATCCCCCCTCTCGCCACCCCTTCTCCCATCATGCAGCGGCGCTCTGTGATCGCAATTTCACCTCGCCGAGTGCATGGAAAGCCAGCTTGGAACAGATGCCAACACCCGCTTATTTCACTGTCTAGCCAAGCACCATAGCTCCATCTGGCTTGTACTCGCCCACTAAAGAGTGGGTGATTCCGAACAGGGTCTGTGTAGGGTTTGGCCTGTTTGGCTGGTTTTTTTTTTGGTTTTTTTTGAATGTCTGAGGGGCATATTTTATGTGTTCTTTGCATATACCTATAGAAGGACTATTTAGTTTATCATTGACCCAAAATGATTTAAAAATCCACTATTTTCGATTTCAAATAGGAAAAATAAAGACAACCCAAAGAAAGCATACAGTTTGTTTAATTCACATGGGCTAGGGGAGAAAATGAAGTTTAGGGCGAGATGTAGGACATAATATTACACAATTTTTGCAGGAGCAGGCTAACGCATGATTGATCCTAGCAGGAGCGGGCGCGCATGGGACTAAAAAAAAAAATTGTCCCGTTCAGACCTCATCTGAGGTTTGAACAATTCTGTATTTCTGTTATTGATAATAGATTCACCTTTGTTCAAAATGCACAGGAATTAAACTGTGTTGTACAATAAGGGACCTTTAAAGACATAATTTAAGCAATTAAAGTATTTTTAACATTATTATTTTTGCTATTTTTACATCAGTCCAATGAATACCATAAGTAAGAATATAATTTTTTTTTTTTTTTTTTTTTTTTAACTCGGCAATCCCTGTCTTTTTGATGGGTGTGCAAGTGTGCCTTGTTATTCTCTGCATATTCCACTGGAGGCTGTAACAACACATCCAGCAAAAGAATGTTGTTTCTGCAGTGCAGCAAATTTATCTGCATCTCTATGGACCAAAGTCCAATAAAGACGGCTCACTACAAGCCATAAGCCTTAAAACTCCACTTTATTTACAGCTGCGGCAAGAGGAGAGAAGGAGCCCAGAGCTAGCTTTCATCATTGTGCTTTTTGACTGGTTCCAGCTGAAAGCCAATGGAAAAAAAAGTACAGAGAACCTATCTGAGGTTATGTAAAGTTCTTTTTTTTTTTTTTTTTTTTTTTTGGTGATTTTAACACAAGAAACTGAAATTCAAGCAAAAGGACGCACTTTCAAATGAGAAATGCCACCATTCCTGTTCATGGAAATGATCAAGTAGAGAAGATGATTTTAAGCCATTAATTAAAAATAGCAGCTGTATTTTTTATAATGCCAATTCAAAAATAGTTGAATTGATTGCTGACTTTTTTTTTCAGCCCGGTCCAGGACATATAGTACTCACCAGGGCCGGAGTGGGACTCATTTTTAGCCCTGGGGTTTCATGCCTCAGTGTGCATGGACGTATTGTGAAAGTAACGGCCGGCTGCGTAGGAGAAAAAAAAGAGCTGCCACTGCAGGCGGCCCAGGGACAGCGTTAGCAGCTTCTGTGATATATTATAATCCAGTGTTATGACTGGACACCAGCCCTCGCGGCCCTAAATCCGACTGGCCCACCCGGAATTGTCGAGATCCTCCTGATTAGCCACTCCGGGCCTGGTACTCACCAATCAATTCAGTCGTTTTCCTAGAACTTACAACATTTGAAACTTAAACACTGAAAATTGCACTCCAAAAAACTGAACCACTATGTACAGTTATGTTACCATAATTGTGAGTATCCTGACGATTCTTTTATTAATTTGTACAGCTTGTTTAACTGGATGTTTGTATGTTTCACAATTCACTGTTAATTAAGTTTTAAAAGGCCTGTCCACCCAAAACAGTGCACATTAACAAAAAGGTTACTTTCAAAATTTATGGAAAACATTGCACCAGTCTGACAAACTCTGCAGTTCTATGCCTTAACTTAAGATGTTCCTAAGACTACAAATCTATTGAAGCTCAGTTCAAGATATACATAAAAGGAATATCAAAAATTTTTTGGAAGTATCTTGTTTTTCACTCTTATGGAACAAAGTAAAGGGTTAAGAAAGGGTTAAGAAAATATCAGCCATGGAGTTTGACCAAAGTGGAGTTTGTGGAAAATCAAACTATTCCCCATGAGCATAGCAGACTTGCATGGAAATCAAATTCACGCCGTTCTCACTACAGCCAGAGGTCTGCATTGTCGGGGGCTGTACACAAGACTGAGCCATGATTTCAGAGCTGTTCACATGACAGGCATCTAACTAGATAACTCGGTTGCCACAGGGACTGTCGTGTATCTCCCCAATCCCCAAATTTTGGACAAAATGGCCACCGGCAGCCATACTGGACATCCAAAATTGCCGAAAATCGGTCTTGAGCATTGTCAAATAAATATCTTCGCCTGTGCAAAATTAGAAAAAATTCCTGTATAGTTGTCGCTTCCAGAGCCCGGAACAGAAAAACTCTGCTCGCGTGGCGGCGGCGGCCCCAGAACCAAACCATAGTATCTCCCAACTATCGTCATCGGGGAGATACAATAAAGCTTTAAAGGTAATGTCACTAATGGACCAGTTTCTGATTTTTGTCAACGTAGACTGCATTATGTGTGAGAACTGTGGCATGATCTGTCTGGTGATTTGCCATGAACTATTTCACAGCAGGTGATTTCTACAGCGCTTTTCTTAAGGCCTGATACAACGTAAAATTCTCAGAGAAGTCATCTGTTAACTCCGATTAAAGCAATACTTGATTCATACCATGAATTAAACAATAGGTTTCCACATTTAAGTATGCACTGAGGACTTGAATTTTGCTTGCTATGCCAAGGTGTTGAATCTAAAATGATTCAATATTTCAGGCGGAATATTACCCAGTCTCTTCAAATGAGTAGAAAATTCCCTTGGTATTTTGCAGTGGAAAATCATCCAAATAGTTTTCAGTGCAAATGTGTCCTTGGATTCACACAAGGTAATCTTGTGTGGAATAATGGGTGCTTTTGGGAGATAATCTTCAATGTTGTCCAATTGACTTCATTTTCCACTACACAGGTCATTTGTTTGCAGTCACAGTTTTTACATCATGAATAAATGTTAAGTATGATTTTCTGCTGGCTTTGGGACACACACACACGCGCGCGCGTGATGATAGAACGGAATGTGCGGTTTTCAGGGAATCGTTTCAAGCCGATCATTGCCAATTGTGATAGACCAGTAAAGGAATCCAGGCACAAGATATGGGAAGTCTCTCTCCTGCAGTATGTGTCACAGGGAAAGTCACTTCTTCAGTGCTCATTCTGTGTGCTAATTAACCCCTTAGGAGCCCAGGTTCAGAGCAGATAATGTTGACCTGGGAAGGGGAATTTTTTGAGACAAGAAATTATCACAATAAAAGGAGGCCAGGTCATCAGTTCACATAAGATTTCTTTGTGCTGAGAGTGGTAGTTAGTTGTTAGTCAACAATGGTTACCCATTGGCAGGAAAATTTCTCTCCCAGAATGGCAGTCTAGAAGGCTCAAACTGTGGTGAATATCCAGCTATGTTTTGGTCTATGGTTGTGGTGCAAACCTCAAAAATTTTATTCCCAATTCAAGTTCGCATTTGAACGCACAAATACTTTGCCCAACACCTACCTCCTCCCCTTCCCAAACTGCCCAGCCAAAAAAAAAAGTCACAAATTCTATTTTGTTGGAACCACCTTAAGCCTTGATTACAGCATGCATTTGCCATGGCATCATTTCAATAAGCTTATGCAGTGTCACAGTTTTTATTTCTGTCCGGATTTGCATTAATTTTTCAAGGTCTTGTACTGATGATGGGAGAGTGGGACCACTGTGTGAATTCTTCTCCCAAAGATTCTCAATGGGGTAAAAGGAGCTGTGCCATGATTACTGCGCATGCTCAGAACTCACATCCTAACAAAGTGAATCTGCTTGACTGCAAATCATAATCTGATTCCATCCTTGCTAATCTGTTACTTGGACTTTATGCTTTTTATATCAAGGAGTTTTCTATGGAAATTCAAGGATTCAAAGCACTATTTTATCACTTTAGCCAAAGGATACAAATAACGTAAGCTGGTTTGCCATCACCAATGATCATAGGAGAAGAAAAATACCTTCAAATATCCTTTGGCTAAAGTGCTACGATAGCACTTTGAATCCTTGAATTTCCATAGAAAACTCCTTGATATAAAAAGCATAATATATAAATACAATGCAAAATGATGATAGATTTGCAAGGATGGAAGTAGATTTTGACTTACAGTTGAGCAGATTTACTTTAAGGTCTGGACTCTGTGGTAGCCAATCCATGTGTGAAAATGATATCTCATGCTCCCTGAACCACTCTCACAATTATAGCCCAGTGAATTCTGATATCTAGGAACATGGCCGTGCCGTCAGTGAAGAAAAAAAATCCATTGTGGGAAAAACCTGGTCATTCAGTATGTTCAGGTAGTGAGCTGACCTTATTTTTTCGCCACATCATTTCTGAACCTAGACTTGATCAACTGAAGAAACCCCATATCATAACACTGCCCCTACAAGCATGTACGGTAGGCACTTTGCATGATGGCTGCATCACTTAATTTGCCTCTCTTCTAACCCTGATGCACCTGTCACTCTAGAACAGGGTAACTCTGTACTCAGACCACACAACCGTTTTACTTTGATCCAGAGTCAAGTCTTTATGCTCCCTCGCAAACTGAAGCCTTTTTTTCTAATTAGCCACATTAATAAGTGGTTTTCTTGAAGGGGAGCCATTATGCTGTTCCAAGGGCGTAGGTTTAATGTGACAATTGGTAGGGACACATATGAAATGTGAGTGTGCATGGCGCGCAAGCTGGAAAATTTTTGCAAATCTGAGTGCAGATACTGCCTTTTCTGTGTACGGAGATTATCCGAATGAGTGTTTTTTTTTTTTTTTTAATGATGCTAAGCAAACTTGCCTCCATAATCTTAATAGATAGATGCCACATACATAAACTTTCGTTTCTATTTTGTCGCCATCCAAATACTTTTGATTTGATTTTTGAAGAGAAGTTTACAACTGGTACTAATGTTATGAACATTTATTATGAAGGTTAGCAATATCGAACAATTGAAATACTCTTACCAATTCATAAGTTTCTTAATTACATAATGGTATATTTTATTATTAGAGAATGTTAAATCATTATAGGCAATTCATGTCTATTAAGCATCTCTCTGTCCGGTAACGCGACTGCAGCCGAGATAGTCAGTAGTCCATTTTGAAGTGTTTATCTGTGAATTGGACGAGCCGCAAACCGAACGTTTTATCGGACTAGATTGTGTTAGATTTACTACAACTTGTTTCTTTCATTTTCCCCACTGAGACAAAGTTGGTCGGGACATTTTGACTTTCAAAAGGTAATATTTGCTAAACATTAGGACACTAGAAAGGAGAGAGTCCAACCCCTATCAAGGAGCTTGGTTCCAGAGCCAGAGATGTGCGTGGAGGTGAGTCCGACTATATCTAACCGGTACTGCTCAACCTCCCGCATAAGATCCGGCTCTTTCCCCACCAGTGTGGTGACGTTCCATGTCCCAAGAGCCAGATTCCATGACCGGGGCCCAGAATGCAAAGGCCCTCGCCCCTGTCTGCCACCCGAGCTGCAGTGCACCCGTCCCCTACTCCTCTCCTCGCGGGTGGTGGGCCCACGTGGAGGCAGCTCCCTGTTGCCTCTTCGGGCTGAGCCCGGCCGGGTCCTGAGACTAAGTTGTCCAAGGTGAGAGGCGGGGAGCAGGCGTGGGGATACTATTGTCTACACTATCACATTAGCCCAGTGCTCAAAAATCTTCATTGGCTGCCTGTGAAATTCAGAATTGAGTACAAAATACTACTACTAACTTACAAAGCTTTAAATGACTTGATCCCAGAATATCTTTGCAGTCTTCTCATTCCTTACTCCCCGCCAAGATTACTTCGTTCACAAGGTGCTGAGTACTTGAAAATTCCAAATATATCTAGGATTACAATTGGAGGCAGAGCATTCTCTTACAAAGCGCCAATTTTATGGAAAAATCTCCCAAGACAAATTTGGGCTTCAAACACACTCTGTCTTCAAGAGTAGGCTGAAAACTTATCTTTTTAGTCAAGCCTATGATTAGCTCATGATTAGCTTTGTATAAACATTTATTTAGCTCTGGTGGGACTGACTACAACCTTGTTTTATGATAGGTTCACAAGATATTGGAGGCCAGTGTTAAGTAAATCGATGTGGAGCCAGTGGCACTGAGCATACATTAACGGTGCCAGTGGGGCTTGCTACAGCCTTAGTCACTGGGGAGGTCCATATGGTACTGGTGTAGTGTTAAGCAAATCCATGTGGAACTGGTGGCACTGAGCATGCATCAAGGGTGCCAGTAGGGCTTGCTACAGCCTTAGTCACCAGGGAGATCTATATGGTACTAGTGTTTAGGAAATCAAAGGTGATCTTGCAGCCTGGTGTAAGTGTAGGGCCTCTGTGCTGCAGGAAGTGGATGGAGGGGTGTTGACTGTTTCCTGACCATTCAGCTCCTAAATTCTTACTTAGCACATGACACAGGACTATATTTTTATTAATATGTAGTTTTATCCAGTGTCTCACCCCACTTTTTTCCATGTCTCTTTCTGAGGATCTTTTCCCCCCACAACCCTGAGTCCTGGACCATCCGAGCCCTGTCCCTCACCATGAGCGCTGGCTGCTGCTGTCCTGATCCGGTCCTGATCCAGTTCTGCACCGTCCTTGACATGCCACTCCCTGAAGCTACCGATGCCACTGTTTAGATGGACTTTAATGGAACTCTATTTCCATTTTATCCTGTTCTGCTTTATCTTTTTATTAATTTGCTAGCCCGCGCAAGATGGGCTTCCCCACTATAGCCGGGTTCCTCCAGGGATTTCTTCCCACTGGGGAGTTTTTTCTCACCACTATTTGAGGATTTTTCTCCCAACTGGGAGTTCTTTGCCTCATTTGCTATAGTGGGGAATAGGCTGGGCACTGCCCCTTCATTTATTTAATCTCTCACTGTAAAGTGTCTTTGTGACTGTCTCTGTGAAAAGCGCTATACAAATAAATTGAATTGAATTGAATTGAATTGAGAAAGTCCCCTCGGCTGAGTGCTGTCATGTTACAGTCCATCCCAGTGAATGAGAGGGTCTCTGCGATTCATTTGCGGGTTGCGGAGGGGAATGCTCTGACTGTTGTTTGTGCTTACGCACCAAACAGCAGTTCAGAGTATCCAGGCTTCTTGGAGTCCCTGGGTGGGGTCCTGGAAAAGGCTCCTACTGGGGATTCCATAGTTCTGCCGGGAGACTTCAACGGTGATGTGGGCAACGACGGAGACACTTGGAGGGGAGTGATTGGGAGGAACGGCCTCCCAGATCTGAACCCGAGAGGCGTTTCGTTTTTGGATTTCTATACTAGTCATGGATTATCCATAAAGAACACCATGTTGGAGCATAAGGGTGTTCAAAAGTGTACTTAGTACCAGAGCACCCTTAGCCAAAGGTCGATGATCGATTTTATAATCGTGTCATCAGATCTGCGGCCATATGTCTTGGACACTTGGGTGAAGAGAGGGGTGAGCTGTCAACTGATCACCATCTGGTCGTGAGTTGGATCAGATGGTGGGGAAGACTGCCAGACAAACCTAGGAAGCCTAAACGTGTTGTGAGGGTGGACTGGGAACGTTTGGTAGAGGGCCCTGTCTGGACGATTTTCAACTCTCACCTCCGGAAGGAAGCTTTTCCCTTATCCCGAGAAAGACGGGACATGGAGTCCGAGTGAACCCTGTTCAAAGTCTCTATTGTGGAAGTGGCTGCTGCAAGCTGTGGCCTGAAGGTTAGTCGGTGCCAGTCGTGGCGGCAACCCAAGAACCCGTTGGACCTTAGCGGTGAGGGAGGCTGTCAAGCTGAAGGTGGTAGCCTTTCGGGCTTAGCTGGCCCAGAGGACCCCCGACTCGGCAGACCAGTACAGGCAGGCAAGAAGGACTGCAGCCGAGGTAGTTGCTGACGCAAAAACTCGGGTTTGGGAGGAGTTCGGGGAGACCATGGAGAAGGACTTTTGGGTGGACTGAGGTTCTGGCAAACCGTCAGGAAGGGGAGGCAAGGCTTCACCCAGGCTGTTTTCAGCAGGGGTGGTGAACTGCTAACCTCAACTGAGGATATCGTCTGGCGGTGGAAGGAGCACTTTGAAGGACTCCTGAATCCAGCAGACATGCCCTCCATTGAGGAGGCAGGGACGGAGGACTCGGGCGAGTCGTTGCCCATTTCCCTGGTGATAGTCACTGAGGTGGTCGAAAAGCTCCGCAGTGGCAAGTCACCAGGGATGGACGAGATTTGTCCTGAGATGCTGAAGGCCCTGGATGTTGGTGGGCTGTCATGGTTGACACGCCTGTTCAGCATCGAGTGGATGTTGGGTACAGTACCCATGGACTGGCAGACTGGGGTGTTGGTTCCCATTTTTTTAAAAGGGGACCGGAGGGTGTGTTCCAACTATAGGGGGATCACACTGCTCAGCCTCCCAGGAAATGTCTATGCCAGGGTGCTGGAAAGGAGGCTCCGCCCGATTGTCGAACCTCGGATTCAGGAGGAGCACTGTGGGTACCATTCTGGCCGTGAAACAGTGGACCAACTTTTTACCCTCGTACAGATACTGGAGGGGTCATGGGAGTTTGCCCATCCAGTCTACATGTGTTTTGTGGACTTGGAGAAGGCTTAGGACCGTGTCCCACAAGGTATCCTGTGGGGGGTGCCGCGGGAGTATGGGGCTCCAGGGCCGTTTATTCGAGCCATTCGATCCCTGTACAACCAAAGCCGGAGTTGTGTCCGCATTCTTGGCACTAAGTTGGACTCGTTTCCAGTTGGTGTTGGACTCTGCCAAGGGTGTGCCTTGAAACCTATTCTGTTCATGATTTTCAAGGACAGGATATCAAGGCGCAGCCGAGGTTTGGAGGGTGTCCAGTTTGGTGGCCTCAGGATTTCATCTCTGCTGTTTGCAGATGATGTGGTCCTGTTGGCTTCATCATGCTGTGACCTCCAACGCACACTGGAGCGGTTTGCAGCTGAGTGTGAAGCGGTCGGAATGAGGATCAGCGCCTCCAAATCTGAGGCCATGGTTCTCTCCCGGAAAAAGGTGGATTGTCCCCTTCAGGTGGGGGTCAGTTGTTACCCCAAGTAGAGGAGTTCAAGTATCTCGGGGTCTTGTTCACAAGTGAGGGTAGAGTGGAGCGTGAGCTTGACAGACGGATCGCTGCAGCGTCTGCAGTGAAGCGGGCATTGTACCGGCCCGTTGTGATGACGAAGGAGCTGAACATAAAAGCGAAGCTCTCGATTTACTGGTCAATCTACGTTCCAACCCTCACCTATGGTCACGATTGGGTAGTGACCGAAAGAATAAGATCACGAATACAAGCGGCTGAAATGAGCTTTCTCCGTAGGGTGGCTGGGCTGACCCTTAGAGATAGGGTGAGGAGCTCGGACATCCGGGAGCAGCTCAGAGTAGAACCGCTGCTCCTCCGTGTCGAGAGGGGTCAGTTGAGGTGGTTCGGGTATCTAGTCCGGATGCCTCCTGGACGCCTCCCTTTAGAGGTTTTCCAGGCATGTCCAACTGGGAGGAGGCCCCGAGGCAGACCCAGGACACACTGGAGGGATTATATTTCCCGGCTGGCCTGGGAACGACTTGGGGTCCCCCAGGTAGAGTTGGCCCACCTAGGCCTCTCTACTCAGTCTGTTACCCCCGTGACCCGGCCCCGGATAAGTGGAAGAAAACGAATGGCTGGATAGATGGATCGTGAGACTAACTTTATTGCTTTCCCTACAATTCAATACTATAATTCACAATTAGGACCTCACCTAGCTCTGAGACACCTGAATCCTCAACAGCTCACTGACGTGCTTCCTGCATACAAAATAATACATTAATAATGGCACCATCGCGGGATTTCTAGACTGAAATTCATATCATAATTTGATATATCCACCCGTGTTATGTCTGCTACAGCTGGCAACCTGGCTACTAGCCAACATGTGACAGAAACCAGGTTTAGTTCGCTAGTAGAGACTAGCAAACATGATTAACTAACATTCGTTGACATTTTCCAATAAAAAGTAACTTTAGGTCACCAGCTAGTTTTCACTTTAAATAGATAATTGTGTCTAATTAGTTTGATCACTTACGCCCTGGATAGTATAAAAAAAGAAAGCTTTTTATGTCGCTTCTTTTTTTGGTGACCTCTCGGTGTTCTTCCTCTGTCAACTGAGTGGCAAGCTGCCGTTAGCTCACTAGCTTGCGAACTGATGTTTTATAATGGCTAGCTATGGAAAGGTACTGCAAGCACACTTAGTTATGATAGTGGCAGTTAGCTAGCCTGCCACAGTGCTAAACCGCACCGATTCAAGTTCCTAACATTACACTTGGCATTCAGTTTGGCTGAATATTAATAGCATTACATGGAATGCTCTGAAAATTAAATTTCCGTAAAAGTGATACGGTAGCTACTGTCCGTGACTCACAGACACGGAAGCAGTAAGTTTGTAAGTTACTTTCTAACGTAGCTAAGTTACTGTTGCTAATGTTTGTGTCCTAAATATGCAAGAGTAATATCAGGGGACTTTCAACAGTTGGTGTGTGAACATAAACCTCACTTGAAGTTAACTTTAAGGGGTCAAGACTAGGTTCAGACTTGAAAAAAATTTTTTTTTTTCATTTTGTTAAAAATCTTTCAAAACATTCATAAAAGGTGATTTTAAGACCAAAAAACTATCTTTTAAGTGGATTTTTATCATGTGAACGCCTCTAGTGCATTCATTTCACGACAAAAACGTGATTTTCTCGCATCACAAAATTTCATAGTTTATCAGGCTTGTGGCGGGCATAAAATCCACATTTTTCAAGGTATTGCTCTGAAATTTTCACCATAGCATCAGTTTGTTATGTTCTTTACAATGACATAGCCATTTTTGAGTAGGTAGATACATGGTGTATTTATGATCCATCTGCCAGGCAGGTTCTGCCACCCATTTCTAAAATTCTATGACCAAATAATTTTTCAAAATATTTTCCCATGAAAATACCCAGAATGAGTATGTCATTGTATAGCTGGTGATATTAGCTTCAAAACAAAAAAAGAATTACAGGAAAATATGGTATAGTTTCTGAGATTGCCACAAGATTTCACATTTTTCGCCAATAATGTACGGTTTTCACGGTAACAAACTTATTAAATTTGATTAAAATCAAATTCCATTCTGAGCTTTTTTCAGTTGACACAATTTTTATGTGTTTTTAGTGTTTAGAAGTACTTAAATTGAGTGAACCCAGGCTTGACCCCTTAAACTTGTTTGTAATTTGGATGCTTAGCACAACTGTTCACAGTAACAGAACTTACTGTCTGTAAAACCTGTATTGCAGGGTAACGTTTGTCTCTGTCGTTGTTATGACTGCTCGGTTACTAGCTACTGCATGTTAGTTTGAGTTGCTCCTGGTCAACTTATATGCAGTCATTCTTATCGGTATGCTTGTGTTACTTTGGTTAGCATCAATGTGGTGGTTTCATCATAACGTTGCCTGATTGTTGCCACTACAGTTGAAGCTAACTGAAGAGGTGTCGCATGTGTCTGCAAAGTTGGGCTGAAAAGGCTGCAGTTAGACCAGTCGTACGTTTTACAGGGCTTGGGGTACGTTTTTGGATTTGTTTACTGCTACTGTGAAACAATCGTTTTACGTATCTATGACCGAGGTCAGCCGAGTACTTCACCAATATGTGGGCTAGCTCTTTGAATCTACCGGGGTGAAAACAGTCGCGAAACGCACAAGCCATTACGTGTCTGGTATAACAAAAGATTCCTCTGCATTGCAGTGGTGGAATTTCATCCCCCTTTAAAATTTTTCTGGCTAATGAAAAGCCGAAAAAGGTGGAGAGAGAATTTTGTATCCATCCCTGTAGAAGTTATCAATTCACAAGCTCCACATAAGCAACTGTTCACGCTAACAGAACTTACTGTGTATAAAACCTGTACTGCACAGTAACCTTCGTCTCTGTCGTTGTTATGAACGCTTGGTTACTCCCGCATGTTAGTTTGCGTGCCGTGCTACTTAAAAATGCTCCTAGTTAACTTACATGCAGTAACTCAGATTGGGATGTTTGAGTTTTTTTGGTTAGCATCATGGTGGTAGTTTATCATAAAGTTACCCAGGGGTGTGTTTAGGGCCTGGCTACTGGGCTATAGCCCTGGGTATTTTTTCTTTAGCCTGGGGTCTTTTCTAATGGCTAAAAAAAAAAACGAATATGAACTTCAAGCTCTTGCAACCACTGAGTCTTCAGCCTATGTTGTAATTTATTTGCAGTGTGCGCTAGTAAGTTGTTGTAGTTACGGGGACGCTCATGTGTCGTATCGTTTTCATAAAAGCCTCCTCCTGGAAGCCCAGAAACTTTTTAAGCCAATTTGACAAATTGTTCGTGTGTGCGATTAAAACATTCAAAATTGGTTTAACCAGGGCTACCAACTCTCACGGATTCGGCGTGAGATGTAGTGCCATATTCATGTTCCCGTGCTGTAGTCAGCAATTATTCAATCAACGCAATGCGTATGTTTCACGATCGTTTAAATTGTTTAAATTAAATAAGACCATTTGAAACGTTCTTATGCAATGCCATTGCTTCCAACCCCTGAGTAAAGCGTGAGAAGTCCAGAATCAAAGCTGATTTCCATATTACTAGTGGTAAAATCCACTAGTGATATGGAATAAACCACATGTGAAATTGATAAACCTCCATGCACAAGGACTTCAATTCCACCTGAGAATGTCTTACAAACGCGCTGATTGAATAATTTTTGACTACAGCATGGGAACATGAATATGCCACTTAAACTCATGCCGAATGTGTGAAAGTACGCTGCAGATGATTCATTGCAGTGTTGTGCTGAAGTCACTGAGAGTATTGTGGCTGAACTGAAGGAATCCAGCATGTATGCTGTAGTGGCTGATGAGGCCAGGGACAATAATTTAAAGCAACTGTCAGTTTGTGCGCGTTATGTCTCTCAAAAAAATGGTGATGTAAATGAACATTTTTTGACTTTAGATGATTTGGGAGGGCTTTAATACAGGCACTATAGCAGGGTCATTTGAGCATACATTAAAGGGGACCTATTATGCTACATTTCCAAATTTAAATTTTGATCTTGGACTCCCCTAGAGTATTCCTGATTGTTCAAAGTCCAAAACAGGGTCCTTATTTACCTCATACTGCCATCCTCAAAAAACCCCATTTGTAGTCCATTGTAGTCTCTGCCTATAACGCCTCGTTTGGGTGGCTCTTCCGCTATGGCCCCATCTCCCCATGTGCCCACTTTCTTCTGATTGGCCAGCTCTGTGGAGGGCGGAGCTGGGCGGGACTCGGCGGAACGCAGTTTTCCAGGTCCGCCTCCCTATAGTGTGAAACGTGAGACGCGTCTGCCATCTGAGTTATGATATCGGCGGGGAAATTCCGCAATCAAACACAGTACATGTGTGTAGATCTAATGAAATGAACTTGTTCTAAAAAACACAGCTGCGAAAGTGGAGGATGCAGCGCGAAAGTCTGGCAGCTCAAGCTCGAATTTGCCATCTACCTACGGCTACTACGGTGAGTACACTGGTGTTTCTACTCTATAGCTAGAATAGAGGGAAAGCTAGAATGCACCCCATACAGACATATTTGTAGAATGGGTCGACATGCACAAGTGTAGACTGGAGACTGTAGAAGTCCGGTGGGTCTGAGTTTGGAGGGAAACATGGACAGTGAGGAGCAGCAAAAAGTGGACCGACAACTTATGGACTGCTTAGGTGTGTATTATAAGGACCTGCTGGTTCGTGTGCATAACTGTGGTGCGTCAGCGTGGAGTAACGAACAGCTTCTGCACTGATATATGACAGAGGGGCGAAAGCTCCAGGCTAAACGGCCTTTTCGGAAATTGCCCATGGTAATGCTTTACTTATTGCGTCAGAATGACCAGCTTTTGCTCGCAGAACATGGGCGCGATAAGCCGCTTTCACACCGGACGCGAAACGAATTTGTCGCACGAAAAATTTGTTTTGCGTCCGGTGTGAAAGCGGCTTAACGCTCCCATAACGTGTGTATTCGCATCTTTGCATTGACTTTGAATGTAATCTGTCGCTTGAAAAATTTGTTTTGCGTCCGATGTGAAAGCAGCTTTATGGATGATACGCGACAGCTAGAGAGACCTCTGGTTATGTTATGAACATAATACAGGTTTTACAGACCTTAAGTTCCGTTAGCGTGGACAGTTGCTTATGTGGAACTAGTGATGATCACTTCTACAGGAAATAATTTCCTATTCAATTTCCACCTTTTCGGCTTTTTATTAGCCAGAACAATTTCAAAAGGGGGATGAAATGTCACAGCAGTGCAGAGAAACTGTTTGTTATACCAGACATGTTAGAGCTTGTGCGTTTCGCATTGCTTTCACCGCGGTAGCATCAGAGAGCTAGCCCAGATATTGGTGAAGTATCCGGCTGATCCCGGTCATGGATAAGTGAAGCAATCACAAGCAGCCTTAAACAAACTCAAACACGTATCCCAAGCTCTGCAAAACCTACATCTGGTCTAACTGCAGCCTTTTCAGCCCAACTCTGCAGACAAATAACACCTCTCCGGTTAGCTTCAACTGCAGTGGCTACAATCAGGCAACTTTATGATGATGATTTGACTCTGCTGTGTTCAACCCACTCGCGCCTTCTCTCCTCCCTCTTTGCCACTTGCGCCGGCAGGAGGGACAGAGGCAGGACAGAGGAGTACTTGCGCCGAGCACGAAATTGCAAAATACGCCTGGATACACCCCGTTGGCGCGGCGCTCCCCCCATTCGCCGTGCCTGCGCCTGGTCAACGAATTTAGAGCCCGCGGTCATATCAAAGGTTGGTCCCCATGTACTATTATAAAATACATGTATGGCAAAAAACTTTCGTGTTCCTTCATACTGCCTCATTAAAGTACATACCTGACAATATCCAATACCAATTATGCTCACATGAGCCAACAAGCATACTTAGCTTCTGCACAAAATCAATTGCATGTTGATATTTTGTGATATTTCACTTTCTTGTCATATTTGACTCAGATTTAAATAATATCTTGCATCTCAAAATAAGGTGAAGCCACATTGGGACAATTAAATATTTACTACGGTACTTGTGTTGTCAACCTTCGTCACACAATGTGATGTGAAATTCAATGATTTCCCTTTTTATATCTATTTGTTTTTTTACAAATGCTCTTTCTACCTACCACTGTCATAAACCTAACTGGGCATTCCAGATTCGGGTGGGATTGGAGATGCCAAATTTATTTAAAAAAAACAAAAAAACAATGCATCTAACATTTAATCCTAAAAGATGCTGAAACACCAACCTGTTCAGGGGTGAGTTCAACACCAGCGCTTGACAGACCTGACGCAAGTACATCCCACACGAACTTGACACAACATGGAAGAAGGGTCTGTACAAGGAACATTTCACCAGAGCAGTCAGGTAATGCAGTACGGTGGTATACAATGTATGCCAAATTGTTTGGTAAGCCTTGCCAAACATACAATTTCCAGTGCTTTCTCGTGGGAAGGAAAAGATTTAGACAGTATACTCTTTATAGGAGGCAAAATGTATGCAGAAATAGATGCCAAGCTGAACCCATCAGATACAAATGGCTCCTTCAAGCTTTTATCAGTACCTGATTTTCCCAAACAATCAATAATAGATGGAGAATCGTTTGATTTTAAGTTTGGAGGTTTAGTGAGTGGTGATGTAGATGTAGATGAAAGCACAGACATTGAACATGGAGTACAGTACAGTTTACAGAATGGAGTGGAAAATGTCCTTGGCAAGTACCAGACCTGTCTTATGACAGTCTGCGAAAACACATGTGCAATAATATCAGCAGGGGCGTAGCTAGGGATTTTGGGCCCCCAGAAAGAAAATTACACAGGTGTTTACATTACTTTGTGTTCATTAGCATATTCCCAAAGTAGGATATAATATCTACCATTTAAGCATCTAACCCCCACATTAGGACAATTCTTATAACACTGCATATATATTTCTTTACCACTTGTGGTTCTTTATGTACCTTACACGGTTGCACTTTATAAAATCACAACACACCAGGTTCTTTCAAGTTTAAACAAGATTCCAACAGCTGGGTTTTATTTCGAGGTGAAAAAAAGTACACAACTATTGTACTCAAGTAGAAGTACAGTTACTCTGGTTCAAATTTACTTAAGCAAAACTAAAAGTACTGGTCTATAAATCTCTTCAAGTGAAAGTAAAAAGTATTCAACACACACGCACACACTTAACAATTTTTGATAATCTGGCGATATGCTATAGTATTCGTAAAGCAACACTGACATAGGAGGTTGCAGTAGCTAAAGTTGTTTGGATGTACGTTGTTTTAGTCACAAGGAGAGGCAAAGTTGTGCATTACAATGCAGATGCGACAATAATTGGCACCAATCTGGCGCACTTACATGAGCAATCACCTGAATAAATGCCAGATATAGCCTATCGGAGACTGGCACGCAATCAGTGCACTTGCAAATGAGAGCCTGCAGTATGACCGATCGTGTGACATTATTTAACCATCCATCTACAACAAATACGATCAGACAGATCCATCATTGAACACAAACATAAAGCACATTCGCCTAACTGTGCAAACAGCCAATCTCTCAAATTGAAAAAAGCACCACGGCGGTGCTGACAAGACAGCCTACTAACAACAAGCCAAACATCACCACAGCGGGTGCTCTCTCTCTCTCTCTCTCTCACACACACACACAGATACACACATGCATGCAATCACCCCAACTTCTCCAACTCCAAGGCTAGGCTGCTTCACTGAGACCACAACCAACCACAAGACCTACATAACCATGCAGCATGCCGAAGCCAGTAAGGACACACGCACAGTCGCACACACTCATCTATTCGTCCATTCGCCCACCTGCTTCACTGTCCAACCAGCCGGCAAGTCGCTTGTGCTAGCAGGTGTAGCAGCTTATGATACCTCAGCACCTGCTGCGTCAGAGGAGCACTCGGCTTCAGGGTCACTGGGTGGGAAAGGAATCAGAGGATCCTCCGTTTAAGAGAGTGGGCCCACTGTGCTAGCTTCCCCAGCATCGTCTTTCGGTGCCTCTTCATCTGAGTGCCACATTTTTGGATGTGAACCCAAAGTGTACGAGTGATAAACTCTGGTTTAGTTTTCGCTTGCTCGCCATTTTTAGTACGACTTCTCAACGTTATGTCTCTCTTCTGTTTGGCGCGCATGGCTAATTTGCATACGTGCAAAGGACTGGCTGGCTCTGCTTGGCAAAAAATAGAACATATTTGTGAATGAATGTTTTGAATTCTGTATACTGAACATGGTGAGCTTAAAAACATTTTAGTGACCATAAGTGACAAGACAAAATTTGAGACCCCTTCAAATTTTGCTTTTGAGGCTTTCAGGGGGTCTCATGGGTTAAACCCCCCGTATTTCGCACACTGCTCCCAGTGACCTCCTGGCTTGAAGAGGTTGAAAGTCTTGAAGCTATAACTTTAGGTGGCATCACTCTTCCTGTTTAGTCACCTTTCTCCTCTCCTCTAGGCTTGCTCTCCCGTGCAGCGCAAGGGGTGGACTATACCATTTGTACATTTTAGAAAGGGGGAGCAGAGGCCCCTAGTATTTTATTTAACTCTATTTGAGACCAACTTTAATCTTTTGACCAATCCATTTAGTTGTGTTTAATTCAATAACGACATTAATTACTAAGAAAAAATTTAATTAATTAAAAAAATTACACTTTTCATTCCAGGCTTCTCAAGGGCCCCCCTCCCACTGTGGGCCTGGGTAATCAGTACCCTTCCCCCCCTTGCTACGCCCCTGAATATCAGCACCTGAACAGTATTCTGTGTTTGATCCTCATGCAAGGAATGCTGCTCGTATGGAAGATGGCGCTGGAAAAAGTGTACTACTGTACTTTGATTCCATTAGCGGTGTAGTTGATCACTTTAAGAATCTAGCCTACTCTCTAACTACTAACCGCACACTATTCGAAATGGCTGGTGTTGATGTATCTATAACTTCAATGCCAAATGTAGATAGGAATGATGTCTTGTGTCAGCCAAGGAATGTCATGGAAACTGACTTCGTTGATGATACGTCCGATCATGATGAGCCGATTGTAGTCAGAGAGTTACAACATAACTTTTCATTTGATCCGTTAATAAAGGCAACCAGGAGAAGATTATGTGTAAAACTATACATACACAAGGTTTCACGTGACTATATTGAAACACCAGCACAAACCCAAAGACAAGAGCATGAACCAAATCAGGTTGTACCTATTCAAGAGGATGGTAACGGTTACTTTAAGGCACTGAGCTATGCTGTCTCTGGATCACAGGATAGTCATTTGAATGTTCGTCGTGCTATTGTAAAACATCTCGCAAACAATCCAGAAAAGTTTTCATCTGATCTTAGACAACAGTATAAGAAATCTGTGAGGCAATATTTGAAAAAATCAAAGATGAATAAAGTTAGGACATGGGCAACAGAAGTTGAAATAATTGTGGCAGCAGATCTACTTAACACACTGATTTTTACCTAAAGCAACTCTAAATTGCTTAGATTTTTACCCAAACGTGGTCAAAGCTGTACTACCCAAGATGCAATCTATTTAAATCATAAAAATTCAAACCATTTTGAAGTTGTTTGTTCAGTGAAATTAAACATCTCACAGAACATCACACAACAAAATGAAATGCACAAGCAAGCAACAAGCACACCAGACATAAGTCAAGCAAGAAAAAACTTGAAAGAAAGCCAACGATATGAAACAGATGAGACATTTCAACAAAAAAAGAAGCCAGCAAGCAGATTACACACAGGCAACAAAATTACAAAAATGATGCTTACTTCTGTGAAAAGGTAAAGTTAGCTTCCAAGCATGGCTTGTTCAAAACTTGGTTTATCAAAACAAGCTGAAATATATGAACAAAGCCAAATATGTCATTGATGAAAATTTCGAGCTAAATTGAAATCAAAGAGCAAAGCCAGATATGCCAGTGATGAACATTTCCGTTCACAAGTTAGATTATATAGTTGCAAGAAATATCGCAACGACAGCATATTTCAGGGTAGGGTTAGGGCTTATAGTAGTAGAAAGTATTCCTGTAACAGCACCTTTAAGGCCAAAGTAAAGGAGTACATCGGTAGGAAATACTCCACTAATAGTACCTTTCAGGCCAAAGTAAAAGAATATAGCCATGTTAATTATGCCACTAATAAAAGATTTCCCCATGTCGTTAAATTTTTCAACCGCGTGAAATATGCTACAGACGAAAAATACCGAGCAACGAAGAAATTGCGTAGTAAAAGGAATTATGCCAACAACAGTAGCCTACCAGTGGCGTAACAATAGGGGGTGCAGCAAGTGCAACGGCACTAGGGCCCAGTGATGGGGGGGTCCCTTGATGGGCACACTCGCCACAGGGTCAGGCCCCAAACGACATCAGCATAGGTGTTTTTCAAAGTTGAAACACTCATACTAACCAAAGCCTGCAATTAATAGTAATAGACTCTGTGCTGCTACTGGATATTTATACCACTGCATTCATTTCTCAGTCATGGTGCTGGCAAGTCAATGTCATCATGGTACATTATTCATCATTTTAATTGAACAAAAGTCGTTATAACATGAAATAATTTAGATTTCTTTTTGGAAAACGCTTCATAAAACAAACAATGATAATTTTATTCTGTTGTTGATATCGTCATTGTGACAGCAAGTGTTTCTGGGTAATGTCCAACATTCCATAGACCACCCACGTGACAATGTCACGGTCCGCTCAGTTAATCCAAGGACAGTCTATGGTTTAATCTTGCATGCAAGATAGGCATAAATACTTTTTTTGTTGCCTTTCAAACATAAAAGTGGCTGCAGGAATCGGCAAGAGCGTAAGGAGCAGGAGGAAAGGTTGGCCTAGGTGCCGAAATTAAGCACATTAAGACATGGAATTTATGTGGTACTATTATCGTAAATGCCTTCGTCCCTGTGGAAAAAACACATATGCGCAACTGTTTACAATCGATGGACCACGTTACGCCACTGTAGCCTATGTAACAGAGTTAAACAACAAAACATATAGAGACGCTTGAACTTAAAAACACAGACGAAGAACATAGATTTTGTTAAAAACAACTTCAGGGAGAAAACAAGAAATGGTCCAGACTACATGTGCTCTGCGTGTCACCAGCTGCTATTTAAAAATCAGGTAAAAATATGTAACCGGAACAAATACACAGAGAAGAATGCGTCTTCCTCTGTAGCTGCAAAGTGCATTACAGACACATATCTACATACGTGTCAAAATACGTGTGCATCAAATTGTAGAATATAAAAAAAATTAAAATTAAAAAAATAAAATTGTAAGACCAAGAGGAAGTCTTTGGATATGCCATACTTGCCACAACAAAATATCTCGTGCTTACATGCCCCCTGAAAGTGCAGTGAGCAATTTGCTTTCATATCCAGTCGCCCCAGGGTTAGACACATTGAACAGCTTAGAAGAACATCAAGTGGCAAAGCACATTCCCTTTATGAAGCTACTTGCTTTGCTAAAAGGTGCTCAAAGAGGAGTATTCGGTCCAGTTACATGTCTTGCAGCAGATGTAACACAGACATGTAAAGCGCTCCCAAGAACAGAGGACAACTCATTTATACCTGTCAAACTCAAAAGAAAACTAACTTACAAGGGCCACTATGAAAACAAGTTTGTTAGCACAGGTAAAATACAAAATGCCTTGACATATCTACATCAACACAACCCACATTATGCAGACGTACAGTTCAACAGTGACTGGACTAACTCATTAGAAGAACCAGATGAAACTGCAGAAATACCTGATGATATGATGACGGATGTTATACTTGAAAGTGAAATTGAAGATGTGGATGAAACTGCAGAAATACCTGATGATATAATGATGGATGTTGTGCTTGAAAGTGAAATTAAAGGTACAGTTGAAAGTGCAAAAATACCTGGTGATATGATGATGGATGTTGTACTTGAAAGTGAAATTGAAGATGTAGTTGAAAGTGCAGACAATGAAATGCAATCTGACCCAGAAAATGAAACTCATTCTGGCAAGCAGTCTGAAAATGACGACATAGATGTATCTCTTTTTGAAAAGCAACAACATGGTATGTTATTAGATACTTGTTTACAACCAGTTGATATAGCTCAGGAGGTCCTAGATCAACATTTCAATTCCATATATTCAGTTGCACCAGCCGAAGGAAATACTCCAATTGCAATGTTGACAGACACAACAAATGAGGCTAAATGTTTCCCAGTTCTCTTTCCTACAGGAACAGGGACATATCGTGGCAAAAGAACAGAAAGACTTACATTAAATCATTATTACAACACACGCATTCTTAATGCTGATGGTAGGTTTGCTAGAAATTTGGACTGTGTGTTTTATCCACAGTATTCCTCTGAAGTTCATTTGGAACTATCTAATGTATCAATAGCATTAAGGAAAGGTTATGACAGTCCGGGTCGACAACCCATTACGGCCCAAATGTTGACAAACAGAATCCATTCAACAAATTCTAACACCCGATCAGGGCTACAAATTTCTCAAACCAATACGTGGATCGCCAGTGTTTTGGAGTTCGGTTCAGAAAGACTTATTTGCAACGGTGCGGCAGCTTGGTATACCATCTTGGTTCTGCTCTTTTTCTTCTGCTGATTTGCATTGGCCAGAAATCTTGCAAAGTCTATTACAACAAGAAAATGCTAGTGTAGACACTAGGAATTAGTGGTCAGAAAGATGTGGTTTACTTAGAAGAAATCCAGTTACTGTGGCAAGAATGTTTGATCAGAGATTTCATGTTCTCCTAAGGGAGGTTATAATGTCACCAGCGCAACCGATCGGTAAGATAGTAGACTTTTTCTATCGCGTAGAATTTCAAGCTGGAGGCTCTCCCCATACACATGCACTGTTCTGGGTTGAAAACGCACCGCAAATTGACGAGAATAATGATAATGATATGATTCAGTTTATTGATCAGTGTGTAACATGTGAAATGGCCCCTGAGGAAGACCAAGAGTTGCCTGACATTGCAACATCTGTTCAGCAACATAGTCAGAGGCATTCAAAAAACCTGTCGCAAAAAAGTAACGGTTTGCCGATTTAATTTTCCACGGCTACCGTCTAATGACACATTCATCACACGCTCTAAAGCTACCACATGGAAAACCAAAGAACAGCCAACACCTGGTCAAAGCACTAAAAATGCCAATTCAGATTTGAGTAACAGAAACACCTGAGGAAACAGCTGTGGAGATAACAGTACACAGTCACGCATAAACAAAGAACAGGCACTATCTATTATAGAGTCAGTTCATAAGGCCATCTTAGATCCCTCACAAGAGCACGCCTCAGTTACTTCTTTATTTGAGTCAATTAGCATCTGCCAAGAACTATTTGAGCAAGCCTACAAACGCATTACTAACAAATCAAGTGTAGTCTTGAAAAGGCAGCCGAATCAGGTTTGGGTGAATCAGTACAACAAAGATATTTTACACTGTTGGAATGCTAACATGGATATTCAGTTTGTTGTTGATGCACATGCTTGCATTGTGTACATAGCCTCATATATATCCAAATCGGAGAGAGAAATGGGATTACTTTTAGCTCAGGCTCAGCGAGAAGCATCTAAGGATAACAATCTAGATGCCACGAAGGCATTGAAACAGCTAGGTCTGTCTCTGTTAAACCGAGAGGCATCTTCTCAAGAGAGCATATACCGACTAACAGGAATGAAATTGAAAGAATCATCGCGTGAGGTTCAATTCATTCCAACAGGTGACAATGTTGTGCGCATGAGCCTTCCATTAAATGTGTTGCAACAAAGAGCTGAGACAAATGACTCCACAAACATTTGGATGACCAGCATCACGGATAAATATTTAGGCTCGTCCAACCCAACCAGAGTTAAGTGACATGTGCTTAGCCAAGTTTGTCTCAGAACACAGAGTGCATCAGAGCAAAAGTTCTCTAAGGCAGTCAAACTTTGTAATAACATGGGCTATGTGAGGAAATGCACCAGAACAGATTTTGCTGTAGTGCGATATGCTAGATTTTTTACCAACCAAGGACCCAGAATTGTACCATCAGAGTATACTGCAGTGTATACTGCAGCGGTTTCTCCCCCATCACTCAAAGACTGACCTGAAGCCAGCAAATTACCTCTCTTACGAAGAATTTTACCTGTCAGGTGTGTACAAAGGGTCTTTTGAACACGGCCCCCATGTGAAAGATGTAGTTGATTATAATAGAAGCTTGTTTGAAAAGGAGGCAGACAGACTAGAAAGGGCACAGGAACACCTGCAGCAGTGTGGTCCTTTAGAGGATGCTTGGGCTGACTTATGTCCAGAGACTGAGCAAGAAAGGCTGCAATGCATTCAACACAGAGGCACAAACACTAGACCAGTAACACAATGACAACATCATTCCAGATATGGAGACAAACACAAACAACATACGCACAGTTGAAAAAAACAACCACACTCAAAAGGCATGAGGCTTTGGCATTATTGCACTCTTTAAATGAGAAACAGGCCCAGATCCGACATCAAATCATGCACTGGTGTAACGAAAAGCGACACGGCAACAATCCAGAACTATTTGCAACCAACTATGCAAAAAACAAAGATGCAAATGAACACAATCTTCACATGTTGCATCAGCATTGTACAGACATTGTAGAAATATCAGCTGAAGACTATGAAAGGGATGCAAAAACCGGTCGCTTGGAAAGGAAAAACGGACACTACACTCAAGTTTATCAGACATGTTTGGAAAGATGTATTGTCCTGGGTGTGGATGCATGGATAATGCTTCTCAAGAACATTGACGTAGCTGATGGGTTGGTTAACGGAACATTTGGAACAGTTTCTAGAATTTGCCAAGATTGGGAAAATCACCTCCCATCTCGTGTTTATGTTACTTTTGATGACCTCAACATTGGAAAGCAGAATAGGAGCAAAACACCATGCATTGATTTGGCATAGAAAAATGCAACACCAATTTATCCAGAGGAAGAAAAGGTGAGCAAAAATGGTGGTATCGGAAGGCAATCCCCTGAGATTAGCTTTGGGCTTGTACAGTACACAAAGTTCAAGGTCTAACAGTAGAAAAAGCAGTGGTTTCCCTGAAAGGCATTTTTGCTCCAGGTCAAGCATATGTAGCTTTGAGCAGAGTCAAAACATTGGAAGGACTGATTATCAGTGATTTCAAGGAAAAAAGTTATATATTCAAACTGTGAGATGCCCCAATCATGGAGATGCCGAAATTCATTCAGCAAATGCCAACTTCCACTACGCCACCCTTCACAATACTTTTACATAATGTCCAAGGCCTGAACACACAAATTTAAGACATTAGAGCAGATAAACATTACACAAACGCACACATAATTTGCATTACTGAAACATGGCAAAAGCAGCAATCAGACCAAATCCCTCTTCCAGGGTTCACATTTAAAGGACAACCACGAAATGCAGCATATGACAACAGCAGTACACTTTTCACAACACAAAAGTCACAAACACATGGTGGAGTTGGCATTTATCACAAAAGGAATGTTGATTGTGTCCTTATTGACATGCCCAGTATCAACATTGAATGTCTAATGTTTTCATCTCCATTAATCAACACCATTGTAACAGTACTATATAGACAACCATCATATAATGTCCCTGCTTTTCAGGATAACCTTGTTAAGCTGCTAACAAACTTGAACATATTTGGAGGAAGAAAGATAATTCTTGGAGACTTTAATGGAGACTTGTATAAAACAAAAACAATACACAACCTACTACACACATGGGGATACACACAAATTGTTCAAAATTCAACAACCGAGCACAGCAGATTAATTTATCATGTGTATATCAACAGCATGAACACAACAGATGTAAATGTAACTGTTTTACCAATGCATTTCAGCTACCATCACTGTTTACAGCTCAATGTGTCAAACACTTGACCTCTAACCCTGAAAGCACAGCAGAAAAAGGAATTGTGTTTTTTTACCCCAACTAATATTGTATTTTCTCTTGTCCAGTCACACTAACATTAAAAAAAAAACCTTTGTGTCATAACCCTGCTTTTTTGTATGTCCTTGATAAACTTGTATGTATAATCAATCAGTGTCTGTCCAACTAACATTGTATTTTTGTCTTGTCATACTAACACTCCACTCGTGGCCTGTATCTTGACGCGGTGAGTGGGCTTTCAACTAAAACAGGCCTTGCTTTCTCTGTGTGCTTACCTCTATGTCTCAGTATACATTGTGTTGGCATCTTTTATCTGTACAAACCTTTGGAACCAAACCCTACTCAGAAACAAATGAAAATGCAATTAAGACGCACACGCTACATTCTCTCTGCAAAAATTGTTAACAGAAAAACGTCAGTAATCGTTAAGGTACTGTTTGTGATCTTGTTAACATGCAACTATTTTATGTCATCTCCCCTTTTCAGTAGATCACCCATGCAGTACAGTTCCAGAAAATGTGGCAGCAGTGCCTCAGGCCAGTTTGAGGACAAGAAAAACAGATCTGTACAATCTGTCCTCTTTGCTCTTGTCCTAAAAAAACACACACACACACACACACACACACACACACACACACACACTATTTTCTCTTCAGTTTGTGACTTTAATCACAAAAAAGCTAAATCATAGGCCTACCAAAAACTTATTTTTTAAAAGACAAACCAGCACTTCAGTATTGTTCAGGAGCTGGAGCCATCCAACACCAAGAATGACCTTTCACCCAGACACCAAGCATTACATTTTACTCTGAAACCAAGCATTAGGTCTGAGAGCACAATGATAATCTACTTCTATGTCAAAAATCATGGTTCAAGGATTAATGGTTTTTGAGTTATCAAGCTCACACAAGAAAACTGAAGACAGACTCACATACACAAGCCCTGTTGCACTGTCATGCAGGGAAAATTATTTTTTAACCATGAATAGATAAAATTCCAACATATAAACATATATACAGATGAGAAACCGAAAGTGGTCTGAAATGATAGGAAAACAGGACATGTCCTTTGGTATGTTTGTGCCTTAGAGGCCATTTATGAAAAATAACGTTTGCCACTTAAATTTTCAAAATGGCCACCAATTCTGTCATTGGAAACACACATGTTGCCACAAAACTTTGCCCATGTGACAATGTTTTTTACTATTATAACCCGTTTTTGTCATTGGATGAACATTAAATACATATATCTCTGATTTACTGAAAGTCTCTTGGTGCCATTTCTCGTGAAATAATGTGAAAAGAAAACAAATACTGTATATCTACAGTAAAACAACCCAAATGTATAGTTTAATTTAATTCAGTACACAGTGTAGACAACATAACCCTGTCAGTATTTAACAAAAAAGGAACAGAGATTAACATAATATACATTATGTATCAAATTGACACAAATGATGGTGATTGGATTGTGACAATCCCTACATCTAATCCAAATTCAAACCCTAAGAGCTTCTAATACATCCAAAAAAAAGAGTCTAAGGCACTCTGGTAGTGGAAAAAGTAAAAAGCCTTTTATTAAATGGCTAATGCATCGGCAAGATTAAAAAAATTACGGCCATACAGGCCTTCATCAGGGTGACTAAGAGAATCAAAACACCATTCATATAGATTAGGAAAGGAAATGACATCATGAGAAAAACAGGTAAAACAGGTAAAACAGGATATATAAACCTGATAAACAACAATAAAGGGCACAATATCGCACATATTAAGGCAAGGAAAAATAACAAATACAAAAACTCACATGAATGTGTACCACCCAGAAACACAAACATATATTATAAAAATGGAGAATAGTCTATTTCTTCATTTAAACCTGGAAATTCCATGGCCTTGAGCTGGAAAATCCAAAACTAGGAGACGTTGAAGATGATCACCCCCTCCGAGATCTATGGACCACCTCAATAACCATAGCTTTCAAAGAATTTGGGTTTTCATGGCCAGCCAACCTATAATGTTTAGCCATGGGATATTTGTCGCTCGCTGTTCTGATAGCATAAACATGTTCGGATATCCTATCCCTCAGTCTCCGTTTAGTACGGCCTATATAAAAGCACCCACATACACACTCCAATCTGTAAGATAAAAGTGGTGTTGCCACAAATGAATTTAGCACTAACGGGGAACACAAAGAATCCGTAAAGGTTTTAGATTTAACTATGTATTGTAGTGAGTTTACTATTTTTATATGCAACACATTGACTGGAGTGACAACTAACAACCTTCATGTCATGTTAAGAGCTAACATTAGCATGCTATGCTAAATTACTAAGCTAGTTTGCTATGCTACCTTCTTAAGATAACAATGTAGATGGCAAAAAAAAAAGAGTGCCTTTTTCTAAGATCAGCCAATACTGGCAAAAGTGGCCAACTCTTCATCTCCAAATCTCTTCATACTTCATAATTATTGAGTTTGGGGGTGGGAATAGGGAAATCAGTCATGACCTTGGTAATTAACCCCTCCCCTGCTGAACAGGCCACGCCCACTTTTCTGCGCTGTATTGAGCTGTAACAAATTTGACTGCTCCATATTTCAACCTACATGGAAGTCCCAAGTTTTTATCAATTATTCTTGAAACTAGAGTTGGTGGACTGCAACTTAAAATAAAAAAAATCCTGGGACCTCCATGTAGGTTGACGCTAGCGCCACCTGAAGTCATTAGTGATGCCATTTCCGATACATGGAAATGGGTCCGAGTTCCTACCTACGTAAAGGTCCCAAACAAATTACAACTGTTTTCCAATCTTTGCATGCCAGACATCAACAAGACAACATTGTCACCAATATCCCCCGCCATGGTAAAAATGGTCACGGGAGATTACATATTCATCAAAAAAAAAAAAAAACACAGAGCAATGACATTATCCACTGAAACATATGCAAGGAGATAATAAAATGAGGAATAGTTGCCGAGAAAACTTGTCCCCATTGCCAATCCCATACACCAAGTCGATGAACAGAAACAAGGACCATAACTTCGTAAAAATAAATTTCTCAGAATCAATTGTCGAACGCATTCAATAGGGTCATCTGTACTGGACACCCACAAAATTTCATCCACGTAGGTGCAATAGTTGCTGAGAGAACTTGTCCCCATTGCAACACCCATACACTTAAGTCCACAAACAGAGTCAAGGGCCATAACTCTGTAAAAATAAATTTCTCGGAATCAATTGTTGAACTCATTCAGTAGGGTCATCAGTGCTGGCCACATACAAAATTTCATTCACGTAGGTGCAGTAGTTGCTGAGAAAACTTATCCCCATTGCAAATCCCATACACTAAGTCGACGAACAGAAACAAGGACCATAACTCTGTGAAAATAAATTTCTCGGAATCAACTATGGATCTCATACAATAGGATCATTAGTACTGGTCACCCACAAAATTTCATCCAAGTAGGTGCAATAGTTGCCGAGGGAACTTGTCCCCATTGCAACACCCATACACTTAAGTCCATGAACAGAGTCAAGGGCCGAATCAATTGTCGAACTCATTCAGTAGGGTCATCAGTACTGGCCACATACAAAATTTCATTCACGTAGGTGCAATATCGAGAGAACTTGTCCCCATTGCAACATACATTCCACGAACAGAGTCAAGGCCATAATCTGTAAACATGAATTTCTCGGAATCAATTACGAACTCATTCAGTAGGGTCATCATTCACATACAAAATTTCATTCACGAGGTGCAACAGTTTCAGAGAAAACTTGTCCCCATTGAACCCGGACGGACGAGCGCCATTCCAATATCCCCCAATCCACTTCGTGGCGGGGGATAATAATCAGCAATAAAAGTTTTGGGACCTTTGTGCAGGAGGAAGAATAGGCCTATTTCACAAGATGGCCACACCTACCGGAAGGCAGGTAAAAACACTTCCTGTGGCTAACACGACAGAAGCATAGAGGCATGTACTGTTAATTTGTCTTCTCGCAATCTCCTCTTTCTTTGCCTTAAGATGATTACAGTTGTGATCCGTATTTAGGAATTACAGGGGAGCGTGAGAAGGTATAAATTTGTTTAAGGTTATGAGGTTAGCCTTTTCTTTGAATTAGTTTTTGATTGTATAGGTATGGCTTATGATAGCTGGCATTTCAGCTAATTTGGCTAGCTTGCTTGTAAATTAGCTAGCATACGACCTTATGACTTAATAAATGCCTGTGTTTGTGAAACTCGCTGTTTGTATGGTTTTTTTTTTTACTTTACCTAGCTGTGTCTACTCTCAGACATTGCAAGGAATGTAGTCACTATAGGGTTGGATGTTATATCATTCAGTCATTGAGGAAGCTTGAGAAGCTGGCTAATTGTACCAAGGTTGTAGCTGCAACGAGGCGAAATTGGGGGGTTCGCTAGCTAGGTGAGTTGTGTTGGGCCTGAAGCCATATTTTATTTTTTTTGTCACGAACATAGCTCGGTTTTATCCATGCTAGAACGCTTAGCAATGGTATCTGATAGGGAGCTTGAGGTTTGCCCCGCCAGCTTATGCAAAGAAAGCCTGGCAAAATTTTAACTTGCTTCGCAGTAGATGGCTAGCTAACTAGCTAGCTAGTAAATTAAGATATTGCAAATGCATGCTGGCTAATGACCACAATTACCTTACGTTTCTTTTTGATTACTGCAGCTGCTGCGACTTGAGTTCAACAGTCACCGTGGCATTCCGTCTAGGGTAGCCAGTGAAAGCCCAGTAACCTTCACCAACTCAACGCTTTCTCCTCCAGAAGCAGTATTCCCAAAAAGGCAAAAATGCAATTTTCCATCAAGACACCGATTATCAACAAAATTAATATAGACCATACCTGCGCAGAGTTAGTTAAGGCTTAGTTTTGAATGAAAAATAAAAAATTTACCCTACTGTTCTGAATATAAAACAATGTTTCTTCCGGGGAAATCCCCTTTGGAAAAGTGGGTTAGTCTTATTTCCGGGGACTCGGCTTTTTAGTCAAAATCAGTGATTATGTGTGTATTTTACAAAACCCAAAACCAGTGAAGTTGGCACGTTATGTAAATCGTAGACAAAAACAGAATACAATGATTTGCAAATCCTTTTCAACTTATATTCAATTGAATACACTGCAAAAGACAAGATGTTTAATGTTAGAACTGAGAAACTTTATTTTTTTTTTTGCAAATAATCATTAACTTAGAATTTAAAGGCAGCAACACATTGCAAAAAAGTTGGAGGGGCCTTTTTACCACTGTGTTACATCACCTTTCCTTTTAACGACACTCAGTAAACGTTTGGGAACTGAGGAGACCAATTTTGAAGCTTTTCAGGTGGAACTCTTTCCCATTCTTGCTTGATGTACAGCTTAAGTTGTTCAACAGTCCGGGGTCTCCGTTGTCGTATTTTACGCTTCATAATGCGCCACACATTTTCAATGGGGAGACAGGTCTGGACTACAGGCAGGCCAGTCTAGTACCCGCACTCTTTTACTACGGAGCCATGCTGTTGTAACACGTGCAGAATGTGGCTTGGCATTGTCTTGCTGAAATAAGCAGGGGCGTCCATGAAAAAGATGTTTGGATGGCAACATATGTTGCTCCAAAACCTGTATGTACCTTTCAGCATTAATGGTGCCTTCACATATGTGTAAGTTGCCCATGCCTTGGGCACTAATACACCCCCATACCATCGCAGATGCTGGCTTTTGAACTTTGCGCCTTTGTGCAGTGATTTCTCCAGATTCTCTGAACCTTTTGACGATATTACGGACCGTAGATGATGAAATCCCTAAATTTCTTGCTATAGCTCGTTGAGGAATGTTGTTTTTAAACTGTTCGACAATCAGCTCACGCATTTGTTCACTAAGTGGTGACCCTCGCCCCATCCTTGTTTGTGAATGACTGAGCATTTCAGGGAAGCTGCTTTTATACCCAATCATGGCACCCACCTGTTCCCAATTAGCCCATTCACCTGTGGGATGTTCCAAATAAGTGTTTGATGAGCATTCCTCAACTCTCTCAGTCTTTTTTGCCATTTGTGCCAGCTTTTTTGAAACATGTTGCAGGCATCAAATTCCAAATGAGCTAATATTTGCAAAAAATTACAAAGTTTACCTGTTCGAACATTAAGTAACTTGTCTTTGCAGTGTATTCAATTGAATATAGGTTGAAAAGGATTTGCAAATCATTGTATTCTGTTTTTATTTACGATTTACACAATGTGCCAACTTCACTGGTTTTGGGTTTTGTATAGTCTATAGTCAATATACGTTGCCAACAATAGATGGCACCGAACAACAGTTTGCCTTTTTTTATATTAGTTTTTCTCAAGGTTTTATCAGTATTTTCAAATTATATATATATATATATATATATATTGTGATTATTATTTTGTGATCAAAACAAGATGTCATGAAAACCCCCTTTTTTCCAAAAATCTGTCGTGAGAAAAGGGGATAATCTTTTTTCCAGGATCCTCTTATATTCGGAACAACACGGTAATAATGATTTTTATTGCTTCCTTGGTAAATATGTAACTGATTCAATATAGACTACAGAGATACTGCACAATTGAAAAGCAAAATTACGTTTTTACTACCCTTTATGTATTAGAAATGTTGATCAAGAGTAGATCTTATTTTGCTCATGTGATGTGTTTTTTTTTTTTTTTTTAAATGATCAGTTATCATAGGTGGGAAATACTGAAATAAATGCCCCTTCAAAGAAATTGAACACCCATGGGTTTTTCACAACCAGACATCTAACAGCAGTGAATGAATGAAATCGTAACTATATCATTATTGTTGGTAAAATCCATGGGTAGGCTAAGCAAGCCCAACTGGGTGGCACGCGTAAACTGCCAGGTATCCTAGTCTGAGCCTAAAGAAGTCTGGCCACCTTATTTATTAAATTTACCCCGGGTGTACTCAATGAATCTCCAGGATTTGTTAAATTAAGATGTCAAACAAAGTCTACATCATAGCCCATTACAGCACCCTTGGTTCCAAATATGTCCCTGCTGCTGCTTACATGAGCGTACAACAGGTTTGGCACAGGCCCCATGCTCATGTAAAAAAGGAGTAACTCAAGTCATTACTGGACAAAGATGAATGAAAATTCAAACTTTAATAAAACCAATTTTATTTGAAAAAATGTACTTTGTTAGGGCATTGCTTCAGAGCCAGCTGATGCACTTGTAGTGCCCAATTCTAAAGCCTCAGGTACAAATTCTGTGCAGTCAACACTACAGAACTAACTATCCCAAATCTGCATATTTTCAAAACTATAAACTTCACACACAAATGTTTCCGGACCGCTGCCTAACAAGGACAACTTGACTGCAACAGCATCAATAATTGGCCTTCGACCACAGCTGCTTACACCAAAGATTAATGATGGCTTGTCAGCACTGAACTGACTTTCCAAAAGGGGTCCAGAGTAGATAAGATGCAAAATCATCGGTACATCTCAATTCTCTTAAATAGCATCCATGTTTCCCTCACTAGTCTTTTCCTAGCCTCTCAGTCCTTCCCACCATGGAGAGATGCAAGGAAACTATGCCAGGAGTGAAGACACGAGGAATCCTTTCCTCTGAAGAATCACATGAATCCATGTCCATTTCTGATGATGGCACACAGCTGGATCTGCTGCCAGTGTCTGTCATTACAGACTGACCGCATGGTTTTCAGCTGAAGTCTTCCAGGAAGGCTGCCCTTGCAAATACTCGCTCATGGCTCCTCAGAGCTCTCTCCTCGCAGCAGAAATGAGAGCTTTGATATAACCTGCAAGATGGCTGATCTATGACAACTTCTGCTTCAAGTGAGGAGCAAGGAAGTATCAAATAAGAGATTTAAGATGAACCCCATGTCTTCCAGTTCTCAGATCCTTTCCAAAGGTGACCAAGTGCACCTGATTAAATAAAATCAAAAGGCAAAGCAATTTATGTGTGGAATGTCATACAATAAAAATATAAAATATGGCACAAAGACAGTGTAAAAACCCAAGGAGATTAGATGATAAAAGAGCAATAGAAAATGAGTAGTTGGAGTACTATCCGAAGGACTGTATATTACAAGGTAATAGTGCAAAGGACCACTAAACACTAATAAAAGCACCTTGGTAAATTTGCGAAGATTGAAGCAAGTGGTACCAATAAGTAATAATTAAGCAGCTAAAGGTTTTCACTGTGTCTTCATGAAGTCACAAAAGTTGAACAAATTGAGCCCTTACATCTACATAAGCGGTGGCAAATGGACTGAAAATATTACGTGCCAGTTATATAGCCTGCATTGCAGGATGTGCCAAAAAGCAAGCGCAGAAGTTTAGAGTAGTGTAATTTTTTTTTCACTTTTTTATTTACGTAATTAAAACAATGTTCTTAATTGAATTTACCACGTTGCAGCATTGCAGAAAGAAGAAAGACGAGTGTTGAACTGCCAAAGGATTATTCTAATCTTTGGAAAACTTGATTAAGCATAATTATCAAACACTGGTCAGTACAAATGCGTTACCCACACAATACGTTCAACCACAGCTTACTGACGCCTACTAAACCTGTAATAAGCAACTTTGGAGACTTGATATCGAGAAAACAAATTAATAGAGGTATATTCGCCAGCTAAATGGTGCAAGATATCTTTTATACTAACATAGTAACGTAGCGAACACAGAAGACTAGCAAACTAGCCACGGATTACAGCATGAACGATAGGTAGCAAGCTAATGCTAGTATTTTTATGTTCCATTAAGTCAATTGTTGATGCCATAATATTGTGTCAACTGGCCAATAGCTCTAAAATTTTCCGGTTTAACTGGCTTTGCAGATTTTATTTTTTGCCTCAATTTTCAAACGCATGGTTAAAGTTAGCTGCCAATCCAAGATAGCTAGTTACCTGCAGGAGGACAGCAAGCGAGTCAATGGTCCAAAAGTTCTGCACCAGGTCAATCCATTTTCTTATTGGTTTTTCAACCCAAATCCATCGCAGACCCCTTTCTTCGCTGTTGCAGTCACTCATATTTTTCATGCCCCAGTTCACATGGATCTGAATGGGACAGCTTAGTGTGCATAGCACAAGAGTCAGGTACCTAGCTAGCTACATCTCATAATCGTAAATCTTCCTCCATCATCTCTTCTTATGGACAAAATCCATCTCCTCCTTACTTTGTGTTCGGTGGGCAAACCGAGAAAAGAGGTTGGCTTGCTTCTTCGAGTTTGAACAGTCAGGACTGGGAACACCCGACTATTAACACTGCCATTGTTGATTCACGGAGCATCAAGCTAGCATAAGCTAGCGGAAGTCAGTTTATCTGCCTTCCGGTTTGTACACACGGAAATGTGAAATAGGCTAATGAAGGGACCAAAAGTGGGGTAGATTGGCATGGTCACCCAACTTAGAGCCATGCCCACTAAAACCTGCATGGCCCCCCAGGAGGACCATCACCAGTATCTGCTACATCCACAAATGAACTTACAATTTTGCCAATAAAAAGCTTAGGACCTTTTCATTCCATGCGGATATTAACCCTTTTATTTATATTTGAGTATTTCATCAGTATCTGTGTACATATAAATTGTGTACATTATGTACATAGAAAACACATTCCTGTTTATTTCAATGCAAGTTTGATTCACAATTGAAAATTCTTTTGTCAGGATGAGTTAGTTGATATTTCTGGGAGTTCTATTCAAGCCTCCTAATTTCAAAATAATTTGCCTGAACTTAATAAACATGAAACAAGACAGGTGTGACTATTGTTTGCCCAATAAATTGTTAGTTTTTTGCTACCATGTGTCAGTTTCACCAGTGAGGAACCTATTGATTGTATGTTGATTAAATATTCAGTTAAATTGTTTTCCTCTGCGGATATTTATGCAAGGTTCTACTATATCTCAATGTGGATATGAATTTTTTATTCTTCATGGCATGTATAGGTTTTTCAGATGTGGCTTAAGGGGATAAATAACTACTCTAAAGATAACTGCACCTAATTAAGACAAAACAGCTTGTTACATTCCTAAGACTGCAATTGTGGTTGGAACAAAAACCAGCATACAGTGGGGCGCCAGGACCAAATTTGAGAACCACTGCACTACGTTATGCCTTGGATACAAATCCTTGTGTAGATTTCTTTACAGGGATCGCAACAGGAAATATGCGTCAAATCTGCACAAAACAGAGGTGATGAATGCCAAAACAATTTTCTATGGACAAAAAAAATTCATTATTGTCGGCCATCTTTTGAAGACTAATGAGAACAGTAGTTTTAGGAGGTTGGCATTTCTATACACATGTCAAAGTAATTTATGCAGCCTCTGTCTGGCGAAAGAGGAACTTGAAATCGAAACATGCATTGTATCATGCATGCAAAAGTAAACAATCATAAAATTGGCAAAAAGCACTTGGAACAAGAGTTACATACCATGTAGTTTCTCCTTTATCCAAATCATGTATGATGTGTACTGCCATGAACAACTGGCTCCTGCTAGCCTCAACAAGTGATAATGTGTAAAAGAGACCAGTGCTGATGGATTTAAGGGTCATACTTGTTGGAAAACACCAAAAGGAAGATTAGGAATTGCCCATTTATAAATGACTCGACACCTGATAAGAAGTGTAAAGCAGGATGTGGGCCAAAAGATACAGCTGAAAAACCTTGTGAGGCAGAAGCCTGGATGTGTGCTCAGATTTTAACCGAAATGCATGAAAAGAAAGGATTAATGTCAATTTATTGGAGCTAAAATTACCTTTAGAGGATTATTGAACTCTGATTTAAAAGGAAAAGTATGAAATGGAACTTGGCTTCAAAGATACATGTACACAATTTGTGTGTACACAGATACTGATTAAATACTCAAATATGTCAAATAAAAGGGTTAATATCTGCATGGAATGAAAAGGTCCCAAGCTTTTTATTAGCAAAATTGAAAGTTCATATGTGGATGAAGCAGATACTGGTGATGGTCCACCTGGGAGACCATGTAGGTTTTAGTGGGCTTGGCTCAAAGTTGGGTGACCACGCCCATCTACCCCACTTTTGGTCCCTTATTCTCCTTCCTGCACAAAGGTCCCAAAACTTTTATTTCTGATTATTGATGTTTGCCATGCAAAGATTGGAAAACAGTTGAAGCCCTCCATGCAAGAACCAGTTATGTCACTTTTTGGTCATTTTGAGATTTCCCATCCGATGGACCTACAGACATCTCCTCTCTTATATTGGCTTTTATATATATATATATTATTATAAAAAAAAAAAAAAAAGTGCCATAACTGGTTCTTGCATGGAGGGCCTCTGTTGTAATTTGTTTGGGACCTTTATGTAGGATGGAACTAGGACCCAATTTCCATATGTCTGAAATGGCATCGCTTATGGCTTCAGGTGGCACTAGTGTCAACCTACATGGAGGTGCCAGGATTTTTGTTTATTTTAAGTTGCAGTCCACCAACTCTTGTTTCAAGAATAATTGATAAAAACTTGGGACCTCCATGTAGGTTGAAATTTGGAGCAGTCCAATTTGTTACAGCTCAATATGGTACAAAAAAGTGGGCGTGGCCTGCTCAGCAGGGGAGGGGTTAATTACCAAGGTCATGACTGATTTCCCTATTCCCAGCCCCAAAACTCAATAATTATGAGGTATGGAGAGATTTGGAGATGGTGAGTTGGCACCCTTGGGGTGATCTTAGAAAAAGGCATTCTTAATGACGGATTTACACCTTGATATGCTGAAAATCATGGTTTCATTATCTTCAAGCCAGTTCTCTAGTCAATCAAGTATAGCCATAATGTAGTCATCCAGTTAACTTGCAAATTAGCCAACATCTGGCTGGCTCAGAAGGTGATGAACAACCATGTCAACTATCAATATAATTTCTCCCTTAAATTATATCCTTTCACACTCAGAGGGTATGTTTCAAAATACTTTATTGGATTTGCTATATTAGAATAAATTTTGGCACAGATAATGGTGAGATTTTCTGCTGTCAATTTTTTAGAGGGTTCAGACTGCAACTAAATAATTTTTAAAAGGATAAAAGTTAAATTTTGTTTGGTGGAAATTATTTAAACACATTTATGCTGTGTTCCATCTTCAATTATACTGACTCAATGACATATATACTGATTTTTACACTGAAAAAAATCTCCATGGTGTTACCTTTATTATGATACCAAGATTATCCAAATGGACCAAGTAGTAGCAGAGATATACCCATTTCATTTTGGAAATGTCATTGTTGAGCCAGAGGCTCAGGGCTTAAGGTTTTAACAAACACAGTTACTGGTGATGAAATTAATACTGGGTGAGTGAAAATGCAAGCTTTGGCAATGGCCAGTATAGCCATATTTTGCTCACAGCCCCGCAAAGGCTTTGGTTGGCCTTGGTTATTCACTTCATCTGTGAATGGCTAATTGATGCATATTCAGCTCAGTCAGCCATTTCAGTTTTAAGGAAAGCATTTTACCAAACAGAAATCTTGCACCATGCAAAAAAATACATTTTTTCCTGGGTTTTTTTAAAGAACTGTAGCTCTCTCTCCCCTGTCACTTGCCTTTGCTATAGGCCAGTTCCGCCAAATAGTAAACCTATTGGTGGAATTTTCAAAATAGTGCTACACATCTCTGTAATACATCATTTTAAAGGTTTAATGAGTAAACCAGGGTGGAAGATATATATTTATATAAATGTCAGTGTTTTTGAAAGATAGAATAAAGGAGTCCGGATATCCCTGATTGATGCATATTTAAATAATTGTTTTGTTTTTTTTTAATCCAAGATTTTCATTGTAGCAAATTTTTGTTGGAGTGATTTTTACATAAGGCACCTTGTATTTTTTGTATTAATAAAAAATCTGTTTGATTTAAAATAGAAAGTTAATTTGCATACCAAGTATACACACTTTTCACATGTACGTCTGACACCAAAAATGATTCTTTATAATTGTCCCATCAATATGCCATGTCAAACTAACTTGATAGCCTGGATTTAATGTCTAAATAATGTCTTTATTATAATGGACCAGTTAATTTTCATGAGGTATTTGCAACATGCTGGGAATACTGGTGTCAAATTTTGTACATCCGACACCCTGTACGTCCGACACCACAGTTTCCAACAGTTTAAAGCTCATGGACACTAATTGGTAACAAGAATAGTTATTACTTTCGTACCACCAGTTCTGGAATTGAAGGAAAGCATTTCATAGGAATAGGAAGAGGGAGGAACTACCTGATCAGTTGCCATCTGGTAGCTGGAATGGGAACTACGTAGTGTGATTGCATCATCTTTTTGCCGCCACCTTTGTACTGGAGGAAATTTAATTTTTGAAGTTTGATTTTGAGGTTATACAGATTTTAAGACATTGGACTTGAAAAAAGGTGAGTGCAAGAGAGTGAGTGTTCAAATTGTTGATTGTAAATCATGGCATATGCACATCTGGTAGCTATGTGGAAATCTAGGTAAGTCGGGGCTTCGCGGCACGTCCTCCGATCGTGTATCGCAACTCGGCTGGATTGCGGTACAGTAGTCAAAAGGGCGTGTTGGGGCGCCCGTGGCACGCAGACCACATAAGGCTTCGGCAGCTTGGGTTCGTTCATGGGCCATTTGCCGCATGTCATCCCCACTCTTATCCCACCTTTCCTTTCTGTCCTCTAAATACTATCTAATAATGGTAAAAATAATCTTTAAAAAAAAAAAAAAAAAAAAAAAGGGGCGTGTTGTTTTTTTCTGGTACACATTTTTTGGTAGCGTCTTTGTAGGGAAGTCTGATTTTGATGACGTAGTTCCAATTGTGAACTACAATTGCCATTTAGAACTTTTTGATTTGACAAACGGGAATAAACTGAATTTTTCACACAAACATTTTGTTGAATTTGTGCTCACGAAAGCATTGATCATTTTATTGAATGCAAGTAAAATAATTAAAACCTGTAATATTAATTTTTATCCATTTCCCCATCAGTGTGCTGAATGTGAACGAATTGAGCAATTTATCTGTCAAGTAGTGAGTGACGTTCGAGTCTCATCACAGCTCTCCTTTCTAAGCTTTGCTTATCCAGAAGTAAAAATGCAGCTTTTGCTGACTTAGGTGCGCGTGTTTAGGCTGCTCATGTAAAAATAAAACTCTGTCTACTACCAGTAACATTACCAAAGTGCAGGTTAACACTCAACCTATTTCCAAGTGAGAATCTGGAAATTGATTTAATTCATTTACTGAGCAAAGTGTTATGTATTCAATAGGACAAACTGAATGTTTGATACCAGCAGTGTTATTTGTTGAGTTACCTTACTTATCAGCCAACTTGCCAAGGTTTGAAGTTGTTTTGTTCATTATATGGGGATTGAGTTGGCTTAAAATTACATTCAGACCCTGTACATCCAACACCAAAAAAGGTTTTTATATATGTTATTTTTTTAAGTCACCTACTTATAAACCCACTTGTAGAGGTCTGAATGAGGTATTTTGTTCATTGAGATATGATAAAGTGTAAAATATGTTTGTTGGAGACGAAGATCCGGTTGATTACCTTCAGACCCTGTACGTCCGACACCAAAAATGGTTTGATATGTTACTTTTTTAGTAACCTTACTCATGAACGTACTTATAGAGGTTTGAAGTTGTGGTATTTTGTTCATTTTATTTGATAAAGTTTAAAATACAGTTGTTTGAGATGAAGATCCAGTTTGATTTAAAATTACATTCAGACGCTGTACGTCCGACACTGTTTAGTGGTTTAGTGGCCGGGAACAGTGAATCAGAAAAGTTGTTTTGTTGATTTTTTCTGTCCTGGGAGTGATAATTATTCCTCATCATCCTACATCTGAAAGAGGGTGGTGTTGCTCATTAATACTGTACAAGGCAGCAGATCTTTGCTAACTCTCGCTTAACTCTGATGAGAGGGTTTTGAAAAACAGATTGAGTGATTCACTGTGCCCCAGTACTGGGGTAGAGTGAATCGGCTTTCAGGGCACAGTGAATCACTCCATTAACGTGAAGGGAACACCACTAAATTTGCTTTAATCAACTTTTAATTAACCTTTAAAGTAAACATGCCATTTAGGCCGAATGACAGATCCTTTCTAATCATTCAATGATTTGCAACAGGACACTGAGTCCAAAACCCTTAAATTCAAAAGTCAAATGCCAATACTCAAATTCACAAGTCATGTTTGTACAACTGATTGTTCAATGCTTGAAGACAACTGATTGTTCTATGCTTGTCTGACTAACATCTAATTTTTCCATTGGACTTCATGAATGTGCACTTAGGCTGAAAGATACTTTCTAATCACTCAATCATCAAGACATTTGTGAACGATTTACAACAGGACATAGTCCAAAACACTTAATTTCAAAAGTTAATGCCAATACCTAATTTGCAAGTCATGCTTGTTTGCCGATTGTTCAATCCTTTAAGGGGGAATCAGGCCAACGACACCTACGATTTCCAGTGGACCTCATGATTTCCTTGGCCACATTCTGCATAGTCCCAGAACTGACTATAGTTGTACTGAACAGCACAATCTCTGCCAATTCCCATGTTATTCTTTATTCAAACAGAATCTGGGCCCATGTGTTAAAGAATCCTACTGGGGTACAGTGAATCACCTTTCCAATGATTGGCTGTGTCCTCGATTCACTGTGCCCCATGTGATTTCATTACCTAAAACTGTCTCTCAAGGTCACATGTTGCTTTGGTTTCAAGAAAACACCCATTCAATATTGTGACAAATATGTGCTCTAAATGCTGCATCATAATGGATTTATTACTTCCAGATGATCTATAAGATATGGCACATGATCAGAAGCCATGGAAATTTACTTTACATGCATAAAAACATACTTTACCTTGTTTTTCTGTCAGTAGATAATCCAAACGAATTAACTGAACTTTCATGGATGGGTATTCTCCAAACACAAAAATGGATGTCATACCGGTGATTCCTTTTGTCAATTTTCCAAAAATAGCCATGATTCACTGTGAGCCCCAGCTTCCCCTACATTACATGCTCATAATAAAAAGTATGGATTCCTTAATGGTATACTCAAACAAGATTTTGTCTTATGGAATCAGTCATGGATTAATAATTGGAAAAGGTTTAAACACTTCAGAGATTCTAAAACAAATCATGTACATGTCAATGACATTTGTCTGAGTATGTCCGACACCAAGGTATTTTGGAGGAACATCTCCTACACAATGATGAGGAGCTATACCCCTGCATACCAAATGATTGCCATAACCAGGATGTGTCATCTGCCCAAATGACAGCTATCTCCTCACTTCACTGCGCTCTTAATTGGCCTATGAAGTGTCTGAAACGTACGTCCGACACCATGAAACTTCCCTACACAAGCAAGATAACTACCCAGTAAGACAGCAACTCATAAAGAGCCAGACTACTGACTGACAATTGCAGCCTTCTGTGTATGTCACTTAGTTCAGAGGAAGGTTAAACATAATTCTACATTAAATGAGATAATTGTATTAACTTTCAAATTACTCCCAAGCCAGTAACACAGTCTGACGACACGTGTCCCATCATCTTACAGATATTTCTGAGTTATGGTATGACTGAAAGAGATTATACAGCTGGTGACCCCAATGTGATAAGTTCTAAAGTAAGGTGAGGTTTATTAGAGCAGGAGTTCCCCTTGGAGGGAATTCACTTACATGTGGCTAAAATTATTGGTTTTGAGAACAAGCTAGAGCTGTATAAAGCTCAGTTACTTTATGCCAACAGTTTTTACTTTATTTGCTATTGAACAGCAAGCTGCATCATAAGAACTTTTCATCTACAAAATCTCTAAAGTTGTGTTTGTTTTATAAAAAGATGTCACATGTTGAAGTTGTAGTTGATTTTTTTTTTTTACAGTAGCATTCAGACATGTTTGAAGTGGTAGCACTTTTGAGATTGTTTATCTATCATGCCGCTGGTTTCATTTCTGAAGTCCTTCTACCCTCACTCAGTTTTGCCAAACCTTCAATTGCACAGAGTCCTTGGTGTTCTGTGGAGGTCAATAAATCCACATGAGCTGTCTGGGTCCTGGTAAAACAGATTGATCTGCCTTTCTCAAGGTAGGGGCTGATCGTCTCACAGTGCCTGTGAAATTGCTATTACAAATTCAGTCCTGCACAGAATATTGTTGCTTATCCATTCCTGAAGAACTGGCAATAATTTAATTTTGAAAGAGGTGATGGATGTCACCACAATGTCACTGATATATTCGTTCTGAGAAATTGTTGAACCTTTGCAATGTTGAGCGGAAATGAATTTAGAGGTATATTCTATGAGCATTATTCTTTTACATTATGATCTTTAAAACACATAGATTATGCCAATAAAACATAAAAGCTTTTATTATGTACTTCCAAGTTGCTGTCTCATCGTCATTTCTGAGAGATCAGCAAACAAAGAACTACTGCCTGTGTTTACTTTTAACTTGCCTGTAAATTGAAAGACGAGTGTGAGACTTCTGTACCACACAATGTTGTTGGTTTGTATGCATTTTCCACTCAATTTTCAGGGCTTCATGACCATTTTTACCTGAATTACAATATTTCCATCAATTTACTCAATATATGCAACACTAAGAGATTCACAATAGTGGTTATTTTTGCGCTGACTGTTTTATTGCTAAATCTAGCCTTAAAGGAGCCGTGGCACTATTACTGCACATGATCGCAACATTGAACAAATTAAATATATTCAACAGCGAGCCAAAATCTAGAAGGTACCGTACAGGCCAGCAGATACTGCCAAATTCCCACAAGACGTCTCGTATCTCTCGTGGATTTCTCGCTTTATGTTGCATGCTATTATCATCCTCGTACTCTGCCGAGACAAGCTTCGCACTAGGCGGGCTGCCTTGCGTCGAACCTACACACGTATCCCTAGAGTCTGCCAAATGCGCGACGTAACGTAGTCCGAATTAGGCCTATGCACTATGAAGGACGAAAAATGACATAAGTAGAAATAAATAAATAGATAAATAAATACATAAAAAAATGAATGTATAAATAAATATATTAATAAATGCAAAAAATAAATGTAAATTTTATATTTTTACATGTGTTTTATTATTTATTTTTGGTATTTCTGTATTTATTTATTTATTTATTCCCTTATTTCTACATTTTCATGTATGTATTCATTTATTTCCACATTTATTTTTACACTTCTACATGTATGTATGTATTTATTTATTTATTTTTACATTTATATATTTATTTATATATTTATTCCTACATTTATTTATTTATTTCTACATATATTCATTTATTTCTGCGAGACTTGTGTCACCCAACAATGTAAAAATGTAAATAAGCTGGGCGGCCCAAGCATCTTGCTGAAACGCGATTGCTCAGCTTGGAAACACAGGCAAAAGCAATCGATCTCCGTGAAAGCTACCATACACACCGACCAGCTATCCTCGTCAGCATATTAGCTGCTGCTGCGATGGCTTTGAGTGGGAGGCCATTGCTGGACCTGCTGCGGGATATTGCTAACCAGCTTGAAAACAGGAAGTAACATCCGTAGATTAATCAGACTTCTTTAAAAAGGTCAGTCGAATTAGCTAATTGTGTGGCCTTCATGTCTTGTTAATTTGCTGTACAGCACCGGGTGCAGTAGCCGCGGCAAATTCACGTCAACTGTCAGGTTCATCTTCAGTATCAGAAACTGTTGTACACCCAGTTGACGGTAAGTTTGTGCAATGAAATTTTCATGTGAAATGAGAGTCTGTGATACTACCAAATTAAATACTGTTTGAATTGTAGAAAATATTAAAACAGTTATGATCTGTAGACGAGATGCGCCGCGCAGTTACAATCAGGGCTCTCAAGTCTCGAGGCACACGCATTTCAATAAGTTCACGTGCTCACACGCCACACATGACATTTCTCACACTGAGAAGTGATAAAACACGCCGCACATTAGTAACATAAGCCCTTTTTCCATCAGATTTTCAAGCGAATTAACTCTAATGTCGAATTATTTTTTAGCGCCATAAGAAGTGTCAAAATGGTTTTCCATAAACAGAATGATTCTAGCGAATTAAAATGATGTCACAATGCCCCGAGTTGAAGCGCATTTTTCTGACCCGCTAGGTGATTTTCCATCAACAATGCAGCGAATTAGAACCTTCTGAGAAAGTTTGTGTAGCGCAGAGGTCGGGAACCTGGGGCTCGCCAGCCGCAGGATCTTTTGTTGCTCTGCCGGGGCTCTCGGACGACAAAAAAGTAATAATAATAAATAAAATAATAAACTTGCAATCAAGGGATAAGCCTAGGCCTAGTAGAAGACTAAAATAACAGTCAATACTACTCACATTAAAATGACAATGCTTTGTAGCAAATATGTAGATCTATCTGAGTAGAAAATGTATTAAAAAAAACTGTTGACTAAAAGGCAAGGCAGTTTTATCTGTATTTCTTACAGCAAGACATTTCAATGTGCTTTACAAAGAAAAAAACAACAGTATAATTGAAGAGAGCATAGACATAGAATAAAAGTAACTGTAATATAATATCCAAAATTTTTCTTGTAACCGCCTTTATGTGGCTCTTCTGAGATTAAAAAATAGGCTAATCTTTCCAGCACAGCAAACATTTATCAAGTTATTTGGCAAGAAAAATTCATTGGCTGTCGCTATGGCGGATATATCGTGAATAATAATGAACGTTAAATAGCTATTATTGATCTACCTTAACATGACACCTTCGGCAGCTATAATCAACTAGCCAAGGCGGTTGTCTCAAAAATATAGCCCACTTCAAATTAGTAACCCTTTACGTTAGCCTAATTTATACACAAGATTTCACGACTGCATCTGACGTTATCAATGAGATCCATGCCATACGCCATAACTTTTTTAAAGCCAGCATCATTGATACGTAATGCTGTTTTAGAATAGACTGGTCTTACACATGAAAATGCAGTAAAACAAAATCTGGGCTGTAGATGGGGTTATTGGCTCATTTATGGAAAGCTAAACTTCCACTGATGTGAGTACTGAGGATATGTGTAACACCAAACATCCCTGACTATTTTCAAGCTAAAGGGAAAAAAAAAAAAAACATGCTAAAAACATAGCGACCTGACGCCATACATGGATTGCATTTCTCCTCATAGCTAACCACAGGTTAATACCAATACTTCGTCTGTTTTGTGTATGATCGTGAATATGCTGATGTTTAGAAAGCGCACTCGGTCCATAGTCTGACAGATGCCCGGATGCTAGGCTAACGTTAGGCAGTCACTGGTTAAATCATCAAGGCTAATTTTAACCAGCACAAACGAAGCGAACCTCATCATATCGCTCAATAATCTGATTGAATCTAATTTTGCAAGGTTACTACTGGAAATGTATAACTGCTGAAGTGGCACAAAATGATCACTATCACAAATACCAAATAGTTTCAGCTAGCTACCGCTCACCTCTCTTCTCATGTGAACGACTACTTTATTATGCTAAGCTTAGCTGATGTAACATTATCTTCACCAAACCCATTTGCTTCCTACGACTGTCACCCTGGCTACTATTCAGTGATGGCTAGTACTGAAAAAAATGGTAAACGAAACACAAGACATTCTTTGGGACTTAACGTTGTACAGGATTGCATGTCACATCTAGCAAGCTTTTCTAAAATAAAGACAACGGCTGATGTCTTTTTTATTTCGTCATCATTCTTCTGAAGTTGGGCGATAGGATCATTTCTGAGGTGAACTGAACTAAACTGCACGAGACAGAAGACCGCAGAGGCGGCACAACAACATTCAAATTCTCGTTACCAATGCGCATGCGCGACATTCTATATCGCTTCAACCCTTTTCCATCACTTTTATGTCGATAAAACTTTCCCAAAACCACCTCTGCCGAGCGAATTAACTTGGTGCGACAAAATCTGCGTTAGAGGGATATAACTCTTTTTCCATCACAAATGTCGCACTAACTTTTTGATGCGCATCATTTTAAAGCGAATTATCTTCTTGATGGAAAAAGGGCTATAAACTGTATATAAAAGAGATTAAGTAATCTATGAATGGATGAGGCGAAGACAGACTGCTCTGCTTGAAACAGCAACCTATCAGCCAATCAGAAAATAGTATTTCTTGTTGCCAAGTGAAATAGCAGCGCCGTAATCACGTCTTCCACACGCGGGCGAATGCTGCTATAGAGTACTAAAGTGATGACGTCACGCCTGGTGTCGGAAGTAAAATTTCCCATGCATTTTACCCATAGACTTTTTTCAGTTCACATTTGAATCACTTCCCATTGTTTTCAAGCCTCCATCTTTTTCGAGATTTTGCATTATATTTCCGACTAAAAACAAATATAATTTTTCTTCACCGGAATCAGCTATATTTCAAATCATTTTAATTTTTCGCCGCCATGCTAATCCTCTTTGTTAGTCTAAAAACTACACGTCCCATGATACTCCTGATTCCCGGGCTGAAGGAGTTCAGGACGCGTTTTATATACAGTCAATGGTTAGAAGTTTCACGTCTCGAATTTTCCAGCACCTCGCTATAGCCGTTTATTTGCTTAATTAGTTAGCCACTCTATGTTCTTCTTGGTTACTCTTTCCTTGCTAGATATCAAGTTTTACAATTAGCGCCAATTTACTTTAATAGCCAGGCATCTTTGGCCAACGTTTGTTTGCTTAAAAACTCGGTAGTCAGCAAACGAGCTCATCAGCCTTTTAAAAGCATAACTGACAGCAAGCTCGCTGTCAGCAGGCTAACTTAGCCAGCGAGCTAGTTTACCGACTTCAGTAGTTGTCTAACTTTATATTTGGCGCATTTAGTTAAAGGGGAACTATGCAGGATTTCGACTGTAATTATCGTGCCTCGGAGTCACTGTGATGGTTAAGCGCAGTAGCGCAGCCAGAACTTAAAATTGCGTGGGCAATAAACATCTCTTTAAAACAATTAGTTCTGACTCGATCGCAATCATTTTTTTCTAATTAACTATGCCTTCAATATGATAACACTCCGCAATATCAGATGTTGCTTGTCCACCTCGTTCAGGCAAAACGACAATCATTCATTTGGATGCGCAATTTTGTGCATTTCAAATCTCTGTCTTTGGTTCAGTTTGAAGAATTCAATCGATCATGAAGCACAGGTTAGATCGCCTGATGAGCGAAAAGGTAGCGTGGAAGTTCCAGACCAGTTTACCTCTCGAATAGTATTATTAAAACTAAGCACAACTTAGGAGTAACTTATTTTGCTGAACTGAATTATGCCTATTGATTAGTCTCCCTTAGATCACACCATGAAAGAAGCCGTGTCTCTTTTTGCCAGCAGATTATTCATATAAATGCAAATTGCTTTAACAAGGGAAAATGGCTGAGAACAAGTTCGGTTTATTAAAATTATAATACCTATGTTGTGTGGCTACGCCACTGATATGAAAAGCACAAAATTGCGCATCCAAATGAATGATTGTCTTTTGCCTGAACGAGGTGAACAAGCAAAACCTGATAGTGCGGAGTGTTTTCGGATTGAATGTATAGTTAATTAGAAAAAATGACCGCGATCAAGTCAGAACGAATAAATAATTTAAAGAGATGTTTAGTTCCCACCAAATTTTAAGTTCTGGCTATGCCACTGGTTTACGGACACTAAAGAAAGAAAGACCGAGAAACAGAAAGATAGCTTACAACGAAAAGCTCGTTCGAGGTGGTATTTCATTGTCAACTCAAGAACGTTGGATGGACTGATCAGGTATTTTACGAATACGATATTTTACTTTCCAAATGTATTTTCCAAATTAATTTACTATAACTAAGTGTACGGATGTCCGACTGATGTCATTATTATCATTAATAAGTATTTCATTATTCCATCATAACAATCCCATCGTCAAAACTCAAAATCATATCTGCACCCCTGAATTTCCAATTTTCTCATAACCATCATCATTTGATAATTATTCCATCAACTTCAATCGTTACCGAATACCGAATCGCCGTAGGCTATTCGTCATCACTATTACTATCAACCGGGACTATCAATCACAATGACAATAAATATATCATGTAATTTGTATCAATATCATCAAAATTCATCATCATAACTATTGAAAAGAAAAAAAAAAACCCCATGACGCCGATGAGATCGAAAGGCAGCTAGCGACCACGAGCTGACTAGACCAAGGAGGTAGGGATTAATATATTCTTGATTAAAATCTCCACTGATTGATCCTCCATCTCTTTCCCATTCAAGTAAGCTGATAAACTAATCGTTGGCGCACGACAGTCATGAGCTACAGGAATAAATAATGTAGCCTACATAGCGAATGTCTGGGTGATGCCATTAATAATTACCCATCATTTTATCGTGAGCGCAATCAATGTACTGATTTTCGGGAAACGGGTATCGCAATTTTCTTCCCGGGATCCAAACCTTTCGGGCGGGACCCAGGTACCCGGGTTTTAGTCACAGGCCTACACACAACCGAGGAGGGTGAGCAAAACAGCGGAGAAGTGACCGGACTTGCAGATTTGCGAAATGATGCAATTTATAAGTTGATAAAAGTCGTATTTTGACCAACATCACGTCTGAAATTAATTATTTCACTCATAAGCCGTGTAATAAGCGGGATAATGAAGAGTCAGTCTGTTGTTATGGAGAAATAAAGACTAAGACATCCTTCATCGTAGCCCATACAGTCTATGGTCGTAGCTGTGCCAAGGTCCCTGGTAGGTCCTCAAAATGGCGCTCACAACGAAAACGTCACGTGACTGAAACCCATGAATTGTGTGCACACGTCACAGAAGAGCTAGAAGTGGAAGCACGAAATCAGGTAATCACTTCATCACTTAATTTTTTTTTTTACAATAGCTGCTTATTAAAGTCGAGGAACTATGCAGGATATTTGCTTTATGGATCATTTTTTACCTCACTTTAACAGCTTTGGACAGTTATGGTTAGATGAATTGACTTGTAACTCGTTACGGGGAGAGTTGGGGCTGGCTGCCCTCCATGTAGTGTATTTTGGCTGAAAACAAACCCTGCTCCGATCCGGTGTCACAGGTGGTACCGCAACATCTCTTCTTTGTGACAGTCAAAACGATACAAATACACAAAGTGTAACAGGTATGTGAGAAATGTACTTAAGTATCAAAAGTGCAAGTACGAGTGCAAAGTATTTTTCATAGTACGCATAGAAAGAAGCAAAGTAACCACTGTTTGTTCTCTCTTTGTGCTCGTTAATCAATTTTCTGGTGAATGAAAGATACAGTATTCAAAAAACAAACCGGCACGCTCTCCTTAATATACTTCTTCTTCTTTGAGTTGACTGGCAGTTGGGCATATTCAGTAACTGATCCTGGTGTGCCATCTAGTGATAGAATATTGTAACTGCGTGCATAAATTGCAGCTCCACGTCCACTGGCGGACACATTTGCACAAAGATACACCGTTGTTCTTCTCGAACACGCCAAATCCAGATAATCCGTAAATGATGAATTAAATTAATATTTTAATTTGACACGAGTAACTAAGTAGCCAGTGTCAAAGTAACAAAGTGAAAGTATACTTTTTATCTTTTAAATGTAGTAGAGTAAAAGTAAAAGTCTTGGTTTTAAAAAAAAATCTTAAGTAAAGTACAAATCCTCAGAAAACTACTTAAGTACTGTAACTAAGTACATGTACTTTGTTACTATGCACCTTTGAAAACGGGAGTATCATGCAACCCCCCAACCCCCAGAGAAAATCTCACTCTAGCCTGCATTCAAAACTTGAGAGCCCTGGTTACAATTATGCCCTCACATTGATTATTGCTTGTTGTTTTCCCTTGGTCCTAGCTGAGGTTTCCAGGCTGTTTGGCCCATATACACAGGGTGGGAGAAGGTTGATGATGCAGCAACCTCATACAGTGGCCCCACAGCTCTATACTTACACTCATAATTTCTGCTGTCTTGAGGATAAAAACGTGGAGCTAGTCCCAAATCGATTTGCAAAAGAAGGGCTTGCTGCTGCAGGGTTAGGGGACAAACGTCTAACATTTCAAGGTATGGAAAGCATCATGATTACAATGTAGACTCTGTTTTAAGGCCTTTAGAGTATTTATTTATTTATTTTTTTTGGCTGTAGGTGAATTTCTGATGCAAATAAAAATTTGTCTCAGAACAATAACTTTTTCTGTTAGAAACTCTTGTTATTTACATTATCTGTCTTTTCTTTTCAGGTTGTCAGACAAGTCCAGATGAGTTCAGAGAATTCCTCTTGGCAGCATTTTCAAAACTCAGACAGGGAGGGGGATTTGAACTGCTTCAAATTTCTGGATCAACCCGAAGTCGCCAACTGGTCCTCATCCCCTGTCCCATTGAGGGCTACCATATCAGGCACCTGAAAGATCCACAAACTCAAATTGGTCATGCTACCATTTTCATCCGCCCACTTCAAAGGAACCTGAATCTGGAGCCTGTAAGTTTCTCAATTTAAAACTGCTCTAGGAAACTATGATTGGCAGTAAAGTCACTAATTGTGTGTGTGTCATTTTATCATGATTCCCTTACAGATATGTCAACCAGGGTCCAGTAGTGAGCCAGTTGGGCCACCTCAGAAATGAGTCACGTGTGGGGAAGAATTCCCTTTTTCAAGTATCAAGGCTCATAGTAATGGATGTGGCAGGTATTGCTCGACAGAGTGGAAGTATCATATTTGTAAGCACATCACATGCCTGTTGCAATATGACCTAAACACTAACAAAAATCATCTTTTTATTTAAGACAATTACAGAGCAGTGTTGAGGAGCAAACTGAGGTAGCCACAGACAATCGCCAAACTCCCCACAGTGATAGATTTATAAGCATGATGACAAGACCACAGGAGAGTCCTGCAGTAGGGGCCAGCAACACAGACAACTCAGTGGCAGGTCAGAGAGATATGTCTGCTCCTCAGATCATTGATCAAGATTGCATTATGGATAGAGACTTTTCTGGGGTGTTACATCAAATTAAAAAAAAAATATATATAGTATTTGTTGTTTTCTACATTTATGGAATAAAAATTAATTGTATAATATCATTATTGTTTTAGATTGGAAAAGTGAACCAGATCCCACAGATGTAGCAAAGAAGTTCAAAGAAGAGATTTTAAATCACCATGCAACTGAAAAACCACTAAACATAGTCATGGATCTTGGAGACAGTGCAGTGGACAGGGAGAGAGCCATCCTTTCATTTTATAAGATGGCTCATGTTGAGTGGGCTTCCCCTTTGAAATGCACACTGAAGGGTAAATGTGTTACATAGCAAAACAAATTAAAAACTACTGGGGTCTTACATTCATGTTTACAGCAATGTAGTCTTTACAATAACATCAAATCAGGAGGAAAGAATTAAAGATGGAAAAACACATTAAATAGCAGAAATTAGACAGCAATGTGCAGGGTCAGTGAACGCAGTCACAAGCTGCTGGAGAATGATTATTTGGAATGTTTAGTAATGGAGTGGTATAGGTCTCAAGGTCTTTAGTTGCCATTCCAGATTATCCCATGCAGTTCCCACACTGACCAAACTCTTTTCACTGTGTTTTGTTTACTCAGGAGATCCAGCAACTGGTGATGGTGTGACTCGCCATTTCTTTGCAACAAACTTCATGTCCAAACATGTCCAATGTCCAAACTTCAGTACGGTTTTGATATCAGTATAAGTAAGTTTAAAGTATTATTTGTATGCTATTTATATCAAGACATTTTTAATGAGGAATTCCTTTTAGATCTGTGACTGTGCTTGTTTATAAGCTATTGGGTTCTTTATTTGGTCTTTGCCAGTCCCATTCTGAAAAGAAATCTGTTTCCAGACCTGTACAATAACCCTGCTTGATTGCTACATGTGAACATAGCCATCTTAGCAGACTGCAAAATGAAATCAAACTGATTATACAGTGGGCTGTTGATGTGTGTTTTACTAATGTGGTATGGCATCAGAATATCTATATCCCTTTACATTGCCTTGTATATGTTTTGACTGTTTTCTCATTTTAAGCACCAGGGGGAACTCTTCTGTTTGAAGGTGAGAAAGATCATTTGATTCCCTCAACTTCCCATTTTCTTCTGGAGAGTGACTTCTTCGTGGTTGCTGGCCGAATGATTGGTCATTCATTCCTACATGGTGGCCCATGCCTTGGTGGACTGAGCGTGGCAATACTGCACACTCTCTTTCGTGGATCACCAGAAGAAGCCACCGTTGACATTAAGGACTGTGCTGATCTTGATATCTGCGAGACAATCAAGATGGTACGGTAACTTTTAAAAAACATATATATACAGCAGCAAGACTAAAGACACATTGGAACAAATTATTGAATATTTTTAAAGAAAAAAAATTCAATACTATTTACTAGGCAGCAACACATTAGGATGACTGTGCAAGGGATTTGATTTAAAATTATGCACTTCATAATTTTTATTATTAATTAAAAAACATACATCTATATGCATGTGTGAAAACAAAGAGTTCTTGAGATATTAAAATTTTTAAAATTTTTATCAAAAGCTGGATGGCACAGCAGAGCTGACATCTGATGAAAAGGACACCATCAATGAACTAGCGATGTCCTGGGATTTGCCTCGTGTCACATCTGAGAACAGGAGATGGCTGCTTGATAAACTGCTCCTCCATGCTGTGAGTACATTTAAAAGATCATTAGAATTACACTGGACAAAGTTGGAGTTTGGTTGGACTGGACTTTGTCTCTTCCTCCACAATGAAAAGCACATATGAGACATTCCGTGTCAATTGGACTAACCTTCCCGGATGACCATCTCCGAATTTCTCCCTACTTTGATATATCATTTATCAATGTATCTGAAGTACTCTTCCCAAATATTTAATCAAAATTCCACATAGTCCTCGAGTTTCAGGCCTTTAAATGGGAGGGGGGTCTGCGCTCCTGAGCAAATCCTTATTTCTGGGCCATTTTTAGGGGGCTACTATGAGAAATCCAAAAGTGGTACAGGTCCAAGTTTAATTACACAGGTAGTACTACTTATAGAGACCAGGGAGAAAATATAAAATCATACCCCTTGTGTTATGGGCTGATGCACCGAGGCTCGGAAAACAGGAAAAAAATCAATGGGCCATAACAAATTTTAAATTATCAAAAATTTGTCAAAATTAGAATTCTATCTCCAGCAACTAAATCTTTGGGCTACCAATTAAGGTGGATATGGAGCTTGTATGGGCATAACAGTTGTTCCTTAAAACTCCATACAGGTGGCGCCACTGGTGGCCAAAGTTAGCCAATTTAGTGAAATAGCCTCATTTCTGCTGCTATTAAGGCCATGTGGCCCAACTTTTATCGATTTGCAATATTTTTTCCTTGAAAGACTTAATTTTATGCTTTCGATTGAATGTGGCTCCTAAGGTGTTCTGTATTTCTCTCTGGGTGAAATAATTTCATCAAAGTGTGGTATTTTGTCTATCATTTTAAGCTTGTTCCTACCATTTCCTACCATCAAATTTCAGCCAATTTGACAACTTTTAGCCCCGCCCCTCAGAGCAAGGGGGGTGGGCACCATATAATTCACAATTTTGGTGCATATTTGACCAAGGAAGGTTCCTGCAAAATTTCAGTGAAATCGGATCAGCGGTTTCTGAGAAGAAGTCGAAAATGTTAATTGTTTACGGACGCACGACGGACGACGCACGACGACGGACCAAAGGCGATTCGAATAGGTCACTTTGAGACTTCGTCTCAGGTGACCTAAAGACTGTTTTTTTTTTTTTTCATGTAACAAGATGTCACTTTCCTATTCTACCTACTCCCTGCCACAGAGCTCTTTAGGGATTGGACTAAGACGGATTTATCAAAATAAAATATATCACTTTATTTTATTAATACATAAAAAACAGGCATTCTAAAAAATGTTGAGGGCCAGACGGTATGGGCTACCCCGGGAAAGAAAACACGGCTAAGCCACCAGCCAGTGCAGCACACTATAACCTTTTCCAGTGACACAGCACACTAAATAAGGGGTGCGAGCACAGCAACTTAAGGTACGAGCACAACAACTTGTCCACAAGTGAAGCAAACGTGAGGGTTACAATAGCTCGGGGCTGGGGGCTGCTGCACTAGGCTGGGACATGCTACCTACTGGCCCTTCAATATACCAATAAACAAACAAAATAAAAAGGCTTATACAAAAAAAGAAAAGAAATAGAAAATAACACGTTAAATTGGTAACCTTACTTGGAGGTCTTACAATCGTGCACTTTACGCTAACATCTGGGGAAAAGCGGCAAATATCAGCACACACCAATGTCTGTCACAATCAAACAAACATACAGTGAATACACAGAAACAACAATCATGATACAGGGTACACAGTCATAAGCCATTGCACACATCATAGTTCTTATATATTTTTTTGTCTTTCCCAAGTTTAATAAATTAGTGCTTAAAATAACCCTTTAAGGCCCGCCATGCAGATTCAATAAATACCCCTTCTAATAAATAAACATTCAACCTTGTTACACAGTACCTTAACACATTCTATGCCTTAGTGGGCTAATGGCTAAAAATCTTGCTCTAAATTCCCATGTTGGAGCCCAGAAAGATAACTTAGTCAATGTAGTACTATTAGTGGACCACTGCTTACCAAGTGGGTTTACAGCTCCCAAGGCACATGGATCTGAGAAAAGCAACACGCTTCCAACACTCCCGCGCACGGCTGAGAGTGGAAAGAGGTAACGTAATCAATGCCTATAGAATGACTTCGCTTTCATTCACACTGTACGTTGCCGCTCACAACTAGTAAACGGACGCTTACCGCTTATTACAGCTCCGAATAGGGGTTCTCCAATGTGGATCACAGCTCTAACCCCACTCGCCACAGCCTTGCTAACTGATGCCAAAATGACACGATTAATGCCTAATTCACCGGTTCGGTCCTTAGCAAGCTCATTCGCACAGAGGCGTTAAGCCTCTCTCAGATAAATAACGTTTTTCGCTACAGCTCGTATCGAGCCTACTTAAAAACTCACAGGAATTATTGACCAGTGTGGATTGCTACAGCTCACGTTTACCTCGTGCTGTTTTGTGTAGAGCTTCCCAATTGTCTCCCTCTCTTATCACTTCCCTTCACTTCCTGAAGGTAGGCCATGTCAGCTCCCTCTAGAGGGACGGAGTGGATGTAGAACCCAACATCTTTCCCCACTTCTCCCAGTCTTACTTCCGGTTACATTCAGATGGTCTTGGACAAAATAAACTGGCCCACACAGGACGAAGAAGACAGTGATGTGTCTTTGGAAGATGCGTGTAGGGTCACAGGCTTTCTTCGCTAATTCATTGAGAATTGTAAGTAAATGTGTAATGTTGGAGTCCCTCACTGTTAATTTAACAGGAGCACTGTGCTGAGAAGAGACACATTATTGTAGGTTACACAATAAAGTTCTTCCTAACTTCTCTTAGCTATAGTAATGTTGTTGTAAGTATATTTGGCCAGTTACAGAAAATGTACTTTATTCTCTCCCGTGTTAGGCCCGGGCCACACTGCCTGCAGTAGCGATGCGGATTCCGCAAGCCGAGCACTGCAATCGCTTACCGCTTGCAGCTCGGTCACACTGCCTGCGTATCTGCAGCGGCAGGTCTGCCGCGGACTCATCCTTCCAACTCTGTCTCTGCACGACTTTGCCCAAGAAACCACTACATAATAATACATTATTTCGTCTCACGTCGTTTTAGCCTACAACATGTGATTTATATATTTGTATGGAAAGTAGGGGAAGCATGCTTGAGCGTTATGAATCGTACAAACAATTTAATTACACGATCATATTACAATTTAGGCCTATAGCAAACCCTTCTGAATTGGTCATGCTCTTTTTGAAGGTACTTTCGGGGTAGGGGGAGGGTATCAGGATGTGGAATGTGCTTTCAAAAGCGATCTAATTTACATTAGTCGAGGCTGAAACCATTCGTATAGGCTAGGCGCCGAACGACCGTAAAAGGAACAGTTCAGACAATTCAGAGACTGGCTGATGTGCTGTACGTTCGTCTAGTCACTGTATCCAGCTTAGTCTTTTTTTTCCTTTCCCAGTGGAAACAGTCACCTGAAATGTTGCTGATACAAGTGGGGGGTCGTATGTAGGTTCAGCAATTGCGTGGGTGTCATGGCCAGAGTGAGAGATACGGAAAAGTACTGCCCTGCTACTCTTTAATCAGCAACATAATAAGCTACGTTCATTGGCTTGGCTCCACAATTAATGGCATATTCCCCGCAAAATACGTTGACCCCCCCCCCCGTTAGGAATGACTAAATACTTCCCCATATATTCCCTTCAGTGATAGCAGCCTACAATGAAAGTTGCGAATTTCCCACTAGACTACATATTCCAATATTTCACGAAGCATTGCTGAATTGAGCGGAAGGGATTTATGTCCATACAAATGGGCTTTTAACATGATAAACATGCCAGAAGTGTTGTTACATTTTTTGTTTGTCTGCTTCATGCTTGTAACAGACACGCATCCTCGGCAATATAGCGAAATGCATGTATTTATGGCGATATGACTGTTTCTGACAGTCATTTTCAGCTCTGCTTTGCCTTTTTCCGCATGCGTAGCGCGGAAAAATTTGGCAAGAGTCCAAATCTGTTTTCCGCACGGTAGCAGTACGGATTTTCCGTACGCGAGTCGCGCAGCTTCGGCATGCAGTGTGGCCGCTCTCATTGCATAACATGGGAACCGAAACGAAAATAAGCACGCAGTATGTGGAATCTGCATCAGTACTGCAAACAGTGTGGCCCGGGCCTTAGGCTCTCCAACCATGCTTGGAAAACTTGTGCAGTTTTGGGTGGGCTGGAATGTGCTTCCTAGGCACTTGGATGTTGAAGTGGTATACCTTCCCAGGGTCTTCCACCTGCTTCCACCTGCTGAAACTCCCAGGACATTACAAAGACTATGGTACCTTTGAAAGAGATATCATCGCTGCTGTTGGTAGTGTTGATAGTGGTTTTGGATTGGTCTAAGGAAACTACTTTAGTACCAGAGAATTCCATTCCACTTAAACTAAATAGTTAAGCACTCTGTTACTGTGCATACAGGCTTGCTGGCTGGAGTATCAGTTGCCCCCACAAGCCATGCCAAAGTTCACATTACTATTAATGCCTGTACTTTTCCTACATTTGTTCAGTATTTGGAGTCCATTGTTTAAAGGCAGACAATATTAGTTCTTGCTTAATTATCCATGGTTATTTTCTGAAATGAGATCCAATTGCAGATTGTTGAGCCACCAGAGTATCCTGAGTATATTGTGTAGGAATTTGATATGAAGACTGCAGTAAAATGAAAAAAAAAAAAACAAAAACAAACATTGGATATTCTGCGATGACCATTTCTGATTTATTTTATAAACTTATTTATTTTATAACTGTTTATTAAATCAAAATATTAAAACCAAGCTTTTATAAAGAAAGTCATTAACTACCCCTTTGCCTTTTCACTTAGGTTCAACCTTCTGCATCATGCAGCTTGTGAATCTTGAATTTACTGGAGCATTTCTGTTAATAGGCTCACAGTTTGTATGTAGACATTTCACACATTTGACAAAGGGCCATCACGCTCTGGTAGACTTTCTAACTCCTGTTCAGTCAGTGAACGCTGCAGTTCAACCTCAGGCACCACGACTTCTGATTGACGATAACTGCATGGTCCAGCCCAGTCAACACCATATTCCATCTCCACCTGTAATTGCAGACGATCGTAGTTATTTAAAGACCTGCAAGCCATCATTTTACAGTAACTTAGTCAACTATCATAATAACAGCCAAAGTCCAATGTTTCTGATACTAACCTGGGCTTGTTGGAATTAATATTTAGATGTGAGAACTAAAATTTTGTTTTTCCTGCAAAGTTACTGCTATTCAATCCCAGCTTTGTAGCAACAAATTAAAAACTCAAATTAGTTAATTTAAATGAAGTTACTTATAAGTTGGGTCACTCTTGAATGTATTTTATCAATTCCTAATATCACTTTTTTTTCTAAGAAATGTAGTTTGAAGAAAAATATATTATTTTGTTCTGCCATCTTAGACGAAGCCAGGCAAAGTGAGTACTAAAAAAAAAAAAAAAAAAAAATTTTACTTCAAAATAACACTTGGAAAGTATATTGTCGGTCTGCATGACATTTGAAAAAAAAAAAAAAGGAATTTAAATTTAACAGTTTTCTATAAAGGCGTGCTGTAGCTGTACAGGACAGCAGTCTGTCCCTGCATTAACAATGAAAAACTAGTATAAAGAGGTTAGAATTTAGACATACTATATCAGCAACAAAATTTTACAATACATGTATTTCTAATAACTAATGCATTCTAACCTGCATGGGTTCTGGCAGTGCCTCACGCTCATGGCAAGTCCACAGTTGAAGTGGGGACTGATTTCCCTCAGTGCTCAGTCGATGGCAGTTCCAGCCATGTTGGAAAGCTTCAAGGTGCTTCTGGATGTGAGGCACAAAGCACCAGTGTAGGGAATACAGATGCATTTCGTTGTCAGGATTAAGAAGCCCTTCTCTCTCAAGGTTGGTGAAGATGGTGTAGAAGAGATCAACCACTCCAGTGTAAACATCTCTCCAGAGCCTCTCTATTCTGATGATAAAAATGGAAACTGGCTATTATTTCATTAGTCAAAATATCTGTAATACTACAATGGCTACACACTATATCAAAAAAAGAAATGAGAATGCACTTATTTTCAATATGTGCCCCCTGCAACAACAGATATAGTCTTTATGCAAGAAGAAGGAGGAGGGTAAAGACAGACTTAAAAATAACTCAATAAATCCATTATGACAATTATGATTAACTTTTCAAAGGCTGCTTTCACTCCTTACCACTTCTTAAGTCCACTTGCCTGGTTAGTTCAGTTCATTTTGGTTTGTGTGAAAGCTGTCAACTGAACCCTGGTTTTGATCAAATTAACTAAACTACGGGTGTGAAAACAATCTAACCGGAAGCAATGGGGGACATAATCTCCATATCTTCCATTTTAAATTGCATTAATGAGTATAAGTGAAATTAAAAGCGGGCATCTGGGCGAGTTATCTTACCTTTGATTATGAACACTCCTGCCAGCAATATGCGAGTTCCTGTTCAATCCTCTGGTGGCCACCATGTAGCGTGCAACATCAACATTTTCCCCTCCTTTATCCGACATCACACGAGATGGAACACCATAGACATCCACAGCTTCCAGAAAGCTTTTCATAACTGTTTCTGCACGGTTGTTGGTGGCAGCATGCAGGTACACGATGAGACGGCTAAAACCATCAATACCTCCATGCACAACGAAACTCCATCTAAAATATACATATATGGACATATATTAGAGCATCCACAACCTGTACCATTGCTCTTTTACCACTTTTTCCCCAAACACACTTGGAGGGCAAGTTTGAATGAAATGTAAAGTTCTGTACAGTGTTTTACTTTGAAGTAGCCCTTTAATCATTTTAACAAATATCTGCTGAAAAACAGTACATAAAACAGTATATTGGTTTTTATTGGTAGGATTATTCATTGCTGAGGTTGCTGTAATATTTTGTAAAACTAGCTGAGGTCTTTACAGTGCTTCACATAGCCCACCTTATCAATTTGTGATTTCCATCAATGTGCCACAAACTGTTGGGTGCTGGTACAGAGTACCTCCTGCGCCTTCGTGGGTTAAGCTGAAGGGTGAGCATCAAAACTCCCCTTGGATCCACGCGACGCATGGATTCCTGCACACGCTGTCCTACAACAGTTAAAAAGGACAACAAATGCACTGCAAAAAAATGGTAAGATAAAAATACTAGATAAGATGAATTTACTTATTTTAAGACTTAAAACACTTATTTCTATCACCATTTTTCTTAGTAAGACAAAAAAAAAATTCGTTTTGAGGTAATTTTACTAGCTTGCTAGTGGGGTAGGTAAATTTCACTTGTCAAGTCAAATAGTAACTTGTTATAAAAATAAAAAAATTAAAAAAATTTTAAACAAGTTACTATTTTGACTGTAAACAAATTTTCTTACAATGGCAAGCTAGTAAAATTACCTCAAAACAAGAAATTTTTTTTTGTCTTACTAAGAAAAATGATGTGATAGAAATAGGTCCATAAAATAGGCTATATCCATCTTATCATTTTTTGCAGTGTGTCAGAAAGTTGTACTCAAAAACAGTGTTAGTTTAAGTCTAGTAAATCGATACATATTTACTATGTATTATTTGTATTACCTTTTAATGAAATCAAGACAATAACCACTCTCTGTCTCTCTCGTGAATCCAAAGAACCCAATCACTTTCTCTGTATGCGAATGCCTTGTGCATTCAGGTGCCCAGTCATCATTTTGTAACCGCAGTTGGGATGGTGCTGCAGAATCTGGGTCACGGTTTCATCTAGATCCTTGTCGTCCAATTTAGTTAATAGATCCCAGACTCTAATAAACCAAAACATAAAGTTCACGTGACACAAATATGACCACCATAAACAAAACACCGATGAAAAGAGGTCAATTGAATTTTCATTGTTTTGTAAACTACAATAAATGGTAAAACTGTGATGTCTTAACCAAAGCATTTTTAATTCAATTCTGTTTTTATTTACGTAGCCTCAAATCACAACTGAAATCATCTCAGGAAACCTTTAATATGGCAGAACGTAGTCTTACCCCCAATTTACACAAGGCGCTGCTATATTTTACGACTGCAAGGCAGCACTAACGGATTTTGCAGCCATTCTCGTCAATGCTCGTGTTTACACCAGATGCGCTCTCATTGTCAACAGCGCCCCAAAAGCGGCTCGGCGGCTCCGGAATATGCAGAAAATGCACGCAGTGTGGCAAGTCTATTTCTGCGCTGGCGAGCCGCAGTCGCGCTGATCTGAATGCAGCAGGGATACGTTTCCCATAGTTCGACCATATACATTTAGTGGATCCAACTACATTAGTATTTGTGCTAATGAGAATTGCACACCAGATCTTGCCAGGCAGGAAGTAACTATCAAGGGGAATACGCTTTTAACTAAAAGAAACCAGCCACAAATCTTTGAAAAATAAGTAATAAACGAATTTTAGATCAAAGTTGTGATTTTGTTTAAAAAAAACTGTGCCCGTGTTTTAGTTATATTTATGGTGTTCACGGCTGGACTGTAGGTTCTACAGCACAACAAAGACGGAAATGGCATTAAATGCAATTAAAGCAGAAAAAATAACAAAGCATTTAAGGTCGCTGCTCAAATATGCCGGTAAAAATGACGAAATATGCAAAATCTGAGCAAGTCGATTGTATCAGCTGGTAGGACGCTGCGCTGACCTTCCGCGTTGTGAGACTCTGCTGGTGTAAATTGAAGTCGCGAGCATGACGGAACAGAATTGCCGCGCTGCGCAGGCGCGCCTGGTGTAACCCCCAATTTACACCAGGTGCAGCTGCGCCGCATTACGGCTGCGTCGGGGCACTCGGTCAAATACGCAGCCATTCTAGTCAATGCTCGTGTTTACACCAGATGCGCCGCGGCGTGTGTCAGCAGCGTCCCAGAAGCGGTTCGGTGCTCCGCTCTGCTGAGAATACGCAGCAAGTCTATTTCTGCCGCTGATGAGCCGCAGTCGCGCTGATCTGAATATAGCAGGGACACGTTTCCCATAGTTCGACCATATACATTTAGTGAATCCAAATACGTTAGTATTTGTGCTAATGAGAATCGCACACCAGATCGTGCCAGGCAGGAAGTAACTATCAAGGGGAATACGCTTTTAACTAAAAGAAACCAGCCACAAATCTTTGTAAATAAGTTATATCAAAGTTGTGATTTTGATTTTAAAAAAAAAAAACTGTGCCCGTGTTTTAGTTATATCTATGGTGTTCACGGCTGGACTGTAGGTTCTACAGCACAACAAAGACGGAAATGGCATTAAATGCAATTAAAGCAGAAAAAAAGAACAAAGCATTTAAGGTCGGTGCACAAATATGACGGTAAAAATGACGAAATAAGCAAAATCTGAGCAAGTCGATTGTATCAGCTGGCAGGACGCTGCGCTGACGTTCCGCGTTGTGAGACGCTGCTGGTGTAAATTGAAGTCGCGAGCATGACGGAACAAAACGGCGCTGCGCAGACGCGCCTGGTGTAAATTCCGGGTAAATCCCGGGTTAATAGAGCAAACGCAAGCCCAATGCAACACTGCCTGAGCCCCAATTTACACCAGGGGCGGCTGCGCCGCGTCACTCGGAGGAATACATAGCCATTCTAGTCGATGCTCGTGTTTACACCAGATGCGCCGCGGCGTGTGTCAGCAGCGTCCCAGAAGTGGCTCGGCGCTCCGCTCTGCTGAGAATACGCAGCAAGTCTAGTTCTGCCGCTGGCGAGCCGCAGTCGCGCTGATCTGAATATAGCAGGGATACGTTTCCCATAGTTCGACCATATACGTTTAGTGGATCCAACTACGTTAGTATTTGTGCTAATGGGAATCGCACACCAGATCGTGCCAGGCAGGAAGTAACTATCAAGGGGAATACGCTTTTAACTAAAAGAAACCAGCCACAAATCTTTGATATAAAATTCGTTTATAACTTATTTTTCAAAGTTGTGATTTTGTTATAACTAGAAAACGGGCACAGTTTTTTTTTTAAATCTATGGCAGTGGCGCAGCCAGCGGGGGTGCTGAGACACGTCCCTTTTTGACTGCAATTAGTAGTTCTCAATCATTTTCCTTTATCGACGCGTTTTCCAATTATCGTAATTGGCAACCGAAGACACGGTTTCTCTCCATATGCGATCTAACAGCGATTAAATCATGGGCTACATTCAGTACAGTTGCGGAAGAAGAATAGAGAATTGGGTTGTACAAAACATCCGTTTAAAACAATTATTAGTCCTAACCTGTTCTCAGTCATTTTAATAGAAGGTTCACTCCTAGAGCACTCCTCAGTGAACAGGTGCTGCTTGATCTCCCCGATTAGGTAGGACGACAATCATTCATCTGGGCTGCAGCGTCTGTGTAGTGCATATGGAGTGAAACCTTCTTCGGGTTGCCAATTTAATTTTGAAAATGACTGAGAATAGGTCAGGATAATTCTCTGTTCTTGTTCCGCCACTGAACTGAAAAAATGATTGAGCCAAACGATAATTGGAAAATGCTCAATAAAGAAAAATGATTGAGAACTACTAATTGCAGTCAGAAAGGGACGTGTCTTAGCACCCCGCTGGCTATGCCACTGATTTATGGTGTTCACGGCTGGACTGTGGTAGGTTCTACAGCACAAAAAAGACGGAAATGACATTAAATGCAATTAAAGCAGAAAAAATAAAGCATTTAAGGTCGTTGCATAAAAAACTAGAATCTGTGCTTGTGAAGCACTATGATGTTCCCCGCCATTATATATACTATTCAAAAAAAGTAGGGGATATTTTATTTTGAGATCAAAATTTTCACATATACAAAGGGATACGAAACCATGTTGTATAGTTCCTTACTGAGGAAGCATTTCCAAAGAAATTCATCACCCAAACACATCAATGACACTCTCACGATCTGCACGGGATGCTATTGATGATCAAGGGGGTTGTGCCACAAATTTGCATGACTCTGAATTGGAAGGTTAGAGCCACTGTAAAGGAAGATTTTGAAGAGAAAGCATCAGATTATCAGTGGTTGAAGTCGTTAATTAAACAGAGACCATCGCCCGCCTAACACAGGAGGAGAGGTTACGTGCCCTTGGCATGCTACAGGTTGGCACAAGACAGGTCGTTGTGGCAAGGGCAATGAATGTTTCCCAGTCTGTCATCAGCAGATTATGGTCCAGACATCGTGCTACAGGGTCTGTTCAGGATAGACCACGATCCGTCGACCAAGGGCAACAACTCAGGCTCAGGACAGATTCATCTGCACTATTGTCTTGAGAAATCGTATGGTAACAGCAAATCAGATAAGGTCTCAACTTCAAAGGGATACTGGCTTGGTAGTGAGTGGCCAGACCATCAGGAATCGTCTGCACAGATTTCACTTACACGCCCGACGTCCTCGTGTCATTCCCTGTTTGAGGATCGTCACATTAGGGCCAGACTCAATGGTGTCGTCATCATCAACGCTGGGATAATCGCCGATGGAACAACGTAATGTTCTCAGATGAGTCGAGGTTCACTGTGGACTTCCTTGACAGGCGCAGGAGGCTTTGGCGCCCGACGTAACGAACGTTTCCATGACGTTAACGTCATTAGACATGATCCGTATGGGGGTGGATCTGTAATGGTGTGGGGAGGCATCACTGCTGCTGGCAGAACAGACTTGCATGTTGTTGCTGGGCGTGTCACAGGGCAGTACTACGGGACAACATCTTGGCACCCCATGTTGTGCCGTTTGCACGTTGTTATGGCCGCCGTTTCATTTTCCAAGATGACAATGCCAGATGTCATAGGGCCAGGATCGTTACAGATTACCTCCAGCAGCAGAATATCACCACATTACCATGGCCAGCACTCAGTTCGGACCTTTCCCCCATCGAGCATGTCTGGGACATGCTTGGACAGCGGCTACGCTTCAACGTCAACAACCTCCTGCCAATGTCCAAGAACTTGCTGCAGCATTGCAACAGGAATGGAATAATGTTCCCCAAAATGACCTGGGACGTCTCGTCAGGAGTATGCCACGCCGAAAATCGAGCTTGTCTAGCCAACCGGGGGTTTTACCGCTACTGACTCTGTTTCACAATGGTGGTAAATTTGCTGTGTGACCCTGTGTTTGTGTCAACCCTTATTCTGGAGAATCAGTCCTTTACTGACTGTACACAGGGTTTCGAATAAATTGACAAATGTTTCCTTAATGTTTTTATGTCATTTGTTTCCTTCCTGACCTCATGATCTGCATTTCATGGTACTTGTAAATCCAATATCCCCTACTTTTTTTGAATAGTATATATTTGGTTGCACATTTTGAAGAGAGAACTATGAAAAGGCACATCTATACCATGTAATATAACAATATGCCTAGTTTGGTTGAGAAAAAAGTGTTTTGGAGTTTTGGTTCGGACAAGGTCCACACTCTCAATACGCACTAAGTTGAAAAGGTTACCATGGAAATCGGAAAAAAGAAAAATTTCTGAACAAACAAAATATCAAAAGGCACATCTACACCATGTGGTCTAACACTATACCAAGTTTGGTAGAGAAATCTCTCATTGTTTATGAGTTGTGGTCCGGACAAGGTTCCCAACCTCATTATGCAGCAAGTTCAACTTGTTACCATGGAAACTAAAAAATTAAAAATTTCCGAATTAGCAAACTATTAAAAGGCACATCTACACCATGTGATCTAAATATATGCCAAGTTTGGTGGAGAAATCTGTCACAGTTTAAGAGTTGTGGTCCGGACAAGGTCCCCACCCTCAATATGCACTAAGTTGAACTTGTTACCATGGAAACTGGAAAAAAGAAAAATTTCTAAACAACCAAAATATCAAAAGGCACATCTACACCATGGGATCTAATGATATACCAGATTTTGTGAAAAAATATTGAACGGTTTAAAAGTTATGGCCTGGACAAACTTGCTCGGAAGGACGGAAGGACGGATGGAAGGACAGAAGGAGGGGAAAACATTATGTTGTCCGCAACAAAAGAAAAGAAAAGAAAAGAAATCTCTCATAGTTTATGAGTTGTGGTCCGGAAAAGGTCCCCACCCTCAATATGCACTAAGTTGAACTTGTTACCATGGAAACTGGAAAAAAGAAAAATTTCTAAACAACCAAAATATCAAAAGGCACATCTACACCATGGGATCTAATGATATACCAAATGTTAAAAAAAAAAAATATTGAACGGTTTAAAAGTTATGGCCCGGACAAACTTGCTCGGAAGGACAGAAGGACGGACGGACGGAGGGTAAAACATTATGTTCCTCGCAACATTTGCGGGGAACATAATGACGAAATATCCGAAATCTGAGCAAGTCGATTGTATCAGCTGGCAGGACGCTGCGCTGACGTTCCGCGTTGTGAGACGCTGCTGGTGTAAATTGAAGTCACGAGCATGACGGAACAAAACCGCGGCGCTGCGCAGGCGTGCCTGGTGTAAATCCCAGGTTACAGGTAGGTATTGTTAGAGCTATACTGAATTTTCAGTCATTATACAAATCAAACAGACTAGGCAGAATGGTAAATAAAATTACCTTATCCCATAGTGTGCCATCCTCCGATGAATTGCCCTTTGCACACCCCGAACAACCGCGCAATGCTCTCAATCGAGTTCCCCGAGAGGAGGTGAGCTTCAATTATATCAGGAGGTAAAAGGTATGAAGGACGTCCAATGGTCGCGTCATCCTACCCCGACAAAATGTGAAGCTGGTGGGTTGCTTCTTGAAGGCTTTCAAGCACGCCTGCGTCAATTTCAAAATCCGTCACAGCGTTGAGCTCAATTAAATCGTTTGTTAATCGTTCCAGACGAAACTTAAGATAGTCAGTGGGTGCGTTTGTCTTGACATCATTCGCTAAAGCTCTTAGCTCGTTAACGACAGGTCGTATTAAGCTCTCCATTGGAAATACAGTTACAACTTCAGGCTAGCTGAGCGGCTACTGGCGGCCTGAGGGCAAAAGGTCAAAGCAAGGCAGTAGCAGTAGATCCATGCACACTGATACAACCTATCGCGTTTCAGCAAGATGCTAGGGCCGCCCAGCTCATTTACATTTTTACATTTTTGGGTGACACAAGTCTCGCAGAAATAAATGAATATATGTAGAAATAAATAAATAAATAAATATAAATGTAAAAATAAATAAATAAATACAAACATGTAGAAGTGTAAAAATAAATGCAGAAATAAATGAATACATACATGAAAATGTAGAAATAAGGGAATAAATAAATAAATACAGAAATACCAAAATAAATAATAAAACACATGTAAAAATATAAAATTTACATTTATTTTTTGCATTTTATATATTTATTTATTTATTTCTCTATTCATTTTTTTATGTATGTATGTATGTATTTATTTATTTATTTCTACTTATGTCATTTTTCGTCCTGAATAATGCTCAGTTGTTACTGAGAATCACTTTATATATGCGGATTTAATAGATATATTACATTATTGCGATGTTGCTGATAATCGCTAATCACAAATCCGTGAAAATCGAGGGTAGGCTGAAGAGTATACGATATCCAGCAGCGGTTGAAGAATCACTTTGAAAATCTCAGTATACATGTACTGCTGGTCTGAATAAAACATAATGTGCTACATATATTAAGATTGTAATTTTGTATTTATTTCAGCCTGTTTACCGTTTCATCATTTCATCAGGTCATGTGGTAGAGGGAGAGAACTCATATTCTGTTTGCTGTTTAATAGCCTTCTGTTTGACGATGTTGGTTTATTCTTAAACATTTATAGGCCTACTGTAAATGCACCGTAGAATGTTTTCTGTGTACGTCTCATTGTGTCATGAATAAAGCAACAAATCTATCGATTCACATGTCAATTTATATTTAAAGCGACGCCTTGTTGCAGTATCCTGAAAACGACAGAGCTCGCATTCCGTGTCTTTTTTCTTTCTATTGGAATTAGTTAAGTGTAAAGTAATTATTAGTTTGATATTTGTTTGGCGTATAGATTTCGCCTCTGTGTGTACAGTTTGATGGATTTGTTTGAATGGATATCCCTTCTTCTGCGATCAGACAGCCTCTTATGTGCAATGGCATTTCTTGATTCTCATACAGAGACATTATACGCGCTCCTAAATAAGGGGAAATATGACGTATCTTCTCTACTGACATCTTGCTTACTGAATGATAATTTTGCTCATTACGTATGAATTTAAAGGACTGATGAACAGGCCTCAAGCTGCAGATAAAAAAAAAAACAACTTCTTTTCCATTTTGACATTTGGAACTCGCGGCCTTTGTATTATGTAGGCCGTGGCTTCTTTCACAGGTGGCATGAAACACTTGAGTGCAAAGGGACATCTACTCATTAATAAAGTATAGGATTATAAAAATAATGTCACGCAGGGTTGCATTGTTAAAAGAATTAGGTTTTTCCTTTCTGTATTTGTGATAATATAGCTATCCTTAAACACACCCCACGTCCCAATCGATCGGTCCAAAACTCTAAACTTAGCAGAGCTGGTAAACCTCTCAATCGGATAAATACAATAATCACAGACTAATAAATCTTTTTTGACTAGTTTAATAATAATCCGATGACCGTTACACTCAAAATATGAATGTTACTTTTAACAAAATGTTTACCAAATTAATTTGTTCCATGACAAATTAATTTGTTAAAATCAATCCAACAAAATCAATTTGTTCAGGAAGTAACAAATTAGTTCATTTTATTAAAAAAGTAAAATTGTTGCTGTATTAACAAAATATTGTGTTAACAAAACACATTAGTTACTTAATTGTTAGTCTAACATGATTGGACCATAAATTATTTTGTTAGGATTTTTGTTAAAATAAATCTGCGCAAACCGATTATGCGGCCGATGTAGGCTACATGTAGATGAAATAATTTAAGTGCGTACTTTTATTACTTCAGTGAAGTGGTAATGCAAGAAGTGACCAGTAAGGTGAGTTCTAACCAATGCCAATAAGTTGTTGACAAATCAATCAGCTGTTAAAGGAACAAAAACAGGCATCAGAGGCAGTCTCCTCATGTTTAATGACCTGGTTTGTGGAAGATAAAATATGGTGGGATAAGAATATCATCTGCACACACAAATATCTAGATTGCGACACAAGAATAAAGATAGAATAACGTTGTCAGTGTATGTCGCTAAATCTTAAAACTTAAAGGACGGCGACATATAGTATACAGAGACAAGATGGCATAGGTTAAAACTCGCCTTCCCGTTGCGTTCCTGCTCATTTCAAGATCCTTCGCGGTCAGACGACACTGAAATTGGTGCACATGATTGATTCTCGCCAATGAGAAGTGAAAACAGAAAGTTCGCCGGGGCCCTGCGGAACAAATCTATTTTGTTAAGACGACTGGACAAAATCTATTGAGTTAAGATTTTTGTCAGAACAAATTGGATTCTGTTGCATCAAATTAATTTGTTACAAAGGCGTAACAAATTTGTTTCTTAAATTTTAACAAAATTTTGAGTGTTTTATCAACACATAAGAAAATAAAAAACATAAATGACACTGTCCAGGAGCCATATTTTAAACGAGCGTGAGACAGTAAACCTCAAAACTGGATGTTAGACATTTGGAATCTCGTTCACTAACAATGCTGTTTACCGACACCAGTTTCATGCAAGACTTATCGCGATACACATGTATACTTGTGACCGGTGCTAGGCCTATTACTTTTCCTACGCACGATATATGTGACTTGTACATTTACGCTGCGTCGCGATATTCTCGTGTATGTCTCCTGTATTTCTCCCGATAATCTCGCGTAGAAATGGCACTGTCTGCTGGCCTGTACGGTAGGCTATTTCTCTTCTATGATTATAGGTGATGGAATTCCATCTTACATTCTTCGTATGCCTTGATTACAGCTTGAAATAGCACTTTTCCTCAAATTTCCATAGAAAGCTCTGTAATGTAAAAAGCATCATCCTGTAGTAACTAAAATATATCAATACAATGCAAAATGAAAACGGACTGGCGAGGATGGAGTCAGATTCTGACATGCAGTCAAGCAAATTCACTTTCTTGGGATGTATGTTCTGAGCATGCGCAGTAATCGTGACACAGCTCCTCTAAGGCCTTTACACAATACTGTATGTCTCAAGTATGTTGACATATTCAATTTATGACTCTCCCTTGGGGCTGAGCGCATGTATGCGTGTCCATATCTACTGGATTTCAATTGTACAAGCGCAACAAATTCAACTGCAAGCATTTGTTCTGTCATTACAGTATGAGAGTGAACCTATCCCATGGAGAAATGCACCTTCTGTTTCAGGATGGGAGTAGGAAAACAAAATCATGTTCAAAAGGAGTGAATGACTGTTGGTTTTCCAGCCTGGAGCTCTGGTTTCTGCCTGCAGACATTTGGGGAGACACTCAAGCACAGTGGGAGTTGTGACAGTTGTCTCATTACAAATGACAATGCCTTCCATCTTCCCTATGGAGAGAAGCAGCACACGTGTAGGCAAACCCGGGGGCCTGTATAACAAATCAGGATTCATAAGTCAGCTGAATGCCTGCATGAAGTAAACCTCACAACTGCTCTTTTTCTTCAGTTTTGATCTGGGTTTGGACGGATTCCAGGCTTCACACAGTGCTGTCACCCAAATCAGAAATTCTGCATTGTGATACTGCCCCCAGATCTTACCCTAGATTCAATCAATACCTTTATTCTAACATGTTATTACATTTGCAGTATGTACTTCCTCACAAAGGAGTGCTCCCCCTCCCCTTGAAGTTTTGATTTTTTTTTATTTATCCATTTGTCAAAGATGGGGACAAATTGTAATTGTGTCCACTATTTAGTAATTGGAAGCAATTCTTGAAGTAGCTCAAGTCTGAGTACGACCCTGTCTCCAAAAAAGTTGGGATGCTGTGTAAAATGTCAATAAAAACAGAATGCAATGATTTGCAAATTATTTAAACTCTCATTGAAATTAGTGCAAAAACAAAAAATCAGATGTTAAAACTGAGAATTTCTCTTTTTTGGAAAATATAAGCTCATTTTGAATTTGGTGCCAGCTAAACATTTCAAAAAAGTTGGGACGGGGTAATGTTTACCAGTGTTGCATCAATTCTTCTTTTATCAACATTCTGCAAGAGTTTTGGACGCCAGCTGCTGTACTTATGAAAGCAAAATATTCTTGCTTGATGTGGGAGTTAAGCTGCTCAACATTTTCTGGCTTCCTTTGACATGTTTCCATTTCATATTGTACAAAAAATTCTTTGGGTGACAGGTCTGGACTGCAGGAAGGCCAGTTTAGCACTGAGACACTTACTACAGAGTAATGTTGTTGTAATGCGCGCAAAGTGTGGAGTTTGGCATTGCTGAAATAAGAGTGTCTTCCCCTGAATGGCAGCATATGTTACTTCAAAACCTGTGTATATTGTTTAGCATTAATGGTTTCCTCACAGATGCGCAAGTTAACCGTGCTATATTTACTAATGCATCCCCATACTATCATGGGCTGATAAGCTGGATGATCCCTCTCCTCTTTAGTCTGGAGGACTAAAATTCCCCATAGAATTTCAGATTTTGATTTATCAGACTACAGAACGGTTTCAGTTCGCCTCAGTCAGTCAATCTTAAAAGAGCTCAGGCCCGCAGTGTTTCTGGATCTAGTTTACATATGGTTTTATCTTTACATGGTAGAGTTTTAACTCGCATTAATGGATGCCACAATGAGCTGTGTTCACTGTCAGTGCTTTTCAGCAGCAATCCTCAGCCCATGCAGTGATTTCCACTACCAAATCCTGTAAAATCCTGCGTGAGTATTTTCATTCTTGTTAAGAGGCATTTATTAATGTCTTTATAATATATGGCTGGCTTGCTGCAGATAGAAACGTGGTTATTGGTAATCTCCCTCAAGTGCTTTCCACCATGTGGTGCCAGTAGAATTATTAATGGAGGTTCATGCTCTGTATTTAATTTAAAAAAAAAAAAAAATCACTAAACACCATGCATGTTGCTCAAAAGTACCGCCTCTTTTATTGGCTGGTATTTACACTGCATTAATTCAAATTCATTCATATTTGTTCCACTTGAATATACTCGGACATGGGTAGAAGACTTGAAGCAAGAATTTAAATTCACTGTGCAGCTGATGTAAAAAGGCGACTGCCCGTTAAATAGAGGTTGTCCTCACAAAAAAAAAAAAAAAAAACCAAGAGGACTAGATGGGTTGAAAATCCAACCGGCCAGAAATGGTCAGGCAGGGTTTGATTCCCACTTCCGCTGGTTTAACCTTTGGAACTGTAACACATTACTGTTTTTTTTAAAAGACGAGGTTGTCTTTCGAAAACCCCATTTCCCTAACCCAGAACCCAAACCTCAACCTAACCTTGGGCCGTATGCATGGAGGAGGGATAACTTTACCCCCAGATAACGCCTATCCTGCGGATTACTATCCGAGGGATAATTGCCTCGTGCTCTCCATATGCATGAGTCAAGGATAAGGTAGGGAATAACTATCCCAGGTTTACACGCAAGCGTTATTTTTAGAAAGGGGGACTCGCTGTGTTTTATAGCATTCTGCGCATGTCGGTACAGCATTCCTTGTGACACTTACATAACACATTTCTCGTTTTATAGTTGTATAACAAATAGCTATTTTCTACAACATACAATGCAGCAGGCGTCAATTGTTTCACAACCGAAGCGGCAGCGGAAAAGTAACTTTTCTGACACCGAAATCCGTGTTCTTTTGGTGAAAATCTCGGTACAGTGCTGTTTACAGCTAATACATGTGCTGTGGCGAACAAAATTAAAACTGAAATTTGGACCCGAATTGCCGCAAGGATGAATTCGTGCAGCTGCGCAGAACGCACTATTTCAGAATTGAAAGATAAGTGGAAGTCTCTGAAAGCAGCTGTACTAAACAGGCAGCGAGACCAGCGGAATCCATGGAATGAAGCCGCTATCCCCAGTTGAAGCTGGGTATAACTTTATCCCCAGATAAGGACCGTGGATAGTGCTATCCCCTATACAGGCATACTACTTTTACCTCGCTATCCGGGGGATAGGCTCTATCCTCCGGATAAGTCACTTATCCTGGCCTCATGCATATGGCCCCTTGACCCTAACTTTAACCAATAAGATGTAGTAACTTGAAGCAAAGGCATGATGTCTTCCTGAACATTTGTTTTTATGGTGCAGTGCTGCTGTTTGTTACAGCAAGGCACAGTGCCACTGCAACTTAGTCATAGAGCAAACAAAAACAGTCCTCTAGGTGGTATCAGAAATGATTGCATAGGCCATTTCAGATGGTAAGAAAGAACCAACCTATACAATTCTTTCATTGTGAGAGTATGTTAATTTCAGAATTTAACTTCCTCTCATGTACCCGGTTTACACTTAGCAGCTATGCACCACCCAAAATATCACTCCAGCTATGCCAACAGGCCCTACAGCCTGCTGCATCATAGTAGGTGCTCCAACATCTGCCACTGGCTTCTGCCTTTTAGGATTCACCATAACAGCATGAGATTTTATTCTTCCCCACCATCCTCACATACAGGCCACAATCCAGGTAACACCCACCCCTTCCCAGAGGTGAAACTGTTAGTCAAATGAACTTTTCCTTTTGCACAGGACACTGGAAATTGGATTTGTATCTGTCCAGCAAAGAGGCTTGTGATGAGAATAGTGTACATAGAATGTGGACAAATGTGGACATTGGAAGTTGCATGAAATGACAGGTGTAAACCAGGCCATGAATATGCAAACTGCAATAAAATGTGTGCAATAAAAGTCATCAGGCATCTGTTTTCTTATGTATTATTTTAATTACAGGCTTTCCAAAGATGTGCCCTCAGGGCAGACAGTGATTTCACCTTTTATCACAGATTTCTCACAACCTGTTCCCATGGTTGTTGCCTGATTAACAAATCAAGTAATTTATTCACCAAATAATCAAGTCCACATTGTAGTGAGTAATTGATACTGACAAAGAAATTCTAAAACGTTCAGCTTCAATATGTGATTGCCAGGATGGAAATCTGAAGATTTGAAAAAAAATCTGAACTCTCATTCCGTGTATTGCTGTAAGCTTTTTTTCCCCCCTTTGAATGATGAATGAAAATAAATTCCTCATTATGTTTAGAAGTGTGTATTGAAAGTGGAAATCATCTAAGCATTGAAAACAAAAAGGTTTTAACATTAGTTTGAAATGGCATTGTGTTAGTCCACTCCAAGTCTATGGATAGCAAATATAAGCATATCCCTGCTGTCTTGCGAGTTTTGAAAGTTCAAATGCTGCGAGCAACAAGGATGAAATACTCATGTCCCCCACCATGGGACAGCTGATATCTGGGCTGGAAACAAAATGCAGTGGAGGGACAAACAACCAGATAGGAGGAGGGATGGAAGTATGAAAAGGCATATAGAGTATGCAATGTATCCATATTAAATTTTGCAAAGAAAATTCAACATGTTAGGAATTCTGGCCCAGAAAAAAACGGGATGGCTGACATCTGGCCTGGAAACAAAAGGTGGTCAGATGTGGCGGATGACGGACAAAAGTACGAAAAGCCACTTCTGCACAAAGAAATGCACGTATCCATATGTAAAATTTAAAAAGTTTTAGTTCTCGCCTGGAAAAGGACAGGATGGCTGATGTGACCTGGACAGAAAATGCAGTGCAGGGGCAGACAGACAAGCAGGAGGATGGACAGAAGTATGAAAAGGCACAACTGAAAATCAGATATCTGTATATTAAACATTGAGAAATATTGAGCGATTCGGGAGTTCTGGCCCGGAGAAGTAGTGTGACAGACAGATGCAGACGGATGGACTGAGATCCATGAACACGTGGAAGGACAACACGCATTCCTGTATTCCCCTTGGACTGTGTGTGGCAGGAGATAATGCTAATGCAATGGAAATAAAAATTAACCAGTCATTCTGGTGACTATTCTTCGGTAAATAAGTCAGTTCCTTTGATTGCAACAAGTGAAGAAAACGGGAACAGGTTGACAGTATTCATGTATTAAAAGGTGAGGATTCTGCCTAAGCTTGCCTTCTGCCTAATCTTACCTTTGACAGCAAGCTACTGAGTCATTCATTATAAATCTTTACTTTTGCTGGCCTTTCAGTATCCTTGGTATTTGTTGAAGTGCCACAAAAGACAACAGCACATCATACTTCTGACTGGGATCTGTAACAATATCCGAGTAAGATGGTTTGTTCTAAATGAATTACTCATTCCACCATAATCTGGCGGGGCGGTTTGTGCCATGTTAGGCAGCAAACTACACAATTGTGCTCGATGTCTGAACTATACTGTACTAGATAATGAGCACTGGATTTCATTCAGCAGAACATGCATGATCCTGTCTCTACCCAGGAAATTTTGAAGATTGAAACCCAAATTCAATCACAGTGCTTAAATAGTCAGTGCTTAAATAGAGGCCTGCCCAGAGAAAGAAGCAACAAGGAACACCTGCTACCAATGAAGGCACTCCAGAAGGCAGATTACCAATTAGTGTCCAGATCAAGGAGCTGCTCCCAGAACCATGACACAATGGTTAATGTCCAACAGCCATTGTAAGCGAATGCATTGTTCCACAGTGCCTTTTTGAAGTTCAGCAGTCTCCTGTCCCAACATAATCTGACATTATCTGACTAAAGGTTGTCATTACCTCTGCTCTTTTAAAAGACTTCTAATTGAGCTCCGAAGTACATTCCTTTAAAGGTTGCTTTAATCTTAAAAAGAATGGAATTTTAAGCATTCAGCACCACATTTCAGTCTTACTTTCTTTCCTTAATCAGCACCTGTGCCAAGTGAAACTCAGCCCTGAAGTGTGATAAGGTTGGTCCAGTGTTAGCTGTGGAAGCTGATGAAAAGTATTGCCTTTTTGCCTTTTTTAATTCACTGGTTTTATCAGCAAACTTGTGCTGTATTCTGGACACATTAATAACTGGAGTCAGTTTTTTTTTTTTTTGGGGGGACATTATTTAGTCTTGGCATTGTTGTTTGCACTTGGCAAAAAAAAAAAAAAAAAAAAAATCCACAGCATGCATTCATAAAGTAATGAAAAAACAGCATGGACCAGCTCACTAATAATCATTGTAAATACATGCTTTCAGAACTATGGCTGCAGGGTTAAAATACTTTAAAGCACAAAAAATTATAGGGCAATAAAAAGTATTCATGCATTATAACATTTTTACTGTCAAATGAAAACTGCTACTACAGTCTATGCCTTACAGTTTGTGGTCACTCACTCACAGACGTGTAGTGGGATGTTTAGTGGGATGCATGCGCATTACGTCCTGTGGGTTTGCACGTTTTCATGCCCATCCATATGAATATGTATATTTTTTCAGACCTTATGTAAGTCTTATATTAAGCTTCTCAAGCAAGAGAGAGTCAGAGAATAAACATCGTCATTTTGTTGCTTTGTCTCTTGCACCTATTCATGAGGAAATCCCCAAAGAGGTCCTGATTCTACATACAGTAGCTGCAATATTTATTTTCAAGTAGTTTATATAAAGCATGTAAACTTCATTTGGCTCTGTCATGAATTGTCACAAAATGAAGAAATTAGTGACAACTAGAAAATTTCCACTGGAAAATGTGAAAGTGCCACAGGGTGCTGCAGGGATGTTAGGGAGCCTGGCATGGTGGCCACGCTTCAGATTCATATTTAGCTCCATTATGACCCCAAGCAGTGGTATGGAAACTAATCAGGGCTGATCAGGACAAGGAGAGAACACAACAGCTGGATCAATGAAGTTTGTGTGTGTCTGTGCTGTGGTATCATAGAAGTTTGCATGTATGTGTGTGTCTGTACGGTATGTGTGTGTAAATTTGTGTGTATGGCTTTGTTGACTGTGGGTGACATCATGCTGCCACTGACCCTTGAATGTGTTTGTGCGTGTGTGTGTGTCAGTGGAAGTGGAGTTCATCAGGACAAGCAGTGATGGCAGGATTTGGATCATAGAGATGAGGCTGTAAAAGTAGCAATAGTCTACTACAATTTGAAAATAGCCTACTCTGTTCCAAACAATAGTCTTGCACTCCAAACCTCATTTCACTAAAATTAAAAGTATGGGAAAAATGGATTCACTGTGTTTTTCATGTTATAGTATTGTGATTTAGCAACTTAATGTTATAATGTAGTTGGCTGGATTAGAGCTAATTTGACTCGTACTGTCGGATGGCTTAATTTACTCTGTATAACAATCCATTTTGTTTCATATGTAGAGCAATATTGTGTGTGTCTGAGTGCTGTTATGAAAACCCTGACAAGGGGGGGGGTCTCCCCTCCCAGACCAGCAGCTACTGGAAAACCTGGACAGCCAACACGGAGTCAGCGTCGACTCCCCCACTGCTTACAGGACTTTGTATTGGACTGAAGGTTGCTGGGGACAGCAGACTACTAAGTTGGGGGCTGTGTAGTGTGCCAGGGCGATGCACAGCATGTTGGGACCTTAAAGTCAACCCAGGAACGAGTAAATTGAAAATAGCTGTACATTTTAAATGGAGTAGTTTTTTGGTTTGGTTTTTTTAAGTTTACTTCATATATTTTTGCTGCACTGATATTTCAGTGGGAATGACAGATACATATTCTTAAGCCCAAGTAAATTTGAAGTTGGAGAGGTGGCATGAGGTGGGCATTCAGTCACATCCTGAGAAGTAGTTAACAATAGGTACTCCAACGATAATGACCTTGACTATTAAAGTAGGGAAGTAATCATGCTTTATTCGTGAAATGATAGCTAATCATGCAAGGTGACAAAGGTAGCCAACATGTCCACTCTTTGTGTCAGCAACTGTTCACTAGCTCGCTAGCTGCAGGCTATGACCACGGACTGAGTTCTGCTCGCTGGCTGTGTGGAAACAGTTACAAGTTCATTGTATCTAATTATGGTTTGCAAGCTAGCTACAGTCTACATAATCTTGCATGATGTGGCATTATTGAATTAATCTCTGTTTCAGCCAGAGTCCGTAATCAAACCAGAAGCTGGTAAAAGGATGTTAGCATTCCCAGAATTTTCTTCTCTTTCAGGTAAACTAAACAAATTTAGGTCAGTTTAGCTTAGCCTATAGTATTGGTAATGTGAAGGCAACGGAGCCTATTTAAAGCAGAAATTGAGTATGTGAGAGTGGTGAGAGTACGGAGACATTTTTTAAAAAAATAATTGTACAATCTAATCAAAGAAACAGAGAGGTAGCAAAGGCTCTAAAAATACAGAAATTTAATGGGACAAAGGTGTATGTTTTGTGATGAGATACAGTGTTTGTTTTAACCCCTTTGCGCAGAAGCCAAATCTGGCTATTTGAGGGGTCACCTTATTTAAGGCTTTATAATTCAGGATCGCAGCTTCACAGACAGGAAAGGAATGGCTGAACTGAGTCTAGACACTTGAAGCATTTAGACTCCCATTGTATTTCAGTTTTATTTTCATGATTTTGGTAGAGCAAAGGGGCTGCAAACACAAAACATCTTCATGAAAATTCAGCATTGAAATAGCAAAAAAAAAAATAATACTGAAAATTGAAGAACCGCTGGGGCTTAAATCCATACATTTCTGGGATCATAAACTCCTTGACCTTAAGTATAATTTATCTTGAACATTGCATTCTAGACTACCTACTTGCTATGAGCCAAATTAGACAGCTATCCAGGTGGCTCTCCAAAGTCTGAGATCCCTCAAAATGGTGCACTGTCAGATCATAAAATAGTCATATATTTTACACAAATAAAGTTTTGAGGCGTGAAATTTAATATGAACTAATGATTTTCTGGTTGAGTTTAGCATGAATTTATCAATATCAGTGCAGTTGAACATCAGTGGTCACCAGTAACCTCTCCAAACAGAAAAACATGCCTTTTTCTCCATAATAAAGTTTAGAGTTTTGTCCATTTTTCTTCAAATCCCCAAGCCAGAAAAAACGCATACTCATGAAATAAACTGCTGATTAAACGGTCAGAACATTCACCTTGCAATGAAAGCTAGCAGTTCCCATTTCTTCATAAGCTCACAACCATAATTTTTTTTCAACAGTTATAAGGAACAAGTACAACTCACAAACTCAGTGATATCTGATTTCTGAAATATACCTTATTTTAACAGAACAGACATTCCACTATCTGGGAAAATCAAACAATATAAGCCTCCCTAGATTCAACAGAAAGGTGCAATGAACGTTTAGGGGATTTCTTCAAAATGCATGACCATTTCACATTTTAAACATGAAAAAAAAAACCTCGGCATTCGATTTGTTGAATACAGTATACATTCCAAAACAAAAGGCAAAAGTAGCAGCCTAACCTTTTTCACTAAATCCCTCCTCCAGAGACCGATGTATCCAATAGAAGGAACCCTCCAGTCCTGTTTCATTCGAAATAATTCCCATTGACCATGTCCTTACCTCATTTAAATCCTGTAAATGTAACTGAACAGTTCAGGCCGGTTTAGGGACTCTTTTTTTTGTATAAATCGCGTCATTTACAGCTGCGCAATTGTACTCAACGTTGAACAGATACAACCTCCACTCCACTTTCTAACGCATAGAAAGGCAACGGTGAAGATGGCGCCAGTTTGTTCGGCGATTCGGACACTCTGTACTATGTTTGCTACAGCCTTATTTATATGTGCCTATTTGGATGTCTCTGCATTACTCTGCTATGATCGGCAAGCCCTGCTTAACGTCCGAGACCTCAGCCTTCACGATGCTCGGATGACCAGGTCTGAACCAGGAAAGTGGACTAAACAACCCCCTCCCGCGCTGTCAGGTATCCCCGCTTACCTGCACCATACCCCCGCGGCTGCCCTTCGCAAGAAGCGCTCCAAGAGACGGGGAGGTTTTCTGGTGAAATTCAAGATCCAGCTGTCATCCACCCGTGCAACCGATCTTCGCCTCCTCCGTGACGGATGCTATCGGCCCGCTCCTGTAGCCCGGTGTTTGGTACGATGGTTCCGACCTGTCATCCTCGACTCGGCTGACCCCGCCAGCGGCGCCCGCTGTAGCTGTCCCCAACCTCGGCGTTGCTCCATGGCCTCACCCCTTGCTAAATCCATCTTCTCCCGCGGTCCCATCTCCGTTGATCGAGCCGCGACATACAGGTGCAGACTCTTGTACCCGCAGGTACAGACGTGGTATAGATCTATCTAGCTTACGCTTGTTGAAGTGTGCTAGACCACCACCTAGCGTGGAGCTAATCCTTCGGATGGCTTTGGTAAACGTCCGATCTCTGGCAAACAAAACGTTCATGATAAACGACTTCTTCAACACCCGTGAGTTGGATTTCATGTTCCTCTGTGAGACCTGGCTAGCTGTTGGCGATAACACGCCGTTCTCCGAACTCCTTCCGCCGGACTGTAACTTTCTGAACTCCCCCAGAACGACAGGTAAAGGCCTCTGTTTACAAATCGTTTTTTCACTGTCGGCAGATTCCATACGCTGTTTTCGCTAGTTTTGAATTGCAGCTATTCGAATTAATTCTGTCTCCCGCTATTTTGTGCGCAGTGGTGTACCGTCCACCCAAATTCAACAAAGACTTTATTCACGACTTTGCTGATTTTTTGTCAGAGATTATGGTGAAATATGACCACATATTAATCTATGGAGATTTGAATGTGCACGTTTGCTGCCGAGCCCAACCTCTGGCCTTGGACTTCCTGGTTCTCCTTGACTCATTTAATCTTGAGCAATCTGTTGCAGGCCCGACGCACGAAAAGGGACACACATTAGATCTTGTGTTATCGTATGGTTTATCTGTCTCTGTAAATGAAATCTGTGCTATGTCTATCTCTGACCATTCACTCATTTTGTTCACTCTGTCAGTCCCGTGCTCAGGACATACCTCCCGTGTCTCCAAACGCCTTTCGCGCACAATTAACCCCTCGACTGCTGGTCACTTTTCTGTTGCCTTTAGTAACTCTCCTATCTGTGCACTTGATGTTAGCTCTGATCTTAATGCTGATGAGATTTTTTCCATGTTTACATCGACTTGCACTGACATCCTGGATTCTGTTGCCCCCTTCAAATCTAAATGTAGCAAAGCTCTCTCAACACCTTGGCTTAATGATTCCACGCGTAATCTCAGATGCGCCTGTCATCCATGCTGAGCGCAAGTGGGAGAAAGACCGACTCCATGTCTCCCTCCAAATTCTTCGAGCTTGCTGATCCGATTATCAACGAGCCGTAAAAGCAGCTAAATCAGAGTATATCTCTACTCTGGTCTCCAACAACAGTCACAAACCCCAGGTTCTATTTAATATGTTAAACTCCCTCATTAACCCCCGTGACATGTCCCCTGTTGTGCCTTCTCCTGCCCTCTGCAAAAGTTTTCTCAACTTTTTCATTGATAAGATCTCTGCACTCAGGCCAACTGACACCTCTGCTACTCCACTCCCCCCCCTCCCTCCCCCAGCTTGCTGTCTTTGAGCAGTTTGAGCCTGCCTCTCTCTCTTCCATTTCAGGCGCAGTTAAACACCTGCGGCCCACCAACTGCCCCTCAGATAGCCTACCCTCCTGTCTTCTTATAGAAGTCTTTGACGCGTCGGCCCAATTATCCTATTGCTGATCAACACCTGTCTCTCTTCTGGATGTGTCCCGGCCGCCTTCAAACATGCGGTGGTGCAGCCATTAATCAAAAAGAAAAATCTGGACCCCTCCATTCTCTCCAACTTCAGGCCCATCTCCCAACTACCATTCCTGTCAAAAGTTCTTGAACGAGTAGTGTACATCCAGCTACAATCTTTCCTAGCTACCAATAATATCCACGAGAAATTCCAGTCTGGCTTCAAAACATCCGACAGCACCGAGACGGCTCTACTGAAAGTGCAAAACGACCTGCTCTTAGCTGCTGATTCAGGTCGTCCTGTGATCCTGGTGCTTCTAGATCTCACAGCCGCCTTTGACACGGTTGATCACAGGATCCTGCTGTTTCGGCTCGAGCATTACATGGGCATCTCAGGTGTATCCCTGAGGTGGTTCACATACTACCTGGCCAACTGGAGTTTCTCTGTTCAGCTAGGAGATTTTCTCTCCACATCAGCGCCCCTCACCTGTGGGGTCCCCCAAGGCTCCATACTAGGTCCCATCCTCTTCCTGCTGCCCCTTGGGGAAATCCTGGCCAAACACAATATTTCCTTTCACTGCTACGCAGACTATGTCCAGATTTATCTCCCTCTAAAGGCTAATGGTCAGGTTGCATTACAACTACTGCTCGACTGTCTAGCTGACATCAAAGCATGGATGAGTGCAAACTTCCTCAACCTCAATGAGAGCAAGACCGAGATTATTTGGCAAAACCCCTCCGGCCTTCCCACTGATGCCCTAGGCCCTCTCGCCTCTAACATCCGGTCCTCTGTTAGGAATCTTGGTGTTATTTTCAACTGTGCCTTTAAGTTTGAGAAACAGGTAAGCTCAGTGGTCAGGAACAGCTTTTTTCACCTCAGAACCCTACCCAAGTCCAAGGTCTACCTGTCCCAGAGTGATTTTGAGAAAGTGATCCATGCCTTTGTCACATCACAGCTGGACTATTGCAACGCCTTGTACACCGGCATTGATCAGTCTCAGCTCTGCGCCTACAGCTGGTTCAAAACGCCGCTGCCCGACTACTCACCAGCACCAAAAAACATGAGCACATCACCCCGGTTCTTGCCTCACTCCACTGGCTCCCCATCCGCTACCGTATTGATTTTAAACTCCTGCTCATTGTTTATAAATCCCTCCATGTATTGGCCCCCACGTACCTCTCTGAACTCCTGCATCACTACATCCCTTCCAGAGCATTACGGTCAGCTGAACAACTGCTCCTGGAGGTGCCCAGGTCTAGGCTCAAGACCAGAGGCGACAGAGCCTTCGCTGTAGCAGCCCCCAGACTCTGGAACTATCTCCCCCCCACATCAGAGCAGCCCAGACCCTGGGAGCTTTTAAGTCCCTTCTCAAAACTCATTTCTTTTCCCTCGCCTTTGATTAGAGATCAGCCTTTTTTTTTCTTTTCCCTGTAATTTGTTCCACTTTTAATTTTTTAGTCACTATTACCTGTATTTGCACTATTCTTATGCTTTTTATGCTTTTATCTGTATAGCACTTTGGTTCAGCCATTGCTGTTTGTAAATGTGCTATATAAATACATTTTTTTGATTGAACTTACCTTGCTGATACGCATAGGCTTGTATGCTCTTATGTTAATCCAATCAATGTCTTTCAGTTACTGTGGAAAGTTTAAACACTCGGGAATTGGATAAGAAACGAGCCAATCAATACATCGTTATCGGGGAAGTTTCACGAGGGCGTAAACTATAACTGTGCAGTGGGCGCACCTGTGGCTCATCGGTCTAAGCGTGCGCGTACCATAAAGGCTGTGTCCTTCCCGCAGTGACCTGGGTTCGATTCCTGCACAGGTCATTTGCTGCATGTCTTCCCCCATTCTTCTCCCCAGCTTTCCTGTCAGTCTACACTGTATAACTGTCAAATGAAGGAAAAATTCCCAAAAAAAATAATATTAAAAAAAAAAAACTCTTTAACTGTGCAGTTAGGCAGAAGAGCCTGAGTGTGTAATTGAGTGATTGGCTACCAACACCACTACTTGGGTGGATATAAGGAAGCGCTGAATTTGTCAATGAAGGAATCTACATGTAAATCCACGGTAGGGAAGTACGCATTTTTTGTATGTGATGACTGTAATTGACAGTAGAATGTGAGAGAATCAATACCATGTTGAATTTTTTGCTTCAGAAAACTGATTTTTCTAAACCACTAATTGGAATACCGTTGGCTCACTGTAGCTAAAGTGGTTGCTACAGAGGACAACGATTTTTTTTTTTTCTGTCACAAGAGATCATTTTTGTAAACTGCTGGATCGATACTATGGGCAAGGATATTGACCAGTTTGCACATCAGGCTTAGCTGAAGAGTTTCATTCATGCAACTGTTGAAAAACATGGATTGAAGTGAACTTCTCCATATTCTAAACCGCGTTTGAATGCTACTTGCTTGTGAATATTCAATAACTGATCTGGTGGTGCCATCTAGTGATTGAGTACTATAACTGCGTGCTTAAATTTGCAGTTCCATAGACATGGACGTCTGCATCTGCGCAAAGGGGTTAAGGGAGTACTAAGCGGTGTCCCTCTAAGTGGGTACAGAATGTTTTGAATGTAGAGGGAGTCTGTGGGGGAGAACATGAAAGTTTATCTGTTTTCCTGGGGTTTGAGGGAGAATTAGCACAAAGGGTGTATTCATGTTACATGAGTTATAGGGTGAGACCAAATGAAAGGATTCCACTGAGGTGTTATTGGTTTCAGGTATATGGGCATGTGGCAGCAGTTTGCAAAAGGGGGATAAACAGGTGTAGGACGTGCAGGAAAGATGGGTGTGATGAAGGTGAGTGTGAGCTCACTTATGCAAAGGCAAGGTGTTTTCACAGTGGGGGAAATCACACCAGCGGTAAGTAGGTAAGAAGGAAGATGTAGGGTGAGGTAGAACAAGCATGAGCACAGGGTTCAATGTCACATGCACGAGTGGTAAAAAGGGTAAGGGCGGAAAAGGAAATAGCAAGGACAGAAAGTGATAAAACTGGAAGAATGGGGAAAGAACAAAGGATAGGTGATAAAGAATTCATAAATATAGACTGAAGGGAATTTTTGGCATTTATTGCAATGGTTGTTCCCTGCCTAAGTGAAATGAACTGACAGAGAGGATTGGAATGGTGGTGCAGGCAGCAAAGGGAATTCATAGTTTCTCTGAAGGGTGAAAAAATTCAGGGTATTTTGGCAAAAGGGTTTGGAGAGAGTCCAATGTCAAAGAAGTTAGAAAGTTGGGAAAATCAGAATGGGGGGGCTCTTACTGTTTATGCTTACGCACCTAACAGCAGCTTGGAGTATCCAGCTTTCTCAAAGTCCCTGGGCAGGGTCTTGGCAAAGAATCCAACTGATGATTCCATAGATTTGCTGGGGGACTTCGATGGTCATGTGGGTAATGACGGAGTAACTTGGAGGGGAGTGATTGGGAGAATAGCCCCCCTGATCTGAACCGGAGCAGTGTTTTGCTAACTGGATATCTGTGCGGTTATGAATTAGCCATAACAAACATCATGTTCAAGCATAAGGGTGTTCATAAGTGTACTTGGTACCAGAAAACACTTGGCTGAAGGTCAAAGATCAATTTTGTAATCATAACATCAGATCTGCGACCATATGTTTTGGGCTTGGGAGGAGCTTGGGGAGGCTTATTCTGACAAACATACTTAAAGGAGGCACAGTTTTGCTGTGCATTTAATGTTTGGCCATTTTCAGAGGCCTGTAGATGGAAAAGTACACAATACAGGCTTGGTTTGACAAGATATTTGAACTCTTCAGAAAAAGGTGGCCTTAACACATGATTTCAAAGTTGCGCTTGCCACATTGGAGAAGAAATGGCTGTCTCAAGCTCGTCCCAGGGGCTCATTCAGAAAAAAACTGTAAAACTAATTAATATTTTAAAGGCCTCCAGTTTCAAAATGTTCAAAGATCTTGACCTAATACTTGACATTAAGGAGCTAGCATGAATTTTTTTTCAGGGGTATCTGAGAGGGTGACCTGAGAGCCCCTGAGTGATTTGTCACGGAATGACCCCCCTCTCTGTGAAGCTCAAATCTTGAATTATACAGCCTTAAATAGGGTATAACGTATAAATAGACACATTTGGCCTCTGTGCAAAGGGGTTAATCTTGCTGTTCCTCCGTTATCTCATTTTCTTTTTTCAAGTCACTGTCTGCAGCCTAGAGACCCTTGTTAATGCTCAGTAGATATGCCATTGCACAGTCATCTGATTATTTTAAGATTAATGGTTATTATACTCATTTTCATAATTTTTAATCAATAAAAATTATAGTCTACATAATTGGTTCTGATTCATTTATATGGAGCTGGTATTGTTGCAATAAAAATATTATTTTGTGAAGATGAAAATGGCAGCCATATAAATTCACATTTGAAGCACCTTCAATAATGAAGCATCCAAAGGTCTTTATGGAACTTACTTTATAAAGAGCAAAATCTGCTAGATTGGCCTCTGTTTACATAATCATTTAATTGCAAATTTTAATAGTCCAGAAAAGTCACCAGAATTGACTTTTTGACCTGTTTTTAAAAAAAAAAAAAAAAAAAAAATTCCTGGGGCAGCATACCCCTGGAACCAGCTAGATGTTCTTCATCCACATTGTTTTGCTAACTGCTTTTAAATGACCACACGCTGCCTCTGCTGTATATATATACACAGTGGTGCACATAATTGGTGCGCTGGTGCGCATGCACGGAAAAATTAGAAATTACGCGGCAGAAAACTTGAAGGGAAGCTCAATTGCGTACCAACATATTTGGCATTTTTGACTGGTTTACTTCGGCTACTGAATTAGGATTTTTCTCCATACATCTCTGGTAAGACAGAAAACATTATGACAAGTGTGTTCATTAATTATTAGCTTTTAAAGTTTACTCAGCTTTCACCCAAATTAGCAAAACGTCAAATCCATCAAAGCCGGGGAAAATCGGCATGGTCCGCATCGGTTATTTCCTGCCCGAACGCGGTTTCCGCGCAGAGCTGCCTGAACTTTGACTTGTCCCAGAAAACTCGCTTCTTGTCGGCTTTTGTTGCGGTATTCCTAAGTACTATTTGAATATGGAGTAGCCGGGAACTGCCTTTATAGCCTTATCTTTTAAGTTTTAAGATCTGCGCACATTATCCGTTTCATGAACGGTTGTAAGCATACGTTCGTTTTCAAGGTGTAGGCTTATAATTTACACCAAATACTGGTCAGACACTGTTAAAAACTAATAGACGTGATCTTTAATATTTCCATTTAGATTCTGTGAAATTTTATTGATCAGAAACTTTTTTGACCGACCCGGTTCCGGAGGCAACTGGACCATAACTTGGCCCAAATCCAGAAACCTCCATTATGTTCATGGGCAATTTAATGCGACAAAAATCGCAGGAGCTAGCTAGATAATGCTTTGAAAATACCTTCTACTATCGACAATGTCATATAAGACATCAAAGCACACCACATATTAAATTCTGAAAATCTCCGCAATGGTACAAGCGAAGTACTTACTTTTTTGCTTAGATTTTATGCGTTGCCCCATTTCAACGAGAGCACCGATGGATGCATATCCCTGTCAGAAGCTTCGTAATCCTACCTTAAACTCCGGTGCCTAATTGGAAAATTTCTATAATAAATATCTACATTTTACGTATTACATTTCCGCACTGAAAAAAAAAAAAATATTCTCATCCATTAACAATCCACTGTTCCCTTGGATTGCGTCCGTAGACCAAAGGCTGTTTGTTTAAAGGTTGTGTGTTCTTGACTTGAGAGCAATCAGAGGCTGTTTTGACTGGCAATGATGCTTGTTTAAAGCTCTGCAGTGGGTTTCCCGATAATGTTGGATCTCAGGATTAACGAGCGTGGCACAGAGATTCTTAAGCAAGGAACATTCTCTCATGTTCGTCACATTCTCCTTACGTGGGTTTCCCAAACACAGTCATTAGACGGGCCTAAAGAGGAATTTTGCGGAGAGTTTCTTGAGTCCTCGCTAAAGCATTAGTTGTTAATAAATCGATGCTGTGAGATTAAACGTCCCTCGTTTTAACCAATCAACACTGAAATACAATATTTTAAAAACACATTGTCATCATCATTAGTATGACTAAATTGATTTAGAGTCTTTTTAATTAAATTAGCTTACAGAAATATTACAACGAAAGATCACAAGAATAGAAATAATTAAGAAAAGGTTTATAATGACGTAAAACTCATTTAACCTTTGTCTGCTCAGTTCATTGTTCAGTTAAACAATCCAGAGCCTGATTGCTCCAATAAATTGGCATGTGGCAACACGGTGTCTGACAATCGGTCATGGAGGGGAAAAGGACACGAAAGTTAGCATTCACAAAGGAAGAAATCCTCCTCTTGCTTGATGAAATTGAACATAAGAAAGATTTACTGTTTTCTAAGTAAAAGTAAATATACATTAAGAAATATTAAAATTTTTTTGTTTTGCTCAACTTCCTCGTTTGTGGGCTGATTTGCATCGAAAACGCATGCGTATTGAGTGCTCTACAGGAAAGGACGGCTGCGATGATGACACCTTGTAGGATGGGCGCTGCGTAAAGAGTGAGCACCAGGGAGCATCTCCAGGTGCTCCCTTGAGAACCACACCAAAAAAGTTATGTGCACCCCTGTATATACAGCTTGAGAGTAAAATGATTACTATTAAATCAACTCCCACAGAGTACTTACTCTCTCTTTTGTCACGTCCACACCCTTGCCTATAGACAAGATACCCACCGTGTTGTAGCCAGTATTAAAATTTTACTCTCTGGCCCTGATAGGTGCACCTTGTGCGAAGCAATTAGAACAATTTTATAGAGGGAAGAAGCATTTAAACATTTTAGTTTTCAATTGTGCTTCTGAAGTATATCATTCAGCAAACTGTGCATAATAGATGTACATGCATGGAGTCATTTTAATATAGCCATGAATAATGATTTTAGACTGCCATGCATCAGCAAGTACATCCCCATAAATTTTTTAGAAAATCCAAACTGCACTCTAAGTGATCAATGATTTACTAATAACCATCATTCAATTAGTTCACAGTCTCCACACTGTTCCCATCGGCTTGTTCTTGTCCTTGATGCAATTACATTAATTAGGACCAAACACTTAAATCAACCTGCTTCTCATTTTACTAATTTCTCCTCTTGGTAATAATTGTTCCACTCTTCATTTTTATAATTCTTCATACGCATAAATAGCAATTTGTTCCCATTAACTTATACCTGGGCTAATAAATTTGAATGTTCGATTTGTGTGCAGTTTCCCCACAATTGTGGGGGGTTGGCTGCTGAGATGCAGGAAAACTACTGGGATGTGTCAATAAAAGACCAGCTTGTATGATCTGAAAGTTGGAGTTCTCCCATTCTCTTGTTTGGTTTGCAAACAAATGAAAGTCTTTGGAGGTTTTGCAGCGGATTTGAGTTTGAACCAAATGATGCTCAGCCTGGCTTGTTGTGACAAGGGCTTTTTGCCTAACAACATCAATTTAGAAAAATATTTCAGAGGAAAAAATTCCTCTGAATTCCTCTGAAATTGACTAGGGGACACTGAACTTCAAAAAATACATATTGAATAATATATTTTGAAGTTCAGTGTCCCCTAGTTAGAGGGCGGTGGCGGTGGAGTTCAAATACTATTTAGGCCAATTATTGAATGATTCTATATTTAACCCCTTCATGCAAATGCCAAATCCAGCCAATCCTTGTCTATTGCCCCATTTCCACTATGTGGTACCGGCTCTACTCTACTCGCCTTTTTGACTTTTCGATTAGGAAAAAGTACTTGTACTTGGTACCTGGTACCACCTTTTCTGGTACCTGCTCTCCTGGGGTTCCAAAAAAAGCCGACCAGGTACTAGGAGGTACTAAAAGGTGACGTGACAACACTGCAGCCCACTGATTGATCAGAGAGTATTGTCACTGCGTCATTGCCCTCTTGCGTCGCCTTTGAGCAACCAGCGTCATCTTGTCATCTAAGCTCTGATGTAGCATTTCCAGGGCCAATTATAGTAATAATCAAGTGGCAATTGAAGACATGACTTCTCTCCCCCATGCGATCTAACAGCAACAAAATAATGGGCTACATTCAGTACAGAAAAATCATTTAATTCAGCGACGGTAATTTTTTTCCAGCGAGAGCGGCATTTCAGAACTCTTCAGCGAATGAAGGTAATTTCGGTGACAAGTACGTGGTGTTGTCCATTCACGTTTTCCAATCAGACAATCGGAAAAAATTCATTAGGAATAAAATGAAATACAATCACACATAGGAATACATGAAGCAAGCAAATCAATTAAAGGGGACCTATTATGCTACATTTCCAAATTTATATTTTGATCTTGGACTCCCCTAGAGTACTCCTTTTCGTTCAAAGTCCAAAAAAGGGTCCTCATTTAGCTCATACTGCCATGCTCAAAAAACCCCATTTGTCGTCCATTGTCATCTCTGCCTGAAATGCCTCATTTGGGTGGCTCTTCTGCTATGGCCCCCCCTCCCCGTGTACCCACTTTCTTCTGATTGGCCAGCTCTGTGAAGGGCGGAGCTGGGTGGGTCTCGGCAGAACGCAGTTTTCCGGGTCCACCTCCCTAGTGTGAAACGTGAGTCGCGTCTGTCATCTGAGCTAAGCAATCGGCGGGGAAATTCCGCAATCAAACTTAGTACATGTGTATAGATCTAATGAAATGAACTTGTTCTAATAAACGCAGCGGCGAAAGTGGAGGATGCAGTGCAAAAGTTTGGCAGCTCAAGCTCGAATTTGCTTTCTACCTACGGCTACCTACGGCCTATGGTGAGTACACCGATGTTGCTACTCTATAGCTAGGATTGAGGTAAAGCTAGAATTCACCCCATACAGACACATTTGTAGAACGGGTCGACGTACCCAAGTGTAGACCGGAGACCGTAGAAATCCGGTGGGTCTGAGTTTAGAGTGAAACATGGACAGTGAGGAGCAGCAAAAAGTGGACCAATAACTCATGGACTGCTTAGGTGTGTATTATAAGGACCTGCTGGTTGGTGTGCGTAACTGTGATGTGTCGTTAGTGTGGAATAACGAACAGCTTTTGCGCTGGTATATGACGAAGGGGTGAAAGCTCCAGGCTAAATGGCCTTTTCGGAAATTGCCCGTGGTAATGGTTTTCTTATTGCATCGGAATGACCAGCGTTTGCTCGCGGAAAATGGGCGCGATAAGCCGCTTTCACACCGGACGCAAAACAAATTTTTCACGCGACAGATTACATTCAAAGTCAATGCGTGGTCTTTGCATTGACTTTGAATGTAATCTGCCGCCATGAAAAATTTTTTCAGATCCGGTGTGAAAGCGGCTTAATGCGGCCATAACGCATGTATTCGCGTCTTTGCATTGACTTTGAATGTAATCTGTTGCGCGAAAAATTTGTTTCGCGTCCAATGTGAAAGCAGCTTTATGGATAGTACGCGACAGCTAGAGAGAGCTCTGGTTGTTATGAACATGACACATGTTTAACAGACCGTAAGTTCCGTTAGCATGGACAGTTGCTTATGTGGAGTTAGCGAATCGATCACTTCTAAAGGAACAAATTTCCTATTCAATCTCCGCCTTTTTCGGCTTTTTATTAGCCAGAACAATTTGAAATTATGCCACGGCAATGCAGAGAAATCGTTTGTTATACCAGACACGTTAGAGCTTGTGCGTTTCGCGATTGCTTTCACGGTAGCATCAGAGAGCTAGCCCAGATATTGGTGAAGTATCCAGCTGACCTCAGTCATGGATAAGTGAGGCGATCACAAGCAGCTGTAAACAAACCCAAACATGTATCCCAAGCTCTGCAAAACCTACGTCTGGTCTAACTGCAACCTTTTCAGCCCTACTTTGCAGACACATACAGCACCTCTTCGGTTAGCTTCAACTGTAGTGGCTACAATCGGGCAACGTTATAATGAAACTGCCACATTGATGCTTACCGAAGTAACAAAAGCATACAATCAGAAGTACTGCATATAAGTTAACCAGGAGCATTTTTCATTTGCACGGCACGCAAACTAACATGCAGTAGCTGGTAACCGAGCATTCATAACAACTACAGAGACAAACCCTTGCAATACAGATTTTACTGACAGCAAGTTCCGTTACCATGGACAGTTGTAAAAAGCATCCAAATTACAAACAAGTATAAAAAGTTAGCTTCAAATGAGGTTTATGTTCACACACCTTCTGTTGAATTTCCCCTGATATTACTCTTGCATATTTAGGACACAAACATTAGCAACAGTAACTTGGCTATGTTAGCCGCAGTGCTACAGCCACAATCAACAGGCCATCACGTTAGGTAGGCTTATGCAGTAAAGCAACTTACAGCTTCTGTGTCTGTGAGTCACGGACAGTCACGACCGATCCAGGCTTTATCTTCAGATATTTTACAAAGCCTGCGTTTGAGGCCAGTTGTTAGTGCTAACTATCGTTAGCGGTCCTGCTAGTCACCCATAACATGTTAGCTTCACTTACATTATTTATTGTTATATCATTACGTACAGCTTGTGGCTCCAAATGCCTGATCGATGCAACTGCTTCAGGTTTGAGAAGCAGCTGAAATGCTTATCCAGCGTTGATTATCCTTCATTGACAAAGCTGTCTTTGGTGAAATGCTGAGCGCAAACAACTAACGTTTCCTTTGGCCATGGCTGTTTGCTGCCAGCAAACAAATTAAAGCTACTCACTGATTTCTGGTGGCATTGTCTTTTGGAAGAGAAATAGGTGCTTTTCTTCGCGTCAAAAAGTAAACAGACAAGCAGCTTTGGGAGAGATACTGACAAAAATGCACCTCAAATGATCTGCGGTTCTTCTTTTGTATTTCCAAAAGTGTAGACCCTACTAAGGCATAGTATGATCCGTGGTTGTTTGTGCCTGCTAGAATAGTTTCCGGTGTGGGCAGGTCCAGCGCCGTGATTGTCTTTGGCCAGGTCTGTATTAATTGGACGGCACAACCTGACATCAGGTTTTGCCCAGATCTCATGAAGATCTTGGGAGGAGCTGTTCAGAGAAGAAATCACGTTCACGAAATCACGTTCTTAGATTACGGCAAAACCCCTGTATCTTATGTTTAGAAACTTTTCAGAGGTTGAGTATGGACATCCAACAATATAACATTACTTATATGTATTAAAAGAAGGATCAGCATAATAGGTCCCCTTTAATGTTTCTGGTATACGTTTAGTAACTGGAACATTGGTAATTCAAGCACTGGGGTAACCTCAATACCTGTTATCTAAAATTCTGTTCCTGGAGAGATACTATCTCACAGGTTTTCATTTCAGCCAATGCAAACTACATCTCTTCCCAGTTAGAAATCTTAATGAGCCGCTAATTAGGTGAATCAGGTGTACTGGGTTAAAGTTGGACTAAAAATCTAAAAATCTATGGGATGGTAGCTCTCCAGCACCATAGTCACATTACAAGCCTTGTTTTTCAATTCACATTTTTTGCTCAGATTAGATTTGTCAATTTTGATGGGTAACATTCATAATTTCATGCAACTGACCTCCGAAACTGCAGGTATGTACACACTGATATGTTCTTACACAAGTCATCTGCGTCATCAACAACAAAAAGGGTTTTATTTGTGATAGCACTTATTGTGTTACAACCTGATTCAAACTGAGAAAATGGACGCACTTGTAGCGAATGTATGAATGGGATTTTGCCCTGGTGGATAGAAAGCAGTTTGTCAGCTGTACCTGATGAAGTTGAGAAGGCAAAAAAAGCCAGATGGACAACTTTTTAGATTTTTAATTACACTTGACCAGTAGCGGCCTGTCGGCAGAGACACAGGGCCAGCAATTACCTCACCTTTCACTGCTTAATGACCTAAACCTCTCGCAGTTTACCTCTCTCCATTAGCAACAGTTGCTCAGACTAATTGGAAGAACCAACAAGAGTTTAATTTATTTTTGAAAACCTTTTTATACAACCCCCATTCCGAAATAGTTGGGACGAAGTGTAAATTGTCAATAAAATCAAAATGCAATGACTTTCAAATCACATGAGCCAATATGTTATTTACAATAGAACATAGATAATATTTCAAATGTTGAAACTGAGACATTTTACATTTTTATCCACAAAATGAGCACATTTCAAATTTTTTGGCTGCAACAGGTCTAAAAAAAGTTGGGACACAGGCAAAAAGGGCTGAAAAAGTAATTAATATATTAGAGAATCAGCTGAAAGGACATTTAGCAAGTAATTACATTCACTGGCATCAGGTGTGTAACATGATTGGCTATAAAAGGGATGTCTTAGAGAGGCTGAGTCTCTCAGAAGTAAAGATGGCCAGAGGCTCTCCAACCCGTGAAGGCTTGAGTAAAAAAATTGTGGAATACTTTAAAAACAATGTTCCTCAACATCAAATTGCAAAGGCTTTGAAGGTCTCGCCATCGACAGTGCATTACATCATCAAAAGATTCAGAGGAACTGGAAAAATCTCTGTCTGTAAGGGACAAGACCGAAGACCTTTACTGGATGCCCGTGATCTTCGGGCTTTCAGACGCCACTGCATCACTCACTGGCATGATTCTGTCATTGACATTACCAAATGGGCCCAGGAATACTTAAAGAAACCACTGCCTGTAAACACAGTCCGCCGTGCCATCCACAGATGCCACCTAAAACTGTATCATGCAAAAAGAAAGCCATTGTTGAGCATGATCCAGAAGCGCCGCCGTGTTCTGTGGGCCAAGGCTCATTTAAAATGGACTGTAGCAAAGTGGCAAAGTGTCCTGTGGTCAGACGAGTCCAAATTTGACATTCTTTTTGGAAATCATGGGTGTTGTGTCCTCCGGGCTAGAGAGTAGAAAGACCACCCCTCCTGTTATCAGCGTTCAATTCAAAAGCCAGCATCTCTGATGGTATGGGGATGCATTAGTGCATATGGTGTGGGACACTTGCATGTTTTAAAGAGCACCATGAATGCTGAAAGGTATATAAAGGTTTTAGAGCAACATATGCTCCCCTCCAGATGACATCTATTCCAGGGAAGGCCTTGTATATTTCAGCAGGACAATGCAAAACCACATACTGCAGCTATTACAACAGCATGGCTTCGCAGTAGAAGAGTCCGTGTGCTGAACTGGCCTGCCTGCAGTACTGATCTTTCACCGATTGAGAACATTTGGCACATAATTAAATGAAATGTCTGTCAAAGGAGACCCAAAACTCTCCAGCAGCTAGCAGCCTGTAAAAAGCAAGAGTGGGATCAAATTCCAATGGCTAAACTCAAGAAACTTGTCTCCTCAATGCCCAGACGCCTCCACTCTGTGTTAAAAGAAGAGGGGATGCTACACCATGGTAAACAGGCCCCTGTCCCAACTTTTTTGAGACTTTTAGCAGCCATCAAATTTCAAATGCGCTCATTTTGTGGATGAAATTGTAAAATTTCTCAGTTTCTACATTTGCTATCTGTGTTGTATTGTGAATAAAATACTGGCTGGTGTGATTTGAAAGTCATTGCGTTTTGATTTTATTCACAATTTACACTTTGTCCCAACTATTTCGGAATTGGGGTTGTATAATGCACCACAAAATTATACGGCATTTTCTTCCGCACATCAATGACTACGTAAAATATCAAAATTTCTTTCTAATTTCTGTGCTTGTGTAGATCCTGAAACAGCACAGATTTGTATAAATTAGTTTGCGAGGCTCATTGAGCAATAAGCCACGAGAATCCGTTCTATAGTCTGAATGTAGTGACAGCTAAAGGGCGTTATTAGGTACGATGCACAGCTGAGTGATGGCGAAAAAAATTGCTGCGAAGTCAGCAAAAGTTTGTTGGCGATGGGCATTCATTTTTTCATTATCATTTCTTATTATGGAAAATGTATTGGTCTTGGTCGTTCAGTCGATAAATTGTTTGATTGTTAATCAGGGGAACTTGAATGAGAACAGCGAGAGGACAGTCGAGCGGTAAAGGGAAAGATTACTGAAGCCCCTCTGAACATGTGACCGCACGCCGCTGCACTTGACACATACCAGTGGTGGCTGGTGAACTGGCGATAGGGGAGGCTCAAACCGATCCCTTGAAAATAATGATTGGTCATGACCTATTTTCAATCATTCATTAAAATTACCATTACAAAAGCTCCAAAAACTCTCAACATTATCAGGTGTGGTCAGTTTTCATTAATAACGCATACCTGTTAACGCTCTCGCATTCGGCGTCAGTTTTAGCGGCATATTCACGTTCCCCTGCTGTAGTCAGCAATTACTCAATCAACGCATATGTAAGAGATTCTTGAGCGGAATATAGGTCCTTGTGCATGGAGGTTTATCAGTTTCACCAGCGTTATGACTCCGGGCTTCTCACGCTTTTCTTTACTCGGGGTTGGAAGCAATGCATGTGTTTCATGATCATTGGAAGAAAGACGTTTCAAATGATCTTATTTCATTTAAACAATTTAAACAATAATGAAACACATGCATTGCTTCCAACCCCTGAGTAAAGAAAAGCGTGAGAAGTCCGGAGTCATAATCGCATGTGAAACTGATAAACCTCCATGCACAAGGACTTCAGTTCCGCGCAAGAATCTTTCACATATGCGTTGAATAATTGCTGACTACAGCAGAGGAACGTAAATATGCCACTTAAACTGAATGCGTGAGAGTTGTCAGGTATGTGTTATTTATGAAAAATGACCACACCTGATAATGTTGAGAGTTTTTGGAGTTTCTGTAATGGTAATTTAAATGAATGATTGAAAACAGGTCATGACCAATCATTATTTTTAAGGGATGCGTTTCAGCCTCCCCTATCTCCAGTTCACCAGCCGCCACTGACACATACGTATGAACAAAACACCACATGGATTCCAATCTGACTGTTCTCATTCATGATGCCATGATTCAGATTTGTATCCGATTTGGAACCATATGTGAAAGTAGCTCAATTCTGATTTGAGGATTGGATAAAAGATAAGATATCTGTGACCATCCAGCTCTGAAAACATCAGATCTACATCACAAGTAGGCAAAAAAATCTAATTCGAGTCACTTCAGCCTGGTAATGTGAACGTAGCACAAGAACAGGGTTACTTAGCAGCTGTTGTTGAGCCCTTGAGTAGAACTATGTTGAGACCATCAAACGTTTTGTCACTTTGGATAAAATTATTAGCTAGATACTGTAGCCATAATATAGATCTTCCAGCAAAGCAAAACCTTAAGTATTGTGTTTTTTTCCCAAGCATATCCAGAGTACTTTTAGATTGATTAAGATCTGCATCCAGAATATGGGGCTAATTTAAGCAGGCTCAGGTACTATTGCCATTGCAGATACATGCAATACTCTAGTCAGTATATAATATTGTACACAGAACCCACATACAAAAATTTTAAGTCATTGAACAAGGTACGTTAACATTGTCCTCACTCTTAGTATGGACGGCTGATCTTCAAAAGTTTTTTGATAGCAATTCAAATTTTAAATATGCATTCCTAGTAATTTTCTTCAGATGTGATAGGAGATACATGGATACAACCTTTTAAACTTTTCTTGGTCTCCTATTGGACACCTGGGTTGATGAGCAACTTTTGATTGACTGTAACAACTCATAAAATTCACATCATAGCTGCGTATAGTGAAGGCAATTTCTGTAAAAGGTTATGTTAAATCCCTACCTACCTGCTTCCCTTGAATTGTAATTGATAAGCCATTTTGCCATATGCTAAATTGAACATTGTGTCTAGTTGATACAATAAGGACCCCTTTTTCTTTGTATCAGTGGAAAAGCCTGCTGTTGTGGAACAATTTGACAGCATTATGCTTCTCTGCTTCACAATCGACTATCTTGAAACAGATCAAAATCAAAGCATTTCAGACATGAAAATTAGACAATTTTGAGGCTCACATTATTGGGAAAGTACTCGTCAAGTGAGCCAAATCAATTTCAGAAATATACCTGGGAATAGTGAGAGCTGGCACATTCCTCACCCATGCCTGTACACCAGAAACATCCATTATAAACAGGCCCCTTGGTTGCACGCAATTGTGCCAATTTTGTGACATTAGTCACAGTATTTACAAGAAAATTAAAATGCTCCCCTTGATTAAATTAACCCCTCTGAGAGACAGAGCTCTCTTATGGCGATTACCTCTCCTTTAGAGTAACGGTCAATTATATGAAGTGAAGAAATCAACCAAAATTGCACTGTGGTTGTAAAGCATGGAAACAATTAATATTTAGCAGCCACTGTGCTGTATATAAAATAATGGTAAATTAGCAGACTCCAAATTTACAGAGTTTCTGTTACTGCTGGAGTAATTTGTTGCATTTCACCACACATTGGGCTTCTGAAATTCATCCTCTTGTGCCATGGGTGTTGATGTGAACAAAGGGAGTCCTCCATTTTATCATTATTCTGATGATGCAAAATTGTGCCAGATTAGTAGGACCAGACGAGCAGTATACCTGTGCAAGGCAGTCAAATCCCAGTATAATTTACACGTCACAAGTAAATCATAACCTGGTTCCAGGCACATTGCCTGATTAACAATCAAGAAATTAATTCACTAAAAAATCAAGTCCAGTAGTCTATAATGATAAAGGTGTGATAATGACAAAGAGAATCGAGGATGTTCAGCTTAAATGCAAGTAAGCAAGGATGAAAATCTGAAGAATTAATTTTAAAAAAATCTGAACTTTATCTGTCATTCCATGTATCATTTTAGTCTTTTGTCCATTGTTTTTTGATAGATGAATGAAAATAAACTCCATATAATTTTTATAAAAGCAGTAAGAAATATGTAGATGAAAAAATGAAAGATGTAAAATCATTTTAATTTTATTGCCCAAGCACAGAATGCATTTGCACTTCTTGTGATTGTTTCTAGTGCATACAGATAGGCTTTTACTGATATTGGTCAGCCCATAATCTTGGCTGTAGTGCCACCACCAGGGCAAATTTTTAATTTTTAAAAATTGCAATTACTCAAACAACTTTTAGCGGAATTATTTTAAATCTGGTTTTAACATTCCTGGTGCATGAAAGAGGAGGTTAGTGATTGTGAAGACTCTGTAATGATTCCTGTAGCGCTTCCACTTGGCCAAATTTAACATTTCCAAGTGCATTCAAACACTTGTGAATTTCATGTGAATCATGTTACACTTGTGATTGTTTCTTTTGCATAGAGAAAGGCTGTTTGTGACGTTGGTCACCCCATGACCTTTGCTGCAGTACCACCAAAAGGCCACACTTTAAATTAAAAAAAAATCCAATAACTCAAACAGCTTTAATGGGAATTATGTCAAATCTATTTACAACATTCTTGGTGCATAGAGAAATATCTTGATTGTGGTGGCTCCATTATTTTTAATGTATATATATATCTTTATTTTGTACTCATATTGGTACAGAAAACATACACATACATTAAACATACACACACAGTACACGAATCACACAGAACAAGGTAACAAATTTACAAGAGAACAGAAACAAACAAACAAAAAACTCCATCAACCAGTTAAGATGTCATTAATCATGTCATATATCATTTCATCTTCAAATCGTTCAATGTGTAAACTATCGTCAACGGCCACGTTCAGTCAAAACAAATTATGAAGGAGGGATTCTTGTTCTTGTGAAAGACAGAGTGCATCTTTAACATGTGCTATGTTACAGCATGAACTCTCACCATAATTTACACCGTATTTACATCGTAAAAAAGCAATGTTTCCACCAAGAGGTGACATAGCATTCTGTTACGCTAAATTACAAACAAATGACACTGTTTTATTACAATTATTAATCACCGAAAATAAGAAGCACAAAGTTTTACAGTATAACTGCACAGAAATATGGTATTGATCGCTTAAAGCGCTTAATAACCATGTATGCATCTGAAATGGCAAACCTAGTATTCTACGCATGGTTTTGTTCCACTGAACACAATTGGATTTGAAACCACTTGAGTTTAGGGTCCAAAGCTGTGAACCATTAAAAAACACAGCAGTATGACTGGAATAGTTTACATAATATTTGTGGTTGCAATCCGCTGTAATAGCCAAGTTATTTATTCACTGTACCAATGAATACAGATTGTTTCAAAGCACAGTCATTATGGTCTGACAAATCTATAACTAAATGACCAAGATGTTTGACACTACCAGACCAATTTATGACTCAGCCATTCAAGTACAATCTGTCATAATCATTAATAGGTGATCCAAATTTCAAACCAACTGTCTTCTTAGCATTAAATGTCACATTACATTCATTTGCGAAAGACTGGTATAAGTTAACCATAGACTGAAAGGCACATAGGCTGGGACTGGGCAATGTCATGTCATCAGCATATCCCAATGCTCTAATATAATGAGTTCCTAAATGACAACCAAGCTTAGACTCTTTAAACAAAACAATCAGTTCATCAATATAAACTGTGAACAAAACAGGTGATAAGACTCCCCCTTGTTTAACTCCATTAGCTATGTTAAAATATTCAGGCTTACAGAAGTCCCATGAAACACACATTTGCTGATGAGTGTAGCTATCAGTTAGAAGACGTATTATATGAAAAGGTAATCTCCGCTGGATAAGCAATGTAAAAAGTTTACCGTAATGAACTTTATCAAAAGCATGACTTGCATCCAAAAAACATGTAAAAACATCACTGTCACCTTTGATATAGTAATCGATGGTCTCAATAAACATAGCTGAACATATTGTCGTAGATAAGCCTTGTTTAAATCCGAACTGTAAGTCAAAAGTATGGAAAACATGTTTATATTGATCCAAAATGATGATATCCAAAACTTCACAGAGACAACATGTAAGTGATATACCTCTGTAATTATCACTCGAGCACAAAGACGCCCTCACATTCTGTATCGGTATAGAAACAACTGTTGCATAAAGCAAATGTTGAGCAGTATACCCATGTGATATCATAATATTAAATAACAAGGCAATATAATAGAACAGTGTAACAGTACCATTAATCACATGATCAGAATCAAATCCAATGTTACCGTCACTTTTTGACGCCTTTAACTTGTTAATGCTCTTTCCGACATCATTATACGCTATTTTATAATAGTAGTAGTAGCGTTGCAGAAGGATTCGCAGACTAGGAGTCTGACAGGGGTCGGGACGAGAACGCTCCTTCCATGGCCCCCAACAACAGCACTCGGTCTATGCTACTCTACTGCTGAGTACGCATCCCCTGTGTGGTGCAGATTATCCCATGCTGCAAAGATGGACCCAGTCCTCAACACCGCTTGCAGAGCTATTTCTGGATGCCTGAGACCCCCCAGGGTGGATGACCTTTACCTCCTGTGTGGCATCGCCCCTCCACACATTAGAAGAACCATCTCTGCTCAGATGGAAAAGCTGAAACAAGACTGATCCCCTCCACCCACTTTTCCAGCATGTTCTAGCCAGAAAGAGACTGACATCCAGGCACAGTTTCCTACACTCCGTCGATCCCCTCAGTGCAAGCCCTTAGAACTGCAGGATAACCATTTGGGCCAACCACCTTCAGACAGCAAAACACAGCCTCAACCTTAGCCCCCAGGAATCCTGACCACCGGGAGCAAACGATGCATGGCCTGTTTGGTCATACCTCAACCGCCTAAGGACAAAGACTGGTCGATGCAAAGTCCTCATGCAAAAATGGGGATATGGTGTGGGGGAGCAAACTACCTGTGACTGTGGGGAACAACAAACAATGGAACACTTGCTGGCCTGCCCTAGACTCCCAGAACCCTGCACGAAGGAAGACCTGGAAAAGTTCACCGCCCCAGCCAGAGCCTGTGCCATCTACTGTTTGGAGTAGTGACTGGAGAAGAAAAAGAAGAAGACCATTTTCTAATCGCCAGAGGATTTGTTTACAATACCAGCGTTTACAATTTCCTTTATACAAGACATCTCACGTTGAGATGTGGGAACACTGGAATAAAATATTTCATACTTGGACCTGAATAACTCCATGATTTCATCAGCACCACAAGCATTATCCACAGTTACGGGTACGTTTTTACATGACAGGGAGATTCTATTTAGCTCGCGCCACATGTCAACAGAATTCTTTGCAGCATAGTCGGCTAACTCGATATTATACACATACCCAGTATTGGGCATACCGCATTCTAACCACACCCAATGCCAGAACAGTGACCGGTCTTCATCAGGTTTTACATCTTGTTTCCATCCAGCGATAGAATATTTACCTTTTATGCGCTTGGGAATGCCATTTCTCCCAGCGGACACACAAGCATAAATTATATCAGTACAGAAAGCATCTATCGCCCTTTTATGTTTAATATCAGTACATGGTGGATCATCACAAAAAATTACATCATGAGGTATACAGGGTTTGTACAGCTTGACATATCTAAAATTCCAGGAGTTTTCCAGGAGTTTCCAGGATGCATTTATCTTTTTCCAGGACATATCTGATAGACGATTTTCTCAAGATGAGGTTATCAACATTTGCTTTACACTAATAATTAAAGACAACGAATGATGCCGAATGGGTACCGGTCTTCGAGAAAGTAAAACTCATGTGAAACGCGTCAGAATTGGGCAGTTTAAAAATGTTTGTAGGGGAACTCCTGGGAACAGTTCTGTGTGGTTTTAGTAATTAAACTCGGAAAGAAATAACATTTACAGCAACTACGATATCAAATCTTGTACTGACCTTCGGCACTCGATAAATTGATAAGAAGTTTACACGTTTTTGTACATGTTGTAGGCCTACATGTCATTATTATTTAGATTTATTAAAATGTGATAATTATGCCAAAAATGTACATGATATATTTGTAAGGCTTATAAAACACTGTAGATCAGACTTTTATATTTTGCTCTATTTTTCATTTTAAAAAAATTGTACAAAAACAAAATGTCGAAGGGCAAAAATGAGGCAAACAAAGTTATTTACACCTCCATCTATGTTTATGACTAAAATGACAAAAGGCTGTTCTTTATAGGACAGATATACGCTTCCCCATTCCCTGTTCACTCCTCCTGGAAAAAGTAAGGAGTCGGTACTCCTTACTGCTAAAAAATGATCTGGAGCCCTGCGTGACTTTAATATCAACTCTTGAAGTAATAGTTGTACCATAGCAAATATTCCCCACCAACACAATCCCACTGACTTACATGCATATAGATACATACCTGATGACGCCGCAGGCCTCTCCGAACGAAAAACTCGGTGATTTGGGTCAGGGAACGTGAATCGCCGCTGTCTGCTGCATCAAACGCGACGTGCTTGGCTCCTTTGGCATGACTTTTAAGGGCACTTTCTCCCATGTTCGATATGTCCACGCTCTTTTGACATATTCTGCATTCTAGCCTGGTGGCTGGAAACTTTTTCAAGCCAGTCCTTATACGATGGGTGGCTCAGCCACATGTGTTGAAGTAACACACTTTGGGCATTTTTGATCACAACCGCGTTTCCAACTTTAGAAAACTTCTCCTGCGGAAAATGAAATCTCAGAGCTAACTTCTTCATAACGCATGCGACACCCGTTTTCGCTCCGTCTGTGCTGGTAGCACTGTGCATGGTTCAATTCGCATGAATGACGATTGCGTTTAAGCCCGGTTTGAAATTCACAATAAAATTTGACTACGTAGCACTGCAAACGCTGCACACTTCAGCCACGTAAGCTGCGATATTAGCATAACACGAGACGCGTGCAAAAAACAATGTCCATATGTCTGTTGCGGTGTTTATAACACGGCGAAAAAACTGTCCTCATTAGAGAATTCATAACATGATTAATACCTAAAGAGATAGGTTCTTCACTGCCTCATACATGTCCCTTCATGAGGGTCCGTAGGTTCGAGATGGTAATTCATTATTTATTGGAGAATGTCAGCTCATTAATAGGCCTATTTAACCTCGTTCATACACACGCATGACAACTGAAATTGGCCGACTTCCGATAGGGAAACCAAGCAAGCTCCATACTTTCCGTCCCATTACACACACACATTATCATTGGTCTGCAACATTTCATTTTTTGATTTTCCAGGAGTTTACGCCTTTTTCAAGGATTTTTATTTTTCCAGGACTTTCAAGTACTGGAAAATGGTAAAACGTTTTTCCAGGATTTTCCAGGAGTTTCCAGGAGTGTGCGAACCCTGGTATACAGAAATCACTCAGTAAAGAATCCAAAGTGGTTGTATAATTTGAGATATCACAATCGGATGCTTTCAGCCATAAACATGATCTTTTTCAATAAAGTCCTGATGTCCAGAGACAATGTTCACAGTAGCACATTCATATTCAGTATATAAAACACTGTGATTGGAAGGATTACAGGGGTCAAAATGCACCCCTCCACACATAATTGCGTCAAACAGATTTTCACTCAATGTGAAATGATCAATGCATGATCGATGTCTGAGAGACGATTAATATACGTTAAGTCTTGAGAGCATTTAGGGTGGTCCCACATGCATTTGAGATTGTTCCTAGAAATAAATTCTGCTAGACAACAACTTTGTGCATTATTATGTTTGAATGATGATGTAGTAAAATCACCAGCAACTAGAGGCACTCATAGAGTGCAAACCTCTGCTAAGGCAGCATAGTCCAAATCTTCATGAGTGGGAGCAAAGTTGAGTTATTGTGTGTCATACGATTTCAAGATGGCTGCCGTGGCGGCCATATTGTTTCACTGATCGCGGTGAAAATCAATAGGGTCCTTCCTTGATGTAATGGCAATGCATCCACAAAATTTCTGACAAATCCGTGCATAACTTTTTGAGTTAAGTTGTTCACAAACAGACAGACAGACAAACGAACAACATCGTTGGCGGAGGTAATTATAACACTGTAACACTCATTTTCATTCATAATTTTCTCAACATCATCAAGTGTATGAAGATATGCTTCATTTGTGTGAACATTGGTGAAAATATCACAAAGCATATATAAACAAATGATTAATATTCTAAAATTGTTACTGACCAAAATTACGATGCCGCATAAGCGAGGATTATTTTTAAATACAGGGCTAACATTTTGGTGATAGCTTTCTTGTACAACAATGCCACACGGCGGATGGCCTGGATTAATATTTGCTGTGGAATCAACACCGGATTTACCATGGTACAAATAATCATAATGTACTGTACCAAATTTACACATATTTTGATCGATTAACCAAGATTCTTTTAGGCATATAATATCAATATAGTTAAATACTCACTAATATAGTCAGCACTCCAATCAATACGTTCATAATTAAACAATACGGCCCTTCATTTGCTACATAAGATACTATAGGGTTTCGGATTCATGTTCAGTTTGTTTGTTTTTTCCTATGGAAGTGACGACATCCAATGGCTTTGGGCCAAAATTCTGGATTGAGAACCACAGACAAATCAGGAGCAAGAACACTTACTCTATAGGATTTACTCCATGCTTCGTCCCTGGCCAGTCTCTCAAGCTCAAGGACATCATTTTCTCGCTGGTCAGGAAGTTCTTTATGCTGTTATCCTCTATGCTATTATCAACGCAAAAGATGAATAAATCTTGTTGATGTGGTCCTGAGCGCAGTAGGGAACTCTGTCTCGTCCCGATAATCGCCTTTGGCCTAGGCCTTGGCTTTGGTTTCATAGTCATTGCATCCTTTAGTCGGCGGTTTAGCCTCTTCTGATGGGCTGCTGGTAACTCGAACCCTTCGTTAGGCTCCGCAGGCAGAAGACTCAGTCCCTCTCCCTCAGACGGGAGTTTCACCGTTAATCCAGACAGTTCATCCACCATTTTGTCTGACAATTGACGTTTAGGAGCTGGGGAGGCAGTGACCCCGACATACGTCTGCTTCTGCGGAGGACAAATAGTGGCCATCTGACGCTCCAGTTGGCTGACTCTCTCCAGTAAAGACAGACTCTCCATCTCACCGGGCTTCACGTCTGGCATTTGGCTGAGATCCATGGCCACATATCTAGTCGTGAAAGGAATAGTCGATGACTTCTCATCAAGCGTCTTGGCGCCCTTAACGATGTCATCGGCTTCGTTCTCAGCGGCACTAAAACAGATTGCGGCCATATTGGAGCGCCCCCATATGTTGTGCAAAGAAGATCCCAGGCCGAAAATCGCTCTTTCCACTGACCATACCCCCTTTAATTCAATTTTCCAACTTTTACTTTGGGATAAAGTTCGCACAGTGAATAAGAGCAGCTCAAAAATCAAATTTTGGTAATTTGGCATTTTAGGCCCTATTTCGGCTTGCACTTGATTAACCCTTAAAATCCAAACTGGAGCAGGTAGGGCCAAAAAATTTGGGGAATTTTCTAGTTAGGGTAGGGACATAAAACCACAAAGTTTCAGCAAAATTGAAGAAGGTGACTATCACCACCTGCCTGAACTTGCCTGAACTTTACAGACAACGGCTCTTAATGGCTTCAGTGATGTAAAATTGGGTCACAACATTCTTGATGCTATCAGCCGGATAGCTATGTAAATAATGAAACACATAGGTTAACAACTCATTAACCACCAGCATTGGAGTGTTGTTTGATGAATTACCAACCATGGTCAGCTGTTCGGATGTGACATCAGCAGTAACTGCAGGCTCCTACTGGGAGCTCCGTAATCTTTTAACATACACAACATGAAGTGCCACCATTTGGTGATGACATTTCCAAATGCAGTTCATCAAACTGCTCTAAAAGGAATCAGATCAATTTCACTTTGAACGTCTTGGTGCATAAAAGAGCCCTCCTTTTGTTCTGGTGAACTGTAACCATCTCTTTAGTACCACCTTTTGGCTGAAGTTAACATTATCAAAAAGTCAGTAACATAAAGTCAAACAGTTCTTTTGGGAATTGGGTATAATTTCCAATGAACATTTCTGGAGCCTAGAATAGTTCCCCTGTTGATTTTCCAGACCCTTTACATTTTCAATTGCTCAACTGCCAGACCAAACTATAAACTTTGCCTTTGGGCAGAATGCTGGACATACTCCACTATCATCCACCATCAGCATTTGTCTTGTTTAAATGTGCAGTATTTTCTGATTTCACACATTTCCTTGTTAAATGACCAGTTAAAGTGAGCCCAGATGTCAATTTTGTTTTTTACTTGTCTGTGGAATTCCCATTGTGATTTCTTTGCAGGCAGAATGTTCAGCTTCCTGGCAGGCAACACAAATGCTTATCCACAGCTCCTAATCAACAGTCCAGCTTTGGTACTGGCTGTTTTCACATTTCACATTTTGGATTTTTGCTGTCTACCATTGTTATAAGTTTCTTGAGAATGCTCATTCACAAACTCAACCAATCGGGACAGAGAGGTCAGAGAAAGCCCCAATCGGCTAAAGCTAATGTGATCAGTAACATTATTAGACCCTTGAATACAGAGGCAGGGGAAAACACAGAGATCCAAATTTACTCTTGGGCCACTTCAATTACTGATTGGTATTATGATATTTTTACTAAATAAAACACTGCTGCCATTATGCAGTGGACAGATTGTTTTTGTCCTTTGTTATGGTAAGGATAGAAAAATATAATGGTCATGCTTTCATTAAGTACGCACCGAAAGCCGATAGATGGTCAGTATCGGGGGAAACCCCTTTGAAATCATTCTTGTGGGAATATTATTAATTAGTGCATAGGCATGTCTTGTAAGAATCAAATTCAGTACAGTGATGCATAGATGGAATCTGACTTCTTCCTCATTTACAAATTACAATGCAAGCTAATTGGAAGCATAATAGACAAAAATAGCTGATTAGAAATAATTTCTGAGTAATCTTTTAGTGTGCTTTGTCTGAGCAGTTACAAATGAAGCTTGGAAGCTGGACTTGATTTAGCCCCTGGTGCAATCAACCACATGTTGTGTGCATCTCTCTCTGCTTCTGGGTAGGACTGTGAATACTTAAAATAATAATACCCCCATTGTTTTCTCTCTTTTTTTTTTTTTGGGGGGGGGGCGGGTAAAATGCTGTTGTCATGTTACTTCTGTGACTGTAAAAGCGTGATTCAATGGTGGGCTCCAAGTAAATCAGCAAAGACGTTCTTCCTGCAGTCAGGTGTTCGAATCCCAACCAAGCCTTTAGCCAGTTAAATTTTGTGAGATGCACTGTTCTCAAGCAGGTCTTAGGCATTGCATGATAGATGGTGCACCCAGACAGCTTAAAGAAGCGGAAGATACACAGCAAAATTTTCAGAGTTAATTATCCGGTGTTCAGCCAAAGTGTTGAAGTGTAGAGTCAACATTACACTGCAAAAAGTTGGATTAACTGTTACAGAGTCAAGAGGCGGTGTCATTGGGCAGTGTTTAGAACTCAACTCTAACAGAGTTATGAAGCCACGCCTCTCCAGACATGCGCTCATGGATTTTGTCCAAACATGGGTCCGCCATCTTTCTTATTGATGCAGTAAACCTCATGGCAAGTCACACTTTGCTGAATGGTTTTAAAATATTATACATGCACGTAATGTTTTCCCTTTCACCGTCCTGTGGTGAATAAATGACATTGTAATTATTTCATAGCATAATAATAGACTAATGATATAGGTAGGCTAGTCTAGTTTGATGGCAAGCTATGGCCACCCATCTTCTCTAACAGCCGGCTAGTTTTGGTGGATAAAGTGAGCCAGTATATTAGTGAACTTGGAAATATTCGATGGTCTTTCATTATAATATGAGGAATGGCGTCAATATTTTAGCTTTTTTTTGATATTATGTTCCTAACTCTCCTTTTACAATGTTATACTCAAAAGCTCATGACCGATACTAGATCTGTGGCTGCTAGAATTAGCTAACATGGGTGTTCAGCCAGAACTAGTGAGTTGTTGCTGTCATGAGCGGTCACTCCTAAACAGATGACTCAAAAAACTGTGCGGCAACCGAATAAAACTAAGGTTAACTTAATGTTTCATGGACATTCCCCATAACGGTGCAAAAAAATGAATATCTTATCATGATCTGGACAAAGGAATGACATTGAACTTTACAATACTGTCCTCCCAGTTTGTATGCCTGTCGTTACAGGACGGCTTTCAGACTTTGTTAGCAAGGTAATTATATTGCCGAGTCGATGTATCTTAAATGTCGTAGTGCAGGAGGGAGGTGAAAAGATTAGGCTACTATTAGTGCATTTAACACTGACACAGAAGTGGCACGGAGCCAGGTCCCAAATTTAATTTTGAACGGTTCCGTGCATTTTGACCAAAAATAAATAGGTTCGGAACCCGAGAAGTTGGTTCCCAGCCGGAACCAAAAAAAAAACAGGTTCTTTCAACACACCGTGATGACGTTAGCCACAACATTGGTTTGTTGACATGGTTCAGTGGAAAGAATTCTGTATCCACCCTCCACTTTTTCGGCTTTTTATTTGCCAATATGATTTTAAAAGGGGGAGCTAATATATATTTGGGGTTTTATTAGTGAGAAGGGGGCTAGAATTTAATATTAATATTTAGTATCGCGAATGCATATCCTGCGCATGCCCCAACAAGCTGATGTGTCACCAGTAGCATGGCTGCTGCCGTTATATGCTACAACCATGTATAGCAGCACTAGAAATGAAACTAAATTTTCTTGACTGGATGTACGCTTGGCATTTCTACACTTGAACGTTTCTCTGGGTACCCAAACATCAAGGTAAGCCGAAAAAAGTTATGATTTAATTCAATATTGGTGGACGTTAAATGCAATATTCTTTCCCTTACGTTTGAATGTGTGTAGCCTCCAAAATACCATATTTTGTTTTATTATTTTACTTGGTATAATGGTAGCTTTTAGCTTGCCTAACGTTAGCTAACATTTGGTGGTTGATATGAATCAATTCTTTGAGCTGAGACGATCAGCGGTTTTCATTGGTTGTTGTGATAAAACTAGTTTCACAATGTCGAGGTTTTGCAACCTTTGCCACTGCTATTCAAAGAAATTTCAAGTTTGATAGTTTTAAGTTTTTCAACCAATTTGCAGTTGCGTGAAAGTTTCACGGTAAGCTAGCCTTAAGACAATTAGTTGTAATTTCTACTTTACGTTAAAGCTAAGTTACACCTGAAAACATTTTATATACCGATTGTCTTGCACGTAACAGTCACCTAAGTCTTCTAATTGTGAGTAACAGGGCCATATTTTTTGTCAGGATAAACAGAAAAACCTGTAGTAACAGGACTAACACTTGCAAATAATCCAAGCGCTCCATCTTCCTATGTTGAATGCTGTAGACTGAAAGTTCATCTTTGCGTGCACTGTCAAACCATGCGCCTTGCTGATGACATGTCCTTGTGTACAGCGGTTCCGCTCAAAACTAGTGGAAACGTGGGCCAGTTCGCTGAGGGTTCACCGCAAAGAACCAAGGTTCGGAGCACCTTGAACCGAACCAGAACCATTCTTAGTCGAAATGCACTATGTGTGTGCACAAAATCGAATCCACAGAGAGGGTACAAAAAGCAAGTCATCTGGTCGTGCGAGTATGGTAACTGTTTTGACGATTTAGTTTTGGAGTTCGGGAGGGAGGAGAGACTGTGTGCGAGGGAAACGGTGCGAAATTAACCCTGTTAACGCAAAAGAGGTTGGCATGGCAAGTCGTTGAACATTTTGAATTGTCGAACCATTCGCGGACGTGTTAATGTGGCGAAAAATAGAAACGTTATGTGTTTCCCATCACTAATTTCCACCTCCGCCATCATGGAACTGAAATCTGTTATGTCTTGGCAATTGGCTAGATTAGAATGAACCTTTAGCCATAGTAGGTCATTATAAAAGATTCTGGTTGTGGATAACACAATCATTATTTGATCTTTCTGAAAGATAGCCTAGTTTCAGTTTTGCAGCGTATGTGAGACCACATATAAATGCGCCGCCATTTTCGTTTTGTGTTAACAGTTTGACCGGGTTTTTTTTTCACACTGATCTGCTCATAATTGCCCTGACAGTAACATTACTTCTGTTGTGGCAATTCTGGTGCACTTGTGGTAATATTTACACATTATTCACCCCGCCCGCAACAAAAGTTGCGGAAGGGGTGTATGTGGTTGTCGCGTTTATTTATTTATTCACCCCGCCCGCAATGAAAGTTGCGGAAGGGGTGTATGTGGTTGTCGTGTTCATTTATTCATCCCACCTGCATTCACCCCGCCCGCAATGAATGTTGCAGAAGGGTGTATGTGGTTGTCGCATTTATTCACCCGCCGCAACAAAAGTTGCGAAAGGGGTGTATTTGGTTGTCGCGTTTATTCACTCCACCCGCAACAAATGTTGCGGAAGGGGTGTATGTGGTTGTCACGTTTATTTATTCACCCCGCCTGCAACGAAAGTTGCGGAGGGTGTATTTGGTTGTCGCGATTATTTATTTAATTTGTGTGTGTGTGTGTGTGTGTGTCTGTCTGTCTGTTTGCACTCTACAGGCCACAATTCTGCATGGATTGTCTTCAAATTTGGTAGGGACAATCCTTAGGCGGAAGGGAAAAAATGATTAGTTTTTGGTGAAGATCCGGTTCAAATCCTGGATTCTGGATCAGTTTGAAGATTTTTTTAACACTGGGAGATAGGGCAGACTTTCCACTGCTTATCACTTGAAATTGGTTGGAGATAGGCATGTAGTTACTATGAATCACTAATAGGAAGTTGGGTATGGAGATTCTTTTACCACAAAATGTTATGACCTTCAGCGACCTTGAAAGGTCAAACTCAGCATCACCACTTTTCTGTGTGCTCTAAGCAGCCAAACAGTGCAAGATAGACCCATTGAATTGACCAAAATGGCTGACCTTCATATTTTCAATGGCACCATAACTTGGGAAACTGGCAGAGAAAGGCCAAATGTTATGCATCAATCTTAAATGGGTCTCTCCATACTAAACTGTACAATTCACCATGTTGCACTAAGAATGGTCAATTAAATTTTTTTCTAAGAGAATTAAATGATTTGCATTGTTAATATTTATTCACTCCCAGATTGAAGATATACATTCAAATTTTCAGCCATCAGTCCAACAACACAGCAGAAAAAGTGGTTATGTGATGTCAATCAAGGTATTGTGACGGACATATTTTGTTACAAAATTTCCAGCCCATGACATGAAATGCTCATGACATGTCTGTTGATAATTCGAAAGAAAGTGAAATTAAATATTGCAGAGAAATACCCATAATAATGGTTGCAATTGTCTGCACTAAATTATCAGATTCATCTGATCAGAAATGCAATTTGAAATGACCGTCGTGGGCGTAACCAGTCGCGTCCTCATGTGTCACGTGCATCCTCGTGGGTTAATTTGCACAGTGTATGCACATGGCATAAAGATGACCACGGCAAAATAAGGTACTTACTTCCTGCATCAAAATTTCACAAGGCATCAGACAATCATATCCACCATGCTTTTAAAAATAATGATTGAAAAAAGAAAATTTCTCTGTGTCCTAATATTGTGTTACGACCATAAAAACATAAACGATCTGTGCACTATCACCATTGACTGTATAAAAGGATGGTGGGTCTGAAAATTGAGGCCAATGCGGAAATTGCATTCCATTTAATGGCCAGTAGATGGCGACGTCGGTGGTTGCAGAATTGGAAAAGGTGTATTTGAATTTTCATCACCACTGAAACAAATTTGTACAGTTTAGTATGGAGTGAGCCAAATAGGAAACCACATATGGGGAGATCAATTGCACCATGACATTGACCTTCACGTGGCGTTGAGGGCGCAGGCGGGGTGATTTTTTCTTCCAGACACACCCTCTAGTTATCATTATCATTGTCATCATCATTATTATTAGCAATGTTAGTACTACTATGACATTCTGCTTATAGTATCTTTTTGTCCTTAGACCATGCTTGTGAAAGTGAAATTCAGACAAAGGCAAAAGATATGTCAAGATCACCGAGAGTGATTTCCAGCAGTTTCACCAGTCAGGTTAAGCATGCTTTAAAACTGAACAATTATTATTACTATTGACTTTGTTACCTAACAGCGAGCACTAATGATAACATGTACCTCTGTACAGTCATTGAAAAATTCGGCCTGACAGCTGATTCTGGGATCATTTACAAAGACTCATCTGGGACTGAAGTCGAGCCAGAAATCTTCTCAGGAGCTGCCGGATAGCTCACTCGGTAAAGCATCGTGTTTGAAATGCAGAAAACTATCACGCCACGGGTTCGATCCCCACCTCGTGCCATGGCAGTGGTCGCAGCTTTTTTTCAGAGTAGCGCACAATTGGCTATTGCGCTACAGGGTTGCAAATTGGGATTGGAATTGTCAGGAAGGGAAAATAATAGTTCCTTGTTCGTTGCTGAAAGACACCTCCTGGCCAGGCACGGGCGCTTTTCGTCAGGAAGATTCTAAGCCTGTTCATGTCCGGGTATCCTCCATAGTGTTCTGAAATGCGAAGATTCAACCAATGAGTGTATAAGAAGCAGTGGCTGACAACCAAAACCCCGGAGGAGAGACAACTGTCTTCACTCTCCTGAATTGTTAAAAGGGGTCGCATTCCAGCAAGCCTTTGTACATAGTTCACCAATTGGGCATTCCAGATTCAGGTGGGATTGGAGATGCCAAATTTAAAGAAAAAAAAAAATCTTCTCAGAAGTGCTAGAGAAAGGGGAAGATCTCTTAACGGTCCATGTCAATGATGGTACGTATTTGCGAGGTTATGCACATTTGTGTTTAGATATTTGGAAGGGCTGCATATGTAGTTTGAGCGTAATTAAACAAATGAATGCAATAGAATTTAACCAATTCTTCAAAGACAACATGTAAACTGTCTCCACTTAATACCAAACATTGTGGTTGTGTGGTGTTCCATAAACCAGTGGAACATTGTTGCTGATTCTGAAATGTCATTATTCATACAGATAAAACTTAAATAACACTACATCGGCCATTTTTCCTACATATTTTCATGCAGCCTTGATGCTAAATGTGACAGTCTTAAAAGCATTATACTTTACATGGTCTGCTGATTGAGGTGTTTTTAAATAATATCTTTGCTCTTGTCCTGTAAAAGGCCCCAACAGAATATATGTATCTGAGCACAGAGCTGTAGGGAGAGCTGTGTATATTATTGCGGTGTATACTTGTACCAGTGTAAATTAAGTTGACAGGGGAGTAGAAATTACTGTATATTGAATGGAAATATTGAATTATAAATATTTAATTGAAAGATTGTTCATCTTAAACTAATAACAGATTCTTTCTTGTATTTGTTTGGTTTAAAAGGTTGGTGCAAGCATTCAGATCTTCCTGTCCAGTGTCGAACCTTCTCAGCCCTTCCTGCTCTGTGTCGGCAAACAAAAAAACAAGACTCAGAAGTTCTACGTCATCCTGGATGGCAAGGCAATTCCATGCAAAGCACACACATCAGTTGCAGCGCTTGATGAGCTGTTTAAGGCACACTTTGTTTTTGGAACATCATATAGTGAGGCACTTGATGGTTTCTACACATTCATACAAACAGCCGTGTACAACATAGATGTTGGTATGATCAGAGAAAAGCCAAGAGTGAGGGAACTTAGAGCTAGATTTCTGAATCTGAGGGAGTAATCTGCTGTAAATTGTCAGTATGTTTTCTTGTTTTGTTTGCAAAACATTACTTCCCAATTCTTATTCAATATGTCGCCATTTAAAATTGCATCATTGCCCATATCCTGGGACATACTTGCGTCTGAAATGTGCACAACATTGATTGTTCTGTAGCTTACTCTTATTGTTGTTACAGATTGCATATAAGAAAAGAGTCCCTAAAATCTTTATTTGGGGATTTTGTTAGAGAAAGGGGCGTTCCGTAAAGTTCCTATCTTGCACACCTGCCTATATCCCTAAAACACCAGCGCTACCCGTTATATTATGCATTGGCGTGGTTTGGGCATTACGCCATTAAACCAATCAGTGTGCCAGGTGCCACTGAATGGAACATTCTTCAAAGACAACATGTAAACTATCCCAAATCCTCAAACCATTGTTCCGTGATGGAGAGTTCCATGAATCAGTGGAACTCCATTGCTGATTTAAATTCATGATTCATGAGATAAAATCCAGTCAGGGAGGATCTGCCATTTTTGTTAAGTTATTTTGAATTGTATTATTATTATTATTATTTGACATCTGACATATTGTTTAATGTTTGGTCTGCTGATTAAAAAAAAAAAAAAAAAATAATATCTACCCTTTTGTGATGTAAAAGGCAAAAAAAAAAGAATATAAAAATCTGAGCACAGCCATGCACTTCCAACTGTGTATATTCTGAAATGAAGCATAGAACAAAATCCCATTTTAGAAAAATAAAATTAGGTATATGCACTGGAACTCATTGAATTATAAATTTTAATCCCCAGCGATTGTTCATTTCAGAACTCTTCAGCAAATGAATTAATTCTGGTGATAAGTTTGGTTTCGTCCGTTTACATTTTCCAATCGGACAGCTGTCTGTTTTTTGGTTTAAAAAGTTGGTGCGTGACATTGCTGTCAAAAATAGGTGCCCTACATACTTGTGCGGGCAAACAACCTTCAAGACTCAAGAAGTTCTGAAATGCCGGTCTGGATGGAAAAAAGGCAATTCCTGATGCCAAAGCACATACATCAGTTTAATTATTTTTCTGAACTGAATGTAGCCCATTTGTTGCTGAACATCATATAGTGGGCACTTGATGGTTTCTTCACATTGTCAGGACAGGGTAGTACAACATAGATTTTGGGATGATTAGAGCTTTCCCAAAGTGAGGGAACTTAGGTCAAGATAGCTGAATTTTAGGGAATAATCTGCTGTAAATTGTCAGTGGGCACACCTTTTGTTTGCAAAAGATAAAGGATTCTTATTCAATATTTAGCCATTTAAAATTGCATCAAGATATCCTGGGGATAGTGGAAGTGCTGAAATGTGCACAACATTGATTGTTCTGTGTGGCGCTTACTCTTATTGTTGTTACAGATTGCATATATTGTTTTCTCACCTCATGTCAGTGACGGCATGGCTTGTTACCTTCAGTCTTTAATTTCAGATCACCATAGCCTCTTTAAGAAAGATTGATACCCAAGCACCATTTTTAGTTCATTACCCTGGTTGTATAAGACAGATAGGCCCTCTCCTCCATGTTTGGTGTATGAGATTTGAGGCCAAACACAAATTTTTCAAAAGCTCAGTTAAAAATTTCAAAAATGTAACTAAAACTATGGTGAAAGCACATCATTCACACATGGCCTTTCACTGGGAGGCGTTCAACTTCGAAAGATTTGAACATGGACCCATGCTGCAGATATGGTGTCTACTTTGGAGGGATGTGAAGTGTTAAGTGAACACCTTAATCTTGGCTTCCTTGATGATGCTCAAACAACTAACTGGGTAAAATATTATGGAAACGAATATCATATAGGGCTAATAGTGTGCTGTGGTATTCAATCTGATGTGCCAATGTTTAAAAAAAGTAGTCAATGTAATTTTGCAAGATGGCTGTGCTTAGTGCTTACCTTCTACTTTCTGAAGTAGTCAACGTGGGGTTTCATGAACATTTTAGTGCATTTTGTGTAGAAGAAACATCTGGTGCTTTTGATGTTGTAAGGGTTGACCACTTGTTCTACTACAAACCCTTTGACAAGCAATTTGCATACAATTCAAATGTGAACATGTATGTGGTACCTCACTGTCATCTTTTCTTATATTGTTTTATATTGAAAATCTTTATTTTTTCAATAAAGTATGGCTATATGGTGAAACAAGACTATGGTGTATGTTATTGTGAAGATGTGGATTTAAGTAACAATTGTTTTAATTATTCAGCTAGCCCAGAACATTCAAAGGAAACTGTGACACTTAGTAGAGTTTAAGTAACTCTTTCATAGGTTTTTAATGTAACTCTGCACATGAGTGTCACACCAGGGCATAACACTTACTGGAGTTGGGCTTTGACTCTGCATAGAGTGTGTTTAGCACTGTGGAGACTTATTTTTGACACTGTAACTGAGTTGTTTTCTTAACACTTGATGGAGTGTTGAATTAACACTGACAAGATTGGGACAAAATAAACACCAGCCTAGAGTTAAAAATGACACTGTCAGAGTCAATTTAACACTGAGAATTTTGCTGTATAGTTGACACGTTGGTCGGAAAAATCACATGCCTAAGCTTCCTCCTAAGTAGATGGGAGCAGGATGCTATGATGGACTAAAACTGGTTGTGGGCTGAAATATAGGGGTGGGAATGTAAATAAACATTTAATTAGAAAAAAAAAAAAACCTGTCATCATTTTTTCAGCAATGTGACTGTGTATGAGGGGCCGTACAAGACATAATTCATTCTGGCCCTCACACACACATACATTCTCCTTCTCACACACACAGACATTCTCCTTCTCACACACATACATTCTCCTTTCATGCACATATATTTTCACTCTCGCACGCAAATACATTCTTGCGAGAGAAGAATACGTGTGTGAGAAAAGAATACAGGTGTGTGAGAGGAGTATATATGTGAGTGAGAGTAGAATATATGTGTGTAAGAGGAGAATATATGTGTGTGTGAGAGAAAGTATAGTGGAAAAGGAAGTAGTTTAGTGGAAAAGGAAGGCAACTCATTTATTTGTGCTGTGATTGGCTGTTCAGGTGGGAGTGGGTGGGACTCCCTCAAAACTACTTTTGTGAAAGGACGCCATTTTATCCCTCGCATTCGACATCCATTACGCAGCCGGCAAACAATCTAGTGACTGATAAGCCAGCGTTGGTAAATGAGAGGCCGGCGGTGGTAAATGAGAAGCCGGGTATTAATTCTCCGAGGCTTGTAACTCATTGGATTTGCTACTGGCTTGGCTGGTCACTGGCATTCCTCCGCTGGCCACTAGCATTCCTCTGCTGGCCACTAGCATTCCTTGGTAGCAGCTCATTGGATTTGTGACTGACTTGGCTAATCACTCACGTATCTAAGCTGGTAACCCTCAGAACTAGCGTGGCAATCCATTGGATTTGCGACTTACTCGGCTGGTCACTCACGTACCTAGGCTGGTAACCCACAGACCTAGTGTGGCAATCTATTGGATTTGCGACTGACTCGGCTGGTCACTCACGTACCTAAGCTGGTAACCCTCAGAACTAGCGTGGCAATCCATTGGATTTGCGACTGACTCGGCTGGTCACTCACGTGCCTAGGCTGGTAACCCATGTGCATATCTTGGCAACCCACTGGATTTGTGACTTTTTAAAAATTGTTTCTAAATTAAATTTGCAATATCTGTCTACCGGCAGTTGTTCAATTCAAGCGAATGACTGGACAAAAGCAACAACGACATTCATAAGTGGCTTGTGTAATAAAAATATATAACACGTGACTTTTAAAGGAAACACTGAAACCATTAAGACCAAAACAAAAATCCGAATTTATAATTCTTTAAGTAGTCAACTAATTACATTACCACGTTCAATTCTGTCTTAAGATTTGAATGACGAGGCAAAAGAGATTGCAATAGATGGCGCTAATGCCAAAATAATACGGATCAATTTCTTGTTTTCTATAGGCTACTTTTTGGTGAGGGGCAATGATTAATCAAGATTCATGCAAACCTACTGGTGTGTTATTTGAAAATTGCCACCCTAAAAATACGATCTCCAAAACCAATGCATGTCTGTAAATAGGTAGCTATAATCATTGTATGATATGCTCGTTAACACCATTCACATTTCTTACAAAACATGCAATCTTAAATGCTTTATTAGCTGCTACTGCCATGTTAGTTAAGTTGGTGACGTATTTGAGTATCCTTCACAGCTACGCCCTATCAGCCTGATGGCTCATCTTATTAGCTACAGAACTAATCTTATAACAAATGTATTTTAGCTGCCAAGCTATTAGCAAATTAATGAGCTAATTCACTCTTTATACAAGCTAGCTTACGCATGTGTGGGTAACACTTTACAGTGCTATTCCGCAGTAGCTTATTTGTGTCTATTAGGTATTGTAAAAACAATTAATTTTCAACTGACTTAGTTGTATAGAGGTCTGACTTGGGACATCGGAAAAAAAAAAAAAAAACATTTTTGAACTATGGGTTCTCTTGTCTCGAAGTGAATGGGCTTTTTGAATGGGTTCGTTTGAAATTTTGTTTCCGAATCTCATCCCTATACAGTGGCCGGTTTTGCAGTGTGCAGCTGTCAGCTAGTGCCAAAAAGGCAAGGCTAACTGTGTCGAAGCTCCCGCCATGCCTGACCTACGGAGGAATAGCCTAATTAATTAAAAATGCAAATATATTTTAAAAATATATGAAATTTTAAATTATAAACGTTAAATAACATTGTCAGGGTGCGCGCAGTTCTTGAAACTCATTGAAAAACCTGGAAAAATGAAATAGTGAATTACAATACTGGAAAATCCTGCAAAACATTTAAAAAATCCTGGAAAATCAGACGTTTATGTCTCGGGAAAAAATTATCTCTGCCAACCTCCACGAAAATCGGCGCTGGAAATGCGGGCGGGAGGATGATTTAATTAAGGAGGGCTGCCAAACGAGTTTGTAAAAATGCAGGAAATAAAGTTTCTGTCGTTCCAAGCACTGCTGTCTCCAAGCCTCTAATTAATAGTCACAACGTTGCAATGTGTGTGTGTGTGTGCGTGTGTGTGTGTGTGTTGCCTTGCCTTATTTTTCCTTCCAAAGATACCCTGTATAAATTCTTCCGAAAAGGATTCTTTAAAAACAAAGGGATCTTGATGAAGCCATTTGCCACCCAAAGAACCCCTTTGGAAGACTAAAAGAAAAAGGGTGCTTTGGCAAATGGCAGAACCCCATATCTCCGTGAAGAACCCTACTGGAACCCTCTTTTCTGAGAGAAATATACATCGTACACATAATGCATTACCAACAGAATATTACTGCTGTTTGCTTCAAATATAACAACTGGATTACTCAAATTAAAATTTTAAACCTTATCAAATGACACAGTGAACCAGTAGGTTTGCATCAATCTTGATTAATCATTGCCCCTCACCAAAAAGTAGCCTATAGAAAACAAGAAAATGATCCATATTATTTTGGCATTAGCGCCATCTATTGCAATCTCTTTTGCCTCGTCATCGAAAGACAAAATTGAAAGTGGTAATATAATTAGTTGACTACTTCAAGAATTATAGACTCGGATTTTTGTTTTGGTTTTAATGTTTCTTTTAAAGTCACGTGTATATATTTTTTATTGCTTTTGTCCAGTCATTCGCCTGAATTGAACAACTGCCGGTAGACTGAAATTGCAAATGAGATCCCACGTTAATTTAAAAACAATTTAAAAAAAAGTTGCAAATCCAATGGATTGCCACGCTAGGTCTGTGGGTTACCAGCCTAGGTACGTGAGTGACCAGCCAAAGTCGCAAATCCAATGGATTGCCATGCTAGGTCTGTGGGTTACCAGCCTAGGTACGCGAGTGACCAGCCGAGTAAGTCGCAAATCCAATGGATTGCCACACTAGGTCAGTGGCTTACCAGCCTAGGTACGTGAGTGACCAGCCGAGTAAGTCGCAAATCCAATGGATTGCCATGCTAGGTCTGAGGGTTACCAGCCTAGGTACGTGAGTGACTAGCCGAGTCAGTCGCAAATCCAATGAGCTGCTACCAAGGAATGCTAGTGGCCAGCGGAGGAATGCCAGTGACCAGCCAAGCCAGTAGCAAATCCAATAAGTTACAAGCCTCAGGGAATTAATAGCCAGCTTCTCATTTACCACCGCCGGCCTCTCATTTACCAACGCTGGCTTATCAGTTGCTAGATTGTTTGCCGGCTGCGTAATGGATGTCGCATGCGAGAGAAAAAATGGCGTCCTTTCACAAAAGTAGTTTTGAGGGAGTCCCACCCACTCCCACCTGAACAGCCAATCACAGCACAAATAAATAAGTTGCCTTCCTTTTCCACTAAACTACTTCCTTTTCCACTATACTTTCTCTCACACACACATATATTCTCCTCTTACACACATATATTCTACTCTCACACACATATATACTCCTCTCACACACCTGTATTCTTTTCTCGCACACATGTATTCTTCTCTCGCAAGAATGTATGTGCGTGCAAGAGTGAAAATATACAGTATCTCACAAAAGTGAGTCCACCCCTCACATTTCGACGATTAATTTATTATATCTTTTCAAGGGACAATGTTACAGAAATGAAACTTGAATATATTCTATGTGTAGCAGTGTAGATTTACTGCACTGTCCAAATAACTGAATAAACAGTCACTATTTCCAAAATGGGTGGCAACAAAAGTGAGTACACACCCCAATTGGTAATAGTCAACCAAGCAATGAAACGTGTCTTATTCATCATGTTCATGCTTTTGTCTGTTCAACTGGGCCAAATGAGGTTGTGTAACATGTGTTGAAGGTTTAAATTGTGGTACTTTGGGTGCAATGCTCTCATTCTAGTCACTGGATGGTCAACATGACACCTCATGGGAAAGAACTCTCTGAGGATCTGAAAAAGAGAATTGTTGCTCTCCACGAAGATGGTCTAAGCTACAAGAAGATCTGTGAAACCATGAAACTGAGCTACAGCACGGTGGCCAAGGTTATCCAGCGGTTTTCCAAGACGGGTTCTGCTCGGAACAGGCCTCGTCAGGGTGCACAAGTTGGCCTCAGAAAACAGACGCAGGAGTGCTGGCAGCATTGCTAAGGAGGTTGCAGCAGTGGGAGGACAGCCTGTCAGTGCTCAGACCATACGCCGTGCACTGCACCAAGTCGGTCTGCATGGCCATCGACCAAGATGGAAACCTCTTATGAAGCTAGCCCAAAAGTAAGTCCGAAAACAGTTTGCTGAAGACAACCAGTCCAAGAACATGAACTACTGGAACCATGTTCTGTGGTCTGACGAGACCAAGATAAACTTGTTCGGCTCAGATGGTGTCCAGCATGTGTGGCAGCGCCCTGGTAAGGAGTACCAAGACAAGTGTGTACTGCCTACAGTCAAACATGGTAGTGACAGCATCATGGTCTGGGGCTGCATGAGTGCTTCTGGTCCTGGGGAGCTGCGCTTCATTAATGGAATAATGGATTCCAACATGTACTGTGACATTCTGAAGCAGAACATGATGCCCTCCCCTCAGAAACTGGGCCACACGGCAGTTTTCCAACATGATAACGACCTCCAAGATGACAACTGCCTTCCTGAAGAAGCTGAAGGTGAAGGTGATGGCATGGCCAAGTATGTCTCCAGACTTGAATCCCATTGAGCATCTGTGGGGCATCCTCAAGAGGAAGGTGGAGGAGCAGCAGGTGTCCAACATCCACCAGCTCCATGATGTTGTCATGGAGGAGCAGAGGAGGATCCCAGCAACAACCTGTGCAGCTCTGGTGAATTCCATGCCTAGAAGAATCAAGGCAGTGCTGGACAACAATGGTTTTCACACTGAATATTGACACTATGGACACAATTTGGCATGTTGACAGTGAGGTGTACTCACTTTTATTGCCACCCATTTTGGAAATAGTGACTGTTTGTTCAGTTATTTGGACAGTTCAGTAAATCTACACTGCTACACATATTGTATAATGACTACTCTAGATTATATTCAGGTTTCATTTCAGTAACTTTGTCCCTTGAAAAGATATAATAAATTAATCGTCGAAGTGTGAGGAGTGTACTCACTTTTGTGAGATACTGTATGTGCGTGAAAGGAGAATGTATGTGTGTGAGAAGGAGAATGTATGTGTTTGTGAGGGCCAGAATGAATTATGTCTTGTACGGCCCCTCATAACTGTGTGTTACTTTAGCATTACATATTTTCAATCCTTACTGTACTGTTTTTTATCGTACAGAAATTATTTCCCTATGGACATCTAAGGATGCACTGCTGCATGCTTAATAAAACACCTCCCAACTTCAGCACAACTGCCTAGTTTTATCAGAACAGTGGAAAGCAATTGATTGAGCAAACCTAAATGAAACAATTCAGACAGCAGTACAACTGAAAGGACAGATTTGCTCCATTATTGACTAGCCCCTGTGATTAACTATTTTACCGTGGTTCTTCTGCATGATCTCAAATTCTCACTTATGAAAGAAATGATAAGAGAAAGGAGAAAGAGAGAGGGAGAGAGAGTGTGCTCATTAAACAAACAACTGAGGAGTCACATATTGCAGACAATCAAAACCGAAGACGGAACAATTTCAGAAAATAAGGTACAAGGAACTTTTGAAAAATGAGAATATCAGTTATGTTATTGACCTTTAAAATAACAACTTGTAAAAAAGAATATGGCAGAAGCCTTTGAGACATTTGATATTAAATTCTAACGACGAAAAAAGCCTGTCTTTCAAGGCGCAAAATCAGAGCTTAGGCTGTGTTTATCCGGTGGGGTGTTTATTCTTCCTTTGTACCTGCTGCATAATGCTACTCATTCTTCCCCTGTACCTGCTCTCTCCTGCTGCTCAGTCTTCTGCTTATCAACTCTCCTGTCTCTAATTTTTCCACTGCACTAGCTCTCCTAATCCTCATTCTTCCGCAGTAACTGTTCCTGACTTTTTATCATTTTCCCCGTACCAGCTCCTTCCTGCTTCTTATTGTTTCTTTGTACCTGCTCCTTCCTGCTTGTCATTCTTTCCCTGAATCCGCTTCTTATCTGTTCCTTGTATCTGCTTTACCTTCTCCTCAGTTTTCCCCTGTACTTGCTTCACCTGCATCTCATTCCATCCTTGCACCTGTTCCCTCCTGCTCCTGACACTTATCCTCTCCCTGTTCCCACCTGGTGCTCCTTCTCCCCCTGTACCTGTTTCCTCCTGCTCTTCAATCTTCCCCCGTGCCTGCCTTCCTTTTCCTCACTCTTCCCATTTACCTGTTTCATCTTACTTCTCACTCTTCCCATGTGGCAGCTCTTTCCTGCCCCTGACTCTTGGGAAATTTTAGATTGCAGAGGCATGAGCGAGCAGTGATGATCAGAAACCAAGTACTATTCAAGTACTTATTTCATGTCCTATTGGATCATAGATGAAAATATGTAAACAGATAACAATATATAGCAAAAACAAAAGTAATAATGTTTTTTTTTTTTTACAAGAAAAAGTCAGTATCTAGTATGGCCACCCTTTGCTTTGATTACAGCATTTCATCTTTCAGGTATCGTTTTCACATATTTTTTTATTTCCTCACTCCCTGAACCATTCCATATGGTTTGAAGTTCATTCCAAAGAGATTCTGTCGATGTTAAAAAAGATTTGCTCAATCGGATTAAGGTCTGGACTTTGAGCAGGCTAAGTTATAACTTTTATGTCACCAGATGTTTCTTTCCAACTGAGATCATTCTTGCTCAACTTAGAAGTGTGTTTAGGGTCATAATCTTGTTGAAAATAAAATCCCCAACCAATCAGTCTCTTTTCAGGTGGCAATATATGCCTCACAAGGATGCTGTGATACTTCTTTTGATCCATATTCTGTCAATTTTTATGAGATCACCGGCTCCTTTCCAGCAAACTGAACCTGAAACCATAAAATTATTGACTCCATGTTTTACTAAGGCACACATAATTCCTGCGTTTGGGTGAGAAAATTTCAAATTTTGATTCATTAGTCCAAGGGGCTTGTTCCCAGTCTATTGGTGTCCAATCCTTGAATTTCTTTTTTTGATGTTCCCAGCTCTTAGCAGCAACACGACCAATCAGACCTTTTTCACACACGCGTCTGGAAATAGTAGATCTTGATACTTTCATCTCTGCATTTCTAGCACTACTAATATCATCCCGGAGTTGTCATGCTGTTAATTGCAGGGTTTTTTTTTGCGCGTCATACACAGAAAACAAATATCAGGGACACTTAAATTCCATTTTGCATCTCTATTGCCAGTAGTTTTCAGCAAAACAGTCTCTTTGAAACGCTTGATGGGGTTTCTTTCAGTGCCATTGCAGCATTTGACGTCTTCATTGTCATGTAAGGCCACAGTGTGGCTACACACAGTCTCAGAGAGCCCCTTCCATCATGTTCAACACTGTGACAGTGCTTAAAGTTCATGTCACCTTATGTACTGGAACAACTGACTATCAAAGGTAATTTTGCAGAAAAATGTTGCCTCAAACCAGTTTAAACAAATTTAGCATCAATAATAATGAGAATATTTTTTTTATTCTCATTGCCTACAATAGTATTTTTCTATTTATTTTCGCCAAAAAATGACAGAGAAGTAATATATTAAGACCCCTTTTAGATGGAAGTGGTGGAGTAATCATCACTACACACTACAGTATGTTGAGAGGATTGTGCTACAACACCTCATTGTGCAGAGGTGTTTATCGAAAAATTAATAATTGACATTTTAAACACCTGTGTCACAGAAGACAATATCTGTGTGTTAATATCAAATTATTTGACATTTACAACTTAAACCTGCTTCCAGAGTTTTTGTGGTGTTAAATATTCACATCTCATGCTAGCTATTGTGTTCTTAGGGTATTATTCTTAGGCAAAAGGAATGTGGATGACAATGATATTGCAAAGAAATAAAACAATACAGCTCTGCTCATTCCGTTCTCTTCCAACATTGTCTACCACCCCCTTCTGTCTCCCCATCTCCCCCCCTCTCTGTCTCTCGCTCTCACTTGAGTGTCTGTTTGAAATTCTGGTCTCATCCAGCTGCTGACACATAGGGAAATGTCTGTTCTTTTCAGTGACACTGGTGTGCTCTTTTCTCCCTTCAAACAATTCACAGCGATTGTCCCCCGACAATCATTCTCCATTGCTCTGATTCCAATTCAATTCAGCAGTATAAAAGGACAGTGAAGACTGTCAACATTTTGGCCTCAAAAGAGAGTATGCTGTCAAAACATAACCCCTATCAATATTCTAGACATAAGTCTAGACAAAACACAGGAATAAGTAACTGCTGGAAATAATTGCATAATTATGTGGTGAAAAGGAGTTTGCACCGAAATCCAATGATTCGCAGTGTTACAAGCCAGAGGTAGGTAGGAGGCAAATAGTTTTTGTACAATTGGACCAGGAGTGAAACTGTGCCTTGTAAATGTAAAACTGTTGCTCCAAACGTTGGGCCTGGAGACCCCAGTGTATACTGGTTTTTTTTCAACCACTATTACAATCCCAGAATTTTAACAAGATGTCAATTTTTCGTAATTGCACCACTCATGTTCTGAATTATTCACCCTTTTATGCCCCATTATGTCAGAAAAAACCAGGCATATCCTGAGGAGTTCTATATTTATATTGTACTACTGTATATTGCAGATGTTTTATTTTGTCTTCCATTAAAGAAGGTGATTTTATGACTGATTAAATCAATTGACTCTATTTGGAGAAAGAGTGGACACGTTCACTAAAAATATCCATCTGGTAGTAACCGATAAATTAAAAGACAATGCAAATGATAAGCTAAACCTGCATTGTGTGAAAGCGAATAAAAGCTATGTAACTAGGACCCAATTAATTCACTGTTGTCTTTAATTAAGTCTGATAAAAATGCGTGCCCTTTTTTCAGATGCTTACAATTAAGCACAATTTTTATCCATTGTGGCATCCAGCCATGTTTATTTCCGTGTGGCTGAAGAGGGTAAATAATCCTTTCGTAGGGACCTAATTTAAAAAATAAATTGGCTGCTTAATAGCAGTTGCTGCTGGAATGAAAACCAGGATGCACAGGGGGCCCCCAGGATTGATGCTGGGAGCCACTGACGTACAGGACGGTCAAGCTGGATTTTAAACCAGTGCTGATTTTACTTCTGCAGGGTAAAATGGGAATTAATTTAGGTAAGCTGCGAGGAAGAAGAGGAGGATTAATAAAAGACTGACCCTGAAAAATAACAGCCACAGCAAGATAAAATGCAGCCACAAGGAGAGTGATCAGCACCCATGCTGGCAGTGCCATGGAAACACTGCAGCATTGCCACTACTGCCCAGAGAGCAAATCGAGGCTTATATTTATGTAAGCCCCATGCTGTCATTCCGACACTGTGTACCATACTTCAACTGTTATCGCAGAGGAAAAGAAAAATAACCATATTTCCTCTTTCCCTGTTGTGCCCAGAGCATCTGAGGGAACCGCAAGACTTAAAAACTGCTAGGAGCTGGCTATCGTTGGCTGGCTGCTGGGGCTATCATCAAGAACTACTTTTCCTAACCATGTGACATTTTAACGAGCATGTGTCCTTTCACAGGAGAATATTCAACTTAAGTCCATCGGAGTTAATTCATCTCTGACAAAGAGCTGAATTAAATACTCTATCACACATGGAGGAAATGCACTTTGTCAGAATGAGTCCAACACATGAACGAGTGCAATCTATCAAAATTATTTCAAAAGACTTTCCTTTTCTTCATTCCTTGCCCGACATTTTATGCATTTGGTGTGATGCAGTTTCTGTGATAAAAATATCTTTCATACTCGCTGTGCTTTTGGGGATAGCCCAAAATGACTGTGCATTCCAAGCGAGACAATGACATCTGTTCCCTGCCTTACGGTGGTATCCATATTAAGACTTTGCGTGTTGGAGCTCTGAGAAAAGGGCATGCCAAATGGGACGAGGTATGGCAGTCGACGGGCAGGATGATTCACCTATTCCATCACCGCACAGGGGACTGCCCTAGCTCTTGCTCCCTGCACTCGTGCACACGGGCACATCAGCCACACGCTGTAAAGCGACGGGGACTTCCGCGGACAAAGGATCCAATAATGGCAACAACAGCAAAGCAATGAGGCAAACTTTTTTTAGCGGCAATCTTCGAAGCAATTGAGCTAACAGTGCTAGCAGGGGTTGGGTTTGCCCTTATTATCAGACGGGCAAGCAGTGGGTGGCATTTGCTGTAACTGAATCTGAGTCATCATTTGCAGGACATGTTTTACCCCAGGCCTTCAGCTCAGCAGTAGTTCTGTTGGCTAATTATTGGCTGCAACTTAAAACAGCACACATACCTAGCCTTATCCTATTACTGGAAAAAATCTGCATTCTGCTGCTCGTACTCTAGCTGGCAACATTCCACAGTGTTATGAAAAAGTATTTGCCCCTTCCCTGATGTCTCCTGTTTTAGAATATTTGATTCACTTAAATGTTTCAGATCATCAAAATCATTTCAAATATCAGACAAAGAGAACCCAAGTAAAAACAAAATGCAGATTTTAGCTGTTTTTTTTTTTATTGAAGGGAAAGAGCTATCCAACCTTTCCTGGCCCTTCATGAAAAATGAATTGACCCCTCAGTTACCTTTCACGAGACATGATTACTGCCAGCTCTATTGACTGTAGACATAATTTAAATAGAACCTATCTGGCAGTGTGAAGGCAAAGTGGGCCAAAGGCAAAATACAACTTATGATGCCGCGATCTAAAGAAATTCAAGAGCAGAAGAAAACACAAGTTGTTGACCTGTCTGTATAGAAGGGGTTATAAAGCAATTTATGAGGCTCTGGGACTCCAAAGTGCCACCTAATGAGAGCCATTTTCTACAAATGGAGAAAACTGAACAGTGGTGAACCTTCCCAGGACTGGCCAGCTCACCAAAATTCTTTAAAGTGCACATCAACAACTCAACCAGGACGTCACAAAAGAACCCAGACCAAATCTAAAGAACTGCATGCCTCATTTGCTTAACCTCTTACCTACCACTGATCATCAGAATTGGTCTGACGAAAACCACCTACATACCCTTGGGCAGAAAAATCGGTCGCAACGTGTAGTAGTTTGCATTAGACTCTACTATGGGGCTTGTTGTGCACTGGTATACTGATGCCGGATTATGCTCAGCTTGCATTCAGTTCCTCATTTAAAGTATAGATGGCGACACTGGTGCAACTTTGGCGCTAAAGCAGGAAGTGAAAATGGTAACACATGGTCTATGCTGTGAGCAAAATAGCGCTGAATAGGACAAACCTTCATTGCTTTTGTTGGGTTTTTTTGAGCAAATGAGCACAAGGGCGAGGTTTGGGGTCAATGAGGCCCTTGCACAGATCCTGAATGACAGTCAGGAATATAAAATATGATTAGTGATTGATTAGTGATTCATAACAAACAAATGAAAGTGATACTTGACAAATAATATCTTTATTTGTTGAATTACAGGGTGAACATCACAAAAAAATCACAAAATCAATCAGTCAATATTGGTTATTGATCACAAATTTACAGATATACATTTGAAACCAATCAACAGCCCAGACAATACCCTTCCCAAAAATGTATAGTTCATGGGGTCTATCACCAGAAATTAAATTATTAGAAATTTATCTGTGAAACCTACAAAATCTCAAGAAAAGCTCTGGTACAGAGGAGGTTAAGTGTTCACGTTTCCCCTGTGAGAAAATTCTCACGATTTCCCTGATGAGAAAGAAACATGGTCAAAAATGGCGTCCATGGTGAGCTGCAGGGTGAAAACCACTGCTGACCAAAAGGAACACAGAGGCTAGGGCTGGGCAATTAATCGAAAATTACAAAACCCAAAACCAGTGAAGTTGGCACGTTATGTAAATCGTAGATAAAAACAGAATACAATGATTTGCAAATCCTTTTCAACTTATATTCAATTGAATACACTGCAAAGACAAGATGTTTAATGTTCAAACTGAGAAACTTTTTTTTTTTTTTGCAAATAATCATTAACTTAGAATTTAAAGGCAGCAACACATTGCAAAAAAAGTTGGCACAGGGCCTTTTTACCACTGTGTTACATCACCTTTCCTTTTAACGACACTCAGTGAACGTTTGGGAACTGAGGAGACCAATTTTTGAAGCTTTTCAGGTGGAACTCTTTCCCATTCTTGCTTGATGTACAGCTTAAGTTGTTCAACAGTCCGGGGTCTCTGTTGTCGTATTTTACGCTTCATAATCGCCACACATTTTCAATGGGAGACAGGTCTGGATTAGTCTAGAAACTCTTTTACTACGGAGCCATGCTGTTGTAACGTGCAGAATGTGGCTTGGCATTGTCTTGCTGAAATAAGCAGGGGCGTCCATGAAAAAAGACGTTGCTTGGATGGCAACATATGTTGCTCCAAAACCTGTATGTACCTTTCAGCATTAATGGTGCCTTCACATATGTGTAAGTTGCCCATGCCTTGGGCACTAATACACCCCATACCATCACAGATGCTGGCTTTTTGAACTTTGTGCCTATAACAGTCCGGATGGTTCTTTTCCTCTTTGGTCCGGAGGACACGCGTCCACAGTTTCCAAAAACAATTTGAAATGTGGACTCGTCAGAACAGAACACTTTTTCCACTTTGCATCAGTCCATCTTAGATGAGCTTGGGCCCAGCGAAGCCGGGCGGCGTTCTGGGTGCTGTTGATAAATGGCTTTCGCTTTGCATTGTAGAGTTTTAACTTGCCTTGCAGATGTAGCTAACTGTAGTTACTGACAGTGGTTTTCTGAAGTGTTCCTGAGCCCATGTGGTGATGTCCTTTACACACTGATGTCAGTTTTTGATGCAGTACCGCCTGAGGGATCAAGGTCACGGGCATTCAATGTTGGTTTTCGCCTTGTCGCTACGTGCAGTGATTTCTCCAGATTCTCTGAACCTTTTGATGATATTACGGACCGTAGATGATGAAATCCCTAAATTTCTTGCAATAGCTCGTTGAGGAATGTTGTTTTTAAACTGTTCGACAATCAGCTCACGCATTTGTTCACTAAGTGGTGACCCTCGCCCCACCCTTGTTTGTGAATGACTGAGCATTTCAGGAAGCTGCTTTTATACCCAATCATGGCACCCACCTGTTCCCAATTAGCCCGTTCACCTGTGGGATGTTCCAAATAAGTGTTTGATGAGCATTCCTCAACTCTCTCAAGCTTTTTTTGAAACATGTTGCAGGCATCAAATTCCAAATGAGCTAATATTTGCAAAAAAAATTACAAAGTTTACCTGTTCGAACATTAAGTAACTTGTCTTTGCAGTGTATTCAATTGAATATAGGTTGAAAAGGATTTGCAAATCATTGTATTCTGTTTTTATTTACGATTTACACAACGTACAACTTCACTGGTTTTGGGTTTGTAACTGAAACCGACATTTAGAACCTCTAACTGACGTAATCTTGTCCATGTCAGTTATTTCAGGTTTTTTTTCAAATTCTGCTAATAATCTCCCCACTGTTTTTGCTTGTGTACTGTCCCCTTAAAACACACTAACGCATGTGTGGTCACGTGACTCTGCCCCATGCAGTCCCCTACTGGGAAGAAACATGGAAGAAACATGGAGGAGAAATCAAACAATGAGCCAGCTGAGCAACTTGAGGTTGTACCAAAGAGAAGTGCTGTATCCGTTGTTTGGGCATGCTTTGGCTTCAGTGAAGACGACACAGAACAAAAAGAAGTCAAATGTAAACACTGCGGAAAAACCGTCTCAGCAACCAAAAGTAACACCACCAATTTGTTTCAACACTTGGAGCACGATCACATTAACCGAATGTGAACAGTGCATGTCTCAAAAAAAAGCGAGAGACTGACCGGCGCCCAACAAGTGTCTCGACAAAACAGCTGTCGATAACTAAAGCATTTACAAATGTCACACAATATGCAAGGGACTCAAGAAGATGGAAAGAATGATTAGCTAATGCACTGTGGGAATTCAAATTGGGAAGGGACTGCTGGGAAGGGAAATTAAAAATGATTGCCTTGTTCGTTGCTCAAGCCGTCCTGTTGGCCAACCGGGCGCTCGTCAGTGAGATTCTAAGCTTGCTCATGTTTGGGCATCCTCCGCCTTCGTTCTGAACTTGCGATAGTTTCGACCAATGAGTGTTAAGATGCAGGGGCTGACAGACGCGTGCTGCGGAGGAAAGCCGCAAACTGTCTCTCTCTCCTGAGCTGGCAATGGGGGATTGTATACGAGCAATACGAGCAAGCCTTGTACATAGTTCTCAGATTGGGCATTCCTAATTCGGTTGGGATTGGAGATGCCAAATTTAAAAAAAAAAAAAAAAAAAAAAAAGAAGATGGAAAGAAATTACTGTCGCCATTTCCTATTATATCGCAAAGGATATGGCTCCCATATCTACAGTGGAGCACAGTGGGTTTAAAACCTCATTAAAACCCTCGACAGAAGATACTCTGTGCCATTGCAAAAATGTTTTTCTCAGACTGCGGTGCCCAACATCTACAAAACATGTCGTCAGAAAGTAGTCTGCTGAACTTAAATCTGTCAAGCACTTCGCAGCCACATCTGATCTTTGGTCATGTCGGACCATGGAGCCGTACTTGAGCCTTACGTTGCATTTCATTGAGGATGAGTGGAAGCTGCGTAACCGATGCCTTGAGCTGGCATATTTTCCCGAGGATCACACAACGGAGATGATTGCACAGGGTCTTAGAAATATACTTTAAGCGTGGGACCTCGCAGAAGAAAACCTTGTGGCTATTACGACAGACAACGGTGCGAATATTGTCAAGGCTGCAGAGCTGAATGGATGGATACGGGGCAATGTTTTGGAAACAAGCTGCACTTGGCAATTGGTAAGTGCAAATCAATAAACAGCTTTTTTTGTGCCTGAACTCATATGTCATTGATTTATTAGCCCAAATATAAATATATGTTAATGAAACTTTGTGTTTATCTTCTCAAATAAGTGTAAGCACACTTGTCTTGTAACCTCGGCAGTTGGAAACTGCTAGAGGACGGATTGTCCACAATTGGATAATTCCATTCTGTTAATTCTCATTTTCTTTTCTTTCCTGATGTTGTAAAGTCCTTTGTTACATGTGTTAAAGGGTTCATTCCATACCAAATGGAATAGCTTTCAGAAAGTTTGCATCACACCATCTCAGAAAAATTTCAAAAAAATCATGGGTGTTTGCCATCATTTCAAATGGTCAAATCCCAAATCTTAAGTTCCAACTCCAATTTCTCATGGAGTAACTGCCAATTTAAGGAGGCAGTGTCTAGTTACTCGCAAATGTGGCAATGACTTATAAGCATTTTTGAAGGGATACAAGTACAATTTCCAGTGCTGCTAAATTAATGTAAATCGCTGCACATAAGTAAAATTACCTGAAATTTATGAATCTGTTGTCAGATTTGGCATATCTCCTTTGATCTTCCTGTAATAGGCTGTTGAAAATGACAATTTTTACAGAGCCAAAATTTTTATTTGATTTTTAGTTGGTCCCCTTGACCGAAGTATGCATAATCAGGGGTTCATATTGCAGCCTCTTCCTCAGCAGCTACAGCACATTGGCCCCTTAAATCCAATCCAATCTCCTGTCTCTAGTTTAGGAGTAACTTGCTTCTGAAAATGCTTATGATTAAAAACATGCCCAAAAATGCCTAAATTCAAGGCATGATTTGGTCAAGTGGACACGCCAGAAAAAATCTGAGAAAATTTGTGGCGCAGCTTTTATATTAGGACAATAAACAGGAGAAAATTCATCTTGCGTTTCCAACTCGTTCTAGAAAAATTCTGGCATTTTTATTTACCATGCTTTGTGGCTTTTATCTGCCTAATAATATGACTGAAAATAGAGTGGGGCTGTCAATAATTTGGGTATTATAAATTCAATCGCTGAGATTATTTCTCAGGAGTCTACTTGTACATGCTGGTGCTAATAACGCATGGTGTAGCCTTCAGTTTTTGGATGTGGAAGTGTGATTTTACATTAAAACAAAAATTGATGTTGTAGCTGAAATCTCTGGCTTTCCCATGCCTTTTTTGCAAGAAAATCAATGTTCAAAACATCCTTGAATCTCTGTCTTTCTGCAATACTGGTAAAAGTAATTTGAGTTTCATTTAAGAGCCATGAGGAAATTAATTCCCTCATGACTGCCTTACATGTCCTAATTTATGGGCAAATACTTGCAAACATTGCAATATTACTTGACTATTAACACCTTTCTGCAGACGTAGACGCCTGCGGACACAGAGCAGCTCTTTTTATGGAAGCAGTTGCACTATTCTATCACTAGATGGCACCCCCGGATTAGTTATTGAATATTCACAAGCAAGCAGTGCTAGAACACAGTCTAGAATATTGACGAGTTCACTCCTATCCCTGTTTTTCAGGAGTTGCATGAATTAAACTCCTCAGCTAAGCCTGGTATGCAAACTGCTCAATATCCTTGCCCATAGTATCTATCCAGCAGTTTGAAAAAATGATCTCTTGTGACAGAAAAATTCGTTTTCCTCTGTAGCAACCACTTCAGTTACAGTAAGCCAATGGTATTCCAATTAGTGGTTAAGAAAAATCAGTTTTCTGAAGCAAAAAATTCAACATGGTATTGATTCTCTCACATTCTACTGTCAATTACAGTCATCACATACAAAAAATACGCAGTTTCCTACCGTGGATTTGCGCGTAGATTCCTCCATTGACAAATTCAGCGCTACCTCCCAACTACTGGTGTTGCTAGCCAATCATTCAATTGACCTATGGCTAAGCCCCGCCCTCAAATGCGATGAGCCAATCACAGTGCGTATTCTCTCCCCATATACTCGGACATTCTGAGCCTGAACTTCAATTGAAATGCATTACGGAAACTCCAAATCGTTCGCTTTTATGGGGTTTTAAAATGTTTCTAAGATTAAAAAAATGGTCAAACGCTGTGCTTGGGGTAAATTTAACTCCAATACGAGGTATACAAAGACGCGAATACGCGCGTTTGCATTGACTTTTAAAGTAATCTGTCGTGCGAAAAATTTGTTTCGCGTCCGGTGTGAAAGCAGCTTAAAGCTTTGTGGAAAACCTCACTATCAGCTTAACGTAGCTAACAAAGGTCAACAAGGATGTCTACATTTGTTCCAAGCTAAGTCAACATTGTGTTTAAGGCGATATCTTGTCACTTCGGTGGAGATTAATGTAAAGTTATCTTTTACATCGCTACTTTAGCTCAAGTTAGTAAACTCTATGGCTAACTAAAGTGCTGACGGACCTTGGCTTAACGTGAGCTCCTGGCTGCATGGTTCACCATGTCACCTTGTTTACTTAGTTCAGTCACGTCAGGTTAGATTTCTTAAATTCGATAGCTAGCAATAATAATACGTAAATTAAATTTATTACCCTGCGGTGCACGAACAGTGCTGATCCTTTGTCTTGTTGTATGAGAGGGTGACGGAAATGAGATGCGGTTGATCGCGTTTGCACTAAGACTTTTCGTTGACCTTCTCCACTCTGAATTCATTAATGTATCACTCCAATGCATAGTGTAACCCTATTTGCTGACTTCTTGATGATATTTGAGCCTTCTATCGCCAGAAATCATCGATAGCATCCTGAAAAAGATCTCCGACTGTGATACCAGCCATTAGTGCCTGTTCTAAAATGTTGATTGTTTGTCTGAGTCAGTGGAGGGGGCGGGGCTTAGCCATAGGTCAATTATTTATTCAGGCTCTTCTGCGTAACTGCACAGTTATAGTTCACGCCCTCGTGAAGCTTCCCCGGTAACGATGTATTGATTGTCTCGTTTCTTATCCAATTCTCGAGTGTTCAAACTTCCCACAGGAACTGAAACACATTTATTGGACAAACATAAGAGCATACAAGCCTATGCGTATCAGCAAGGTAGGTTGTATCCGTTCAACGTTGAGCACGATTGCGCAGCTGAGAATGATGCGATTTATAGAATAAAGACTCCCTAAACCGGCCTGAAGTGTTCCGTTACATTTACAGGATTTAAATGAGGTAAGGACATGGTCAATGGGAATTATTTCGAATGAAACAGGACTGGAGGGTTCCTTCTACTGGATACATCGGTCTCTAGAGGAGGGATTCATGAAAAAGGTTAGGCTGCAACTTTTGCTTTTTGTTTCGGAATGTATACCGTATTCAACAAAATCGAATGCCGAGGTTTTTTTCCTGTTTAAAACGTGAACTGGTCATGCATTTCGGTTGACCCCCTGGTACACGTTCATTGCACTATTCTGTTGAATCTAGGGAGGCATATTGTTTGATTTTCCCTGAAAGTGGAATGTCTGTTCTGTTAAAATAAGGTATATTTCAGATATTACTGAGTTAGTGAGTTTTACTTGTTCCTTATAAGGTGAAAGTGCTGAAATAAGGTTGTGAGCTCGGAAGTCGGAACAGCTAGCTTGCCATTGCAGGGTGAATGTTCTGACTGTTAAATAAGCAGTTCCTTTAATGAGTATGTGTGCTGGCTTGGGGTACTTTGAAGAAAAATGGACAAAACTCTAAACTTTATTATGGAGAAAAGGCACGTTTTGTGTTTGGAGAGGTTACTGGTGACCACTGATGTTCAACTGCACTGATATTGATAAATTCATGCTATACTCAACCATAAAATCATTAGTTCATATTAAATTTCATGCTTCAAAACTTCATTTGTGTTAAATATATGATTACTTTATGATCTGACAGTACATCATTTTGAGGGATCTCAGACTTCAGGGAGCCACCTGGATAGCTGTCTAATTTGGCTCATAGCAAGTAGGTAATCTAGAATGCAATGCTCAAGATGAATTGTACTTGTGGTCAAGGAGTTTATGATCCTAGAAATGTATAGATTTAAAGGGGAATGTGATCACATTTTTTATAGGGCTATAAACTATATAAAACAGTCACCTGTGGCCTACTTTATTTTTGAGAATTTTTTCAAAATTTTTGCATTGACGCAATATCCCGAAATACAGTTTCAAAGTGCCTGATTTTCACCCTCTATAAATCAGCCCGCCCATTACTCCGTGATGTCACACAGTGAGATAGCAAGACAAAAATACATTGCGGACAATACTGAAAGGCATAGTGGCAGCTCCGATTCAGATTCAGATTTCAATGACATTAGCAGCTCTGGAGATCGCACAGATATCGAAACTGATGAATGGAGATAAAACTGGTCACCCGCCGCGGGACTTAGCCAAATTTTTGAAAGCTGAACTCGGTCGTTTTTCTGAGATGCAACCGGTGACCCGCGGTGGGACTTAGCCTCTGAAAGCAGGGAGCTGTTTCAATAAACTTTACTTGTCTGACCAGGTCAGACCATCTGTCGAGTGAGAAGTCAGACCTTCGACAGACTATGTCTGTCAGGTGTTTCAATAAAACAAAAGTAGGATGTCTGACCATGGTCCGATGCGGACGGACGGTCCACTGTCCACTGGAAGTTGGATGAGAATTTACACCTCAGCAATGCCCTGCTTCACTATTTGGCATTCAAATATTCGAAATAAGTTCACGTTAAATGAAAAAAAAAAAAAAAAACAATTCTGATTAGGTACGCCATTAACTACTATTCAGACATAAATTAACGGCGCAAATTGCTGAAGGATGTCACATTCAATTTCAGTAGGCTATTAACTGAATACAGTCTAGCTAATTATTAGCCGTCTTTGCTCACTGCTCTGTGCTAAAACTACGATTGTCAATATAACAAAGCTATTCATCACACAAAGGACATTAAAACATTCATATCGTCACGATCGCTCATTTTACAGAATTGAGTTAAGCAGACGGGCGATAAGCAGAGCTCCACTCTCGGTCACACAAGCACCATGAATACGGTGTTTTATAACCATTGAGAACCATGCCGAGACCGCTCCTTAGCCAATATCCCATTAGTGTTCACATGGCATGCATAAAAACAACTTTTTGTCGCACTGAAGGATAACGGTACCAACGATTTAAAAGTGAAATCTTCACGTGTTGTTAATAAATTATGTGTAGTTAGAAAAATTCATTCACGGATTTTACTGAGCCCAGTTTCTGGGTGTAGGCTATATTGGTTTTGCAGGCATTGGTTATACTGTTTTTCCATTCTCGAAATATTTTGGGCTGTCTGCGCTTCCACACAACATTACTTTCTCCATTAATATTAAATTCTGAGCTGGCTTTAATCGAAGCCCAGGCGAATGTCCCTCTTCTGGAGGGCTTCCCACCATTCGTGTAGACCCCACGAGAGCGCCAAAGCGAACCCGACTTTGCCTTTCATTCTCGCCCCTCAAAAGCGGCCCGTTCTCAGTAAGCGCAGATCGGCCAGAACATTACAACCACCGTAATTTTGCGTGTTTTGGCCACTGGAGTAACTTGAACCCATCATATCAGATAAGTTAATGCATAGTGCAGATTGACAATTCAGTTAGGGCAAAACCAAGATCATATCGCTTTAATATGACTAACCATTAATTACCAAGATCTCCTTAGCTAACGGCAACTAGCTGACTCGCTGGATGGCTATATAATGTAAAGAATAACTTCATCTGCGATCGCATACAAAGCAGTGTCGCCCCCATGGCATAATCAGTAAGAGAGCAGTTCGGCTATTTTTATCAACAGTTTTCTTGTAACCTCATCGGAGCTTCCAGCCCCTGAGAAAAGAAATGCGTGAGAAGTGCGGAACCATTATCGCTTTCATGCTGCTGCTCATGGTAAAATCCATCTTAATAAACGACCTTGCCCAGTGAAAATCCAGGAGAGTGCACCTCTGATGTAGGTAAAATTTATCGTGTGTTTGACGTAAAATGATCCTAAACACTTGTGCTTTATGTTTATATGGCTTGTGCACAGACATGAATACTGTTCTCACTGTGTCCGCACGCTGTCACATTTTATGTGTCATGTATTTTGCTGTTGCTGGTTGTTTTAAAGCTGCATTCTTTCTCTTCTTACATTCGCAGCTGTCTTTATGTTATGTTACATCTGATTGTGATATTGCGAGATTGAGAAACGTGCTGGTGAGCAGTTCATAGGGCCACTGATATTTAATCTCTGCATTAATCATGATTCACTTGTCTTGAGGAAAATTTGAGGACAGCCCCGTCTGAGCTTTCAGGCTTTGTCTGGGGTGCTGAAGTTTTCGTAGAAACACTACCTGAAGCAATTACTATTGATGAATGTTTACAATATTCAAATATTCGCATTTATTCTGACTAAATCTTATATGGGAATGAGGTTGCCATAACTGAGCTATCTGTAGCTAGGAGAGAAGCATAAGGGAGGCAGATGAGTTCGTTTTGGGAATTATAAATTTTCGGCCCGGTGTAGCATCAACGAACGTTAGTATCGCACCGAGTACATGTAGCATGCGTGTCACACACGGTCCATCGCGATCACTGTACATTGCAGTATTCAAAGTGCACGCTGGCTGTGTAGCTAGCTGGGACTAAAAAGAGACAAAACGAGAGGCAGTTCACTCTCGTCCTTTCATTTTCTGATATGAAAAAGAAAATGCCCGAGAAAGAGTATCTGCATTCGTGTTGTTACACCCTCCAACAACAGAGGTACGAGGCATGATGCCTCCAAAGTTTGGGAAAACCCTTGAAAATAGGAAAATATTAGAGCAGATTCCAGTTGTTGCATGTACTACCAATGTTAAGTTTGTGAGCGTTCTCACTGTCTGACGTCACGGGTCAAACGTCATCGCTCTGGCAGGCTGCGCTGTGAAGGCATTTAAATCGCCAAATTTACTAATTTAGAGTTCGGAAATTAGGGGAAAAAATATATTGGCGAATTTTTACAGCATCAAGGTATATATTAACGTTAACATAGGTTTGGTGGTTACATTCCCCTTTGAGCCCCAGCAGTTTTTCAATTCTCAGTATTTTTTTTTTTTCCATTTCAATGTTGAATTTTCATGAAGATCTTTTGTGTTTGCAGCCCTTTTTCTCCACCAAAATCATGAAAATAAACTGAAATACAATGGGAGTCTAAATGCCTCAAGTGTCTAGACTCAGTTCAGCCAATCCTTTCCTGTCTGTGAAGCTGAAATCTTGAATTATAAAGCCTTAAATAAGGTAAACCCCCAAATAGCCAGATTTGGCTTCTGCGCAAAGGGGTTAAGCATTCATGAATGAATTGTAGTTCTGCCATTTTAGTGATCCTTTGGGCTTAATTTTATAATGCATATGTTATATTTACAAGCAAGTTGACAGGATTTACTAAATGTTATAGGGGTCATTCCATATGAACTCAACAAATATACAAGAATCTTTTGCGATCACTGACTCAGATTTGGCTCAAATTTATTTTGGAAGTACCTCTATATTCACAATGAACACATGCAAAATTTTAGGCTCCTACTCCAAGGAGTTTCTGAGATGTGGCCCCCCAAAAATCTGAAGCCACGCCCCTTTTTGCCCTTGAAAATCGCAAACATTGATTTATAGGGTTTTGGATGCCAATATCTTTGGAATAAATTGTATGTATGGGCTGAAAATTGCTACCCAGGGTAATTTGGGTCCAGGCTTTCAGAATCTCTAGTCAAAATTGGGATTTCCTTGGGTGAGGAATGCGACAAACATACATACTGTCGCATTCCTCATCCAAGGAAATCCCAATTCTGAACCTGTCAGAAGCCATGCTGAAGCTTCAATGAATTCATTAATTAGCTACCCCATTGTTTTAACCAAAGATGATGCAATACCCATGGAAGATGATGCGATACATGAGAGATCTGATGCATTACCCATGGAACATGATGCAATACCTGGGAGATCCTAGGGAGGGAATGCAACATCATGTCAGATGTCAGATTATCTTAGGAAATGATGTAACTTGAGTTTATGAGTAGGCACTGTCTATTTAAAACTTTTAGTTGCAGAACAAAGGGGATAATAATGGGTGTTTTTACCCAAAAACGTCAATATTTGATAACATGATTCAATACTGAAGAAGATGATAAAACATGTTGTAATTTTGAACAAATAAAGCAAAGATATTTATATTTGTGTAGAACAAGTTTCATTACCATGGGTAACTGCCCACATGGTGAAGTTGCCAATCCAAAATTGGCAAAAAAGTGACTTTTTTGAGCCAGGACTGTTTTCAGGGTCTCCTGACTCCACTATTATGCCTTAGGTGCAGTCAATCTTCCTTGAACGGACGGTCCTCAAATAGAAGGAATCCAGCACAATTTAGCCTCTGTATGGGATCCTGGCCTCATAGAGGGCCCTTGAAAACTGAATTTTTGATGTCCACCCCTAAAAAGTTTCATATCTGAGAGGCCAATATCTTGAAAAGGAAAGAAATAGATCAATTTTGACAAGAGATTATGGAAGCCTGGAAGTACTCCCAAAATAAATTTGACCGGGGGACCTCTGGTTGACTTCAAATGGAATGACCCACAGGCTGATATAAGCCAAACAGCAAGGTAAATAAAGATGCCAGAATTTTTCCAGAACAAGTTGGAAACACAAGATGAATTTTCTGTTTATTGCCCTAAAATAAAAGCTGCTCCAAAAGTTTTCTCAGATTTTTTCTGGCATGTCCACGACTAAATCATGCCTTGAATTTAGGCATTTTTGGGCGTTTTTTTATTAAAAGCATTTTCAGATGCAAGTTACTCCTAAACTAGAGACAGGAGATTGGATTGGATTTAAGGGACCAATGTGCTGTAGCTGCTGAGGATGAGGCTGCAATATGAACCCCTGATTATGCATACTTCGGTCAAGGGGACCAACTAAAACTCAAATAAAAATTTTGATTCTGTAAAAATTGTCATTATCAACAGCCTATTACAGGAAAATCAAATGAGATATGTCATATCTGATAGCAGATTCATAAATTTCAGGTAATTTTACCTTCATGCACCCATAAAAATTAATTTAGGAGCACTGGAAAATGTATTTGTATCCCTTCAAAAATGCTTATAAGTCATTGCCACATTAGTGAGTGACTAGACACCCCCTTCTTAAATTGGCAATTACTCTACAAAAAATTGGTGTTGGAACTTAAGATTTAGGATCTGTCCATTTGAAATGATGGCAAACGCCAATGATTTTTATCAAAATTTTCTTGAGACAGTGCAGTGCACTTGGTCCACTTGGCACGGAATTATCCAAAGGTACTATTCCAATAAAAAATTTACTTCCAATTAAGATAAAGATAGTTTTCAGCACAATAAATTGTTAGTGCTTATTCCTATAGCTGGAAAAAAGAAGGCATTGGTGAGGGCACAACAAGAGCTGAACCTGCCCCAACACAAGTTGAAAACAGCATGTACCACTAGATGGGGATTGATGCAAGTGATGAGGGCAAGGGTCCTTGAGCTTAGCAAAAGAGAGCCATCACACAGGCCTTTGCAGATGATAAAAAAATCACGGCACCTTGTTCCATCTTGGGCTGACCTGGATGCCTTGGAAGCTTTTAACAAAGCTCTCTCGCTATTGATGGAGTTCATAGATGCCCTGTCAGAAGAGTATGTAACCATTTCATTTGTGAAGCCTGTCCTACACACTTCTTCCTTTTGAGAGCGCTGGCTGAGGAGGAAGATGACATGGAGCTGACCAAAACAATCAAAACCAGCATCCTTTAGTACCTTGAGGAGAAATTCCCAGACCCCCTCACAGAAGAGCTGCTGGACACAGCCAGTTTTGTCGACCCCAGATTTAAAACGGCGCACATTTCTGCACACCATGTCCCCTCCATTCAGGAGAAAGTGAAAACAGAGATGGAGTGAGTGGCTCCGGTGTGCAGGGTTAGTACTGCAGAGAGCACAGAGCCCTCTGCGTCGTCATCAGAAACAAAGAAGCCAAGGAGGTCATTAGGGAGTTTTTTCAAAGGAAGTGAGGCAACTCCTTCCACTGCACCCACTGTGTCACTTCAGCAAACACCAAAGGCTGAGCTGAGCAGCTATTTTGGGTCTCCTGTGCTGGACAGCAGAGTTGGGACCAAGTCATCATGTCCAAGTCAAATCAAGTCACTAGTCATTAGCTCAGACTCAAAGCAGACGAGAGAGAGCAATGAGGAGTGAAAGGGGGCAGGGGAACAAACTAGACAATGAGCTAATTAATTAACAAGCAGAGTGGGGAAAGCTGAAAGTGTTAAAAGCTTAGATACATTTAGGATCAGAAAGGGGTCAATGTCAACATGAAATGCAGCTCATGGCTCTCAGCTTTGCCCACTCTGCTTGTTAATTAGTAAGCTCATTGTCTAATTTGTTCCCCTGCCCCCTTTCACTCCTCATTGCTCTCCCTCGTCTGCTTTGAGTTTGAGCTAATGACCAGTGACTTGATTTGACTTGGACATGATGACTTGATCCCAACTCTGCTGGACAGTGAGGAAAATCCATTAGAATGGTGGAGAAAGCATCATGTTCACTTTCCACATCTAAGTAAAGTGGCAAAAAAGTATGTTTTCATACCAGCCACTAGGTCCCCATCTGAGCGGGTTTTCAGAACAGGAGGAAACATTGTTACATGCCTCAGATCTCCCCTGAAACCCGAAAAGGTAAACATGCTTGTGTTTCTTAGCAAGAACCTAGAGTAAATACGAGTGTGTTGAATAGAGTGACTGGGAAAGTTTGCTGAGAGAAAGTTCAAATGCAACAGCAGTCATGAGTCAGATTCAGCACGATGAGTGCACAGGATACACGGCATGCTGATCATTAGAGGTGTGCTGTCCAAGCGCCTCTCTTGCTCTTCAAAAAGCAGTGTTGTATTGACATTTTTACGCATGGCAGTTTACAAGAGTTGCAATTTATTATCCATTTTTCACAAGGCAATATTTGTATCTCCCTGACGACAATAGTCGGGAGATACTATGGTTTAGTTCCGGGGCCGCTGCCGCCGCGCTCGCAGAGATTTTCTGTTCAAGGCTCTGGAAGCGACAATTGTTACAGGAATTTTTTCTAATTTTGCACAGGTGAAGACATTTATTTGACAATGCTCAAGACCGATTTTTAGCAATTTTGGATGTCTAATATGGCTGCCGGTGGCCATTTTGTCCAAAATTTGGGGATCGGGGAGATACATGACTCAGTCCCTATAGTGACCGAGTTATCTAGTTAAAATTTGTTTGCAAGAGATGCAAGTATTTATTTTCCACTGTTTTTGGAAACTTGCCTGTAATTTTCAATTATTCACATGGAATTATTAAGAATATAAGTTTACAATAGGTGCAATTTATTTTCTACTTTTCACATGGCATTATTTAAAATATTTGTTTCCAAGAGATACTCCTTTATTTTATACTTTTGACAAGCCAAGTTTTGAAATTCATTTTGTTTGCAAGAGATGCAAGTGATTTTCTACTTTTGATGTGACAATGTTAAAAATTTATTTTGTTTTCAAAAGATGCAAGTTATATTATACTGTTTTAGAAAACACGATTTTTAATTTAAAACTAAAATATGACCTTTTTCAGGAGATGCAAGTTATATTCTACTTTCTATGTAGCATTTTTTTTTTTTTTTAAATTTGGCATCTCAATCCCAAGAATCTGGAATGCCCAATTGGTTATGTACAAGGCTTGCTCGTAGACCCTTTGCTGCCAATTTGTAGACAGTTCGCGGCTCTTTCGAAGCACGCGCCTGTAAACCACCGCTTCTTATACATTCAAATCTTGTTCAGAACGAGGGCGGAAGATACCCGGACATGACCAGGCTTAGAATCTTTCAACGCCCGTCTGGCCAACAGGAGGCTTTGAGCAACGAACAAGGCAACTATTTTCCCGGCAGTCCTTCCGTAACCCTTCAATAGCCAATTGTGCGCTACTCTGAAAAAAGCTGCCGTCCAAAAGCGGGGCTCGAACCTGGGACGTGATAGTCACTTCTGCTTTGCAATGGGAACGAATGAGCTATCCGGCAGCAGGACTTTATGTAGCATTATTTAAAATAACATTTGATTACAAGAGATTCAAGTTATTTTCTACTTTTTTTAGGAGACCTGCTGTTTACCTTACAACTAAAATGTTAAGATGTTTTCAAGTGCTTTGAAGCTAATATTTGACGTATTCAATAAATGAATGTAAAATCTTTGTCTTTAACCTTCAGTTATTTATATTTAAATCACAAAGATAATATCTGCATTCTTTCATAAGAAAATGTATGCCAGCTTTAATAGTTGAGCATATTTGCAGAACAAACCTGGTGCTGTAAAACAATGAGGGCAGTGGAGCCCCCCAAAAAAAAATTGTTCATTAATCTTCATCGAAGTAATGGGTTCAATTAATCGTGATATTGATTTGAGGCTAAATCGCCCAGCCCTAACGGAAGGCTCATCTCTCATTAGCCATAAAGCATCCTGAAGACCCTCAAGACTTTTGGGATGATATTCTGTGGACTGATTAGTCAAAAAGGGAACTTTTTAGAAGACATGGATCCCGCTACATGTGGCATAAAGCCAACGCAGCATTTCACTATAAGAACATTATACCAACAGTGATGGTCTTGTCTGGGGCAGCTTCACAGCTACAGGATCTGGGCGTCTTGCCATAACTGATTGAACCATGAGTTCTACTCTCTACCATAAAATCCTGATGGAGAATGTTTAGCCATCATTTGTGACCTACAGCCCAAGCACATTGTTGTCATGCAGCAGGACAATAATCCAAAGCATATACAGTGCCGTGAAAAAGAATTTGCCCCCTTTCTGATTTTGTACTTTTTTGCATATTTGTCACACTTAAATGTTTCAGATCATCAAACAAATTTTAATATAAGACAAAGATAATCTGAGTAAATACAAAATGCAGTTGTTAAATGATGATTTCATTTATTAAGGGGAAAAGGCTATCCAAACCTACCTGGCCCTATGTGAAAAAGTAATTCCCCCCCCTTGTTAAATCATGAATTAACTGTGAAGCAACAACATTTTTTGAGTCCAATTTCACTAGCCACACCCAGGCCTGATTACTGCCAGACCTGTTGAATCAAGAAATCACTGAATGAACCTGTTTGACAAAGTGAAGTAAGGTTATAAGATCTCAAAAAACAACACGTCTTGCTGCAAACTAAAGACATTCAAGAACAGATGAGAAACAAAGAAATTGACATCTATCATCCTGAAAAGGGTTACAAAGCCATTTCTAAGGTTTTGGGACTCTGGCGAATCATGGTGAGAGCCACTATCCACAAATGGGGAAAACTTTGAACAGTGGTGAACCTTCCCAGGAGTGGCCGGCCTACCAAAATTACTCCAAGAGCGCATCGATGACTCATCCAGGAGGTCACAAAAGAACGCAGAACAACATCTGAAGAACTGCAGGCCTCACTTGCCTCAGTTAAAGTCAGTGTTCATGATTCAACAATAAGATAGATACTGGGCAAAAATGGCTAGCATGGGAGAGTTCCAAGGCGAAAACCACTGCTGACCAAAAAGAACACAAAGGCTCGTCTCACATTGGAGAAATACCTCTTGATTATCCCCAAGACTTTTGGGAAAATATTCTGTTGACTGACGAGACAAAAGCTGAACTTTTTGGAAGGTGTGCATCCTGTTACATCAGGCGTGAAACTAACACAGCATTTAAAAAAAAGAACATCAGACCAAAAGTCAAACATGGTGGTGGTAGTTTGATGGTTTGAGGCTGCTTTGCTGCTTCAGGACCTGGACGACTTGCCATAATTGATGGAACTATGAATTCTGCTCTCTACTGGAAAATCCTGTAGGAGAATGTCCAACCATCAGTTTGTGAGCTTAAGCTCAAGCGCACTTGGGTTATGCAGCAGGACAATGATCCGAAACACACCAGCAAGTCCACCTTTGAATGGCTCTCAAAATACAAAATGAAGGTTTTGGAGTGGCCTAGTCAAAGTCCGGACTTAAATCCGATTGAGATGCAGTGGCATGACCTTAAACAGGCCGTTCATGCTCAAAAACGCTCCAATGTGGCTGAATTAAAACAATTCTGCAAAGAAGAGTGGGCTAAAATTCTTCAGCAGTGATGTGAAAAACTCATTGCCAGTTATCGGAAACGTTTGATTGCAGTTGTTGTCGCCGAGGGCGGCACAACCAGTTATTAGGATTTAGGGGGCAATTACTTTTTCACATAGGCCCAGGTAGGTTTGGAGAGCTTTTTCCCCTCAATAAATGAAATAATTATTTAAAAACTGCATTTTGTATTTACTCGGGTTGTCTTTGTCTAACATAAAATTTTGTTTGATGATCTGAAACATTTAAGGGTGACAAATTTGCAAAAAAATAAGTAATCGGGAAGGGGGCAAATACTTTTTCACGGCACTGTAGGCAAGTCCTACTCTGAATCGCACAGAGGAAACAGAATGAAGGTTTTACAGTGGCCCAGTCAAAGTCCTGACTTGAATGTGATTGAGATGCTGTGGCATGATGTCAAACAGGCACTTCATGTTTGAAAAACCTCAAATGCAGCTGAATTAAAAAAACAATTCTGCAAAGGAAAGTGGGCCAAAATTCCTCCACAGCAATACTGAAGACTCATTATTAGTTATCACAAACGCTCTGTTTCCACCGAGGGTGACACCACTGGCGTTAAGTATAGACAGTGCAGCCGATACAGATGCACTGGGGCCCGGAGAGAACAGGGGCCCATAACTGAACCGGGCCCTTCGTAATACCATCATGTCGAGACCAGGCCCTTTTAATACTCAAACTGTGTTTTTAAAATATCAAACAATATTTACATTGTACACAAATACCCACTAACCACTTATGAGTGGGCCATTCCTTATATATACCCTTATGAAGTCAAACTCATTTCTATCATGGTTTGTTTTTTTTTCTCCAACAACAACATGTAGCATTTTATAACAAAGTTACATGCTTATTCAAAACATGTTTGAAAAAGTATTAATGAAAGTTTCTTGCATACAGATTGGCAAATGTGTCAAGGTGATTGCTGGGTAATGTGTTGTCCAATGTCAAGTCTCTATTTGATTTGATCTCGTGACCAGATGTTAACTTGTAACGTCCGATGGTTCAAGCGCAAAATCTGAAGATCAGACTGACTAGCAAATCTGCAAACACAGGAGCAGTCATGCAGTCATGCCATTTAAACATAAAAGCAGTAGTCAAAAAAGAAAAGAAAGAACAGGAGGAGAAGGTAGCAGAGCCAAAACTAAGTTCATTTGGCTTTCTTACAAGAAGTTCTCAGCCCACGGACAACCCCCCTCCCCCCTAAAGCAGCCAGCAGGTAATGGATCAAGCTAGATCTAGGCTAAGCTACACTTTGACCTAAATAATGATAATGTTCAACTATCAACTGTCTATTTTTATATATAGAATATGTGTCAGAAATACGGCTGGTTGTGTGCAGTAAATTGATCATTTTATGTGGTTTAAGCAGATGGTGTTTAGCTGGGTAATTTAAGGGACATGGTGGCATTGTTTTATTATATTTCAGTATTGTAAAATATTGTTGCTTTCTTCCATCTTGTGTGCTTTTTCAAATTACTATTACTCCTGCTTTAATTTCAAATAAGAATGCAACATAAAAAAATGCCATTTGTTAAAGTCAGTTGTCATTTCACCACCACAGTGAAACAAATAGCTCCTCTCTAACACTCTCCTCCTATTATCGCATGTTTAGGAAAGCGACCTTGAGCAAATTACTCGAAATACTGTAGAAATATTTCAAAGCAGGGGTTCACAGGATGCACAAGGGCCCATAATAATCGCTTGCACTGGGGCCTGTCGTGACGAACTAATGCCACTGGGTCACACAACCAGTTAGGGTTTAGGGGGTGGTTATTTTTTTCACATGGTTGACCCAAATTTTGAATAATTTTTCAGCTTCAATAAATGAAATAATGGTTTAAAAGCTGTATTCTGTGTTTACTCTCACTCTCTAAATCTTATTTAAAATTTGTTGGATGATCTGAAACATTTAAATATGACACATAAGCAAAAACAAAAGAAATCAGGAAGGGAGCCTGCACACACAGCCCTGTAATTCTACTGCTCTCTGCTTTTTCTGTGCAACAAACTGTTGTTACCTCCTGTCTTTCTGTTGTAATGCGACCCCTACCCTTCCCTTTCACATAGAAAATACATCAGACATTGTTTAAAGTTAGTCTTTGACTTGATACTGAAATTTCATACGCTGTTGCCAAAAGCCAAGACAAGTGAAACTTGATTCAAGCAATTTATAAAATTTATCGATAGAAATTCAAATTTTTACTGATAAATTTGATAAAGGTAAGATTTTGAAATAAGATTTTGGCAGCTAGAAGCAACTTGTGCTCTGCTCTTCCTCATACTTCAGGTTTTTTTTTTTTTTCTTCCACCCAGGCCTTCGCCCTCCTGTCCTTTGGCTTGACAGGCAACAAACTGCCCTGCTCGCTTGACAGGCAATGAACTGCCCTACTAACAGAGATAAATTGCTGCTTTTTTTCCAGTTGGGACAATCAGGCTGGAGGTCTTCTGGGGCATTGGCACTAGTCCCGCCGGCAGGGATGCCCCCACAACAAGTGGCTGAGAACACTAACAGAATAAATCACCCACTAAACTGTCTTTCCCTGTGTCACTACCACCTGACCCCTGTACCGTTAAAGGGGTGGGCTGAGACTTTTGGGATATGATGTCTCCCGCTCATATACCATATTACTCTTTCCAAATGATTTTTACCCCCGATGTTCCTATTTTCTGTCAATCTTGCTCATTACCAAGTATTTCTTTACCACAATTCACTTTGCTTGCTGTGAGTGTTGTGATGTTTTTAATTACAGAAGCTTATGAATCTGCTTATGAGGGAGTACCATACAGGCTAATAGACAAATATTTCAATATTTCACCTGCCCGATGTGGGAATATCTCTGAGGAGGAGCAGTGATATAAAAATTCACTTCCCACCTACATGGGGTCTGTATTGATCCAGCTACAGACTGTTGCTATAGAGGAGTATGAGGGTGGGAGTGAGGGAGGAAGTTGGAGGCTACATCTCAGAGCTTGGAGAACCATTGCATGCTGGGTAAATCAATACGCCCAGGCACAGGAAAAATCAGACACAGTTGTTGGCAGCAAATGAAAAGGAAAATAAGAAATTTCTGGGAAACCCAAGGACACCCCCAAGACTTAGGACACAACTCTCCTCTGCCTGAGAAAAACCACTGCAGACAGTTGCAACTGTGCCTTAAGATATGTACGGTGAGCACCATAACCCACTGGACAGTGACACATTGGATGCTATTTTGGTTCCGATAGCCATGATAATTGGTAGCTTTGAATCCAATTGATGGATGCAATCAGGGGACTGAATGCAAATACTCGCTGAAAAAAGCAGGAACTGGGGACTGCTGCAGTAGAGGCCTGGCAGAGCATCACCAGGGAAGATACCTGCATCTGATAATATTCATGATGTTTAAATTTGAAAATTATAACTATGTTCTCCTTTATGTTAAACTGTCCATTATTTTTAATGCACTCAAAAATGGGGTGGGGGGGAATGCACAAAAAAGTTGCCATTTCTAAATGGATGCTGTCATACTGAGTAAATCAAACCTCAAATTAAAGCTGACAGTCTGCACTTCAAACTCATAGTGATTTTTTTCCTCAAACTCAGACTCCTGGATTACAGAACCAAAAAAGTCACTGTCTGAATCATGTTGCTCAATATGTTAGTTCTCTGTACTGTAGTGTCAGTGTAAAAAATACCCCAATAATAAAAGCAGAGAATCTGCAGATTTATCATGTGATCAGACTGATTAGACTTCAGAGCCAAGTAACATTATAATACGTACTTGCCCCAAACATTATGGAGCTCACTATTTTTTTTTTTTTTTTAAATGAATGAATGATTCCTCTAGTAAGATATCCATTTTCTAAAAATGATGCAGTTTAGCTGCTGGGTTAGCTCATGCGGTTAAGGCGCCGCATTTGCGGAGCAGTAGTCGCTACCACGGCGCGGGTTCGATCCCCGGTCGTACCAACCGGCAGTGGTCGGCAGCTTTTTCAGGGCAGCCCACGATTGGCTATAGCACTGCAGGTATGCAAATTGGGAAGGGACTGCTGGGAAGGGATATCAAAAATTCCGTTGTTTGTTGCTCAAGCGTCTTCTGTTAGCCAGCCGAGCGCTAGTCAGCGAGATTCTAAGCTTGCTCATGTTTGGGTGTCCTCTGCCCTTGTTCTGAACTTGCGAAAGTTTCGACCAATGAGTGTAAAGATGCAGGGGCTGACAGGCGCGTGCTTTGGAGGAGAGCCGCAAACTGTCTTTCTCTCCTGAGCTGGCCACAGGAGGTTGCATACGAGCAAGCCTTGTACATAGTTCTCGAATTGGGCATTCCAGATTTGGGTGGGATTGGAGATGCAAAATTAAAAAAAAAAAAAAAAAAAAGATACAGTTTCATGGATGATTGAGTTCACAACTACGGACTTTATTTTTTCCATTTTAATTTTCCATTGCTAATCATGCCAAGCAAAATTGTATTAACTTTTTAGTTCTAGCAGAAACAAATAGTGAATCCCTTCATTCACATATTAGACCGTGGGCCGAGGGTCACAATTCCTAACTTCCGTGACCCACATCGAGCAACTAATAAATTTTGAATTGAGATTGTCTAGAAACATATTTGAAAGCATACCATATAACTCGGCAATCTCAGAAATCCACCATTATATCAAGAAGATTTAAAAAAATAATTAATTTTGATGAGGAACTCAGAAAAATGACCTAATCACCCTCTATAAACGCGTCAAAGTATCCCGTAAACAACAGCCAATCAGACGATTTGTCTCAATAAAGCGACACTAGCAAACAGGTATGCTGTGGGATTCTGTGACAACAACAGTGCATTAAGTACCAATTAAACATGCTTACTGAACAAGGGATTGGGTGCCTCTGCAACTGTGGGGAGAAAGAGGACGAGAGGGTTTTTCTAAAGTGGATTTTTATTCAGCAAATGAGTATGTTTAATAGTGTTCTGGCTTTTCCATGATAAATTGAGCATGCAACACTCCAGCTGAAGAGTGTCTAGTTTGAATGGGTGTATTACTGCTTTGACACAATTTTACATAGTGAATCATATTATAAATATTTGATTATATGAATTATAAATATTTCATGAATAGTATACAGAGGTTGTTTGCACATTTTACTGAGCATAATTAGATAAAAATAGACAGTGACAGAATGATAACAGTGAAAACACGTGTTATAGAGGCTATTTTGCGAAGATATGAATACAGGTGTGCCTTGAGATTTTGGCTTGCCCTTTGGTGTGCCTTGGGCACAAAAAGTTTGAAAACCACTGGGCCAGGAAATACTTCCAACACAAGGTCACATTAAGGGCCCTATTTTAACAATCTAAGCACACTGTCTGAAGCGCATGGCGCACAGTCTGAAGCGCATGGCGCAAATGCATTAAGAGCGTGTTTTTGTGTGCACACAGATTACATTCAAAGTCAATGCGAAGACGTGAATACACACGTTTGTGCAAGCAGCTTTACTGTGACCCAAACAGCTGATCGCTACAGCGCACAGTGAACTACGATGCGCCTCACGCAGGAATACGTCAGTTGGTTAGTTCAAGAGCAACTTTGTTTTTTTCCGAGCAGCTGAAGTGCTGTAATTTTTTTAAATATAGCGTAGAATTGAAATGGTGTATTATTTTCAGGTAGGACCTCTTTTAGGCCGCGAAAATATGCTGTCTCTGTGTTTCCGTTCACAACCGTGTATCGCCTAAATTTCCACCCAGCACTATGCCCTGGTGCGGCTACCTGGAGGAGATCAGAGAGCTTTCTACTGCATCTAATGTAAGTAGTGGCAATTTGTAGCTCATACAACCCCACTTCAAAAAAAGTGAACTATCCCTTTAATGTTCCAATGGAACCAACCAAAATCATTTACTGATGTAATTATACATCAATTTCCTCCAAATCAAGGTTTCGTAATGAATGGCACCCTCAACGATTATCATAAATAACATCTCCCAAAATTAAATCTGGTATTAAATTCCACCTAAGTTTTTTCTAAATGTTAAAGAACTATGATGAGCCATTGCATCATTTCCTGTTACACTAGGGTATAAAAATGAGGTACGGCACATGCAATATCCCTTTGTCATCCAAAACCACGAAGAAAACAACAGTCAGCTCAAAAGAGGCAGATGGTCATAGACCTTCATAAATCTGGTAATGGCTACAAAAAGATTCACAAACGATTTAATATGCCACTGAGCACTGTCAGGGCAATTATTAAAAATTGCAAAGATATGGAACTATTGAAAACCTCAAGGGTAGAGGACGCAAAGTTCTGCATTTTGACCCCCAGGATACTGAGGAGGAAAGAGAAGCAACAAAATCCCCAAGAATCACTGTGAAAGAACTGCAGGCCTTAGCGGCATCTTGGAGTCACCAGGTTTCAAAAGGCACCACCTTCAGAAATACGGGCTCTTTGGAAGGGTTGCCAGAAGCAAGCCTTTTCTGACAAGAAGACACAGAAGTAAGCGCTTGGATTTTGCCAAACATCATTTAAATTATGTCTGGAATACGGTGCTTTGGTCAGATGAGACCAAAATTGCATGTTTCAGTCAGATACAGCATCAGCAAATTTGATGTCAAAACAGAGGTGCACACAAGAAGTACCTGATACCCACGGTGAAATATGATAGTGGGTCAGTCATGTTTTGGGAATGTTTTACAACCCCAATTCCAAAAAAGTTGGGATGCTGTGTAAATTGTAAATAAAAACAGAATGCAATGATTTGCAAATCTCATCAAACCACGTTTTATTTACAATAGAACATAAACAACACAGATGTTGAAATTTTACCATTTCATGAAAAATAGAAGCTCATTTGGATTTGATGGCACCAACACATCTCAAAAAAGTTGGGAGAGGGGCAACAAAAGGCTGGAAAAGTAAGTGGCACTAATTTAAAACAGCTGTAGGAGCATTTTGCAACTAATTAGGTTAATTGGCAACAGGTCAGTAACATGACCGGGTATAAAAAAAAGCATTTTAGAGAGGCAGAGTCTCTCAGAAGTAAAGATGGACAGATTCACCAATCAGCAAAAAATTGCCTCTAAAAATTGTGGCACAATTTCAGAAAAATGTTTCTCAATTTAAAATTGCGTAGACTTTGAATCTACAGTACTACAGTACATAATATCATCAAAAGATTCAGAGAATCTTGAGAAATCTCTTTGTGCAAGGTACAAGTTTAAAGGTCAATATTGGACGCTCGTGATCTTCGGGCCCTCTGGCGGATCTGCATTAAAAAAACAGGCATGATTCTGCACCGTAATACACTGCATGGGCTCAGGAACACTTCCAGAAATCATTGTCTGTGAACACATTTCGCCATGCAATGTGTGAATGCAAGATAAAGCTGTATCATGCAAAGAAGAAGCCATATGTGAACACAATCCAGAAACGCCGCCGTCTTCTCTGGGCCAACTCATTTAAAATGGACTGAGGCAGAATGCAAAACTGTTCTGTGGTCAGATAAATCAAAATTGTAAATTCTTTTTGGAAACCACGGACACCGTATCGTATGGTCTGAAGAGGAAAGGGACCATCCAGCTTGTTATCAGTGCACAGTTCACAAGCCTACATCTCTGATGTTATCGGGTTGCATTCGTGCTTATGGCGTGGGGAGCTTACAAATCTGGAACGGCATTATCAATGCTGAAAAGTGTATAGAGGTTTTACAACAATATATACTCTCATCCAGACAACGTCTCTTACGGGGAAGGCCTTGCATATTTCAGCAAAACAATGCCAAACCACATACTGCATCCATCACAACAGCATTCGCAGTATAAGAGTCTAAGTGCTAAAGTGTTCTACCTGCAGTCCAGACCCTTCACTAATAGAAAAGATTTGACGCATCATAAAACGAAAAATCTGGCAAAGAGGATACAGAACTGTTGAGCAGCTAGAATCCTACAAACCCCAATTCCAATGAAGTTGGGACGTTGTGTAGAACGTGAATAAAAACAGAATACAATGATTTGCAAATCCTGTTCGACTGACATTCACTTGAGTACACTACAAAGACAAGACATTTAATGTTAAAACTGATGAACTTTATTGTTTTTTTGAATGTCTTAATGCAATTCCATTGCCTCCAATGATCTAATTTCATTTAAAAGATCACGAAACACATGCTTTGCTTCCAAACCCTGAGTAAACAACAGCATGAGAAGTCTGGAGTCATAATCGGTTTCCAATTACTAGTGGTGAAATCCCCCGAAATGCACGTGAAACTGATGAACTTCCATGGACAAGGACTTCAATTCTGTGAGAGAATCTCTTACATATGCGTTGATTGAATAATTGCTGACTCCAGCAGAGGAATGTAAATATGGCACTAAAACTCATACCATATGCGTAAGAGTTGACAGGTATGCGTTACTGACCACACCTGATAATGTTGAGAGTTTTCAGAGTTTCTGTAATGGTAATTTAAATGAACGATGGGAAACAGGTCATGACCAATAATTATTTTTGAGGGATGGTTTGAGCTTTCCCTATTGCCAGTTCACTGCCACTGCCAACAACATATAAATCTGATCTTCTCGAGCTGATATAGTCATTAAAAAACTTTCCCAAAATTACCAAACAATATACAGTATTTTAATAGTAAGTGCAGTGTACTTTTATTGGGTAAGAGTAAGAGAAAACGATTACTTTTCCCATTAACCTTGTCAAAAATGACAGGAATAGACTCCATGTTGCTACCCTTGCCAGAGGTGGTTGCACTGAATGAAGGGTGCCAATAATTATGAAACCTTGATTTTGTTGAAATTCGTTTATATTAAATGATTAAGATTTTGGTTGTTTCCATCATAGCATTAATAATGTATTTCACACATTTTGGCATTTCCGTTTCTCTATAATTATATTCTTTCTTTCTTTTATTTATATTTATTTATTTATTTTTTATTTGGCATCTCCAATCCCGCCTGAAAGTGGAATGCCCAATTGGGGAACTACGTACAAGGCTTGCTCGTATGCGACCCCATCGTGCCAATTCAGGAGAGAGGGACGGTTCACGGCTCTCCTCCGAAGTATATGCCCGTCAGCTACTGCTTCTTTACACTCATTGGTTGAATCCTCGCAAATTCACAACGAGGGCAGAGGATACCTGAACATGAACAAGCTTAGAATCTTCCTGACGAGCGCCCGGCCGGCCAACAGGAGGCGCTTGAGCAACGAACAAAGCAACCATTCTTTTATATTTCCCTTCCCAGTCCCTTGCCAATTTGCATCCCTGTAGCACAATGGCCAAGTGTGCGCTACTCAGAAAAAGCTGCCGACCACTGCCGGTCAGTACGACCGGGGCTCAAATCCACACCGTGATAGTCACTTCTGCTCCGCAATGCGGTGCTTTAACCAAGTAGGCTATCCGGCAGCTATAATTATATTCTTAATTTTTTTTGTATTGTTCGTGCATTGCCAGTCAGGGGTGCCAGTAATTTTGGAGCCCACCGTATTTATGTTTATTTAATACATTCTGCTTTTCGCAGTTACCAAATTTTTTTGCTAATGCAAGGGCAATATTTCCCACAGAACAGGTGGAACAATGACAAATTGAAAACTGAGTCAAATCAGGAATTAGCAATAGCTTTCACCATCTCAAATTGAAAATAATCCTTTACAAACCAACTTGTCACAACCCTCACTTTTCATAAATTAGTCCCTCCCCTGTTCCAGTGGTCTTTGTGTGTTTTGGAGTTTGTTTCCATTAATTCATTTTTTGTCTAGTCATATCCCTCGCTTCCCAAAGTGAGCATTTGTTTGCCTCACCCCTTTTGTCAGTTGTCTCATTGATATAATTTTGTTTTGGTGTTCCAGTCTTCACTGGATTGTCTTTTCCATGTCCGAGGTTACCTTCTTGTAATCCAATATTGAGCTAAGCTCGTCTTTGGTAATATTAGAAAAGAAAAATGTTAATCTCTCTTTGTGAACACTTATAAGGAACATCTCCTGTTCTCATGTGGTCTTCAGAACAAGGACTGTTTCCTGTTTTTAGCGCGAATGGAGGCTGAGTAAATTGACTACATGGAAACTGCCTGAAATATAACTAATTTCTGAGTGGTTGTGGTTCACAAGAACAGCTGACAGCCATGCATTCTCCATGGACCTGATGAGCCAGAAGGATGGGATGATTGTGTCAGCAAGCTGAACGGAGAATGAAGGGAATGGAGAAAACTTCATATTGCCACAGAAATTCTTTTAACCCAATATGTTACCATGTCTCTATTTCCATCTGCACATTCTCCATTTCATCTTTAAAAATCTAGTTTATAATATTTTAGCATTTTTCTTAGCGCACCTATTGCTGTGTGCATTTTCCACTTTGCCTACACCATTTAACAAAACAAAGCCACAGTAATTAAGTAACAAAATATTAGAATTCATTATGCTGGGTCTATCATTTTCACGAAATATTTTTTCAACAATCTGTCATAATCTTTTTGAAATTAGATCACTATGAAAGTAGAAACAATACTTTCTATCAATAGAACAAAAAACACTGAATCTAACTGGACAATAATATTCACTGCATATACAGGTTCTCCCAGGATTGTGACAATTTTTTTTCTATGAAAATATTAATGGAGAATTCACCAGTCTTTTATGAAACTGTAAATCAAAATTTTATGTTTGTAAACAAACAAGTCATAGCTCTTTAAAACGGAATGTCTGTGAAATATTACGCATATACAGTAATTCTCAGCACTCATCACATATAGTCCCTAGTTGTCAGGTACCATGAGGTTTTGCAAATATTAGTGTTCCAAATAAAGGTAGAAATGTCTTACACTTTAGCAATATCCTTTAAATGCAACCTAAAGTTATGTCCCATAGACATCACAATTTCATAGTGTCTTCTCTGCTGATGCCCTACTAGGCCTGTTCTACAGCCATCTTCAGCACCAGAAAATTAAACTAGGGTCAAACTTGCACACAAATTTGGATTTATAATAATGTCCAATAAGAAATTCTAGAACAGGGGAATTTAACCTTATCTAAAAAGGGCCAGTGTGGGTGCAGGTGTTTGTTCCAGCCATGCAGCTATGCACCTAATTCTACTTATTAACCCCTTATGTCTTTGCCAAAGACTTTGATAAGTAGTATCAGTGTGTAACCGATTGGCTGTAATGAAAGCCTGCACCCACACCAGTCCTCTCTGGATAAGGTGGAAAACCCCTGCCCAACAAGTATTCTTAAGAAATTCCTGCAAACAATACCAACAAACCTGAATTTACATGCTGTAAAACCTTATCCTACCTTCCCTGATTGTTTAAGAAAAGCTTAACTGAGTTGTTTCATTATCACACTTTTCGAATGAATTAGACACCCGATTACGACTCAAAGATAATCATAAGAGTAGGAAACCCTTCCTCTCCCATTTAAGTGCTTTCCTCCTCACCATTTCTGCCTTTGATAATCTATCAGGGGTTATCATTGCCGTAAATTATTTGATAGTTTGTTTCAAGAAACAGTCTGCACCTCTTAAAAATCATAAATCTTGGGTTATTCGAGGACAAGGATTTCCATGAATGTCATCTCATGTTATCCTTCACTCATTATATGATTTAATGTAAAAAGGAATACAATGTCTTGGATTCAGCCTAGTTTGACCATGTAAACACTCGAAGTTCAGCGCATTGAATTAAGTTTCGGTTAATTTGCATGTGAAGTTTTCAAAGTCGTAAAGTTAACTTTTGGATTGGAAATATTTTTTTCCGAATGATTTTATCTTGTTTTCATCCTCAAGGATTCTTGAAGTAAAGATTTGTTTCATCTTTACTCTCAGTTCTGAAAAGGAGACAAATTCATAATTATGAGAGCTGAGCTGCTTTCAGTGAAAGAAAATTGTAAAAGAAAAAAAAAAACAACCAATGAGATCTAATCAAGTTGAGGCCCAAGTAAGTGCAATTTTTTATTCTTGTGCATTTTTTTTTTTCAATTTCTCATTATGTCTTATTACTTCTCACTGTTCAAAGCCTCCAATAAAGCAGTCATTTAAATACTAAAATCACCAAAATCACTTCAACAAGCACGCACACACACACACTTGTAGAGCTTTACTTGTGAGGACATTGTATTATTCTTGGCAGCCTTTCCCCAGTCCCATCTGCAGCAAAATTACCCCTAACCCTAACCTTAACTTTAACCCAATCCAAAGAGTAGCCTTATTCTTAACTTTAACCACACAGCCGGAACCCTTCATAACCTTCCGAGAGGACTGCCCAAAATGTCCTCAAAACATTTTGGTTTCTCAAGAATTAGCTCTCACAAAAATAGCTATACTCGCCCACATGCACACACACACGCACATGCACAGACACACATGCACATACACATTCAGGGGAGCATCCTCACCTGTAAAACAAGCTCCAAATTGATGTATCACACCAGCTGTATGCCATCTTACATACACTGTACAAAAACATAAAAGCGACACTTCTTATAGTCAAAAATATGACCATGTTCAGAAACTCACTGTACTTTTATTGAGTGTTGACAGATTGTATGACCATATTGCAATACATTTCAATCACTGATCGAAACAGACAAACATGAGTCTCACGGCAGGAAAGATGATAAAGGAGATGGGATATATTATCCAAACTGCACAAATCAAAATCAAGTATGTCCACCATTAGAGCTGCTGCACATCTCCGCTGTTTGGACCGTACCAAATGGTTACTGGTGACTTGGGGGACGTGTTCCCATTCCTCTTCAAAAGCTGCATGAAGTTGGCGGATATTAGCCGGAACAAACTCATCAGTTGAGGACATCTCAAAGATGATTGATAGGGGACAAATCCTTGAAATAAGCGGGCCATTCAAGCACACATATCTGTTCAGTCTCAAGTTACTCTGTGCATACACAGGTGACGTGGGGTCTGGCGTTGCCATGCTAGAATATGGTGTTGTTTTAAGGGACGAATGGTAGGATGGCAGGCCGCAGTATCTCATTCAGTTATCGCATTCCATTCAAGTTAAAGTTAATGAAATGCGGTTGGATGCGACCTCCGTGGGATATTCCGGCCCAAACCAGCACTCCTTTGTGAATCTGACTCATGGGTAAACACAAAAGTCTCCCATTGTGCCATTGGCCAATGGACATGTCTGTTCACCCAGTCGAGCCGATTATTTTGTTGAGCAGGGGCGAGGTCCAGTCCGCGAAGAGGACGACGCATGGGGAGATGGACTTCCCGGAGACAATATCTCATCGCTTGGGGAGAAATGCGGTGATTGTGGAGAACAATAGTCTCGCCTGCAATGGTAGATGGTCACAGGGATGAAGAGTCTGGATATGGTGGTCATGGACATTGAGAACCATTGTGACAACCCTGAGAGACATTCCTGCATTGAGGTTTAAACTTATCGCTAGCATTTTGAAAAATGGCTTAACTGGGACTCTTGAGATGTCCTTTTATTGACCAGAGGACAGGGAGTGCCTGGGCAGACCATCTCCGATTTCAATAGCTCTGGATGTATCCCTACCTGTCTGACAGGCCAATTATGACAAAGGGCATGAAATTGACAATGATAGGGCAATGGTGACTGAAATGCACACGGGCCAGGGGACACAACCTTTGTCACATAATAAAACCCTACCAAGTCAACCACTTAAATAATTTTGCAGAATATTGAAATGATTAAACTATTGTGTTTTTTTTTGTTGTTTTTGTTCAGTGTGTGGATTTCTAAAGCAAAAATCTACATTCTTCTCGCAAAGAAGCACAAAAGTAAAATAAGGAAGAATGTGCAGGAGTTAAGAGGTTGTTGCAAATATGACCTATTTCCATTTAATAGACTGTGGGGTGCACAAGGAACCACACTAGAGCAAAACTGCTGATCCTACCTTGCAAATGGTATGCCTGGAATATATTATTCCCTTTTTGCTATAACTGATAATAAATGTTATTACATAGTGGCTTTTTCTCCTTTGTTTCACAGGTCATGAAATACACTCTGATGATGGTCGCAATTATTTGAGCACCACATTGCCTGTCTCTATTGGTGTCTGTTAAATGATTAGATTATAATGCCAGACAAGTACTTGATAAAGTTTGCACACTCTCAAGAGAAGCACCGGTATTATTAACTCGTCTCCACTTTCCCACATACATCTGCCTCTCAGCATAAAATCCTGTAATGTATCCTATGAGGTCAATGTCAGATCAATGGCATATGGCTCTGCTGTATAATTCGCAACCTCAATAGGCTCTATCTTAAACCTGGCGCACAGCGACGCCAAGAGGGACTCAAGTGTTTTTTTCTAGTTTATGACTGGGGCAGTAATGGTTTTCCAGCCCAGGGCTCAGGTTGCTTTAATAGCAAATGCACTTGCGCTAAACTAAGCGCCCTTGGGTGTACTGGTCTTAAAATGAGATGTGGTCAGGCGCATTGATGGTGTGTTGCTATTTTGAGGCTGCAGATCTAAAGTCAATTGTCATATTTTAACAGCTATTTTCAGGGTGCATTTTTAAGATAGTATTGTGTACCTTTGTAGGCGAAAACACAAGTGCTCGTACACTCTGCTTGTTATATCAACAAGGACGAGCAACAGCGCACAAACATGCAAACGAATAAAAATAAAAAGATTACAATGTGAAAGATTATTGTGTAAATAAAGAAAATAAAAAAAATTACCTTAATGGTGAGTTTGATTGATTGCACATCGGTGCAACTGCATCTACCATCACAGAATGTTCTCTTGTTTTTGAATCGTAAGGGAAAGTATGAACATCCAGGTTATTTGTGATTCAATGTGCAAGATAACACATGCAGGCATTTGTGAATTATCCTAGACAAATCCATGACTTCTTTATACTGGAGAACTCTGTCATTCCTGCAGTCTTCTAGGGAATCCCCCCCAGGTGCGGTGGCTGTTCAGCGACTATTAAGGACACGGCATATCATGCCTAAAACTGCATTATTCTATTTCGTATAAGTTTCGCCCTTTAAGGCTGTTGCTATTGCGTTTATCCCTCTGTGCATGCACAACTCTGAAGATTTTCTTTCCCGCCATTGTCCTGCACGATGGCCCCAATCAGGTCCGCATCCACTGTATATTACATTCGCGGGACCTGAGTTCAGCTCCCAGTTTTTCTTCAGCACATGAATCTTAACATTGCTGTTTTGAAGATAAGTATTACCCTATAAGGGCTGCCGGATAGCTCACTCGGTAAAGCATCGCGTTGCGAAGCAGAAGTGACTATCACGTCGTGGGTTCGAGCCCCGCTTCGTACCAGCCGGCAGTGGTCGGCAGCCTTTTCAGAGTAGCGCACAATTGGCTATTGCGCTACAGGGTTGCAAATTGGGAAGGGACTGCCGGGAAGGTATTACAATAGTTGCCTTGTTCGTTGCTCAAGCGCCTCCTGTTGGCCAGACGGGCGCTCGTTAGGAAGATTCTAAGCCTGGTCATGTCCGGATACCCTCCGCCCTCATTCTGAACTTGCGAAGATTCAACCAACGAGTGTATAAGAAGCGGTGGTTGACAGGCGCGTGCTTCGGAGGAGAGCCGCGAACTGTCTACACTCTCCTGAATTGGCAGCAAGCCTTGTACATAGTTCACCAATTGGGTATTCCAGATTCGAATGGGATTGGAGATGCCAAATTTAAAAAAAAGAAGAAAAAAAAAAGATAAGTATTACCCGAAGAGCGGTACCCCTCTGCCCAGATTGTCGGAGCGGCCGTTTTTTGCCGTACGGCCCTCACTCTGGCTGCGAGGCATGCTTTGGCGCAGTAGATGTCAGGTTGGCTCTGACACCACAAGCCTTCTGCCTGTCTTGTGCCCTCCTGCCTTCACTTGTGTTGCAACAGTGGGCTGACAATTTCACACCGCAAGGAATCGAGAGCTCTACATGTTCATAAAGCTAATGCAATTTTGAGTCGATTTTTTCTCAGAGAGGCAGAGGACTATGAAGGGCAGGTGTTTACTAGCTCCACTCCCTTTATTGCCACATTTTCTGGTTTTCCCCTCATCCCTGTGGGAGATTTTGAGAACTGTGGTGGTGAGCAGGGAGCCCCGTTTTTGAGTACATCTCCTTCCTCGCCGCATTATCCAGGTAATATATGTGGACCGCTGTGGGCGAAGCTTCCAGCCCACTGACAGAACTGCCATGAAAACAAAGGAAGCTAGGTGGTGCTGCAGGAAATGTAATTCCAGCTTCTTACAGTGGTCATTCTTTGGGCCACCCCACTTATATGAGGCAGCTCCAAGTAAGTGCCTCCTCTCCAAGTGCCTCTGTCTCCTCTGAGCTTTCTACAACTGTTCCTATGCACACTCTCCACCCACTAATATCTTCCGCCACAAACAGACATATGGTGGAATCCACCAGACCGTATAAACGAGTCTTGGCTCAGCAAATCTCACAGCTCACGGAACAGATTCAAAAGCGGCTGCTGGATGGCCCTATTAGCTCCGAGGGGCTGTTTGGGCCTCTGCTGCAAGAGGCGAAAAATCACCTTCAGCAGGTGACTAAGGAAGTGGAGAGGGTGAGGAAACACACTCAGTGGGCTTGTGAAGATACTTGCCTATAGCATGCTTACGGCTTTTCGTGAGATCACAGGGAACATCGCTGGCAGCCCCTGCTGCCCCTGCGTCTCAGGCCACCAACCTCCCACCGCACGGCCCACACCCCCGCCCACTACACCTCGTCACGTCTCTTGTCCGGGCATGCAAAATCATCACCCAGCATGCACCTGGATAAGCCTCCTGGCTGAGCCATCGCGATAACAGAGGGGGCAGTCACTGCCAGCAGGGGGTATGTGTCCGACCTCTCACAACGGTTCCTTTCAGGGCCACTCCCCTGCCGATAAGCAGCAGTTCCATTTAAATAGTTTGCTTCTGTCTCCCCTGAGCTCTCTGCGACTGTTCCGACACATACTCCCCACTCACCGGCATCCTCTGCCGCACTCCAGCATAAGGCAGAATCCACCAGTCTGTGTATAAATACAAGACCTAGCTCAGCAATAAGTTCAGTTGACGGTGATTTAATTTCACAAGCTAATGTGAGTAAACTTAATTTTTTCGCTCTTGCAACAGCAACCACACACTCAACACCCACCCCGACTGTCCACATAACAGTGCAGGCTAGTGGGGTCTCTCCAATATGGCACAATACTGTTTCTGAGAGAAGGGATGATGCGCTGTCTATTCTGCCCTCCCATGAGCTGTGCTACAACACACAGAAAGGGCTCTACTTTGGTGATTGGAAATGTCATTGAAAACTCAGACGTTCGCACGCCCACTCTCAAAGCACTTCTCAGTGTGGGAAAGCCTGCTTTCTATAACCCATCTCTGCAGATGTAGACACCAACGAACATGGAGGTGCTCAACTGATGCACTCTTTTACGCATTCTTAATACTATCAGTATTCTGTCCCCATCATGCATTACTCTACACAAAGTGACAGATAGCTAAACAGCTGTTCTGGTCATTGCAAAGTTTAATGATGACTCAGATGTGGTGGAAGTAATGTTGTAGACTGTTTAGACTGTTTCATCATTGCTTTTTTAATGCCAACTCTGTCGGAAATGAAAATAAATACAATGGATCAATCATTTAAACTAGAGTGCATTTGACAAAAAAGGACTTAAGTATTTATCTACTAATTTCTTTAACAAATAACCAAAATAAAGCTCTCATCAAGATGGCTGGTCAATGGAACCATGACCCTTTAATAATGCAAGATGGCTGGTCTGAAATGACCAATTAGAAATAAGGACATAAAACTGACATCAGTCTTTAAAACATCCACTAGGAGGCAGTACAATACTTTTCACCAAAGTAAGTAACATTACAATCAGCTTACAGCTATAGTCTATGATTTCTCCACCACACACACCTCCCCCATCCCCTCTGTGCTTCTTCCAACACCATGCGCCCTCCCCTGAAAGCACACCGTCTCATCCCCTTGGAAACCGAAACGCCGCCTCCCGCTGAGAAGAGAGCAGGCTAGCCGCACACAGAGCGCTGGTTTGACGTGGAGGCAAAGAATTGCTGACGGTAGCTTCTTATCTTCAGAATGACAACAATGCTGAGCTGCCTCAACCAAACAAACATGGTGATTTTGCGCACACAATGTGTAAACATGTTAGATAAATTAGCATATAAGGTCTACATGGAGGCTAACTGTAACTAGTGTTGACACCGCAATGTGGATCTCTATCAAGAAATAAAAGCTCACACAGACTTTGCACAACCAATGTGTAAAGCATATTAGCATATAAGTCCAGTTTTGTGTCCAAAACCATTCCCCCATCGAGATTTGTTTCCTGTTCTCACAACCAATGCTCACAACACACCGGTATTTAGAGGCTAATGCTAACGTAATTTCAATAGTAAGTAGGCCGACAGAAATAACGTTACTAAGGTTAGCTTTCACTGCAGTAAGCCAGCACTGACCTAATACTTATCTATGAGTTATCGACGTCACAAAGTACGATCAATATTACAGAAACATAAATCAACTTCTACAATAAAACAAATGATTACCTGTCCAACAGAAATGCCGCAGTGACTGCATCGTTCCTTAGGCTCAGAGAGTCCTGTAGCAGTCTCCACCGTGGAAAGCCTTCTCCTATATTTATCCTCGTTTGAGATCTGGCTTGATCCAGCTTTGGCATCTCTTCAGCCTTTTTGACCGCAGGCTTTCTTTTTCTAGTCCTCTTGGTCGGTGGGGCAAGTAGAGGTGAAACAGATGGTTGCCCAGAGCTTTCCTTCTCCATGTCTCTGCAGTTTGTTGTTCTTCTTCTTCGGCATTTTTTCGGCACTTGGCAACTGTGACGTCTCAGCAGGGTGGCTTCGGGGGACAGCGGAAGAGGGAGGGCAGGAGAACCGGAGTCCCAAATTTGAACGAGGGAGGGAGGTACACAGCAGCAAAAAAGGAGTTGCGGAACCGAGCCAGGGAAACGCCTATTTGCCCCGAACGATTCCTATTGGTTGATTTCTTCGCATGCCTGCAGCCTCCAGAGAGAGTGGATTTTTTTGGTTCCTTTTGCTGTGACTAGTGTGTAGAAGATACTTTAAAGCCATAATCATCATCAAAATGAAGATAATGATTCTAACCGTGAGAAAAATCGTGGACTATAGCTTTAATGTTGGGTGGAGTGAAATGCAAATTGTGTATTCACGAGGAAGCAGTGCCCTTAAACTATTCAGAATATAATCGTGCTGAGTCCGATTGCTGCTTCCCTAGAAGTGTAAGAATTAAGCTCCTCAACCAAGCCTGCCGACAGCCACGCTTATTTTCCAATAGTACCCATCCAGTAGTTGATAGGAATGATCTATCTCTCATAAAAAAAAAATTGTTTTCTATTGTAACGACGACTTTGAGGTGCAATAGCCTAAAGGTATATCAAGTTAGGTGCAAAAAAAAATCAGCTTTCTGAAGCAAAAACTCTACATGGTATTGTCACTATGTCATTCTACTACCCTTCATAGCCATGGGATATGAAATAAACACATTATCCTACCACTGATTTACACGTAGATGGATCCCTCGCTGCATTCAGTGATCATTTATCCCAATTAACAGTCTCTCCTGGAAATACAAACTGATTAGTTGCAGCAGATAATGTGCTACATAAACCCACAGCTGTAGTTCATGCCCACTTCACACTTTCTTGATAATTATCTGATGATTCATAGGTGTTTTCTCCAAAAGAGGGCAGCATGACCTATCGGACGGTGATTAACAAAATTAATTGGGGCTTTAGAAAAAGAATACATACCCGTGTGTAGCAGCAGGATGGGTTGCATCTCCTCAACTTCGTGCATTTATGCATTTGAATCACGCAAATATACGCTAACGAATTGGGGAAAAAATAACGGTACACTACCAAGGGGTGTTCACGTCAGTTTCACTAGATAGAAAAGCAATAAGGCTGTGGACACCGGAGTGAGTCAGAATGAGATAGGGCTGAACCGCGGCTAGTCCCATGGTGGCCGGACGCCCTCTCACAGCTGAACAGTGCGATTGGTCATTTCCCCAAAATAGGTCAACGATTATGGGCTTGGCCCCTGAGAGAGTGCACTTGGAGAGATTAGGGTTACCCCCTGAGGTGGTAGAACCATTCAGGGGGCAAGAGCCCCTTCAACCCATGCTTGTTACGCAGCAAAATGGTCTGCTGTTCAGTGCTGGCCTGTAGATCCAACATCCAGCTCTCTGCCGGAAACATTGTCTTTCCTCCAGCTGCTACTAAACAGAAATTTGTTTCTTTTTACAAGTAAAACATACGCAGCTGCCATTTCAGCATTCCACAAGGGTTTCAGAGAGAGATCTGTCTTTCCAGACCCATTGGTTAAGCGCTTCCTGAGGGGAGGAGGCAGCAGCCAATCACGTGCCCCTTAACACCACAATGAAATTTACCATTGTTATTACGCGCTCTAAGAGAAGCTCCTTTTGAGCCTATATCTCAAATCTCACTCAAGTTTCTGTCCCGGAAGACAGCGCTCCTCTTAGCGTTAACCACAGCACACTCTCACTCTCCTTGTCTTGTCTCTTCATCTTGGAAGCACTGCTTCTCTACGACTGAGTCCTTCTTTCATGCCGAAGAGCAGGGGTCTCAAACTGGTCCGTAAAAGGGCCAGGGGGCAGCAGGTTTTCATTTCAACCAAGCAGAAGCGCATCTGATGTGACTAATTTAAACACCTGATCTCAGCCTGCACAGCTGATCAGTTGTATTAAATGTGCTTCAGCTCGGCTGGAATGAAAACCTGCAGCCCCCTGGCCCTTTTACGGAACGGTTTGAGCTGCCTGCCAAAGAGCATTACTAGTGCTTTATGTTCAAGGATGATCTCTCTGGATGTTTTTTTTCCCCACATAAGAATGAAGAGGAAGAAGTATCGCAATGTCTCTGCACGGTACAGGCCCTTTCCCATTACGTAGCCTGCACTGCAAGCATGAGACAGTCTCAGCAGCTGTTCGTCCATTACAGAGAGCAATCTCAAGGGAAGCCGTTGACAAAACAGCACCTGGCTCATTGGCTGTGTGACAGCATCGCACAAGCGTATGTCAGTATGGGAGTAGGCCTCACACCGAACCTTTGCGCACAATTTTTGAGCGCCTTTTCCACCTCCTCAGCTCTCCTCAGTGGAGTAACTGAGGCTGATATCTGCGCTGCTGCATCATGGACATCTCCAGGTCCTTTTTATATGCTTTTTCTACACAATGCATCTGAGTTTTCAATGACTGTGTTAAGTGAGATTAACGTGCAGTGATGTTTCATGTTGACAGCGCTATGTAGCTGGCAAATTTTCAGGCTCTCCCATCACAGTTATTTGTATGAGCTTGAGGGACTGTCACAATATGCGACGTTCGTCCACGCTCACTCCCAAACATAAGTTGGTTATCATGGGGAGTCAGATAGGTGGCCTCTCATCCCTGCTCTGCTCTCTTTGGGATTAGTTACAATGCGTAACTTTTGTCCTGCTCTAACACTGCAGTGGGTATGCAATATAAATGGAAAGATTCATGGATCTAATACAACCCCAATTCCGAAATAGTTGTAAATTGTGAATCAAATCAAAACGCAATGACTTTCAAATCACACCAGCCAGTATTTTATTCACAATAGAACAGAGATAACATAGCAAATGTTGAAACTGAGAAATTTTTCAATTTTATCCACAAAATGAGCTCATTTCAAATTTGATGGCTGCCACAGGTCTCAAAAAAGTTGGGACAGGGGCCTGTGTACCATGGTGTAGCATCCCCTCTTCTTTTTAACACAAAGTGGAGGCGTCTGGGCATTGAGGAGACAAGTTTCTTGAGTTTAGCCGTTGGAATTTGATCCCACTCTTGTTAAATCCAGGCTTCCAGCTGCTGGAGAGTTTTGGGTCTCCTTTGACGGACTTTTCGTTTAATTATGCATCAAATGTTCTCAATTGGTGAAAGATCAGGACTGCAGGCAGGCCAGTTCAGCACACAGACTCTTCTACTACGAAGCCATGATGTTATAATAGCTGCAGTATGTGGTTTTTCATTGTCTTCCTGAAATACACAAGGCCTTCCTTGGAATAGATGTCGTCTGGAGAGGAGCATATGTTGCTCTAAAACCTTTATATACCTTTCAGCATTCATGGTGCTTTTTAAAACATGCAAGTGTCCCACACCATATGCACTAATGCATCCCCATACCATCAGAGATGCTGGCTTTTGAACTGAATGCTGATAACAGGAGGGGTGGTCTTTCTCCTCTTTAGCCCAGAGGACACGACGCCCATGATTTCCAACAAGAATGTCAAATTTGGACTTGTCTGACCACAGGACACTTTGCCACTTTGCTACAGTCCATTTTAAATGAGCCTTGGCCCATAGAACACAACAGTGCTTCTGGATCATGCTCAACAATGGCTTCCATAGAGTTTTAGGTGGCATCTGTGGATTGCACGGCGGACTGTGTTACAGACAGTGGTTTCTTTACGTATTCCTGCACCTATTTAGTAATGTCAATGACAGAATCATGCTGCTGAGTGAGGCAGTGGCATCTGAGGCCCCGAAGATCACGGGCATCCAGTAAAGGTCATCGGCCTTGTCCCTTACACAGAAATTCTTCCAGTTTCTCTGAATCTTTTGATGATGTTTTGCACTGTCGATGATGAGACCTTCAACGCCTTTGGAATTTGACGTTGAGGAACATTGTTTTGAAAGAATTCCACAATTTTTTTTACGCAAGTCTTCACAGGTTGGAGAGCCTCTGGCCATCTTTACATCTTTAAAAGACATCCCTTTTATACCCACTCATGTGACACAACTGATGCCAGTTAACATAATTACTTGCTAAATGTTCTATCAGCTGATTCTCTTATGTATTAATTGCTTTTTCAGCCCTTTTTTGTCAGTGTCCCAACTTTTTTGAGACCTGTTGCAGCCAGAAAATTTGAAATGAGCTCATTTTGTGGATAAAAATGTAAAATGTCTCAGTTTCAACATTTGAAATGTTATTTATGTTCTATTGTAAATAACATTGGCTCGTGATCTGAAAGTCATTGCATTTTGATTTTATTCACAATTTACACTTTGTCCCAACTATTTCGGAATTGAGGTTGTACATTCAGTACAACGCAGTAGGTTGGCCCAGCTGGTTAATATACCATCTCTCGAACACGAGAACACTGGTTTGCATCCAAGCTGAAACCACTGCATATTCTTTTGCTCAAGAGGACTGGCGCAGTCAAATTGAAAACTTATTTTGATCCCTGCGCTCATGGTGTGAGTGGGGTATGTATGAATGCATATATGCTTGTGTCACAGTGGGACATTGACTACATCGAGCTTCGCCCTTTATCCCAATCACAACAGCCTTAAAGAGCAAAGGTTGTACAAAATAGAACGTTGGTTACGTGTTGTAACCCCAGATTCTATGAGTATAAGCATAGCCCTCTAAGTTTACGGCCCACAAGCTCCACCATCGTCAGCTAAAGAAAAAGCTGTCTGATTGGGTTTCCAAACGCTACATTTATTTGCTTCATTTCTCATATTCAAATGAATTAGATTAGCTCTCACATTCAGACCGAATCAACAGCATCGAGAACAGCACTGAATGTGTTAATGGAAATATTGCACAGGTCAAGCTGCTGCGCGGTCAGTATGGAAGACCTCGGTGAGCTAGCTCCGAAATTCAATTCAAGGCTTAGCAGAACACATTGAACAACATGGTTTGTCAGCGGATGCACTTTTGGCCAGGAGTGAAGACTTTTTAGTTGAGTGTATTAGTGCCCTTCAAGATATCGATGTGGATCGCAAAGTTTTATATTGTTTAGCTGATTGAGCTCCGTGTTCAAGTGGAAGATGACCGAGATGATAACGTTGCTACTTCAAGCTTAGGCGTGGGATGTCCGCTTCAAGGCGGTTAGCAGCCTCTCTCAATAACTCAGAAATGGTTTTCTCTGGGTCATGAAACATCCCCACGGCAGTATTATGGAGCCCCACAGGATCTGCCATTTCCACGCTTCTTATTTCTTGCCTTCTTCAAAATCATACACTATGAAAGACCTATAATGCAGAGTAAAATGTAGCTAGTAAACGATGGTCACTACATTGGTCTGACGTATACCATAATGCAAATGATTGTCTTTGCCCATAAAGACCCACAAGCTAATGTAAGATAACTGTATTGTAGGTTTACAATAGGTAGGTTCACGCTGGCCACTTGCTTAAGAGCTCTTAACGACTACCATAAGATTCCAAATAAACTGACCATATTCACCAAGCAAAAATATATTAATTACTGAACCACACAGACACGTAATGACTATTTCAACAGTTTGCTTCTTCCCGTGGTAATCATGATCATGTTAAAATTGGCACTTAACACTGCCATAGACCATAAGGCTGACTGCCCTTCCATCTGCCAGAAATTTTTGCGGTTTACTCATGAATTCAGCTCTGCTGTACATTCAGTATTTGGTGCTGTTGCTTCGATCTGAATGTGTGAGCTAACACGCCCCATTCATTTGAATGTGAGAAATGAAATAAATAAATATGTCGTTCAGAAATAAAAGTGCCGTGAAATAAATACGTAAATGAAGAATTATGAAATAAAAATCTCCGGAAATAAATAAAAGTAGTCCCTTGAAAAATGCCATTTTTAAATAAAAACATTCTAATTTATTTACTGAACTATATTGACTAATTTATATATTTACATGTAAATTTATTTATATTCAATGTCATTATTTCCCCATTTACTTATTTCAAGATTAATTACATTTCCATTTTTATTTATTTCATGGGCATATTTATTTATTTATTTACTTCATACTGACCCATATGGCTTTCCATATTTCATGGTCCATTGGACCAACAAATGAAGAAGTTAATGACCCAGCCGATATCAATGAAAACATAACCGGATGAAAGAATGACAGCAAGTATGGGCTAGAGATATAGGTCATGCGAATCTGGAAAATATCTGATTTTTTGATACTCTTCAGCCACAGTGAATGAACTAACGAAGACACCGATATGTTGGACATGCACGGACAGCTGGAGATAATTTATGTGCAGCAAAGCACAGAATCTGCTCAGCTGATGACTGCTTCCCATATGCGAAAGTTGAATAACTCTGTGCATTCCTATTCTTTTGAAAATTGGAAGAAATAGGGGGGAAAATGTACTTCTTGTTGCATGCACTGTTCAAGATGCAGAAGCAATTCTATTACACTTATATTCACAGAGATATTTGAGGGATAGTTCTTTGGGATTGCATGTGTTAAATATTAGGATTTTACCAGGAGGGTCATTCCATATAAAATCATCCAGTTCCAAAGAAAGTTCCCACCTGATCCTCCCACCTGACAATAAATTCAGTATATTCAGTGAAGGAAAGCAAAATTTCACCGTCATGCTAGGGATATTTTCTGAGCCACAGGCCTTCAAAATACGTAGAGATGGGTCAAAATTTTGTGCTTTTTAATTTTTGTTATTTTGCCTGCATTTTTGAGCCCTCATAACGTAATAAGCCACATGACATTATCAGTGATGAAAAACTTTTACATCCATGCCAAGTGTCTAAGTGATATGACCATTGAAAGTTTACCCACAATGCACTTTTTAAACTTTTCTCTGGTGAATTCTCAGTAAACAGATGACATCCTTGGTAGCAATGTTTGTTTCCATTACGCCATGTCTTAGATATAAAAACTAGAGCAGTTTTGCTTTTGAAACCATGATAAATCCCATGATTTTGATGCTCAAAATTGCGTACAGAAAAGATCGTACTGAATAAAAACAAGATTTTGGCTTTAGATTATGACGTGGAGTAGATGTAAAACTGATTCGGTTGCAGTTTTCAATAGAGCTCAAATGTGTTTTTTATCCCTGAAAATTTCATGTGTCTATCTCCAGTACTTATGAAGTTATGAGGGCTCAAAAATATAATGTGAATTAATAAGCAGATTAAATTGACCCACCCCTATGTACTTCAAGGGCCGGTAACTCAGACAATATCCTAAGCGTGTGCATAAATTTTGCAGACCTACATAAAATATACTTAGGATATTGTACAAAAAAAATCAGCTGATTCTGAGGGCGTCAAGTGGGAGGCACTGATTGATTTTCCGTGACCCAGGAGGGGGTGGCATCTCATCAACCTATTGTCAAACATTTTTAAGGTAAACGCCACACAGGCATGGTCCATATGGTAAGTAGCCTACTTATTGTAAGAGAAGAGTGAATTTTGTTGTTAATGGATCCTCTCCGGCGCATTGGATTTGCATTGAAATAAGGTGTTTTATTTTATTTTTAGGGTATGCATATTCACATCAGGTGATACGCGCAAGAATTATTGCATGTGGTATGCATAGACCGCTATTATGTGTTTGAGTGTGTGTATGTGTATAAGAGTGCCTGAGCATGCCAAGACTTACCCCACAGATATGCTGCCCATCTGTTCCTCTGAGCTATGAGATTTTCCTTTTGCGGCTCCTCTGGAGCTGTCCCACTGTGACAAACAAAATCTGGACCTCTTTGTTGCTCCAGGCATGGCACAGAGGAATAACATGGCAGCAGTGCTCCACATCCCGAGTGGACACAGCATGGTATTGGCCAGCTGCTTCCCTACTGCCTTGACGGTGTGTCTGGGAAGACAAAGGCCAACAGCAAAAAGAACAAGCTTGCCAGACAGGTTTGAACTCCAGCCTCTTAGTGAATTTAGTCATTGCCAGACACATGAAGACTGGCAGTGATTTAAACAACAAAAGAAATAGGAATCAATGGTGTGAGAGCTCCTATCCAGATCCTTGCACAGTAGACAAACAGGCTATTGCCAGGATTAGCAGTAAACCACAGCCTGACCAAAGTAGCTCCCATTTTGTTCATTGGCCCCCGTTGTCGTGAAGTGCTGAGTGGGGGACATACTATCCAGCTTCATCCATCCGTCTGTACACCGGTGTTGGTGTTAGCGCGATATCTCAATAACCAGTGGACCGATTTTGCTCATATTTACCACCAACATGTATTTGGGGGGTCTCGCCACACCAGTTGATTTTGGTGACCTTCAAGTCATTTTCAAGGCCACAGTGCAATTACATAGATTTTGCCACAACACCAGTCAATTTTGGTGACTTTGAGGTCATTTTCAAGGTCACAGCTCAATTACGTTGATTTTGCCTTGGTAAACCCTGTTATTGCAAAATTGATCACTCTTCTTTTTCTACCAAGGTTGTATGAACAGTGATACTTAAAAGGTGGTGTTGCGTCAGTCTGGGAAAATTGCCCATGAAAGCTTTTGATTCCTTACCATATTGACTGTGTGGAGAGACGTATGTGGGCCTAGAAAATGCATTTGTTTTTTTGCATCATATGTGCTAGGACAAATTTGGGCCAAATTTAGATGAGCACCCCCCTAAAACCAAAATATGGGCATAAATCAGTGAATAAATCCCAATTATCACAGTGCTCGTTCTAAAATTTATAACTGTTATTGTTGCTGCCATCCCAAGGAACAATTTGACACCAAACATGGCTTAATTGCTTTGAAAGTATGAGACCCAGGAGGAATTGAAGCTGTAAAAAGCATAATTTAGCTACAATTTTCATCACAAATTGAAAGTTTAACATTAAAATTAATATAGTTCCCAAAGTGATCCACCCTAAATATTTGGTAAAAAGTAGGTGCGTATGCCAAGTTCGTTTGCATAAAGTTTCAAGAAATTCTTTCACTGGTAACAATGTAGTAGGACGGCTGCATGTTCAACGTATACCTAGAAGAAAATCTGAAAAGCCATTTTGAGGCAAAGGCAAACTAGATCATGAAAACAGTGAATAAATAGGTCACAGTGGATCCAGTATTCGTTATTTAGGGCCTTTACCATCAAAAAGCAGAGACTATATCTGGATCTCTTCTGGATTAGATCTCCCTTGAAAAGATCCAGCATGTATCATGTGTATTGTGTATTTTAAGGATGAAAGATATGGTAGCAAATCTGTCTCATAATCCATATTCAAATGGATTAACAGAAATGCCTTTTCATTTTCAGGATATAGCTGCATTTTTTGACTCATAAATACAATGAATAATAGATAATCCAAACTGCATTTTCATTTTCTTCTTTAGGTTGCACATTTCATGACAAAACTAAAAAGAAAACAAAGAGGACATTGCTTTTTCGTTTTCATGTCCGCCCCGCAAAACATGTTCCATAATTCAACTGAATTGGCAATCCCAAACGGCGCAGGAGAGTGACGTCATACAATGGTAGCCCATAGATATATACAGCGCCCTCCATAATTATTGGCATCCCTGGTTAAGATGTGTTCTTTAGCTTCTAATAAATTCAGTTTTTTTCTAAATAATATAGGACCACAATGAAAAAAAGAGGAAAATCCAACCTTTAATTCAAGTGCATTTATTCAGTGGGAAAAAAATCCCACATTAAGAAATAATTCTTTTACATCAAATCATGTGTGCCACAATTATTAGCACCCCTGACGTTAATACTTTGTACAACCCCCTTTTGCCAACAAAACAGCACCTAATCTTCTCCTATAATGTTTCACAAGATGGGAAAATACAGAAAGAGGGATCTTTGACCATTCCTCTTTGCACAATCTCTCTAAATCATCCAGCGACCTGGGTCCTCTCCTGTGCACTCTCTTCTTCAGCTCACTCCACAGGTTTTCAATAGGGTTGAGGTCTAGGGACTGAGATGGCCATGGGAGGAGCTTGATTCTGTGTCTGGTGAACCATTTCTGTGTAGATTTGGCCACATGTTTAGGGTCATTATCTTGCTGAAAGACCCAGTGATGACCCATCTTCAGCTTTCGGGCAGAGGCCACCAGATTTTGATTTAAAATGTCCTGGTATTTCAAAGCATTCATGATGCCATGCACCCTAACAAGGTTCCCAGGGCCTCTGGAAGAGAAACAGGCCCACAGCATCACCAATCCTCCCCCATACTTCACAGTGGGCATGAGGTGCTTTTCTGCATACTCATCTTTTGTGTTCCGCCAGACCCACTTAGAGTGTTTGTTGCCAAAAAGCTCTATCGGTCTCATCTGACCAAAGCACACGGCCCCAGTTGAAGTCCCAGTACCGCTTAGCGAACTCCAGACGTTTGCGTTTATAATTGTGAGTGAGAAAAGGTTTTTTTTTTCCGTGCATGCCTCCCAAACAGCTTGTTGGCATGTAGATAGCGCCTGATGGTTGTTTTGGAGACTTTGTGACCCCAAGATGCTACCATTTGTTGCAATTCTTTAACAGTGAGCTTTGGAGAACTTTTTATTTCTTTTACCATCCTCCTCACTGTGTGTGGTGGCAAAATAACCTTGCGTCCTCGTCCAGGCTTGTTTACCACTGTTCCAGTTGTTTTAAACTTCTTAATGATTCCTCTGACAGTACATATGGGCAGGTGCAGGCGAGTGGCTATTTTCTTGTAGCCATTGCCTGACTTGTGAAGGTCGACACACATCTGCCTTACTTGAATGGTGTGTTCCTTTGTCTTTCCCATGTTGAAGAGTGGATAAGAGAAATGGCCTCTGTGTCACGTCATATTTATACCCCAGGGAAACAGGAAGTGATGAATTACTAATTAAATGTTCCTAGATACTCTGATCAACTTTGTAAACTACTGTAGAAATGACAGAAATACTTCACTTACATTTATTTCCTAGGAATTGTTAGGGGTGCCAATAATTGTGGAACAGGTGATTTTATGAAAAATAATTATTTCTTAGTCAGGGATTTTTTTTCCCTTAAAATTCACTTGAGTTGAAGGTTACATTTTTCTACAATTTTCAGTGTGAGAGTATTCTTCTGCAATAAAAATTGAATTTATTTTAAGGCTTTTAACACATCTTAACCAAGGGTGCCAATAATTATGGAGGGCACTGTATCTATGATGGTAGCCGTGTAACATGTCGACCTCCACTTCTCTATATGTGAGTCTGTGGATGAATCACAGAGGAGGACTGCGCTAAGAAAGAGACAGATTCATCTTGTTTGATTGCAGCCTGCTGCTGCAGAAGAAAGACTTACGAAATCCATAGATCTATGATTTCTGTTATTATACCGTAAAGTCGCTTGTAATAATATGCTGTCGCTGGCCAATCGATGTGTTGTTCATGAACAGTCAGATCGTTAGACTAACGCGATGTTAATTAGCTAGTTAACTACTTTCCTGCAAGATGATGAACATTACGAAGAACTACTGCATAAAACGTGCTTTCAGTATTAAATTGACCAGATTGCGATCAGTTTTGACGTCTGTTTTTATGGGCCCTGATGTCTTAATATAGCTCAGTGCCCTTTTCATCCTCAAAATTGCAGTGAGGCAAACCAACTGAAGTAGCTACATTTGCTACCCGCAACTATTATATGTATGAACCTATTAAGGTAAAAAAAATGGGCCCTGAACCATTAATTATCTGGCCCTTTTACTCCACACGGTTTGAAGGAAGCAGGTCTAATAGCTACATATGCAGCCCGGTGGGGGCTAATGAACCTGCTTGTAAAACAAATCGCGTCCAACCATTGATTGATCTGATCTTTTTGAGTGGAAGCAGGTCTAATCCAAAACTAATTAGTGCGAGAGCATACTCTTTTGGGGAAAACCCTCTCAATGGAACTCCCTCATGTCCAGGGGTGCGTCCATGCACAGTCAGTGCCTCCAACTATGCTTCCACTCAAACCGTGTGCTTACACTCAGATCCTTCAATGGTTGGACGGATTATCAGCTCGCGGTCTGTTTTACAAGCAGGTTCATACGGTCACAGAATGAGCAGTCTTGAAGAAGAAAATGAAAATGCAGTTTGGATTATATATTATTCATTTTATTTATGAGTCAAAAAATGCAGCTATATCCTGAAAATAAAAAAGCATTTCTGTTAATCCATTTTAATTTGGATTATGAGACAGATTTGCTTCCATTGAAAGATTTATGGTCAGCAATATGTTGTGGTTCAGTTAGTTGAATATCTTATCTTAAGTTGACATCTAAGCCACTAATTGTATGTTTCTTTTCATTTGTTGAGAGCTTGTCGAAATGTTTATGCGTAAGGCTGAATGTCTTTAGTTTGAGACCTGAAATAACCCAGGTAGTATAATACACTTGGAACATGCGCACACATGCCATTTGTTCTTTTCCCTGCAGGGCACATGCAATAATAGTTCAATCACGAAGACTCCGGAATTAAAGAAAAGATTTATTGAAAATGAAATGAATTTGAGAATCTTTGGCGATGACTCCGTTCTCGAGGATCCTTCAGCGAGGTGGGGTGCAGATCTGCCGGCATAGCAGGCAGTGGCGAAGCCATCCCGCGTTTGGAAGGGTCATCTGATCAGCAGGGTAATAGGTTTGATGCTGAAGAGGGCAGAGCCAGGAAGTTTGTGGTGGCGGGGAGGTGGTGGGTGATGCGAAATCTCTGCAAACAGCGAACAGCAACACGTTATGGGCATTTAAATAAAAGACCTATGGTTTTGATTGGGTGAATGAAATTGCCTAGAGCGTTCCTACGTCTCGCGATTGAACTTTCGTTTACACTTCCATTTCAATCACGAAGACTCCGGAATTATAAGAAAAGATTTATTGACAATGAAATGAATTTGAGAATCTTTAGCAATCACTCTGTCCTGGAGGATCCTTCAGCGAGGTGGGGTGCAGATCTGCCGGCGTAGCAGGCAGTGGCAAAGCCATCCCCCAAAAGAGAAGGATCTTGAGAACAGGCGAGTCATCGAGATGAGCTGCCCTAGGAGACAATTTGCATTAGAAAACTTAACAAGCAATGGCGCTAGCTAAGCGCAGATACAGTGTGCCACTGCTAGGGCACAAGGCAAATACTAGCATAGCATCTCTGATTATTTGCCAGCGAGGCAATAAGCACCTATAACCCAGCGCTAGCCAAGCGCTCGTAAACAATGACAGTGCAAGTGGACGAAGTAAATACATGAAGTATCTGATTACTTACCAATATAGATACTTACTGTCACAACCACCATCTAAATACATGAGCATGGCCACTGCTAGTGGATATGAGATAGATACTGCATAGAATTTGTGACTGCTTGCCAGCTAGGCAAGGTGTGCCCACAACCAAAATGCTAGCCAAGCGCTTGTGTGCTGTGCCTCTGCGAGTGGACGTGACATGCAAACATGAAGAATCAGATATTACTTTCCAATATAGATACTTACTTACACAACCATCATCTAAATGCATGAGCATTGCCACTGCTAGTGGACGTGAGGTAGATACTTGTGAAGTATCTGTGACTGTTTGCCAGCTAGGCAAGGTGTGCCCATAACCAAAACGCTAGCCAAGCGTTTGAGTGCTTACTTACCAATATAGATACTTACTGTCACACCATCATCTAAAATGCTTGAACATTGCCACTGCTAGTGGACGTGAGGTAGATACTTGCGAAGTATCTGTGACTGCTTGCCAGCTAGGCAAGGTGTGCCCATAACCAAAACGCTAGCCAAGCTTTTGTGTGCCTACTTACCAATATAGATACTTACTGTCACACCATCTAAATGCATTAGCATTGGCACTGCTAGTGGACGTGAGGTAGATAATTGTGAGGTATCAGTGACTCCTTGCCAGCGAGGCAAGGTGTGCCCATAACCAAAACGCTAGCCAAGCACTTGTGTGCTTACTTACCAATATAGATACTTACTGTCATACCATCATCTAAAATGCGTGAGCATTGCCACTGCTAGTGGACGTGAGGTAGATACTTGCGAAATATCTGTGACTGCTTGCCAGCTAGGCATTGCGCACCCATAGCCAAAACGCTGGCCAAGTGTGAGCTGTGCCACTGCGAGCGGACGTGATGTGGATACACGCGTAGTATCCGTGATGGCTGGCCGGCGAGGCAGCACGCGAGGCAGCAGCGTGGCGACGGAATATGCCACTGTGAGTGGCGTGATGTGGATACACATGAATGATGGCCACTGGGAGAGGACAAAAAAAACCACTGGAGAGGACAAAAAAACATTGCATAGCATTTGTAATGATTTGACAACTTCGGAATAAACATTGCCATCATTTATCAGCACCATTATTGTATGACAATTAATTTGCAACAAACACATACCTTGCACATTTAACATTTGAAAACCATGCTATTCAGGCATTAATTATTAATGCCCAACAACAGTTCACATCTCCTACCTCAATCAGACCACAAACATTGCACGCATGCAAGCAAGACCACCCACTTGTGTAAACTTAGGACGCTGCTTTGATGAGGCCATGAGAACTGCACGTGGATTATCGTTTAGGCTGAGAGCTGCATTTATGAAGTGCCCACAGATGACCAACGCCCATGCTTGTAAATTGGATTGTTCCATCTCCATTGAGCTGCAAATGTAACGCTCAGAATCTGAATGAAAGGCCCGAGTAGGCAGAATGTGACAAAGCATTAGATTACCACTTGTAAGCTGAGCCATACCTAGTGAAGGAGGAATGAAATGACAGCATAGCAATCGTACAAATAACAAATAATATCTCGATAAACTCCAAAGCCACAGAGAACTTGGCAATTGTTAAAGACCTAATGATACGGAATTCACTCTAGAGAAGTAGACCACACGAATGCCCATTCGGAAAACCGCAATAGAAAATAAAGACCCGACAAATTCCTACCTTGTAGTACTTGAGAATGAATGAGGATAAATTGATGCAGCTGGTAAAATGTAACCTACCGTTCGATGTCAGGAATAGCGAAAGCCAATTAAGAATAGAAGATACTTAGGAAACACCGCGGAGTTCCGATTTTGTTGCGAGGGAACGAGCCGGCTGAATGCTGTAGCTTCTACTGCCGTACCCACTTTCAGATGCTTCCGCGATATCACCAGGGTTTGGACGGCTGGCATCCAGCACCAGGACACGACAGGGAGGCAATGCTTCTGCAGGAGGCCGCTGAACTGTTTGGAATTTAGAACTCCGTTGTAGAGAGGAAAATACGTGTTGGCATTGAAAGAGCAAGTAACACAAGTAACTCCGAATGAAGAAGTTCGAGGTTTAACTAATTTGTAGGACTTCTTGGACGATTTGAAATATAAAGAACGAAATCGTGAGCGGGCTAACATTCCGGAAGCTGCGTGATGCGAAATCTCTGCAAACAGCGAACGGAAACACGTTATGGTTATTTAAGTAAAAACCTATGGTTTCGATTGGGTGAATGAAATTGCCTAGGCGTTCCTACATCTCGTGATTGCACTTCATTTACACTTCCATTCTGTAATAGGGTCATTAACAAGAGTAACATCAAACTCAATCCATTGTACTTAGTTTGACTCCTGTGACGTGAATGTATCTGACAAACGTATAAGGTTATCAAGGTGTTTGTACACCTAAACTTCATAGTCTCCCTCATCATTACAGTGTTCAGCTATGTATCCTGGTGCCTGTTTGATCTGATAACATCCACATCCCAAAATTTTTAAGTATTCCAGAGAAAGTTCAATTAACTCAACATCAGCACTTTCCGAGGATGGTGTACATACAGCCGTCCTACAACATTGTTACCGGTGAAAGAATTTCTTGAAACTTTGTGCAAACAAGCTTGGCATACTGCACCTACTTTTTACCAAATATTTAGGATGGATCACTTTGGGAACTACATTAATTTTAATGTTAAACTTTCAATTTGTGGTGAAAAATGTAGCCAAATTATGCTTTTTACGGCTTCAATTCCTACTGGGTCTCATATTTTCAAAGCAATTAAGCCATGTTTGGTGTCAAATTGTTCCTTGGGATGGCAGCAACAATAACAGTTATAAATTTTACAACTAGCACTGTGATGATTGGGAGTTATTCAATGATTTATCCCCATATGTTGGTTTTAGGGGGGTGCTCATCTAAATTTGGCCCACATCTGTCAGCACATATGATGCTAAAAAAAATGCTTTTTCTAGGCCCACATACATCTCTCCACACAGTCAATGTTGAAAGGAATCAAAAGCTTTCATAGGCAATTTTCCCATACTGACGCAACACCACCTTTGATATACAGCACCAATCAAAAGTTTGGACATACCCACATTTTTCTTACAATATATGTTAAAGAAATAAGCAGCCTTTATTTTGCAAAAAAAAAATTCTAATTCTTAAATCTATCAAACTTACCACAATTTGTTGTCATATTTGCTGAGCATTCTCACATTTTTTTTTAACAAGAGCAGTCATATGACTATAATGAATTTGCAGCCGCACGGCTGTCAAACTTCCCAAAGATACGCTGCACTTGAGGTGTGCTTTTCATTAACCTTTTCACCCAATAAGTCCCAAAACCGCTTGACTTTAATTCAGCTGTTGGAAAATAGAAGGAGCTTATTTGTCTGTTTACTTTGCAAAATATGGCTTCTTTGAGAATTCCAAAATTTTGGACACTATTCAAATGAGTAAATTATTCTCTTTTCACTTCTGACTGTTTACCTTTTACAAGATTCCATTTGAGATTATATAGAGAAGTTAAGCCATTTAAATTTCTCTAAAAACAGAGTGCTGTGACATTAGCAAAGCGTGTCCAAACTTTTGACTGGTACTGTATGCTGGATGAGAATTTTTTGACAAAAGATCTTACATGCGGCAGGGGACACAGTCACGTCAGTGGCAATTACTTGTTGATTCTCATTGATTATTGCTTGACTGCCCTCCCTTCTTCTTTCTACCTCATGCTTGCTCACGGCTCTCCACACAATTAATTGACCTCTTTTTGTATTTAACTTCCTAGTTTTTGTCTCCTCTTTGTTAGACTGTTGTCTAGGGGCATTCCGTGGTATTAATTTCGTTATGGACAGGATATTTACTTTGAACTTTTGGCAATTAAAGTATCCCTCCCAAATAGCGCAAATATTATTGTGGTCGGATGCTATCGTCCGCCTTCAGCTTCAAGTGTAGCAGCCACTTCACTGACATATCATCTCCAAAATTGGACTACCGCAGAACTGGTTTTACTCGGGGATTTTAACTGGGGCTGGCTCCCGTCTGCCTCTAACCAATTCAAGGACTTCTGTGAGTCAAATTGTTTGATACAGTTGGTAAACTCGTCAACCCGGCCAAATCAAAAAGATCCGTGCAAATGGTCATTACTTGATATTATTTAAAAAAATGCACCTCACAAATTCACTGCGGTCAGAACTTTTTGTAACAATGTTAGCAATCATTGTGCAGTTGACTGTGTGAGAAACTGTAAGATCGCTAAGACTGAACCGGGGTTTATTTATAAACGACTGTTCAAACATTTTAATCAACAAGCTCTCTTGCACGATCTTCATAAAAGTGACATTGGTATTGTCTCGCAAATGCCTGATGTTGATCTAGCTTGGGAGTATTTTAAATCCGTTTTCTTGGCTGTTTGTGAGAAATATGTCCCTTTTAGAAAATATAGGATTAGTGGTAAAAATAACCCTTGGTTTACAGAAACTATCTCTACTTTTATTAGACAAAGAAATGCCACCTGGGCAAAAGCAAAGAAGACTAATAATCCCTCTGATTGAACTATATTCAGAACAGTAAGAAATAAATGCACAAAATTAATCAAAAATTCTAAATGTGATTAATATCTCTCTATGATTAATGAAAATCTAAATAACCCTGCCAAATTCTGGAAGGTCATTGAAAACTCCTCAGGTTTTATTGCACAAACCAGCCTCCCTAATGTTTTGAAAGTCAAGCAAAGTTTAATCCAGGGTATAACCAATATTATAGACTCTGTCAATGGTCATTTTATGTCAGTTGGTTCATCCTTCGACCCCAGTAATATGGAGGTTCCTAATGCCAATGAAAACTTTGAGTCTGCCCCTTGTCGCCCTGCCCAACAGTTCACTTTTGCTCCTATCCCAGTCTTACAAGTTCATAAAGCTCTAATGAGTCAAGATTGTAAGAAATCCTCTGGCCCTGATAAGATAGAGCCTTATTTTCTTAAAATTGCTGCAGATGTTATTGCAGAGCCAATTGCTTCTGTTTTTTAATTTAAACTTATCCTCCAATATCACACCTAGTAGCTGGAAGTCAGCTATAGTTTTCCCTTTATTAAAGGGTGGAGACCCCTCTGATTTGAATAATTACCGACCCATTTCCAGGCTGTCTGTTATAGCCAAGGTTTTTGAATCTTTTGTGAATGAAAATTTTTTTATCTGATATTAATATTCTCAGTGAATGTCAGTCAGGTTTTTGATCAGGCCATAGTACTATAACAGCGACTATGCTAGTCACTAATGAATTATCAAAGCCTTGGACTATAAACAGCACTGTGCAGCCCTATTTGTTGATTTGTCTAAAGCGTTTGATTCTGTAAATCACCAACTGCTATTACAGAGACTTGCCTGTATAGGCCTTAGTGACATGGCTTTGAATTGGTTCAGGAACGATCTAACTGGAAGAATGCAGTGCGTCTCAATCAAAAACTATTCCTCAGCCTCGCTTACAGTAAACAAAGGAGTACCTCAGGGATCTATTTTAGCCCCTATTTTATTTTCGATTTTTATAAATGATTTAGGTCATGGCATAAATCCTGCTAAATCACACTTGCATGCTGATGACACAATTGCTTACACAGTAGCACCTTCTCTGAATCAAGCCATAGCGCACTTGCAGGATGGTTTTCAATGTCTGCAGCATTCGTTGTTTAAATTGAAGTTGGTTCTCAATCCAAAAAAGACCAAATACATGACCTTCACTCGTTCTCACTCTATGACAATTGATTCTACATTATCAACATTGGAAGGTACATGTATAGAAAGAGTAACTTCTTATAAATTTTTAGACATATGGCTTGATGATAAGATGACATTTAATATGCACTTTAGTAATCTACTGAAAAAACTTCGGCCAAAACTAGGATTTCTTTTCCGCCTTAAAAAATGCTTCTCATTTGAGGCCAGAAAGAAAATTGTGCAAAGCTAATTTTTATTGGTATGAGACTATGGTGATGTGATTTATATGCACGCAGCTTCATCTCTTCTGACAGAACTGGATTCTGCATATCATGCTGCATTACGCTTTTTTACAAATTCAGGGTCTCACACTCACCATTGCATTTTATATGAATCTCTGGGTTGGTCTTCTCTAAACCATAGGAGAAAAACAAACAAGTTGCTATTTATCGTAAAAATATTGTGAGGTAAAGTGCCAACTTGTATCGCCAGCCTTTTATCCTACCATACTGGCAACTATTGTACCAGATCAACTTATCGGATCCTTTTAAATGTCCCCTGGGTGCACTCAGAGCTTGGTAAAACTACTTTTCCCTTTTATGCACCTTGGGCGTGGAATGAGTTGCAAAATACTATTACCTTAGGAGCCCTCCCCTCTTTTAATTCTTTTAAAAGACTTTTACAAACTGCCCTGAAGGAAACATCTAGCTGTTTTACAGCTATGTGATATTGTGATATTGAGATGGAATGTGTTACAGATATCTTGATTATGGCCTGTATGTTTCTCCTTCAATTACTACCTCTGTGCTGCTTTTATGCATTGTATATACTGAAATGTGATTTTTTTTTCACCTTCTTTTTGACGTTTATATGTTTACAACTATTTATGCTGCTGTCTTGACCAGGACTCCCTGGAAGAAGAGCTCTTGTATCTCAGTGGGACCTTCCTAGCTACATAAACGATAAATAAAAATAAAAAATAACATTTCTTGGTCCTCTGAATTGTTTGAATGGCAGAATTTGAAGTACTCTGGGAATACTTCAGGTGATGTAAAAATGAATGTCATCGATGGTAATTAATGCACTTAATTACATAAAAGAAAAAATGTTACGGACAGGACAGATTGCAACATGTGTTTTTTTTTTTTGGTAAGTGGTTAAATCAAAAGTTCTCTTCATTTAGGTGATATTCTTCAAATTCAGCCATCCAGTGATGTACCCTTATATCAAGGGAATATCACTCAGGAATTTTCCAAAAAATATCTGAACAGATTAATTCGACAGGGGTGTCAATGTGCGTTACAGACAGGACTGGGCAAAATTTTACGGATAGGACACTTTGTCACTCTATATAAATATCAATTAATTACCACTAAAGCGTGTATTGATCAATATTATGGATACATTTGCTTTGTGAGCCAGCCACATATCTTTTAAAAAGAAATATGTCATTTTAATTCCAAATATCAAGGCTTCCAGCTTCATATCTATAAGCATGTACAAAATTGTTATACAATGTAAATACACGCATCTAAGTCCAATTCCTGGCATGACCAATTTGAAAAATGTAAGTTTAACAAAATTTCATTTGTTGATGCCGGTCACAGTCATGAAATTGACAACGGTACATAATTGCCATGAGCGCAATGATCCATGAAGCCAAAATACATTTTTCAAAAACTTTTGGATGTCAACTAACTTATCCACTGGGTATTTCATGAAAATTCTGGAAAAATAATTTTCTGGAGCCATGTCGCAAATATGCCCTTCGACTGCTTTTGGTGTGTAAACTCTAGCAAGCAAAATATCTATTGATTAGGGCAGCTCTTCCCAGTGCATGCAGCCCTGTCAAGTGGCGCTTCTTCCAGTTGCTATCATGTTCAAGATCAAGAGTGTATCCACTCTGCATGCCCTGATCCATTCGACTTAACCTGGCCACTGACCTCAAACCAGTCTCTTCAACTATGCCTAGCCTGACCACCAGTTTTCCTGTTCGCTTCTGTCTGATCTTGGACAGTCTCCTGATTTCCATCTACGTGTATTGGAAATTCATATCTTCTATTTATTTAAGTTGCCAATACAGCTTGTCTGTGATCTGTATGTGGCTCCTGTGCTTTTGAATTTGTGACAGTTAGCTAATTGGCTGCTGTATAACTTACCACAGATGGACAAGTTATTTGTTGAGCAGTTAGCCACCAAGAAAGCTGTTTTTTTCCCATTTCTGTGCTGCCCCATAGTCTTAGCTATTTACAAAATCAGACATATTTACAAAACCACACATCGCTGCATTTGCAGCTGTCCTACTCCACATCAGCAAGGACAACTCCCTGTCGTCGTCGGCTGCAGTCACCAACAGAGCCAGGTAGAAAGTAACACCATGGGGTACCTGGATGTTCTCTAGCAAGCTCAGACTATGTCCATACTCATATGTTTGCGTTTTGAAGCGGTGTTTTATTACAAAAACAAACTCCGTCCACAAGTATGTTTTACTATTGTTTCAGAAATTATCTCCGTCCATACTAATAATGCCAGATGACACATATCACGTAACTATTCATCCGCTGGTTGTAAATGCTGGTAGTCAAGGCTATGGAGGCTAGTTTGTTTTCCTCCTGAAAATGGTCATGTGATGGAGGCCAGACGAATCAGGGAAGGATACATCGTGACTGATAAGACCCAATCTCACTGGGAACGTGCGTGACTGCGTCATTGTTTTCAAAGGTCTCTCTTTCTGCCCATCCACACTACAATGCAGTCCCAGAGTTTTAAAACTGAAACGGGATCTGCCGCGTTTTCAAATGTCTCCATTTTTGGTTTTCAAAAATGCTGGAGTAGTGAGCACGCTATGTAGAAACATAGCAAAAGTTATACATTTTAAAACAAATATACTTAGCTCCATTAAAAACGCACGGGTGAGGTATGTACTGTATTTGTGGCAAATTGAAGAATCGATTGATTTTTATTGCTTTTCCTGTCAAAAATGCGTGGTATTGTAATCCTGGTGAGCGCCAAGCACTTCAGTAATAGCAAACATTGAGCTGTTAAGTGATGTGTACCGTGACACTTGACTTGTTCTTTTTGGTGTGGTCAATAGCCTACATAAAGCCAACAAAAAAAACGAAAGAATGCTACTGCATCAAGAAAATGGAGCGCTTGTGACACAGGAGAGAAAAAAAGAGCCTTTGGCATGTTACGGGCAGATCTCAGCCGCCCAGGTGGTCGTCATTGCACTGTCACTGTTCAGCGATCTTTCTATCCAAGAATGGAACACAGGCACTGTCACTGGACTGACCCCGCTTAGGGCAGCCACGAGTGGCGATGGCGGCTCAAAGCGTCACATCTGGTTTACAGCCTGTGCGTGACAGATTCGGACAACAACCCAAACTGATCATGAGATGAGGGGCCCCACGCGATTGAAACCCAGTTTTTGCCGTCTATGTTTACATGGGCCCTACGGAAAACCCAGTTTTTGCCCATTTACGCATGGCTTACCATGGTCAGTCAGCGACAGTCCCTGTTTTCCATTCTCAGACAGAAACAGGGAAATAAAGTGCCAAAAAAAAAAAAATGACACAGAGGCAGGTGCCCACAGTCAGAAGTGAAGAGTTCCGTCTCCTGTTGATGGGCAAAAAATGGGTTTTCTGTAGGGGCCGTGTGCACGCATGTTTTGCTCACGTAGATGGCGTCAAACGGTACTTGCGCTCACCCTCAATCATCTCAGACCCCTCATTTCATGATCAGTTTTGGTTGCTGTCCGGAATCTGTCACGTACAGGCTGTAACCAGATGTGGCGCTCTTGAGCTGTCATCGTCACTCGTGGCTGCCCTAAGCAGGGTTGGTCAGTGACAGTGCCTGTGTTCCATTCTCAGATAAACAGTCGACTAATTGTTGATGGTAACAGTGCAAATGACGCACCACCTCTTCGCGGCTGAGACCTGCCCGTAACATGCCAAAGGCTCTTTTTCTCTCTCCTAAGTCACAAGCCGTTCCATTTTCTTGATGCAATAGCATTTTTCATTTTTGTTGTTTGCTTTATGTAGGCTACTGACCACACCAAAAAGAACAAGTCAAGTGTCACGGTACACATCACGAACAGCTTAATGTTTGTTATTACTGAAGTGCTTGGCGCATGCACGTGGTGCGCGTCAGGATTACAATACCACGCGCTTTTCTTTATTTCCTCTCGTGCCTCACTGGAAAAGCAATAAAAATCAATCGATTCTTCAATTTGCCGCAAATACAGTACATACCTCACCCGTGTGTTTTTAATGGAGCTAAGTATACATACGAGTGTGAAAGTAGCCTCAAAATATCACATTTTGCCTTCTGATGGGCAAGGATCCACAGTAAGCTGCCGTTGTACCTTTGAATAGTTTTATCAGCCACGAAGTGTGGTTTTGTAAATATGTTGGGTTTTGTAAACGGCTAAGACTGTTAATATGAAATAAAGGTGAATGTGTCATGGCAGACGATATTGCCTCTTGCAGATTCCATGGAAACAAGTTTGTTCTATCATGCAGGGGTCGGACACTTGTAGAAGAGCACAAGTTCAATGCCAAAATTTTTTTAATGAAAAAGTTTATGAGGGCTACAAAGACTGTTATGGTTTTGTACATTTTACAAAGCATGCCAACAAGTTTCTACTAGAATGAAATAACAGATATTCTGATCCCCAGTGCTTTTTGAAATCTTTAAACCTTGCTCCTGCAAAAACGGAAAAATTGAAGAGCCTAGTGCTAAAAGTACTTAAGTCACATTTTGAGGTAAGGATGGGAAAACATCTTTCATAGATTTCCATGTCAATTTTCTCAATTTCCTCATAACGGACATTTTTTCACTTAAGTTCTATTAGCATGGAGTCTTCAGTTAGCACATTTTATGGATCTATTATAAATTCGGACCCTTTTTTTTTCAAAATAGATATTTTGTGACTTTAGCACTTTCAGCACCAGGGTCTTCAATTGGACTTGCAAACTTCTGGAAATAAAACCTTTAAAAAACCTCTTCCATCCTGAACTTGCCATAGAAGGGATTAGAGCCCTACTCTCACCTCAACTTAAAGCGCATTACTTCTCCTATCCCATTCCGATTTACGTTTCCTAATTAGCACCTAAATGTTAATTTCTTCAGGTGTGAGGATTAATCTGTCGGATTAGTGTCTATTTCCCATTAGCTTGCATTATTGTTCACTGAAATAGTTATCAAGCATTTTCCTCTACGTCAATGTCTTTCGAAGCTTCTGAATTCCTGTGGCTCACAAAATGGTATATGTTTTACAGCGCTGTGAAAAAGTATTTGCCCCCTCCTGATTTCTTTTTTTTTTGCATGTTTCTCACACTTAAATGTTTCAGATCATCAAACAAATTTTTATATTAGACAAAGATACCCTGAGTAAATACAAAATACAGTTTTTAAGTGATGATTTTATCTGTTGAAGGAAAAAGCTATCCAAACCTACCTGGCCCTATGTGGAAAAAGTAATTACTCCCTGACCCTGATAACTGGTTGTGCCACCCTCTACGACAACAACTGCAATCAAGCCTTTGCGATAACTGGCAATGAGTCTTTCACATCGCTGTGCCGGAATTTAGCCCCACTCTTTGCAGAATTGTTTTAATTAAGCCACATTGGAGGTTTTTGGAGCATGAACGGCCTGTTTAAGGTCATGCCACTGCATCTCAATCGGATTTAAGTCTGGACTTTGACAAGGCCACTCCTAAACCTTCATTTTGTTTTTTTAAGCCATTCAGAGGTGGACTTGCTGGTGTATTTCGGATCATTGTCCTGCTGCATAACCCAAGTGCGGTTGAGCTTGCGGTCACAAAATGATGGTTGGACATTCTCCTTCAGGATTTTCTGATTGAGAGCAGAATTCATGGTTACATCAATTACAGCAAGTCGTCCAGGTCCTGAAGCAGCAAAGCAGCCCCAGACTGTCACACTACCATCATCATGTTTGACTGTTGGTATGATGTTCTTTTTATGAAATGCTGTGTTAGTTTTACGTCAGATGTAACGGGAATGACACCTTCCAAAAAGGTCACCTATTGTCTCGTCAGTCCACAGAATATTTTCCCAAAAGTCTTGGAGATCATCAAGTTGTTTCTTGGCAAATGTGAGACAAGCCTTTCTCTTCTTTTCGGTCAACACTGGTTTTCGCCATGGAACTCTCCCATGGATGCAATTTTTGCCCAGTCTCCTTCTTGTTGTTGAATTATGAACACTGACTTTAACTGAGGCAAGTGAGGCCTACAGTTCTTTATTTGTTGTTCTGGGTTCTTTTGTGACCTCCTGGATGAGTCGTTGATGCACTCTTGAAGTAATTCTGGTAGGCTGGCCACTCTTGAGAAGGTTCACCACTGTTCCAAGTTTTCTCCATTTGTGGATAATGGCTCACCACGGTTCACTGGAGTCCCAAAGCCTTAGAAATGGTTTTGTAACCCTATCCAGACTGATAGATGTCAATGACTTTGTTTCTCATTTGTTCTTGAATTGCAGCATGGTGTGTTGTTCCTGAGATTGTTTAGCCTACTTCACTTTGTCACACAGGTTCTATTTAAGTGGTTTCTTGATTCAACAGGTCTGGCATTAATCAGGACTGGGTGTGGCTAGTGAAATTGAACTAAAAAAATGTGGTTAATCACAGTTAATTAATGATTTAACGGTGGGGGGGGGGCAATTACAGTACTTCTTCACATAGGGCCAGGAAGGTTTGGATAGCTTTTTTCCCTTAATAGATGAAATCATCATTTAAAAACTGCATCTTGTATTTACATGGGTTATCTTTGTCTCATATTAAAATTTGTTTGATGATCTGAAACATGTAAGTGTGACAAATATGCAAAAAAAAGAAATCAGGAAGGGGGCAAATACTTTTTCATAGCAATGGATACATATAATTTTTTTTTTCCGCCTGTGTCAGTGTTCCATCGGCTTGATATGCCTTAGAAAATATTTTAAAACATGCAGTTTTGCCTAGTAAGTTTGCTTACTTGCTTTTATCCTTACATTATGTTTGCTTTCTTTTTGCTTATGTAAGAATGAGACTGTCTACAACCAGTGACTTTACCATAAAACAGGTTAACTCTCAACCTGTTTCTGATAAGTATCAGAAAATTAATTGAATTAATTTACTGAGAAAATAGGCTACGAATAAGCTGTGTTGCCATTAATGATTAACACTTATAGCTTTGCGTCAAAGACAAATATGAGATTGCATGGACGGCAATTAACTGAAGTTTCTCGAAATTCCCTCGTGAAGTAGAATGTTATGTAGTAAATGCTGCTGAAGATGCTATTTAGATAAGTTAGATTTCATTCCTTATAAATTAATTAGATAACTGCCATTTATTTATACAATGTCATATTGTAGCCTTCCTACAACTTTCCAGAAGCTGGACTATAACGACCTCATCAATGATTTTGTAACCATGAACGTTCAACGTATGATATGCATTTTTAATTATTTTAAATGCATGCCATGCTTCGAACGTTCATGATGCATTAATAGCCAGTTTACTAAATTATTTGATTGCCAACGTTTCGATGTAAGAAGCCTTGGTAATTTAATAAATTAACTATCATCGCTTCATAGCAACCAGTGTGAAACTGCGCTTTGCCACAAATTTTGTCTATTCTTTTGAACGCTGAAAGCATTTTGATGAAGTGCAATCTTAAAATAAACTAGATTACAATGCTGAAACAAAATGCTTGAACGGGAGATGGAATTCAGGGAAAGTACTAGATTAATTATGTTCTTTTTTTCCATCTCTACAATACCACTATTAAGTACTTTGTGATTGTAGCCAATCAGTGATTTCTGTAATTTCTTATTACTTTCTTTATAATTAAAAGCTTATATATTGGTGTTGATTATTTAGTAAATAAATTGTGAGATTATTAATCAAGTGATTTTAAACAGGAGCAGCTTGAAAGCAATTATGCGTTTAAAAGTCAGAGGCCCACGGCACATCATACCCAGCTTGCCCCCAGTACCAGGGGCATTTGGGTTTGGGAGGTTAAGTGCATCATAATAATGACGAGGCACAGTTGTGTTATAGTATTCCGGTACACTGGAAATGACGACCTATCATCTAAACAACTGAGTGATAACTGCTGATGGGGAAGCACAAGGCAATTCCCAGTGATTTTGTAAATAGATAGATATAACTTATTGAACCCCATGGGGTGATTTATCTTCTGCATTTAACCCATCCTATAGTTAGGAGCAGTGGGCAGCCACAGAACAGCACCCAGGGACCAACTCCAGTTCTTAAGTCAGTTCCTTGGTCAGGGGTACCGGTAGGAGTGTTCCTATAATGCATGTTTTTCTGGGTGGGGGAAACCAGAGTACGCGGAGTAAACCCATGCAAACAAGGGGAAAACGTGCAAACTTCACACAGAAAGGCCCTCGGCCAGAATTTAACCCATAACCTTCTCGCTGTGAAGCGGCAGTGCTAACTTTGGATGTAATAAGATTATTGACAGAAGATTCAGTGCAAAGCCTGGAGCTGTTGAGGCGCCAGCCATGGTGTGACCAGCATATGATGGAGGCATTTTGGGCACTCAAAAAGTTGTTTTACAGTCACGAAGTACAACCACTTTCCTGGGGCCTCATTTATAAATGGTGCGTAGGCACAAGAAAGATATGTACGTCACTTTCTTTGCAGATTTCTGATTTATAAAAACAAACTTGACATTAAAAAAGGGGGAATTATTAAGATTATGCACAATGTCAATCAATTCTGAGTCCATCCTGATTACAAAAATGAAAATTCCATGCAGTTGATTTTACTACCAGGTTTATAAATTAGGTTGTTTTCCACAAAATGTCATTTTTATTTTTTCTGCATACAAACAATTTAGGTATGAAATCCACGCAAATTTTTATAAATAAGGCTCCTGGTGTATGAAAAACCCAACAATACTCAGCTTATTCTCATAACCATGAACATCTACAGGCACTGTATTTGCACTGTCCTTGTCTTAATTTTTGGGTTAATTTTAAGTTGTCACATGAACATTTTCTAAGTTTTCTGTGTTTCACAAATATACGTTTTCATTTCTGTCCATATGGCCCAGGACAAGGAATCATTTCAATCCAGGGAACTTTAAAGGGTTCAAAAAGGAAGCTAATTTTGAGAAAGTGCTGTTTAGCTGATAATTTGATGAATGAAGCGGCACATGGTAGACATGTTGGTTAAGACTAGCAAAACACCTGCAGACAATAGTTTCCTGTCCACTTCCTGTTATATTAAGCCATGGCCATCTTTGTTTCAGCAACCTCCCCGCAAAAATTTTTTTCGTAGGAGAAGTCTGGGAATTTTATAAATATTCACGAGGAGCCATCATCTGATTGGTTAGGGTTAGGGTTAGCCTACCATGAACACCAAGCCAGCGCCACCAACGCAAGTCAACGTCGTTCAACGTTCCATAAGCCAACTGGGTCGCTATGGATCTGCTGGTGCATCCTGATGATGTAAAGTATGTGCCTACAGAGGTCTTGATCACAGCTGTCTGGGTAGAGATGCTGACTCGCTGTGCTTCTCGGCGGGCGTCTTGGGCGTGTTTAGAGCTGATTCTTCCTGATTCATCACAGGTTTTATACATTCCTCCTGATTGGCTTGAAATCATGACGAAAGAATTTCGACAGATCTCATGAAGTTCTCATTACGAGGCGTTCAGAGAGGCAGGAAATCACGTGAATTCTTGCTTGAGAATTATGGCAGAACCCCTGTGTCATTTTTGACAACTTTTTCGACGTTCGACATGGAGGTGGAAGCTTATAGCATTCTTTGAATGTCAAAAAACATGGATCAGCATAATATGTCTCCTTTAATTCCAGAGGAATTGGGACAATGTGTACAATGTAAATAAAAAAAAACCAATCCTGTAAATAAAAAAAGAAAAATAATAATTAGCTAATCCCCTTTAACCCTTAAATGCCCAACTATAGTAAAAGTTGAAAGAAAAATCTATGTATTCTGTCAATATATCCTGGGGAGGGGCTAATAACAACCCAGTAGCCATTTTTAATTTTTGGTGACCTTTGACCTCATTTTAGCATTTCGGGGACCTTATTGCTAAAATGACTTGAATGATAAAACAGTTCACATATAGCTGAAGTATTAGGCATAGCTTATTTTTCATTAGCTTACCTGTTTGTCTACTTTATCCAGTGATGAATGGGTGCTGATCTATCATGTGGATTCCACCATGGGGGCGGCCATATTGGAAAGGTTAGCTGGTGCAGCCAGTGTAGTGTCAGTTCCTCTATTATGCATCAGATGGCAGCACTGATGGTCTAAATATGTCACTACGGGCATTAGGTTGCAAAATTTATGTGGGGTCAGTGGTTTTGACAACCCCCAAAATCGTGTGACAAATTTGTCACAGGGGGCATTTAAGGGTTAACCTATATTCAATTGAAAAAAGTGCAAAGACAAAATAAGTAATGTTTTTACTCATCATCTGTGAGTCTGTTTATATTCATGATGTAACTAAAGTGTTTCAATTACTCAGCATACAGTGCCACGTTGGATTCAGGGAGCTGACAGGCATGAGGACTAACATATCGAGGGTTTGGAGCGCAATGGTTATATGTCCATTTTTGAGGTTTTGAGAAAAATCTATTTTTAGGTTTCCAAGTGTTTTATTAAATCAGGTATTTCATATAATTTTTTTTTACCAGTCACTCTTTTGCTGTATGGTTCAGAAGTACAATGTACATTGAACACCTAAGTTTTCATAAGAGTGTAACCTCAACATCATGGTCAAAATTGCCAAAAATTGGCATGTCACCTCAGTGCTCCAACAATTCTAGCACATGATGTAACATAACACAATAGTGATTGGTTGAAGGTAAGTTCGTTTGCAATGGAAGACAGACTATTCTGTATTAAAATTCATGTTTATTCATCAAAATGTCAATGTTTAATTCATTTAAGCAGATTTTGTTGGACATATCACAAAATGAAAATGTGAATTCTGATTATGTCCATCTGCAGTCATTTTTATAGTTTGTGTGCTCCAAGGATTAGCTGATAGAAAGCTGTGATGGGGTAAAAATCTCAAAACCACAAAATTTGGACATATAACCGTTGTGCTCCAAACCCTCGATATACTGCAGTGTCACACTCTAAGTGTTTCGCTCTTTGGTTCTGTTTCGTTACTTGATTTTATTATTTAATTACTGTCTTATTGTTTCCCTGCTCCATATTGCATTTTCATGCATCGGACACCAATTCACAATTTCTTAATCATTGTCTTGCGTATAGGAGTTCCTAGTCTCCGTCTTCCCTTTGCTGGATTGTTGGTTCGCCTTGGCTAGCTTTTCACGTTTACTATCATCTGAATTTATTCTACTAAAACTACAAGTTAATTATCCTTTAAAGGGGACCTATTGTGGTTTTTTCCAAGTTATAATCTTCTTCAATCTCAAAAAGGGAGATTAACCAACTTAATAGCAAAGAAAACATAAAAATTCCATAATATCTAAGCAATCTGATCCCTGGCCTTCTTAACCCTATGAAAAACAGGCTGTTCTGAGTGGGCGTCTCCTCTATAAACCGGCCAGCAAATAAAGCACCACGTCAACAGAGAGTGACTATGTCTTTATCCCCCAGCCACAGCAAAGTCTCTAAATACAGATGACTGAATAAGAAGCTGTCTACCTAACTTGTACAGGTGTAACGGTACACGTATTCGTCAGAAACTTTTGATATAGGACATTCAGTTCGTCTGTGCATGAACCGAAATTGTCCAGCTTAAAACGCGTGATTCAAGGCGAACAAAAATTGTGTGGGAAACTTAATTAAATTCACAACTCCGAGTCTTCCCTCCGATGACGGACAGCTGGAAGTTGCTGAAGGATGCCCCACAACTAAACAGCAACAAAGCCACTGGTTAGTGGAGCACATTTGCACACACGCATACCAGCCTCATCAGTATCGTGCCACGACGAACATAAATGCTAAAGCCAGAGCTTGAGAATCCAACAATGTCCTTCAGGGGTACGTTTCTCAAAAGCTTAGTTGCTATCTTACCTCTTGTAGGAGGCAAGCGAGTTCTCATTTTATGGTGTATTTGGTGAGTTGTTTCGGATGTGAATTTTGATGTGGGTTTGGTGCATTAACTCTGGATTGGCACATTGGTGGTGGGAGTGTCACAGTGGGTGTTACCTGCAGGAAGAGTCTATGAATGTCGCTCACACCAACGCACCTGGTTTTGTCTGGTCGTCATGGGGGTATGGTGAGCATAGGGATCCTACTTTCTGTTTACTGCATCAACTGCAACAATATAATGCCTGGATTATCGTTTTACCCTCGCACTTGCTTGGGTTTACATTTGGTGCATTCACATTGCAAAAAATTGCGAAGTTAAAAATTGCGAAATTTCACCCTGCTGTCCTCACTGGCACGAAAACTCGCAAAGTTAGCTCTGTTGGAAAAAATCGCGAAGTTTCAGAAAGTAGTGCGCATGCCCTGCTTATGTCGTTCAACCATGAATTCAAGCATTCAATCTAGATGAGTAACGCAAGTCACGAGAGTAACTTCACGACGTTTCAGATGTGTGTGTTCTCATTACAAAACTTCTGCAAAGTTTCACACGGAACGCAAAACTTTGCACTCTGGCTTGCGATTTTTCTTGCGAAGTTTCAGACAGCTTTTGATGCGGTTGCTTGGCAACTTTCACTCTAACTTCGCAAATTTTCTAACTTCGTGAAGTTTCACTTGCAATGTGAATGCACCTATTGTTGCTGGATTCCTGGAGTAATTCTGGATTGTTTGTTACACAACGAAATTGTAAGGGGCTACGCTAATGGCTACATTTTCCATCAGTGCCTTTGATTCATTCATGCCCAGCCTGCAGCTACTATGCACTACAACTACTACGTTTCATTCATCACAGCCTCGTCGCTGGAACAGAGGTACCGCATCACATTCAAATACAACAGGCTTGTCTGTTAATTGACCATTCCACTGTTGAGCTGCAGCAGTAAAGCATATTTGACTGTTGTTGCTGAGTTTATCATAACTCGGCGCAAACCATTGACGGGTCTTATCGCTGCGGTCCCTAAATGAAAATCTGTCTGATGAGTGAGACTTAACGCCGCTGCCTTGTGCTGCAATATATTGCGCAGCTATGCACAGACCAGAGTGAATGGGGAATAAATATTTGCGTGTTTATCTAGTCTGTTGCTGTGGAGCATTGTCTATAAGGTTATGCGGTTTAAATGGCTGACTGAGCTGTTTAACATTACAAATGGCTATGAATGGATTTCTCACGGTTTCTGACTAGATATAAATGAAAAATGGTGGAACCCAAAAAGCCAAATTTGTGTCCTAATGAGGGCCTGAGTGCAAAGGATGAAGAGTCAGAGAGAAGGAAAATTAAAGGCTCTCATATGTAAAATTCTAAAATCTGGTCTGGCAGTAATCAGGCCTGGGTGTGGCTGGTGACAAGGGGGGAGGGGGCGGGGGAATTACTTTTTCACTTCGGGCCAGTTAGGTTTGGATAGCCTTTTTCCCTTAATAAATGAAATCATCATTTAAAAACTGCATTTTGTATTTACTCGGGTTATTTTTGTCCTAATATTAAAATTTGTTTGATGATCTGAAACATTTAAGTGTGACAAATATGCAGAAAAATAATAAATCAGGCCGGGGGCAAATACTTTTTCACAGCAGATAGAAGCTGTCTGACAAATGAAGTAGGCTAAAAGATGTCAAAAAGCAATGCATCATGCCACGATCTAAAGAAATTCAAGAATAGATGAGAAACAAAGTCATTGACATCTATCAGTCTGCAAAGGGTTACAAAGCCATTTCTAAGGCTTTGGGATTCCAGTAACCACAGTGGGAGCCACTATCCACAAATGGAGAAAACTTGGAACAGGGGGGAACCTTCCCAGGAGTGGCCGGCCTATCAAAATAACTCCAAGAGCGAATCAACGCCTCATCCAGGAGGTCATAAAAGAACCCAGAGCAACATCGAAAGAATTGCAGGCCTTACTTGCCTCAGTTAAAGTCAGTGTTCATAATTAAATAATAAGAAAAAGACTGGGCAAAAATGGCATCCATGGGAGAGTTCAAAGGAAAAAACCGCTGCTGACCAAAAAGAACACAAATGCTTCGTCTCACATTTGCCAAAAAACATCTTAATGATCCCCAAGACTTTTGGGAAAATATTCTGTGGACTGACGAGACAAAAGTTTAACTTTTCGGAAGTTGCGTGTCCTGTTACATCTGTAGCCCTCTCAATAAGAGGCGGCAGGCGTCGCTTTCGCCGCCTACTAGAGCCCTCTGCGCCACCTACATTTTGCTGGTCAAAGATTTTTTTTTCCCCCAACATCACCAGCTGCTGCTGCATTTTCCCCTAGCCGCCTCAGCATACCATATTCACGGTAGCGAAATTGTTTTCCCCACTCCAGTTCTCTTAATATAATTTATTAGCATATGACCAATCAGCGCACTGCTGTCTTATCTATGCACTACGCAATGGCGCCTTGGCCGGGTCACATATCAATGTAGGCATTGCCACTTAAGAGTCGAATAAATTTGTTGAGAGGCAGGTCAGCCTATTATTTTATCGTGGATGTTCAAGAGCATTGTATTCACTGCAATGTGATTCACAACGCACGGCGTTGCACGAACTTGTTAGATTCCATGTCTCTTTCAAAGCCCCATCAAGTAGTTTCATACCTCCCAAGTTTGAAGGACCGTAACGTCCATAATGACGTTTAAATTCAGTGAGTGGGGGGGTGGTGGTGGAGAGAGATAGACTCCGTTTCATTTTTTAGCAGGGGGGGTAGAAAACAATTGATTTCCTTATCATTTTATTGACAGGGTAGTGGAATTTGCATTTAATTTTGTTGATTCATAACACATTATTACGCGCGGGTGGAGAAACAACGTTTAAATCTCGCAATTGCGAAAATTGCGGGTTTTTTCCTTTGCTTGTGGGTCCGCGGGTTTTGCAATTCAAATGCGTGTCACTTGGGAGCTATGTAGTTTTCATTACTATCGGTGATGCGTAACTGAGCCTAGGCCCACAATATGTGCATATCGCTTATTGCACCAAGAAATAATATTAGTTTAAGACAGGTAACAGATTTATATAATGACTACCGTTAACATGTGGGTGGCATGTTTCGTTACCCTTGAACCTATAGTTATGTGTGGGTGTCTCTGGGCAATAGGAACTTGCATACCGAAAATCGAACATGCGAGTAAATCTAGCCAGCAATAAACGTTTATGTATTACAGTAAATGCGGTTCTGTTTTAGTTATCTTTTTTTTTTTTTTAGAATCATGTCGCCACCTTTCCACTCTCAGTAGTTCTACAGTCGTCAGATTTCATTCTTAGCTGATCCACTTGTGGCACAAGACCCATATCATATCCTTCTTGGCTCTCCTGTAAAATCAGTTCTTATTGAACAAATGGGGACAAGTCTCATAGCAGTGGTTAACTTAGATGCCTATTTCTATTTCTATTTGAGATGAAAATCTCTCAGCGAGGTGAAATTCCATCAACTGCAGCTGAAATGAAATGCATATAAAAGCTGACAGTTCTGCCACTTTGAAACTGGTTGTCTCCTGATCACGTTGACAGAGATTCCCAACAAGTTATTTCATTTTAATCATGTTAATGGTGTTCTGATTTTGGGAGGCGAGCCATGAAACGCGGATTTCTGTGTTTATTTTGATAGTGCCAAAAGTCGTTTCGTTATTCCACGTGTTCGTAATATATGCGGCTCTGACACGAGAAATGATTGGTCATATGTAAATAACTTATCTGAGCCAGGAACCAGAATGGGGGAAAAAATTTTGCAAAATTTCTTAATAAAATCATCATTTAAAAACTGCATTTTGTATTTACTCAGGTTATTTTTTTCTAATATTAAAATTTGTTTGATGATCTGAAGCATTTAAGTGTGAAAAATATGCAAAAAAGTAAGAAATCAGGAAGGGGGCAAATACTTTTTCATCGCACTGTATGTGTATATATATATATATATATATATAAATAAAATGTCCAAATCAGTCAGTTATCTCCCTAAGTTTGTGAATTTATCATCTTCGAATAACCCATGATAGAGAATGCTCAGGATCAAAGAATGATATTTAGAGCCCACATAAAATATGTTGAGGCATGTGTGGTCCTTTACAGTAAAGTTAGGAGGGTATTTGTATAGACAACCTCACATCGTCAGAAGGCTGCCAAGTTGTCTCCCCCACCTGAGTTTGACGTCATGTAGACACGACCACTGAAAGGTAATTAGCTAGCTACAATGAAATTCACAAAGCCGTGTAGCTACTGCCTCAATCTCTATATAATTGGTTTTTTACCTCTCGTCAGCTACAAAGGTAAGAATATCAATTTCAACATATTTTGACAAATCTAAACGATGCTATACAACTGAACCTATGGGACTGCATAGTCAGGCTGAGGGTTGTTATGACGCCATTTTATTATTACTCTTTTACTATTATTACTATTTAATATTTTCGCAATTGTGCTCACAGCATAAAATGGATTACCCAGGTAGAATGCTGAGTCCTCAAACTTTTGAACGATAGTTTTTCAACGTAGCACAATATTTGAAAACACAATTATGCACAGAAGCGTGGCCTGGGGCCCATGCTTGTGAAGCTTTTGCTAACATATGTCTAAGAATTTCTTTACTGTCCAACGAGGTCAATACGAAAATAAAACAAAAAATTTTCCTGTGCAACTACAAGGTTCACGCAGAGCAATAATACGGCATCTTCCATGCCAACTGACTACCTACAATCGTGAACACGTTCAGATTGAAACTCACACTGACAAATAAAAACAAGATAAATACCTGATGGATGATGCCCTCCTTTTCACGTTTCTGCAACCGTGACAGGGTGCTTAAGCATTCTTATTGTGCATTTCCCTCGTGTGCGAACTCTGTTGGCACGTCATCTCCCTTCAGATATGTCCATCGCTTTTTGCCTTCCTTCACGCCGACATACTTTGCGTACAGACTCTCCTGGAAACAGGAGAGTACGTACGCTAAAAACTGAAGTTTTCTGTCAGAGTGAAGCTCCTTTATTTATTGGCAAGCTATTTTCTCAGCAAGTCCGGTTTTGTTAGCGGAAAACAATGGAATTGTAGTCCATGACCTGCTAAGCCAGTTCTTGCACTGTACTCAACTGCAGCACACCAAGGCATTTCGCTCCCTCTGAACAGGAGTCAGTCACTTTACTGTGTGCACAGTTGCCTAATATAATGGTCCTGTGGTCCATGTTGTCATTATGGAGTAGGAAAATGGAATAAACACCTATAAATCTGTCTTATGACATATGATGCATAGCCTACTTGATCTATGGCTTCAGACCTTCTGCCCTGCCATCTTTGTGCCTAGATGACGCCACGGAGTATTCCAGTCACGTCAAGCACGGATTAACCACCCGGCCGATTGGGCCAGTGCCTGGGGACCTCCGACCTCTACGGGGCCTGCAAGCACCCACTGTTTTATTTATTACCCCGCCCCGCTTGAAGGGGGAGGGCAATGGGTATTGTTTTTGGTTAGGTTTGTTTGTGTCTGTGTTTGTTACTTGCCGAAATCGGCAAGTATGTTACTCGGTTGCGCTGCGTCTGTGTGTGTGTTTGTCTGTTTGTTACTCACATGCTTTTTTGCCCTTTAACTCACGTTGATTACCTTCAATTCTATATCATTCTTATCGGGCATGTCCCGGACGGAAGTCTATTGATTTTGTTTCTGATTACTTCAAGGTCAAGGTCAATATCAGGCAAAAGGTCAAAAACACATTTTAGTTGATAACTTTGTTTGTATTTGAGATAACGACTTGATTCCAACACCATTTTGTTCACCATATGTAGCCCATTTTAGAGGTTACGGGTCCCGAAGACGATCCTCCAGTCAAAGTACATCAAAGTGACGTCACAAAATGACGAAAATTTTCCATTTTTGATTTTACTAAATTTTTTTATTTCATCGTATAGCCCATTGTTCAAGTACCTCACACACCAAATTTGAGCCCGATCAGTCAAATAGTCGTGACGTAATTCATGTTTTTCTGACGTCAAAGTCGTATTTTACAAAAATGACCATTATCTTCGTTTTGCTGTTAAACCATTTCCTTTGTGCAAAGACTAAATGTTGATCTATTATTGATATCAGGAATATTATGTATGTCGCTGTAAGAAATTTGAAGTTGATATCTTCAAAGACAAGATCATGATCCTGATCAAGGTCAAAATCACGTTTTGACGAATGACTTCATTTCGATTTGTGATATCATTGTCAATTTAACGCCATTTTGTTCCTTGTGGAAAAAGCTTTAAGAAGTATGCCGTCAAACTTGAAATAGCGTCATTGCAAGTATGTCAAAATGATGTCACAATATGCCGTAATTTTTCGACTTTTGATTTTACTAATTTTGTTTATTTGTTGGTTTGTCTGTCTGTTTGGTAGTAACACGCTTTTTTACCCTATCCATCTCGTTTATGCTCATGAAACTTCACCATATGATAGAAGAGGTTCGTCGCCAGAAACCTATACTTTTTTTAGTCCATAGGTCAAAGGTCTGGGTTAAAGTGAGGCTCACCAAAAACGTAAAAAACACATTTTGGTTCATAACTTTCCTACTATTACAGCAATGGACTTGAAACCAACTCCATTCTGTTCTTTCTGTTTCAGAGATCTGTGCATGATTTCGCAAGTCATCATTCGAATGACCTTTCATTTCTTTGTTTGTATGTTTGTTTGTTAACACTTTAGCAGCAAAACTAATGGCCAGATTCAGCCCAAATTTGGTTTAGGGATTGCCACAGACCCAGAATAGATGCCTATTGAATTTAGGAGTATGTGCGAGGGGCGGGGTTCGTTGTGCCTGGCACCACTTGTTATACTTTATTTATTTATTTATTACATCAAATCAAATAAATTAATTGAGTGAGTGTGTGGACATATCTGTTGAAATATGAAACAATCAACGTAAAGTTAAGCAAGCAAGAAAATATTATGGTTGGTTTGCTCGCTGTGTCTGATGAAGATGAATTAGGTGGTCAGGCGGTGTCGTGATCTGGTGGTGAACTTTTCTGTACTTTTCGCACCTTGCGACATGTTCATTAAACAGCAGAGCAGTAAAAAGAAAAAGAAAACCGAGATAATGAACCGAGAAAAAATACCGGCTATCCATAGATGGTTTGCAAGTAAAGATGATGCTGTTCAAGAGGATGGAAATGCCACAGCAGCCACCACTGCCCCAGCCTCTTCTCCTACTGAGCACATCTCCTCGACACCGATTCGGTCAGAGGAGACTCAGTGGCGGGTAGGTTACCAGTTTAGAAGCCCCACAACTTATCTACAGTTACAATCAAAATTATTCAACCCCCGTTGCAAATTAGGTTTCCTGGAAAAATTTACTAACTTTCATCTGTTTGCAATGAACAAATCAAACAAGAACAATTTAAATGGCTCAACACAATACATATTACAAGTGGCTTCTCCAAATTTAACACAAAATGCCACTTTTAATGATTGCTGCAGGCTCAAAATTATTCAACTCCTTCATGACAAGCATCTTTAATACTTAGTAGAGCACCCTTTTGCTGCTATGACCTGCTGGAAATGTGATGCATGGGCAGATGTCAGCTTTTGGCAGCATTCCCAAGGAATCTTAGCCCAGTCCTCATGGACAATGGCCTCTGGTTCACTAATATTCTGAGGTTTGCATGCTGCAACTGTCTTCTTCAAATCCTACCAGAGATTTTTTATGGGGTTCAAGTGAGGCGACTGTGATGGGCACTCTAGAATCTTCCCAGACTTCTTCTGAAACCAAGCCTTGGTGGATGTTGAGGTATGCTTAGGATCATTGTCCTTTTGGAAGGTCCAATGATGCCCAAGCGTCAGTTTCCCTACAGACGGTATGACATTTTCTCCTTGGATATCCTGGTACTTGACTAAATCCATCTTGCCCTCCACGCTTTGCAGATTTCCAGTGCCAGAGGAAGCTAGGCAGCCACAGAGCATCAAAAACCCCCCCAGAATTCTTCATTGTAGACAGGGTGTACTTTTCAGCATATGCTTCTTTATTCCTCCAGCAGACATACCACTGATTCATAAGCCCGAAATATTCTAGTTTTGTTTCATCACTCCACAGAACAATATCCCCAAACGACTGTGGCTTATTTATACGGTTTTGAGCGTATTGGAGCTTGTGCTTTTGGATCAGCTGTGGTGTATGTCTTGGAGTTCGGGCATGGAGACCTTCAACGTTGTGTATGCGCCCTACTCTGCAAACTGAAACCTCAGTGCCTCCTGCCTCCAAGTCTTGCTGTGGGTCTCCTGCAGTCACTCAAGGGTTTTTGACCACCCGTCTCCTCAGGAGTCTGATGACAGCCATTGATAGCTTCCTCTTTCTGCCACATCCTGGCACTGGAGCCATTCTTCCTTTAACTCTGAACTTGTGAACTATGCTTCCAACTGTATCTCTACGAAAATTCAGTGCCTGTGCTACCTTTTTGTATCCTTTTCCTTGTTTGTGCCAGGCAATGATCTCCTCTATCAGGTTTTTGGACAATTCTCTTGATAACCATATCTCTGATATCCAATCAAATGTCATTGTCAAAAAACCCTAGCCAGTGCAAGTATTTGAAGAGTTCTATCTCAAGCAAACCAGATGCAACTAATTAAGCTCTTGATTAGCTGTATGAGGTGTGCTTGAGACAACACCTGATTTGCAAATATCCTCTTATGACGGATTCTATTCGAGGGGTTGAATAATTTTGAGGCTGCAGTAGTTATTAAAAATGGCATTTTGTGTTAAATTTGGAGAAACCACTTTTAATATTAGTTGTGTTGAGCAATTTCAAATGTTCTTATTTAATCTCTTTATCATAAACAGCTGAAAGTTAGTAAATTTTGCTATTAAACCCAATTTGCAATGGGGGTTGAATATTCTGATATTGCAACTGTATTACTTCTACCCATTTCAGACATAATATTAGCTGTTTCACTCAGGCTAGGCGCCAGGATGAAGTGACTGAGCAGGCTGTGAAAAATTTCGAGTGGGCATTTTTTTTTTCATTAAAATAAAGATAATTGCTTAAACTGCATGGCTAACGACAACATAGGGGCTCGTTATTTAGCGTTTTTCAAGGGTAGAAAAGCAATGGCAGAGCGCTGGGGAAGGCTGGGATGAAGCAGTGAGCCTTTTTCTTTCCTCTCACCGGACAAGCTACTCAACTTCATCCCAGAACCAAGGGTTTGTCTCCCATCTGTGAATGAAACATAGACAGAACACTACCCCTAAGGCTACTGTTAAAAATAAATACATTCATTACTTCTCGCATAATAAGGTCCGTCTGTGTTAATATCCCTTTGAAGTTTAGCTCAGTAAATCCATAGTCATAGGTAGGCTACTATGGTATTTTATTTATTTATTTAACCCTTAATTAACCAGGGAAGTCCCGTTGCGATTTAAATCTCTTTTTCAAGGGAGCCCTGGGGGTTGAGGTGGGGTATATCGTTAGAGGATCTTTAATGAGTGAGCCGGAGATAAAAAATTTATGAAACGAAAATGACCGCTAGAGTCTCACAAATTTGATATCTCAGGCTCACAAATCTGAGATCCTATTTATCCCATAAATGTCAGCGTCGTATTATTTGGGAAATTAATGAAAAGCGTTAGCTTCCGTTTGGCAGTCTATTTAAGTCAATGGGATAAATAATTAGCTAGCTATCATGCTAACGCTTTTCGCCATTAAATTTATAAATTTCAGTTTATCCAACAACAGTTACTCATATAACTTATAACTTTAATGGCCAAAATCGCTAGCATGCTAGCTAGTTAATTATTTATCCCATTGACTTGTATAAACTGCAAACTAGAAATTAATGCTAGCGATGGTTACCGGTTACCAGCAGGAGAATCGGTATTGTTACCGTGTTTGCCAGTGAACGGAATCTGATCCATCGCGATGCGAGGAAGTTGTATTACACGTGTGTGATACCTAACCTGCATCTCATGGGTTGTATCACACTGATTTTTCATCATTTATGGGATAAAATATTTTAAGAACTAGGTATGTTTTTCTATAGTTGTGTCCTGAAGCTCAGTTTTGCATGGCTGTGTGTTAGTGTACACAATCATTTTACTTATCCATGATTGCATCTTTTATCATTTTATCAAGATCAACATAACGATTGTTGTATTTTATTTATGTCCACTGTTTTGTGCTGTTCTGCATGTCTGCATGTATCAACAGATGGTTGTGGTCAGTACTGATGGCTCAGCCTGGCTGTGTTTTGTTGTTTCATGTTGCTACATAAATGTTGTTTGACGTTGCTGTATTACTGTCCCTTTGTGTTCCTGTTTCCTGTTCTTCTGTATGGCTTTTTTCAGTCTTGAGCGCACCCAAGAAAATAAAAATTATAAAAATGCAGCCCTAATAAAACAGATTTTAAAGCTGTCATAACAGTAATAGTAGTCAAATGCAGTCGGCCTAAGACTAGATTAAGAACAAGATAAAGCAGATAAAAAACAAGACAAAAATCTATCTCTCATATAATACGTTGTACACAATTTATGAATTATCCTACTTTAAGATATACAATCTTTTCTTCAAGGTGTTGCATTTATACTATGAGAAGCGGTTGACATTGGTTGTTTTTAGAAAACATTGGGCTATTGCATCATTGCTTCTCTATACCAGGATGTGTGATGTGGTGGAAATCCTGTATGATACAGGTTATTATTATTAGTATAGGTCTTCCTATGCAGAACAGTATGCATGGATTACTGTGTGTTTTTGTATGTATAATTGATGGAAGAATCTGTATCATAAAACTGTATTGGTGGAGGTAGAGCAGTATGTGCTTGCATATGCCATTTAGCTACACACTGTAGACTAATGCTTTGATATTGTTGTGCTGGCCCAGGGAAGTACTGCCGCAGTCAAGTGGTGTAAATCCTGTATGATAGAAGATATCTCCAGGTGTTGTCGATATTTTCCTTCAGGTTGTGGTCGTAGATTGTCGCCTGACAGTGTAAATCATGTATAAGCTAGAGGTGTTTCAAACTGATAGTAGCCTGTGCTTAAAACTTATAATTCAAAACCACACACACGCACACTCAAGTGTATGTGTTTAGCTGGGGGGGGGGGGCTTCCAAGATTTTGTGCCCAGTGGCCTCTGCATTCTTAATCCGTGCCTGAGTCACGGACAAACTAATTTTTTTTTATTGGTTAAAATTCTGTCAATGGCGGCGTCCATGGAATAGTTGAATTATGCTCCAGAGCCGACTCTGCAGGCGAATATCTTGGTTATCGGGTATTTATTGCTGCACATTTGGTGAAAAAATTAATTTAGATAATCATCTTGCTCCACAGCTGCATTATTTCCAGGGCTTTCATCTTTAATGACAGTGTAATATGAAATGTTCTTCTTAGTCTTATGAATAGGAATGCGCTCTCAAGCCTATTTCCTGGTGTCCAGGACCATGTTTTTGTCAGCTTGCATCTTCAATATGTTCCTCTGCACACTTTATTAGGAACACTTCCCAAGCCATCTAGGCTCATCAGGATTGGGACTGCGTTTCTGCTAAACTCTCCAAACCCACCATCTGACTGCGCCACTTTTGCCAGGGTGATCTCCATCTTGCTCCTGCCCTGGTACTCCACTGGCCAGCCATGGACACACCCCCGACGCAAGCTCCTCACCATCTGAACTGAGCTGTGCCATTTTACTCAGGCTCCATCCCTATCTGTCATTACCTTATTCCTATGAATAAACCCGACACTTGGGTTTTGCTCTGCCTGTGCATCTGGTGCCTTGTCTGGATCATAACAGTACAATCCAGCCTGGAATGGAACCAGCAGAGATGCCCAGCCCGGTTGACTCCCTGCGGTACCAGGGGGTGCTCACTGGCCAGCATGAGGAGAAGCTTTGCCACCTGCGCCAATATGTTGGCACCCCTTTTTCTCAACTTGAGACTATTACTATTGTCTCTCGGAACTCCTCCACCGCCGCTCAAGCAGCCAGCTCAGTTCTGCAGCAGACCCTCCCTCAGGCGCTTGCCCATCAGAAACCTAACCTCACAGTGCTGGATCCCTACGACGGCAATCCCTCCACCTGCCGCAGTTTCCAGGCCCAGTGTTCTATGGTCTTTGAACTGCAATTATCTACATTTCCCATCAAATGTTCCAGAGCGGCTTTTGTCATTACTTGCCTCTCCAGACGTTCCAGGGACCGGGATGATTTATTTTTTTCCAGTACCAAGAAAGTACGATCACTAATGGTTCTTTCATTGTGATCTCTATAGCATTGTGGAGATGCATGTTGTAACTAATTCAATCGCACTGTTGATAATAAACACTTTTGTGGATCAAAATGAGAGATGCCTTGTATATCCATTTTTGAAATTGCTGAGCTTTTAAAACAAGTCAGAGACATACTATTGCTTTGCTCTGACTTATTCATTATCATCATAAACCTGAGCTGTGCACTCTTTATTAAAATTTCATTAAAGTGACAGCGATGATTTTTTGATAAGTGAAGGGTACTCTGTTGTTCACCAGCATACTGACAATAGCTGTCAGTATGAACATAAGCTCCATTTTGAAATACATTCACACTGGCTACTACACAGGCCATGAAATGGTGAAACTGAGAAAGAAAAAAAAAAACAGGCTTTGTATTTTCAAAGTGTAATGATTGCAATAACCATGGTTTTCAAGCACTGCAGTAACATATTTTTTGATTCTCATACATTTCATGAAACAGGTCAGGTGAGAATTAGGGGGCGTGGACACTATAGCACTGATAAACACGGAAAAACTATTTGGGACATGTCAGCAAAAATAGATTCTTTTGATCAAGATAAAAATGCAAGGGGTTATCAATACATTAAAGAACTCTCTGGTTTCAATTCCATCAACATAATCAAGTGAAAGCTATTTTCGGAATTTTCATTTCATTTCATTAGCTGTGTCATAGCTGGAGATTTGGCTACAAGCTATATGATGCAGAATTGTATATTTTCGATAAACAGACACAGAGCATATCCTTTAAAGCATTTCACTGTCTGGTAGGTGAATTGACGAGGAAGGTAGCAGGAGGGCCAGAGAGGAGGATTAACTTCAGCAGTGGTTTGAGCTTTTACAATAAATCATAATGACTGTTGTTCATCTGTCATTCGGTAGTGTTGTTCATATATAATTGGTGTATTAATAGTGATTAGTTGATAGGGGCTGAAGGATGGGGCAATTCATAGCACTGCCATCTCGCAGCAAGAAGGTTGTAGGTTTGAATGTGGCCTTTCCGTGTGCAGTTTGCATGTTCTCCCTGGGTTCACATGGGTTTCCTTCAGGTAATTCAGTTTCCTCCCACAGTACGAAGACATGCACGCCAGGTTAACTGGACACTCTAAATTGCCTCCAGGTATGAGTGTGTATGTGAATGGTTTGTGGGCCCTGCGATAGATTTGTCACCTGTCCCTGCCTTTTGTGCATAGTCCACTGGGATAGATTTCAGCTCCCTCGCGACCCTACTGAGGAAGAAGCAGTATTAATAATGAATTGATTGATGGATGGGACCATTTGATAGCAAAAAATGTGACCAAAACAGAAAAAAAAAAGAAAACAGAAAACTCGTGGATAGAATGTACACCACCCACACAGCAGTCAGGAAAGGAAAGTGAGAAAAACACCTTTCTGATTCCTGCTACTTGTTCATCAGATTGTATAACTGGAAATGACATGGCAGGCCATCTCTGGATCCTGCGAGCGGTTATCCTGCAAAAAATATAATAACCAAAAACTGAGTGGTTGGCCTGTTAGTGAGAAGCTAGAGGATTCACATTGTTTGCGGCTCAAAATGAGCTTGAAATGTCAGCCTTGTATTCGCCTAGCTTTGGACCCATGTTCTCAGAACTGCAGTTGCTACTCAGATGCTTGATTTTTACTGTCACATTTAATTTTCTGTCTGGACCTGACCTTTTAGAATCACTTGGCCAGGCTTCATGAACTCTGGACATGGACATCGGTCTGCTTGGAAACAGTCAATTAACCTTTCCAGAAGGAAAAGTATTAGTAATATGCCTTGGACATTATACTGTCTGCACTGCTCTGAAGCTTGGCCCTTGTCACAAGCATGTTCCTTAATAACTACTCTCTGGTACCTTTGCTCTGGTTTGACTGTAATAATAATGTAGAATTAGTATTAATTTCGAGATACAGAACATGCAGGTTAAAGTCTGCATAGGGGTTACAAAGGAGAATTGCTGCCAAGTTGGCGCTTGCTTTGACATTAATCAATAGAAAGCTCTTTCGCAAGTTATGTCACACACTTTTTCGTTCCAATGCTGCAAGAAGAGAGAGTTTTGTAACATTCACTTATCCATATTACTCTCAGAGACCTTGGAAAACTGCAGCAGATTTAATCATTGACAAAAGCCAGTTGTGCTTCAACTGGTCTAAGTCCACTCAAACTATAACAAAGAATTACTGTCAAGGGAGAAATGATAAAAATGAAGAAATGAAATGCTAAAACAATTATTTAGTTTTCCTTTACATTTGAATACAAATGTGACTACGTAGGCTACTGTAATATGTGGAACAATGTTCTTTTCGTTGTGTTTTGCTCATATAATAATATTTCCATTTTTCATCATTTTCCACTTTCAGTTACCCATCTCATTTTTCAAATTCTTCTGTCAGTTAACGGTGCTAACTGTGAAAGTAGGTTGCTTATTATACCTTTTTAAAAAATAGCACAGTTGTAATTGCAGACATTGACCACTTGGAGTCACTTATTATGTTCTCAGTTTAAGTTTACAATTATTGTAGTCCCTGGACGAAGTCGGGCGGCTACTAAGGATTCATGCTTGTCATCTCCGCCGCCATGACTGTGTCTGTAAACACTTCCTTGTGGACGCTGTACAGGCAGTAATTTTTGACTGATTACTTTCATATTTGATATGGAAATGTGACGTACTTAAGTTAAGACAGCTATCAATTTTTTTTGCCATGGCAACAGTATTGGCTGAATAATGCACAAAAAGGGGAGAAGTGGGCTTTCGGGGGCTACACAGGAAAGCACAGCAAAAGGTTGTCCATATTAAATATTGCGGTAGATGCACGGTACATTTATTAAGCTATTGTCGTGGTGTGGCGTCCGTTGTCTGGAACATTTTTTTAATCTTTTTTTTTGGCCTGATGAATTTTCGTGTAAATTTGCAATAACATACTACTAGACCATATCTCCAGACGTTTTTCTCGGATTTTTGATTGAATCATTTTTGTTCGTTTTATGGGCCCTTGAAATTTTGGCTCCAATGTTAAAGTGGTAATCCATAAGATTTCTGTCTCATTACTGTCTGTTAAGTCAGTGTCTATCAGAGAGGGGGGAAAAAACAACGATGATTGGGCCTATGACCCACTGATGAAAGCACTTGCATTTCATTCTTTGCCAGGTAAAGCGATCAGTGTGTCTGTGGCGACATTTCCGCGCTATATTCAAATACTGGTGCACATCTAGTGACGCTTTTTACGTCAGTAAGCAGTGTTTGGTCTGTCCAGAAGGTAGGAGGAGCTGCAAGCTAGCTTGAAGGAAGTAAGGAACCCCTTGGTAGACGTCAGAAGGGATCCAGTAGCGGTACTTTCCCTAACCTGAACCTTGGCTCTATCCCCTAACCCTGAATCTAACTTGTCCCTTATACTATATGTCAATTTTATGGATGGAATTAAGGGAGGACCGTTAAAAATGCAGCCTTCCAAGAAGCGGAAAGTACTGCTCCTGGATCCCTTGACGTCTACCCAATGGCAAATACCATACTGTGTAGCTATACTGTGCACAGTAGAAACTAACGTTAGCTGAGTCTCTGTTGAGGCTACTACTGAAACTAAAATTATAACGTAATTTCAGGAAGCAAACGGGAAAAAAGCTACGTTAACCGCCTCGACAAATCATTTTTTAAAAAAAGTTATAATGTTACCTGTTAACCAACTACTGTTTTCATTATTTACACAGGGCTCTCAACTTTCACATATTCGGCTTGAGTTTAAACGACATATTCACGTTCCCGTGTTGTAGTCAGAAATTATTCTATCAGACCGTTTGTAGAGATTCTCAGGTGGAATTGAAGTCCTTGTGCATTGAAGTTTATCAGTTTCACATGTGTTACGGTGGATTTCGCCACTAGTAATATGAGAACAATTATGATTCCGGAATTCTCACACGTTTCTTCACTCAGGGGTTGGAAGCAGTGGAATTGCATAAAAATGTTTCAAATGGTCTTATATCATTTAAACAATTTGAACGATTGTGAAACACACGCATTTCGTTGATTGAATAATTACTGACTACAGCACCGGAATGTGAATGAAGCACAAATTCTCACGGCAAATGCCTGAGAGTTGGCAGCCCTTTAAGTTAATCGATTTATCATTATAGCCTAACATGTTACTGGAATGAGATGAAGCTAATGGATGACTAACGTCACATAATTTTTACTTTTATTGAGTTCAACTGCCGTGTCAAAGAGCATCTTTCCCGTCTGCATGAGAGTTGAGGAGGCGTGGAACTGGTAAGAGCCGTCAATTTACCGACGTCATACAGGCGACACTGTTGGGTCTCGACAAGAATTATGGGAAATGAGGTCCAGAAGCGCACCTGCAATTACGGCTTGCTGCCAAAGATGTCAAATAAACAAACCAATTCAAATCTTATGGATTATCTTTAAAGATAGGACTGAGAAATTTTTAAAAAAATTATTTCTCAAAAACTGCACAATAATTTTTTTTTCTAAATCAGGCAATCGACTTACTTTGGTACCATCAATATACAGTGCGAGCACCATTTTGATTGAATCGACAGAAGTGGGTCTATTGGGGGCGCTTTACTTTATGAATATGCAAGATGGCCTGTGGAGGCCAAATGGTTGCAGATAGAGATTAAGTTTGTATTATCGACATATCGGAAGTCATATATGACCTATACATGGGCTATGTTAAAGTTGACCTCAGATGACTTTGAAAGGTCAAACTCGTAGTCAGGGAATATATTAACAATGTTAAAAGATATGACTTGAAATTTCAAAAAATTATTTCTCAAAAACTGATAACTTTTTTTCTAAATCTGGCAATCAACTCACCTTGATACACTTAATGTACAAAACGAGTGCCATTTTGATTGAATCGACGGAAGTGGGTCTAGTGGGGGCGCTGTACTTTAACATTGGGTCTTATGGAGAATGGGCCAAATCGCCTGTGGAAGCTAAATGGTTGCAGATAGAGATTAAGTTTGTATTACTGACATATAGGAAGTAATATATGACCTATATTTTGGCTGTGTTAAAGTTGACCTCAGATGACCTTGCAAGGTCAAACTTGAGGTCAAGCAAAATGTTACAATTTTCAAAGGTTTCTAGGCTTGAAAATATTGAAGATTGGGAACATATGTGCATTGAACACTTATAGGAAGTCATGTATGAACTTTCATTTGGTGGCCTTGAACTTGACCTTTGGCGACCTTCGAAGGTCAAACTTCACATAGTGAAATTTCAATGACTTCTATCACCAAAATGGTTACAGATAGTTTCGGTTTGTGTTGGAGATGTATAGGAAGTCATGTATGAACTTTCATTTGGTAACACTGAACTTGACCTTCAGTGACCTTGAATGCCCTAACTTCACAGTGAAATTTCAATGACTTATATCAGCAAAATGGTTACATATAGTTTCGGTTTGTGTTGGAGATCTATAGGAAGTCATGTATGAACTTTCATTTGGTGACCTTACTATTGGCTTTCGAAGGTCTAACTTGACCTAGAGAAAATTCAATGACTTCTATCACTGAAAAGGTCACAGATGGAGTCTAGGTTTGTGTTACTGACATAGGAAGTCACATATGAACTTTCATTTGGTGACATTCAGCTTGACTGTTGATGATATTTGAAAGTCGAACTTGACATAATACAATTACAATGACTTGTCTTGCCAAAACGGTCACAGATGGAGTCTAGGTTTGTATTACGGACATATAGGAAGTCATTCATGAACTTTCATTTGCTGACCTTCGTATTGACCTTCAAAGGTCAAATGTGACCTAGTGAAAATTCAATGACTTGTATTACTAAAATGGTCACAGATGGAGCCTAAGTTTGAGTTACTGACATCTAGGAAGTCACATATGAACTTTCATTTGGTGACATTCAACTTGACTGTCAGTGACCTTTGAGGGTCAAACTCCACTGTGAAATTACAATGACTTGTATCACCAAAGTGGTCACAGATTGAGCAAAGGTTTGTATAGAGACATTTAGGAAGTCTTACATGAAGTCCATTTGCTGACCACAACTTGATATTCTGTGACCTTTAAGGGGTGATCTGGGGTTAAATGGGCAAAATTTGATTATTTTTCCAAAAAAATTTTTTTGAATAAAAATATTCTATACTAACCCACCTTTAATAATCACTAATTGCTACAAGGATTAAAAACTGAATTTTGCCATAAAATCATGATTTAAAAGCAACTGTGATGATTAAATTTATACTTTTTACTCCAGGAAAGTTATAAACATTTGAATAATCAGATAATACTGTCTGAAAAATGGGTGTAAGCCACAGACTAAGACTGAACTCAACTTTTCAATGCGGTCTAATGCATTTTCCATTGATTTCCAAAGGTATTACTTTTTCCACGTTTCTCATGTTTGTGGCTGCCATGACTTTTTTATTTATCATTGAAAATCAATTAAATTTAGGCTGCAGGTACTTTACTTCATTAGAAATGCAATGACATAGGGAAATTTTTCCTATCTGTTACATACTTTGAATATTTTGAGTATTCCTCAGATTCTGCACAAAATAATTTCAAAATTTGAGTATAATGCCCCAAAATCACAAAACTGATAAATTGGGCAAAGAATGGCTATGTCATTGCATTTGGATAAGCAATGGCTTTTAATGATGAAAGAAAAACTGAATTCTATCATAGAGTTAAAGAGGAATCGGTGCCAAAAGTTTTCTGCATATTTAATGAGCTTGCTCGGTTACCATGGCAACCGCATAAACAGGAAAATGCCAACTTGTATCTTTTTTGGTGGTTATTACATATACCTCTTTAGATTAATTCTGAGTTGTTTCCTGGTGTCATTTTTCATTTAACCCCAGATCACCCCTTAAAGTTCACAAGTGACATATTGAATACATATTGACATATTTTAATGACTTGTATCACCAAAACTGCTTCAGAGCTTAGGATTGTATTACAAAAGGTCTTATAAATGTATGTGAACTTTTATTTAGTGACCTTGACATTGATTTTCATTGATTCAAATGTCAAACTTCAGATGAAATTTTCATAACTTGAATCATCGCTGTAAGACTGCTTGCCGGTAAGCTACAGGTCCCTTGGTCCAATTTTATTTATGATGAAAGATGAAAGACATGTTTGTGAAGGTTTATGTTCAAACGTGAAAAAATAAGAAGATTTTCTTGCCAGGAATATTTCAGTTTACCAGCTCATTGGTTGGCAAGCATGCAAAGTGATCCGTACATTTTCTTTTGTTTGTATTAAATTGAAAAGTTGTGTATTTTATTTCCAAAACAATGTATGAATGTAAGGATTAACTTTTGTTAATGTACTTCTGTCTGTACTTTTACTTCAACTGTGTTTCTATGATGCTGGAGCTGTTTATTACATCTACTACCAAATTTAACATCAGTACAAAGAATCAAAGTCTTCATTGCAATCAATAGGCAGCATAGTAGAGCACTGCACTGCATTTGTGAAGACTCCCAGCAAGTTAAAAGTACTGATCGGGCAGAGGGAGTCTGTGAAAAGGGAGGAAAGTCGTTTGGAAAATTTGCATTTGGACACGCCTAAAAAAGTAAGCATGTTGTCAATAGAATCTCGGCTGTTGCGCAGACTTGTTAATTGGTAATTTAATTTCTGTCACTCTGTCGGCATCATTACAGCTACCGCAATTTCTTTGCTGTTCATTGCCCAATAAGTACGGTGGCCGACGGGGGCAAACACGCTGCAACCGCACAATAGGCCTACTCAGAAATACACTCATATTATCGTAATATTCTTGAGTGAACTGCAGGAATAGTGTATTTACTTCCTTATTGGGTTTTTTCAGACTTATTTTCGCTGGCTGACGGGGGCAAACGCTGCAACGGCCCAAAACATCTCTAACTGGAGAAACGCGCTGCGAAAACAGAAACGGTGCAAAGTCAAAAACATGCAAACCACAAAAACAAATTCAATAGAAAAACACTGCATATCCACATCAACACAACATAAGTGGCCCAACGCGCTATGGGGAGCACAAACTTGAAGAGCTTTTATTTTTGACCTGAGACCAGCTGAAGAATTTTGTTTTATGGCTTTCACACCAAAGCGAAGGGTTTTCTCAGGATTGCAACCTTCTGAGCATGCACGAAGGGTTCCTTAGCGATTACAGCCTTACATGTGATTTTCTAGAAATCAATGGATAGCAGTGAATAGTTATAACTTTGCCATTTAGTTCGTTAGTTAGCTAGCTTACATTTACATGCATCAAATATTACTAGCTTAGTCCGCAAAAAGCATAGATCCCACATTGGAAGGACTGAAATGCTGGTCCATAACGACGACAACCATTCCCCCCATTAATGAAGTACGGGTATGCAAATTAGCCCATACTGTAAAAAATTCAAGGACTCAATCCTGCATTCAAATTCAGCAAATTGATGAAGAGAAAGGAAAAACCGAGCTGCCGGATAGCTCACTCGGTTAAAACATTGCACTGTGAAGCAGAAGTGACTATCACGGCACGGTTCGAGCCCCGGCTGTACCAACCGGCAGTGGTCGGCAGCTTTTTCAGAGGAGCACACAATTAGCCATTGCGCTACAGGAATGCAAATTGGGAAGGGTCTGCCTGGAAGGGTAATATACAAATGGTAGCTCTGTTCATTGCTTAAGCGCCTGCTGTTGGCCGGACGGGCACTCATCAGGAAGATTCTAAGCTTGTTCATATTCGGGTATCCTCCGCCCTTGTTCTGAATTTGCGAGGATTCAACCAATGAGTGTATAAGAAGCAGTGGCTGTCAGGCGTGTGCTTCGGAGGAGAGCCGTGAACTGTCTTCACTCTCCTGAGTTGGCAGCACGAGGTCGCATATGAGCAAGCCTTGTACATAGTTCCCCAGTTGGGCATTCCAGATTCAGGTCGGATTGGAGATGCCAAATTTATTTTTTAAAAAAAAGAAAAACTTAACAGAAATTGAAAGCGCTGGTGGCATGGCATGATTTCACAAATACAAATTAAATATATGCAAACAAATGAACTTGAATTACCCTTGCCATTCAGCTTGATACTTTTATAAATGAATGAAATCATGATTGGATTAACTTGTGTACATAGCAAAAGATGCAAGGAAATAAAAAAGATCTACAAAGAATACCAGTGCATCAATGCACATTATTCCTAAGCTGTCTGATGGCACCTATCTTTTGAAAACGTCAGCTTCCTCCTCTTTGCTTCACTCATTTTGTTCATTTACCCTACCTCTGAAACTTCAAAATAGAAAGGACATACATTAATGTAACATCTATCAGAGTTGCCAACTTTCGAGGCAAACTTCACGTAAGATTGACCAAGATTGGCCAAACCCGGTGTAATTTTAGTCGTACGATGGATTAAAGTAAACAGAATTTATTTTTCACGCTGACGTGACACAGGACATAATTGACATGTCTCACATCAAATACGTGAGAACTGGCAAGTCTGCAATCTCCTGAGAGGCCAGACAAAAACCACAATCTAGTTCCTTTTCACTAATTAATTTCATAGCTAGGAACTAGTAAAAAAATAGCCTTCGATACCGATAGTTATAGTGTAACTTAAGCCGCTTCAATATTCCACTCAAACTATGAACGTTCTGTAAATGATAATGTTGCTTGACAATTTACTGCACTAGCTAGCTAGCTTCATTTACCAGTTACAATAATGTCAAACTTCAATTTGTAATCGAAACATTGTATAAACACAATATCCAAGCACTTAAGATCCTGTTGTCAAACATGTCAGTTTCTAACCTTTTTCTCCCAGCCTTGCTATCTGCCAATTTCTAGCTAGCTGATGTTAGTTCACTTGCTTAGCTAGCTAATTTTCTAGCCTAGCTAGCTTAAAGTTGTATTTGGTATCATATACATGCTTGCGGTTGAAGTCTAGCGAAGTGAGATAGTTAAATAACAACTAATTTTCATTCACTTATTTTCTATTGACTTTCATGCACTAAATAAAACAGTTAGCTAGCTAGGCTTGCAAACTAGCTAGCTAAGCAAGCGAACTAGCGTTTGCTAGCTAGCTGGCTAGAAAGCCTTTTTGCCGACTTCGCTAGTCTTGCTCAGGTCAAAAATAAAAGCTGTTCTAGTTAGCGGCTTGGAGCACTACCGTTGAGTTGATGTGGATATGCAGCATTTTTCTCTTGCATTTGCTTTTGTGGTTTGCATGTTTTTGACTGTGCAACGTTTCTGTTTCTGCAGCGCATTCCTCCAATTGGAGATGTTTTGGGCTGTTGCAGCACATTTGTGTTGATGTGGATATGCATCATTTTTCTCTTGCATATGCTTTTGTGGTTTGCATGTATTTGACTTTGCATCGTTTCTCTTTTTGCAGTGCATTTCTCCAACTGGAGATGTTTTGGGCCATTGCAGCATGTTTACCCCCGTCAGCCACCATAAATAGGTATTAAAAAACCCAATAAAGAAGTAATACACTATACCTGCAGTTGACTCAGATCTCCTAAAGTTTTATTATTTGCCATTTCTCTTTTTCATTGTTTTTTTTTTTATAGTCCCGCCAACCCCCCCTCTGGAGGTCAACCTTATTTAGTAACAAAAATTTTGATGAAGAGAAAAAAAAACATCATTTAAAACCTCAAAGAGGGAGGGCTATACCAACACAAGTAAGACAATTCTGTTTCAAAACATGTGTATGTTTTGTGTGTGTGTGTGTGTGTGTGTGTGCATGCGTGTGTGTGCATGTGCACCCGTGTGTGAATGTGTGTGTATGTCTGTGTATACGTGTGATCTGTGATTTTTTTTTTTCCTAATAACAAAATACAAACAGGAACAGCAACACAATATTAAAACAACAAACAGTGAGATCAAAACAAAACAATTTAACCTTAGCAATGCAGCCCTCAAACAGTATCAGTCCAACGTAGAACTATCAATCAAATTTCATACAGATTTGAGGTTTTCTGCAACAGTATAAGAAAGAATATTACAAATCAACAGTTACAGAGTTAAGCATCCATTATTAGATTTTTCAGAAAAGAGAGAAAATGATAATAGCAGCAAAAATAGCAATATCAAAAAAGAAAAGAGAACAATAATAAAAAAAGGAAGAAATGAAAGGAAGAAGAAATGAAATCAAATGAATCAAATGAAATGAAAATGGTGGAATCAATCCCCCCCAAACACCCCCTTCAGAACACTCGCTGAGGCCATCTCCAGTTCCAGAGCCTGCGGCCTTTGCTGGAGATCCTCTCAAATATAATGATAAGAAGCTTTTTTTTTGCACTTTGATCACCAGAACCAGCCAACTCAAGACTCTTATTTCTACAAAAATATGCTAGCAGCTCAGCTAAGAATGCTGTTGAAGGACACAGGGCTTCTCCGGCAGGGTGCCGGATTTCCGGTGTGGCGCTATTTCGTTCCAGCACGAGCCGTTTTAAGAGTCCTGTTACAACCACGGCTCAATTGGTCTCAACAAGAAGGAAACACCAGATCGGTTTGGTCAACAATGACAACAATATATTTGTTATCCAAAAGAAACAACTCCAACATAAGGAAAAGACGGCCGTCCAATGAGATATGAAAGTCAGCGTTGTCATTAGTGTAGGATGTGGATGAGGGGAACGTACGATGTAGTTCGTGTTGGTTGCAAAAACATAACAAAACCACAAATAAAACAAGGTGCGTGGGGGAACGACGAAACGTCCCACGATGCCAAGGGCTGACTGGTCTTTTAACCCCTGGAATCACCGAATGCAGCTGGACTGAGTTTGGTTAATTTCCACCAAGCTCCACCCCAACAGGTACCTAATACAGAACAGACTACACAGGCCCTGGAAGACCACCAGGGTTGTAACACCCCCCAGAAAGATAAGGGTCCCCATGGGATCCCTAGCCACCAATTACCAGGCAATAATCATCATCATCAACAGACAGTACACAAGTCCAAGTACTCCATTCCATCTTACCACTTTTCGTCAACCTCAGCAACTGGATCCAACAAAGCTATTTAAGAGGGAGGCAGAGAGAGAAACAGGATGGTAATTAGAGGACAATTATTCAAACGTCATCAACAGGAGCCCCGGACAGTGCGTCAGCCACCACGTTATCCCGTCCTTTAATATGACACAGCTCTAGATTGTACGACTGAAGTAAAAGAGACCACCTCATAAGCCTCTGATTAGGCACTGCAAAGAATTCAAAAAAGTTAAAGGATTGTGGTCTGTATAAACCACTATTGGCACAGTACTCAAATAAACATCAAAATGTCTCAAAGCCCAAATTAAAGTTAAACATTCCTTTTCTATCACCGAATAATTCACTTGGTGCTTGTTGAATTTCTTAGAAAAGAAACTTACCAAAGGTACACTGTTGTAAAAGAACTGCACCTGCACCAACATGGCTTGCATCCACTTGTAACTTAAAAGGAATGTTCCACCGCAGGGCTACCAATACTGGAGCAGAATACAAGAGGCGTTTAACACTTTGAAAGGCTTCTTGACAAGCTGAAGGCCACACGTACTTAGCATTTTCTCGCAACAGACCAGTAAGAGGAGCAACAACAGTCGAAAGAAGCTTCAGTAGTAACCTACTAAGCCTAAGAACTGCATTAGTTCCTTTTTAGTTGCTGGCGGGGGGGAATCTATCCACCGCTTCTACTTTGGCATACACAGGACTGACTCTCCCATGGCCCACCTCGTGACCTAAATAAGTAACTGTGGCTTTTGCAAACTCGCACTTAGCAAGATTCACAGTAAGATTTGCCTACACCAACTGCTCGAACAATGCTTTTATGCGTTCCAAATGAACATGCCAGGTATCTGAATATACAACCACATCATCAAGATATACAGAACATCCCTTTAAGTTTCCAACAATTTTATTCATAAGACGTTGAAACGTCGCTGGAGCATTGCGTAGCCCAAATGGCATTACTGTGTAGGAATACAACCCAAATGGAGTTATGAAAGCTGCAATATCACGTGCTTTAACAGATAAAAGGAACCTGCCAATAACCTTTTAACAAATCGAATTTACTGACGAAGTTTGCAGACCCTACCTGATCAATACAGTCTTCCATACGAGGAAGAGGGTATGAATCCAACTTTGTTACTGCATTTACTTTACGGAAATCCGAACAAAATCTGGGGGTACAGTCTGATTTAGGAACGAGCAAACATGGTGATGCCCAACTAGATGACGACAGCTGCGCAATACCATTCCCAAGCATGTACTGTATTTCAGCTTCCATCAGTCGTTGTTTCTCAGGTTTGACTCTATAAAATCTCTGTCTAATAGGTTTAGAATCTCCCACATCTATATCATGCTAAATCAAGTGCGTCCGTGTAGGAACATTACCAAACAAACACAAAAATGTTTTAATTTGGTCAATTAGCTCAGTATGTTCAGCCTCTGGCAAATGGCCCATTAGTCCATCCAGGTTGGCAAGCAACTCAGAATTTTTCAAGCGGCCACAAAATAGTACCTGATCCAACATAAGTCATCAAGTCATCATCCCCATACTGTACCGCTAAATTGAGGGGGCTCTCTGCTGATATCCTATTTGCCACACCCACAGGACGTACACCGATTGACAACGGTTCAGATTTTCCTGAAGCACGAGTATAATATGGTTTCAATAAATTAATATGGCAGAGCTGAGTTGGCTTCCTACGATCCGGAGTAGCAATTACATAATTATAATCAGACGCCTGTTTGACGACAGTATATGGACCAGAAAATTTCGCCTGGAACAGAGACTCAACCACAGGCAATAATGCCTGCACCTGATCCCCCGAGCTAAAGACACGTTGCTCTGCCCGACGGTCATACTAACACTTCATTTTTTTCTGCGTTGCCAACAGTTTCTTTCTAGTAACTTCAACAGCGTTGTACAGTCTATTTTTAAAGCCATTAACATAGTCAATTTGATTTCTCGGAGGGTCTGTACTCTCCCACTTCTCTTGCAAAACTGCAAGCAGACCCCGCACTGAGTGACCAAACACCAGGTCATTAGGGCTAAAGTCTAGACTCTCCTGTACAACTTCCCGTGCTGCCAACATCAGCCAAGGTAATCCCTCCTCCCAATCTCCCTGCATTTGAACACAATACGAGCGCATTAAAGACTTCAATGTTTGGTGAAAACGTTCTAATGGACCCTGGCTTTGCGCACGATAAGCAGATGCCTGATTGTGCTTCACACGCAGCTGTTTAAGTACTTGTGCAAAGATATTGGAGGAGAAATTCGAACCTCTATCACTTTGGATAATTTTGGGAATACCAAAAATTGACATAAATTGAGAGAGAGCACGCACTATGGACCTCGTTGTAATTGTATGTAATGGATATGCCGCAGGGTATCTAGTGCTCTGGCACATAACGGTCAATAAAAATTTTGCATTGGACTTGGCAGGTGGCAAAGGGCCCACACAATCAATAATAAGGTGTTCAAAAGGTTGAGCTATAGCAGGTATTGGATACAATGGGGCTGGTTTTATATTCTGATTAGGTTTGCCCGTCATTTGGCAGGTATAACATGACTTAATGTATGCAGACACATCTCTTTTTAGACAGGGCCAAAAGAAATAACGAAGAACCCAATCATATGTCTTTCTTACACCCAAATGTCCTGATACATCATGAGAAATTTGCAAAACCAACTCATGGAATTTATTAGGCACTACAATCTGAAACACCGGTTCACCTACAAAGTTGTCAAACTGAGGAATCCACTTTCTCACCAAAACTTTATTTTGAACAAAATACCCACAAGCACTGCATTCCATCTTGTCACCAGGGCAAGCCTTCTCCAGCAGCTCTTTCAGAGATGGATTCGCTTGCTGTTCCTCCACCAGTTCACTATGCAAGACAGACAATGGGAAATCAGACAGAGAAAACAGACATGATTGTCTGCCCGACTCATCAGCAGCACTGGTTTCTTTCCCAGCCTTGCTCATAGCGCGAGTAACAGTGCATGCTGCGAACACCTCTGGAAACTGCTGCTCATTTTCATCAGCGCCCTTATGAACTAGTGGTTCTGGAGCAATGGCAGGTGGTGGCACGTCAGCCCAAACATGTGTACCACACACATCATTGCCCAAAATCAGCGTAATCCCCTCAATTGGCAAAGCAGGGCGAACACCATAAATCACCTCACCCTGATACAACTCAGAATACAACATAAATCTGTGCCTTGGGACTGGAAAAATATCCATCCCCATGCCAGGAGTTGGAAAAAAGGTACCAGAGTCAGTTTCCTCAGAAAAAGGCAAAACTGATGCTAAAATGTAGGAGTCAAATGCTCCTGTGTCTCGCAGTATTGTAACTGGCACTTTCTTATCATTACCTACCAGGGACACAAAACCACTAGACACAAAAGGCATATATGAATCAAGGCCAGTTGAGACTTCAGGGTGCACATCACATGCAGGCAATTCACAAACACTAGTAATAGGCGCAGCACACAAGACAGGCTTCACTGGCACACCAGCTCCATGCTGGGACTTTAAACTAAGCACAGGACAATTTTTCTTAAAATGACCTGTCTTTCGGCAATAATGACAAATTATGTCAATATCACACCTATTACCCTCAAACTCTGACATGGCCTGAACAGAAGAATTTGCACTGGCACCCTTTTCTTTAACACAAGTGCAGTCCCAGAACCCACCCTTGTGGGTCAAAACATAGTCATCAGCTAATACTGCGGCGTCCGTCACTGATTGGACTCTGTGCTCATTTAGGTATGTAGCGACATGCTGAGGTACTGAATTTTTAAACAGCTCAAGAATAATGAGCTCACGCATATCCTCTAATGTCTCCACACCCGACGCAGCACACCAACGATCAAAGTGAGTGGCCAGATCTCGTGTAAACTCTAGATGCGACCTCTCACCCTTTTTCCAGTTCCTAAAGCACTGGCGGTAGGCCTCAGGAACTAGTTCATAAACCTTGAGCACAGCAGACTTAACCTTTGCATAATTAACACTGTCAGCAGCACTCAAAGACGAAAAGGCCTCCTGCGCCTTACCCGTTAATACACCCTGCAGCATGAGTGTCCGATCTGAATCAGGCCAATCTCTGAGATCAGCAATACGCTCAAACATAGAAAAAAATATCTCAGGATCTCCTTCATTAATTTTAAGGCACTAATCTCAAATTTCCCAAAAATCAAATGCTTTTGGAGAATAGTCACCATATACAACTGGAGTGTCAGACAGTACATCGCCAGCAAGTTTCCTATCTCTGATTAGATTTAGTTTTTGTTGCTGCAAATCCAGTTTTGCTTGCTCAGTGTCTTGTCTCAATTTTTCCACAGCCAATGCTTTTTTCCATGTTAATTTCTTGTCATATTTTCTCAAGTGCCAATTGTTTTTCCATACGCAACAACAACAATTCCTTTTGTTGTTCAAAGGTTAAACCTGCACCCAGACTAATATGCACAGAGGATAAGTCCCCATTACCAAAAGAAGCTGTTCCTAATTTCACAGTGGATAAAATTCCCCTTTCAAACATAGTCTCTTTCAACTGTGTTTTAATGTCTGCTTTAGTCCCTCTGCCCGTAAGGTCAATTTCATAAAACTGCGCAACTTTAGTCAATTGGCTTTTAGTATACTGTTCCAACAGCTCCACCGTCGGAGCTTGGACAAATTCCTTAACAAAGCCCGACATGACAACTAATTAACCAATGAGCACCATCTACAGGAATGAGAAAATATAAACAAACACGACACTTACATTTACATGCTAAGCACCACCCAATCCTGAATGTTTCCCCACTAGACTGAACTGCGTACCCCCAACTAATACATAGCTCAACCCTAGTCTTCATGGAGCTACTTGCAGTGGGTTTTTATACACTATAGCCTGCTGGCCAGGTAAAAGCGACCAACAACGCTGGCAACCCACCAAAGACCACAGATATGTTCCCGAGCAATTTCAGGAAATGGGAAAGGAAGCTCTGCCTGCTTTCGCTCCAACACTACCAGGTGCATAACGAAACCCAAAGGGGTGACGTCGCTATGCCTAACAGGGGAAACACCAAGAAAAAACACCTTTTCTCGCTCCAAACAAGGCCCTCAAACAAAAACAAAACCTTAATATCAAATAAAGACACGCATCAAAAACAAACGCTGCCAGAACGTCGCATTAACTAATGGGTTTCCTCATTGAACGCGAATTACAACTACAACGACGTAAAGCTGGAGAAACCTCTCTACTAAATTAGACCAATCATGCAGCTGAAACCAATTGCAATGACGAGCCCCCAGTTGTTACGACCATGGCTCAATTGGTCGCAACAAGAAGGAAACACCAGATCGGTTTGGCCAACAATGACAACAATTTATTTGTTATCCAAAAGAAACAACTCCAACATAAGGAAAAGACGGCCATCCAATGAGATATGAAAGTCAGCGTTGTCAGTAGTGTAGGATGTGGATGAGGGGAAAGTATGGTGTAGTGCTTGTTGGTTGCAAAAACATAACAAAACCACAAATAAAACAAGGTGCGTGGGGGAACGACGAAACGTCCCACAATGCCAAGGGCTGACCAGTCTTTTAACCCCTGGAATCACCAAATGCAGCTGGACTGAGTTTGGTTAATTTCCTCCAAGCTCCACCCCAACAGGTACCTAATACAGAACAGACTACACAGGCCCTGGAAGACCACCAGGGTGCTAACAGTCAAAATTAAAGAATTGTGTCTATTGATTTACCTGCTGCTCTGGTTTTTTCCCTTCACCGCCTCTCTCTATGGAGCCTATACCTAGAGATACACACTGATCTTGTGCAATGTCCATCCATAGTGCTATCTGATTGACTCATTTCTTGTGATGTTCAACCGATCAAAAGTGAAAGCTGTGTGTTGCTGCATGTCTTGTCTCCCTGAGGCAGTGAGAAGTCACAGAGAGGGAGTGGAGCGAATTACGAAGGTAGGCAGCTGATAGTGCCACTGAAGTTTGATAAAAGCCACAATCTTTTGTAAAATGTATATTTCTATAATGCTAAATAACAGATCAACAAATTAATTAAAGTTCACTATCACATTCAATAGCTACAAGCCTCAGCATTAGCTTACGCTATTGTGGCCAATCGGCCAATTAACTTGATCACGTGTAAAAAAACACCGTCTCCTATTAACTGGCATGCTCCGTTAGCTAAAATAAGATCCAGTTGCACTGGCACAAACGTTACTCTAAGATATAGTGCTGTTATCACTACTTAAACAAACATTACAGCTCGTCTTATAGTTAATCCATATAGGACTGCATACAACTGACAGTGTAAAATCGGATGGTCACTGATATATTTTAAAAAGTGTAACAAAGTACATTATTAATACTGATATGTAATGCATAAGCAGCATTTTATTATTGCGCATGCTCAACATGGAGATAGTCTGCTTCACTTTGTGGGGTTATAGAATAAGTGTTCGGGGATTATAAACTAATGAAAAGATACTTATTAATATTATATTTAATTTTTGCCAATAGAGGCGAAAGAATGGACAATAATCTGCATAATTTGTTGTCCCTTATTCATATTTGTATGTTTATTTGCACTTTATCTTTTTGTTTGCTTTGGATAATCTGCACAATTTGTAGTTCCTTATTTATATTTGTATGTGGGTCAATGACGTGACATGCAGATTTTTGTGTCCGAGCATACTACTTTGGTTTAAAATAATATTAAATGATTCATAATAAGCATTATTTTATTCTATAAAACCGGTTTAATTTGAACATATTTCCAGTTTATCATAAAAATTATATATATTTTAAGTTTTGCCATCTCTAACCCTCAAAATGTCAGGTGGCGCAACCGTCCGAGCAAGTTAACACTATGTGAAATGTATTAAATATGTAATTTAAAATATGAATAAATATAATATTAATATGGGGGCATAATTTTATATTGAAAACTTTTCAAATAAACAAAGTTCAATAGTTTAATTGGTCTTAAATTGTTTGGAATATTAAAAACAAATTTGTCTGGAAATCTGCATATCTGAAATGTCAGGGCGGCACAGCTGCATTCATACAATTTTTATTTTAAATTGAAGAGAGAGATGAGTAAACAGGATATTGCTTCATCAAAAGGAACCCAAGTGACCTTTACTGATGAGTGAAAGGTATGTAGATCTCTCTCAAATATTGAAAAAAATAGCTATTTCTCTTCATAGTTAGACTTGTTCAGTTTACATGTCAGGTGGTACAACCAATATAAAACTAAGAAAAAGTTATTTTATTCTAAAACTCTTTATTGTATTGTAAAATTGAATGAATGAACTAGCTAGCAAAGTAAAAAGGTTAAATAGGTGTCCAAGTAGATGCCTGAATAATTGGGAATTAGCAGCAAATGTCAGGCGGCGCAACCAGTAAGTCATGTGGCGCAACCAGGTAAAATACTAAATTAAACCAAGAAATGGGAGATTGACGTGAACAATTGTTTGGAAATTGAGATATAAATAATCATTCTATTCAACAATATACTTTTTAAATTTGTAAAGTATTTATTCACATTTTAAATCTAAAGTTGGATGTTGGAAAACCAAAATACCTGCCCCCTACAATAAAAAAAATCCATAAGTCACTTTTAATACCCAGCTCAACTACAAAATAGTAATGTTTTAGGCAGAGTAGACACTCTCAGGTAAACTTACAAAAAAAAAAAAAATCACGTAAAAAAAAAAGGGAGGTGTGTTTTTTTTTTCAAGAAACTTTTGGTTTCGCCACCTGACATTTTTTGGCTGGTGAAATTGCAAATACCGTCTAAAACTGTATTCAAACCCTGTAAATGTTGTGCAACCATTTATACTTGTTTAAACACACTCTTCCAACTTCAAATAAATGTATTCTTTACATTTTTAAAGATTTATTAAAAAAACATTTTTAAAAGGCTTATTTGTCATTGACCCATGTTCACTTGCACTTTATCTTTTTGTTTGTTTTGGATAATCTGCACAATTTGTTGTTCGTTCCTTATTTATATTTGTATTTCCATTTGCACTTTATCTCTTTGTTTGTTTTGGATAATCTGCAAAATTTGTTGTTCCTTATTTATATTTGTAAGTTCATTTGCACTTCTATCAGTTAAAATAATAAACATGTTCCTTTGTTATACATTCACTTCTTCAATTCGTCCCTCTGTTCTTTCTCCCAACCCCCGAAAAACTTTCAGGCACACAAATTTTCCCTGCTTTAAGCCCTGAGGACATTTCCTAGAAAGAATGGAATCCGCTTACCATGCTGCATTGGACATATGGTACTTGAAGGACAGGTTTGGTAATCCATTAGTAATTGGAAAGTCATCCTTGATAAGATAGATTCTTGGCGCAAAATTATCTCAAAGGCAGCACAGATCTTCGAGAGTTTGTGGATTTTCTGAACAGTGATGAATCAGCCATGCCCAATGTTCAAGCTTTTCAAGCTCTCAACGACTCTGTGGACAAGAAAAAATTGCTGGATTTTGAGGAAGAATATTGTCGAAATTTCAGTCATTCATCCCCTGCAATAAAACATGCAGATTTCTAAGAGTGCTCCAGTGTCTTACTTTGGGTAGTCTTTTGAAGTGCCCAGGTAAAAGTTTTTTCTACGTGTATGGTCCTACACTGTTGAGCATCTTTTTCCTCACTTTTAAAACTTGGCTTAAGTGCATTGCACTTTCGTATACTTCATAGAATTTCTCAACCCGGAGGCTCAAACTGCATGCACCTCCATCACATTGTCACAATCAATAAAGCTATTGGGCCCAGAAAGATCAGAGCGAACAGAATGAAAACATCTAAGTCTCAATGGGATCACAACCTCACTACTAAGACTTTCAGTAAAAGAAACATAATCCGTAATACGAAAAAGAAGTTCACAGCCACTAAAACTTGTTTGCTATAGCGTGGAATATGTCCCGTGAAAAGTACACTCCCATAAATGGTGGATTACAATGCAACAGAGTTGTTAAAAAGTTGATCACCAGACATAACTCACAACTAACACGTCCACACACCGTCAAGGCTTTATGGTGTGAAGCTACACTCAAACCTTCAGGAATTTACCCAGAAAAAGTTGTAGTAATGGGACAGAGTTAAAAAAGTGAACAACAATAACGCGGGGCATCATCAACTTCAAGGCTTTATTATTGACCTCACACCAAAGTTGTCCTATTGAATGAGTTACCTCACTGTACATAATCAACAGGGAGTTAAAAAAGTGAATCAACTAAGCCGGGAGAAATAATGAGTCAACATACACAACTCGAGTCAGCAGCACAGAAGAAAACTTAATCATTTCCCTGTAGCCACCGACAAGCCGGTGAAGTCCAGTAACTCAGCAGCACAGAAGATAATATCTGAAGAACTGACTCCATCGAGATAATATCAAGAACTGATCGGGTAGTTTCCCCTAAACAAGCAACCGAAGGTTCTTCCAAGAGACAGGTAGTAGGTAGCAAACACACTCACGCCAGCAAGAGCAGCGTGAACGAGCAGCGTGAGCAAGTGTGAACGACCAGCATGAGCGACACATGACACAAGACACATGAATCTTAGCAATCTACTTCCTTACACAAATTCATTACCAACAGCAAGAACATATTAGCAACGTTTCTGAAGGCAATGCAACTAACCTGGACATAGCCCTAGGAGAACCCTAGACGGAAAGGGTGCTTGGAGTTCAGTGGTGCATTAGCTCTTGTAAGTTCTGGTTTAGAGCAGTGATGACAGAAAATCCTTTCACAAGAAGAGGAGTACTATCTACAGTAGCCTCAATTCTTGATCCTCTGGGATTGGTCACTCCCGTCATTCTAATGGGTCATCAGAGCCTTCAAAGGTTGTGCTAAGATGAGCTAGGTCAGGAGAAGCCACTTAGCGATGACCTCAGGCTAAGTTGGGAGGCATAGTTGCAAGACCCCTGTAATCTATCTTCAGTAAAGATACCATGGTGCTGCATACTGTCAACATTTAATCAAGTTCAGCAGTACAAACTACACAATTTTTTGAGACTAGTGTGTCTGGTTATGGAGCATGTTCCTACCTCATAGCTGTTTCCAAGTCAGGAGAAGTGCATTGCGCTTTTGTTATAGGAAAGGCAAGAACTGCACTAACAAAGGTCACAACTGTCCCAAGACTGGAACTCGCAACTGCAGTAATGGCTACAAGAACAAGTGATCTGCTTAAAAGAGAATTAGAATTGGAGGGTATACAGGGATACTTTAGGACTGACTCCAAGTTTGCATTGATGATGAAGACTCAGAGCTCAAAAGAGTGCAGGTTCACACAACCAAAACTAGAGGCACTTGTAGAGTGCAAAGCTCCGCCAAGGCAGCACAATCCAAATCTTCGTGAGTGGGAGCAAAGTTCAGTGATCGCGTATCATATGATTTCAAGATGGCTGCCATGGCAGCCATGTTGTTTCACTGATTGTGGTGAAAATCAATAGGGTCCATCCATGATGTAATAGCAATGCACCCACAAAATTTCAGACAAATCCATGCATTACTTTTTGAGTTATGTTGTTCACAAACAGACAGACAGACAGGGGTGAAAACATAACCTCCGCCCCAACTTTGTTGGCGGAGGTAACAAAGGAGGAGAGGTCTCTGTTAGATTGATTACAAAAGTCTGAAATTAAAGGAGTGTGGTAAGGGCCAACACCGTTCAAAAGAGGCAAGGGGTCAAGAGACAAGATCCACTAAAGCAACAACACTTGAAGAAAGATATGACACTAAACAATTCATAATCCATGAAGTACAAAAGGAAGCATTCAGTGAGGAAGTTAGATCTCTCAATCAAAGCAAAGATGTGCATAAGAGCAAGTCAACCATGCTACACAAGTCAAGCCCATTCATGGAAAGCCATAATATTCTGAGGGTGGGAGGAAGTTTGTCATCCCCATGTCAAACACCCAGCTATCCTTCCGAAAGGACATCATGTGTCTCATCTGCTAAATAAGCATTATCACGAAATAGTGCAACATCAGGGTCATGGGCTGACCCTCACTAAAATACAATCCAATGGAATTTGGATTCTGGGATGTAGTAGTCAAGTGTCATCTCTAATCTTCAAATGCATTAAAGGGATGGTTCACCCAAAAATGAAAAATCACTCGTCATCTACTCATCCCAAGGCTAATTGAAGGGTTGATGGATTTCTTTCATCCTCAAAACACTTTTGGAATTTGAAAAAAAAACACAGCATCCAAGTTAACTGATGTCAGTGGTGGGCATTCTGTAAAGCGTAAAAAACAACATGAAAAAAAATACAAAATGCTTCCATACTGCTCATGTGGCGTAATCCAAGTGTCCGTAAGCTCCAACATTCAAATCTGACATGAAAAAATGTCCTTTCACCATGTTTTTAGCCTAAATGTCCAATGTAGCCACTTACCTCAGGAGCCACGTTCATCTTTGCAGGAGAAATCAAAAAGATTCAACATCTACCGACGGGCTTACGGACTCACAGGCTATATGGACTATAGCTTTTCAGCAAATCCTATTTGCAGTTGTTGCGTGCACATCCGAGCCATGACGTCACCTCCTGTTTTGATTTCAGTTTTGCTTGTGTAAAATATTGCTGCATCCATCAATGTTGAGTTCATCATGGCTTCATACTGGTCAGATTATTAGATGAACACCAGACACGGGAATGCCTGTGGAACATATACAGCCCCAATTACAGGGATTAAAACAAGCCCCCCACATCAAAATTTTCGTTTCTCCTCACTTTGGAGGTATAAATAGGCATTGTGAATGTCCCTTTATAGCGTACAATTTATTTTCAAGAGATTTTACATTTCAGTAAGTTTTGATGACATTATTTATAATCTTCTTGAGAATACAGTAGACAATGATAGTATGTGCAAGTATTAATGAATTTGTAATTCAGTACAGCCTTCCCGAGAAGAATTTTGTAGTTCTTTCCTTCTTTCATGACCTGACTACAAAGAAAATTTGATGGCGCACACACACAAGCAAACCGGCAAAGAAAATTTGTGAAGGAAAATGCAGCGAAGAAAATTTGCCCGTGTGTACGGGGCTATAGGCTTGGGAGCTTGTTCCAAAAAACTTAGCAAGGAAGAGGCTTTCCACAAATTACTATCATTATGTGTAACTTTTTTAAGAGGAACTAAAACATACCTGACTTTTTTGCAGTTCTGGCAGTTTTACGAACTTTATATTACTCTTTCCCTGAATACATTCGTAACCGAGCTCAATCGTCCTTTTTGTGTTGAAAAAAACCAGATCAAAAACCAGCCAAGCTGCAATGCAATTCCCCTGATTTTTGAAAAGCTAATTATGTGTTAATTTATGCATGTGACGTTGATCTGAGACTCGTTGCAGCTCTCAATTCGACGTGGATATACAAGCGCGTATGTTCCATGCAAAATATCCGAGCAAAATCTTTGCCTTTGGGTTTGTTTTTAATGCATTTTATTGAACAAATAGAGACTGCTCAATCTTGTGTAGTTGGACGCAGTGTCGGGAACATTGACAAAAATATTACTATCAATATCAGTGTGAGACCTTGCTCACTGTGAAGACGTTTAGTGTGCCAATGACTGAAACAAGTGACAGCACCGATGACAGATGACACCGGCAGAAACATTGACAACTCCAAAAAGCCACAAAACTCATATTGCATTCATGAGTCAATGCTGTAGAGGAATTATCAAATATGGCACGCTAGCTATAAAACCGGTGAGTCAGCGATGTACAGAACTAAGTGCATGTTATAATTAAATCTGTTCAGGCTCCATATTTCACGAGAGCATGAAGGGAAGCTACTGGTGAGTCTCCAAATTCTAAACTGCATATTTTCATGAAAGAGCTAATTTGTATGTGTGTGAAATAATGCCAAAAAATTTATTTGTTTTGTTTGCCAAATAGAGGCAAGTTAGCTAGCTAGTAAGCTAATTTAGTTTGCTGTGATTGCCAGTTTTTCCCCTCAATGGTTTATCTTGACTTAGTGACTATATGATGTTCTGAACCATCAGATAATATGCAGTCTATGCTCTGAACAGCTTTAATTATTTAGTTTTTCACGGGGTAACATTTAAAATAATTGTGTTCTCTCTACCTCTCTGTATGTCTTTGTGCTTGTGTAAAGGATAGCACCATCCTGCAATTTGAACGCAGCCTCTACTTCTACACAGTAAAGTAGCTACAGCGGCAACATAAACCTTATTTTGATTTGAAAAAATGACATATTTTCAAGCTTTTGTTGCTATTGATTTTTTGTGAAGACAAGAGGAAGACACAATGAACAATCTGATAACAGCTCGATATAAGCCAACAATTCTGCAACTGTGTATAGCACAAAGGCTTGCTTGTTACATTGTAAAGCTAGTGCACAGTGCAGTTTAGTCTCAGAATGATGTCAGGTGTTTACATATACAATCACTCTTTTCATTTTTCGAACAATGTAGGCGCAAGAAAAAAGTGCCTCTAAAAATGTATTTCTCACCCAAATCTCTGAAGTTCATATATTTTTTAAAATTAATTAATCCATAATCTACCACTGAAACACAAAAGTATTAAAACTTAAAATGCTTTTTTAGTTCCTCTTTGAAGATGAAGAGTTTCTACTACTGACTGGTTCTAAGCATGAATAGCACATTACAATCCAGGAACTTGCAACTCAAAGCAGGGGGTTTTAATACATGTCACAGGGACATCAGGGCGTAACAATGAAACAAGATATGGCTAAGGATGAGGGCACATGCAAGAGAAACCACTGAAGAAAGACATTACATCTAATAGATATGCAAGTTGCTGGATGCGAGGAGACATAGAAGGCATTCACACGAGGCTTGTGAGTTTGTGACTGATGAGCCATGGAGCTAATGCTAAAATCAGACTGCTCACCATTGAGGTGCAAGATGTAAACATGTAGTGATTGCAATAGCCGTGAAAAATGAGTTCATTGCCCAATTAATTTTGCTCTAAGAAAAAAAAAGACAGGATATCAAAAATGTATTTGCATAATTTAACTAAAGTGCCAACACTTGGCTGCCAGATGGTGTCACTTAAACATTTTCCTCATGTTATTGGAATCTGTACGTTAGGTTAAAGTGAACATAGAGTCTGATAAATGGTCTTTCAGCATTTTAATTGAGCATCATGAATAATAGGGAACAGTCCCGACATTATTTCCTTCCAAAAACTTTTATTTTGGATTGTTTCTCCCAGGTCAAAATGGTCTTTGCATTTTAATTTTGCCATGTTCCTGTCGTTTTCATGTTCCTCGTTTTCATTATTTTGAAGTCCATAACAACAGTAAAAATTTTAACGGCTGTCTCTAAGACACAAATGATACCACAGGTAGAAAATGTGACTCAAAAGACACTTCAATGGACATCTTATGAAAATATTTATTCTACCTGAGAATATTTTTGGGAATGCTATAAATGCACTATGTTTTTACCAAACCCTTTGTGCAGAGGAACAGAGCTGAGTTGGTAGCGTCAATAGAACTGTTGAACTGATGCATTAATTTGCAGTATACTAACAATATGACGTAGTTGAAAAATGTTTAGTGAAAGTTCATGAGGAAACGGTGCCAGTAAACTATTTAGAATATGGATTTTTTAAAGTCTATCACTTAGTAATGACAGAATTAAACTACTCTCTGTTAAAGCCTAACCTATTTTCCAATAGCATCCATCCAGCAGTTGGTAAAAATGATCTTTCCAAAAAAAAAAGTTCTGTTTTAGCATCAAGCTAAAGCCACAATGTTGCAAAGGTATGCCAATTTAGAACTGGGGGGAAAAAAATCAGCTTTGTGAAGCAAAAATTCAGCAAGGTATTGATATTACATTATTCTAGTGTTCATTATAGCCATGAGGTATTAAAAACATATTAACCTACCATAGATTTACATGTATATACTGTGTGTCCCTTGAAGGACTCAGCGGTCAGTCATTGCCTCAAACAGTCTCTCCTGGAAATACAGTCTGATTAGTACATGCTGACATTGCATTGCGTCAAAAGCACAGCTGTTGTCCATGCCCACATTTCACTGTCGTAATTATCTGTTGATTGACTGACGTTTTATCCCAGAGAGGACTGTATGAATTTTCCAATGGTAATGGAAAGACATTGATTGGGCCTCCAGAAAAAGTATACAAACCCTTGTATAATAGCAAGTTAGGTTGCATATTCTCAACTGTGTGGATTTGCATTACACGAGCACATTGAAAGTTATGCAACCAAATAGTGTTCATGTTGCTTTGATGAGATGGAGAAGCTATGTACCCATCTTACAGAAGTGGACACTAGGAGCGATCCCAAAGGGAAGCATGCTGGAGCGACAGCATTGATTCTGGAGCAGAAAGCCCATTGTCATGGGGCAGACTTTCTCATCAAAGTGTTAAGTATTGTTGTTTGCAAGTTTCGTCTAATATTTCATCATTTATCAAACTACAGTACTCAGTTTTTCCATTTTACTGCCATGATTTTGATAATGTTGTAGCTATTCACATTGGTTGTTATCACTAACTGTTTGCCTTTGTTTATAATAATGAATACAGTGGCATGTTTCCTTATGATATTGAATGCAGAGGCATACTGCTCAATGTGGAGATCTGTTTTAAAAGTTTATACTGCATTAAACAAAATAAAATGTCTTTCAATAGGTTTACGCTATTATATTATGCGGATGGCTTAAGGGCTTCAGTATACACGTTTGGCTGTTATGTTCTGTCGGGAAAGTGAAGTTTAAAGTGGAAATATATTGATTTTCAACTTGGTCAAATTTTAGTTGAATACACAGAAAAACTCATAAGTTGCATGAATATTCACATTTCTTCGTCAGGAATTACTCCTAGTAGTGTAAAAATCTGAAGGAAAGCTAGAAAATAATGCTACTCAGATCACCTAGATTTCGCTCTGAATTCGGCCCGATTTCAAGTGATGCCACGAGTTGAACTGTGTAGCGCAGGTGCGTACAATATGCAGTAACTTCAGTCGCTCCTAAATTTCAACTAGCTGTGCTTTGTTGAAAATAAAATAAAAACATACCAATGTTGAGTACTGTTGTAGCCCAGGTGCCTTCAATATGCAGAATGTTAAGAAGCATTTCAAGAGTTTGCATGTTGAACGATACGTTTGCTCGGTTTAGATTTCGTGGCAAGTCACTCCCTGGAGCCGTTCGCCTCTGTTAGGTAGCGTCACGAGAAAACGTATTGTTCAACATGCGAACTCTTGAAACGCTTTGTAACATTCTGCATATTGAACGCGGTGCAAAATCAAACACTTCCATAGTCCACATAGTTCCTGATATTTATTGTGAATAAAGCTGGGCACTACAGATTTTCATCATTGAAGAGATAATAATGATTCCCAGTGATAGTTACTGTGAATGCCCTCCTGAAATGAGGAACGTTAGGATGTTAAATACATTGGCATGCAAGCTATAACATTATAGATTTCGATGTCACTTTATCTTGATAGCTAGGTAGCCAAATAGCTCGCTCGCGAGTATTCCATTGTAAGTGAACTGTAGCCTTTTTAGCTCGATAGCCAGTTGGCTATGTAGCTAAACACATTGACGTGCTAGCTATAACATTATACAGTCCGATTAGCTTGCTAGCTAGTAAGCCAACTAGCTTGCTAGCGAGTATGACAGTGTATGCAAACTGTAGCCTTATTTTGTTGGCATAATTATTTCCAACAATACTTCGCTACTGCGAAATGTACGTAGAGGACACAAATTGATGTGCATTATGCGACAAATGTCAGAATTCCGCTGCTTAAATGGTACGGGGGGGTGAGGGATGGCGTAAGTACCGTGTTCTATCTGGGCTGCATCTAAGTACCGTACGAATTGTACAACTCGTGACGTCATCAAAATTAAGCCATTTCATTGCCTATTTGAGATTTGCTGAGGGTGAAAAATTTCTTTTTTGGGCTTAGGTGGTGGTGTAAAAGTACTTTTATCATGTTCAGTATACCCTTAGCTCTCAATAAAGATATAATTTGACCTCCTTTAGGATTTTCAGTGAGTGTCCGCTTTAACCCCTCTGCGCAGATGTAGACGCCAGCGGACAAGGAGCTGCTCTATTTATGCACGCAGTTACACTATTCTATCACTAGATGGAACACCTGGATCAGTTATTGAATATTCACTCACAAGCCAAGCTCGAACAAGGTTTAGAATATAGATGATTTCAGTCTCATCCCTGTTTTTCAGGAGTTACATGAATTAAACTCCTCAGCTGAGCCTGATGTGCAAACTGCTCAGTATACTTGCCCATAATATCTATCCAGCAGTTCAAAAAAATGACCTCTTGGGACAGAAAAAATCATTATCTATCGTAGCAACCACTTCAGCTATGGTGAGCCAATGGTGTCCCAATTAGGTGTTATGAAAAATCAGTTTTATGAAGCAAAAATTCAGCATGGTATTGACACTGTGTCATTCTACTATCAATTATTGTCATCACATAACAAATGCACATAGTTTTACCTTGGATTTACACGTAGACTCCTCCATCGACAAATTCAGCACTTCCTTATATCCTACCACGTACTCTCCTTGATTAGCCAGGCACTTAATTACTAATTAAGGCACAACTGCCTAATGCACCGTTACAGTTCACGCTCACATGAAACTTCCTCATTAATAATGTATTGATTGAGACATTTCTTATCCAATTCCAGAGAGTATAAACTTTCCTCAGTAACTGAAAGACACTGATTGGTCCATCATAAAATTATTGAAACCTTTGCATAACAGCAAGGTAAGTTGTATTCTCTTAACGTTGCGCATGGTTGTGCAGCTGAAAATAACGTGATTTCAAAGAAAAAAGTCTTCCAAAACTAGCCTGAAGTGTTCAGTTACATTTACAGGATTTAAATGAGGTACGGACATGGTCAATGGGAATTATTCCTAATGAGACAGGACTGGAGGGTTCATTCTATCGTAGAGATCTGTCTTTGGAGGATGAATTCAATGCAGGAAGGCTTTTCTTAATTTTATGAGTAAGTGCAATTGCATATTTCACTTACAGTATGGCTAGCTGGCTGGCTAGCTGTTTTTAATTCTCGGTTTACCATAGCCATGATGATCACAGAGATTGTTTGCCACGTTGGTTAGTAAGAGTAACTGTGAGTCTTTGCTAATAATTCTGCATGTGGTGGCATTTTGCTCAATGTGGATTTTTGTTTCAGAATTCATACCATATTCGACAAAATCGAATGCAGAGGTTTTAGTTCGTTTAAAATGCCAACAGCTCAAGCACTTCAGTAGACCCCCCCTACTACGTTCCTTGCACCTTTCTATTTAATCTCGGGTAGCATATTGCCTGCTTCTTCCTGATTGTGGAATGTCTATTCTGTTAAAATAAGTATATTTCATATATTACCGTGTTATTAAGTTATAGTTGTTCCTTATAAGGTGTGGAAAATGTTTATATAAGCTTGCGAGCTTGGGAGTGGGAACTGCTAGCTTTTCATACAGGATGAATGTTTTGACTGTTAAATAAGCAGTTCCTTTAATGGGCTAGCTTGTGGGACTTCAAAGAAAAATGGTCAAAATTCAAAACTTTGTCATGAAGAAAAGGCATGTTTTGGGTTTGGAAAGGTTACTGGTGACCATCGATGTCCAACTGCACCTATATTGACAAACTCATGCTAAATTCCTCAGAAAATCATTAATTCATATTGAATTTTGTGCTTCAGAAGTTAATTTTTGTTTAAAATATGATTATTTTATGATTTGAAAGTGTGCCATTTTGAGTGCTCAGAGAGTTTGGGGAGCCACCCAGAGAACTGTCTTCTTTGGTTCCCGAAGCATAGATCATTTAGAATTTCACGCTCAGATGAAGAATACTTGTGGTCTAGGAGTTTATAATCCCGGAAATGTATTGTTTTAACTCCCAGCCATTCTTCAATCATCAGTATTGTTTTTTTTTTTTACAATTTCAATTCTGAATTTTTCAAGATTTTTTATGTTTGTAGCCCTTTTTCTCCACCAAAATCATGAAAATAAACTGAAATCGAATGTAATTCTAAATGCTGCAAGTGTCTTGTCTCAGTTGAGCCATATTCACCCCCACTTTGAAGCTCAAATCTTGAATTATAAAGCATGAAATTGGACAGGAAATAGCCAAATTTGGCGTTTCTGCGCCAAAGGGGTTAACCACTAGAAGATTGTGGTGGGAAAATAATTTGCAGAAGACAATTATGGCTATTTATGCAATATATTTAACCTTAGGGCTTCACAGAAGGAGTGGTGGTCTGTTTTGTTAGCTAAAACATTTAAAATACAACAGTGCAGTAGTCTGTTGTCAAATCTAAAAAAAAACTTTTTGCCTTGTCAGCACTGTAGCACCTTCAGTTTTTCACGCATACTTTTCATATTTTTTATGCACGTATATGGGATGAAAATCTAGGCCAAGTTCAATTTTGGCCATGTTTGCCCAAGCGGGCGCTGTGGCTTTGCCACTATTTTTTAAAAATTACCTGCTATTTATGAGCTAAATAACATAGCTCTCCAGGTGGCCCCTTAAATTGTCGGAGCTCTCAAGACTATGCACTGTCAATTCATTAAATAATCATTAGTCATATGGTCAACACAAATTAACTTTTGACTCATGAAGTTCAACATGAATTAATGATTTTCTAGTGGAATTTAGCATGAGTTTTTCAATACAGGCACGGATGGACATCAATAATCACCAGCAACCTCTCAAAACCCAAAACATGCCTTTTCTCCACGATAAAGTTCAGTTTTGTCCATTTTTCTTCAGAGCCCCATCAGCAAGTACACATACTCTTTAAAGGAACTGCTTGTTTAACAGTCAAAATGTTCATCCTGCGACAGAGAGCTTGCTGTTTATAATTCGGAAAATAAAAGACTGCTCGCCAGCTAGCTAGCTAGCTGTTAGAATGGTGATTACTCCTTTCTTCTCACTCAAAAAGAAGCAAAACTCTCCATCATTGAAGTTAAACAGATAAACAGAGCCTTGCAGTACAAGGAACCTTCCAGGACTGTTCCATTCAAAATAACTCCATTATCCATGTTAGAATCCAACTGCCGTCATGTAAATTTAACATAGGCACTTTTAAGTTGGTTTTGTCAGTCTTTCTTTCCTTTGTCTCATGTCATTCAGCTGCGCACAGTTGAGAGAATACGACCTAACATGCAGTTACCCAAGGGTTGAAATATATTTCTGAGGGTCCAATCAAAGTCTTTTAATTACTGTGGAAAGTTTATTCTGTCTGGAATTGGATAAAAACATGTCAATCAACAGATCATTACCGGGTTAATTACCGAGTGGGCGTGAACTATAACTGTGCATTACACAGATAAGACTGAGCAAGTATCAGAGAGACTGGCAGTGACGTGCCGTCAGAGGGTCAGTTAGGGGAGGCAGAATCCTCACCGTTAAACAAACGATAACTCTATTACTTTGCTTGATTAGCAATCTGAGGATTGTTTAAATAGGGAGTTTATTTTCAGTCTTCTTTCAAAATCCGATAAACAAAAGATCAAAACAATACACAGAATTACCGTTCAATGTGAGAGTTTGAGATTTTTTCCTATTTTTAATTATTAAGATTTACTTCCTTGCAGTCTCAAATCAAAAGCATGAAGGTAAAATTAATCTCAAATTGAAGGTAAATTAATCTTTATTGTCACTATCACCTCTTAAGCATTACAGGCTTAATTGACCAGAAAAAAAAGATCGAATTGATTGATTGACAATCAGGCATAGTATCGTGAAACAGGTTGACAAAATCTAGCGATAAAAAAGGAGAAGTCACTGCCTACCCTGACCGCACATCCATGGAGACTGGATATCAGTGAGGGTATGAGGCTGTTAGGGCCCACTGAATTCGTTGTGGGGTGAATCTGTGTAATTCAATAGTAGGGAATCACGCGTTTTTAATATCTGATGGCTGTAATTGATTCTAGAATGATACTGCATCAATACCATGTTGAATTTTTGCTTCAGAGAACTCATTTTTTTCACTACTCAGTTGAGATACCTTTGGCCTATTATTTGCTGGTTGCAACCAGGTCAACGATTTTTTTCTGTCACAAGAGATCATTTTTATAACTGCTGGATAGATACTATGGGCAAGTATATTAGGCAGTTTGCACATCAGGCTTGGCTGAGGAGTTTAATTCATACAATTCCTGGGAAACAGGGATGGGACTTAACTCGTCCATATTCTAAATCGGTAACAGGATGGGCTTTCTCATAAATATCCAATAACCGTTTCAGGTGTGCTATCTATTGATAGAATAGTGTAACTGCGTGCATAAATAGAACAGCCCCATGTCTGCAGGCGTCTACGACTACACAGAGGGATTAAACAAAAATTAAACAGAGATGAACAATCAAAGACAAGGAGACACAAAGAAAATAGGAAGCCAAAACTTGTATTACCTGAAATTGTCCCAAAGAAGGCCAAAATCAAAGTTTCAGAATCAAAAGACAGACAGATCTTTCCAATGGAAAAGACAGATATCAACCCCTCAAATCCACTGCACAGATGTCTGAACTCCTTGATGGTCTTTGTTTGGAAAAAGCCTCAAAGCTTTTGTGTGCAAAAAACCCAAGTACAGAGGACAGGCCCACATTAGGAAGAGGGGAGGGGAGCACATCCCCTGTCTTGATGATCCAAGCAGGCTGTAGAATGGACTAAAACCAACTTCAAACCAAACTTTAAACATCACTTCTTAACACAAGTACAGGGCTGATTAGCAGTGGAGCTGTGGATGTCCAAAAGTGCGAGAAAGGGTACATTGTCCCTCCTGAAACAAGCCATTCATGCATTTAAATGCCATTATGTTCTTATGAGCAGAGTTGAGGGCTGTGGAATTTATATAAAGGAATTTCTGGATTTAGCCTCTTTCTAATGAGACCAAGCTTGAATATTGTGGGAGGTAATGGGCCTGCTTTTTCATGATGGTGGATTTTTTTTGTGCGCATATAAGGTATATTTCCCTTATTAATGTGTTAATGAGTTATATTTGTACCTCACAGGGTGTGGAAAGTGTTTATGCAAGTTTGATGTGCACTTTTGTGCTGAGTGAATACTAGTAGGTCAGTTGCATGGGGCTGAGTCACCGACATGCGGTCCTCTACTGTTTGTGACAAGGCCACTAAGGGAAGAAGATACTGCGTTCTTTGCCATAGCCGGAGGAAGCTAATGAAGACGATGCACGAGTGTTGTTCTTGTGATGTCCCTCTTTGCATTTTGGCAGATCACGTTTGTTTTACAGACTGGCATTACCCACAGAGGAAAGGGCCCCTGCAGGACTGAGTATGCAGCCTGCCATTCCTGGTTAATAGTTTTCACTTTTTTTCTTCATTTCACATGCCTCCTAAAGTCCAACCCTCATCCACATCACAGGAGGTGGTAAGAGAACATGGGTTGTAAACATTCTGACAATAAGTGAGGCAATTTTTTTTTTTTTTTATGAGTATGTGTGCTGGCTAATTAGGTTGTTGTAAAAAATGGACTAATGTCAATCATTTATATTGAAGAAAAAGGATTTTTGGGGTTTTGAGAGGTTTTTGGAGACCATTTCTGTCCATCCCCACCTATATTGATGGACTCATTCTAATTTCCACTTGAAAATCAGTAATTCATATAAAGCTTCAAGAGTAATAAAAGTCTACAGACTTCGTAGCTTACTTGGCTATTCAGACTGCGAAGAATATTCAAAATGTTCAAACTCTTTGGTACGCAAATGTGAAATATGTTAGTAAAAATCTTACTCCTAGGGATCCAAAAGGGTCTTTGGCAGAAAATGGCCAAAATGTTTACAGGCATTGAAGATTTCTGAAACTGAAGGCAGGTCAAAGTTGGCACAAAATGGTCACAGGTCCCAAATAACCTCTGGTAACTGAAAAGGATTGTATTTTGGCCTCAAATATCTAAATTGTTTCTGAAAATAAAAAAATAGTGAAAGTGGGACTGGATCGAAGTTGGCCCGAAATGAGCCCTGGTGATGCAGATGGGTTGTAGTTTGACCCAAAACACCCAAATGTAGTTTTGACCCAAAACAAATGTTGATCAAAATTGAAAATTTGTGAAAGTGGACCCGGTTCAAAGTTGGCCGGAAATGCTCCCACATCATCCCTGGTGACCCAAAATGTTCGTATTTCGGTACAAAACACCCCAAAATTTGACTCAGATTAAAAACTTGTGAATGTTGAGCTTGATTGAAGTCAGCCCAAATGGTGCCAGATGACCCCTGGTGACCCCAAAGGTCACATTTTGGCCCAAACACCAAAAAAGTTGACCAAAATTAAAAAAACAAGTGAAAAAGTAAACAGGGCTTACTAATACCCCCGACGTCCCCAATCATGCTTTTTCCGTCGGTGATTATAGAAATTATCACATTCCGAAAATCAATTTTGACAAAAATAATAACACATCTATGACACTTTGCACTGCACCTCTCCCTGTGGTAGAGAATATGTGTGCCAAATTGGAAAGGGATCCAATGTATAATATTTGCAATATCGATCGGACAAATTGACATTGAACCCACTTGAAAATTTCAAAGTCCAAAAACAGGAAAACGGCGATATTTTTGTGAAAAATCATCCCAGATGGCCGACACTTTGCACTGCACCTCTCCCTGTGGTAGAAAATATATGTGACAAATTTGAAAAGAATCCAAAGTATAATATTTGCGATATCGATCGGACAAATTGACATTGAACCCACTTGAAAATTTCAAAGTCCAAAAACAGGAAAACGGCAATATTTTTGTGAAAAATCATCTCAGATGGCCGACACTTTGCACCTCTCCCTGTGGTAGAGAATATGTGTGGCAAATTTGAAAAGAATCCAATGAATAATATTCGAGATATCAATTGGACAAATAATGTCTTTGGATGGAATTACGGACGGACGGACGGAATTCTTGGCATATAACTATATACCCCAACATGTCGTCGGGGGTATAATAAAAAAGTATGACAGTTAAGTCTGGTAAAAGTTGGCCTGAAATGGTGCCAAATGACCATGGCGACCCAAAATGGTGATATTTTGGCCCAGAATACCCTAAAAGTTGACCAATATAGAAAAATCGTGAAAGTAGAGTCCATTCTAAGTTGGCCCAAAATGGTCCTAAATGCTGCCTGGTGAGCCAAAAGGGTCTATTATACACAACACAACACCGCGAAAGTTAATCAAAATCAAAAGATTCAACACAAAATCCACTTGTTTTAAAACAAACGACAAGGTTAATAGACCGTTTCGGAGTAAGCACAAGATTTTTTATGCGTAAGTGTAAGACGAAGTTTGTATGGCAAGAAGAAGTGTCATAGCATCTGTCAAAACCTATGTTAGTGAGCAATAAGCAATTTCACAGGTTAAAGTGCAAGAATTATGGCAGATGTGCAAGGATTTGAACATAAACCGCGTGGGAGTGAAAAAGGCTGAATTGATTGAAGCAATTGTTGATGAACTGAGCCTCTTACTAGAAAATACAGGCCTCACGACCGAGACTATAAGTGCTACCGCAGCCTTCGAGGAGGTTGGATTTATCGCCGACTCGACCACTGGTTTAATACCCCCAATTAAATTTCTTCATGGGGCGCCCCGGTGGCACATCGGTCTAAGCGCGCACACCATAAAGGCTGTGTCCTTCCTGCGGCGACCCGGGTTAGATTCCGGCTGGGGTCATTTTCCGCGTGTCTTCCCCATTCTTCTCCCCAACCTTCCTGTCTCTCTCCACTATATACAGTGCCCTCCATAATTATTGGCACCCCTGGTTAAGATGTGTTAAAAGCCTTAAAATAAATTCAATTTTTATTGCAGAAGCATACTCTCACACTGAAAATTGTAGAAAAATGTAACCTTCAACTCAAGTTAATTTTAAGGGGAAAAAAAATCCCTGACTAGGAATAATTATTTTTCATAAAATCACCTGTTCCACAATTATTGGCACCCCTAACAATTCCTAGGAAATAAATGTAATTGAAGTATTTCTGTCATTTCTACAGTAGTTCACAAAGTTGATCAGAGTATCTAGGAACATTAAATTAGTAATTCATCATTTCCTGTTTCCCTGGGGTATAAATATGACGTGACACAGAGGCCATTTCTCTTATCCACTCTTCAACATGGGAAAGACAAAGGAACACACCATTCAAGTAAGGCAGATGTGTGTCGACCTTCACAAGTCAGGCAATGGCTACAAGAAAATAGCCACTCGCCTGCACCTGCCCATGTCTACTGTCAGAGATATCATTAAGAAGTTTAAAACAACTGGAACAGTGGTAAACAAGCCTGGACGAGGACGCAAGGTTATTTTGCCACCACGCACAGTGAGGAGGATAGTAAGAGAATAAAAAAGTTCTCCAAAGCTCACTGTTTAAGAATTGCAACAAATGGTAGCATCTTGGGGTCACAAAGTCTCCAAAACAACCATCAGGGGCTATCTACATGCCAACAAGCTGTTTGGGAGGCATGCACAGAAAAAACTTTTTCTCACTCACAATCATAAACACAAACATCTGGAGCTCGCTAAGCGGTACTGGGACTTCAACTGGGACCGTGTGCTTTGGTCAGATGAGACCAAGATAGAGCTTTTTGGCAACAAACACTCTAAGTGGGTCTGGCAGAACACAAAAGATGAGTATGCAGAAAAGCACCTCATGCCCACTGTGAAGTATGGGGGAGGATCGGTGATGCTGTGGGCCTGTTTCTCTTCCAGAGGCCCTGGGAACCTTGTTAGGGTGCATGGCATCATGAATGCTTTGAAATACCAGGACATTTTACATCAAAATCTGGTGGCCTCTGCCCAAAATCTGAAGATGGGTTGTCACTGGGTCTTTCAGCAAGATAATGACCCTAAACATGTGGCCAAATCTACTCAGAAATGGTTCACCAGACACAGAATCAAGCTCCTCCCATGGCCATCTCAGTCCCCAGACCTCAACCCCATTGAAAACCTGTGGAGTGAGCTGAAGAGGAGAGTGCAGAGGACAGGACCACAGGACCCAGGTCGCTGGATGATTTAGAGAGATTGTGCAAAGAGGAATGGTCGAAGATCCCTCTTTCTGTGTTCTCCCATCTTGTGAAACATTATAGGAGAAGATTAGGTGCTGTTTTGTTGGCAAAAGGGGGTTGTACAAAGTATTAACATCAGGGGTGCTAATAATTGTGGCACACATGGTTTGAGGTAAAAGAATTATTTCTTAATGTGGGATTTTTTCCCCACTGAATAAATGCACTTGAATTAAAGGTTGGATTTTACTCTTTTTTTCACTGTGGTCCTATATTATTTAGAAAAAAATGAATTTATTAGAAGCTAAAGAACACATCGTAACCGGGGTGCCAATAATTATGGAGGGCGCTGTAACTGTCTAATAAAGGAAAAAATCCCCTAAAATTAATCTTTAAAAAAATAATCATTTCTTCATGTGTATGATCACATTGTGGAGTAGAGTGGCAGAAACAACAAGTGTTTAGACCAGGGTATTAAACACTTCGATGAAGATGACATCCAAGAATGGTGCTACAAACAGGTACGCATCACTAGCTGTCATTGGACGTGTTGGATAGCAGTGATAATTATATTTATACAGTTACAGCTTGCTGGCTGTTAAGCCCGTTTGAGTAGATGTAGACATCCGCGGACACGGAGGTGTTCTATTTACACTACCGCTCAAAAGTTTGGGATCACTTGCAAATTTCTTTGTTTTCCAAAGAAAAATACATTTTCATGCATTTCACAAACATTTTTTTCCATTTCACAAACATTTTTATCCATTTCACAAATGATTAAAATTAATCAGACGATTTTCAAAGAATGATCTACATTTTTGCATAGAGGCCTATTATCAGCAACTGTCAGTCCTCTGCATCAATCGTCTGGTATGGCTGCTAATCCAAGTTAAGCATTTTATAAGGCTAATTGATTCTTAGAAAACCCTTCTGCAAATGTGTTGCACAGCTGAAAACCGTTGAACTAATAAGGGCGCAAAAAGGGGAGCATGGCATTCTTGAGGTTGGTTTAGTACCTGAAGCATCAGCAGTTGTTTGTTTGTTTACAGGCTCAAAATGGCAAGAAAGAAAGAACTTCCTTTAGAGACCTGTCAGTCTATTGTTGTGCTTAGAAAAGAAGGCTATTCAATGCGAGAAATCGAAAACTTAAAATCTCTTACCATGCTGTCAACTACTCCCTTCAGAGAGCAGCACAAACTGGCACTAACAAGAACAGAAAAAAGGAGTGGGAGGCCCCGATGCACAACTGTGCAAGTAGACAAATATCTGAGAGTGTGTAGTTTAAGACAAAGTTGCCTCACAGGTTGTCAACTAGCAGCTGCGCTAAATAGTTCCCGTCAAACACCAGTTTCAGTATCAACAGTGAAGGTGGTTTTTTTTGAAGGCAAAGTTTGAAGTACATCTTCATCATTTTCCATTAAAATCATTATTTCTAACTCAGACAATGTCAGCATGTTCTATTCATTTGCTATATTTCCTATTCAGACTAATTTCATGTGTGTTTCTATGGAAAACAAGAAAATTTCCAAGTGATCCCAAACTTTGGGGTGGTAGTGTATGCACGCAGTTAGAAAATGAGTCAGGTTGATAGCACCACACGTACCAAATAAGTAATTCACCTTCCTGCGGCATGCAGTAATCATGAAACTGGACAGACGTATGCTCTCCTGTGATCTGGAAAAACCTAATATGTGTGTCACTTTTGGTAGAAACTGAGTTTAACCTTCATTTTCAGTAATTAAACGTGGTAAAAATCTAAAAACACTAGCTATAAGTGTCATTTGAACTTTCAAAATCAAGTTTCTATCATTTTTTTTCTGTTAAGAAAAGTCCAGAAACTAAAAGTTTTTGTTCAATTGCAAGATCTTTGCCACAGATAAACTTGCTAGGTTTTTCCAGATCACAGGAGAGCTGTGCTTCAACAAATTGTTGCAGGATTTGCTTCTTCAAACATCTGAAATTATCTACAACAAAAATAAGAAATAAACTAATATATATAAAACTAGCACTCTGCCCGTGGGGATCCACGGGTTCTATTTTATGTAACTTTGTCTATATTATAGTGAATAATGCACCATTATGATGTCATCACTTGCACCTCCATGATGTCATCACGTTGCTATGGTGTTTCCATAAACACCAAGGTGGCTGTCACGCGACCGATGTTTTTATAGTAACTAAAACTAAGTAACCATCAAGGGGGATACGCTGGGCTGACATTCCGCGCTCAGTGGAACACAAAGTCTTCTGCAAGACGGAGCAAAATAGCGCCGCTCACGTTATGCTGCAGATTACGCGCTACTGTCTCTTGTGGCCTGGCATCTGTTTTTTGGGATTTGAGACTCCAGTGGATGAATTGGCGTGGGTTCAAAAGGGGGAATCCCCAGGAGAGGACAAAGGGGGAATCCCCCCTGTATGTCTATATTATAATAGCGTCGCTCACGTTATGCTGCAGATATGCGCCCGGCGAATTCTAGCACTGATTGGCCGGACACAGTCGCCTGCAAGACGGAGCCAAATAGCGGCGCTCACGCTATGCTGCAGATACGCGCCCGGTGGAATCTAGCACTGAGTTGCCGGACACACACGCATACACACACACACACACACACACACACACACACACAGAGGCCACTCGGCTATTATAATATAGATTTCCACTCATTAACAAATCATATCTTGTTCTCTTTATAAACAACAAATCATAATTACAAGAACTGCAGCAGTAAAGAGTAATTTTTTCATTGTAAAGAGTAACCAACAAACGTTAGCTTTTAACACTACAACAACAGCACGCGCTCAAGATGTAAAGCAACACATGATTACATTTTGAACTGCAGCTCGATTCCGCGACACCTCTAACAAAATCCAACACTTACACTGATATCTGGCCTCACTTGTCGATCTCGTGATGTTGGACGGGAGTTACTCTACTCTATTTTCTTTGCAAGAAAAGGCCGAAGGCGCGATGTTGACATCTTTAGGGTCTGTGTAATCAGGCCAGCCACTAACAAAATGTGCACTGCAAACCCTTGAATGGTTCTTCGGTGCAAAATCTTTTCGGTGGATTGCACGTATCCATGCTCTTCGCTGTCTCTTACCACGTTGGAAGCAGAAAAACTTAACTGAATCTCCCTTTTTAAACTGGTTAGTGCACCCCACAATATAACATGAAACCACCATATTTTTTTTTGCCATACTAGGTATACCCATCGGGGATCGCCAGTGTTCTGTCAATTTTTGCTACCAATCAAAATATGCTACCTCGCGGTTCTGTGCTTGCGCAAACCTAAAATCTTGGGCTCTATTTCTTCGCTCACATCTCAAGTATCTTCAAATATCTTAAATATATGTCTTTTTTCAGTGCGCCTTTCGACCTTGTATATATATTTGCATGTACACGGTTGGTTTTCCTGAAAACGCAGAGATTAGATGATAATGGCATGCGGCATATATCTTTAAACAAACTTATCCAACTTATTATAACATCTACTTATGTTATAATAAGATAACAAATGACACGTTTACTACTGAACACTGATTCCTATTGCAATATTACAGCGAAAACAAAGACTTTACGATCGCTTTGCATTACGGTAGCATTTTTTGACAAGGCAGCACAAATTGTCAGAGCACTGGCCGAAAAAGGCGTGAAGGGAAAAATAAACTCCTTTAATTCACTGCCCCTCGCTGGCACATATACAGAAAGAGACAGATATTACAACATGGAAAAAGAAACTGTGATACGAGAAGTCCATTCAATGTACATTTCAACTCTTCATTCATTACTTACAAAGTTCTTGGTCACCAAAATTCTTCGCCTCAACCGGATTGTTGAATATTTTTACTTAGTGCACATGGAGCCTAGCCGAACCTCCTTCTCTCGCAAGCACTGTAGCACGTCACGGAAAATCCCCCACTGCTCCATCACCTCCGCGGTGTAGTGAGGGAAGATTAGGATGTGGTGACCTCCGTAATCCAGCAAACGCTGCCCCCCTCTCTTTTTCCTGTGCAAGATGCAATAGTGCCATTACAGTGCGAGATCTGGAGCTATCCCGTGTTTTAGGCTTTTCAAGACGACGTGCCCTATTGATTACAGCGGGCTTAGTAAAGTTCTCTTCCCCCATCAGCCTGGACACGAATCCATGCTAGCTTGGTCATGGCTAACAATAGCACTTGCTGATGGGCGAGCAGCTCCCTTTCCACCTCATGCAGCTTTACTTGGCGTATTGACATTACACTTTTAGCAACGTGAATGTAAAGCAAATAGCAAAGGTTTAATCGTAAAAATTAAAGAGTTTGATAATCAAAAAGGCAGTTTTTAAACAATAAGACCGTGATCCACAAGGCGCTCGAAAAAACCAGTCTGCATTATTTCAGAACAATTCGTCCAGTAGTTTCAGAGATATAGGCAAATGAAATTCCATAACCTTGAATTTGACCTTTCAACGTCATCTGAGCTCAAAAGTCAGGGTGCCAAATTGAAGCCCACATATGACTTCCTATGTAAGGTTAATAGTAAGTATGACCCTATCTCTTACCGTTTCAAAGATATAGCCCATCAAAAATTTCCCTCCCTTTGGGCTCCATCGTAACAAAAATTTCAAAATTTCTCAAATTCTGTTTAAAAAATTTTCAAAAGCCTTGAACGAACTTTAGTCCCATACTGATATGGAACCTCCACAAAAAATTTCTGAACAATTCGTCCAGCAGTTTCGGAGAAGAAGACCAAAAGACCAAAGTTTACAGACGGCAGACAACTGACTACGCCGGACGCAAACCCATTACAATAGCTTATATGGCCTTCAGCCATGTAAGCTAAAAATGGCTGATTGTGGTAATATATGATTATTTAAAGATTTGGCTGTGCGGCATTTGGAAAGCCATTTGGAGAGGTACTTGAATAGCGCTCTTATTTGGGTCATGTACAGTTTTGAATATAAAGGAAGAATTTTGAAGTTCACAATCAGATGTAACACACTTGTCTTTAAGGAGATTATGATCCCAGGAATGTTTTTTATTGTGCTGCCAAACCATTTTTCAATTTGCAGTTCTTAATTTTGAACAACTTCAATGTTGAATTTTCATGAGGATTCTTTGTGTTTGCAGCCCTTACTCTGTTTTAAAATGATGAAAATAAACCAAAATAAGCTAATATTCTAAATGGTACGAGTGTCTTGATTCATTTAAATCATTTTCTCATTCTCTCTGATACTCAAATCTTGATTTACAAAAACTTAAATAGGGGAATGCAAAACTGCTATTTAGGCTACTGTACTGTAAATAAAAATTAATAAGGAATTCTAAGCTTAATGTGCAAAAAAAGCTTTTGATTTCATGACAGTGCAATTGTGCTGGGGGCTCTCCTGCATTGCATACCATATACCAGGCACCAGGGGGGCTGCAAATATTCAAGGAGCCGGGCCTCCTCCCAAGTGAACATGGACAGAGCCATGCTACTCATACAATGCATAATTAGTGCTTTCACCATAGAAATCTTGATTTCCCAAAACTCTGCTCGCATGGAAGATTGGGAAAACATGGTGCACTCAACGGAATAAAAAGATGCATTCAGAGAGTTGTTTTATTGAGCAGTTGTCCTTGGCGGTGGGGGGTGAATTGCAGTGGGGGGTTATTTGGTGAACTTAGCGTGGGTTTGGGGAGCTGCCACCGCTGACGAGCTCAGGAGAAGAATCGGGCAGCAGCAAGTGGGTGGCAAGGATTTTGACACATTCTTATTAGCGCGATGGGAAAAGAGATGAAAAAGTGGGGTGGCAGCAGAAGGAGGCGTGCTAGGTCCACACCGGGCCATGTGGAGGTGGGGAGACGATGAACGTTCTGAATGTGAATGATTCAGAACAAATGGCAGGGGGAAGCTGTTTCATATTTAAATAAATCGGGCTTACAGCGAGCCTGTTCGTCCATTGTATCCCCCAAGTGTCCACAGGCTACAGAAATGCACCAGTTCAGCCCATTAACAATAAAATAACACTGCATTCCAAAACATGGTGCACAAAATGATTTTTCTCCCAGTGAATGTGAAAGAAGGTGTCATTATGTATTGGTGTTTTTTATATCAAAAACAAAAAAGTTATGTTTTTGCTTTGAGCACTGTTTCCTTATGTCCAAGGGAATTTAGCTGTGAACATTTTAGAATGCATGAAATGCAATATTGCATGCTTTATGATTTACCATGGAGAAAACTGAAACTAAATTCCAAAAATGATTTGCTCTTTATTTTGCTTTTTTCTCTCCATATCCTTGTTGTCCATTTTTCTTCTTGAAAATTCACCTTTCATTTATATCATTTAATATCATTTAATATTATCCTGTTGTGACTGCCAATCTTGCCTGGGAAGGGCTCTCTGTATTCATTAGCTTAACATCAGGGATAATTTGACACATCGTTTGCGCTGAATGACTACCAGTCGTTTGCGAGTGTGTAGTCCCTTTGAGAAAGCAGACTTTGAGATCCAAAGTCTCTGCATCACAGCTTTTTAATGTGGCCTAAATCAAATTTGTATGAAGCAGTGAAATTCATGGAAAATATGCTGTTTTCACTGCCATTTTTCTAGCGGAGGGGCAACTGGGCCCCACTGTCCATGGCTACAGACCCCTTTTCATTTGCAAGTGCAATCTTCGGCATGTCCTCTGTGCTTCATCCTTTATTCCGCTAATGACGAATTGTGGGGCTTGCCCGCCGCATCTCCAACGCTGCTTGCCAATTTTTAAACCTGCGCTGTGCTCTCAGATCCCCGTCGCCATGGGGATGAAGCGGTCTTCCGTGAAACATCAATCTTTGACGCAGATTTGTCTCAGCTTCCCAGACACAGAATGGCAGCCTTAAGTCCAGTGGTGTGAAATTATGCAACTGCGCTGAGTTTGAAACAGCAGGTAGGCAGCCCCATGTGGCACATATTAGTTATAGTGAGGTTTGAAGCACTAGGGCATGAAATATGGATGCATATATAGAGCGCCATAAATCATTGGACAGTGACACATTTTTTTTTTTTCATTTTGATTCTCCAAATTAGCTCTTTGAGTTTGAAAGCATGCAATAACAAAGAGGTTGAGGTGTTTTCATCCATATCAGATGAACTGCTTAGAAATGATAGCACCTTTCATTCATAGTCCCATGCATTTAAAAAAAAAAAAAGCAATATTGGACATTTTAAAATAATGTAGAATAAATGTAATCATTTTAAATAAATGGTCACATACCCTTTACCTGCAGTGACTGTCAAATTCCATGACGCATTAACATCACTAGACGCTGTCTATCTTCCCTGGTGATGCTGTGCCAGGAGTGTGCTGCAGCCATCTTTAGTTCCTGTTCCTTTTGTGGGAATTTTAGCCTTCAGTCTCCACTTCGTCATGTAAAATCCATGTTCAGTTGGATTCAGATCAAGAGATTGATTATAGAGGAGCAATCTTCACCCTTAAAGTGTTTAATTTTTACCCACCCTATACCTCCAAAAGTTAATCATTCATTATTTAGTTCACAAACGACCTTCAGAAGAACTCACAGGTACCTGTTAACCCTTCTGAAGGGCATTGCTAACTAATTTGCCAACTGCAAATTGACAGAATTTTTCATCTTTTGACGGCTGATATCTGAAATTTTGCTTCATATGTTTTGCACCTTGTGTGACTATAGCAGTGATTAGCACTTTTAGGGTTAAGGTTCCATGACACTTTCACAGGGAGAATGGTTTTAAAATGGTTTTGGGTTGCCTGAAGAAGACTAAGCAAATTTGGCTAGAGTAACTCCTTCCAAAATATCAGCAATTTTTGGTAGGGGTCAAAATGTGGTGAACAGGGGTCAAAATTAGAAAATGTTCCAGTCTGTTTAAATGTTTACCAAATGACTCATCTTGCCGTACTGAATCCAAAAATATATAGTTTGCCTAGACCAGAGGTCTCCCACCCTGTTCCTGGAGAGCTACCATCCTGAAGGTTTCTACTCCAACCCTAATTCAACATGCCTAATTCAGCTCATTAGCAGCTCGTCAAGATCTGTAACTGGGAAAGCAGGTGTGGTTTGCTTGGGTTGGAGTGATAACCTTCAGGATGGTAGCTCTCCAGGAACAGGGTTGGAGACCCCTGGCCTAGACCTTCCGTGAAGTTACTATGACCAGAGCTGCCGGGTTAGCTCACTCGGTTAAGGCGCGCCGTGGTAGTGACTACCACGGTGCGGGTTCGATCCCCGGTTGTATTGGCTTTGTGTTGCAGGGAATACAAATTGGGAAGGGTCTGGCGAGATGGGATAATAAAAATAGTTGCTTTGTTTGTTGCATCAAGCGCCTCCTGTTTGCCAACTGGGCGCTCGTCAGTAAGATTCTTAGCTTGGTCATGTTCGGGCATCCTCTGCCCTCATTCTGAACTGGCGAGGTTTTGACCAATGAGGGTAAAGAAGAAGCGGCTGACCGTTGCGTGCGTCGGAGGAGAGCCGCAAACTGTTTCGCACTCCCGAAGTTGGCAACATGGGGTCAATTACAAGCAAACCTTGTACATAGTTCTCGAATTGGGCATTCCAGATTCGGTGGGATTGGAGATGGCAAATTAAAAAAAAAAAAAGTCACTGTGACCAGAAGGTATGGGGTTAAATTTACCAATGTAGGCATGCCTGTGAGAGGGCAAAAATGTGCGTGCATGGATGTTGCTATCTGCCCATATGGTATATAATCAAGAGTAATGTGGAAATGTGACAAGAACCCATATTGCCTGCATCAGAGTGGAATGTACTGCGTAAACCAGTGAACATGCATCTTATCCCAAAGATGCACACACACACACACACACACACACACACACACACACACACGCACATACAGACAAGCGCACACTCACAATAAACTGAATCCAACTCTTTTTCTACTGTGAAGAGAAAAAAAACTGTGACTAGCAGCTTATTAGGACTGGCCTCTATCTGCAAGTGCAGCCTTGAGGGAACATTGGCAGATGCCTTGACAACCCAAATAAAACACTGAATTTTCAGGGAGAGGTAAAGGCAGTGTAGCGACTGCCATCAGTGGCATCTAAATCCTCTCTGAGCAGCGGAAGGGTATTGGCCCCAGCATGTGGTTCACGACATTCATCTCTCTCTCTCTCTCATTCCCTCACTCTCTCTCCATTTTGCTCTCTCATTTAAAATGTGTCCTTCCCAAAGCACTGGTTCCTTGTTTTCCTTTATCACTTATCAACAAACCACAGATATTGGGCTGCTCATTTCACTTGCACGGAATCCTTCTGTAGCCTTGCAACTGGACTTGTCACCTCTAGGGTGTGCTGTACAGGTTTGATTCTGCCACTTCCTGAGCCATGCTGAGTGTTGAGTCCAGGGGAAAAATAAAAATATGCTACTTCAGAGTAATGCTCTAAATGCTTCTCTTTATCGGTCACTCAAAATTCAATGTCGCATTAATGAAGCGCCAATTAAAATGGCTGAGGGCTATTAGCCTTGTTATTGGATGCTGTGTGCTGCGGTGTACATGGGGACAGAACGTGTCATCATCTGAGGCCAGCAGGCATCTCTGCTGCTTCCCCATGGACCACCCGTGCGGACGATCCAATGGTTCCAGCAAATTCTAATCAGAGAGAGGCAGAATGGCCTCACCACATTCTCCCTCCTAATTAAAACTCCCCCTAGGGGTTCAAGTCACTGTTTGCTGAAACAATATGCATAATGAGAGCATCTTCTGCATGTCCATGGCTTGGTTAGTACCTCTTTAACTCTTCCTTACCCCCAAACAGGTTTCGCCACTTAATCCCAACATTCTGACCTTTTAAAAATTATAGTGTATCACATATACAAAACCCAAATAATTTAAAAAAAAAATCTGCCCAAGGGTCATACCATAGGAAAGGATCAACATTGCCTTAAAGTCAAATGACATGTTTGTGCTGTGGATACTCGGAACAGGTGAATTATTGGCGAAGGGGGTTTGTATTTTTGTTCACCATTGTCAGCACAAAATTGCCTAACTGACCAGTTTGCTTAATTACTAACTGAACGACTTCATCTCATCCAGACTTAAATTAGGTACATGCGGAAATGATATCTTGCAAGATCTGAAATAATACCGTGACTATGGCCTCTCTCTCACGGCTGACTTACGTTTAAGGATAGATGATGATTCTGCACATTATCTTTTACCATTTTTCCATTTTAGTTTCTCCTTTTCTTTCCTTTTGAAGAGACTGTTAGAAAAAAAAATGAAAAAAGGAGCACAGCTACTGTATGTCATCATACTGCATGAGCCAGTGAAGATAAGAATGTCAGGTTAAATATTATTGCTTAAGAAAGTAAAATATTGATTGCTTAAAATGGTTTCAAATGGTTATTGAATTAAAAAGGATTGGCTTTAATAATTTATGGTCTGTATCAGGGAGAGGATATTCCTGGTTTCTTATGTCGTAGTGGGAGAAATTATTTTCAGAATAGCAGTATTTTTTCAGAGCTTCATTAACTAGTGATGAAGGCATTGATTTACAAAGATGTCTCATAATAATCCAACTATTACCACAGTTTTAAAAATATATGTCATGCACATTTATTGAAGCCATAGTTTAGTTGCCGGGGAACAGGGTTTGGAACCCAATGATTGCAGTACCCTTGAGCAAAGTGTTTCACCTCAATTGCCTCTGCATACATCAGCAGCATGAATGGATACGGTGTTAAAATGTATAAAACGTTGTGTAAGACGCTTTAGGTAACACAGTCTGCTAAATGTCATTAATGTAATGTGAAGTGTTTCATCAAAAAGAATGATCATTACTAGTCCATTTAAAAGAACATTAATGCCTGGGTTATGAATTTGCCTTGAAATTTCATTTCAGCTTCCATAGAAAGGGATATTCACATTTGGCCAATAGGCCGGATGTAATCATTTTCAGTGAAAGGTAGCTTGTGTCATACCACATTGCTAGAGTGTCGAGCAAAAACAGCGCCATAATGAGCAGAAAGAGAAAAAAGTAAAATGTGTATCTATAATGCATAAAAACCTCATCACACTTTATCAGTCTAGTGAGCCTACTGGGGTTCCTTTCTATCTCTGTGAGTAATATGGTTGCATAATTTCTGATAGAAGAAAAAAAAACTGCGAAGAAATTGCACAATGATTATGTTGCTTTGCTTGTGTCTTGAGTATTCTTTCCAACACATGACAAATAAAAATAAATGTACAAAATAAGAAAGAGAAAGCTGGGATGCTTAAATGGAGTGAGCAAATCCATTATTACAATCCTGCTTTAATCCTCTGAGAGACCACTTGACATCTTCCTCAGTTGTCACAGTTGTTGAGCAACTCTAATTTTCCTATCATTTGCTGTAAAGTGCAAGCACATGTGTTTCACTAAAATAAAAGTAAATTACTGTGCGATTGTGGCTGTATCTCTGCTGTGATGTTGTCATCACCCGACAGGTCAATCGAGATTCAAGAGGATTCACAATGACAGCGTCACGGGGCGCATTAAAGTGCTACACTTAGTAAGCCTTTGACAAGCACCGCACTTCATGAACTGTGATTGCCTTAATAGTTGCATCCAATCCATCAAAATAGCTTGATGGATTGTATCATTATGGCTGACTCATTGTAAAAATGATTTATTTTGCACCGCTGAAGTTATATTGACAGCTTATACACTCAAGAGATGAGGCTCCATTTTCTGTTCATGATCAGCCTCTGTCAGCTAATACACACTCATATAGAGCATTCTCTTTAATACCCCTTTATTGTTTCAGCAGGTGAGAACAACACAGTATCACAGCAGATCTGTTTTCACTCAAAGTTTCACGGTCTGAGTGAAAACAGCACCTCTGTCAGGGTTTTGTTTTTTACTTTGCATAACATTAGGGTCAATGCACTCCCGTTAATTGCTATTTTGTTCTCCCAATCTTGACTTGACCGTATGGACCCATAATTGTAAATCATTTGAAGTCTGCCACTTCTTGTCTGATAATATGCATTGTTTTGCAGTGCCGTGTAGATGAATGTTTATTACTTTCTCTGTATGTGCATGGCCTATTTGTCCCATTATGTTAGAAAATGAAGCATTTTGCGTTTTTGTCGAGAATGCCAAGCCGTTGGATGCTGCCCCAATTAGCGTGGAATACAAGTGCTCAAATCTGTATTATTTGGCTGAAAATGTTCCTCGAAAGGCAAGTTAAGAATGTGGTGCTGATTATCAATCAAACTTCAGGTTTACCTATTGAGGTGTTGGAGGGGATACTTGGATGTAGGGCTAGTTATTATCACAACTCTGTTTGCTTCACTCTCATAATAAGAATACATACAACTACATTTATGGAACTTCACATTTCATTTACTTACTGTTCTTTACACAATACAGTTGGCATCACTCGTATTAAAAAGGATGGCAAGCACGAGAAGTTTCTTTGGAAATTTGTGGTTTATTTGGTTCCCAAGGGCATTCTTAATGGCTAATCCATGTATTTCTCAGACAATGAAAAAAAAGATGCTGTAAGCGAGTCCACACTAAAGCTGAGAGAATTTTCTTTCACCTAATTTAAATCAGTGTCATTTGTTCGTAGTTGGTGGTTATGGATGACTTGCTGAATGCAATGCTGTGGGCTTTCTTCCAAGGAAGTGGGACAGAGTGTTTCCTCAGTATGGCACTGGCATCATTTCATCCTTTGTTTGACTGACTTTCATTCCATGCTCGAGAATTTGAAATAGTTTCTTTAGAAAATTCACATCAATCCTAGCTTTTTTCAAGAGTTATCATATCACTTGTGACTTGTTTTTCACAATAAGTACCAACATTGAAGACCTGAAAAAAGCCCAATTATGTGACACATTTATCTGCTGGTAAAAACATACTGAACACATTGACCATTTCAAGAACACGGTGTTATGTTCCCTTTTGAGTAAAAAAACAACACCTTTCATATGGAGTACATAATGTCTCTGAAATTTAAATAAGCAAAGGGCCAGTTGTCATTTAAGCCTTGCTGCCAGAATGCTGAAATAATAATGAATGCTTACTGAACACAGGGAAAAAACATAAGCAGGGAGTGGTGCAATAGGTATCACAAAAAGAAAGACTTGGTTTTGAATCATGTATGCCATTTGTATGTTCTCCCTGAGTATGCATACTGTAGATGTCCTCTAACTAAAGTCCAGTAACCAAATTGCCCGTTGGCATGAGTGTGTGAGTGAATGGTGGGTGCCCTGCAATGAATTAGTGACATCCCCCATGCGCAGTTTTTCCTTTTGCCCAGTGCATGCAGGGACAGTCTTTAGAAAGTGATACGGTATGACTGGATTTGACAATGGATGGATGGGACATTAATATTAATATGGAAAATAGATGGGATAAGATGTAATTTATCTCTGCTTAATGAGCAACCACCATAATAACACTTAAGTGATTAAGGGACAAAACAAGAGTGCTGGTATTTTCACCTTGAATCTGGGTCAGCTGGAAAAAAGAATGGCAACACAATTGCCAGATGTGAAATGAGGACCAAATACTTCTTTCGCCATTCTGCAGTCCTATTTCCTGAATGCAGATGCGTGCAGAATGTTAATACAAGGAGACAGGTATCGCTGAAAATACTGGCGTACAGACATGTGTGATCATTGACCTTGCAAGGGAAAGTCGATCAGCGATTTGATGGCTCTGGTTCTCTGTGGCTGATGAAACACCAGACAGGGCTTGTAAGTTAAGCTCACCCTCCTGATTTGATCATCCCTGCACTGAACACTGAAGAAGAAAACAGCTTTAAAACTCATCCGGTGATAATCCTGCTCTTTATTTTGTCATTTTTGAAATATCCAGTCCTTCCTGAGCTTTACTGAAGCTCTGGTCCTTCCGAGGGAAGTGCTGAGTGATTGAAGCAGATGTGCTAGTGTCCCAGCCATTTGTGCAGGGCACAGCTGTTACTCTGGACTCAGCTATGCCTTGCCAGTCCATCAAGATTTAGGGACAGAAGCAGTCTTGTTTCCAAATATAGACTGGAAGAAAATAAGGGCTTTACTGAAATGTGAGCCACTGACCTTCTTTTGGATAGCTGAAAAGCATTTGGCACAAGAATGTGCAGATTTGAAATGCCATGTTGCTGTTAGGAACATCTTTCAACAAGACTGGGAAACACCTGGAAAACAGAGCTTGATCTTAGGTGCTTGTTCCAAACCAACCTCCCTTTCCTCCCCTTTATCTTGGACCTCACTAATATGGCACAATATACCTGTGTCCAAGCTAGAGAGAACATTTTCATTGCTCAAGCAAGTGTAACAACAAAGCAATGTTTCGCCAACCTCAAAAATGTTCACTGGGATGCAAGTGATGAAAAAAGGCTCTGTGGGTAACCAGATTGCCTACAAAATTTTGAGACAATCGGTTCAGATCCCAGTGTCTCCCCCAAACCCAGAGCCCGCACAGACTTTGAATGATGTCACCTTTGAGCCGAGTGCGTGACTGCTCAAGTGGGGCTTGATGCTATAAATAAAGGGAGGAGACTATACTATCGTCTGAAGCATATGAAATGCTTTGTTTGTTCTTTTGTACCTGAATATCCAATAATGTTGGACTGCAGACCTCTAGTGTCAGTTCCCTGCCTGTGACATAATTTGGGGCCTGCTGCAAGACAGAAGTTACAGTTGCAATCAAAATTATTCAGCCCCTGTTGCAAATTAGGTTTACTGGCAAAATTTACAAACTTTCAGCTCTTTGCAATGAACAAATCAAACAAGAACAATTTAAATGGCTCAGCACAATAAATATTACAAGTGGCTTCTCCAAATTCAACACAAAATGCCACTTTTAATGACTACTGCAGGCTCAAAATTATTCAACCCCTTCATGACAAGCATCTTCAATACTTAGTACAGCACCTTTTTGCCACCTGTTGGAAATAAGATGCATAGGTAGGCGCCAGCTTTTGGCAGCATTCCCAAGGAATCTTAGCCCAATCCTCATGGACAATGGTCTCCAGTTCACTAATATTCTAGGGTTTGCATCCTGAAACTGTGTTCTTCAAATCCTACCAGAGATTTTTTATGGGGCTCAAGTGAGGCGGCTGTGATGGGCACTCTAGAATCTTCCCAGACTTCTTCTGAAACCAAGCCTTGGTGGATGTTGAGGTATGCTTAGGATCATTGTCCTTTTGAAAGGTCCAATGATGCCCCAGCGTCAGCTTCCCTACAGACGGCATGACATTTTCTCCTTGGATATCCTGGTACTTGACTGAATCCATCTTGCCCTCCACACTTTGCAGATTTCCAGTGCCAGAGGAAGCAAGGCAGCTGCAGAGCATCAAAAAGTCCCCACAATTCTTCATTGTAGGCAGGGTGCACTTTCCAGCATATGCTTCTTTATTCCTCCTGCAGACATACCACTGATTCATAAGCCTGAAATATTCCAGTTTTGTTTCATCACTCCACAGAACAATATCCCCTAACTTCTGTAGCTTATTTATATGGTTTTGAGCATATTGGAGCTTTTGCTTTTGGATCAGTTGTGGTGTATCTTGGAGACCTTCAACGTTTAGTATGCGCCCTACTGTGCAAACTGAAACCTCAGTGCCTCCTGCCTCCAAGTCTTGCTGTGGGTCTCCTGCAGTCACTTGAGGGTTTTTGACCACTCGTCTCCTCAGGAATCTGGTGACAGCCATTGATAGCATCCTCTTTCTGCCACATCCTGGCACTGTAGCCACTCTTCTTTTAACTCTGAACTTGCTAACTATGCTTCCAACTTTATCTCTATGAAAATTCAGTGCCTCTGCTACCTTTTAGTATCCTTTTCCTTGTTTGTGCCAGGCAATGATCTCCTCTATTAGCTTTTCGGACAATTCTTTTGACAGCCATATTTCTATTATGCAATAAAATGTCACTGTCAACAACCCCCTAGTTAGCGCAAGTATTTGATGTGTTCTTTCTCAAGCAAAACCTAATGCAACTAATTAAGCTCTTGATTAGCTGCATTAGGTGTGCTTGAGACAACACCTGATTTGCAAATATGCTCTTATGAGGGATTCTATTCGGGGGGTTGAATAATTTTGAGACAGCAGTAGTCATTAAAGGTCCAGTGTGTAGGAATTTCTCCCATCTAGCGTTGAGATCATATATCGCAATCAACTCTCTCGCGCCACGCAGTTCAAAGTACATATTACAGCTACGTTAGCCTTCACGCTTCAAAAGCCAAGATGTCATCCACGACTTCATCCAGCGTTCCCTCCAGCGATCAGGTCCATTTGTTTAATCTTGGCAGAGTTAATTTTGCCGTGAACCGTTTTTACATTTCTACCACTATTTGGCTGCGACCTACACATGCGCAGTTGTATTTTTTTTTGGACTTGCTCATAGAACTCAATGGATAATAGTGAATAGTTCTAACTTTGCCATTTAGGCACCTAGGTCGCATATACATAGCTACATTAAATGTAGCTAGCTAGGTTGGCATAAAGGCTCTCTTGCTAGTTAGCTAACATTATATTTCATGCATTCAAATTAAGCCAATTTAAAATGTGTATAGCAATTATTATGCAAACTAATTTGACTGGAGTTGCACCGCGAGCATTTAGCTCGCTAGCTGGCATTAAACTGCGGCAAATAATAAGGTTGCCAGCTAAAGCCGCTTTCACACTGGACGCGAAACACGACAGATTACATTCAAAGTCAACGCAAAGACACGAATACACCTGAATACACCTATCCTACGCGAACAGCAAATTATTTCAATTACACAGTGGAAAGAATAGACCTGCTGTTAGACGATCGCGCAATGAAATAAAAATTTTGATTTCAAACTGTTATATTATCCTACCTGTCCAGAAGGAAGCAAGCAAATTCGGCGTCTCTTTTGATCCCCTTTTCCTGCATCAGGTCTTCCCATCTTTGGAAGGCAGCTCCAATGTTCAAACTTCTTTTCTGATGACGCCGGTCTCTTGCTCTTTTCAACATCCTTTTTCTTTTTCTGGGTGAAGAAGAAGACTCCTGTTCCTGAAATTTGGATTTTGAATACGTGTGGTCTTCCAATTTTCCTTCTTCAAACTTGTCGGGGCCGGGAAGCGACGATACTGATTAGCAGCACCTGTGAGTTTATCATGTGACAGCGAAAACGCGAAAGGCGGAGCAGTATATCCTGTATGTCCCTTATCTGCTAACATATTTCAAGATGGCGCATGAATATGGAGCGTCTACCCCAGTTCATGCATGTGCAAATGTAAAATTTCAAGCCATTTGGAATACTTGGAATTGATGGTGGTGGTAAATATTCATAGAAAAGGACAAGTTTGTGAACGGGCAACACAGATTTTGATAATGAACAACTAAAAATGTTACACACTGGACCTTTAAAAATAGCATGTTGCGTTAAATTTGGAGAAACCACTTGTAATATTAGTTGTGTTGAGCTATTTAAAACGTTCTTGTTTAATCTGTTCATCACAAAGAGCTGAAAGTTTGTTAATTTTTCTATTAAAGCCAATTTGCAATGGGAGTTGAATAATTTTTATTGCAACTGTATGTTTGTTTCAACTGACTCCTGGCATCATTTTTGTAGTTTTTATGTCTAGTTAGAATTTGTGAAGGGGAATCAAAGCCTACAAAAAGAGTCCATTTTCAGCAGCGTTTGTTGTTTTAACCCTCGTCCAACCAAGGGCGGGGGTGGTTTCCCCAACAGATTTTTTCCTGTCGCACAAAAACGTTTACAGATATGATCTAATGCTTCCACATAATTGTTTATTCATCCTTTGCGCTCATTTTCATGAAAAAACGATGAGGGTACCTCACCCCCCGGGGGTAGGGTAGGCCGTCAAAGTCGAAGGGTAGGGGGGTGGTTGCCACCAGCGTCAATTTTTGCCTGTTTTTGATACAAAATATGCTTACAAATAAGTTGCAAATAGTATGCTATTATTATGTTTCATGCTCAATGAACTTTGTAGGCCACACTGATTGTCATCTTTATTGATTTATTGATGTAGCTTGTCCTTGTATTAGTAAATCTTGGAATTACAATGACCAGCAGTGACCAGTAACCTTGAAGTGATCTTCACCTAATAATATTAGAAGTGCATGACCGACATACTTTTACTTGTGTGTTTGACTGGTTACTACCGTGCTATAGGCCTACTATTATACAAGTTCATAGAATTATTCATAAAGTTGTTCTCATAATTCATAGATAAACCTTTTATTTATTTTTATTTTATTTATTTTTAAAACAGGGACAGTGCATATTGATGGACATTTTTTTTTTCAAAAAGAAAAGAAAAAATGTAAATATGCAAGATTATAGCCAGAGGCTAATTTCCATCTTTAGTCCCTATGTTATGCAAGTGTGTTCTATCATCATAGGGAAAAACAAAGAAAAGAAAATGTGAAAAATGTTCAGAAAACTATGTTTTCCTTTTGTGTGTGTTTTTCCCAAAATGAGTTATTTATGACATCATAGTAATGTCAAATTTATGTTACTCGTGAGTTAATAACATTTATAATTATACTACAATATTAATTGTAGTATCAGTAGTTCTAGAGGTTACAGAAAGTTACTTATTTTCAACTAAAACTAATAAAAATATAAAAAAATTGATTTTTTTTGTCATTGTGATGTTTTTTCCTAATATGGTGTTAGTTATACATCATAATGTTGAAATGCGTTTTATTTGTACTTGATTTGAAGAGAGGAGATCTGTAGCTGTACACTGATACTAAACAAGATGATGTTTATCCCTTAATTTCAAAATAATTGGAGGGGTGGTAACCACCACCCCCCCCCTCGGTCGGGGTTGTAGTAGAAAAACCCTTGTTTGGACGAGTGTTAAAGCCTATATGTTAATCTGACAAATAATTACCTCTGCCAACAAAGTTGGGGCGGAGGTTATGTTTTCGCCCCTCTTTGTCTGTCTGTCTGTTTGTGAAAAACATAACTCAAAAAGTGATGCACGGATTTGTCTGAAATTTTGCGGGTGCATTGCTATTACATCAAGGATGGACCCTATTAATTTTCACCGCGATCAGTGAAACAATATGGCCGCCACCGCAGCCATCTTGAAATCGTATGACACGCGATTACTGAACTTTGCTCCCACTCATGAAGATTTGGATTGTGCTGCCTTGGCGGAGGTTTGCACTCTATGAGTGCCTCTAGTTGTAAGATGTTTTTTACAATTCTGTTGAAATAAAATAGAATGCAAATATAATCAAACAAAATTAATCAATTTAGAAATACCCTCTATTTATAATATTAATAACCCAATCATTAAAATAATTGACTAAATCTACCTAAAAAAATTGGGACAAAATAATGTTAATTAAAGCAGTAAAAAAAAAAAGTTTGAGATTAAAAAAACAGGCAAAAAAATGCTAATATTGGCACCCTTGGTAAATATGAACAAAAGTGGTTATGAATGAATGTCTTCATTGTTCATCATCTTCATACTGAATTCCAAATATTTACAAGAATATATACTTTCATGTAAATACACTTATCGAAAGAAAATAATAATTATCTTCGTTAAACAAATATGCATGCCATAATTATTGGATCTCCTTCATTTAATGCTTTGTACAGCCTCTCACTTTGCCAAGGCAGCAGCTCTGAGCCCTCTTTTGTAAGGTGTAATGAGGTTGGAGAAGATCGAGCAGTCACACCCCTTTTCTGAATCCCTATCTTCCCATTCAGCACTCTGTGTGCCTTTTAGATACATTGTCTCCTTTAATTGGTTTAGCGGCTTCTGTGCCTTCCCGCCCAGATGTAAGGCATTTACGTGCCCCACTCCTGTGTGTTCCCTTTGTGTGCATATACTGTATATCTTACTTTGAGTCTACAGAGTTGCAGGATTGTCTGTGCCTTTTTCCATCAGCGTCCAGTCAGTTTCCTTCATTATAGTTTACTCTCTAAACTATGATTCTGAAATTACTGTAATCTTTACCGAAAGTAAGATTAGGAACTACTCATCTTAGTCTTATTAACTGAAACAAGCTCCCAAGCCTATTCGCCGGTCTCCAGGATTTCAGACCACGTTCTTAATAACCTGCCTCTCCAGTTTGTTCTTCAGCCTAGTTTATTAAGAACACAACCTTATAAAGAAAAAGGCCACAGCGGTCTCCAGGATTCAGACTGTGTTTCTGCTGAACAACTCAGACCTGCCATTGAACAGTTCTGCTCAGGCGAGGGTGATCACCATCTGGCTTCTGCCCCAGCCAGGCACCTCTAACCCAAGCCCATCTACCATCTGAACTGAACCTTTCTCATTCTACACCGGGCTTTATCCCATGCTGTTATTACCGTATTTCTATCAATAAATCCCTTCATTTGATTGTACTCTGACTCTGCATCTGAATCCTTGCCTGGATCATAACAACAGCAAGCGATCTGAGAGCACTCCTACATACATCCCTCCAGATCCTTAAAATTCCTCAGTCCATGTTATGGACTCTCCTCTTCTGCTGGTCCTTCAGATTTTCTTTTAGGTTTAGGTCAGAGGGAAAATGGAGGTCATGGAAAATTCTTGATTCTGTGCCTTTCTGCTCTATTTTTGTGTAGATTTCAAAGCATGCTTTGGATCACTCTCCTGTTGGTAGATCAACCATCGTCCAGTTTAAGCTTTACACTGGAGTTAGCCAGGTTTTCATTCAATTACTGCTGGTACATGATAAAATCCATTATTCCATAAAACCTAACATGTTTTCCAGGGTCTCCAGGAGAAAAAAAAAATTTCAAACAAAATCAAAGATCCACCTCTACGTTTCACAGAGGGGATGTGGTCCTTTATTGATTGGATATTATTGTTTTTATGCAAAGCCACCATTGGTGTCTCAACCATAGCTCAAGTGTAGTCTCCTATGACCACTGAACCCAGTCCCACTAGATGTTCCACTACCACACGGAAAACTGCGGGTGTAGCCCTCCCAGTCATCCTGTAGTAGCGGAGATGTCATCTGCTTATAGTGCTGGAGACTTTCTGACCCCAAGACATAATTAATGCCAGCAATTCTCTAACACTGATCTGTAGACTTTGCTTTTTTCTTTTTCCTGATGCCATTTCCATATTTCTAAAACTTAACAACTTTCTGTCATGCAGCACTGCTGTATTCTTAAATCTCAACCAGTGCTTAATTTGTAAATCAAAAAATGCCGGAAGGCATATGAGAGCAGAGGAGTGAAGTGGTGGCCACAGGTACCTGACTGTGAAGAGAATACAGTAGTGTGCAGTGATGATTATACACCGCCACTTTCATCTAAAAGGGGTCCTGATAGATTACCTCTCCGCAATTTTTCATGAAAATCTATTGAAAAATACTGTTGCAGGCAATGAGACCAAAAAAATCATTCCCACAAGTTTATTGCGGTAAAAATATGGGTAATACACGAAAATACTGAAAACATCAAATTTTTATAACAATCGAAAGGTGTCGCAAATTTAATTTTTTTTGACTTTGCATAGCCTGAATGCATGTTTGAAAGTTCATTTCATGATTAGTTATGCTAAAAAATTTGTTTAAACTGGTTTGAGGCAATATTATTTTGCAGAATCACCTCTGATGGTCAGTTGCTCCAGTATATAGTGTGACTTGAACTTTGACATGAACTTTGAGCAGTGTCACAGTGTTAAACACAAAGGCACGACTGAAGGAGCTCAATGTGGCCTTACATGATGCTGAAGACATTAAATGTTGCCACGGCACTGTAAGAGATGCCATCAAGCGTTTCAAAGAGACCCGTTCACTGAAAACTAGTGGCAATAGAGGTGCAAAACAGAAATAAAGTGCCTCTGATGTTCGTTATCTGTGTATGATAAGTAAAAAAAAAATCAGCAGTTGACAACAAGACCACTCTGTGAAGAGATGAAAGTATCAAGATCCACTATTTCCAGACGCCTGTATGAAAATGGTCTGATTGGTCGTGTTGCTGCCAAGAGCTGGCAACGTCAAAAAAAGACTTGAGTTTGCCAAGAAATTCAAGGATTGGACACCAGTGGACTCAGAACAAATCCTTTGGAGTGATGAGTCAAAATTCAAAATTTTCTTGCCTAAACCCAGAACTCGTGTGCCGTAGAGTTGGAGAACGTTTCAAAAATGATTGTTCAACCTCTTCAGAAAAACACAGAGGTGGTAATGTTATGGTTTGGGGTTCAGTTTGCTTGAAAGGAGCGAGTGATCTAATAAAAATTCGACAGAGACATGGATCAAAAGATGTATCACAGCTTTCTCGTGAGGCACGGATTGCCATCTGGAAAAAGATTGATTGATTGGGGATTTTATTTTAAACACGATAATGACCCTAAACACACATCTAAGTTGCGTAAGAATTAGTCAGAGAGAAACATCTAGAGACATAAAAGTTATGACTTTGCCTGCTCAAAATCTAGTCCTTCGTCTGATTGAGCAAATCTGTTGTAACATCAGAAGAATCTCTTTGGAGCGAACTTCAAACCATGTTAAATTGTTTAACGAGGAGATAAAAAAATATGTAAAAAATCTGCCTGAAAGATTAAATGCTGTAATCAAAGAAAGGGTGGCCATATTAGACAGTGACTTTTTCTCTCAAAAAGACTATTATTTTTTTCTTACGATATATTGATATCTGTTTACTTATTTTCATCTATATGATCCAATATTACATGAAATAAATAGTACTTGCTTTCTGATTTATCTTCATTTTGTTAAGTGTATGATCATCGCTCTACACTTCTGAAAACAACCCGCTACTGTATGTACTATTATACGGACCAAAATTAATTATTGTACTATTTTCCTCCTCAGTATCTTCCTAAGTAATTCAGCAAGAACCGTATGAAAACGCCCTGAGACATCTGTAAATTTTCTACTCGGTTTCGGCTCAGTACTGTTCCACTTATCAAGAAGGGAGGACCCAGTTTCATGCTGGAGCAACCTCTCAGGTCATGGTCATTCAGTGCATATGCACGCCCCCAGTAGATGGCGGACAGGAAGTTACCACATGGATGCAGAGGTTAGATGGTTGATCATGTGCTGAATAACCACATTGGTCAGTTAGTATATTACATGTGGAACTGAATTCCCTGATGCAACATCAACATTGTGTGACCTCCAGACTGCGCCATCCTGGATTGACTGATGGGATTCTCAAATGAGAAAAAAAAAGGAGCTTTTCAAAAAAAATGGGAATGAATGAAAGAATTGGCATTTTGAAATACTACATCAAAGCCCAGATCACAGCCCCTTTGAAATTTTATGGTGAAATCTTAATAAAACTGCAATAATTAGCACCAATGCATAACTAATGAACTGAAACCATTTTCTGAACAGTGCTGTACCTAAATTCTTCCAGAGTGCCATGCATACCCCAAAATAAAACAATTACTCAGGTTATTATTGCTAAAGGGGCTCTACAAGCTGATTCATGTTATGCATCTGCTTTTTTACATATATTTGGCATATTATCTTATTTCTACTGACATAAATCATGACAAAACAGAATTTTTTGCTTGTTTTGAGTCCCATTAGGTGAGCAGATTTCTGTGTTGTTAGAGCTCGGTTAAGGTTAATAATATCCTTAAATGTAAAGCTGTGTAATAGAAAGAGATTTTTTTCCCAGTATGATATGTGACTCCCTTGGATGCTGGGCTAACTGTTTACAGTTAGCACCAGTTGGGACATAAAAGGCATATCACCCTGGCTGGGGAACAAGACTGTAGAGGTTTAAAGATGCCAGGTCAGACCCAATCTTTTGAATGATTGCATGCCTTGTTCTCACACCAAAGGCTTGGTTATGCCATAAAATAGCCATGGTCATTCTGATTGTAAAAGGAGAGGCGAGGGCAATACTGAAATTGATTCATAAATAAACTCTAGCAGCAAAAAGCTGTCTTATTTTCCCTGCCTAATAAGAAACACATTTGTTGCAAAGAACTGAAGGGGTGGCACATATCACTAATGCAGTTTTGGCTAGAGGGGAGAAAACCATCCACATTACCTCCAATAGAAGCAAAACTGATATGCACCCCAATATCATATTTCTTCTGAGCCAGGCTTTCATATAAATTCTTTGTTGAGATAGTAGTCATTAGCCGGTATGGTTAGCAATGAGCTAAAGCTGCTACATGCCCGTGGTTGGCACTGCCCTAGTGGGGTGCCCATGTGAGTCAGACAGATGCTTTCCATGATTTTAAGTTAATCCTATTACTTCAAAAGAAGAGCGGCTTGTGTGTTTGACTGTTTGAGTATCCAGCCATTCCTCCAATCCACATTCGTCCAATCCCCTCCAAATTTACCCGGAAAAGGGCTCAGGGGGCCGGCCTTTGCATGTGCTGTTTTTTTTTATCAGTGTTTTATCTGCTCATTTTATTTTTAATGCTAAATAAATATTTGTCAGTTTTCATTCCAACCTTTGAATACTTTGTTTTGAAATCTGGAACTACTATTATCGGAACAACTTTTTCCACCTTACAACAGTAAAAAAAAGAAGCACAAGGGCTCATTTATGTACCATCACAAACGGAAATGCACGTGGCAATAACGTTATGCACAATTTCACCTTTTCCCACCTTAATGATCCGACATAAAAGAATTTGCAACCATGGGTTAGCCTGTCCTGCGCACTGGCGGGTGTGACAAAGCATAGAGCTGGCGCTGTGCAATTTACATGTCCAAAACCTGGCTTGTGTATCAACTCATCCAGACCACCTTTTAATTCAAATGTTTGTCTCCTCATGGTAGATTCATGGGAATGAATCCCAGCCAGCAGAGCTGTTAGCAAATAAACACTTATTGTTCACATTGTCTCCTTTCTCTTCTTAATTTTCACTCTCTTTATGCAGGCCCACTCATTTAATGGGCTAATGCCTTAAAAATTGTGGTGGAGTCTAATTAAAGTTGTGGGAAGGTTTTAATACGGTTTTAGTAGTCCACATTTTCTCAGACAAAATGCATTATCAGGTGAACTGACCTTGATAGACAGATTCTGTGTGTGATCAGGGTCTATGGCACCCATGGGAATGCCAAGCACCCATGGGGAAAGACAAACAGTAACAGGAAAGCCCTTGGTTTAATGTGATTGCTTATATTAGCACATGCAATGCACCCTCCAATATAAAGTGTCTACCGCTTTACACTTAAGCTGGTAATCTTTTATTAACAAGCATTGCAAGCAAATAAACCAAACTGCAGAAATGGACAAATATGTCATTTGAAATTAACAACCCCAAATAATCAACAATCAAACGTATCCGCTGTCCACAATGAGGCAAAGAAGAGATAACTGCGCTGTACAACTGAATTATCACAAGAATATGTCAAGAAAAGAAAACCTGGATCCATTGCAGATTAATTCATCAAGCACTTGGCAGCGAGAAGCCCGGTCCTTCTGTCGAAAAATGTTGTGAATAGTCAAAAATCCCGTTCTTTTATATTTCGTAGTTGTGGGCCTAAGTGTTGATGGTTGATTGACTGTACTTGTACTTGTCTGTGTTCATTGCAAATATGATTATTTTAATTATTAGAGTCACGCTATCTCATACTTTCATGTTGGATTGTGTACTTCACCTGTAATTATTCATGTTCATGCAAACAGTTTTGCTAAATATTTTCCGTAGCATTGATTACCTCATGTTCTGGCATGTATCATTAGCAGAATCATTGATCTCCACTCTCTGACATCTGTGTGATTAATTAATTAATTAATTTCCTTTGACACTGAAATGACTGCTGTCGAAAACCCCATTCATGATGTGTTTTGAGGCGGAAGCTATGTCCTCCATTGCCGTGCTTGTTCTTCACTTGAAGAAATTTCCAGTTCGCTATGGCGTTATAGCAATCATTTAAAAGGGAGTAACAGTGACTGATCAGATTGGCCTTAATAGAAGCAAACCCCTGCAACACCATCTAGTAATTGATTTTTCTAAGTCCAGCCCTTCTGTGTCACAAAATTAGTGAAATAGAGTTTGACACGTCGAGTTTTGATCAGCAATAATCTTAGACCTTGCGTTTGCTGACTACGTTTAGGTCGTCAAAACAAGACCCAAAGCATCTAATCCACCAAAAAAAAAATAATGTGAAAAATGCAGTTACAGTACAGTTTGCATTAAGCTTTGACAGAAGCACAGATTATTCTCTGCAAGTTGTGATGCCTTCAAATGCAAGAGATTGGCACGCAGTAGCGAATCTCCAGAGAAATCAGGCGAGAATTTTGAAGTATAATACTGATTTGCCGTTTGGTGTCTGCATACTAATGACGTACTAAGGTAGCAAGATTTGCTCTCTTGTTTAGTGATTCTTGTGATCGTCGCGGCCTACACAGTGCAGACGGTGCACACGCTGTGGGGCAAGAGGGTCACGAGTGATCAGGGGAGGTTGCGGGAGGAATGGAGTGGACTAGGATACAAGTAGCCTCCGTTTCAGATGTATTATTTGGCTTGCTTCCCTCACACACCAACGTCTGCACATTCAAGCCGAGTTCTGAGTTCTGTGTAGTGGTGAGCGTTACAATTCCTTTCAAGGACACGGATCCTTTGACTCAGTTTCTTAAGTGGATTCGTTCACCAGTTCCTCCATTCTGACTCCAGTGAACGAGAACTGGAGTCATGCAGCAACTGATTCCGACCACAGTATCCAGCAGGGACTGGCAATTCCGACTTTAGACTGAAGTTGCAAGCAAAGGATACCAGCAGAGACCAAAATATTTGCATGGCTGATGAGAAAAATCAGGGTGTTTCCTTCAGTAATTCACAAAATATACTGTTAATAAAACAAATTTCAACCTACATGGAGGGTTAATAAAAGGGTTAATATCTGCATGGAATGAAAAGGTCCCAAGCTTTTTATTGGCAAAATTGAAAGTTCATATGTGGATGAAGCAGATACTGGTGAAGGTCCGCCTGAGGGGTCATGTAGGTTTTAGTGGGTGTGGCTCAAAGTTGGGTGACCACGCCCATCTAACACACTTTTGGTCCCTCATTCTCTTTCCTGCGCAAAGGTCCCAAAACTTTTATTGCTGATTATTGATGTTTGGTTTGCAACAATTGGAAAACAGTTGTAATTTGTTTGGGACCCTTATGTAGGATGGAACTAGGACCCAATTTCCATATGTCTGAAATGGCATCGCTTATGACTTCAGGTGGCGCTAGCGTCAACCTACATGGAGGTCCCGAGATTTTTTTCACTTCAAGTTGCAGTCCACCAACTCTAGTTTCAAGAATAATTGATAAAAACTTGGAACCTCCATGTAGGTTGAAATTTGGAGCAGTCAAAATTTGTTACCGCTCAATACGGCAAAGAAAAGTGGGCGTGGCCTGCTCATCAGGGGAGGGGGTTAATTACCAAGGTCATGACTGATTCCCTATTCCCAGCTCCAAACTCAGTAATTATGAAGCATGAAGCGATTTGGAGATGGTGAGTTGGCACCCTTGGGCTGATCTTAGAAAAAGGCACTCATCCTGCTCTTTCATACAGTATGCTTCTACAGTGCTACATCTGCATTAGAACTTCAAACTCAGGATTTTATTTTTATTATAAGGCCTGACAAGTTATGCTCGGGACAAATTTAGAATCATGCAAGCTCATTTCCTTAAAAATTGAAAGCATTTTGCATTAAGCACACAAGACTAATGCTAAGCTTAGTTTATCCCTGCAAAATCGCATGTCTACATTATGCATATAAAACCTGTTCTTTTTTAATAGCCAGGACAAGCCCTTCAAATCCATCAACCATGCATTCTTATGTGTTTTTAAAGCGTTGCTAATGGGAAGAAATCGCCTTTGAAAGAAAGCGACAGTGTTTATTTTTAATTTTAAAAATTGGTATATTTCCTGCAGGTGAAAGTCTTTTAGAATATGCGATGGTATTTGCAACTCCTTATCGCATAACGTCAAGATAGCCTCTCTCTTTCAAATTATTCAGTAAAGGCCATTACCAGTAACAGTTTACTTGACAATGGGATGAATGTTTTTCCCTGCAATACAAAGACATTCTAAGGAGCCAGAGATGAAGCGCTGCAGCGATTGTTTTATAATCAAGCTTTTCAGGACACGTTCTCTGAACTGGACCTAGAGCTGGACTTTGGTAGCAACCAGGTCCAGTTCCACGGATTCCTTCCATGTAGTCATTCACTGAACTGTTGCGCATGTCTAGTTCAAGTTCCACGCAGTCGTTCACCGAACTGTTGCACATGTCCAGTTCCTTGGAGTCATTCACCGAACTAATGTGCATGTCCAGCCTACACGGAAATGTTTATTTAAATGAGACACCAGCTGCAAAAGAACGCAAGAATCAAGCAATACTGTGCCCAAGGGCAGGAGCGTTGAGTGCTGAGTTGAACGCCAAACTTATCAGAGGTGGTTCTCTACTCACTTAACATTGTTTGGCCTCAGAAATTTTTTTCTCTTGTTTGTTTTTCTTTCTTTCCTCTTCCTTTTCTTCCTGTATTAGTGGACAGATTTAGAAAGGGGAAAGGCTGCCGATGCTTGCAGCCGGGAGGGATTAGGGGGCTTAGGAAGATGGAGGGTGGAAGGTAATGGGAGGTGGGGAGAAAGGAACAAAGAGGGCAGCATCCTGGGAAAAGCCAGCCTTGGACAGTTTAGAGAGAATGGGAGTCAGTGAGAATAAGGTGAGAAAAATTGAAAGACAGGAATTTGTTGTGGTTTTTAAAACCAAATGGGGAGATGCGGGCTTTAGAGCAGTGAACCCCTTAAAGATTACGGGTGCTTTGGAGAGTGAAATTGGAAATATACATATTATATATATCAGGCCAATATATTGTCAAATGGAGTATTTAGAGTTTGTTGTATAGGGATGAAAGCAATATGAGGTTGCAAAGGGAGAGGGGAAGGTGGTGGTGAAGGTGGAATGTATTCCTCCTAGAGGAAAGCAGGGACTAGAGGGAGTGGTTTATGGTGTATGGTGGTTATGGTGGTTTGTCGGAGAGGGACATTCTTGATGATATTAAGGGGGGTGATTGAAGTCCTGAGATTCAAACTCACAGAGGGAGTTGAGGGAGACCCGCCAGTCTTGATCACATTCAAAGGCGAAGAGCTGCCAGAAAGAGTGTTCCTCTGTAGTATGGTATATCGGGCTAATGTCAGTCAATAGGTTGAAGTTGCAGCGGAACTTGGAAAATGATAGTCCTATGAATTTGTTTTTCACAATGAAGGAATTGAGGGATGCCATTAATTCTGGAGCGAATACCGCTCCTGAGAAAAACAGATTGTCGTATGAGTTGTTTAAGCACTTGGAAGACAGTGCTCTTGAGGAAACTTTAGCCTTGATCAATATAGTGTGGGAAGAGGGTGGTTTACCAAAGGAATGGAAACACGCAGTTGTGATCCCCATTTTGATGCCAGGCAAAGAGGCATCTAATCCTAACTCTTATCGTCAAATACCGCTTAACAGCTATGCATGGGTCTCCACTGGGAAAAGGTCAGTGTTTTTAAGTTTTTGGGTGTATGGATGGATGAGCCTTTGACTTGGGCTGTGCACATAGAGAAAATAGTGTCAAAATGTGAGAAGGTACTTAATGTCCTGAGAAGTCTGGCAGGGTGTGAATGGGGAGCTGATATTGGGACTATGCTGTTAATTTATCAGGCGATGATCAGGTCCTCCATTGACTATGGGTGCCTCATATATGGATCTGCTTCTAAAACTGTTCAAGATAAGTTGGATGTCCTGCAAGCTAAGGCCTTGAGGCTCTGCAGTGGGGCCTTTAGAACATCCCCAGTCCCTGCTCTGCTCATTGAAATGGGAGAAATGCCCTTATGGTTAAGGCGTATTAAGCTAGGGTGGCAATATTGGGCCAAACTGAGGGGAAGCTCTCAAAACTTCCTAGCTAGGTGTCTGCTACAGGGGTCGTGGGAGTTTGGAGGTAATAACAAGCACAAGCCATTTTTGAAGTTGTGCTTCAGTGTGCTAGGAAACTAGGATTGGAGCAGGAGAATATAGCAGAACACACAAGCTGGGTATCTGTGCCTCACTGGGTAATACAGGAACCAGTCATTGATGTATCATTCCTACAGGAAGAGGACAGAAGTTGCACAGCTAAAGAGGTAGACTATTTTCTTGAACGGGAGATGGAAAATAGTCTGGAAATTTTCACAGATGGGTCCAATGATCCAGAGACTGGGAGAGCAGGATTCAAGTGTATGTGGCACAACTGGATCTGTGGTGTGGTTTACGCATTACAGATGGAAGGTCTGTTTTTGTGACAGTATTAATGGCAATTCTCTGGCCGCTGTGGTGATATAGGAGGTAAAACCAGACAAAGTTATCATATGTTCAGACTCTGCAGCTGCTCTGATGGCAATAAGGAGTGGTTAATGAATTCTGGAACACTCCCAAAGTAGAGGAGAGTATTGGGTGGGATTGCGGTTTGGAGATCGGGCGGATAGGAGATCGGGGCGGGTGTGGTGTTGGACTCGGTCTGTGATTGTGCGGATGTTGGGCGCCCCCCGCGTGGCGAGACTCAGGGTGGGGCTTGCATCTCTTGTCGGTGTTCGTGTGGCTCCCAAACCTCCTGGGGTCCCAGGTGGTGGCTGTTTCTTGCTTCCTTCTTGGAGAAGGGAAGGGTGGGAGGGACGTAGAAACGAGACGAGCGGGGATTGTGGGAATGTAGGAGGTATATATAGGCGTAAGGAAGAATAGGAAGGCGCATTGGGAGTGGCCCTGTTCATTAACCTACGTTATTGGGAACTCCCTGAAATCAAAAGCTCGGCCAGATCTTATTTATGAGATTTTTTTTGTTTTTTATAGAATTGAGAAGGCTGGCAGTGTAGTCAGCTTTTGCTGGGTGCCAGGGCATGTTGGGGTCGAAGGTAATGAAATAGTTGATTTGATTGCAAGCAAAACCTTTAAAAAAAAAAAAGAAATACATAAAAAGATAGACATACATTTATTGCTGGGAAGAGTAGAGGGAAAAAAATCAAGGAAGGAGTTGTAAAAGAATGGCTGGGATTGTGGGAAAAAGAAACCGGGGGAGGGACTATTTTTCTTTTCAACCCCATGTTAAAGGGACTATGTTCGACGGCCACCATGGGATGACATAACAATCAACGTAGGCCAACTTAAAAGCAATATCGCTACAAAAACTCGAGCTATGACAAACTGATGCTACGAACAGGCTCTACGATCAATAAAGATTTTTTTTTGGTAAAAATTTCATCAAACTTCTCAAGGATGAATGTGATATAAACAGATTGAAACGCTTACACGAAATCTCCTATGATCCTGAAATAATTAGCTTAACGCTTTCAAGAAGTTTTGCTTCATCACGCGCATGCGCCCCGGCTGACACTGTCCCTTTAAGAAGAATAATAATCACTGTTTTTACGGAAATAGGAAGGACTCAAGAAGAATCTGTAGATTGAGGCTTGGCACCTATAGGCTGAATTGGCATGAGCACATTGTGGGAGAACATCCTAACGGTTTATGTAAGTGTGGGAGCCCTGAAACAGTGAGGCATGTTTTCCTAGAGTGTAGCAGGTATAGATGTTGAAGGGAGAATTTTTTAAAACTTTAGCAGAAATAGGGGGTACTTCATTTTCCTTCAATTATTTTTTTGGCCAGAGTGAGAACTATCAATTGATAACAAAAGCAGTGGTGCAGTTCCTGCATGATACAAAATTATACAACAGAATATACATTAAATGGCTGCACAGATAGAATATACTAATCTGGAATCCTAACCTGTGGAGGGCAGTAATACGCCTGGTTGTGTCCAAACTGGTGGAAACGAAGAAGAAGAAAGGATGCTTGGGCATATAATGTGGTTAATGCTGTGGTTGGCTATATGTAAGTAGCATATTTCCATAGACTTGGCACAACTAAATTGATAAATATGAGGTTTCCCGGGAGTTTTTCAGAGTAAAAAGTTTCCGACTTTATTTACCGATGGCTGAATGAAAGGAACAAATCTTTTCGAGGAGGTGAGTCAGTTCCTCTCATTCACCAAAAGGATTCGTTCAACAGGAACAAATCGTTCACGAAGGACCAATCACTAGTTCTGTGACTTAATGGCATTGTTTGAAATAGGCAATCATAGTGGTTGTTAAATGATAGTCCTTTGGAGTTTCCCCTGTCAAATATAAGTAAACAAAAAAGGCAGGTACAGAAACTCCTAACAAACATGTTGATAACGACACTTGTTGAGTACGTAAAGTAAGAATCAGATCAAAGAAAGACTCTTTACAATAAGGGTACAAATAATATGCTTAAGTAATGCTGAACTAATGCATGACTCATGATGATTTAATGCATGAATTCCTGCTGCTCATCATTAACAAATGATCAAGTCACAATGAATTTGTGTGATCAGTTTGCACGTAATAGGTCATTAGTTAATGGATGTTAATTCACTGTTACTTCACACATTTATTACCTTTGCACCCAAAATAGCTGGATTCCTTGGAAACACTTTATAATGAATGCACAAATAATATGCTTAAGTAATGCTGAACTAATGCATGACTCGTGGTGATTTAATGCATGAAATAATGCAGAATGTATCATGAATTCCTGTTGCTCATCACTAACAAATGATCAAGTCACAATGACTTTGTGTGATGAGTTTGCACTTAATAGGTCATTAGTTACGGAATGTTAATACATAGTTACTTCATTCATTAATTAACATGTGGCCAAATTAGCAGTATCCCTCTTTCATAAAAGTTTATTTTGAGATCATGCATTTGCTCAGCCTCTTTGATTGAAATAAATAGGCTTTTATTGGTTTTACAAAAGTTAATAAAACACAATATAACATCTACCAATAAAAGCAATCAAAAAACATTACAATTTACAGCCATGGCAAGACAGACATGTGCACTAAACAAAGAATATACTTTAAAAGAGTATATGAACTTTTGCTCAAAATTTCACATAGTAAATCTTGAATTACAAAACATAGCCAACTCAGGATTTTTTCAACTGACCATACGCCATAAAGGACATTAACTGAGTTAAAATAAAGGCTTCACATTTCAGTGAGAATAGTTTACTTCCTTAATTGATACCTGCTAATTGGGTTTGGTTTCAGTGCATCTTTCTCTACCATGCTACACTCCACTGCTTTCAACAACACATATACAATTATGAATTAATTATTTTGCAACCTTGAACAAATTTATGACTGTACTTGAAACAAAGGCTGATGGGCTGAGCTAATGAATCAGCCAGAAATGCACTTTAATGTAAGAGGAATCCAGCTAATTTGGTTGCAAAAGTAATTGAAGTATGAAGTAACAGTGAATTAACATCCCTTAACTAATGACCTATTTAGTGCAAACTACTCAAAAAAAGTCGTAGTGACTTCATCATTTGTCAATGATGAGCAACGGGAATTCATGATATGTCCTGCATTAATTCATGCATTAAGTCATCATGAGTTATGAATTAGTTCAGTATTACTTAAGCATATTATTTGTACAATAATTGTAAAGTGTTACCAAGAATCCTGATAATTTGGCTGCCTGTCAATTAATATATGAAGTAATTATATATTAATGTTCCTTAACTAATGATGTATTGAGTGTGAACTAATCATATTAAGTCATGGTGACTTCATCATTTGTTAAGGGTGAGCAACAGGAATCCATGATGCATCATGCATTAATTCATGCATTAAATCATCATGAGTCATGCATTAGTTCAGCATTACTTGTCCCCTAATTGTAAAATGTGCCCAAAATATGTGTATATGGAAAAAGCCAACTTGATGTTCCTGTAATTATAATTCGTGAGCTTTCTGTAAATCCTGCTGTATATTCCTCAAGCAAACTGTTTTTGTGCCATATGGGATGCTACCATTTATTAGAAAAGTTCTCAAGAATAAAAAGCCAACTGGATGAGAACATAAACGAAATCAAGCAACTTTTCCATGATACCAATCAGCCCCGCGTCAAACGTCTAACTACCGAAGTGCCGACCAAAGTGCGCTGGTCTGTAGCTAAAGAACTTTTGTTCGGGAAAACTTTAAAGCTGAAGAAACCTGGAAGAATACCACCTTTTAAACATTTTCAACATGTTAGTGTCAGCTGGCCTCTGTTATAAGCATCTTAAATGTTTCGCTTACCTCCCACAACAGTATTTGCCTATAGCTTCGAAATTTCGGAGCTTCTCTCTGATTGGTTGAACACAAAACCTGGCTCGAGTGTGCAGACTTTGCTGTGTGAGGGAAATGAACCACATAAGATGTCTGCAACAGAGGCGAGGATTCAAGGGCAAAATTGGCTTTCCGCAAGTTTGTGAAACCTCAGCAACTGGGAGTGTGTCGGGCAAAGGCTATTATTGACCTATAACATTCTCTCCCTCTGTGCTTGTGTGTGTGTGTGTCTGTGCATGTGTTTGAATCTATGCGTACACGCATGTCTTTAAATGTTAGGGCATTGAGGCACAGTCTGAGTTTTCTTGTGGGGGTCCTGCGAATAATTGAGGTACCATCTGAGTTTTTTTGTGTGGATCCTGTGAATGATTGCATACTGTCAGAGACAGAATTAATAGCATCCTTGATAAAAATGTAAAAGGCTGCATAATTTAAACAACATGGCAAATATTCCATAATGTTATCATAATATTCATGAAATGAGAATAAAACATATTTAAACTAGAGAGGCACTCGTAGAGTGCAAACCTCCGCCAAGGCAGCACAATCCAAATGTGCATGAGTGGGAGCAAAGTTGATTATCGCGTGTGATAGGATTTCAAAATGGCTGCCGTGGCGGCCATATTGTTTCAGTGATCGCGGTCAAAATCAATAGGGTCCATCCTTGATGTAATGGCAATCCACCCACAAAATTTCAGACAAATCCGTGCATTACTTTTTGAGTTATCGTGTGTGATAGGATTTCAACATGGCTGCCGTGGCGGCCATATTTTTTCAGTGATCGCGGTGAAAATCTATAATGTCCATCCTTGATGTAATAGCAATCCATCCACAAAATTTCAGACGAATCCGTGCATTACTTTTTGAGTTATGCTGTTCACAAACAGATTAACAGATAAACAAACAAACAAACGGGCGAAAACATAACCTCTGCCCCAACTTCGTTGGCAGCCTCCTTTCATTTTCATCAAGGGTGCCAACAGTATGGCACCTGACTTGATGTGTATTTGTTCGCATAGATTTCCAGGTTGTGATTTTCCATGTGAGATTATGTGCGTGCATTTACACATTTGTGTGCATATGTATGTGAGAGAACGAGAAAATGAGAAAGCAGTAAAGACAGCATGTTACAGAGCGAGAGAGAGAGAGAGAGAGAGAGACTCTGCATGAGCATGCTGATGATGCATAGAATTGGCCAGTCCATTATGCAGAGTAATTCAATCTTGAGGTTTCAGTCTGTGAAGGTCAGGGACACTGTGCACGACATATTAATCGGTTCTTCTGGCCTCAACAAGCTAATTAGAGCTGCTCTTTCATTTTCTGACCCAGAACAGCCAGACATTAAAGAGCTAGTCAGATACAAAAAACCAGCTTTCAAAATGCATTAGGTGTGTGTTGGAGCAGCTCTATGTGTCTCAAAAATGCATCAAAAAGTCAGATATGTATTCTTGTTGCTTTGGAGATAGGCAAAGCACGAGAGACTTTTCAAGAGAGGGGAAAAAATAAAAGAAAAACCAATGGCTCCCCTGGATAAACATCCAAACCAAATTTAATGTCGGAAAACCAGCTTAATCTAATTGCTAACCTCCCTTGCCTGTAGCGCAATGCAGACTGGTGGATGGGAAGTTCAATATTATCATCATTTGTCTTCTGTGGATATTCTTGTGTCAACAAAAATCATGTGACTTCATAATACCATGCCACCTACTGAACTGTGACACAGCAGTACATAAACAGAATTTCAAGTCCTAAAGCAAGTGTGTTTGGAAATTATTTTTCAGGGAGTGGAAAGTGTGCTGCACCCATTTGCCTTAATATAGGTACATTAATCAATAATTCTGTGTCTTAATTTTAGGTGATTGTCTGCAGGTTAATCAACTCTGGCAACCGATTGACATACTTCATGCATTTTACTTTCTCCACGAGTGTGAGCGTGCGTGTGTTTGTCTAGCTGGGGATCATTAGAAAATAATGAAGAGGGACCCGAGAGGTGTTCTGCGAAGCAGGTTAAATATTAGTCAGCCTCTCTTTGTTCTAAGCTGGCTTGACAAACCTAAAACTGAATATCAGAGATACCATAAGTTACCATGTCAGGCTAAAAGAGAGCCACTTTCTTTACTGAAAACCTAGACTTTAGGCTCAATATACTTCATTCACCCACTTATCTCACCTGTACACCCTGCCCCACTGATCACTTAGTGGCGACTTGAAATGTTGGAGTTATGCTCCGCACAGAAATTGATGACATCCGTACGGACAGAAAAATGGACGGACAGAAAGGCACATACCAAAAGGCACCACTTCAGGACCTGAGTAGTAAGTGTGCAAAGTTTCGTCAAAGATCGTGCAAACGGCTTTGGAGTTACGCTCTGGAAATGAAGTGGGAACGCGAACAGGAACCGAGCCGAAAACAATATGTCTCCCCTCTCCCTCCGGGGAGAGACATAATTCCAAAAGTTACTGAGTGCAGAAATAATCCCCATCAAAATTTCAAAACTCATTACACTCTATGTTTATAGATTAACAATGTGAATAAATTGATGGATACACACAATTAAATAAATAGTATGAGATCAAAGTTTGATCTTACAATCTGACTGCTACCCATATGATCTTATGATCACTCCGGTATGCTTCTAGAGCACCACACTCTATGGCATCAGCAGGGAGGTTACTGTAGATATATATGATCTGTCGCACCTCAATTGTCTGTGATCCAACATAATGATTGATGTACTCAGATGGAAGTGATAGGAGGCATCTCTTGTTCATGTCCATGTTCACATGAACATGGAAAAAGTGAAAAACTCAGAAATCCCAAAACATTAAAAGGCACCACTCTAGGACCTGATTAATATGCACAGCAAGTTAAGTTAAAATATTGAACGGTATTCGAGTTCTGCACTGGAAATGAAATGATTATTGAAGGACGGCCAGACAGACGGACGGACGGACGGACATACTGATGACTTTATCCCCAAGAATTATATGCCAGGGGGATAATAAAAAGATGCAGTTGTGAAAATAGTGGGCTGTTGCATCTCTGCTGTACATAAAGCGAGGCAATCAGCATACATAGTGGCTTATTTTCAGTTAAGATCTTTGTAAATAATCCTGAGAATAAACCAACAAAAGAGATAAAATATGATTGTCGCAGGACTATATTTAGGCCGACTTGTTCTCCACAGATTTTTTTTATTTGGGCTTTCCTTCACTCTTGGGACAGCTACATTCATTGTCTGCCGTCTTTTCAGTCAGCGGTATTTCCTCTGATCAGTTTAAAGAAGGCTTCTCATTTCTCAGCAACATTTCTAAAATGTCACCAAAATGCCACTGCCCAGATCTCACCTACTTACCATAGGACGGTTTCTGCTGCAGGCTGGTAAAGGGGTTTCTATTGCTTCTTAGGTAGAATAAACTGAATAGAAACTTAAATTTAAGGTGGTTGTGCTTGTAACTTAGACACACATCCACATCCGCAAACTTCCAGTTTCTTTTTTATATTCTGAAAGAGTTCCTCTTTCAGAATATAAAAAAATATTGCCGTAAATAATGCTTTTTTAAATACGATGCTGCCTTTGTTCGAGCCACACCCTTTCTGCAGAAATAAAAAACATATAATATTGGATCTGGTGTGAAGTGTGTGCAGTCTGGGTTGCCTCAAGCCTCGACTGCAGATGTCTTATACAGTGTCCTTTTTTTTTTTTGGTACCAAAAAAAAAAAAAAAGAATCCCAAGTTTCATGTCAATATCTCTATCGGTTTTCGTGTGGCACACTTAAAATTTGGGTGCCATACCCTTTTTTGACTTATGTGAATTGGTCATTTTGTTTTGTACCATTTTGGAAGGACCATGATTTCTCACATAATAAAGGTAGGAAGCTAAAATTTGATGCGCTGGTGTATTCTGGCCCATGTATCAGGATTCTGCAGCCAGAATCACCGTGAGACATCAGAGGGGTGAAAGGAGGGCCCCCAAAATCAAAGTTTTTTTAAGGCAGCAAGTGCTTTTTCACTTTTTGTGGGTCCCAAGGATTCAGTTCAGCTAATGTTACTGTTGGAAATGTGTTTTTCCCTCATATTTGGGAACTTTCCCGCCACCAAACTAAGTTTTAGGATAATAGTACCATAGGTGGGGACTTGTGGGGGTCTGAAAACCACTTTGGGCCTAAATGACCATTTCAGACCCTGGACTACAGACCCCAAGATGACCCTGTGGGCACTGGGTGATGGTAATGGCATTTATGGCAATGTTCACTGTTTACAAACAATGACGTCAAAGTTGTACACGCTCAGTTTGGTGGTTGGCAGAAAGCATGATCAGGACATAAATAACATGGCAAGTAGCCTCTTTGTTTCTTCACTTAAAATCCTCAAAAATGTGATTCCTGAACCCTTAGCGAACCTGTTGGTGCAACCTATAACACAACAACTGACTGGCGTCGCTATTTTAGATCTTTCATTAAGTACATATTAAGACGGAAATCTACCAGTAAACTTGGTGTAAGATGAGCCTTTTTGCTAACCACATATCAAAACATTGACGTCATCGTGAGCATCGCTATACATGACAAATATACATATTTTAACATTCATTTACTGACATAAAAACTATGATTATCAACCTCCTTCTATATGAGTATGCTTTTTGAAAAAAGGCATCCTGAGACCCTTTTTCGGCATGAATTTCCATAATGTCCGGAAACTAGGTCAAATAGGATTACATAGAAAGGGTTGATCAAACTGTCTAAAATCAGTTATAATTATATTAATACAGGTGCTCATCAATGAAAACCTCAGGTAAGCATCCAAAATTACGCAAAAAGGGACTTTAACCCCTTGTATGCAGACAGAGCCTAGGTTTGATTTGTAACTGCATCAGTCAACTAAATGCTACTGTGTTGATCGGAAAATCCGATGGGGATCAGACTTGCAGAGATGAATCTAGCCAGACCAGGTCTGTATACTGTAGACGTGCTAAATCAAGTGTGTCTGCTTAATTCAAACTTTTATACAATCCCGGTATACAAAAAACCGGGTTATTGAGCTGCGCATCTGGATCGACATTAAGTGAGTCTAACTTGCTTACTGACTCGGAGGCTTGGATCATTCATTCATTTGGATTTTGGCATCTACGTCCCAGGGCTGGAATGCTGACACACCGTTGGAGTTTTGGAGGACCGGATCTCACACAATAAAGGAAAGTGCTTTTCTTGGCTCTAACATTGCAGCGTGAAACTGTCTCATTGCTTTAAACCACGTTTGGTGTCGATTTTAATTCATTTATTCATAGCTTTTTCCTCACTGGGATGCATACCCTGTGTGCAACGTGAGACGTCACACAACGTCATCATCGGATCCCAGCTACAGGGAAAAACTCAGACTGGATTGTTAAAGGGGACCTATTATGCTGATCCTTCTTTTAATACATATTAGTAATGTTATAATGTTGGTTGTCCATGCTCATCCTCTGAAAAGTTTCTAAACGTAAGATACAGGGGTTTTGCCGTAATCCAAGAACGTGATTTCATGAGCGTGATTTCCTCTCTGAACAGCTCCTCCCGAGATCTTCACGAGATCTGGGCAAAACCTGACGTCAGGTTGTGCCGTCCAATTAGTACAGACCTAGCCAGAGCCAACCACTGCGCTGGACCTGCCCACACCGGAAACTATTCTAGCAGGCACTAACAACGGCAGATCATACTATGCCTTAGTAGCGTCGACACTTTTGGAAATACAAAAAAAGAACCGCGGATCATTTGAGGTGCAATTTTGTTAGTGTCTATCCCAAAGCTACTTGTCCGTTTACTTTTGGACGTGAAGCAAAACAAATATTTCTCTTCGAAAAGAAGATGCCACCAGAAATCAGTGGGTAGCTTTTTTTGTTTGCTGGCAGCAAACATCCATGGCCAAAGAGAACGTTAGCTGCTTGTGCTCAGCATTTCACCAAAGACAGCTTTGTCAATAAAGGATAATTCGACACAGGATAAGCGTTTCAGCTGCTTCTCAAACCTGAAGCAGCTGCATCGATCAAGCGCTCGGAGCCACAAGCTGTAAGTAACCATATAACAGCAAATAATGTAAGTGAAGCTAACGTGTTACGGGTGGCTAGCAGGACCGCTAGCGATAGTTAGCATTAACAACTGGCCTCAAACGCAGGCCTTGTAAAATATCTGAAGATAAAGCCTGTATCGGTCGCGACTGTCCGTGACTCACAGACACAGAAGCTGTAAGTTGCTTTTACTGCATTAGCCAACCTCACGTGATAGCCAGTTGATTGTGGCTGTAGCACAGCGGCTAACGTAGCCAAGTTACTGTTGCAAATGTTTGTGTCCTAAATATGCAAGAGTGATATCAGGGGAAAATTCTACAGAAGGTGTGTGAACATAAACCTCATTTGAAGCTAACTTTTAATACTTGTTTGTAATTTGGATGCTTGGTACAACTGTTCACAGTAACAGAACTTGCTGTCTGTAAAACCTGTATTGCAAGGGTTTGTCTCTGTGGTTATGACCGCTCGGTTACCAGCTACTGCATGTTAGTGTGTGTACCGTGCTAATTAAAAATGCTCCTGGTTAACTTATATGCAGTAATTCTAATCGGTATGCTTGTGTTACTTCGGTAAGCATCAATGTGGCAGTTTCATCATAACGTTGCCCGATTGTAGCCACTACAGTTAGTGATCGCTTCACTCATCCATGACCAGGATCAGCCGGATACTTCACAAATGTCTGAGCAAGCTCTCTGGTGCTACCATGAAAGCAATGCGAAACGCAGAAGCTCTACCGGTTTACAAATGATTTCTCTGCACTACCTTGACATAATTTCATCCCCCTTTAGAAATTTTTGTGGCTAATAAAAAGCCAAAAAAGGCGGAGATTAAATAGGTAATTCTTTCCTGTAGAAGTGGTCAATTCGCTAGCTCCACATAAGCAACTTGTCCGCGCTAACGGAACTTACGGTCTGCAAAACCTGTATTATGTTCATAATATAACCGAGCTCTCTCTAGCTGTCGCGTACTATCCATAAAGCTGCTTTCACATCAGACACCAAACAAATTTTTCATGCGACAGATTACATTCAAAGTCAAGACCGCTTATCAGCTACTGCATGTTAGTTCGCGTGCTCTGCAAATTAAAAATGCTTTTGGTTAACTTATATGCAGCAATTATGATCGGTATGCTTGCGTTACTTCGGTAAGCATCAATGTGACAGTTTCATCATAACGTTGCCTGATTGTAGCCACTACAGTTGAAGCTAAACGGAGAGGTGCTGTATGTGTCTGCCAAGTTGGGCTGCAGTTAGACCAGACGTAGATTTTGCAGAGCTTGGGGTGCGTTTTTGGGTGCTTATGAAACGATCGCTTTTCTTATCCATGACTGGGGTCAGCCTGATACATCTACAATGTCTGGGCAAGCTCTCTGATGCTACGGTGAAAGCAATAGGGAAGGGCACAGGCTATAACGTGTCCGGTATAACAAACGATTTCTTTGGATTGCCATCGATTGAATATTAAATTTTTTCCTGTAAAAGTGATCGATTTGCTAGCTCCACATAAGCAACGGTTCACGCAGACGGAACTTACGGTCTGTAAAACCTGTATTATGTTCATGACATAACCGGAGCTCTATCTAGCTCTCGCACGCTATCCATAATGCGCCCATTTTCCGCAAGGAAAAGCTGGTCATTCCGAAGCAATAAGTAAACCATTACCACGGGCAATTTCCGAAAAGGCCGTTTAGCTTGGAGCTTTCGCCCCTCCGTCATATACCAGCGCAGAAGCTGTTAGTTTCTCCACGCTAACAACACACCACAGCGATGCACACGAACCAGCAGGTCCTAATACACACCGAAGCAGTCTATAAGCTGTTGGTCCACTTTTAGCTGCTCCTCACTGTCCATGTTTCCCTCTAAACTCAGACCCACCGGATTTCTACGGTCTCCGGTCTACACTTGGGCATGTCGACCCGTTCTACAAATGTGTCTATATGGGGTGGATTCTAGTTTTCCCTGCATCCTAGCTATAAAGTAAAAACATGACGCGTTGCTGAATACCCCTCGGCCCGGACACGATTTCCTGCCTCACCGTCACAGCGTTAAGGTCAAAGGTCAAATCCAGCAAAAAAGGTGACGCTGCACATCTATGTGTCACAGTGAGTTACCTTACCAAATTTGGTGAAGCTGCAATCAGTAGTTGCTGAGTACTGACCCATATAAGATTTCCTGCCTCACGGTCACAGCGCAAAGGTAAAAGGTGAAATCCAGCAAAAAACATGACATTGCACATATGTGTGTGATAGTGAGTTACCATACCAAATTTGGTGTAGCTGCGAGAATTAGTTGCCGAGTACTGACCCGGACAAGATTTCCACAGTCAAGGGCACAGAGCTAAGGTCAAAGGTCAAATCCAGCAAAAACCCTGACGTTGCACATCTATGGGTCACAGTGAGTTACCATACCAAATTTGGTGAAGCTGCGAGAATTGGTTGCCGAGTTCTGACCCGGACAAGATTTCTAGGGTCATGGTCACAGAGCTAAGGTCAAAGGTCAAATCCAGCAAAACACCTGACGATGCACATCTATGGGTCATAGTGAGTTACCATACCAAATTTGGTGAAGCTGCGATGATTAGTTTTTGAGTACTGACCCGGACAAGATTTCCAGGGTCAAGGTCACAGAGCTAAGATGAAAGGTCAAATCCAGCAAAAAACCTGACGTTGCTCATCTATGGGTCATAGTGAGTTACCATACCAAATTTGGTGAAGCTGCGATAATTAGTTGCCCAGTACTGATCCGGACAAGATTTCCAGGCTCGAGGTCACAGTGCTAAGGTCAAAGGTCAAATCCAGCAAAAAACCTGACGTTGCACATCTATGGGTCATAGTGAGTTACCATACCAAATTTGGTGAAGCTGCGATCATTAGTTGCCGAGTACTGGCCCGGACAAAATCATGGACGGACGACGGACGACAGACGGACACGCAGGTGACGACAATACCCCTCCGGGCCGGAGGCGGCCGAGGGGTAAAAACCGCTCTTACTCACCACTGTCGCTGTAGCAAACTGTAGCCGATAGCAAATTTGAGCTTGAGCTGCCAGATTTTCGCACTGCGTCCACCACTTTCACCGCTGCGTTTGTTAGAACAAGTTCATATCATTAGATCTATATTCAAGCTATCAGGTTAGATTGCGGAATTTTCCCGTCGCTTCCTTATCAGATTGCAGACGTGTCTCGCGTTTCACTCTGGTGAGCCAGACCCGGAGAACTGCGTTCTGCAGCCTCGTCCCGCCTAACTCCGCCCTCCACAGAGCTGGCCAGTCAGAAGAAAGTGGGCATACGGGGAGTGGGGGCCATAGCGGAAGAGCCACCCCAATGAGGCGTTTCAGGCAGAGACTACAATGGACTACAAATGGGGTTTTTTGCGGATGGCAGTATGAGCTAAATAAGGACCCTGTTTGGGCTTTGAACGATCAGGAGTACTCTAGGGGAGTCTAAGATCAAAATATAACCTTGGAAATATAGCATCCGAGGTCCCCTTTAATGCTTTAAAATCCTTACACGGACAAATTTCTCTTATCAAAACCATGCTTATGTCACCAGAACTGAAAGTCACTCAAAGGTTGAAACGATCTCACAATGATCTTTTAACAAAAATACATTTTCACTGACTGCGCAAAATTCAAAATTGCATCTCAGTATGCTTGTTCAATTAACCCTTAAATGCCCCTGTGACAAATTTGTCACACGATTTTGTGGGTTGTCAAAACCACTGATCCCACATAAATTTTGCAACCTAATGCCCATAGTGACATATTTAGACCATCAGTGCTGCCATCTGATGCATAAAAGTGGACCTGACACTACACTGGCTGCACCAGCTAACCTTTCCAGTATGGCCGCCCCCATGGTGGAATCCACACGATAGATCAGCACCCATTCATCACTGGATAAAGTAGACAAACAGGTAAGCTAATGAAAAATAAGCTATGCCTAATACTTCAGCTATATGTCAACTACCAAAACAATGATGGACAAAAGTTCTCTTTTTATCCTAGACACTTAGAGGAGGTGTGTGTTTTTGCTGTGCCATATTTGTCACTGTGGGCATTCGATGCCTGTGTACATGCATGTACATGTACATGAAGTAGTCATGGTAGTGCATTATTTATACAGTAGATATGCTTGTAATTTATAATCTTTTATTTTATCTTTGCAGGGCGCAATACCCATGTAACTCCACTTCAATAGCCATGAAAATACTGCTGATTCAGTGTAGATGATAGTTCAAACAGTGCAATACTCTGCAATGTTACTACTGATAATGTTCTCTGCTGGGATAATTTGGTGGAATATATATCCACCTATGATACCGAGAAATGGCAATTTTGCTCTGAAATTCAATTCAAATCATTTAAAAAAACAGACAATCAGGTCCATGTGTTATGGGTAGTTTTAATTTTAGCATGTTTATTGGTGTTATTCATGTTAGTGTGTTATAAATTTCATTGCCATGTACATAAAATCTGTTTTATCATTCAAGTCATTTTAGCAATAAGGTCCCCGAAATGCCCATTGTGACATATATGTCACAAAACTAAAATGAGGTCAAAGGTCACCAAAAATTAAAAATTGCTTTTGGGTTGTTTTTAGCCCCTCCCCAGGACACATTAACAGAATACATAGATTTTTCTTTCAACTTTTACTATAGTTGGGCATTCAAGGGTTAAACCTTAAAAGATATCCTGATATTCGGGGAACCTTAAACTACTTATTTTTTGTCCAAAAAACAAATGCTGAAGAACTGATAATGCCTTCAAAATATACTTATATATGTAATTATTTACTAACATATTTCATATTTCATAATATATCCCATTCTCCTCAAAATTCATCAATGGTCAACTTTGTCTCTTGTTAGGAGATATATAGATGTTCAGTTAATCTTAAATTTTCCAATTTTTTTCCAACAAATGAATTCTTAAATTTGTAAAAATGATAATGTCTGTGATCACCTCAATAACAACACAATAACTGATCATATCATATGTTCACACTCAGCTCAGAATTCAACAATGGTCTTCTCAGCATGTTTGCACAACAAAACCTTCTTACAAAATACCATTGCTTTAAAAAAGCCTTAAAACTGCAAAAATTAGCCTCATCTCAACTACTTTCACAACTAAATAAACAAGTTGGCCACGAGGCCCATGGTCTCCCTTCGCCAAAATAAATATGTACCCTGTGACCTTAAAGGAGGTCAATTCTGTTGAACGTGAAAGTGGATATTTTGTAAAAGATGGCAAGGAACTGGATCCATCAAATTTGACCATCAGGTTAAATAGAATGCCCCAAAACACCACAGTGAACTATTTTGAGCTTCTAAATCAACTTTGAAAAAAAAAAATAGGAGAAGTATCAATATTTGACCTGCTAATTGCAAGGTCAAATAATAGGTCAAGGTCACTGATATTATCTGCACAACATGGGGTCTGTAATCCATTTTCTTCTTGAGTTATCGTGTTAATGCCACTTTTGTGGTGACGACCTCTTTTGCCCCATAGAATTAGGTCAAAGCATGAACTACTTTTGGGCCACACCTAATTTTTAAGACATTCTCCTAGGAGGCCAACAAGTGATAAAAAAAAAAAAAAAAAAAAAATTCCAACTTCAAAAGATGAGATAAAAATTGTTTATGAGAAAACATACTGAATATTCTATTTATAATATACTTACAAACAAAATACTAGAAAATATGCACATGTAGATGAAGGGGAGTAGAAAAGTGAATGACTTGTCCACCTGCCAGTTGTTCACCAAACACATGTTGTAATGGTGAAAGTTATTTCAGTCACTAGTGACTGATATCAGGTTGTCATGGTTGCCGCTTACGTATAGTTTTCTCCGGATTCTCTGAATCTTTTGATGACATTATGGACTGTAGACGATGAAATCCTTAAATTCCTTGCAATTACGCGTTCAGAAACGTTGTTCTTAAACGGTTGGACTATTTGCTCATGCAGTTGTTCACAATGTGGTGAACCTCGCTCCATCCTTGCTTGTGAACAACTGAGCCTTTTGGGAATGCTCCTATTATATCGAACCATGACACTCACACATTTGCAATTAACCTGTTCCCCTGCGGAATGTTCCAAACAGGTGATTTTTGAGCATTCCTCAGCTTTCCCAGTCTTTTGTTGCCCCTGACCCAGCTTTTTTGGAACATGCTGCAAGGTATCAAATTTCCGAAAAAGCAAAAAAAAAAAATTTTATCAGTTTGAACATTAAATATCTTGTCTTTGTAGTGTACTCAATTGAATATAGGTCGAAAAGGATTTGCAAATCATTGTATTCTGTTTTTATTCACATTTTACACAACATCTCAACTTCACTGGAATTGGAGTTGCTATATGCCCAATTAATATTTACCTCATTCGCGATCCAGTCAGCGGGGTGAGGTATTGTCATCTGTGCGGTTTGTTTGTTTACACATGGACACAGAAACAATCTATTGTCTATGCAGTCACACTGATTACCTTAAAAATTTCCCAGTAGGCGGGCAATGGTCCGTAGATTTCCTGATAAAATTTTTGGGGTGATCGGGTCAAGGTAATTGGAAATGTCAAAATGTTTTTTTTTTTTGCGGTAACTTCCCTCAGATTCATCGCTGACTTCAAACCAAAACAAAATGTGCATCTTTCAATTCTGCTTCCAATCTTATGCAGCATGATGGGGTAGCTTTGATAGTCTCCAGAGCGGTTAGGGGTTCAATTTTAGGGGGGTTATGGTTAGGTCATCGGTGAAAAAATATTTTCCATTATAACTCAAAAACAAATGTTTCCTATTATGAGCAAATACAAGCCTATATGGGCTTTTAATTGACACCATGACCTTTGACCTTGAGTGACCTTGAAAGGTTAAACTGAAGGTAACAGATTTTCAAAGGACTATAAGTTGAAAACAGTTGAGGTCACGCTTGTAAAATTGGGCCAGTATGAAAAGCACTAAAATAAGTGCTGGCAGGCAAGGTTTGTTTTTCCTAACCACACTTGTATACCATTGGATTTATTCAAATGCCACTTTTTCATTAGAAACTGACAGCACTCTCAATCTCTTGGCTTAAAACAGAGATAAATTAATTTAATAATTTTGGTAATTGTGTTTAGGAAAGATTGGAAATGTTTTTTATGAAAATGAGGCCCAAAGATGTCAAAATTTCGGAATGTAGTCGTTAATATTCTATTACATGCTCTACACCTCTGCCTCAGGTGTACAAGCCAATTACAAGCCAATCCACTCTCAATCTAAGAGATATTTTCTGTTTGGCTATGAAATTACACTTGAGCAAATCAGGAAGGTAATGCAGTTTTGAACAGTAATATGGTATTTAACGACAAAAATAGACTGTGCTCTGATTTCACACATTTGGGTTGAAAAGAGAGATGTTCTCTTTTGATGTGTTTCGGAGGAATATCTTCATACATTTTATATTTTAACGGTAATATAAAACCCTAGCAGGTTTTCAAGCATGGTGTTCTTTTTAAAGTGTGACATTGACCCATTGAGAAATTAAGGAGAGCAAACGGCTGAAATGAAGCAGAACTCAGTGTGCAAACATGAGGTGTGGAGACAGTTACATTGCACCCGCATGCAAGCTTGACAGCTCCAGGGTTGATGGGGAGCTGGATGGGCAGGCGGTGGGGGTGGGGGTTGCTGGGAAATGAAAATGCTCAAAAACCCCATCAAAAAACCATGTAACTACGGTAAATCTCTTTTTTTTAGTCGCACTGAGTTAAAGAACCAAAGGAACAACCGCCTGGAATTGGACCCATCATTAACTGTCCAGGTCTCCAACGGTGGAGAAGGTGGCAGATAATGAGGTGTTGTTTGGAAGTTTTACAGTGACTGTCAGCTAATTTTTTTTCTGAAGATGGTGTCTGTCATTTTAAGTATCAATAACTGTCATTTATCTTACCATGCTGATGTATATTCAAGTGTTCATTTTTCTGATAAGTTTAAGTTTTATTTAATTTTTTGTTACTATAAAAAGGGGTTGCAAAGTCATGATTGACAGACATGATTGATATTGACTCTGAGGGAGGAAGTCACCCACTGCCTTGTTAGCGGGAATTCTTAGGCACTGAATGCGACCATCTAGAAGAGATATAACGTATTGTGTACTATGAGCAGCGAAGCTACAGTATGTTCTGTGCAAAGCGCTTTTTTACCAGTTAAATAATAGTGAGCTGGCTTGCCTCCTTGCTAGATTCAGGAAAAGGTCACTTAGCTAGCTAATCTGCTAGTGAAGTAGCTAGAACTAATGTTAAAACACATGATAGTAGGGAGTCCATTTACCTGCAGACTCTATGGGCCCTATCTTGCGCCAGAGTCCCTAAACCCGTTATTTGGGGATTTAGCATTGCGTAAGAGGCGTTCCCCCGCAAAAGTTGCTATCTTGCACACCTGCCTATATCCCTAAAACACCTGCGCTACCTGTTATATTATGCATAGGCGTGGTTTGGGTGTTACGCCAGTTAAACCAATCAGTGTGCCAGGTGCCATTGCCTTTAGGAGCAGGCTGCACTATCCCAAATCCTCAAACCGAAACCTGTGATGGAGAGAGGAAGGTCGCCACGTTTCTCCGAAGACAAAGTTAATTTGCTAGTGCATGAGGTCAAATCCAGACGGGAGGATCTGTTTTTGTTAAGTTAATCATGAATTGTATTATTTTATTATTATTATTATTATTTGACACTGACATATTGTTTAATGTTTAGTATGTAATAAAAAAAAAACATCAAGCCTACCCCTTTTGTGATGGAAACTTCCCCACAAAAAAAAAAAAAAAAAATGCGTTTCGCCATGCACTTCCAACTCCCTCTCCCATCTGAAATGAACCATAGAACAAAATCCCATTTTAGACAAATAAAATTAGGTCTGTGCACTGGCACTCAGTGACGTAACTTTTTTTCCAGCGAGAGAGGCATTTCAGAACTCTTCAGCGAATGAAGGTAATTCTGGTGACAAGTATGTGGTTTCGTCCGTTTACATTTTCCAATCGAACAGCTGTCTATTTTTTACAGCAAGTTGCGTGACCGTGCTGCAAAAACAGGTGTGCATACTTGTCGCCGAAATTACCTTCATTCGCAAAAAGAGTTCTGAAATGCCACTCGCTGGAAAAAAAAATTACCGTTGCTGAGTGCCAGCGCATAGACCTATTTATAATTAAATTATTTTTGTGTGCTGAATGTAGCCCATTATTTTGTCACTGTTAGATCACATGGGGGAGAGAAGCCATGTCTTCAATTGCCACTTGATTATTCTTGAATTGGAAAACATGTTAATAAGGAAAACCATCTAGAATTAGCCAGGACTAATTGGAGTCAATAAAGGGATGGATATTTTCCCCCAAATTTTCAGGTCTAGCGCCGGCCCTGATATTATATATAATATATATCATTAAATATATTATATATAATAATTATATACAATTATAAAAGCGGAAAAAATGATTGATACAAAATACAAACAATATAGACTTACCTGAAAGGTCCAGGTAGCTGGTGCACTGGCGGTACACGGGTTCTGGGCGTCTTCTATTATTTAACTGGCGATCAAGGTGATTTAGTACTATCTCTGCCATTTTCTCAGGGGTTCAACTGAGGCTAAAGCAAGGTGGCTTTTAATAGGCGAGTTAATTCGGGAAGTGGAGCTGCATGTGCACATCCACATGTGTCCAAGTGGACGCGCATTTAAGCCGCCTGGGCGCGCTCTTGTAAAAGCCCAAATGGGTAGCGGGTGGTTTGAGGACCCGCTATACGCTTTCCCTAACGTGTGTGGTCAAGGTAGCAATTGTAGGGAAAGCGCATAAACACGCCCACGGGCACACCTCCAGGTGCAAATAAGGGAGTCGGCATAATGCATAGCGGGTAGTGTGGCTGCAAGATACTGTTTAGGGATAGTGGAAGCTGCTAAATGCGTAATTCACGGGTAGTGGCAACGGGTAGGGCAGTGTGAAAGACAGAGCCCTATTTACCTTATTTTGAAGGATTGTCATGGATTTATGAGGTACTAAAACACAGTCAGTGTATTAGCCACCTAGCTGGTTGATGGCTAACAGTTAGCACAAGTTAATAGAGCCTGGCAGGAGCTCTGGACGTTGGTATGAGAATCAAGCAATGTAGCTACTGCTACAGACAAGGAAAGCAACAAATAAACTTAGCCTCATATAACTGCAATTTGAAAGCCCTAACAAACCCTCTCACATGCTTTCAATCATGGTAGAACAGTGCTTCCAAGACTCAGTGAGCAAATCACCCCAGTCTCTTGTCAAACAATGATGCAGCCAGCTAGGCTGCATAGAGAGTTCAGGGATGTGCTTGTGACTAAGTAGGGCAGGTGTGTGGGCGCGACCTCAATGCCGCGGCTCAACCCTGCGATCACTAAGGTGCGGACTCTGGCTCCAAAAGTGCAAGATACAGTACCAGTGTGAATAAAGGTACCGCTAAAGTTAAAGAGAAGTTGGCTTCGCGTTTTCGTCCACCTTTCTCTGATCGGCCTGGCGGGTGGCGTAGGATTACAACAGGTGTCAGTGTAGTCCCGGCAGGCAGAACTTGGGGGGACTGTCGATAGGGGGGAGCGGTTTTTGGGTTGTACCAGATGTTATTGCAGGCCTTTAATTTTGGCAAGCAAAACTGCCGCAACTGTTTCGGATACGACTTATTTACAAGTCAATCAATGTTTTTGTTATTAGAGTTTTAAAATATCTAATTCTATAAGAGGCAGTTAGAAGTAGGAGTAGTCATGAAGTAGAAATGCTTTCCTTATGGATGACAACTTACGCATTTATTGTCACAAAATATTTATTAATACATTTATAATTTCTTGTTGGATGCCCAAAATTTTAAATCTTGCTCATGTCACTGTAAATGTCGATAATTTACCGTGGCGAAATATTGGTCTTATGTAATAATGTAAGACATTGGCTTGCACACAGTTTGCAAATTGATAACTTTATCATTAAATCTGAATATAAATGTTTTACACAGTATACCTAAGGCGGATAAGTGATCAATTCTCACAAATGTGAAAACATAATCAGTCCTGCTGTGAGAACAGTTTTTAATCCGCACTGGTTTAAACTTGCACCTTTTTTGCCAGTTAAAATAACTGGTTAAGGAGGCGCCAGTTAAATTAACTGTAATTTTACAAAAAGAATTACAACAGAGTTCCGTGTATGTCAAGTGTAAACCACAGTTAAATGCGCGCAGGACTCCACTTACAGTTAATATAACTGGCAAAAAAGGTGCACATTTATGTAATGGCCGGTAGAATTAGGAGGCCAAGCACAACGACCAGAGAGAAAGTGAGCAGCACGGACACAGTACAAACACAGAGAGTAATACAGACCAAACGAAAGTACTCGCGCTTCCAAAGGATGTTTTATAGTTTGAAACACGGAAGCAAAACAAGATAGAAAAAAGGGAGAAGAAACTCCAATAATCAGAAGATAGACAGTCATACAAAACCTGACTACAGATATCTTCGGCTATAGTGCGAAGCTAAAAACGGACACTCTAGTGAAGGGGGCGTGCCAGACTTCCTGCTTATATTGAGTCCGGGAAGGCGCCGCCCCAGCTCAATCAGCCAGCTGGGTAAAGAATCCGATAGCCAAGGAATTCGATATCGTCCCGGGACGAGAGCTGCAAAGAAAAGTCCAAACCACACGCACACCTCACAAACCATGACAGTTTATAACAGTGCGTGCTACCCCATGACACTTGCAACTGGGAAGGGAATAATCGCGTTAATCTGTCGGTAACAGCTAAAGTTTATTCTTGAGATTAGCTCTCAAATTATGAGTAAAAGGCAACAAAATTTAGCACACTTTACATTCAACCGTTTGATCTGACTGAACAAGTCACCGCTTTCTTGACTGAGAGTTGTTCGGTTTATACATAACGAGGACTAAAACCTCCGGATTTCCAAAGGCCAAAACATTTCTTGCGGACTTAGGAAAAATTGACACCGTTATTGTAAGTTTTAACTACATGGATATTTGTGTATTTTATTTCTATTTTCAGAAGTGCGGGTTTTGTTTATAATTTAAATAGGCTAATATTAAAGTGGTGGCAAAACATGTTGTTGTTGTTTTGCTTTCTCCGATAACGGTGCTTTAGAACTAAAGGTTTCATTTCTTCATTCTTATCGGCAAATATTACGGCAAAAATATTATGGCAAAAATACATGAATTTGCAGACATTAACTTTCCTGAATATAAATGTATCGCCAACTGCGCGAAAGAAAACCTGTAGCAAAAATTACTTCAGGGGTTTATACTATAGATCTACTACAAATATAACGGACGTCATGTTGTCCGACGAAAAAATTTCAACGCTGAACTTATTTGGATTTCTTTGCGACGGGGATTTACACCAAGATATGTGTGAAACAACTGGCCAACATGCCTTCTCACTCACTCATTCTACTTCTCGGTTTAGTGAGCAGGGCACACCCACCTGAATTTCAGCTGTCACACGGCCAACGGCGCGTTGGCAAAAGTGGAACCTTTATCCACACTGGTACTATAGCAGCGTTCGTATGAAAAATATTTTGGCTCCATTTTTTACAGCATTAGGAATTGCAGATGCAGCGTTCATCTTAATATATAGTCTATGGTGACAACACAGTAATAAGAAAAATAATTATTATTATTAATTTAATTAATATTATTAAATATGAATTTCATGAGATTCCATCAAATCGTTTTCATGTTTCCATTTAAAGAAAATTTTCATCTCATGACCAAATAGACCACCTAACATGCACATTTTGACCGGAAATGGATGATTTTCTCTCTTGATAGAACTTGGGTTTTTTTGACCTGTGTTAAGTTTGAGCTTGATCGGTACAGTGGTTCTGGAGAAGAAGATTGTCAAAGTTTTTGAATGTAATCCAATTTGGCAAAAAAACCACTGGACAAATAAATTGTTGGAGAAAAACAGTATTGAAGAACAATCGAGAGATTGTTTATGTGAAAAATGAAAGATCCAGCCTGAACAATGTCCAATAAAGCTTGCTCACAAAATCGTGAAAATTAAAACAAATAAAAATAAGAAGAAGAATTCGTACAATAGCAATAGTTAACCTCTTGGGGAGACCAAAGGGATCCCTCATACTAATAATAATAACTTTTTGTTAAATGACAGAAAAAAAAACTGTATGCAGCATGCAAGACATCAGCAATTTATTCTGATGCTGGACTATACCTTACCTCAAAGATGAGTGAAGTTTAAAAATATCAACTCCATAAAATATTGGAAGTCAGTAGTTTGATGCCAGGAAGTTTTTACTGTGAGAATTCTTCTGGGTTGTGTGCAGTGAGCCTTCAAGTTGGAGACTAGCACAGGATTTTCTGTATCTCCTGGATGATCATGAGCAAATTGCAAAGTGTTCATTACAGCTTTGGGATGCCTTAAATGCCACTGAGAGGATATTAAAATTACTTATGTTTTAAAACCTCTGCTCCCCAGGCTTTCCAAGGGCTTAACTATGGAAGACTTGAAACTTTTTGTGGTAAACTTTTCCCACATCTTTCACCACACATCTGCAACTGACTGGTACTTCTTCAAAAAGGTTTTTTTTTTTTTAAACATGTTAACTTCTATTGGAAACAGATTATGAATACACTCTATGGTGGGTTATTGCCTCTGTGTATAATAAGGCTATCCCCATATAAATTCACACTTTTGTCATTTCTTTAATCATCTGAGCAGAAGGAAGTCATGATGGAATAATTTAATTTAGTGCTGTTAAATTGGACCTATTATGCTGTTTCGTGTCAAGATATAATATTCTTGGGAGTCCAAAAGGGAGGTTTATAAACTTATCAGAAAAAAAACCCCCCAAAAATTCTATGATTTCTAAGCATTCAGATTCCTGTTATCCCCTAACCCTCTGAAAAATCAGCTGTTCTGTTGGGGTGTTCCCTCTGTGTAATGAGCCCCGTCCCAATTGGCCAACAAAGAGTGACAATGTCATCATACCCCAACTACTCGCAAGTCTCTAAATAAAGAGGACTGAATAAGTAGCTAGCCAGCCAACTAACTATGAACTACATAATGAGTATGGAAAAGTGAAATCTCTGGACCAAGCAAGGCTGGATGTTACATTGACAAAGAAAAACGACATGCACACACCATAAAAGTATTAGTACACCTGGAATTTAGTCTATGACATTGTGAATGATCCATAGCTTGCATCTGTCTCGTAGCAACTGGTAGCTAACATTCCATTTACTGCACTACTCCGTGAACCTCTTGAGCCCTGAGCCCCTGGCTCAGAAAATGCTCTAAAATGACTGGCCCAAAATGAATTGAGTATATCTCTGCAATTACTAAGTCTATTTGAATAAACTTGGTATCACAATAAAGGCAACACCTTGGGTATTTTTGTAGTGGTTTGAAAATCAGTATATATTCCACTGGGTCAGTGTATATGAAGATGGAGCATAGCATGAATGACATGTTTTATTTCCACATAACAAAATTTGGCATTTTTTGAGTTAATGTCCCATTATAATCCTCCCATTGCTGCCCAAACCTGCCATAAAACAATAGCATAATAACATCTGAACAGAACCTGTGCAAAGACCGATGCTAATAAATAGAGCAAATATAGAGAGGTTTTAGGAGTGGCATGCATGGGCATCATAATGGGACCATCTGTGCCATTTGAAATTTCTAGTTGATAACTGTAAAACTAATTTAATTACACTTATGTCATTATAGGCATTCATTCCATCTAAATACTACTGTTTTGGCTTTGTTTTTAAAAATCAACCAGACATCTATACAGCTTTCCATTCAAATAAAACCATATAAAGGGAAGGAATTTTGACTCCAACTTGAGCTGATATATACAGTGGCCGACAGAGGCAAATTCACTGCAACAGCCCAAAACATCTCCAATCGGAAAAACTCACTGCAAAGCCGATGCAAACTCAAAAACGGGCAAACCACAAAAGCAAATGCAAGAGAAAAACGCTGCATATCCACATCAACACAACAAAAGTGCTCCCAGCCGCTATAGGGAGCGCAAACAAGAACAGCTTTTACTTTTGACCTGAGCGAAACTAGCGAAGCTAAGTCGGCAAAAAGGCTTTCTAGCTAGCTCGCTAGGTAAAGTTAGTTCACTTGCTTAGCCTTCTAGTTCACTAGCCTTGCTAGCTAACAGTTATATTTGGTGCATGGAAGTCAATAGAAAATAAATGAATAAAAATTATCCATTATTTCTCTATCTCAATTAGAGTTGAACTGCGAGCATTTATTTTATACCAAATAAAACTGTTTGCTAGCTAGCCTAGCAAACTAGCTGGCTAAGCAAGCAAACTAACATTAGCTAGCTAGAAAGCCTTTTTGCTGACTTAGCTAGTCATATTTGATGCAAGTAAATGCCAGATAGCTAACTAAATGGCAAAGTTATAACTATTCACTGCTATTTTATTGATTTCTGTGCGGCACATTTGAGGTCTTAATTGCGAGTGAACCCTTTGCACATGCTCACAAGGTCGCAATCCTGAGCGAGCCCTTTGTGCATACTCACAAGGTCGTAATCCTGAGCAAACCCTTCGCTGTGGTGTAAAAACCATTAAAAAAAAAAATTCCGTCAAGTGCCCCTCAGCAGGGGCGCGTTTCTCTAAACTGTAGTTGCTAATTAAGTTAGCAACTTACATAGTGAATCCATTCACAGTCAATGGATTCTAACTATATAAGTTTGCATCTGTGCTTTCAGGAAACGTACCCCAAGTCAAAAACAAAAGCTGTTCTAGTTGGCATTCCTTATAGCACCTTGGAGCACTTCTGTTGCGTAGATGTGGAAATGCGTTTTCTATTGCATTTGCTTCCGCATGTTTTGACTTTGGCTTCCGGTCCTCAAAGTAATTTTGCTTTCATCAACTACGTCATCACATGCCCAACAGCCTACGCCGCTGATTCTGAAACAACTACCCACAGTTAAAGGGCTAGGTTGTATTCCCTGTGCCTCAATCCTCCGTTCTTGATGTTTTCTGCCCCTTAGATCCCCCCTTTCATCCCTGTCTCGGAAGGCGACATTAATATCTTTGAGCACACGTTATCCCCTTGTCTCCTTCTCTACCCTTCCGTCGTTGTATTAAATAATCAAACACGGCTACTTTGGCTCCTTCAGCCTTCAACGTATTCATTGCAGTCAATTCAAATCATGGAAGAACAAATCTGGCTATTCTCTTTCTGGCAACAGTATAGTTTACTCCCTCCTACCCCACCCCACCCCCTCCCCCCCCTTTTGGTAAAATTCCAGTGCATATTCGCCATGTATGTTATGCCAATGGATTTCCCTTTACAGATACTCCACCAGCAAGGACAATGCGGTCACTTTCAATAATAAAATCGCATGCTATCTTGTCCCCTTCCTTTGTTCCCTCCAGAACTATTCCAACTGCAACACAGCAGCCTGGGTCCTCAAGTCAACATCCTCAATTCAACATTGGCCTGTATCAACCACTACATCATTTCACCCAACAGCTAACATCACTGATCCTGAACAGCTGCCCACAGTCAGTGATCCAGATCGTATTCTCCGTGCCTACACCCTCCATTTTAGATCTTTCTGGCCTCTGACATTCTCCCCTTTTGTCCCAGTCTGCAGGCTGCAATAATATCCCTGACCATGTGTCTTGTCATCCCCTCATTCTTTCCTCTTCTCTTCCTTGACCGTATCAAAAATAAAACGCGGCTACTTTGGCTCAATCAGCCTCTATTCATTGACGGGAATTCAAATCATGGAGACACAAATCTGCCAATTCTCCTTCCAACTACTCCATCCTTTACACCATCGCCACCACACCCCACCCCTCCCCCTTGTTAAAATGCCAATGCATTTTTGCCAAGTACAGAGGGGGAAATAAGTACTAAATGTGGCTACATTTTTCTCAGCAAATATATTTCTGATGGGGCTATTGACATGAAAATTTCACCAGATGTTGGTAACAACCCACGTGATCCACACATACAAAGAAATCAAAACTAAGTCCATAAATAAAGTTATGTGCAGTGTTGTTTTCTTTAACAATGACGAAATGATTTTGTTAATGCACTTTTTTTCATGACTAAAACGAGACTGTGACGAGCTAAACATAGCTCTTTGATGACGAAAATATGACAAGACGTATCTGTTGTTTTCGTTGACGAGAGGAGACGAGACAAAAATGTTAGTGGGATGGCTCGCTAGCCTACGAACTTCCCACTCCCGAGCCACATAGCAACAGAAGTTTTAACGACTTTGATTGGCTAGAAAATGATGTTCCTCATTTGCAATCAGCTTCTGGGAGTGTGCGCATGCATTAGAGAGGCTCTCTGCCAGAAAGTTTCTGGTACAGTCATGACGGATGGCTAGACGTTTATGCGAGCCGTCGTGTATCAAATTACGTTGCTCTTTGGATACAGCCACCCCGTATGGTAGTAAGCTAACAAACGTTAACAAAGGAAAATATTTGTGAGTGATCATCATTTTTCGGAGATATGATTTGTTTCGTGCTCCAACTTTACTAACTTTGTCAGCTGTAATAGGCATGAACTATCTGAGGTTTCAAGGCAGTTCCGTGTGTTATGCATTATCTAGTTGCACATGCTATTGCGTATTGCGTTACTTATAAGATCATACAGCTCGCCATCTTCTGCTGAGGCTAGTTCAGGGAAATCTTTGTAATCATTGTTACATTATGGCGATGTGATTTGGTTTTCGCCCTAACGGTGAGAATTCCGTATTCAACCTCCACTTTTTTCGACTTTAACTCTAAATCGTCAACTCTTAGTTGGACAGTGCCTTTCATGACTAGATTTTAATGGAAATGGATCCTTTGCGTCTCTGATCAGGTGTTAAACAGCATCGTGTGCTGCAGTAAAGTATAGATAAGACAGCTGTACTTGCAGGCTACAAGTGGTTTACAGAAATTTCACAGGGAAATGGAAGTGTTCTGTATTAATACCCCCGTCACACCGGATTGGCGGTGCCACTGCGGTGCTTGTATGGCATAAACCGCAGTGGCACCGCCATGATCTCTATGGTTCCTCAGTACTTCCGCAATTGATCATCGTAGCACCGCAGAAAACTGTCAAAACCGCAGACCTTCCACGGTGGCACGGAGGAAACTTTGAACATGTTCAAAACTTCCGCAGTGCCACTGCAGGTTAGGCCAATCCGCACTGGGATCGCCGTGGCACCGCCATGACCGCCATGGAACCGTACAAGGACCTCAGTAGCACCTCCATCACCGTCGTGCCTCCGCAGTACAACCGCCGTGCAATCGCCAAAAAAAGTAGACTGGCGACCCTACAGCGATCCCGTGGCGGTTATGGCGGTGTTAAGATGGTGCTACCATGGGAGCACTGCGGGTATGGGGGTGCTACTGCGAAGTCAGGGAGGAATTATAGAGAATTTGGCGATCTTGAGGTGCTTGTAAGGCAATGGCGTTTCCACTGAGGTTGCACAGAGGTTGCACTGAGGTGCTTCCACGGTGCTACTGTGGTCATATTTTGTATGATTTTGGTGTTATTTTGCTATAAAAGCTTCAGTTTTCTGCTTCAATTTCAGTGTTCTGAAATGTCTTAAAACAGTTCAGAAAGCTCAACAGAATGGCAAATTACAGAAATTTGATCGTCATGCAGCAGTTGCTGCTTGTGCAGCAACTGCAGGCAGAAAAGGAGCAAGCAATCATTGTCCTGATGCGAAGAAGAAGACGAGCAAGACGAAGAAGATGCTGGGTGAGACCTTGGCTGGGTGATGTGAGACGTGAGCAGCTTGGCCACTACAACCAACTTATGGTCGAGCTCAGAAGAGATGATCAAGCCTCGTTCCAGAATTTCCTCAGGATTCAGCCCGAGATGTTTGATGACCTACTTGCTAGGGTTGGACCATGTATCACGAAGCAGGACACCAACTACAGAAAGGCCTTGGACCCAGGGACGAAGCTGGCTGCAACTCTTCGCCACCTAGCATCTGGAGACACATACGCAAAGCATGAAGTTCGATTTCCGGATCCCAGCAAACACACTGTCTGTGCTGGTCAAAGAAGTCTGCCAGGCCATCGTTGATGAGTATAAAGACGAGGTGATACAGTGCCCCACGACCCAAGACGAATGGAAAGCTGTAGCTAACAGGTTCGAGCAGCGCTGGAACGTCCCCCATGCCTGTGGGGCTCTGGATGGGAAGCACGTTGCAATTCGTAAGCCACCCAACAGTGGAAGCCAGTTCCACAATTATAAAGGATTCTATTCAGTGGTGTTGATGGGACTTGTGGATGCTGATTACAAATTCCTATGGATAGATGTTGGTGGAGATGGATACATGTCTGATGCGCAGATCTATAACGAATCCAAGCTCAAGGAACTTCTGTCTGATGGAGCTATTGGCCTGCCGGCACCAGATAGACTACCTGGTGACGACCAGGATACGCCATATTTCCTGCTAGCTGACGATGCATTCTCCCTACGGACCTACCTGATGAAGCCCTATGCAGCAAGATACCTATCAAAGGAGCAGAGGATCTTTAACTACCAGATATCGAGGGGCAGGAGGGTCGTAGAGAATGCCTTTGGCATTCTTGCCCAGCGCTGGTAGGTTCTGCTTGGAACGATGCAACAGGAACCAGACACTGCTCGACTGATTGTGGAGGCCTGTGTCTGCCTTCACAATCTCATGCGCCTTCAGTACCCAGCAATGCAGAATGCAGCATTGGATCGGGAAGATGACAACCACGACGTTGTGCTTGGTGCCTGGAGAGCAAATGCCAATATGCACAACGTTAACCCAGCACAAGGCGGCAACGTCGACAGCACTGCTGCAAAACGTCTTCGTGAATACTTAAAAGTATATTTCAATTCGCCAGTAGGAGCTGTGCACTGGCAGGATGATATGATCTGATACTTGTTATAATATGTACGATCGTTAAATATTATAATATATGCAAAATAGTGTTATTAAATAATTTATAAATAATCTGCCCTAATAAATGTCATCTGATCTTTGAACATGTAGAATCTCTGTGTATTTTTTAATGCACTATTTTATAACCTTATACTTATTGTTATGTTATTCTTTTATGTCCTTCGGAATATTTCGCTAAATTAATGGACAAAATAGAAGAAACTATAACAAGCAAGTTTCTGAATAAAAATTTATTAATACATCCATCAACCTAAAATTATATAAAACATTAACAACACAATCTGCACATGGCAACAATCAAACAGTAGTAAACATTAAGCACAGTTCAGGTTCAAAGCACAGAGAAGAGACATATCAAAACATTTCCAAGGCACATAACACATTTCAAAGACACTTATAGTACACTCTATGACTCCTCTGGCTCCACACGATTCAATAACTCTGTGAACGAGGATTCCCCCAGGAACTGCGATAACGAGCTCTGCGAGGTGTTCGCCGTTGTATCCATTGTAGTTGTGACTGTGCTCGTTCCTGGGTGCATCACTGTCTGGACCCAAGAGGGATTTTGTGAGTGCCAGACTGAGGTCATGAATCGGCATAGGCTGTGGCCAATTCTGGGGGGAGGCTGCCATCCAGGGTCATCCTGGCCCCACTTTGACTGCTGCTGGGACTGATGCTTATGACTCTGCTGCTGCGACTGCTGCTGCTGGGTCTGCTGCTGGGCCTGGGTTCCTCTGACACGATCATCCAAGTCCTAGTTGCGTGCGAGCAGAGCAGTTTGCTCTGCTTGGAACTGGCATCACAGAGTCGGATGGAGCCCCATCATCACAGATTTGGCCCAGTCCGCGTAGGACTCCCTCTCGTTCGCTGGCTTGATCAGGTCGAGAATCTTCTGCTGGAGCTCCATTGACTGGCACCCCTGCTCTTCCAAAATACGCAACAGCTTATCCTCACCAGCCTGGGTCGTGGCTGCTGAACGCTTAGGCCTCACTGGCAAAACATCACTGGACGGTCCAGCTGTAGGCTCTGATGGTTCAGCTGTAGGCTCTGATGGTCCAGCTGGCTGTGATGGTCCCGCACCCTCGCCCTCCAAGTCTATGTCCACAGACTCGGCATCATACTCAGTCTCTTGGGACGTCTGCATAGCCAGCTTGCTTCGGAACTGCAAAGACACAAGGGGAAAGCATAATTAATAATCACTTTTAGGAATGCTTTGAACATGCCATCAAGTCGCGAAAATATGACATGCTTTAATTAAACATATTTTAATGTCTGCATACATTTACTAAAATCAACTGATTTACGGGTAAAGTCACATTGCGCACTTGTGCCAACCAGCCCCGACATGGGGTTGGTTGGCACACCTCATGGGGTTGGTTGGCACAATTTAAAAATGAATGGATGAAGCAACCAATATAATAAATTAAAGATTAAATTTTAACAATAAAGAGAAATAAGAACATTCCATGTATATGCGTGTATATGCATGTATATATTTGCATGTATAACAGGGGGTTTAAGGCCATGAACAAGATAAAACACACACAGTTAGAAGATCAGAAAACAGGAAATGATTTGAGCATTTGATTTTTTTTAGAGAAAATATTTGTTCATGTCTATTATCATGTGTGTAATGTATTATCAAATGAAGCCTGCCATCTCATTTTATTTTTATCTCTCCCCATCTCACCTTGTCTTAGATTTGACTTGGGGTGGGTGGGGGTTATTTACATTAGCCCTAATCAGAATCACTAGAATCACAGTTCTGGCATATGTAGGCTTTGTGGCCCATTTCAGTGCAAAACTCATGTGCCCACTTGTTGCACTGAGTGCACTGAACCCAGACTTTCCCTGGTCGGCTGTTGGAGAATGGTTCCAAGCACACAAAGCAGAAGTACAAGTGCCAACCAACCCAAACCGACCTTTGTTAACATATAATATTTCCCAGCTAACATCACTCATCAAAGACTTTCAAATTCCATATCAAATTGTAGCTGACTCCTATTTCTATAAACTAGAAGTAACACATTTCCAATACCTCTATTCAAAAGAATTTTATAACACTATAAGTGTGGGGGCATTTATTTACTTTTTGTACTAAAAAACTGATATTTTGCCCTCACCAAAAAAGTGAGTTTCAGATGTTTTAACAAAAGAGATGAGTGCAGAATAAAAAGATGATCATTTTGATATCATATTTGTAAGTCTGAGACCAACAGGAGGCCAGAAAATAACCCCTGTAGCCAACCAACCCCGGTCTCCCCTATAATATGAAATATCAAGGTCAAATAGGAAACATATTAAAAGAACACAACAATTACAAACACAAGTGGTACTCACACTGACAATGTTGCGGGGCTTGACCTCGTATATGTGCGGCCGCAGGAAGTGGAACCTCCGGAGGATCCAGGCATCCCTCTCTGTCTGATCTGCCCCTGTGCCCGACTTCATCTTAAGCAGCTTGCTGTACCTTGTCCTCTCTGAACGATACCATACTAGCAAGAATTCTACTGGCTTATCAAGTATGGCTGCCTGCTCAGCCCACGCCGCGTCCTTCTTCACCTTATCTTTATAAGCATTGAGCTTCTTGTTATAAAGCTCCGGATGTTCACCTAGCCAGTCTGCCATGGCCTCTTCCTCCCGATCAGTCAGATCAGTACGGATTTTTGGCTTCTTTGTTGGGCTAGCTACGGACTGGTGGTCAAACTCAGCAGCATCTTCAACACTAGCATCCCCATGATCATGCGAAGACTCGGGTGTTGGAGAAGGTGTTGGAGAAGGTGTTGGAGTGGATGTTTTCTTTCCTTTCCACACCCCAAGAGACTTATTTTTAACTCTTGTACCACGTTTCGGTGGCATCACAATAGGAATAAATCATCCGCAGACAAAATATTAAAATGAATTTCGAATGAAAAACATCTCCCATTTGTAGCCGACACGGAGCCGCTCTGCTGCCGCAGCACCACCGCCATAGCACCTCAGTAACACCGCCATCCCCGCAGTAGCACCTCACTGGCCCCTCAACGCTGCCGCCAACACCGCAGTACTTCCGCCAATAATTGCTGTGGCACCGCCATCAAACCGTAGTGGCAACTCAATGGGATCGCTATGTCCTCAGTGACCCCGCCGTGGTTCCGCCCTGCTTCCCCAGTAGCACCGCGAAGAAAAACACGTTTGACGGGTAGGGGAAAACTATGAAAACACGACTGGCGGTGCCACTATGGTGATGGCGATTTTGACAAAAATCCGCAGTGGCACCGCCAATCCGGTGTGACGGGGGGCAAAATTAAGATTGTTCTGGGTAAAATTGATACCTTTTGGAAATAATTTGTTTTGCGTTCTCAGTGGAGTTATATTTCTTGTATAATTTGTAATTGAAATTTGTCATTTGGAAAGAATTAAAAAAGCCTTTTATCATTTAAAATCTGATTGATTGTTTTGCTAATCATTTTTCAGATGTGCAAAACAATTGCAAATCAATTGATACAATGATTGGCAAAAAATACGAACAATTTTTTCCCCTTAATTTGATCACTGATATTTGAGTTACTGTGAAACATATGGGGGGAAATGTAGCTTTTCAGACCTGTTGCTGTTCTTTATGTCTAAATGAGCAGCAGCACACCTGGCTACTCTAACGTTAGTAGCATGTTTAGCCAGCATATTTACATTAACGGACAGCGTGGGCATCTTCTATTTGTGTGTTCATCGTGGCATGTTTGTGCTCTATCAGCGCGTTGCGACATGTTAAACGGGTCGAGTTATGTGCTTTGTTATTAAACATCGAGTCTGCTGATGGGCTAAAGCCACAAGGGTCTGACAGTGACGTCGCACAGCCATAACCACAGACTGTGTTTTTTGCTGTATTTTGCTGTGGGGTTGTATAAACTAATGTCTGTTGTACTTCATGATAGTCAGAGAGATCATATGCATGTTCTCAATTGCACTGGCAGTGGCAGACAAGGTCAAGTTGAGCATATGTGTTCCTCATCTATTGCTCTTATTTTGGGCTTGTGTGTGTTAATTGCACTTTATTAGGTTTGCAGAAATAAAGCCACAAAGATTCCACCAGTGGCGCGCCGTCAGATGTCAGGAAGGCCTTTGGAAACATCACCCTTTCCTGCATAATTCCTCTAAAACTGTTTGCAATGAAGTTTGCCTGATTAACAATCAAACAGTTTTTTAACTGAACAACCATCACCAATGCATAACATGTAATGATTGAGAGATGCTAATGACAAAGCGGTTGCCTATTGGCTATGTTGATATAATTGATGTGACTCTGCAAGGATGGCAATCTGCAAAAAATCCTAAACTTTCGCTGACTTCACAGCAATTACTTTCGCCATAGCTGTGCATCGTAGGCTACCTAACAACGCACTTTGGCTGTCACTACATTCAGACTATAGAACGGATTATCATGGCTTATTGTTCAATGAGCCTCACAAACTAATTTACGCAAATCTGTGGTTTCACTAGCAAGACAAGCGCAGAAGTTATAAAGACATTGATATTTCATGTGGTAATTGACGTGTGGAAGAAAACGCTGTATAATTTTGTAGTGCAATGTATAACAAGGCTTTCAAAAATAAATTAAACTCTCGTCAGTTCCACCAATCAGTCTGAGCAACTGTTGCTAATCAGGAGAGGTAAACTGCGAGAGGTGTAGGTCATTAAGCAGTGGAAGGTGCCGTTATTGCTGGCCCTGTGTTTCTGCCAACGGACCGCCACTGGATTCCACTCACTGTTACCACTTTATCTGTGTTTAAAGCACTATTCTTAGTAGATCAGCATGTACAGTATGACGGAATTGCATCTCCATGGATGGGAAAGACTAGGCTAGCGCTATCAAACTGGTAAGGAATCTGGTTATTATACAAAAGTGTTGAGAGTTAACTGTTGCTTTAATGAATGGCAACAGAACCTGTCAACCTCGATTACAATTTCCTATATCTGTATTGGCCTAATTAAATCTTTTGAAGTCATTATTTTTTCAAGTAAAATTAATGACTAAAACTGGACTAAAACCCTTTTTGTTTTCGTCAACTAAAACTATACTAAAACTAAAACTACCAATGATAGAAATGACTAAAATGTGACTAAAACTAATAAGCATTTCATCCAAAAGACTAAGACTAAAACTAAATAAAAAATGGCTGCCAAGAACAACACTGGTTATGTGTAATAAAGTGGAATGACACAGAGAAAAAGTATTGAACACGTTTACTGAAATTTATTTAATGCCTAGAAGAAAAGCCTTTGTTGGTAATGACAGCTTCAAGACGCCTCCTGTATGCAGAACCTAGTCGCATGCATTGCTTAGGTGTGATTTTGGCCCATTTTTCCACACAAACTGTCGTCAAATCTTGAAGGTTCTGGGGGCCTCTTCTTTGAACTCTGATCTTCAGTTCTTTCCATAGATTTTCAACTGGATTCAAGTCGGGTGATTGACTTGGCCATTCCAGTTGTACTGTACAGGTGATGGTTCTCCTGCTAGGCATCTCTGCCTGCCGCACCTCCTCCAGTGCACTTTGGGGCAGCTGCGGGGTTGTCAGCTGGTACCACCGTTCACGGACGTTTTGCCCCCTAGCCAGTACATCTCCCGGTGGGGGGGCAGTGGCTTGATGGAGACGTCTCCCCGCCACCCCCTGCAGCTGCCCTCATTGGGGTGTTGCACCCCAACTCCTATCCTTCCTCCAAAGCCACAACAGTAACTCGCCTTCTCCGCCTCCTCCGCTAGCTCCTTGATTGCCCTCTTCAAGCTTGCCCCAGATATTCCGGAAAGCCGGAGAAGCTGGATTGCTGACTTTTCCACAAAGTCCCTGCATCTGACTTCTACGGGGTGGATGGTTACAGCCCAGCCTCCCTCTCTACACTCTGATGCTAGATCGGAATACTTGAGCTGCTTGAATTCATAAGCTGATGGTATTCCCTCCTCCCATGGCACGGTGAGCTCGATGACGAGGACCTTCTTGGCAGCTGCGGACCACATCACGATGTCTGGTCTCAATGTGGTCTAAGTGATCACAGCCGGAAAGACAAGCTGGGTGCCCAGATCAACGCGCATCTCCCATTCACTCCCAGGAGTAAGCAGGAGTGTCAGTCTTCCTGCCAAAGGTGTCGACTTCTGTACAACCTCTCCTGGTCTGACAAACGGGATGTCTGCACGCCGAGAATCCGGGGAGTTGTTTGAATCAACCCTACATCTCTCCAACTGCTCTGCCAATTTACTCAGCACCTGGTTATGCTGCCACCTGAGGCGGCCCTGCATCAACGCAACACTGCACCCTGCCAGGATATGCTGAAGTCCTGCGCTGACTTTGCCACATAGCGGGCACTTCTCCTCACCTCCAAACCATTCGGAGAGGTTTCGGGGACAAGAAAGCATGTTGTACGCTGCCCTCACGAGGAAGCTGAGCCGTGACTGTGGGGTCCGCCAAATGTCTGCCAGGTCAGGACCCTGTTGGTTGTCTCTTCCCAGCGGGTCCATGCTCCTTGTCTCCCCTGGGACTCAGCCTTGATGAGGTACCGGTCCTGCTCCACTCGTGAGACCTCTTCCACAACCATAGTCTTCCTCTGCTCCCGTGTGGCTTTGGACCAGAACTGGACTGGCTCTCCATAGCCCAGCCCTGCTCGGTTGTGTTGGGACTCTCCCCAGGACTTCCTTGTGTTCCAGCCTGCTGATGGCTTGGTCCACCTCTTCCTGGGCCTTCCATTTACGCCCTGTGCGGACAGCCCCTGCACCTCTCACAACTTCATCCATGGACTCCCTCAACTTGAATACAAGACGGGTCTTCTCCTGTTTGTATCCAAGGTTTATGGACTTCAGTGGGAGCTGTTGGGCGTTTTTGCCAAAAAGGCCTGTGTCAGAGAAGCAGCAGGGAAGGCCCAATCACTTCCTGATGTAGGAGTTGGCAATGCTGTCCATCTTGCTGGCTGAGGAACATGGCATCTCGCTCACTTTCAGTGGCCACATTACAAGCTGAAAGAGAGTGAACTGATAGCACCACACCTTCAGTTTCCCGGGAAGCTGGCTGCTGTCAATCTTTGTGAGCCCTACTCTCAGCTGCCTCTGGGCCAACTTACCCATCTGCCTATCTGACAGGTCAGCTGTGTACTCCCTGCCAAGGCTTCAGATGGGTTGCCGTGTCAGTAGAGGTATGTTCTCCCCTCCAGCAGGGAAAACCGTCCTGTCGTTCCGCACCCCTTTCCTAATTGACAGGCTCCTGGACTTTGAGGGCTTGATCTTCATTCTCGCCCACATTGTCAGCTCATCAAGGCGCTTGAGGAGACGTGCCGTGCATGGAGTGGTTTGTAGGATTTTGTCACATCGTCCACATACCCTCTCAGCGCAGGGAGTCTTCCTCCTGATGGTGATCTCAGCCCTCTGGCAACTTGTCTTGCCCCGATTAGGATGACCTCAAATGCCGCCACAAAGAGAACTGGGGAGATTGAGCAGCCCATAGCGATGCCAACTTCCAACTGCTGCCAGCCTGTCGTGAATCCATCACAAGAGAAGCAAATGTGCAGATTGCTGAAGTACTTGGCTATGATGGTGGTGACACAAGCTGGAATGTGGAAGAATTCCAGTGAGAACTCGACCAGCTTGTGCGGTACTGAGCCATACGCATTGGCCAGGTCAAGCCACACCGCATGAAGATCATTCTTCTTCCTTTTAGCGCGTTGCATCTCCTCCCAGATGAGTGCTCAATGCATCCTGGGAAACCTGGGAGCCCAGCCTTTTGGCAGCTTGTGTCAATGTGGTTGTTGGTGCCAAGGAAGCTGGTCATCCTTCTTGCCAGGACTGAGAGAAAGACTTTCCCCTCCATGTTCAGCAAGGCAATGGTTCTGAACTGGCCGATGGTAGTGGAATTCTGCTCCTTAGGAATGAAAATTCTGACTACTTCTTGCCACTCAGCTGGAATGGATTGCTTCTTCCACACAACCCTCATGAGCTTCCACAAGATCTTCGTCACCAGAGGACAGTTCTTGTACAACTTGTAAGGCAGCCTGTTGGTACTGGTGCTGAGGCTGATCAGGCCTTTCTGAGGACCACTCTAATCTCACCTAGCCTGGGTGGGGAGATGTCGAATGGGGTCCTCGGGGGGTTTGGACGTGGCACATAGCCAGGTGCACCAAGTGGTGTGTCTTTGGCTGCATCCCTATACTGGCCCTTGATGTGTCGTTCCAGGTCATCTTTGGAGATGATCAGCTTATCGCTTCGCTTTTCATCCAACAGCTGGCGGGCATACTTAAACGGGTCTTTGAAGAAGTCCTTTCTTTCCTTTTCCTTCCGCTCTGTGGTTGCTTTCCTCCACCTCTTTTGCAGCTGGCGCCTGTCGCGTACAAGCTCCTCAATGTTTTTCTCCCTCCGTCCTTTCTGTCTTGGAGCTGGGGCTCTCTTGGCTGCGCACTCTCCAAACCTCTCTCTGCCTCTCATAGATGATGTGGCTGAGTAAGCTTACCTTGCGTTTGACTGTCCCGCGCAAGGAATGTTCCAGCACTCTGCTCAGATGGTCATCGAGCGTGCGCCATTCCTCTTGGTACTTTGCCATGGCCCACTTGATCTTGCTGTGCTTCTTTTAATGCTTACGTTGAGTTACTGGTTGTGTTGGTTGCGGGAGAACCGTCTGGCTATTGCACTCAGTGGTTCCCTCCATCCCTTCTTCACCTTCAGAGGTTGCCCTCTCAGCACTGTTGGGTCCTGCTGCACCATGGTTTGCCACCTGGCTTTGGGTCCTTCCGTCTGACCTGCCGAAGCAGAGCGGTTGTGCTGTTTGGGTGTCCTCTCTCACTTCATCCTGCCTTGATGAATATGCAGTCCTCTGAGTGAAGTCACCTTCTGCCATCCGGATGAGCAATTCCGGAGAACCTACTCGTTACCATTATTCGTTCCGTTCGTTGCCGTGTGATTTGTCATAGTAGGCCCATCTTCCACTCCCCCTCTCGGGAGGACCTTCAGGTTGTTTTCTCTTAGATGCTTTCGTTGCCGGATTAAGGTGCCCCCTTGTGGGAAGCAAGTGAGTTGTGGTGGCTAACCGCCCACTCCTGATGTGGTCTTTCCCACTGCCCGCCGGTCTTTCCCGGTTGTCCACCAGACTTTCCTGGTTGCCAAATGCACTTTCACAGTAGTCGCTGGTTTCCCAGCATTGCATTGTAGTTTACAGGTGATGGTTCTCCTGCTTGGCATCTCTGCCTGCCGCGCCTCCTCCAGCGCACTTTGGGGCAGCTGCAAGATCGTCAGCTGGTACCACCGTTTACGGACATTTCGCACCCTAGCCAGTACATCTCCCGGTGGGGGGGCAGTGGCTTGATGGGGACATCTTCCCGCCACCCCCTGCAGCTGCCCTCATTGGGGTGTTGCGCCCAAACTCCTATCCTTACTCTCAAGGCACAACCAGTAACTCGCATTCTCCGCCTCCTCCGCCAGCTCCTTGATTGCCCTCTTTAAGCTTGCCCCAGACATTCCGGCAAGCCGGAGAAGCTGGATTGGCGACTTCCGCGCAAAGCCCCTGCATCCGACTTTTACGGGGTGGATGGTTTATGTTCTTTCTCTGAAACCAATTAAGAGTTTCCTTGGCTATGTGTTTGGGATCATTGTCTTGCTGAAATATCCACCCTCGTTTCATCTTCAGCATCCTGGTAGATGGCAGCAGATTTTTATCAAGAATGTCTCGGTACATGGGGCGCCCCGGTGGCTCATCAGTCCAAGCGCGCATACCATAAAGGCTGTGTCCTTCCCGCAGCAACCTGGGTTCGAATCCAGCTCAGGTCATTTGCTGCATGTCTTCCCCCACTCTTCTCCCCAACTTTCCTGTCTCTCTACACTGTATAACTGTCAAATAAAGAAAAAATTTCCAAAAAAATAATCTTTAAAAAAAAAAAAAAAAAATGTCTCGGTACATTTCTCCATTCATCCTTCCTTCAATTATATGAAGTCTGCCAATACCATATGCTGAAAAACAGCCCCACACCATGATTTTCCCACCTCTAAACTTCACTGTTGGTATGGTGTTTTGGGGATGATGTGCAGCACCGTTTGTCCTCCAAACATGGTGTGTGCTATGATGACATCCAAAGAGTTCAATATTGGTCTCATCTTACCAGACTATATTCTCCCAGTATTTAATTTTCAATGATAATATCACTTCCATCCAACCTTTGTTGCTTTAATGCACTTTCTTTAACATGTCATCTACTGGATAAGAGTGTCTGGTTAATACTGTAAATGTAATGTCTCCATCATCCCGATCCCAGCATCTGACCCACCATCTAAATGCTAAACACGTGGGCTTCACTCCCCATGGAAGGGAACTGGCATGCACATCTGGGGCTTTGTTCAACCCAGGAACTAGCTAAATGAATGAGTCGTTTTCACATCATGTTCTCAGGCTTTCGTTGGGTCCGTAGACAAGTCAGTTGAACCCATGTTTTCCATACCTTCCAATTTGTATAAGCATGAGCACGCTATAGCCTAGTCACACCCCTAGAAGATAATGATAGCCTACACCACCAGACTGCATAGTGGGCAAATCTGACCCAGAAAAGCCTACTCAGCCCCCGCCAATACCTCACACCGATTTATCTGCCCCTTGAGGCGTACACCAGAATTACTACATTTTTTGAGGGGGACTGAAAGCACTCATCTCTCATGTGGACAACCACGCAAAGTCGATATCTTAAACTGGACTCCACACACAGCAAAAATCCTTCTATCGGAATTATCATCCTTCATTCCCACTCGACACTCATTAAAACAAAGAAATTAATATTAACTAATTAATCAGTTAGCTTACCACCAGAGGATGGGCTTCCCTGGCATAAACGTGTTCCTCCTGAGATTTCTTGCCCGGGGCATTTTTTTCTCACCACTGTTTGAGGTTTTTCTCCTTATTGGGAATTTTGGCCTCATTTGCAACCCTGGCGATTTGGCTTCGCACTGCCCATTTTGCTCCGTAAAGAGTCTTTGCAACAGCCCTTCCACGAAAAGCGTGATACAAATAAAATCAAATTGAACTGAAATTCCACTTTCATTCTAGATGGCCATTTTTCCAGAAATCTCTGTGATAGCCATAGACTCACTGTGCACAACTTTGCGCAGCTTCGCTCCTCAAACTCTCCTCTGACCTCAGTCATTACATCAGTCAAATACTATTCCTTGTGATGGCAAAGAGAGGCTTTCTGAAGCGCCAAAGCCTTCCAGCCAGTGGTATCATAAATTTGTTTATTCCTTGTCGCCCAGTAAACACCATGTACACTTGCTAGACCAACTAATAAAATAATTTATGGCAGCTAAGTCAGGCCATCACAAGAATACCTGCGCTCCTTTCATGATGACATTTGTGACATCCATTGAGCACATGCTCGCGTTTACTTTCTCTACCATTTTGGGGACTTGAAAGCATGTATTTCATTCCAAGCAGAAACGCGTTCCCCATGATTTGCAAATCTCATAATCTTGGTGGCTTGGAGTAAGTGTGCAGGCGTCCTTTCCTTTCTCCATTGACGCATTTTTTTTTGATAGCCTTGCACCTATACGTGATGTGCGTATAACTCTTTCTTCGTACCAAATTTCATAATCTGACATTTTATTCACAATAGAACAAAGACAACATATCAGATGTTGAAAGCGGGACATTTTACCATTTCATGAAAAATATTAGCTCATTTTGAATTTGATGGCAGCAACACATCTCAAAAAGTTGGGATAGGGCCATGTTTACCACTGTTAAGTATCCACTCTTCTTTTAAGAACAGTCTGTAAACATCTGGTAAGGAAGTAAAGAAACCAATTGCTAAAGTTTTGGGAGAAGAATATTGTCCCACTCTTTTCAGATGTAGGATTCTAGCTGCTCAACAGTCCTAGGTCTGCTTTGCTGGATTTCTCATTTTATGATGTGCCAAATATTTTCTATTACTGAATGGTCTGGACTGCATGTAGGCCACTTCAGCACTCAGACTCTTCTACTGCGAAGCCATGCTGTTGTGATGGATGCAGTATGTGGTTTGGTATTGTTTTGCTGAAATATGCAAGGCCTTCCCTAAAAGACAAGTTGTCTGTATGGGAGCATATATTGTTGTTCAACCTCTATACAGTGGGGTGCAAAAAATTTGGGCACCCCTGGTTCAAATGTATGTTACAAATAATCTCCAAGTGATTGAAAGCAAACCTGAACACTAAATGCTACAAAGTTAAATATCACACATTTCATCACATTTTTAAGCAAGAATAATTTTTATTTTTAACTTTTTACAGTTTCAAAATAATAAAACAAGGAAAAAGGCCTTGTGCAAAAGTTTGGGAACCCTGTCAGCTATAACAGCTTGCAAACGCTTCCTGTAGCCAGCTAAGAGTCTTTCAGTTCCCCATTCTTCCTGACAGAACACCTCTAGCTCAGAAATATTCTTCAGCCTTCTTGCATGCATGGCATGTTTGAGGTCTCTCCACAGATTTTCAATAATATTCAAGTCTGGGGACTGTGATGGCCATTCCAAAACCTTCATCTGTCTTTCCTGGAGGTACTGCATGGTGGATTTTGAGGTATGCTTTAGGTCATTGTCTTGTTGGAATACCCAACATCTCTTCAACTTCAATTTCTGGACTGATTTTGAACATTAGCTTCTAGAATGTCTTTATATTTTGTGGAATCCATTCTTCCTTCCAGCTGCACAATATTGCCTGTGCCCCCAGCTGCTACACAACCCCAAAGCATAATGGATCCACCTCCATGCTTAACAGTTGGCAACGTATTCTTCTCTACAAATGCTTCACCCTTTTTTCTCCAAACATACCATCTTTGGTTGTGGCTAAAAAGTTCAATTTTGGTTTCGTCAGTCCAAAGCACATTGTTCCAATTGGCTTGAGGTTTCTCAAGATTCTCTTTTGCATACTTCAGATGCTTAATTTTGTGTTGAAGTCGTAGGAAAGGCTTCTTTCTTGCAACTCTGCCATGTAGGTCTTTGCTGTTTAAGGCACGCTGTATTGTTGTCCTGTGAACAAATAGACCTGTGTCTGCAACTCTTTTTCTGCAGTGAAAATTTTCTTGGTCTTTCAGATCTTGCCTTGACTTCAATTGTTCCATTTATTTTCCATTTTCTTACTATGTTTCTGACAGTAGAAATGGGTAGTTCGAAACGTTGTTTTTTTTTTTTTGCCCTCTCCTTGTTGATGGAAGTGAATAATCTTGATTTTGACATCTTTGGACAACTGTTTAGAGGACCACATGGTTTTTAACACCACACACACGAAATCTCATTGGCTACTGTTGGTTTTTGCTAAATGGCTTTTCTGAGAAATATGTAGTTTATAATAAAAATGGCTTGAATACACCATGTTACTGGTCTTGCAATTTAATGACACTCGCACATTATTTAGCCAACTATATGAGGCAACTTTTGTGAAAATATCTTAAGTCTGCTTTCATAGGAACCTGTTTTTTTTTCAAGATGAACTTTGTTTTGCATCAAGACAGATGCATTTTTCAATGGAAAATTGTCTGAAACTTCTTCACTTTTTCACATATATACACTTATGTTTGGTATCAAAATGTCTGTCATGTTGTTGTGTAGCCATTAAAAATCATCTGGTTTTTCAGGACAATCATTTATGGGTTTAAATATGGACTTTTCTAGGCCTTGCCCCACAAAAATCTTGAAATCACTAAATAGGTCACAGTTCACTTCCTGCATGCAAATTTCACATTTCAAGTCTATTTTCTGGACAGTCCCACAAGTAGGTACATATAACCAGAAGATGGTTCAAATTAGGCCATGGGCAAATTTGCCTATACCCTGCAAAACCACCTTTCTTGCAATGTAGAAATATGAACACGCTATGTTGAATGGTCTTGTATTGTAATGTTGAGATATTTCTGGTGAAATGTGGCTTAACACTACTTATGTGAGGTACGATTCAGGAACCACACGCGAGAATCGAAATGCCAATCTTTGTAAAACTTTATTCGTTCCAAGTCGTGACCAAAGAAGCATAGAGATTGCAGCACCGGAGGGATAATCAACAACAGTAGTCGAGGGACAGGCAGGGGTCAAAACCAAAAGATCAGAGTTCTCACGGTACATAAACGTAAGGCAAAAATACGAAATCCAAAAACAGGCAATGGTCATACACAGGGCGTCAGTAGAAAGAATTGTAGTCAAACAGGCGGGGGTCAAAAAATCCAAAGTATCAAACAAACAAGGCTAGGCAATCCGTGGTCGTACGGAGGGGTGTAGAAGAGGCAACAAATCACAATTGGCATACACAGCTCTCTGCTCAAAAGGAAATGATCAGAACTGCAGTGAGGACTCTAAATAGACAGAAGGGAAGTCACATGCTATGCAGGGAACAGGTGAGCTGGATCAGACTAATTAACAAAGGAATGAACAAGAGGAAGTTCCTAACCACATGAAATTGGCGAAAGCCAAAACACGGACAGGGATGACACAGACAGCCTATGACAAACAAACGGCTCCGGTTAGGGAGTTCTAAAGTGCACAGAGTGAGAGGCAGAACAGTGTTTAACCAGGTGCGGAGAATCCGCTGAAGCACAGCAGAGTAAATTGAGTGAAGGCAAGGGGCGGAGACTAGAGCAGAGCGAGTGCTGAGAGCTTGTTAGTCAATTAGTAATGTGCAGCTATACAATCCCTAAGTGCTCGTTAGTAAGTTAGTATAATGTACAAGGTTAGTTGCTGTTAGTAGATTAATAATAATAAACTGTTAGTATTTGTTAGTAATGATAGAACAGTAAGGTGAAGGAAGTAAACGAGATTGGAAGGAATGTTTGGAAACCCAGAAACCATTGAAATCACTTGCAGCAGTTAAGCACACAGACTGGGGAGACGGACTGAACCAACTAGATCACAAGACAGGGGAGACAGTGGTGCAATGGAATACAGCAATGGCAAGAACTGAAAACCAGAATGTACAATAAATGGAAAATCATAAAAATAAAGACATAGTAAGCACAAAAACATGGCAAAACAGGGCATGACAGATCAGAATCACAACAACTTAAGACATGAATGCACCTAATTAAGATAAATTAACAGCTTCTTAAAATCCTATGATATAGTTGTGGTTTGAACAAAAAGCAGCATACGCAGGAAGGCAACAGGACCAAGTTTGAGAACCACTGCTCTGTGGCAGGGGTGGCCAGCCCTGGTCCTGGAGAGCCACAGGGTGTGCTGACTTTGGTTTTCTCCACCCAGTTTAAACCGAAGACACCAGGTGAGATCAATTAAGTGTGTAACCAACTGCTTTGATTGATCATTCAAGTGCTCAGCAACAGCAAAAGCTAGCAGACACTGCAGCTCTCCCGCACCAGGGTTGTCCACCCCTGCTGTATAGGAACCCCAGGGGACCTGAAAGAGCCTTTATGACTCCAAGAAGAGACACGTCCCTCACCCTGGCTGCGTCCGAATAGTCAAAAAATTATGGCCTATCCACTAATCCCTAACCGCTTTTCTTTAACCTTTGACGAAAACGTCATAAGGGAAAGGAAAGGTGTTTAAGGGAATTCCTAACAGCTTAGGGAGACAACCGTGCTAATTAGAGAATCCGAATGCACTTACACTAAGCAACGTGATCATGAGCCTCCTGCCCATCATATACGTTTCTTTATGCGATTGGTCGGATAAGTGCTTGCCCCTTTAAATATTGCAGCTGCGCAGAATTGTGGGGTAGCTTTATCTCCTTTCTTTACGAAAAGGATGGTTCTGTGCACCCTATGCTAAAGGTGGTAAATTAGGAAGCACTGAGACACCTTTCCTTACCATTTGAAGAATTCGAATCCACTTATCATGGCTGCCATGTAATTATTTCCCGATCATTTTTTCGGAGTTTGGAACTTTCCTAAGCAAAAAAGACTATTAAGACGCAGCCCCTGAGTCTTTTCGCCTATGGCTCCCCGTTTCCTGCTGTGGTCTCCATCCACTGGACTCCATTTAGTCTTTCATCAGTAAAAATTCCCATCCTTATCCAATTCGATAAATATTGTAATCTATCATTTTAAATGTTGTCTGGAATTCATTAAGGCGAGACACGGCAGGAAAAAACATTGATTTTTCATGCAGTGGTCAATTTTGAGATTTTGGGCTATTTTACTCCTTGAATATGTATTCTTTCAAACTGCTATAAAGAAAACATTAAAATTATACATTTATACGTTTATTTTATTACATTTTGTCTACTTGCGGCATTAGGTTTCTTCCGAATTTACCAAAAAATCAGCATTCCAATGCAACAAACAGTACTTTGCCTCTTCACTGAAGTCTGTTATGACCGGTACCGTTTTAAAGCTCTGATTCTCCTGCACAACGCTGTGTAATCCAAATAAAGGCATTTCCTTTCTATCAGTAACCAATCATGAAAGTTAATAGGGGGATTTAAGGCTAATGACAAAATCTCATTGGCTACTGCTGGTTTCTGCTAACGTGATTTGCTCAGATGCATCATGTGGTGCGCTCTGACAGTTCTGTCTTCAGCTTGCCGTGGAACCTTGAATCGAAATTGCCTCAATGCCTTCCAAAGTGTCAAAGAAAAGATGGGAGCAATTGCTCCTTGCCAGGGGGAAAAGGGGAAAACAACCCAATGAATTACACGAAAAATTGCGAAGCACATCTGAACGTAAGCTGTCGATGGGAAATGGGGGGGGTCATGATGATGATGACAGTGTCACCGGTGACTGTGCAACCCAGCAGTGGCTGAAAGTCAATGTCGCACGTATCAATGAATTGATCAATAATCTTATTTGTCCTAATTGTGCTGCGTCGGGTCTGACAATAAACACTGATCCAGAAAATCACGGGTTCTGTAGCAGTTTATTGCTCAAGTGCAGTAATTGCAAAGGGGACACGAGTGCTTACAGACGAAGCTTCTTTACATCTACGCGATTGCAGAGTGAGAGTAGAAGTGATGTCGCTTTTGACATGAATGTCCGCATGGTGCTTTTGGCACATGAATTAGGCATGGGATATGCTGCACTGAAGAGGATCAGCAAGGTGCTAGGGATCCTTTCCCTTCACCTGAAAACATACCAGAGGCATGACAAAAGAGTGACAGGTAGGCTATGTAAACTGGGTTGGTACAATTGTTAATGTCAGTGGCCTGATGAGCAGGGCTGTTACATTTCCTCCACATTGTGTCATAGTGATGTTGTAACAGAGAACATAGGCCTATGTTTTTATATGGATCAGGATGGATTCATAACAATAGTAGGCCTATAAAGTGTCATTTCATTCATTGTGTTGTGTCGGTTAAACCCCTTGCCACTCTGACGGCCCGTGTACGACGGCCCGTCAGGGAAATTAAAAACAAACTACGTCATTTACACAGCTTGTATGTAACTGAGATACTCATGCCACATATCTTTGGAAAGCTAAGATTCTTGTGATTCAATTGATGCCAACCATTTCAAAATATAATCATCACAGCAGCTTTAATCAACGCCTGTGTCAGACCACAAACAAACAAACGAACAGTTACAAAACTGATGTAACTCACCAATGAAGCCTCCTAGTGCTCCTCCAGTTGAACATATCCCCTCAAACACGGTCTTGTTACATCCACAAAGTTCCAGTAAATCCAATCCAGTAAAGTTTTTAGTCCAAAACACACTATTACACCAGTAAATATCCATGAACAGCTGCTGCATCGTTTGAAATGTCCGCTGTATTTGTAGTCGTAGCTCCGGTGCACATGTACACCGTGTCCCAAAAGTTCATGCACCGCAGAAAAAGCCAACTCATATTGAGAATATTCAACAGAATGCATTTATTCAAAAGCCAGTGTATCCCCTCTGCATCTTAATTACTGCCCTCAGCCTGTGGGGCATGGAGTGCACCAAGCTGTTTAGAACGGAAGGCTCGAAGTTGTCCCACTCCCGCACAGCCCTCGCATTGAGCAGCTTCATGGTGGTAGGGGGTGGGCTGTGGAAGACCTGACTGTTCAGGATACCCCAGGAGTTCTCAATCGGGTTGAGGTCCGAGGAGTTGGGTGGCCATTCCTCTTGGCGTTGAAAGCCAGGAAGCTGCTCAGAACACCACTGCTGAGTTGAAGGAGCAGTATGTGCGGGGGCACCATCTTGTACAAAGACCATTTCCGCTGGCCTGTTGAACATCTTCCTAGCAGTGACGGGGCCCGATTTCTTTTTTCTGGTGAGTATGGGAAGTAGCACTGGCTGGAGAATGTTGTTGACATAATACTCAGCATTGATGGTGGTGCCCTGGGGTACAATATGCAACTCCAAAAGCCCTGAAGATGACATCGCCCACCAGACCATGCAATGGGCGCTGAACTAGACTTGTTCAGAAGGTGACACTTTCTTTTGATCGTCGGTCTAGATGCGGTCGTTTTGGCTGTTGGGAGTTGGAAATAAGTAGAGTGAGCACTCAAGAGAAAACCCAGTTTTCCCAGTGTCTTTGGGTCATTGTGGCATACTTCTTTGTAAAAGCCAGCTGCTTCTCCTTTTGCAGTTTGGTAAGGCGAGGAATCCACTGTCTTCTGTATGCTCTCAGACCCAGTTTCTCAATCAGAAAACGATGAATGGTACTCTTAGAGACTGCTTCTCCAAGATTCTTCTGTCTTCGACTGAGTCTGCGGCAGGACTGGTGTCTCTTTCCCTTAGCCTTTCAGATGAGGTCCTTAGCCCTGGAACTCAGGACTGAGGGGCGACCTGCACGGGGCTCATCTTCAAGGGAGTCACGACTCTGGTGTCTCTGCCACCACTTCTTCACCCATCGTATGCTTCTGCCAAGGTTCTGAGCTCCTCCCTGCAAGTTTCCCTGCCCTGCGCAAGGCAATGGCTTGAGCATGGACCTGAGGCTCTGAAAGAGCAGCCTTTCCAGATTTTTGTTTGGCCATCGTGGCAGTACTACAAAAAAGGTTCTCTCAGTGGCAGTTCTCTCTTGGTTCCTTGGTCAACCAAGAAATTTATAGGCCTCTCGCAAACAGATGAACTAATTAAACAACCTCACAACACCTGGCTGACCAGGTGCAAACCATTTTGGAGACAGACATGTTGCCCATTGGGGTGCATTAACTTTTTGGACACGGTGTAAACAATACGGAGCCATTGGACTCAAAATGGAGTCTGCACTCTAACCTTTCGATTGACATCTCACTCGACCAGTTACGAGCTTTCCTGCCCTGTCTACAGCCTGCAATAGCCAATGAGTGCCTGTGTCGAAATGAAGCTCATGCCTTGTTTCTTTTGTGTATAACCTGAGCCAACAGGAACCAATTGGGAGGATGACTGTCGCATTGTATAGCCAATGAAATTCTGAAAACAATGATATACAACTTAACGGGGTGGAAACAAAGCTGAAACGGCCAATTGCGTGCATAACTGAAAGTACAGAATATCTCAGAGCTCAGCGTCATGCGTGCGGCGCGCAGAGCAAAACAGAGAGAGGCAGAGAGAGATTTTCAGTGGATGTTTGACGGTTGTTTACGGAGTTTGACAGAAAAAATGGTGAAAAGGTTGCAGAAAACAACATTTTCAGTCACAGAAGCTGCAGAGCTGTGCACTTTGTGTGCAAGTGATGAATCAGGGGAAGAAATATCTGACGAAGACAGTGAAATCTCATCTGATGACTCCATAGCAGAGGAAATGTTTCTCAGGGGAGAAGACATTACTCTTGACAAGTAAGTATCATATTATAACTTATATTTCATGATATAATAATATTACGTTTATATTTTATTATTACGATTATATTATTACTATATTACGTATTATTACATCCATCACGGAAGGTGGAAGGAGGTTATGTTTTCGCCGGAGTTGGTAATTCTGTTTGTCTGTTATTCTGTAATTCTGTGTTCAGGATTACAGAAAAAGGATATTATAATATAATGTTTATATTATATTATTATGATTATATTATTACTATATTACGCATTATTACCTCCATCACCAAAGGTGAAAGGAAGTTATGTTTTCGCCGGCGTTGGTAACTGTCTGTTATTCAGGAATTCTTTGTTCAGGATTACGGAAAAAGGATATTATAATAGTACGTTTAAATTATATTATTATGATTATATTATTACTATATTATGTATTATTACCTCCGCCACCGAAGGTGGTAGGAAGTTATGTTTTCGCTGGCATTGGTAATTCTGTTTGTCTGTTATTCTGCAATTCTGTGTTCAGGATTACGGAAAATGTACGGGACAGATTTTGATGCAATTTGGTAGGATGGTGGGAGATAGCCTGAGGAAGAGTTTTCTATGTGTGTGTGCATATGTGTGTGTGTGTGTGTGTGTGTGTGGCCCCTACCCCCCTCTGTGTTTCACTGTGCAAAACTGTACAATACAGAAAAGATGGAAAGTTTTTTAAATGACTAACTTTTATTTCTTTATTTTCACTTTATAGGCAAACATCTGATGAAGACTCAGATATTGATTGGGAGCCAGATATTTCTCCCTCTGTAGGCAAGCGACCACAAACAGAGCAGGACAGTTCATCAGGAGAGGAGCAACCTCCCCCACCTTCAAAGAGAGGTTCTGCCACTCCCAGGAGAAGATCCAGAGGCAGAGGACCAGGGAGAAGAAGGGGGAGGGGGAGAGTCGTTGGTGCAGCTGCCAGTACCAGTCAAACAGTTTTGTCAACCAGCCCTGCAGAGAGATGGAATGATGTTGACGAGCCAGATATAACACCTCCACAGCCCACCTTCAGATCCAATCGTTCACCAGGACCCCAGCTCATAGGTACAGCCACTTACACAGCCCTGCAGCTTTTTTTCACAAACACTGTTATACAGACAATAACTCAAAACATCAACGAGTTTGGCTCAACGTACCACTCAACACCCTCCAACCCGTGGATCGACATCACAGTGCAGGACATGATGGGCTTCATGTCTTCGATCATCTACATGGGTGAGGTAAAATGCACTGCATTTACCGATTATTGGCGGGGGTAAATTGTACAGCCTCCCATTCCCAAAACGAATAATGACTGGAAAGAACTTTCTCCGGATCGTTCAGTCCCTTCACATCAGCAGCATCGTGGATGATGCTGCTAACAAACAGAGGAGAGGCACACCAGCCTACGATCATCTCGCCAAAACAAAGCCACTCTGCTTGGAGATGAGGGACGCCTGCAAGAGGAACCATCATCCTAGCCAGGATATAGCCATCGATGAGCGAATGGTTGCCTCCAAAGCCCGCATTGGGCTAAAACAATACATGAAAAGTAAGCCTGTTCGCTGGGGATACAAACTCTCGTTCTGGCGGACTCCAAGAGCGGTCATACATGGGACTTTTTTGTCTACGAGGGAAAGTTCCAGGGAAACAGTGGGAAGGGTCTCAGTTATGAGTCAGTGATGGAACTTATTGACACACAGTTGCTGGGCACCAGCTACAAGCTCTTTGTTGACCATTTTTACACAAGTCCAACCCTTTTCCATGACCTCCTCCAGAAAAAGATCTGGGCATGTGGGACCATCCGCACAAACAGAACTGGCTTCCCAAAAACAAAAATCAACAGTTTGGTCTCAAAATCTCCCCACGGCAGCATACGCTGGATTAGGAAGGACTCCCTCGTCTTTGTCCAGTGGAGAGACACGAGGGACGTCTTCATGTGTTCAGCACACCACACAGCCCATTTGGATTACACAGTACGAGTCAAAGGTGCAGATGGGCGCTGGCAGATGAAGGACATTTCAGTTCCACCAGCGGTGAAGGAGTACAACCGGTACGTACTGTATATTCAACTATATATGATGCCCTTTGAAATGTAATAATTTGTGTGCTGCATATATTTATGTTTTTGTATATTTTTCTCTATGTTGTTCCAGGTGTATGGGTGGAGTGGACCTGTCTGACGCCCTGATTGGGTACTACAACGTCCTCCACAAGACCCAGAAGTGGTACAAAACCTTCTTCTACCATTTCATGGAGATCGCAATTGTGAACGCCTTCATCCTTCACAAAGAACTCGCAAAAGGTAAAGGAGAGACACTTGTGCACCGGAAGGCGTTCACAGTTACCCTAGCCGAGGAGCTGGGAGAGGCTTCCTCCATGGCCAGACCCGCGCCTGCTCCTGCTCCACGCAGAGCACATCACAAGCCAGTGCATATCACTGCGCACAGCACCACTGGTCGGCTGAAGTGCAGACATTGCCATGCAAAAACGCCTGTGAAATGCTCCTCCTGTAATGTGCCTTTGTGCTTTGTCCCAAGTCAAGACTGCTAGAATGACTGGCATGCTGCTAACAACCTGTAATAGGTTATTTATCATATATTGTAAATAGTTTGCTGTGAGTTTGCCGTGTAAAGGTTATTTATTTGTTTACATTTCATATAAAAAAGCATCTTTTTACATAACAGCACTCGTTTTGACTCTTTTATATGTACAAATTTGAGTTTATGCTTCAGTAACTTTTTTCCAGCAACATTGATAGTGAATCTGGATTTGGAATAGGATACCTCTAAGTGTCACCTTTCATTAGAGCCCAACATTATGACTGTACGTTGAAGCATTCAAGAGTCATGCCCTTTTATCCTAGGTATGTGACCATGGTTATCCAAATGGCCATTTTTGGAAACGCCTATACATACCTTTAGAAAAACGTGTAAAATACTCATTTTCTGTAGGATTGTTATCAAATTTCAACTGAGACTAGGTAAGGCTTCATGCTGTGGTCCCATTGTTTTTTTTCAGCTAATAAGTCCCAGCTACACTCGTCTGCAGGCATCTGTTTGCAAAAAAAATTTCAGGTGAGACTAAAAACCTTCTACTTCAGTGTGTTCCAACTTAGATTACTCAATGACAGTAGCACTTACAGTGATTCTTTCAGTTGGGGGAAAAACTTCAGTGTTTCCATTCAAAAGAGACCAAACCATATTGTCCAAACGGTTCAAGAACAGCTTTCAATTTACTTTGGGTAGGTTTTTGATAGGCATTTTAGGCAAATTTTACCGGAGCGTTAACTTTTGCTGTACAGCTTTTGAGTTTTCAGTTCAGTGGCGAAAACAAAGAATATTGAAATAATGAAGCCTTATTAATGTTGCTGGAAACATATTTTCAATCAGAGAGATGGAGAGGGGAGATCATGCATGGACACGCAGACACATACACACACACACACACAAAGAGGGAGGGAGGGGGAGGGAGAGAGAGAGGAAGGTGCGTCCATGCACAGTCACACTCAAAGAGGGATGGAGGGAGGGATACACACACGCACACACACACTAACATATGGATCTTCCTTCTTTTGCTGTAACTTACTCTCAACAATAGTAGGCTGGTTTTTATGGAAACCATAACATCATTTTTCCATACATATTGTTTCGTAATAGGTTATTCTTTGTAGTCATTTAATTACAAGGGTGCTCAGAGTCCTTATTGGTATGGATATCTGATATTTTTTAAATTTTCCTCCGTAAGAACAAATCTGGCACAAATGCAAAATATTTTCGGGTATGTAAAAAAAATACATTTCCTATAAGTTCGGTTGATTGAGCCAATATGTGCTTTTGTACAAACTTAAACTCGTAGCCAATCAGAGAGCCTTTTGTTGGTGATTGCGAGCAATGAGCACCAATTACGTCGGGAGCTGGGGGCAGGGTTATGCGAAGCTGTAGGGAAACTCTGTGTGGGAGATGCTGAAACGTAGGCTGATGTATAGTGTAGAACCCTTTTTTATTTCATGCAGATGTTGTGCCGTATCATTGATTCTCCCTTGCATCACTCCCTTGAACCACAGATGCAGCCCCTGAGCACCGCGCCCAACACATTTCAACTGGTTAAAGGTTTTGTATCCATTCAAAATCTGTGGCTGATCATTTAAAATGTGAACCGCAAATATTGCGTGCTTGTTTGGTGCTGTCCTGCAAATACTAAATAACAGCAACTCGGCGAACATTTTAGATCTTATATGACAAGTTGCTGTAAAGTTACGACATTGTGCCAAGTCTACAATTAGTCTAAGCTGCTTTTCCACCGAATGCGAAACAATTTTTTGTGCGACAGATTACATTCAAAGTTAATGCAAAGATGCGAATACATGCAAGTTTGCGTGTATTTGTGTCCTTGCATTGACTTTGAATACAGTCTGTCGCGCGAAAAATTCATTTCGTGTTCGGTGGAAAAGCAGCTTAACGTAGCTAGGTCGGTAGTAAGGCTCCGTTGTTTTCCGTGACCATTTGGAGCATTGCTTTTATGTAGCTAGCTTGCTTGTGGATGAGATTATGGATATCTTTCCAGATCGTGAACATAATCTATGTCGCTTGGCAGTACAGGAAGTTGCAGCTGATGATGATGATGAGTTGTAGATGCCCTTATTACAATGATGTCAGGACTGTCTGTCACAGTTGATGTGGTTTCGATTGCATAGACTTGTATACGTACAATTGATTTTATAATCTCAGGTAGATTGTAATAGTTAGTAATACTTAGTGTTTCCAATAATTATATTTCCAATCATTATGTTAAAATTAGACAATGTTGAAATTTGCAATGATTTCATGTTCCAAGTTACCTCAAATGACAATTTTGAAAACCGTAGGATGGACGAGGGTTCAAAAATGTTCAAATATGTGCAAGAGGGTTCAAAGATGTAAAAAAAAAATGTTAGACTTTTTCAAATTTTTTGTTAAGTTTAAAGAGGTAATCTCCGGGTAGATTTGTAATGTGAGGTAGATTGTAATAGTTAGTGTTTTCAATCGTTAGTAAAAAAAAAATTAAATTTGGGAATTACTTTATATATATATATATATATAAAATCTTGAAATAAATATTTTCGAGTTTCTAAATACACAAGTTTAAGTTGTTTGTGTGATTTTGTTGGCTTTTGTGCCTGAAAAATTCAAAAATGGGTATTATAAATTGTTCTTTTAGTGCTTAGAATGCACCATTTAAAGCCTGTGACGCCCTCCTGCCCCAGCAGGGCCTGCTGTGTGTGTATGTGTGTGGGTGTGTTCTTTCCCTCTGTCTTAAGTTGCAGGTCCTGGCGGGGCGGAGTCCATTTTGTGCAACTGGGAGCACCTGGCCAGTCTCCCAGGTGTACTTAAACCCTGGCCATTCCAGTCCAAGTGTCGCTCTCCATTTTTCCAGCAGCACGTTATTGTTTGTTTGTTTGGTTGGCTTTGGCCATGTTATTTTTAGGTTTACACGCTTCAGCACTTCATCTACACCACTTAATCACTCATCCAACAGCTGACATACTGATTTACTGACCATCACACCTCATATTATTAGTATGTTTTCGGGTTTTTGTATTGCTTTAGTAATAAATGTGTATCTTTTCCAGTTTGATAACCGTGTCTCTCCCGTTTTTGTCATGGCTTACGAGCCGGGTTGTGACAAATTGGGGGCTCGTCTTATCCGTTTCGTAATTGGTAAGTCATTGAATTGGCTTGTGAATGGGCTCGGAGAAAATTGTGAATGACTTGACGTCATCGAGTTTACTACTGAGCGCATGTAATCGGAAGCCTTGAATGGTTTGTTTTGGTAGTTTGCGCTACTTGGGTGATATACGGTTATTTGGTTTACAAGTAAGTAATAGTTGTGTTTTGTTTGTTTAGCGTGGTGCTGGTGGGTTCAGGTGAGTGTCGGCTGGTGCTTAAGTATTGTGGGAGCACAATCCCCTGGTAGGCAAAGCGGCGGTACCCCTTTGGGTTCGTCGGGTTTTTTTTTTTTTTTTGAAGTGTTGCAGTTAACGCGGCTGGAGCAATTGCTCGGGAGCACAGCTGTAGCTTCGGAGGGGTTGCCAATTGCTGGTCGCCTTTTCCACGCTATCGGTATTCAGTGCGTAAGTACCCACCGCTGTGACTGCATGAAGACTAGGGTGAGTTGTGTTAGGTAAGTTTAATTAGGCAGATTATGTAGAGGGGATTTGTGCTCTGTGGGGAATTTTGAAACTGAACGCACCTTTTGTTGGCACTTGCTTTAGGCCCATGGTTTTTGGGAGAGTTTTTTTAGGTTTATTCTCTGGTTTGTTTGAGAAATGGCTGAAATAGCTGATTTTATTAAGGCTCCATCGGAGGGGTTTTTGGACAGGTGCACAAAAGGGCAGCTGTTGAAAATAGCGGACCATTATGAAGCTGAAATTTCTGATAAGCGGTTGAAGGATACTGTTAAAAGCATCTTGAAAGCAAATTTGAGTGATATGGGTGTTTTGGCTGTGGGTCATGAGCAGCTTCGGTCTGGCTAATATTTCGGATTTGTCGCCGTCGTTGGTGGGAATCAGTAATAGTAGTTTAACATTTGAGCAGCAGAAGGAACTACTTTTGTTACAATTGGAGCATGACAAGGTTAAGCAAAAAGCGGAAATTGAGAAGCAGTTGGCTGTGGAACAATTGCGTTTCCAAACCGAACAAAATAGGTTGGCTTTGCAGCAATATAAGTTGGATTTGATAAAAAGTGGGAAATTGGTAACTGATAGTTCAGTGGGATTGGAAAGTCCTGTGCCTTGTTCGGAGTCTTCGGAATTTTTTGATGTGTTGGGTAATTTGCGTTTGGTCCCGAAATTTAATGAAAAGGATCCGGAGACCTTTTTCTCCCTATTTGAGCGTGTTGCGGATACAAGAAAGTGGCCGGAGTCTGCTCGCACGTTAATGTTGCAGTGTGCATTGACTGGGAGAGCACAAGAGGCTTACTCATCATTGTCTTCTGTGGATAGCCAAAAGTATTTGGTTGTCAAGTCGGCTGTGTTGAGGGCTTATGAATTAGTCCCTGAGGCGTACCGTCAACGTTTTAGAACGTGGAAAAAAATAGATAAACAGACACATCTTGAATTTGCCCGTGATTTGACTACTCATTTTATGCGCTGGTGTTCTGCATTGGAAGTTGAGACTTTTGGAGAACTGTGTGATTTAATTGTTTTGGAGCAGTTCAAGAACTCTGTACCGGAGAGTGTTGCCACTTTTATTAGTGATCATAAGGTAAAAACTGCTACTGACGCGGCTGCTCTGGCGGATGATTATGTTTTAACGCATGCGCGTAATTTTGGAAATGTGCGCTCTAATCATGTTGGTTGTAAGGAGGTTGCTGAGGCAAGTGGTGGGCATTCGTTTGTTTCTTCGGGTAAATCTGAACCAAGTAATCGTGGCATGCGGAGTTCAGATAATGTTTGTAATTTTTGCCATAAAAAAGGACATTGGAAAGCTGATTGTTATGCTCTTAAGGCCAAGACTAAACAGAACGGGGCTGTAGTACAGCCAATAGGGGCTTGCTTAGCTGCGTCTGTGTCGAACTCTTTTATGCTGGATGTGGCAAGTGATGGGGAGCAGGAAAAAATGAGGCCTGGGGAACTTGATTCTTTCTTGCCTTTTGTGTCAGATGGTTTTGTTTCTCTGGTGGGAAATGACATAAAGGTGCCAGTGAGGATATTGCGCGACACTGCTGCTTTTGATTCTTTTATTCAGGCTTCAGTATTGCCATTTTCAGAGGAGAGTGACACAGGATGTTCTGTTCCTGTTTTGGGAATGGGCATGAAAGTTTTACATGTCCCATTGCACAATATTATGCTTCATTCTGATCTTTTTCAGGGTCAAGTGACTGTGGGTGTGCGACCGGCACTGCCAATTGCAGGCATCAGCCTAATTCTGGGTAATGGCGTGGCAGGGGGGGTCGTGTTTGGGCTGATGGTTCGCCACGTCCTGTAGTTTCTTCAGTTCCGCTGATGAGGAGGCAACCTGATGAGAATGAAGTGAACTTCCCTGAGGGTTTCACCGCATGTGCAGTAACACGATCTATGACTTCTTCCGAACTTGATTCAGTGTCTCATTCTGAGAGCATGAAGAGTGATGCATTGCTGTCAGGTGCGTTTTCTTTGTCTGATGCGCTTCTTTCAGTTTCTCAGGAAGACCTGAAGGCTGAACAGCAGGCTGATCCTTCTCTGAGGGGCTTATTTGAGCGGGTACTTTCCGTGGAGGAGGTAGAAAATAATTCGCGTGGTTATTTTATGTATAATTCGCTGCTTGTGAGAAAATGGATGCCTCATGGTGACAGTTTTGTTGGTGACCCTATTATTCAAATTGTCTTGCCTTCCAAGTTCCGTGAGTCTGTGTTGAAAGTGGCCCATGATGAATCTGGGCATTGGGGTGTCAGGAAAACCTACGATCGGGTGCTGCGGCTTTTTTTTTTTTTTTTTTTTTGGCCATGGTTGAAAAAAAAGATGTGGCTGCTTACATTAGAGCATGTCACACGTGTCAACTTAAAGGCAAGCCTAATCAAAGCATAACGCCTGCTCCTTTGTTCCCAATTCCAGCTGTAAGTCAGCCTTTTGAACACTTAATCATCGACTGTGTAGGTCCGTTGCCTCGCTCTAAGAGTGGCTCCTTATATCTCCTCACGGTTATGTGTCAGACTACCCTTATCCGGCTGCTTATCCACTGCGCTCAATAACTACAAGGTCTGTGGTACGTGCCCGTACACAGTTCATTTCAATTTTCGGCATCCCAAAAATTATTCAGACTGACCAGGGTTCTAACTTCTCCTCCCATCTGTTCTCTCAGGTGTTGAAACAACCGTGTTAAGCACAACAAAGCTTCTGCGTACCATATTTAAAGTCAGGGCGCATTGGGCGATTTCATCAAACTCTTAAATCATTGCTGCGTGCTTACTGTATCCAAATGGAGAAGGATTGGGAGGAGGGTTTGCCCTGGTTGATGTTGGCAGCAAGGGAGGTAAAAACACAGGAAAGCACGGGGTTTAGCCCAAATGATTTGGTGTTTGGGCATACAGTGCGTGGCCCATTGACTCTGCTGTATGATCAGTGGAAAGAAACGGATCCTCCTAAAAACCTCATTGATTATATTAATGGTTTTCGGCATAGGTTGTATGCGGCTTGTGAGTTGGCGAAAAAGAACCTGTCAAATGCACAAGGTAAAATGAAAAAGTTGTTTGATCGACCCGCGGAGCGACGTGAATTTAGTGTGGGAGACCAGGTGTTGGCACTATTACCCATCAGTAGTTCACCATTTCAAGCAAAATTTACTGGTCCTCACAAGATTTTAAAACAAATATCTGAACAAAATTATATTATATCCACTCCTGAGCGCAGAAAGGCAACTCAACTTTGCCATGTGAACCTATTAAAGCCTTACTATTGTCGCATGTAGGAAGATTGTTCCCCTCCGCAGAGCGTGCACCCGGCGTGTTCAGTGGGGAGACTGTCTGTAGTTTCTGCTCCTGAGATGGCAGCAGTTGGGGTTGAGGACGGATTGCCTTGTCTTGATCCTGCTGTGTTGCAGGGTCGTTTGAAAAATTCTGAATCCCTGTCCAAATTGCATGTTTTGTTGAGTCATTTGTCTGAGCAAAAGCAGGCAGACCTGTCAGAAATTATTTGCAATTTTTCGTGCTTGTTTGGTGATACTCCCACTCAGACGCACCTTATTGAACATGATATAGATGTGGGGAATGCTCAGCCAATCAGGCAGAGATTTTATCGGGTTAATCCTGAAAAGCGTAAGTTCCTGGATGCTGAAGTAAAATATATGTTAAACCATGGAATTGCTGAGCCCTCGTCATCCAGTTGGGCATCACCTTGTCTATTAATTCCTAAATCTGATAACACCCCTAGATTTTGTACTGATTTTCAAAAAGGTGAATGCTGTGACTAAACCGGATTCCTTTCCGCTCCCGCGAATGGAAGATTGTGTTGACCAAGTTGGCCATGCCAAGTTCGTTAGCAAGTTTGACTTGCTGAAAGGCTATTGGCAGGTTCCGCTATCGGAGCGGGCGCGTGAAATTTCTGCGTTTATAACGCCAACTGGGTTGTATTCTTACAAGGTTATGGCTTTCGGCTTGCGTAATGCCCCGGCGACGTTTCAGAGACTTATGACCCAAGTTTTGGGGGATTTGGAGGGTTGTACAGTCTATTTAGATGACGTAGTGGTCTGCTCTGATACATGGTCCTCTCATTTGGAGCACATCCGGGCTCTGTTCCGCCGCTTGGCTGAATGTCTCACTGTCAACCTCGCCAAGTGAGTTTAGGGGGCGACGGCGTAACGCACTTGGGTCGGGTAGTTGGGCAGGGTACAGTTCGTCCGGTGCAAGAGAAAATTCAAGCTGTTCAACAGTATTCTCCACCTACAACAAAGAAAGAACTTATGCGTTTTCTCGGATTAGTGGGTTACTATAGAAGTTTTTGTAGAAATTTCTCGGAGGTAGTGGCACCACTTACTGACCTCTTGAAAAGAAAGTCAACTTTTATCTGGTCCCTGTTTGTCAACAGGCTTTTGAAAGGGTGAAGGCACTCTTGTGTAGCTCCTCGGTATTGGCAGCGCCATGTTTTGATCGTCCGTTTTCCTTACTGGTGGATGCTAGTCACGTGGGGGCAGGTGCCGTCCTGCAACAAGTAGATGATTTAGGTTTTGATAAACCAGTGAGCTTTTTTCAAAGAAATTTAATTCTTATCAGTTGAATTATTCTACCATCGAAAAAAAAAAGAAGCACTTTGCGTTAGTATGGGCGTTGAGGCATTTTGATGTCTATGTGGGTTCTAGTGTTGTGCCTGTGGTGGTCTACACTGACCACAATCCTTAACATTTCTCAATTCTTTGCAATGTCCAAATCAGAGATTGATAAGATGGTCATTATTGTTGCAGTCATACTGGCTGGATATCCGGCATATTAAGGGTTCGGACAACGTGGTTCTTGGACGCGCTGTCCAGGGCTCCTTATCAGTAGTTTCTTTTAAATTTATGCAGCTTCTCTCCTTTCTCCGTCTTAAATTGCTTCCCACTGGTACCAGGTTGCTGAGGGAGGAGGGGGTGGGGGCGTTGATGTTGCGGCGGTGAGTGCCGGGCATCAGGTTAGTATCTTTTTGTATAACTGTAAAAATGTAAGTAACATTAATGGTGTATTTTTAATTAAAAAAAAAAAAAAAATTGCGAACTGGGATTGAAACAAGGAATATGATCACTTGTTAATTTGCTAAGTGGTTACTTTTTTGAGTTTTGATAGTAAATGTAAATCAAATAGTAGTTCTGGTTTTGGGGTTGGGACCCCGTTTTTTATGGAGGGGGGTGTGACCCAGCAGGGCCTGTGTGTGTATGTGTGTGGGTGTGTTCTTTCCCTCTGTCTTAAGTTGCAGGTCCTGGCGGGCGGAGTCCATTTAGTGCAACTGGGAGCACCTGGCCAGTCTCCCAGGTGTACTTAAACCCTGGCCATTCCAGTCCAAGTGTCTCTCCATTTTTTCCAGCAGCACGTTATTGTTTGTTTGTTTGGTTGGCTTTGGCCATGTTATTTTTAGGTTTACACGCTTCAGCATTTCATCTACACCACTTAATCACTCATCCAACAGCTGACATACTGATTTACTGACCATCACACCTCATATTATTGGTATGTTTTCGGGTTTTTGTATTGCTTTAGTAATAAATGTGTATCTTTTCCAGTTTGATAACCGTGTCTCTCCTGTTTTTGTCATGGCTTACGAGTCGGGTCGTGACAAGCCTAGAAATAAAAAATTTTCCGGGGGGGCCATGCCCCCTAGAAAGGCGTGGCCCTTTAGGCTGAGATGTCAATACTTCTTTATTTTTGAATCCTACCATGTAGAATTTCCTTATTTTTAAAAAAATCTCTGAGCACCCCTGTAATTACGATTTGCTTTTCCAACTGGCTGCTATGGCTGCATGGCCTACTCCCTGGTCCTTTCCAAAACAAATTTAGTTTTTGCCACTCCAGTGAAAATAAATGTACTGTATCAATAAAACCCAACAAAAATGGAACAGTTGTTGATACAATATACATTATATTTTAGGAGCGGAAATTGAGAGGCTTGGAGTCACTGCACAGGACCAGGGAGCAGATCAGGCAGGCCTAAGCAGATATTGATCCAGAGCTGGCAGAGTTGCTGAGGGAGGATACAGATGCTGTCATTAACATCAGTGTCTCTTTTGATGGCACCTGGCAGAAAAGGGGGTTCACTTCCCATTACAGCATTGGTGTGTGCATAGACATTCTTACAGGACTGGTGATTGACTTTGAAGTCTTATCCTCCTACTGCCATGCTTGTGCTTTAAAGGAAAGTGCCAAGCTTGAGGGGAAGATCACTGAGCAGGAATTTGACAGCTGGAGAGTCACACACATTGACTGTGCCAAAAATTTCATGGGGTCTAGTAAGGCAATGGAACAGGAGACAGCGAAGAGTATGTGGGCCAGCTTGGTCAGTCGCCACCAGCTGCGGTACACTGAGATGCTCTCAGATGGGGACAGTGCTGCTTTAAAGGAAGTAGTTTCACTCAACCCATACCCTGGGCATGAGATAGTGAAGCTACAGAGTATCAATCATGCTCACAAGCACATGGGCACAACGCTGAGGAAATTGAGTGCTGAGCGGAAATGAGGAGGCAAGGGTTTGGGGAAACTGACAGCGAATAAATGCAAAACTTTACAAATTATTACAGGGGGGAAATTTTATATAATCAGGGGTCACTGGATAAAATGAAAGCAGAGATATGGGCAGGTCTTCTCCACTGCATGTTCACTGATGAAACACCATTGCATACTAGGTGCAATGCACCTTGGTGTTGGTATTGGGGGGCTGAAGAAAAAGGTGAGACTCCTGAAAACCACACTAGACATGGTGCAAATTATTTATCCCGCGAGGTGGGCCAGAAGCTTATCCCCATCTACCACCGCATGTTGAGCGACAGCCTGCTGCAAAGGATGCAGCATGGTGGCACACAAAATGCCAACGAGTGTCTCAATTCTGTCATATGGGCCCGCTGCCCAAAAACTGTTTTTGTAGGTAAGCGCAGGGTCGAGGCAGCGGCAAGCATGGCCATCTCCTCTTTTAATGAGGGTGCCTCTGCTATGCTTACTGTGATGGCAAACCTATGGCTAGAGAGCACACTCATCACTGTGAACACCATCAGCAGGCAGACCTGCTCAGGGTGTCCAAAGCAAATGCCATTCAGTCCGAGAGTGCAAAACGTAAACGGAAAATTGTGAGCACAAACAAGAAACTGAAAAGGCACCAGCAAGAGATGTCTGAAGGACCAACCTATGGTGCTGGAATGTACAATTTGACTTTTAAACAGCTATGATAAATCTAGGTCTGGTTCTGTGCTCTATAGACATGCCTATGTCTATTGGGAGTTTTGTCTGCAAGTTTGTGTAGAGTAGGCCAATATGTTTATTAGTTGAATAACTACAGTTGTAGGCCTTAGATGCCTGTTATGTTATTAAATGATCAATTTTCATGAGCTTAAAATATACCACGTTATTATTACTAAGGGCCTGAACATTTATTCTGTTTGTGAGCAATTATTTCCAATAGAAATGCATTAAATTTCCCAATGTAAATCTTTGAATGCCGTTTTCTAAAAATGAGTTTTTTGTCATACTCCAAGTCGAACTTTTCCGCCTCTATAGCACCTATGAACACCAAACCTTCCAGTTATACACCTAGCTATATTCTGAAGATATTTATACAGGGATTTGTTAATATATCATCCCTAGCCTGATTTATGAGACATTTATTCCCAAAAATATGGCAAAAATTGATTTTTTTAAGGCTATGGACAGCATATTTTGATTTTCTTAGTAATAAAAGCAGATATCCTTAAATCCCTCCATATTTTTTTTTTGATCTTATATAAAAGAATTTCTCACCTGGCTTTATCAGATGTCTAGATTTATCTTCCTAAAATATATGCAAATTAGTGCATATTTAATGAGATAATGCCTAATTTGCATATTTGAACATAAAAATTTCAAAAACTTGTAATTCATTTTTTTCATACTATTACAAGTAATCAACTGAGGAAGTTTCATGATGGTATCTATTATTTAAAAATTTTGCCCTATTCACCTGTAGTGTCTTGCCTTTAGCTTCGAATGGACACGCAAGTTGCTGGATGGCAGGAGAAACAGAAGGCATTCACACAAAGGTTGTGACAATGTCCACTTTAAGCAGTTTTTATTCATTGTTATTTTGATTGATAATCATTTGCACCTGTATGTGTAAACGGATCTGTCATTTGTACATGGCAGAAGAAAAATGCACACAATACTCTTTGATAAAAGCTCAGATACTGTATTTTCTAAGGTGCACTATTTGATTGAAAATCTAAAATTGTATAACATGCATACTGAATTACAAACAGGCATATGCTAAACAAATTATGACTACACTCTAACTGGGTCTCCGCCTGTCCTCGTTGCCTCTGCTCCCAACCTCCCCTTTCTTCCTTCCAGGCTATGAGGTGGAGGATCAGAGGAGAGGAGTACATGAGGGAAATGAGGGAAATATTCCCACCTTCCTCATCCATATTCAACGTCCATTAATGATGAAGTGGCCTTACAAGTGCGTCCACTGCTTCAGTAATACTGGCAGCCAACCACATCCCCATATCATTTTGTGGCAAATCATAAATTGGCCAAGGCCTTACCTTGAGAACAGTGTTAAGCAAAGTAAGCCAGTGAGCCTTATCGAAAACTGACTAATTATTTGCGGTAGGATGAAACCAAAAGCGAGATGTGACATAATGATGTGAATGACAATGATCCATTTATGTCCGTTTGATTCATGAGCTTTGGTGGGCTTGGATTTGAAGTCCTGTGGGAATGGACATGATGATGTCACACAAACAGGCAAAAATATATACTGAAAGGATTCATTTATGAATCTTCCTTTGGAAGGAGACATTTTGGAGGAGATTCGGAATGACATCCTTGTTTCCCACAGTTTTGGGCAGCATGTTCAGGGGACATGTTCAGTTTACAGGCGTGGAGGAAGGGGAGATGACATTTCCTTGTGGACATTGGAATTAGCACAAGTTTAGGACTGGTACATTTTCAATGCACGTTTCTCAGAACAAAATTTAAAACATAATTGACTTTGACGATAAAAGGCAATGTGCCTCATGCCTGATTACCCAGGTTTCCATGATATTTATGAATTATTAGGACACATGGTTGACCACCCAATAAAAGTTGTATAGTGCTATAGTCCATACTAGGAATGGGGATCGATATCGTTATCGAGACTCCCTAACGATTTGAGTCCTTATCGATACCACTATCGATACTACTATCGATACATTTCTATTATTTAGTGGAAAGACGAGATGACAATACGTTTTTCACAGAACTGATTGCCTTTATTGCTTAACAAGTGACGTTCTGAACAGAATGAGAAATTTTCAGCCTTCAAATACACAGCTGATGTGACAGGAACCCCTTCAACATAATGTATAACTAAGAATATAAAAAATATATCAGCAGCGATAAATTAAAAACATTTCCCCAAAAATGAATAAACTAAACAAAATATATAAATTAAATAATTCACACTAGCGTATTTTAGCACTTCAGTGTTGGTTAATGTCTACTATCAGTTTCATGTCATGTTTTAGTGGTTGTATTTGCATTATTGTATTTTTACTTACTCGTAAATGTCAACTTTAAAAATCTTGGCATCAATAATTTTAATGATGTATTATAAGCTGATTATAGCTTGTGCGAGGAAGTTAAATAGGCCTAAATTTCATTCATAATATGTACGTTATATAGCTGGGTAATCAGAAAGGTTTTCTCAAAACAACTGTATTTATTCAGGTTTCTTACCAAAACCTGGATTTTCTTTATCATTGACGTTACATTTGAACACAACCAGGGACAATAAGCGCCTCAGCTGACGAACAGAAGCCAAACGGTACCTCTCACAAAAAGGGGATGAATTATCGAAAATGAAGGAAAAAAATTCTGGAACACACAATTATTTAGGCGATTTATTAAGGTGCAGGTGACTGACGTTTCTACAAAATGTCTTCTTCAGAGTCAAAATTGCCTAAATTCTCGTGTGGTCCAGAATTTCTTTCTTTCATTTTTGTTAGGTTAAAATACATTACGATAACATATTGTTTACCATCGCTCAAAAGTCATTTTACTGCCCCAACCTTGAACGCGCAGAATGTCATCTTCTGAAACCTTGTTTACTTAGCTAACTAGCTTTTATCCAGTTTTTCTGTTACACAACATTTATTTAGCACGCGCAACTATTGTTCGGTCTTAAACTATCGTTGGGTCAGGAATCACACCGTTAGTTATGTAAGCAGAACTAGCCATAAAGTCCATCAGGGTATTTTTGACAAACGGGACCTGCTACAGAGTTTGGCTGCGTTTACCGCGGTTGCTTTGAGTGAATGAAGCGGATGGCTGGCCCACAGCAACAGCAGCCGAAGTTGACGGAGTTATTTAAACCCGAAGACAGTCGAAGGTAGTGCGATGTGCTTGGCCGTGGAGGTTGTGTTCCCCCCTTTCAAGAAATTATTTTGCTACATAAATTACGTTTTGCTTCCTCCTTATCTTTTTCTTTGGTTAAATGTAGCCAAACTTTGGACCTCTTCACACGATCTGCCATCCTCGCAAACAAGTGGCCCAGATTCTTCTTCATGTACTGTAATACCTGGCTGGCAATTCAGTTTTTTTTCCCCAAAAACCTTTATTGGACAATTAGCGTATGTTTGTGCACCAGTGATTGCATTTTAATGATATGACTCGACTCGAGACATAACATTACATCAATAGACCCACGAGACCCAATAGCAGTATCAATAAACTCAAACGTTATTGATTTTCAGTTTTTGAAAAATGCGGAACCGGGTCCGTACTGGAACCAGGTTTCGATCCCCATCCTTAGTCCATACCGCTTCAAATTTTCAAAGTTAATTTGCTTACAGAAGAAAAGTTTTAAAGGATATATCATGCATTAAGGATTTAGTTTTGCACCAGAAACTGCTCACAAAACAGTTTTTGAGCGAACAGAGAGCCGTAATCTGACTGCTGCTCAGCAAATTTTTTCCCTTTTCCTGGAATAAAAATATCAAACATGATAAAAGTGATGTTATGGGCAATTGTCAAACTCTAAAGGCCTATTCCACTGAAGCGTTTTAAGGTTTACACACGGATAACTTAGTTGCGCGTTTAGCATGCGTTTAATTTTAGTCACCGTTTCACGAGGCACAACTGTCTGCGTGCATCTAAATATTTTAAACGCCTGCGGTCAAATAACAAAAGAACACTTAAACGCTCGTGAGGGCACGTTTAACTCGTGAAAACTACTACCACAGATTGATTTGCACCTAAATGAGTGGGCGTGTTAGCAAGCAGTAGGCCTAGTGTGGACGCTCTGGCTATACTTGGGTTTGCCCAGGAAGAGGCCGCTGAAGAAGGGTTCCCATGCTGCCCCACAACCTCAGGTGAGAGTGTTTCTGGACAGATTAAATCCACTCGAGAGATTTGACAACCGCAACTTTGTAAAACGATATAGAATATCGAAGGAATCCTTACATTGGCTTCTTGGCCTGATTAGGGATGATCTACTGTTATGGCCCCAATTTGTTATGGCGTCAATTTGTTATGACGTCACGGACAGCAAGGGATGACAGACAAAATTCTTAAACTTCAACAGATTTAATTAAACACACACTTTGAACTAATCTACAATCTACATCTACTGACCAAGATTGAAAAAAAAAAAAAAGAGATATTTACAGTCCTCGGTAATGGAGATGGCGCTGCTATGTTTGCGATGTCTTGGGACAGGAAAATGCTCCAACACAGGCAAAAATCCACAAAAAGCTTCACAGGTCTTGAAAAGAGTGACAGGTCTGGTCAAATGTATCCTTCCACAATTTCTCCTTGCAATTTCTCCTACTACTCTCTCGATTTTTCTCCTTATATACTCTTTTCCAGCCCCCTCTGAGGCATGCCCGGGACATGCCCCAAACCTAGCTCCAGACTGCTTAACAAAAAAAATGTCAATACTGCCATCTAGTGGCTTTTTTTCCCCCCCCACGTTACACTACTGAGTGCCACCAGAAGGAGTCATGCCCTGACTCCCCTCCAACAGCTGTCAATTGCTGTCAGATTTTATGCAAGGGCTTTGTTTCAGATGGACATTGGTGATATGTGTGGAGCGTCGACCATTGGTGATATGTGTGGAGCGTCGACAACTGCAGAGTGGTTGCTCGTGTCACGGCGACAATTTGTGCAAAAAAAATTTCATTTCATTCGTTTACCAATGACACAGGAAGAAAGGAGAGACACTGTGGAGGGCTTTTATGAGATAATGCAGTTCCCCGGTGTGATCAGTGCAGTTGATGGTAGCCATATACCAACTGTGAACCCTGGTGGTAGGTTTGCCATACGATACATTAACAGAAAAGGATATTATAGCTTGAACTGCCGATTAGTTTGTGATCACCGCCTTCTCTTCACGAATGTCGTGTCTCGGTGGTATGGGTCTGCTCATGACTCGAGAATATTTGAGGAGTCTCAACTATTTCGTCCATTTAGAGCTGGGGAATATCAAGGAATCTTACTTGGGGATCCAGCCTACACTTGTTGGCAGCTTATGCTCATGCCTGTGCGTAACCTGAGAACACCTACAGAGACTCCCTAGAATGATGCACAGAGGGCAACAAGAGGAATGAAAGAAAGAGCCTTCGGCATCTGGGAAAGTAGGTTTCCATGCATATCGAAGGGAATACATCTGAGGTGTTCAGTAAGTACACTAACTTCATAGGCTACTGAAAATGATAATTATATTGAATATTGAATTCGACAAATTATAACTCAATGATTTACATGTACATTTGTACGAATATTAGTGAGGGGTATTAGGGGTAAGAACGTTACATGCTGGACAAAACTACCAAACTTTTTTTGTTGGTACCAATAAACAAAGTGAATACAAAAATCCCATGCTCCAAAAAATTGAAGTGTGTTTTGTGAAAAAAAATCCACGATGGCAACCAACCTGGCAAAAAATGAACAATGATAACTTCACTAATATTGAAGATACGTACTGTAGGTGTGTGACCCATCTATTTGTAGGTTTTGAAGTACAAGAAAATCATTGCAATTATTAGTTTTTACATCAGAGGCTCCTAGGCCAAGTTAAAGGTCAGCAGGAACATTTTTATTCAAAATAAAAACCATCCTGTGATACATTAAATCAATATCAGAGATACCAACATGGACTGTGTCTCCCGGCCTTGTATAAACGGATGCATAGCCCCTTTTCATTCTTTCGCAATCCTTGTTTTTCATCCCTTTTTTTTGTCCATCCAAGTCAATGGGCGGAATGTTCTCGCACTCAAAGATTTAGAGTGCAGAGAGGATTTAAAAAATGACTCTGGAAGAAAAAAATTTTAAATCGCATTCCCCAATTCTTGTTTTTTCATCCCTTTTTTTTTTGTCCATCCAAGTCAACCCACAATTTCAGAGAGGCAAAAAAATGAGTCGGGAAAAAAATTTTAAATCGCTCCCCCACCCACAATTTCTAACGTAAACACATAAATTCTACATCAAAACGAAGGAAAATTTGTGCAAGCCTGAAAAATTTGGAAGAAAACAGACAAAGGGTTGAGACTCTAGGCGCCCCCAAGCGACAGGAGCACCGACCAACTGCCCCATAGACAGCCATTATAACAGGAGCAGAAAAATTTGGGAAGGAGCTGAAAAACACCTTTTTTTAAATCGCCATTCTGACCATATACTTGACACAACAAGAAAAAAAATACATGGGGACGCTCTGCAGAGTCTCCTCTCGCTCACATTGTTTTTGCTTTTACCATAGGACCTATGGTCCGCCAGAAAATGGAAGTAGTTCGGACAGTGTCACTCACCAACTCCCCCATAGGCAGCCATTATAACAGGAGCAGACAGTTGAAAAACACCTTTTTGAAATTGCCATCCTGACCACATACTTGACACTACAAGAAAAAAAAAAAAACATGCGGACGCTCAGCAGAGTCTCCTCTTGCTCACAATGTTTTTGTTTTCACCAAAGGACCTACGGTCTGCCAGAAAATGGTAGTAGTTCGGACAGTGTCACTGGCGATTTCTTTAAATTCCATTCTGTCTCACAGCACCTGTGAAACAGCAGTCTCCATAGAGACAGGCACTCACATAGAGGAGCTGCTGTGTCAGACTCAGTGCACACACACACACACCAGTGCTCTAGCCAGGAGCCATACTTGGGGGGGTGTCCAGGGGAATGCCCCCCCCAGGAATGTGATTTGGTGAGTTTTGGTGAAGTATTGCGCATGAAATCCTTTTCCAGAATCTCCCTTTGTCAAATGAGTTTTTCCTGATACAGAAAATCAATCCGTGTTTACAGAAGGAGTCTCCATAATCTGTTTAAAATCAAGGCATATTTCAATCTAAATATTCATCTGACTTTAACTTTTTCAACGTCAGAGCGGGATTATCCGGCAAGAATCGCAGACCCATGATTACTGTATGAGCCGAATGTCCATTCTTGGCGCGCATCAAGCATAAACAATATGTAGATTATGTGAACAAAAAATTCTAACTCCGCCAAAACCAGTGCAACTGGCACCACTGAAAAGTGCTGTAGAAACACTTTAAAATGACACTATAACCATTCATATTGGTTGAGCATAAAGAAAATGTTACGGGTTATAGTCAGATCGATGATATCCATTATCGGCTCGTCAGACTGGAGCATGGACATTACCCCTGATGTTGGTGCCAACAAGCTATATAAACTAGAGGCGCTATGTTACGATTTCAATGTGCAAGTCTGGCCAGCATCTTGTGACGGGCGTCCATCACAGAAAGGTGCAGCAAAGTGGATTCATGCCTTCCAGAAATTTTGATTTCCACTGAGTGCCATACAGTCCTAACAAGCGAAAATGCCGCAGTTCTTTGAATCACTCCCCACTTAAAGAGTTAGGCATGTCTGAAAACCCGTTGAAATCAGCAGCCGCTGTCAGTAGACGCAAATAGGTTTAGTCGTTCCTCGTCCATCGTAATGTCAGTGTCCAGGTCTGCACCATGCAGCTTCTATCAAACAAAAAAATAGTCATAGATACGTGTCTGATCCAATTACAAACCAATTTTTTTGTTTTTCTTTTTTAATAAAAAGGCCTACATGTCAAATTCAATTACAAACCAGTGTTTTTTTTTTTGCTAAACTAATGAACTAGTTTCACAACTTGGCTGTGGTCACAATAAGACACTTGTTATCAAGGTTCCCCGCATTTGCGATGATAATTTATCTTACTAGTTAACAAGTGCCCCAGCCTTACAGAAATATTAACCAGAGTGAATTTGTTTACACGGGTTCCAGCGGCAGGTGCAGTGCATAAGTTGGCGGCCAGCTCTGCACACATTTGCTGATCTGGGACGAACAACGTAGCGTCTCTAGTTTACATATCTCATTGGTTGGCGCACTGACCAGCATTCACATACTCAGTTGAATAAAACGCCTCCGCTGGACACGAACGTCTGACATTCTTTGTAGTATTCCGCAACAAACAGAAAAGCTCACGCATTTTATAATTGGTGATTAGACTTTATTTTTTGCATGGGAATGATTTATGATTTTGAGACCAAAATTGAACTTTTCCGTGGAAAATGTCTTATTTCCTTATAAATGGCTAATTATTTCGAACACTTGCCCACTATGGGATAGATCTGTAAGTAGTGGGGATAGAATAGTCTTGTGTAATTCCATCGCGCAATTCCGCTACAAATCAGTGATTTAAACAGGCACGGTTGCCAGTCAAGAATGGCCTCTAATTGCTCTAAAGTAAAGAACACACAGCCGTCAGTCTACGGACAGTGGATTATTATCGGACGAAAATAGATTTTTTCAGCGTGGGAAATTAGATATACTGTAATACATAACTAACGATGTTAGATATAACACTGCAGATTTATTATGGGAAATTTCCATTAAGACACCTGAGTTTAAGGCTGAATAATGAAGCTTCTGAAAGGAATATGAACGCATCGGTGCTATCGTTGAAACAGGGCCACATTTTTTCTAAGCCGAAAAGTAAGCAATTCGCATGAAGCATCCTGGGGATTTTGAATAATTAATAGAGGCCAACAGTGAGCTTCTATGTCTTGTATGACATCGTCAATCCAAGGTGTTCTTTTCAAAGCATTGTCTACCTAGGTCATGCAATTTTTGCCACATTAAATTACCCACGAAAATAATGGTTTCGGGATTCGGTCATGGTTCGGTAGCCTCCGGAGCCGAGTCGGTCAAAAAAGTTTGATAAAATGCGATGAAATTTCACCGAATTTAAACTGAAATATTAAAGATCACGTCTATTTAGTTTTTAATTGTGTCTGATCAGTAGCCTATTCGGCGTAACTTATACACTTTGAAAAAGAACGTATGCTTCCAACTGTTCATCGAAACGGATAATGTGCGCAGATCTTTAAAATTCAAAGATTAAGCTAAAAAGGCAGTTTCCAGCTACTCTATATTCAAGTAGTTCCAGGGAATACCCCGAAACAAAAGAGCGGAAACAGCATTTGGGAAGAAAAATAACTTACGCAGACCATGCAAATTTTCACATAGCTACAATAAGGCAGGTTCCATGCCATGTGGTCGTTCGAGAAAGGCAGCGTGTTTTGGCCAAAAAAGTTTGTTTATATTAATAGTAACCATCAACAAGTTACTGATCCTAGAAAGCAAACACCTGGACCCTATTTTTGAGTGCGCCGCAGCTGGCTAGAACCATGCACACACATCAGTCTGTGTTTCTCACTGGTAGAAATACAGCATCAGCAATTAAACAGGCCAGTATAGACAAATTTCAGAGCCCTTTTTTGTGCTCTGAAATTTGTTGTTTAAACAATGTCAGATGATACCTGTGTGTGTGTGTGTGTGTGTGTGTGTGTGTGCGCGCGAGAGAGAGAGAGACAGACTAACTACCCACTCTCTGCCAGACTGCCACTCCAATGTGTGTGTGTGTGTGTGTGTGAGAGAGACATTGCTTCTAACTTTAGTGTCAACATTTTAGCAAGCACATTCTCGAGGTTCGTCTGACGAAACGCAGTTCTAGGTCTGTTCGCGCCTGCAAATATAGAACAGATCACATTACTTGGGTGTTTCATAAACTTGTTGATTAAATTTTGCTTAAACTTGCTTAATGAGGTCGTTGCAAGTTACATAGGTGGTCACATGATCCCCGAAGCAAAATGTACACAGAGGTTGATTGCAGCATAGTGAAAATGGGGAAATCTTGTGCTGCTGTTGCTTGCACCAATAATAATGTCATACAGTCGTCTGGAAAATACGGCAAAATAAGTTTCCATCAATTTCCACAAAATAATGAAGCCCTTTTGAAAGATTGGCTTGTTAAATTAAGAGGAATTGACCATGGAAAGCCTTACAAAGCAACAAAACATTAAGTTCTTTGCTCAGAGCACTTTGAGAAAAGCTGCTTCACATACCAGAAGTTCACAAGTAAGTCATCGGTTTTGTTGCAATGAAAACTGGTTTTAAAGTGAAGGTTTGGAAAATATATATTCAATACACATATTATCCTGAAGCCTGAACGCCCCTGTAACATTGGCAATGAATTTGCGTAATAATGTTTGCGTAAGCATGTTTCCTAATAGCAACCTCGTCATGCAGCATATCCTCTTAAAGTGAAGAAACTCGGCGAAATGTTCGTGATGACCATTTTTACCTAAACCGAACGTAATTCAAGTACCAAGCAAGTAAATAAGCATCTAGCAAAACATTAAATAAGGTTAAATAATCAGTGCTCTATCGCAAGCATTTCTACTGAATTTGTGATATGCATACAAACGATACCTCAAATGAAAAAGGACAGCCCACAGATTCCAACGATATAAGCCTTGGTCAATTTAAATTGACACCACACTCGAAGAACGGCAGGCATGCACTTTAAATGCTACAGAGATGAGCAAAAATTTTTCTTACCTTTGATATTTTGTCATAAAAACTGTTTGTGGGTAAATCTGCGCTTGCTATTGTTTTAGCCAGTCTATCTGAGAGTCCTCTCGCCATTATGCTATGCACTGGAAGGCCTCAGCAATATAATCACTTAAATGGTTTGTTTTTTTGTATTTTCACTATAATTAACCGCTAAATATTCAACTGTTGTTTTCAAAGCTGGTTTATGACTGAGAATCCTTGCGCCAATATGCTCAGGTTCAACCACAGCACAGCTATACAAGTGCTAAATCAACCAGTGAATATGTATTCTGTTGAGCTAGTGTCATGGATAAGGCAGAGCATTTGGAACTGAGGTTCAATATCCGGTTATACATGCGACATTTTAGAGCAAGGAAATACTTTTTTTTTTGCTATAAATAAATAATAATTAATTGATGCATTCCCATCCTATCAAAGCCATCTTCCTGAGTTACTTCGGAGATCACGTGACTTACACTACGGTTTCTGCATCCAGTGCAACGCCTCCATTAACTTGTTAGTACAAGAACCAACAAACAAACAGGTTGCATACATCTTTATCACCAATATGGCCTGTGATATTACTGTGTAGGGACTTTTATTTCATTTTAAGCTGCCATCTTGGATTTTCACCACATAATATGGTCAAATTTTTTGGAGCATGGGATTTTTTTAATCTAGTACACCCATGGGCATCTCCAAAAAAAAAAAAATCTGGCGCTTTTTGTCCAGCGTGTAACGATATCAACATATAATGGCCTAAATTTCCCTCACTATATGATTCTTTATTTCAGCTGCAGCACAACATGGCCATAGTAGTTGCAACAGCATGCCTCCATTATTTGGCAAGATGAATGAACGACCCTCTCATAGTGTTAGCCAGCCGCCCATCTCCCCGTCTTTGAGACGGGCAATGTTTACCTGAGAGGCTGAGACGGGTAAGTCTGATTTGAGATGGGTCCGGCCATTTCCAGCATTAAATTGCCTATATGTGAGACGGGCGAGCATTTGTATAGATAACAATGGTTGTCCTGAAAATCTGCGGAGTCGACTTGACTTTAATTCTTTAGTGAACTGAAGCGTGAACTGAACTGTGCCCCACACATTGGCGCCATAGCCCAGTCTCGTAGCATGTGTGCGCAACTGGGCATTGTCCACTTGTACAAGAGTTGTTTTTGAGGTAGATCAGAGCTCATATTGATAACGTAGATGTCCAAGAGCATTTTGTTCACTGTTGTGTTTCAAAACGCTCTGCCTTGTGCTGATTTTTTAATACCTCTTTCGAAGCCCCTTCAAGTAGTTTTTATTCGTAACGGTGTGTGATTGTCAGCAATTGAAACTTGTTTATCAGAAGTCAGGCATTCAAGTAAATGTAGCCTGAAAGAAATACATGTCCAAATATTTTGTAATCGTGGCTCCTCTTATTTATTTTAGAATCATATAGCCAGCTTTCCGCTCTTAGAAGTTCCAACAGTCCCCAGATTTCATCCCCAGCTGATCCACTCGTGGCGCAAGACCCATATCATTTCCTTATTGGTTCTCTCCTGAAATCCAACCCCACAGGACATAAAATACAATTCTATTGGAGACATATTTCATAAAAGTGGTAGAATTGGGTGAATATTCCTATTAATACTAAATTTGAAATGACAGTCTTTAGGCGAGATGATATTCCATCCACTGCAGCTGATTTGAACTACGTGTAAAAGCTAACAGTTCAGCCACGTCGAAACTGCTTGTCTCTTGATCACGTAGATGGCGATTCCCAACAAGTTATTTTAATCATGTTGATTGTGTTCTGAAATCGCGAGGCGCAAAACTTAGATTTGTGCTATACAGTCCATACATCAAAAAGGCTTCCGAGTGCACGTCTTGTCATTCCAAGTGTTAATGCATGCCAAAAGGCCCCCTAGTGCCAGCTTCGTAACTCCAAGTATTTATGTATGCGGCCCTGACACGAGAAGTGATTGGTCATATGTTGTATGTTATATTTGAGCTCAGAACCGGAGTAGGGAAAAAAATTTTGCGGGCCGGGCTATATTCTCACCTGAGAGATCGCCCCGGATACTGCCTTGCGCTGAGCTGGCGACTCATGGACGGACTGGCCAAGCTTGGAACCCCAGTTGAGGGAAATCGCTTTGGTCAGTGACATAATATCGAAGGACGGCGCTACTGCCAACACAGTTGTTTGCCAGCTGAGATATAATATAATAAGTTTTTTTTCACTGGTGTGCATTCTAATACTCATTTAGTTACTTAAGAAGAATATTTGGTGCTGTAACACCGAGAAATGACAGAAAACCGAAGAGGTATATTGACGGATGGAGCGCCGAACTTCATCTCCCTACACTAATCACCCACAGAATACTGATGTCGGGGAAACGGCCAGTCTTTCCACTTGAGCCCATTCTTGGAGAATCTCTGTTCTAAACAAGCTAAATAAACTTGTGGCATCACCGATTGTAATAAATAAAAGTACTGTCTTCAGGCTTGTATTGAGTCTAAGGCATTCGGCATTTGAGACATTCTTGGCCTGTTCCCAGTATTCTTTGGGATAGTTCAAATCGAGAATGTCCGCACTCGGCGCATGCGTATCGTCTAAGATCACTTTAGGTTTTCCCAGCGACATAGTGCAGCACTGAATTCATTTAGGTTTGAGGTTTCAATAATGCCATGATTTTCTTTTATTTACAGTTTCTTTTAGTGAACCTAATACACTAATGCACTCATGTTTGGATGCAAGTACAGCGGATGAATTTCTTGGATAATTAAATGTGGTGTTTTGAATTGAAGTGGTGTCTTTGACTTTTTCTTCTGTGTCAATGGCAAGAAATACCATCAGTTATTATGTCTCCCCAGGAGGGAGGGGAGACATTGTTTTTGTACAGTTTCCCATCTGCATTTGCGTCGGCATTCCCACTGTTTCTGGGCTGTAACTCGAAAACCGTTTAAGATATTTACATCAAACCTTGCACACTCTTTAAATATTGTATGTAGATGTGTCTTTTACTGTCTGTGAACATCAATGAGGGGGGGCTGCGTTGGGGTGGGGGGAGACATTAGTTTTTGGGGTTTTTTTTGCTTTAAAAGCAATCTCTAGATTATTTTGTTTGCAACTAGCTGGTTCGATGGGATTAACCCCTACCGTAGGTGGTTTCGTCTTGGCAAGGTTGGCCTGGTCGCTGGGGTGAGACAGCCTGAGATTCCATTCTGGCAGCACTATGGACCCTCTCCCCCTGTCAGATGTTGATATTTCAGTACAGCCCAATGACGAACCAGAACAAATGGTGAATAATGTTGAAATAGACTTGCGAGGAAACTTTGCGAGGAGACTCATCACCCAACATTTCAACAGACAAGACACCAAAACGGTCTATAATTATATGCTCAAGGAGGGTTCAGATGCAAAAAGAAATACATCCAACGCCATATCAAACTTATTTTGAATCAAGAATTCCAGGCCATTGGCCAGAAAATAATGTGTATTGTTTATACCAGTACTACATTATTATCAAACGTAGGATATGGCTTTATCTGTGTTTGCATCTGAACTCTTCATACATCTGACATCTGTTACAGATCAAGACGCATTCACTTGAGTTTTTCTTTGTAAACTTCTGCTTTGGCTTCCTATGCTTTCCTTTTCCAAATCGCAGCTTTTTTCTGGTGCTGAATTAAACTCACTTTTGCCTTGTGCTCCTCTTTCGGATAAGAAAGTGCCGCGGAAGTCTTCTGTAGCACTGAACCTGATGATGACGCCGACCTGCCTTCATCTTGTTGCCTAGTAGATTTTGAGCAAGACTAGCCTTCTCTGGAAAAGAAATGCATAAATAAAATAAATGAAATGACTGCATAAATTAGTTGCTTTCTTCCGTTTCTTATTCACTTCCTAGAGGGGTTTTGCAAGGCTACGTTTTTCATTTACATCTACATTTACATTTTCTAAAAAAGGCTACCGTGAGTGAAGTCCAAACTGCATTTTTACTCTTTAGCAATAATGAAAGCACAAATGAATGTATGGAATCACCACAAATGTCGAGGAGGAAACAATTTTGGTGAAGGATGTGCGTGACGTCAGCATCTTGCTCATGTCTACCGGACACACAAAGAAAGTTTGACTTACTGTAGCTCTCTGGACTTGGGTTGGCTATCCTTAAATTCTTCGAATGGCACATCTGCGACATTATGGTCCTCAAACATGTCAAACTCATCCGCATCAGTATCGCCGGCGTCCTGGTCATTGCCATTTGTGCTGAAACAGGAAATTGTTGTTGTGTAACTTACAGGAAAGAAACGGGGCAGCTTTTAATACCATAATGGATGTTCATTTTCAATTATGAAGAATCTGTATTATTTTTGAGGAAAAAGACCCTTAAGGAAATGAAACCGTTAAATAAAAAATACCTTGGCTGCATGTTGTCAATTGCTGCAGTCCCAACATCATCGTCAATTCCAGCAGGCCTATTTAGCATCGTGGCGTCATCATCCACGTCATTGTGGACCTGTTCCAGGACGGCTGAAATAATGGCTAATATAGCCATTATTTCCTTACCAAGGTCTCCAACTTCTTCCTGTCCCCCACCTGTCTTGTGTATGTCGAGCTTTTTCTCTCTCGCCATCTTTTTAGCCTTCATTTTCATGCGTCTTATAACTCCCGTAATTGCTTATCGGAAGATTTAGGCCGCTCCGGGAAATTGGCTACCATTCTTTTGGCGATGTCCTCCCATGCTCTCTGTTTTTTTCTCAGTGCCGAACTATCGCTCCTCTTGTCTTCTACGACCTTTTCGTGGATCTTCACGGCCTCAATGAGACCCCTTCTTTGAAGCGGAGTGAAATTCTCGCCACATTTTTTTGCCCACATCTCTGTGCGAAATGCATGTCCACAACGCAACTACCCTTACATACGGGGTTATTAACCGGTAACGACAATTGGAAATGCCCATTATGCAATGGCAGTTTGTCATAATTTGACCGCACCTGTTCAGTCTGAGGGCTACATGCAAGGTTATCCACGTGCAGCTAAACATGCGATGACCCCATCTCGTGAAATGGTGTTTAAACGTTCGTTTAGCTGTCTGCTTACAACGGCATTTTAACATGCGTTTAAAATTTAAATGCATGTCATTTATAGGCACGCTAAAATAATTCTGTGAAATCGGCCCTAACTGTGTAAACTCACTTCACATCAATGTATGTCCATTTAGATATCAGAATTCAAAATTAGTTATGATATTATGGTAGAGATGAAAGTATCAAGATCCACTATTTCCCGATGCCTGTGTGAAAATGGTCTGATTGGTCGTGTTGCTGCCAAGACCTGGCAACATAAGGACCCGAATTTGCCAAGAAATTCAAGGATTGGACACCAATGGACTAAGAACAAGTCCTTTGGACTGATAAATCAAAATTCAAAATTTTCTCACCCAAATACAGAACTTAAGTGTGCCATAGAGTTGGAGAAACTTTCAAAAATGACTGTTTAACCCCTTCAGTAAGACATGGAGGTGGTAATGTGGTTCAGGGTTCAGTCTACTCGAAAGGAGCCGGCGATTTCATAAAAATTGATGGAATCATAGATCAAAATAAGAATCCATGTGAGGCAGGCATTGTCATGTGGAAAGAGACTGATTGGTAGGGGATTTTATTTTCAACAAGGTAATGACCCTAAACACATTTCTAAGTGGTGCAAGAATGATCTCAGTCGGAAAGAAACTTCTTGTGACATAAAAGTTATGACTTGGTGCGCTCAAGTCCAGACCTCAATCCGATGGAGCAAATTTGTAGTAACATCGAAAGAATCTCTTTGGAATAAACTTCAAACCATATGAAGACCACAATGGAAAAATGATCAGTCGCATTTTCACATCATAGAGAAATGAATTAAATATTCAAAACGATCTTAGAAACAAAGCACTGAAAAATATGCAAAGAATATAAAATATATAAAATATTATAATAATATATAATTTATAAAATAAACAAAAATGCAAACTTTGGACTCTGATTGTTTTTTCTTTGTGGTCTTCACATGGAATTGTTTAGCACGTGAAAATTAAAAATATGAGAAAACTATACCTGAAGGATTAAATGTTGTGATCAAAGCAAAGGGTGGCCACACTAGATAATGACTTTTTCTCTCAAAAAGACATTTTTGTTTTTACAATATATTGTTATCTGTTTACGTATTTTCATCTATATGATCTATAAAGTAATATTAAATGAAATAAATACTTGAATAATACTTCATTTCTGATTTATCTTCCTTTTGTTAAAGGGATAGTTCACTTTTTTTGAAGTGGGGTTGTATGAGCTACAAATTGCCACTGCTTAAATTAGATGCAGTAGAAAGCTCTCTGATTCCTCCAGGTAGCCGCACCAGGGCATAGTGCTGGGTGGAAATTTAGGCGATACACTGTTGTGAACGGAAACACAGACACAGCGTATTTTCGCGGCCTAAAAGAGATCCTACCTGAAAATAATACACCATTTCAATTATACGCTATATTTAAAACAAATTATAGCACTCTAGCTGCTCGGAAAAAAACACAGTTGCTCTTGAACTAACCAACTGGCGTATTCCTGCGTGAGGCGCATCAGAGTTCACTGTGCGCTGTAGCGATCAGCTGTTTGGGTCACAGTAAAGCTGCTTGCACAAACGTGTGTATTCACGTCTTCGCATTGACTTTGAATGTAATCTGTGTGCGAAAAAATTTGTTTTCGTCCAGTGTGCAAGCGGCTTAACTGCGGTTGTGAGGTCGGACAGCCGTTTAACTTGTGCAAATATTTCGAAAATGGTCCGTGTGTGTCGCTTTCTTGGACGTGAAAGCAAAGCTGTATCCTGGTGCACTTACAGCTTCCACTGCATTCCTCTGCGGAATATTGGACTTGTAGCTGTGGCTAGTTGCCTCAACATGGATATTGATACGCCACCCGTATCCCTAAAATCCCTATCCGTGTTTGCAGTATTCATTTTTCCAAAGAGGATTTCGTTAGGCTACATTCAGGGAAATCTAAATGGTGCACGCTGAAGAGCACTGCTGTACCCAAGCATCAGGTAAAAGGGTGAAACACCTGTGAAAAAGTCTAATGTAACATTGCAGCACAAATTGATATCACATAGGGTCTACGCAGCCACATACTGTGTATCTGCTGTGCTGGTTATAGTAGGGATTTTTTTTTTTTTTTTTAATTTGATGAGACGTGATTCTATGCCGTTGAAAATCCGGCTCTGCCGCAAACCGCTCAGAGTCTGACCCAAACAGCTGATCGCTACTGTGCGCAGTGAACTACGATCGCGCCTGCGAGGAATACGTCAGTTGGTTAGTTCAAGAGCAACTGTGTTTTTTTTCAAAGCAGCTAAAGTGCTGTAATTTTTTTAAAATATAGCGTACAATTGAAATGGTGTATTATTTTCAGGTAGGATCTCTTTTAGGCCAGGAAAAACGCTGTTTCTGTGTTTCCGTTCACAACAGTGTATCGCCTAAATTTCCACCCAGCACTATGCCCTGGTGCGGCTACCTGGAGGAGATCAGAGAGCTTTCTACTGCATCTAATGTAAGTAGTGGCAATTTGTAGCTCATACAACCCCACTTCAAAAAAAGTGTACTATCCCTTTAAGTGTATAATCATTACTGCACCCTACTGTATGTTGCATGTAATTTCAGCTGTCTATGAGCTGCTTACAGTGGACCTCCAAACTCCTGCCTGGATTAGAGTCTCATGTGCATTACTGTCAAGTATCCTATGACAACCAACCATGTCAATCAACAGGCTGGAAGGGATCCAGTGCTTGTTGTGACAGTCATCCCACAGATCTATGAACAGAACTCACACTCTTTGTAGCGCAATCAGCTTTTGAATGTCTACTGGCTCCCTCTGTAGACACACAGGCAGCAGTTGGCCCAAAGCCCTGATGTGAGGCACAGTCTCAGCGAGCCTAATTTTCTACCTCATCTGTATGCAAGCCTCATAAAGGGGTGAAGATTTTAATCTCCTTCGTGCCTGGATATACGGCACAGAAATTCACAGTTGAGCACCAACTGTTGGGCCGCACTCCCACATCTAGGCTATCAGCATTTCTGTGTCTCGTAAAATAAGATCTAAGTCAGCATTTCCCAACCTTTTCTCATCCACGGCCTACTTCAATTTCTAAATTTGCACTTTGCTTGAAGCAAGTACGCACTGACATTAATGTGGTGTCAAAGTAGGCTGAATTATCTAGCAAGCTTTTAATGAAACAGCATGCATTTTACTTTTTTTTTTCAGTTGCGAATACATTTCTCAGGCAGAACTTGAACTTCTCAAAACTACTTGCTCAATCTCCACATCGTCTTATTACTTGTTCACATCATCAAAGCGGTCTCTTATTCTTTGGAGCTATTTGCAAATGCTTTGGTACATTTACGCAAATGACTATGTACAATTATCTGCTGTTTCCTTCATTGTCAAACAATTATGTTGTGTTGGTCAAAACATTTTGCACTGTTTCCTTTTGAAGTTTTACCCCCTGAAACATCTTGGAATTATTTCATCACATAGTGTAGGTCATTACATGCAAAATGAATGAACTAACTGTCAATCTTTTGTCAGACATATTTTATATACATTTCTTATGGACTTCCTTTTTGAAATGTCTCCTGAATGGATGAGATTGCTCTGAAATGAATCTTGGTTTTCACTAACGCCAAAGGACAGTTTGTAGTGTTAGATCATCCCGTGATCAACCAGTGAATTGCTCATATGAACCTTCAATTGACAACCTTATTATATACACAGAGCACAAAACAGTGTTACTATTCTTACAAAAAGAAGACCAAGAATTTTTAACAGTTTGAACAAGTAGAAAGAAGAGAGGGAGAAGTAAGGATGTGCAGTGGAATGATTAAGGCAAAACAGGGAAAAGTAGAAGGAACATTCCTGATGAAATAAGGGCCACACTTCTAGACCATGTTATAAATCATGGCCTAACAATGGGTGAAGCTGGTTGAAGGGTGCAGTCAAATGTTAGGAGTCCATTGTCATTTGGTGCAGAGACCAGGTATGAAATCCAACAATGTGTGATGCCCTATAATACCGCATACTTAATGTAATGCTGAATATTCATTTTCATTTTTTGAATACGATAAATGTTCTTCATACGGACACACACTGGTCATGCAGTATAAATATTTATATATAAAGATTCTTTCCATACTGCATTACAAGGGAACATATCCGTTGTGATGTGAAGAGAATCTGTGACCTGACAGACAGGAACATTGACAGGTCTCGAAACACTGCACTGTATTAATGGTCTTGCTTAAAGTAAAAGATGTTACCTAAGTTTAGATTTATAATTTTGTATTTTTTTAATTTTTGTTATGCTGTAAAATATTTCATTTTTTTTATTTCAATGACGTTTTCTGTCAATACAGTAAAATTTCATTTCAAACACACCGTAAAAAATCTTTTGGCCCATTAGTCATGATAACTTATGTTTTTTTGTCAGTATAACTATGAATTGCTGAAATTGTTGTCTTAACTTCATATTCTGAGTTTATGTCCTCTCAACTAATGAGAAGTTTTCCAACTTAGAAAAGTACTTAAAATGAAATTAGGAATTTGAGTCAAATGGATCCCAGCTCCTGCCTCTTGCTGCCATTGATTACGTCAGTACGTGGAAGTTACGCACGTGACCTTGGACGTCCTCTTGCGAACAAAACCGTTGGCGCAGTCCAGAACTTTCTTTTTCCCCTCAAGCGAATTGCAGGATTTGTGCTGTGTAATTTGCAACGCTGGAGTTTGGATAATAAAAGGTGAGTGATACTTTAAGTTAACCCAGGTTTTAATTTTCTTTGTTATCATTTTCTTTAAAAGCAAGAGTTAGTTTGTTAACGCACCCCTCTGTCCCTTCGCCTCATTCCCGCCTTCTCAGCTGGCGAGATAGCAAGCTAGCTAATTAGTTTGCGCTCTAATGCCGCAGTGATCTAAGAAAACTAGTCAAACAAAGTTGGCGCCTATGTGGTAAGAGCAATGTGATTTACTGCGCTGTAACATATGTGTGGTTAGGCACTAATCATTATCACAAACTCATCGAGCTACATTGATCGCAAACTTATTTTCCGTCCTCCACGGGAAAATCTAGCATTCGCCATCACAAAAGGGGAGCGCGACAATCTAAACGAATCCAGCTTTCTTTCATGTCATCTGCGCAACACATTTATAAAAGAAGAGTGCTGCATTATTGGGCAATGTGGTGGGAAGGAAATTTTGGTTATTTTTAACTTCCCAAGGCTAAAATATGGCTTTGAAAAATCCAAGTGTGAGACAGGGCATTATTGGCAGACCAGTGCTTTCACCCAATCACCCTTTCAAAACCAGTGAAAGCATGGGAAGACAGACACTAAAGGATATGGATTAAAAAGGAAGTATTCACCACTTGGCAAAGCCTCGAACAGACCTGTTTGTACAGCACTGATTCCACAGTTGCCGGCCATTTGCTTTTGCTGGAGTTACGGAGAAGAGAGGTGAGTGCGGAGAAATTTCCATATGCAACGGCGTTGCTAGTGCTTGCGCTGCATATGCATTCACGATATTAACATACGATGGCCTATTAATATTCCAGGCCTCGAACTACAGGTGATAAGGTGGTCCATGCTGAAAATATAAGAGCACTACGGCAAATTTGCCTCCATATAAGGGGCACCACAGCAAAGTCAGCCGCTACCTTGGGGGCACAGCAGCAAATCCACCATAGAGCTTTAGGTCATCACTTTAGCTAATAAAAAGTAAAGGTCCGTGGTCTCAGATGTTCCTTGTGTAAAGTGACCAATCAGCGTGTGCTATGCAAATCAAAACCATTCTTGGAAGAAAACGTTTCCCGTATGTTTCCCCGCTTGTTGTCTTGGAAATTGGCTTCGTATTGCACTGGGACATCGTTTGGGCATTGCTATAATGCAAGTACAAGCAAAGGACATTCCAATCAAACGCCGGGTCATTGAAAAAAATAATCATATTTAGCCATTTTGTCCATCTTCTGCCACCCGCGAAATTCAGACTTTCTCCTGTCCTTCCAACACTTAAACTGACAACAGCGCTAGATACTGGCTATAAAGACCACTTCCCAAGCTTTATCAACACACAACACGCAACCTAAGAGAATTTCAGTACCTTCATAACTTCGTCGATTTGCTACACTTTGCAGCTGCCGACTGTAATTCAGCATTTTGTTTTCTTTTTTTGTTCCTTTCACCTGTTGGCATCGTGATAGGAGTTAAAAATAGAGGAGATGCATAAATTATTCAAGAATAATTCTGCGCCCACGATCGCAAGAAAAGGGCGAAAAAAGACAGTTGTAAAAACCAGTGGCGGTTCGTCAGCTGTAACAAAGGGAAGCCAAAACCTCGCCCTTCAAAGCTTAATGACTTAAACCTTTCGCAGTTTACTTTTCTTGATCAGCAGTTGCTCATACGAATTGGTAGAAGGACAGTCAAATTTATTTTCGATAGCATTGTTATGCATTGCACCACGAAATTATGAGGTGTTTTCTTTCACGCATAAATTACAACGTAAATTACCATAGCCCTTCGTCTTTATAAATTCCGCGCTCAAGTAGCTCATGAAACGGCATTAATTCGCTAATTAATTCAGCAATAAGCTGTGCAACATCGCAATGGATTGTCGTGGCTTCTGGCGAAAGAAGCCTCGCAAACTAGTTTATAAAGACGTAATGATAATTTGCGTCGTCATTTGCTATCGAAAATAAATTTGACTGTCCTTCTATCAATTTATATGAGCAACTGCTGATTAAGAAAAGTAAACTGCGAAAGGTTTAAGTCATTAAGCTTTGAAGGGCAAGGTTTTGGCTTCCCTTTGTTACAGCCGACAAACTGCCACTGGTAAAAACAGGAAATACTGTGTGATTTACTTATTTTGGGTAGGTGTTTTGGCCGAGGGGCATTTACGGCAATGCAGGGAAAGGGAACGGCATTCTACTGCCGTGAACTGGGGTTTTTATAGGTGGGCAGCACGGCAAACAGCCATCGATGCCGCTGTGAAATTCGATCCCTGATATTCTGAACTCATTTTTCACTTATAAAACCCCCGGCATATATTTGTGCCCCCTTTCAAATCGTTCCGAAAAATAAAACGCCATAAAATGTGGAGGTTAAATATGGAAATGTCTACCCACTCACCCTGGTTTTCAAAGGGCGATTGGGTGAAAGCATCGGTTTGCCGATAATGCCCTGTCTCACATTTGGATTCCTCAAAGCCATATTTTTGCCTCAGGAAGTTAAAATAACCTAAATTTCCTTCCCACAACATTGACTGATAATGCAGCACTCTTGTTTCATAAAGACTTTGCGCAGATGACATGAAAGAAAACTGGATTCGTTTACATTGTCGCGCTCCCCCTTTGGAAAGGCGAACGCTAGACTTTCCCATAGCCCACGGAAAAGATAAATTTTGCAAGCAAACTGCGCATGCCCAGCTATTGAAGTAGCCCCTTTAACCTCACGCCGGACGAATGCTTTCTGCTAACAATATTAGCGATATCCGATCTACAACGTAGTTATTTATAATAATATCAACAATTTAATATTGTTAGTTCATGATGGCTAGTTTAAATTCTGTTAGCACGGAATTGCTTTTACAGGGGACGTCAAGTAGTTTATCATGGACCTCTTCAGTGATTCACTGCCGAATTATAGTTGTGTTTTTACCAATGTCATCAGTTGGAGTTACAGTGCAAACTACTTTTGTCAATCTCGTAGGGACTTTTATAAAATTAAACCTTTTCCACTGGAAATCTATCATTTAATTCTACACACAGGTATTTGTGTAAATGTTTCATCAACGATTAAATACCGAAAGGCTCATTTCATTCTGCTGTCGACTTAAATTTCAACTCCTCCAGGACCGCAGTAACACAACTTCCTTTGAAAACGGCTGTAACATTTACATGAATACCACTGAATACTGCTCCGTGTTTTTTTAACGCTAATATTTGAACAGTATATGCATACTGTACATGGCATGGCTAACAAAACTGCATAGTAAGCCTGCTTTGATTATGCCATTAATCTGAGAAACAAGACTAGGTGCAACCTAGTATGAGGCTGGGCCGCCAAGTGCTGTATTAGAATGTGCGCCCAAGAAAAGGGTGTTAAATGAGGCAAAGCTCACGCAATTATATGAAGTGGAAGTTCTTATGTGTTTCCCTATTCAGTCTCGCAACCGATACAGTCTTCTATGCTTATTAACTGACGTATCGGTTGTGAGATTGAATACGGAAATTAATAACACGTTCCGCCATTGTTATGATTCTACATCCTAGATTGGTGTGATGTGTTACATTCCTCTATCTCTAAGGAATCTTGCAACTGGTACCAGAGAAAACAAGCATGAAGGACTAAAACAAACCAAACCAATCTAGCATGAAAGAAGATTAGCCTAATAATGGTCGGATTGTGCTCGTAATGCAACAAAGTCGAATGGAACTTTTTAAAAGACCTGGATGCTGGGCGCCCCGGTGGCTCATCGGTCTAAGTGCGCTTATCATAAAGGTTGGGTCCTTCCTGCAGCGACTTGGGTTCGAATCCGGCTCGGGTCATTTGCTGCATGCCTTCCCCCATTCTTCTCCCCAACTTTCCTGTCTCTCTACACTATATAACTATCAAATAAAGGAAAAATTCCCCCAAAAATAATCTTTAATTAAAAAAAAGACCTGGATGCTAGCTAGGGCAAGCGCATCATTCGTCTGCTAGATGAATATTTAATCCACCTTCTGCTGTTCATTAGAAGAAAAAATACATTAATTTTTGTAAAATGGCGTGAAATATTGGATATTGAGAACATTATGTACAAAAATGAGTTTAATTTAACAGTACGTTTGCCTGATTATTGACTGGATTCAAATACTGGTCCTGTTGGTTACGTGGCGTAGTGGGTACAACCATGAAGTGGAGAAGTAGCTCATGGGGTGTGGAATCCAGCTTGGTGCGATCATTAAAACTTACTATTTTCTTAAATTTATTGTTTTCATTGGTGTCGGTTAAAGTCACTCAATAGATACGTTGTACAGTCAAAGCGGCCACCACAACTGCTTACGTTCATGCGAACCAACTCATGAATGCGCGTGCTCCTCTGAAAACTTAAGAATGAACTGTGGTGTGCCCCAAGGCTCAATTTTAGGTCCCACACTTTTTAATCTCTGTATGCTCCCACTTCGTTATGTCATCAAGAGGCATGGCATCAATTTTCACAGTTAGGCTGATGACACACAGCTTTACATTTTCCTGTCTCCTGATGACCCAGGACCAATTGATATACTTTCAAAGTGTATTTTAGACATTAAGTCATGGATGGCGGAGAACTTTTTACAGCTCAACCAGGACAAAACTGAAGTTTTAATTATTGGTCCTGAGGCTGAGAGAGAGAAACTCGTACCAAAACTAAAAACACTATTTCTAGAACCATCTCATCAGGTGAAAAACCTGGGCGTTATTTTTGACTCTTGCCTTAGTTTTATTCTGCACAGTAAAAATGTAATGAAAACTGGATTTTTCCATCTCAAGGATATTGCAAGAGTTTGCCCATTTCTCTCTCAAGCAAGCACAGAGACACAAGTGCATGCTTTTATTTCTAGTTGTATGGATTACTGCAATGCTCTTCTTTCTGGTCTTCCCAAAAAGAATATTTCCTATTTACAATTACTTCAAAATTCTGCAGCACGTGTGCTGACGAGGACCAGAAAGCGAGAGCATATTAGACCGGTTTTAGAGTCACTGCATTGGCTCCCTTGTCTTTCAGGATCAATTTTAAGGTTCTTTTATTGGTTTTTAAATGTCTTAGGGGTCTTGGTCTTTCTTATTTATCAGACCTGCTTTCATTTTATGAACCCCCGCGGACCCTAAGGTCCTCCGCTATTGGCCTTTTAACTATTCCGAAAGTGAGAACAAAAACTCATGGTGAGTTTCACTTTCAATTTTATGGCCCACGTCTGTGGAACAGCTTACTGGAGGACTTAAGGGTGGCAGAGAGTAAACAGATTTTTCAACGGAGGCTCAAGGCTTACCTTTTTAGCTTAGCATTTCAATGACTTTTAACATTTAACATTTATTTCAATGTATTTATTTGGATATTCATATACTTTTATTTAAGGATATATATCTTATTTATACTCTTTATTTATGCTTATAGTTTCTCATTTATTTCTAATTCTTGAACACCTGTATTTTATCCCATTATTTTAACCATAATTTTAGTTTAATATCACTAGCTTTAGTCTTTTACTCCAGCACTAATGTTTCTTCACTGGCGGGCCCTCTGTACTGGGAGCTGTGATTGGCTCTGGCTGTGGAGATGCTGTCATGGGGGTTATCCTTGCTCTTTTGGCTGAGGGGGGCGTTCTGTCCACAGCTTTGTGGTTGTGATGCAGACTCCTCTCTCGGTCTGGGACATGGTGATCTCTGCGGGGGCGTTCTTTGCAGCTGTGGTCTGTCATCAGCTCCTGGCGCTGACGGCCCTCCATGATGGCGTTTCCTCATTTTACTCTTTTTAGTCATTTTTGTGAGGGGGGTGGTTAAATAGGTGGTTCAGGGGTAGTGGGTTGTTACTCTTTGTGGTCAATTTTAATTTGCAAAGCAATCTTATGCTAATTTCTCAATATTGTCTATTTATTGCATTTTATCATGGGAGGGGTTAAATGGTTGGGGGGGGATGTTTATATGGTTTTTAATATATATAACTAAATATATATATATATATTTATATAATTAAAGTTTGATTTGATTTGAAGGGTATAAGTTAATTTGGAAACCAGTTGGGGCATCATACCGGTAGGCTATTCTTGATAATACTGAAACATATAGTGCTGGCGCCACTTCCATTGTGTACGTAAATAGTCCAGCTATAGTCATAGTAACAAGGAAATGACAAAGAAACCACCGATAGGCTTCATCGAAAATGCACAAGTACATCTGTTGGATAGCTCACTCGGTAAAGCATTGCGTTGCGAAGCAGAAGTGACTATCACGGCACGGGTTCGATTCCCGCCTCGTACCAGCCAGCAGTGGTCAGCAGCTCTTTTCAGAGTTGCGCGCAATTGGCCAATGCGCTACAGGAATGCAAATTGGGAAGGGTCTGCCGGGATAGGGTATTGTAGATAACAAGTTCTCAGGTGCCTCCTGTTGGCCAGAAGGGCGCTCAGTAGGAAGATTCTAAGCTCGTTCATGTTCGGGTATCCTCCGCCCTCATTCTGAACTTGCGAAGTTTCAACCAATGAGTGTATAAGAAGCGGTGGCGGCGGGTGCGTGCTTCGGAGGAGAGCCGCGAGCTGTCTCAGTCTCCTGAGTTGGCAATAGGAGGCCGCGTATGCGAAAAGCCTTGTACATAGTTCCCCGATTGGACATTCCAGATTTGGGTGGGATTGGAGATGCCAAAATTATTTTAAAAAAAAAGAAAAAATGCACAAGTAAGACGTACGGTATTGTAGGGATGACAAGTATGCAAGTAAGTATTTAATTCAGAATCTTCTCTCGAAAGAATTCCATTTTCAAGCTCTCCCACTATTGAATGAAATTAGTACTTTCTCGGCTTGACATTTGGATACCCAGAGAAACATTCGGGTAGGCTATATATGATCATCAAGCTTACATCCAGTCAAGAAAATGTAGTTTAATTTCTACTACCTCTGCATGTGGCAATAGCACATGGGCACCAGCCATGTTATTGATTACACACCGGGGGCTGTTTCAATAAACTTTAGTTTTCCAACCGAGTCAGACCATCCGTCCAGTGAAAAGTCGGACCTTCGACAGACTGTGTCCGTCAGGTTTTTCAATAAAACAAAAGTAGGATGTCTGACGTGGACGGACGGTTCGTCACTGTCCGTTCGAAGTTGCGTGAGAATTTACACCTCAGCGATGCACTGCTTCGCTATTTGGCGTTCAAATATTCGAAATAACTTAACGTTAAATGAAAAAAAAAAACCCAATTCTGATTATGTAGATCATTAACTACTATTCAGACATTAATTAACGGCACACATCGCTGTAAGATGTCACGTTCAATTTCAGTAGGCTATAGCCACTTCCTAACTGAATACAGTCTAGCTCATTAAAAACAGTCTTGTGCACTCTGTGCTGAAACTACGATGGGCAACATAACAAAGCTATTCATCACACGAGAGACATTAAAACAGTGATATAGTCACGATCGCTCATTATACAGAATTGAGTTAAGCAGACGGGCAATAAGCAGAGCTCCGCTCTTGGTCACACATAAGCACCATGAATACGATGTTTTATAACCTCTGAAAACCATGCCAAGACCGCTCCATAGGCAATGTCCCATTAGTGTTCACATAGCACGTGTAAAAAAACAACTTTTTGTCGCGCTTGAGGATCACGGTACCGACGATTTGAAAGTGAAATCTTCACATGTTGTTAATAAATAATGTGTAGTTGTTAGAAAAATTCATTCATGGATTTAACAGAGCCCCTTTTCTGGGTGTAGGCTATATTGGTTTCGCGGGCATTGGTTATACTCTCTTTCCATTCTCGAAATATTTTCGGCTGTCTGCGCTTCCAGACAACAAACAATAACGCCATAATTTGGTGAATATTTTTGTTCGACCGAATTTTAGGACAACTCTCGAGTGGTCCCAGAAAGTTGGACAGTCTGACCAGAACGGAGGATGATGGGCTGTTTATGGCAACACCCAGAAAAAGACAGACTGTCCTGTCCAAGCAGGGATAGTCCGTCGCTGGGTCGGACGGTCTGTCGTGTTTTGTGAAACAGCCCCCAAGTTGCTAGGGCGTGCGCAGCATATACATTGACAATATTAAATATTAAAGGGGACCTATTTTGCTATTTGTCCAAGTTTATATTTTGGTCTTTGAATACTCCTGATTCCAAAGTAAAAAAAGGGTATTTATTTCGCTCATACTGCCATCCTCAAAAAACTGCATTTGTAGTACATTGTAGTCTCTGCCTGAAACGCCTCACTGGGGTGGCTCTTCCGCTATGGCCCCCCACCCCCCGTGTGCCCACTTTCTTCTGACTGGCCAGCTCTGTGGAGGGCGGAGTTAGGCGGGACGAGGCTGCGGAACAGTTTTCCATGTCCGGCTCCCCAGAGTGAAACCTGAGACACGCCTGCAATCTGATAAGGAAGCGGCGGGTAAATTCCGCAATCTAACGTTATACTTGAATATAGATCTAATGACATGATCTTGTTCTAACAAACGCAGCGGCGAAAGTGGAGGACGAGTGCGACTATCTGTCAGCGAAACAGTTTTACGGCAACAGTTGGTGAGTACATGTTTTTCTACTCCTAGCTAGGATGCCGGGAAGCTAGAATCCACCCCATATAGACACATTTGTAGAACGGGTCGACATGCCCAAGTAGACCGGAGACCGAAGAACCGGTGAGTCTGAGTTTAGAGGGAAACATGGACAGTGAGGAGCAGCTAAAAGTGGACCAACAGCTTATGGACTGCTTCGTGTGTATTAGGATCTGCTGGGTCGTGTGCATAGCTGTGGTGTGTTGTTAGCGTGGAGCAACGAACAGCTTCTGCGCTGGTATATGACTATAAAGCTCCAGGCTTAACGGCCGTTTCGAAATTGCCCGTGGTAATGGTTTACTTACTACGCCGGAATGACAAGTTTCCTCGCGGAGAATGGGCGCAAGTTATGGATTGTGCGTGAGAGCTAGCTAGAGCTCTGGTTATGTTATGAGTATAATACAGGTTTTACAGACCGTAAGTTCCGTCTCGTGTGCTTATGTGGAGCTAGCGGATCGATCACTTTTACAGGAAATAATTTAATATTCAGTCGCCGATTTAATATTCAATCAACAGCAATGCAGAGAAATCGTTTGTGATACCATAAATTTATAGCCTGTGCTTTTCCCTATTGCTTTCACGGTAGCATCAGAGAGCTTGCTCAGACATTGGGGATGTATCAGGCTGACCCGGTCATGGATAAGTAAAGCGATCGTTTCACAAGCACCCAAAAACTCACCCCAAGTTTTTTGCAAAACCTACGTCTGGTCTAACTGCAGCCCAACTCGGCAGACACATACAGCACCTCTCCGGTTAGCTTCAACTGTAGTGGCTACAATCAGGCAACGTTATGATGAAACTGTCACATTGATGCTTACATAACGCAAGCATACCGATCAGAATCGCTGCATATAAGTTAACCAGGAGCGTTTTTAATTAGCAGCAGGGGAACCAAACATGCAGTAGCTGATAAGTGGTCATGACTTTGAATGTAATCTGTCGCGTGAAAAATTTGTTTCGCGTCCGGTGTGAGATTTGACATGCCCGTATTCGTCTTTGCATTGACTTTGAATTTGTCACGAAAAAAATCGTTTCGGTCCGATGTGAAAGCAGCTTCATGGATAGTAGGCGACAGCTTGAGAGAGCTCGGTTATGTTATGAACATAATACAGGTTTTGCAAACCGTACGTTCCGTTCGCGCGGACAAGTTGCTTATGTGGAGCTAGCGAATCGATCACTTCTACAGGAAAGAATTACCTTTTTAATCTCCGCCTTTTTCAGCTTTTCATTAGCCACAACAATTTCTAAAGGGGGATGAAATTATGTCAAGGTAGTGCAGAGAAATCATTTGCAAACCGGTAGAGCTTCTGCGTTTCGCATTGCTTTCATGGTAGCACCAGAGAGCTTGCTCAGACATTTGTGAAGTATCCTGCTGATCCCGATCATGGATAAGTGAAGCGATCACTAACTGTAGTGACTACAATCGGGCAATGTTATGATGAAACTGCCGCATTGATGCTTACCCAAGTCACACAAGCACACCGATCAGAATTACTGCATTAAGTTAACCAGGAGCATTTTTAATTAGCACGACACATAAACTAACATGCAGTAGCTGGTAACGAAGCGGTCATAACCACAGAGACAAACCCTTGCAATACAGGTTTTACAGACAGCAAGCCCGTTACCGTGGACAGTTTACCAAGCATCCAAATTACAAACAAGTATTAAAAGTTGGCTTCAAATGAGGTATATGTTCACACACCTTCTGTAGAATTTCCTCTGATATCACTCTTGCATATTTAGGACACAAACATTACGTTAGCCGCAGTGCAACAGCGACAATCAACTGGCTATCACGTCAGGTTGGCTTATGCAGTAAAAGCAACTTACAGCTTCTGTGTCTGTGAGTCACGGAGAGTCATAACCGATACAGGCTTTATCTTCAGATATTTTTGCGTTTGAGGCCAGTTGTTAGTGCTAACTATCGCTAGCGGTCCTGCTAGCCACCCGTAACACGTTAGCTTCACTTACATTATTTGCTGTTATATGGTTACTTACAGCTGGCTCCGAGCGCTTGATCGATGCAGCTGCTTCAGGTTTGAGAAGCAGCTGATTTTTTTTATCCTGTGTTGAATTATCCTTTATTGACAAACTGTCTTTGGTGAAATGCTGAGCACAATCAGCTAACGTTCCCTTTGGCTATGGCTGTTTGCTGCCAGCAAATAAAAAAAGCTACCCACTGATTTCTGGTGGCAGAAGAGAAATATTTGACTCCAAAAGTAAACGGACAAGTAGCTTTGGGAGAGATACTAACAAAATTGCACCTCAAATGATCTGCGGTTCTTCTTTTGTATTTCCAAAAGTGTCAACGCTTACTAAGGCATTGTATGATCTGCCGTTGTTAGTGCCCGCTAGAATAAGGTCCAGCGCCATGATTGGCTCTGGCTAGGTCTGTACTAATTGGATGGCACAACCTGACGTCAGGTTTTACCCAGATCTCGTGAAGATCTCGGGAGGAGCTGTTCAGAGAGGAAATCACGCCACGAAATCACGTTTGGATTACGGCAAAACCCCTGTATCTTATGTTTAGAAACTTTTCAGAGGTTCAGCTTGGACAACCAATATTATAACATTACTAATATGTATTAAAAGAAGGATCAGCATAATAGGTCCCCTTTAAACTGAAATTATAAACCTCCGTTCTCCCTCCTAAAAGGGCGCCCCCTTTTAAAATCGTTCTGGTGAGTAAAAAGCTGAACAAAGTGGAGGTTTGATACGTAATTCTTTCCCTTTCTCTGAATCCCATTTCCCATTTAAGCATTTTTTACATTTAAAACATAAAAATATTCCAGTCGCACTCCATGAAACATTGGCGCAGAGAAGGACGTGACTTAGTAAGCCTAGCCATCATGTGCCGTTTAATGAGCTACTCCAGGTCTGCAGTCCCAAAAATAAACAAATAATCCTCGGACAAAATCCTAAATTTGAATAAAGTGATTCATAGCATTATATATGACTTACTTTTTTCATTTAATCAATTATTTTTAATTCATGTAGCTTGTCACTTTCACCAACATAAATACATCCAGGCAGCAGGCTTAATCCCATAAAAGGCATAAAATAATGATAGCCTGATAATCAGTCCCTTTGGGCTCATCATCAGCATTCTTAAAATGCTCCGAAACCAGCGATTTTTTTTTTAAACATCTTTTTACGGCGGGTACGTACGTTAAAGCCATTCTCGAGCTTTCGGTAATGAGTGCATTCTCTCACACAAGCTGCTGCGGTACGTGTCATGATGACTGTGCCCTCTGAGCGGTATTCCTTCATGGCCCAGGAATTTAGCCGATCAGAATAAATGTTTCAACACCGTCCTTGCAGCATGTTGATTCCTAGCTGCAAACTCCCAAAACATAGCACTGACTGGAGTTACTTAAAGCATCGCTAACACATGTAATGAATCAGAGTGCAGGTCTGACAAGTCATGCTGACCAAGTTCTTTCTTTTCCCCGTTGCTAAATCTGCCTTTAGCAAACGAATTGTCACTGTGGTTGTGCAGATAAAGCAAAGAATACTGTTGGTTTCCTTAATACAATGCAACTTCCGCCATTTTTCAAACAAACCTCATTGAAAGGATCTGTCATATCACACTGTGCCGAATTTGCTTCCAGGAGATGCAATGCTTGGTCGGAAGGATCCCAAGAGCACGGCAGCGCTAAAGTTAATGATCCGCTGCTGATGCTCTTCACCAGAGCAACAAGCTAACTGGTGCTCGATGCAAGCTATTGCAGTGATAGTATTGTTGCTATTTTCATCACTGTCCTTGCGTCCACAAGTAACGTAAGTGTTTGTATCAGTTACTTCAGTTTTCTTTGAAATATTGTTTGGTGTGGAAACACAGATATCCCTCTCTGCTTGCTGTCATTCACTGTTTTTGCTTCCCACTGCGTTTGTGTCAGCACCTTCCGCTTCCTTGAGAAAGCATTCCCTCACCCGACCAATCGCTGAACTTCTTCCCTGCCAGCCAGCCAATTGTTGAACTTGATCACTCAGGCACCAATCGTTGAAGTTCTTCCCTGCCGGCCGACCAATCGCTGAACTTCTTCCCTGGCAGCCAGCCAATCGTTGAACTTGATCACTCAGGCAGCTAGTCAGTCAGTCAGTCACTCACTCCAGCGACATTCGCGTTTATAGGGGCTGGGCACTGCAGCAGGGGGGCTGAAATGGCCTATTGTACTGACAGCTTTATATAACTATGCCAATACCTGAACAGGTGCATAAAAATATTCCCAATTTGTGACCGTGATTAAGCCCTTCGACCTATTGGCAATTTAAAATTGAGTGTTAGGTTTTTTAGGTTTTAGATTTTGAAGAACTCATTGAATGATTCAGATGTTGCAGGATAATCTGGATTTTTGGAGAAAGTTACACAATCTATTTTCAACTACATCTATGTGTGTTTGCTGTGGGTATAATGTGGTTTCTGATATATGGAGCGCTCTAGAATAAATCAGATTAAAAATATGCTGTGAATTTATAAAGTTAATATTACATCCATCTTCAAGTTTTTTTGACTATTGGAGTCACTGCAAATTAAAACTATGGATTAAAGCAATATAATATTTTACTCATAACAGGGTAATACACTGGCATTAGTAGAAGCTAAGTCATCTGCAGTTGTGCAGAGAGAGAATAATTTTTGACATGGGGGGGGAATTGTCTGACATTAGAGTCGAAATTTAGAAATCGACTATTAATGTCAAAACCAATAGTTTGACTTATTCCGACAGCTCTATTGTATGTATCTACAGTGAATGTGTGAGTATGTAATATTACCAATATTTTTAACATTTCATACTTTTTCCGTGGGCTAGAGCCCTGACAATAAGGTTGAGTGTGATTCACTATTTTAATTACCATTACCAGTATGAACTTTATGTAATTCCATTTTGGTATGTTTGTGGGGCGTATATTGCAACAAATGCTATCACACTAACATGAGATTTTTGTCCCCCACCGCCGTGGTAGGAAGCGGAGCAGGGGACATAGTATTCAGCTCCGTCCGTCCATCCATCACGTCCCGTTTGTTGTGAACGCCGATATCTCAAGAACGGTTCGACCAATTTTACTAATCTTTGGCTTCAATCTGTATTAGTGTGATACGCCGACCCCAGTCGATTTCCGTGACCTGGCGGGGGACATGGCCACATTTAGTGGCAACACTTGTATCTTTTAGGTTCTGTTCAGATATGTTTCATTGGCTTCCTCATGAATGAGATGGATATGCAAATTTTGCACTTACATCACAGGAAATCTCAGAAGAATACTAGAACACTACAGATCTTGCCATGGTCACTATGGAAGAAGATGAGCTCTCCCCTGCATTTACAGTGATTGTGAGTGCTATTTCCAGTCACACAAATCTCTCCAAACACATGTGAGACAGCATGGATTTTGCAGCCAGCAACCTGTGAACCTCAGAGTCAGATGCCATTTATGTGACTTTGAAGAACTTGCAGACGTTAAACTATACTTTCGTCATCTTGGCACGCACCTGAGAAATAAGGAAACTGTTGTTTGTCCATATAATCTTTGTGCTTTTATTCAAGTGTTTACTCCAGTTTTACATAACATAGAAGTGGACGCCATACCTCCTGTTCTGTGCTGGATTTTAAAGCTGAATTTCTTCTTGGCCCATCAAAAGAAAATGAGCACTCAGATGTTTTAGATACTATTGCACAAACAGCTGATACCAACACTCTATCAGGAGATTGTGTGGACTTCCAGTCAGATGATGAAGATGCTGACATAGAGCATGGCAATGACATTCATGAAGAAATGAAGGCAAGACTTGGGAATTTGCTTCTACAGATGCAAGCAGTCTTGCATGTATCTAAATCAGCTAAGCAAGAAATAATTAATGAATTTCATGATATTGTTGCTTTAGCTGGGGAACTTTCAAAAAACACTGTTGAATCAGTCCTGCGGGAGAATAACTTGAATATTAATGATGCCACACTTATGTTAGTGACTCAGACCCTCCAGAAAACCAATCCTCTAAGCTGTCTTCCTGAGAGTGGTCCTCTTGGAACTGAATATGTAAGGCAGTCATTTTACAAGGAAAGATTTGATGTAATTGAGCCAGTTGAATATGTTTTAGATGGTCTGCACAAGAAAATTTGTGTATATGTCCCAATTTCAATTTTATTGCCAAAATTAACAAGGTTGACATAATAGACTAAATTCTAGAGCAGTCAAATGTAAAATCTTGGTCTGGGGAGTACAGATCATTTCGTGATGGGGTATATTTTAAAGATAATCCACTTCTTTCCGGGGAAGAGTTAAGTATTTCTCTTGAATTGTATATAAATGAATTTGAAATATGTAATCCTTTGGGGACTTCAAGGAAAAAGCATGAAGTGACTGCTATTTATTGGGTATTAGCAGATTTGCCTGTCAGATACAGATCAGCTTTATCAAGTACACTGCTCAAACAAACACACACACACACACACACACACACACACACACGATCTGAATGAAATATTCTTATTAAATACTTTGTTCTATACATAGTTGAATGTGCTGACCTCCACGTGCCTGGATGACCTCCCTACAACGCCTGGGCATGCTCCTGATGAGGTGGCGGATGGTCTCCTGAGGGATCTCCTCCCAGACCTGGACTAAAGCATCCGCCAACTCCTGGACAGTCTGTGGTGCAACGTGGCGTTGGTGGATGGAGCGAGACATGATGTCCCAGATGTGCTCAGTTGGATTCAGGTCTGGGGAACGGGCGGGCCAGTCCATAGCATCAATGCCTTCGTCTTGCAGGAACTGCTGACACACTCCAGCCACATGAGGTCTAGCATTGTCTTGCATTAGGAGGAACCCAGGGCCAACTGCACCAGCATATGGTCTCACAAGGGGTCTGAGGATCTCATCTCGGTACCTAATGGCAGTCAGGCTACCTCTGGCGAGCACATGGAGGGCTGTGCGGCCCCCCAAAGAAATGCCACCCCACACCATTACTGACCCACTGCCAAACCAGTCATGCTGGAGTATGTTGCAGGCAGAACGTTCTCCACGGCATCTCCAGACTCTGTCACGTCTGTCATATGTGCTCAGTGTGAACCTGCTTTCATCTGTGAAGAGCACAGGGCGCCAGTGGTGAATTTGCCAATCTTGGTGTTCTCTGGCAAATGCCAAACGTTCTGCACGGTTTTGGGCTGTAAGCACAACCCCCACCTGTGGACGTCGGGCCCTCATACCATCCTCATGGAGTCGGTTTCTGACCGTTTGAGCAGACACATGCACATTTGTGGCCTGCTGGAGGTCATTTTGCAGGGCTCTGGCAGTGCTCCTCCTGTTCCTCCTTGCAAAGGCGGAGGTAGCGGTCCTGCTGCTAAGTTGTTGCCCTCCTACGGCCTCCTCCACGTCTCCTGATGTACTGGCCTGTCTCCTGGTAGTGCCTCCATGCTCTGGACACTACGCTGACAGACACAGCAAACCTTCTTGCCACAGCTCGCATTGATGTGCCATCCTGGATTAGCTGCACTACCTGAGCCACTTGTGTGGGTTGTAGAGTCCGTCTCATGCTACCACTAGAGTGAAAGCACCGCCAGCATTCAAAAGTGACCAAAACATCAGCCAGAAAGCGTAGGAACTGAGAAGTGGTCTGTGGTCACCTCCTGCAGAACCACTCCTTTATTGGGGGTGTCTTGCTAATTGCCTATAATTTCCGCCCGTTGTCTATTCCATTTGCACAACAGCATGTGAAATTGACTGCCAATCAGTGTTGCTTCCTAAGTGGACAGTTTGATTTCACAGAAGTGTGATTGACTTGGAGTTACATTGTGTTGTTTAAGTGTTCCCTTTATTTTTTTGAGCAGTGTATATACCTTGCAGTACTGAGCAAAAGTGATGATGTGAAGACTTTTGGTTACCAGGCAATTGTAAAACCCCTTCTTGAAGAACTCTGCATATTTGAAAATCAGGGATTTTACATTGATAAATTGGATACCTGGATTAAAGGCACAGTCCTGTATGTGTCATCAGACAATTTAGGAGCGCATTCTTTAGCTGGGTTTCAAGAGTCATTCCGTGTTGACAAACTTTTTAGATTTTGCTTAGCCAGCAATGTTGCTATGCAGAGAATATCTGTAAAGGATTGTTTGTTTCCACTGAGAACAGAAGTATCACACACTGCTGCTGTTCAGAGTGTTAAAAGAAAATGAGGGTGTTATTGTTCACGGTGTGAAAAGGGACTGTGTCCTGAACAAGCTAACCTACTTTCACTGCGTAACCGGGTTTCCACCGGATTTCTTACATGACTTGTAGGAAGGAATAGTACCTGTGGAGTTGTGTTTGTGTTTAAAAACTTTTATTGGCAAGAATTATTTTACCTTAGTGGAGTTAAATACTGCCATTCTGCACTTTCTGTATACATTTTCAGATTAAAAAATAGGCCACAAACCATTCCAAAGGCCTTTGCATCAAAAGGAACGATTGGTGGGAACGGCCACGAAAATTGGTCACTTTTGAGGCTGCTACCCTTGCTTATTGGCGATAAAATCCCTGAGAAGGATACATCCTGGGGTATTACCTTAGATATTAAAGACATTGTTGAAATTTTGGCATCATCCACATTCACTGAGGGAAAACTGTTTTATCTAGAAGCCAGAATCATTGAACACCGTCAGCTCCTACAGGATGTTTTTCCTGATTTTAAGCTTAAACCAAAACATAATTTCTTAGAGCACTATCCCCATCTAGTTCGTTGTTTTGGGCCTTTGCTTGACTTTCGGACAATAAGATTTGAGGGAAAGCATAGCTTTTTAAAGAAGGTTGTCTCTGCAAAAATCCCCCTGCTAAACTGTTTGTAATTCAACCAGAGGAGCTCAATGACCACTACCCCCTGTCAGCGTATGTGGTTCAAGACAGACTTATGGTTTCTCCCAGAGCATTTCTTCTGCACTGAGCTTGGCGAACCTCTGATTTAAATCAGCACCGCAACAAAACAGACATTACACACCTTTTTAATTGTATGATTATTTGATTGGATTGCAATGTTAGGGTGCAAAGTTCTTATCTTCCATGCATCTTGCTTCCATTACCATACAGGCCAGCAGACAGTGCCATTTCTAACGCGAGATTATCGGGAGAAATACTCAAGACATACACGAGAACATCGCGACGCAGCGTAAATGCACGAGTCACATATATCGTGCTTAGGAAAAGTAATAGGCCTAGTGCCGGTGACAAGTATACATGTGTATCGCGATCAGTCACGCATGAAACTGGTGTCGGTAAACAGCATTGTTAGTGAATGAGATTCCGAATGTCTAACATCCAGTTTTGAGGTGTACGGTTTCACGCGCGTTTAAAATATGGCTCCAGGACAGTGTCATTTATGTTTTTGATTTTCTTATGTATTCATAATACACTCAAAATATTATTTTGTTAAAATTTAAGAAAAACAAATTTGTTACGCTTTCATAACAAATTAATTTGTTGATGCAACAGAATCCGATTTGTTATTCAAACAAAAATCTTAACAAAATAGGCTAGATTTTGTCCAGTCGTCTTAACAAAATTGATTTTTTACTTTTCCGCACGGCCCCAGCGAATTTTCTGTTGTCACTTTTCATTGGCGAGAATCGATCGCTTGCACCAATTTCAGTGTCGTCTGACTGCGAAGGATCTTGAAATGAGCAGGAACGCAACAGGAAGGCGAGTTTTAACCTATGCCATCTTTTCTCTGTATACTATATGTTGTAGTTTTTTAAGTTTTAATAATAAGCGACATACACCGACAACGTTATTCTAGGCCTGTCTTTATTTTTGTGTCGCAGTCTAGATATTTGTGTGTGCAGATGACAATCCTATCCCACCATATTTTATCTTCCGCAAACCAGGTCATTAAACATTACTGTTCACTTCTTGCATTACCACATCACTGAGAAGTAATAAAAATACACACTTAAATTATTTAATCTTCGTGTACATCCGTTAGTGGCAGATTTATTTTAACAAAAATCCTAACAAAATCATCTATGGTCCAATTGTGTTTTCAAAACACATGTGTTACTCAATTGTTAGTCTAACACAATATTTGGTTAATAGCCTACAGCAACAATTTTACTTTGTTAATAAAACAAACTAATTTGTAACTTCCTGAACAAATTCATTTTGTTGGATTGATTTTAACAAATTAATTTGTCATCTCTCATGGAACAAATTAGCTAATTTGTTTCATTTTGTTAAAAGTAACAAATTCATATTTTGAGTGTAACGGTCGTCAGATTATTATTAAACTGGTCAAAAAAAGATTTATTAGTCTGTGATTATTGTATTTATCCGATTGAGAGGTTTACCGGCTCTGTTACATTTAGAGTTTTGGACCGATCGATTGGGACCATGGGGTGTGTTTAAGGATAGCTGTATTATCACAAATACAGAAAGGAAAAACCAAATTCTACTGTTTAGAATGCAATCCTGCGTGACATTATTTTTATAATCCTATACTTGATTAATGAGTAGATGTCCCTTTGCACTCAAGTGTTTCATGCCACCTGTGAAAGAAGCCACGGCTTAGATAATACAAAGGCCACGAGTTCTAGATGTCAAAATGGAAAAGGAGTCGTTTTTTTAATCCGCAGTTTGAGGCCCATTCATCAGTCCTTTAAATTCATAGTCTACGTAATGAGCAAAATTATCATTCAGTAAGCAAGTTGTCAGTAGAGAAGACGCGTAGCATTTCCCCTTATTTAGGAGCGCGTATGTCTCCGTATGAAAATCAAGAAATGCCGTCGCACATAAGAGACTGTCTGATCACAGAGGAAGGGATATCCTTTCAAACTAAATCCATCAAACTGTACATACAGAGGCGAAATTTATACGCCAAACAAATATCAAACTAATTATTACTGTACACTTAACCAATTCCAATTGAAGGAAAAAAGACATGGAATGTGAGCTCTGTCGTTTTCAGGATACTGAAACAAAGCGTCGCTTTAAATATAATTTGACGTGTAAATCAATAGATTTTTTGCTTTATTTATGACACAATGAGACATACACAGAAAACATTCTACGGTGTATTTACAGTATCAATGTTTAGGAATAAACCAACATCGTCAAACAGAAGGCTATTAAACAGCAAACATAATATGAGTTATCCCCCTCTACCACATGACCTGAAATAAATGCAAAATTACAATCTAGATGTATGTATCACATTATGTTTTATTCAGACCAGCGGTACACGTATACTGAGATTTTAAAAGTGATTCTTCAACCGCTGCTGGATATCGTATACTCTTCTTCAGCCCACCCCATCCTCGATTTTCACGGATTAGTGATTAGCGATTCCCAACAAACATGCCTCAACGCAACAACGTATTATATTTATTAAATCCGCATATAAAAAGTAATTCTCAGCAACAACTGTGCATAGGCCTTATTCGGACTACATTACATCGCGCATTTGGCAGACTCTAGGCATACGTGTGTAGCTTCGGCGGCCCGCCTACTGTGAAGCTTGTCTCGGCAGAGTACGAGGTTGATAATAGCACGTGACATAAAGAGGAGATCATCGCGAGAAATCCACGAGAGATACACGAGACGTCACGTGGGAATTAGGCAGTATCTGCTGGCCTGTACGGTTGGTCTTGCCTTATGTCATTCACAGTACAGCAGGAGCTGCCTGTTAAAACTAATAATGTAAAAACGACGCATAATGTGAAAAGAATTTTTGTTAACGCACAATGTAAAAACTTTTGACGCATAATGTGAAAAATCAACTCATAATGTTAATAACAACGCATAATGTTACATTTTTTTCTAACGCATAATGTAAAACATTTTAACGCATAGTGTAAAAACATTTTCTAACGCATAATGTAATGTTAAACGCACCGAATATTTCCAGGGCGCCCTATCCTGTAGGTTAGAATTCAGTCTTTTTAAAATTTTGACGGATGAAGTCGCCAAAAAATTTTGCTCTATCTTCTTGCTTTATCTTCCGCAAACCAGGTCATTAAACATTACTGTTCACTTCTTGCATTACCACGTCACTGAGAAGTAATAAAAATACACACTTAAATTATTTCATCTACGTGTACATCCGTTTGTGGCAGATTTATTTTAACAAAAATCCTAACAAAATCATTTATGGTCCAATAGTGTTAGCAAAACATTTGTTACTCAATTGTTAGTCTAACACAATATTTGGTTAATAGCCTACAGCAACAATTTTACTTTGTTAATAAAACAAACTAATTTGTAACTTCCTGAACAAATTCATTTTGTTGGATTGATTTTAACAAATTAATTTGTCATCTTTCATGGAACAAATTAGCTAATTTGTTTCATTTTGTTAAAAGTAACAAATTCATATTTCGAGTGTAACGGTCGTCGGATTATTATTAAACTGGTCAAAAAAAGATTTATTAGTCTGTGATTATTGTATTTATCTGATTGAGAGGTTTACTGGCTCTGTTAAGTTTAGAGTTTTGGACCGATCGATTAGGACCCTGGGGTGTGTTTAAGGATAGCTGTATTATCACAAATACAGAAAGGAAAAACCAAATTCTACTGTTAAGAATGCAATCCTGCGTGACATTATTTTTATAATCCTATACTTGATTAATGAGTAGATGTCCCTTTGCACTCAAATGTTTCATGCCACCTGTGAAAGAAGCCACGGCTTAGATAATACAAAGGCCACGAGTTCTAGATGTCAAAATGGAAAAGGAGTCGTTTTTTTAATCCGCAGTTTGAGGCCCATTCATCAGTCCTTTAAATTCATAGTCTACGTAATGAGCAAAATTATCATTCAGTAAGCAAGTTGTCAGTAGAGAAGACGCGTAGCATTTCCCTTATTTAGGAGCCGCCAGTATGTCTCCCGTATGAAAATCAAGAAATGCCGTCGCACATAAGAGACTGTCTGATCACAGAGGAAGGGATATCCTTTCAAACTAAATCCATCAAACTGTACATACAGAGGCGAAATTTATACGCCATACAAATATCAAACTAATTATTACTGTACACTTAACCAATTCCAATTGAAGGAAAAAAGACATGGAATGTGAGCTCTGTCGTTTTCAGGATACTGCAACAAAGCGTCGCTTTAAATATAATTTGACGTGTGAATCAATAGATTTGTTGCTTTATTTATGACACAATGAGACATACACAGAAAACATTCTACGGTGTATTTACAGTATCAATGTTTAGGAATAAACCAAAATCGTCAAACAGAAGGCTATTAAACAGCAAACATAATATGAGTTATCCCCCTCTACCACATGACCTGAAATAAATGCAAAATTACAATCTAGATGTATGTATCACATTATGTTTTATTCAGGCCAGTGGTACATGTATACTGAGATTTTAAAAGTGATTCTTCAACCGCTGCTGGATATCGTATACTCTTCTTCAGCCCACCCCATCCTCGATTTTCACGGATTAGTGATTAGCAATTCCCAACAAACATGCCTCAAGGCAACAACGTATTATATTTATTAAATCCGCATATAAAAAGTAATTCTCAGCAACAACTGTGCATAGGCCTTATTCGGACTACATTACATCGCGCATTTGGCAGACTCTAGGCGTACGTGTGTAGCTTCGGCGGCCCGCCTACTGCGAAGCTTGTCTCGGCAGAGTACGAGGTTGATAATAGCACGTGACATAAAGAGGAGATTATCGCGAGAAATCCACGAGAGATACACGAGACGTCACGTGGGAATTAGGCAGTATCTGCTGGCCTGTACAGTTGGTCTTGCCTTATGTCATTCACAGTACAGCAGGAGCTGCCTGTTACAACTAATAATGTAAAAACGACGCATAATGTGAAAAGAATTTTTGTTAACGCACAATGTAAAAACTTTTGACGCATAATGTGAAAAATCAACTCATAATGTTAATAACAACGCATAATGTTACATTTTTTTCTAACGCATAATGTAAAAACATTTTCTAACGCATAATGTAATGTTAAACGCACCGAATATTTCCAGGGCGCCCTATCCTGTAGGTTAGAATTCAGTCTTTTTAAAATTTTGACGGATGAAGTCGCCGAAAAATTTTGCTCGCTTTGGAGAGCACTGAAGTAGTTTCTTGGCACTTCTTTGTGCTCAGTTGACCATTTCTAGGGACAATAATAGACCTTTGACCAGTTAATTATCCAATCAGGAAGGTCCAAGGACCTTGTTCTCACCTCAGCGCAGTAATTCAATAAATGATGAGAGCCCAAGTGGCCAGAAAGTACATGAAATACTTAAGTCAACGACAATAGGCTTTCATACACTGGTTGACAATGTCAAAATTTATATTAAGTCACCAGAGTTGTCCATTCAACCCTACTTGGTGACATTGTCTAATATTGTCTAATTGTCTAAAAAGTAATAGTAAATATAGATATACATCAAGAAAAGAAATTTCAGTACTCTATCTTATACAGGAAGTAAGTAAGAGAACACTGGTCATTTTCAAGTCACAGCCCCTGGCAACCATTCTGGATGTCTAATCATGCCAAACTTGTGTGGCCTACACAGTTACAAATGATTCCCAGATATCAAGTTTCAGGACTCTACCTTTTACAGTAAGCAAGTAACGGGACATAGGTCATTTACAGGTCATGGCTCCTGGTGGCCATGTTGGATGTCTGATTGAGCCGAAACTTGTGCATTGTCTCTACAGTTAGAGATGTACCCAAATATCAAGTTTCAGGATTCTAGCTTATACCATAAGTACACTGGTTATTTTCAGGTCATGCTCCCTGGTGGCCATATTGATGTCCGATTGTACCAAAACTTGGTGTGTGGCCTCTGCAGTTAGAGATGTATCTTTATCTTAAGTTTCATCACTTGCACTCGGCCAGTTAGGGAGTAATTGGACATTGGTGATTTTTAGGTCATGTCCTCTGGCTGCCATATTGGAAGTGCGATCGGACTGAATTTGAGTGTTTAGGTAGAGGTCCCCTTATGTACAGTGCCTTTCTACGAGGTTTGAAAGTCCTAGGTCAAGTAATAACAAAAGGTGCCTTGATCGTAAAAAATAAATAAATAAAAAATCGAAGACTGACCACTGTGACCTTCAAAATAGATCAATTCGAAAACTTAGGTATTGCGTCATTTGTATGTTTCTTAGGTATGCCTCTCATAAACATTTGGTGACAATCTGACCAGTATTTAAAGGTCTTCTGCCACTGAAAATTTAAATTTGATATATGTTCTAGGGACTGCTTTTGATAAACATTTTAACATTAGTTCTGCGAACAGCATTTCGACAATAAAAAAAAAAAAAACATTTTCGGAGTTACCATTTTAGCCACTTTACCAGTTCTTATGGCCAGCCTCCAAAAATCGGGGAGAAAACGAGTATGCATGATCACGTGCACCCGTGACGTACACTCGGGAACGCACCTGACATTTTTTAAGCTTGGCGGTGTGTATTCGTGCAATATTATTTAGCTAAAATGTGCTTCAATACTTGAAATGCCAGGTGTTGCATCATGGGGGGCTGTAGAAAAACAATCAAAGACGCGGTAAGCCTACACACTTTCCCCAAGGATGAGGCTCGAAGACAACTTTGGGCCGCAAAAGTGAGGCTAACTCGAGCCAAGCGGCATGGACCGAGCGAGTCTAGTGTAATTTGCAGTGACCACTTCCAGGACACCGACTTCGACAGCGGGCTCCTTACAGCGCTTTTAATATATAAGCACATATATATATATTTTTTAAATCGGTATTCACTCCCTGTTAATGCCGCAGAAAAGTTTATCAATGCAAGCCCGAAGTCAGTAAGAAATTGTCATACAACATACTAGATGTTTGTTTCGACATTGGCTACTGGATAGTGTAGGCTATTGATGATGACGATGATTATTATCATCGTCATCATCGCAGCTAATATATTTTCAACAGCAGTCACTAGCTATGTTTCCATTTAAATTTGAAGCGAATCTTGAGAAAATTCGCTAAAACTAAATGTAGGCGGTGATGTGCGTGCGATTTGAAAGGAAGCGCGATGAGCATAGGTCAGGATTGTATGCAGGATCTATGAATGCCAGGTCGGGGGCAGGGCTGAGCGTTCCCGAGTGTACGTCGCACCCAAACTGCCAAACAGTTGTGCAAAAATACGAATTTTTAGGGGTGTTCCCAAACACAGTCGTTTTGTTTAGATTTCTGCATTATAGAATGATTTTAGGCAATCACATGGTCATATTCGAATTCAGAAAGAAAATTTACATAAAATAAGTTCGACTTGTAATTCCGTGGCAGAAGACCTTTAAGGAGACATCAGACTTTTTGTGTTCTCAGTTTTTGCCCCCTAGTGGCCAGAAAGTGGGTCAAATCGTGATGATTGCCCAGATGTATCCACACACAAAAGCCCAAAGATCTAGGTGCTAAGATAATGAAACGTGCCCTCATTGCTGACGGACGATGGGCGGATTGTGATGACTCAGCCTCACTAAGGTGAATCAAAAGTGTCTCTTGAAATCCCTCCAAATTTCAGTATTCTCTCAGAGCCGCTAGTATAGGAGCACAGGGACTTGAATCATAGGTCATAAATAAGCTCATTTCATGATTAAGAATGATATTTGGCCATCCCCTACTTTGCCACCACTGCGAATTGCACTTACCAGAGAGATGGGCATTTTTTCCTAAATCTGATTGGCCAAATCTGGGGGTTTTTGAAATATTTTAAAAGTAGATTTTTGGCATGTTCCACAAACTGACAATAAAGAATAATATATTTTATCCGAAGTACATTTAGCTATAAATTACTGCTGGGCCGTTAACGGCGTTAACGTGCTGCGTTAACGAGACTCCTATCGCGCGATAAGAAAATTATCGCACGTTAATCTGTTCATTAGGTTGGGTCTGGAAGTTGGGTCTACACAGTGAGCAAGCTATGAATTTCACTTTGTTATTTTAGTGCGGATGTATACCTGGTCGAATTACGCGGTGGGGGGCAAGAACAAGTGTGAAATCAAACATTGAACATGGCAGATGCTGTGAGGCCGGGTTCACTTCAGGGCAAATTTGTTTTTAAGAAGTTTCCCGATGGAAATCTTGACAAAACTAAAGTTGTTTGCACCTTGTGCAAAGCGGAATTGGTTTACTGTTGGAGTTCCTCGAGTCTGAAGTACCACCTAAATGCAAAGCATCCCTTAGCTGACATTAGCAAGGAGGATGCCGGGCCAGGCACTGATGTTGCGGGGAAAAGTCGTGTTCATCAAACTACAATGTTCGAGTGCAGCCAAGGCAAGCCCGTCACCTCAGCTCTATCAACCAAGCTAACTAATCTCATAGCTCAATGGATTGCCATCAACTGCTGGCCTATCAGCGTGGTTGAAGATGATGGGCTTGAGCTCATTCTCCAGGCAGCCACTGGCGACCCATCTTACAAACTACCAGCGAGGCGAAACAACATGAGGAGAATCCATGACCAGCATGTGGCAGAGAAGACTGCGAAAGAGGAGAAGTTGACCGGGGCTATGTTTGTAGCACTGACTGGGGACCACTGGACATCAGTCGACAACGAAAACTACCTCGGCGTTACTGCACACCTCATCGATGTCAGCTGGGAACTTCACTCGTTCGCCTTAGGTACGTTATGTAACGTTAACCTAGCTACTTCAGCCTACCAGTTACACAGCTTTAGCTAGCTAGCTAACGTTATTATGGCTAGCTAACGTTAGTGAACGTTTGCATGCTGATTGCTAACAGCGAACTTAATCCATACATGCCAACTCTACCGCTTTCGGGGCGTTTACAGCGGCGGCGTTAGACTTGGGCTAATATCCCTCCCTGTATTAACAATTAGTCCTGGCTAATTCGAGATGGTTTTCCTTTATTAACACATTTTCCATTTCAAGAATAATGATAATAATAATCAAGTGGCAATTGATGACACGGCTTCTCTCCCCATGCGATCTAACAGCGACAAAATAATGGGCTGCATTCAGTTCCGAAAAATAATTTAATTTCTAATTAGGTCTTTGCACCGGCACTCGGCGACGGCATTTCAGAACTCTTCAGCGAATGAAGGTAATTTTGGTGACTAGTACGTGGTTTCGTCCGATTACATTTTTCAATCAGACAGCTGTCTATTTTTTACAGTGAGTTGCGTGACCGTGCTGCAAAAACAGGTGTACGTACTTGTCGCCGAAATTACCTTCATTCGCTGAAGAGTTCTGAAATGCTGTCGCCGAGTGCCGGTGCATAGACCTAATTATAATTTATTTTTCTATACTGAATGTAGCCCATTATTTTGTCGCTTTTAGATCGCATGGGGGAGAGAAGCCGTGTTTTCAATTGCCACTTGATTATTCTTGAATTGGAAAACGTGTTAATGAAGGAAAACCATCTAGAATTAGCCAGGACAAATTGTTGTCAATAAAGGGTGGGACAATAGCTAATAATTTTTGAATTCTAACATCGCCTCTGGGGCGTTTCATTCTGAAAAAAACGCCCCAAAAGCGGTAGAGAGTTGGCATGTATGTTATTCTGAACTACTTTCTGTCCTGACTTAGGTGTAATGAAAACAGAGGAGCGTCACTTTGCAGAAGCGTGTGCCAGGCAGTTTCTCGACGTCACAAATCAGTGGGGGATAGCTGACAAAACCACCACCATTGGAACAGACAGCGCTCCCAATATGATAGCTGCAGGGAGGATACTGCCCTTCGAGCATTTACCCTGCATCGCGCATCTTGTACAGAGAGCCATTGTTACGTCCCTTGGGGCTGGTGGTTTTGATGGTGTATTGGCCAAGTGCCGCAAAGTGGTGGGCCATTTCAAGCACAGTCCGGCCAACACAGACGAGCTGAATGCCCAGCAAGCCTCCCTTGGACAAGACCAGGAGCCACTTGTGCAAGATGTAACAACACGCTGGAATTCCACCCTCGAGATGATCAAGCGCGTGAGACGCAACAGAGACCCACTGCATGCAACGTTGACCCAGCAGAAGCACAATCTGACCCTTCCAACAAATGCTGAACATGAGAAGCTGGCAAAGCTGGAGAAACTCCTGGAGCCATGCAGGTATGGTCTACAAAGATGGCTCATTCATGAATAGGCCTACAATTCTTGTAAAAGTCACTTTGTATTTAAGAAATGCATGCCCTTAAATGTAATATGATTCAGAACTTTAAAATAGTGTAATCTGAGTGAAAATGAATTGGTCATTAATTTCTATTGCTCTTTGTCTGTGTGTGTGTGTGTGTGTGTGTGTGTCTATGTCTGTGTGTGTCTGTGTAGGTACATCACTGAGCTCCTTGGGGGGGGAAATATGTATCCTGCTCCGTGGTTCCACCTGCCCTGTGCCACCTCCAGCAAGCGATGAAGATCTCAGATGATGATCCTGCCTACATCGTGCGATTCAAGACTGCCTTCACACAGGACCTCAACCAGCGGAGGGGGAAAACAAACCTGGAATGGCTGAAGGTATGTCAGACTGACTAGAAGATTACTGTATTGTCTGACCATTATAGACTGTTAGGCCAGTACGTTTATAAATTGATAGATGAATAGGACATCAAAAAATAAGGAGGTTGGATTTGTAAAGTTAAATTTACATCAATCAATAAATAATTTTTTTATTCATCAAAGGTGGCGACTGCTCTGGATCCACGATTCAAGGACCTCAAGTGCCTGCCCAAAGCAGAGAGGGAGCCAGTGTGGGCAAAGCTGAGTGAGCTGGTGAAGGGAGAAGAACCTGCTCAGCAGCCGCCCAGGGAGGGGAACCCTGAGCCACCTAAGAAGAAAACAGCCCTCCTACTGATGGGATCCGAGTCAGAGTCGGATGAGGAGACACCAATAGACAGTGCTGTGGAGAGGTACAAGATAGAGCCCAGTGCTAGCTTGGAGGAGTGTCCACTGAAGTGGTGGTCGGAGCACACTGCTGCCTATGGTAAGATGGCCCACATTGCCCGCAAGTACTTGGGGACTCCAGCCACAACTGTCCCATGCGAGAGACTGTTCTCTTTAGCAGGCCATATTGTACAGAAGAAGAGAGCAACTTTGTCACCAGAAAATGTGAACAAGCTGGTCTGCCTAAGTGACTGGTGGAAAAAGGAGAAGTAGAGACTGGACTGATTGACTCAAGCCATGTCACAAAGCTACTGACTGTTAAAGTAGTTCTTCATGACGTTCTTTATTCGTGTTTAACAAAATAAAAAATTAAACACCAAAGTAAATCTTATTGAACATTGTTTTTCATTACCAAATATTATAGTAGAACAGCTTTCTCAAGCAGTTTGTGATGCATTTTCATGATTTAGATAGGTCACGCATTTTTTGAATGTCTTCAGCAAAATTCAAATATAGCATTTTAATATAGATTAATCTAGATTAACTACAGGATTGCAGTGAGATTAATCTAGATTAAAAAAATTAATCTATGCCCAGCACTACTATAAATCGATTGCTGTATACCTTGTGCTATTTTTCTCAACAAATTAATTGATAGATTCCAGAATTTCCTGATCGGTTCAAAGGTTTCACTTTTTCTACGAGATTTACAACCTACCCCAATACATTAAAGCCAATGAAGTGAATTGTTTTTACTTGGTTATTTCAACACAGTAGTCTATAGCCAAAGGTGCTGGACCATTTTGAAAAGGATAATCAGAAAAATAATTTTTTTGAATCATTGTTTTGTGATTGAAAAAGGGATCCATCACAATAGATACTTTAAAGCTTAATGTTTGAGCCCTTCACTTTGTGCAGTTTAGGTGTTTACAATGGGGTCACTGTAATACAGGCAGTACTTACCCCACGTCCTTTTCAATGCAGCATGCATCCAATATCACATATTGATCAAGAAGAACATTTGCGTGACGGTAATAAGAGTTATGAACATAATCTATCTTTTCGGGAAACATAAGATGCTTGTCCACTCCCAAACATAATGAATTCAAAGCAGTTTTTGCAGTGCGTTTATCATTATGCGTTGATAAGTTCTTACATTATGCGTTAAAAAAAGTTTTTACATTATGCGTCAAAATGTGTTACGTTATGCGTTAGAAAAAATTTTAACATTATGTGTTGTTTTTAACATTAGGGGCTCTAAATTCGTAGACCAGGCGCAGGAGCGGAGAATGGGGGGAGCGCCGCGCCAACGGGGTGTGTCCAGGCATATGTTGCAATTTCTTGCCCGGTGCAGCCTGGCGCAAATATTCTTCTGTCCCGCCTCTGTCCCTCCTGCTGGCACAAGTGGCAAAGAGGGAGGAGAGAAGCCTTGAGTGGGTTTAACACAGCCGAGTCAAATCTTCACCAATCAAATGAGCTCCTCTCCTCACCTTTAAAATTGGAATAAAGAAGCCTCTGTCCTATATCTGCATGATGCGTGAATGTTGCATTTTACTTTGCTGCTTCAGGCATGTTTTCTGCACCGCTTACATCTATATTAAGCATTACGAATATGAGTTAGCTGGCTAGCTGGGGCATTCGCAAATTATTACCATTAGTGAACTTGAATGGAATTTCAAAACGAAACTACGTCAGATCATTCAAACTTATGAAGTTGGAATGAAATACGACGGTTGCTCATTTATTTCTTCTGCCTGCATCATTGGGAAGAGAAACGATGGATAGCGTGTTTATTCTTATTATTACACCCTGTTGCTGCTTAAAATTTTGGGATTAACATGCGTGGACAACAATGCAAGATACGTTACATATTTATTTTCAATATGTGATCTTAATTCAGTACGAGATCATAGCAATCAGGCTGTATTCCTTTCCCCCACTAAAAACGATAAAACCTAACAATAATAGTAGTACTATAGTACTACTATAAGTAGTACTTTATTGAACAGAGCTTAAACAAAAACATTGATTGAAATTCTCGGTACTCATCTTGACGAACTGAGCCCTCTTATCAAAACATTCACATTTAATATCTAAAAGACTTTAGCAGATTTGGAGAAATTAAAAACAATAATCAACAGTCGGACACGGAGTTATATTGAAACCATCCGATTGTCGGATACGGAGATATTTTAAAACGCTGTCCGACTTTCGGACACATAGACACTGCGTACATCGCAAGTCAATGTAAAGACGCGTCTTTGCATTGACTTTGACTGTAATCAGTCGTATAAAAAAATTCGTTTCAAGGCCCAGTGTGCGGCTTTTTTTACTGAGCATAGAACATAAGCATTTTATATATATATATATATATATATATATATATATATATATATATATTATGCACTGCCTGATGCCGAGGCAGTTTGTTGTTGGCTGAGAAAGATGTGAAGTCGTTAGTTTGCATCACAGATTCAGCTGCGTTGATGAAGCCAGGTCGAGTTTCCATTACGCGTGCCAACCGCCTTTGATCTGACATCAGGACAATCGATATAGATACTATAATTTATGTCCTGATTCTGATAGTTACATAAATAGTGGTTGCTGTACTTATTTATTGCATTGAAATGTGCCTGACATTCTGGAAACCTGCCTGTGAGGTTTCGGTGACGTCTGCGCACTGTGCGCCAGTCAGCCAAATTACTACTGCACAGAAAGTAAACCAGGTTGGAGCTGGCGAGCTCTCTGTGCAATTTCGGCGGAGCCTTGATCCACGAAATTGTCACTGCGTCATGATGAATATGTGATACCTCCCCCTACTACGCCGCCACACCCATCTCGGCGCACGTCCGTCTACCAAATTGCCAAAGTGGCTGCGCACAGTGTTGCACTGCACGAAATTACCCCTGTGCGGGCTGCACCGCACGAAATTACCACTGCGTGGGTATGCCACGCTGCGCCACCCTGTGCTGCGCCAAGAAATTAGAGCCCTAGGAGTTGATTTTTCACATTATGCGTCAAAAGTTTTTACATTATGCGTCAACTAAAAATCTTCTCACATTATGCGTCGTTTTTACATTATGAGTTGTAACACTGCCATCCTGGTTTGCTCAAATAGAGGAGCTGAACTACTACCTCTTCCTGTGGGTGTATATGGTTTAAAACAGGCTTTTGGTTTCTCCTTAATAATTTCTGCTGTAGTGAGACTGAGATTCATCGTACACTTACGTAAGCACCTCTCATGGTTTCAAGAAAATTACATGCTGTATGACTGTTCAGTTACATTGCCTTTAAGGTATTTCTCTTATTTTGCTTCACTTGAGTCTTGCCTTGTTATTGTCATGTTTTCCCATTCTCACCTTCATAGTGGAGCACAAGCTGCCAAAATGATTTTTTTGTCCAACTACCGGAGCTCAGCCACTACTTAACCTCTGTTGGCGTATATTACATGGGGTACACATACATCTGATCTCTGACAATTCAATGGATTAATAATTCAAGTTGACACTAATTCAGATGTTGCATCATATATCTCAAATTGCGATTTTTTTTTTTGTTTGTTTAAATACATACTACTTTTATCATTCCAGCGTTCCAAGATGTTGCTGCGAATCATTCTTAACAAAGATGACATCAGGAAGATCCGGACTGACAGCTAGCCCGAGACTCTTGATGAGTTTTTTGCATTCTTAAAATGTAAGCTTGGTTTGGATGGCGACTTGGTGATTCAGTATGAAGATCCTGAGTTTGACAATGAACTCTGTAATTTGATGAGTTTGTCTGCTCTTCCTGAGGGGAAGGCCACACTGAAGGTAACAGTCAAGCAGGTTTCCGAGTCATAAAACACTGATTCAACATTGGATACTGCAAGTTTGTCTTCATCCACGTCATTTCGTGAGGGCATCTCCACCCAGCGTCTGCCTTGGCCTGACCCATTTCAGATTCCTACATTTTCGTATGATGTAGAGTTGCTGCTTAAAAGGGGCAACAAAGCCTACCAAATTAATGGAAGACACTAAATCTGATATACTTGAAAAATTAGTGGAAGCATTGTACACATACACATGCCTATCCATCACGAGAGCAATATGACATTGTTGCACAAAGCCTTATGAAGAGGCATCCTTGCCTGAAGGAGCTTGGGTCAGCCAAAGGTTGGTATTGCTGGAAATTCAGCTTAAAATTCAAAATGGGAAACTACAGGAATAAGCTTTGTGTGGCGGGATGTTCTCAAGTCCAAGTAAATCGCCGCTCCTCAGGACCATAACAGAAACACAAGAAAGCTAAAAAAGCTGAGGTCAATTTTCTTCCTGACTTCCCTGACGGGAAAACTCTGGAAGTTCTGGCGGAAGAAAGAATAGCCATTACAGTAGAGATGACAAAGAAGAAAGGTAATATGAAGACAGTCAAAGAAATGATGGCCAGCACCTTTTCCCTGCGACGAAAACAAATTGTTGAACAAGAGACGACTGAAGAAGAGGTGAAGACCCAGTGGCCAGCTTTGTTCACAGAGAAGCAGGTAAATAAGACATAGTACATGTATATTTTTTCCTATTTTTCAGACAGCAACCAAAAAAACTCCCATGAAGCCTGACATCCACTGGTAGTGATGTCCCTATCACCCTTATTTGCCCACAATCCAATCAGGTATTCTATATTTAGAGGTGATGCCTAAACTAAGGTCAACAAATACAATTAATAGTTATTGAATCTAGATTTGAACATCATTAATATTTAGCACCTGCTGATCCCACGTCCATATCAGTCTTTCTCTTTACACGTATGGACTATGCATTGAAGTGAGAAAAATCCACATGATAGAACTTGTGTTGGGATAGAATTAATCCAATACAGGTGGCTTCCTAAGTGGCCATTAGTGTGTAATATATGAACATAAACTTATGTAAAATATCTAAAAATCTAAAGGGTATCAATTGTACTCGACAAAATGTTTAGCCATCTGGTTTATGAAGGATAACTGCAGTTTAAGATTTAAGGCAGATAAACCAGCTTTAATTCACACAGAACTGAGCTGGCTAAGCTTTCTGTACTGACCAAGCTGAAATGTTTTTTTCCTGTTGTCTTTATGATAGATTGAAGCAGAATTCACACAAATCACTTCAGCTGAGTTGAGGGGCTCCCATTTTTCTGGTCTGGAACAGCATTTGCCCTGATTACTGCAGCTCTACAGGGCCAAGATCAGCAACTCCGCGGAGCTGAGAAAAATCCTAAGCAGTCTTGATGATGATGTTTGTATTTCAACAATGGCATGGCATTTGAGAAAATTAAGTTGTCTAAGTTCTCAGCATGTATAAAAAACATTTTGGGCAATGTCAATAGTGATTTCACAGTTTCAACTTGTACAACATCTTAAGACTACACTTGATAGCATTGGTATCAGCCTTAGGTGCAGTTTTACTGTTAAAACATCATCACTAACTTTCATGTTGATGTCTTTTTGCACAATTTCCTTCTCTCATCATCTTGGACTCCATCATGCAGTGATATACTCTAAAACTACCATTTTGAGAGTGAACTGGCTTGTTACATGAATTAAGTTGATTCATAGATTTGCAAATGATGGGAAGACCTGTGTTGTTGGAATAAGGTGTCCCCCAAGGCCACAGTTCCTGCAGTGGCTAAAAGCTGTGCGGCTTTAATAGTGTATTGTCTTAGAACAGAATTCCAACCAAATGAAAAGGTCTGTCATTTTGAGGGGCCTGCCATACTTCCTTCGTGAAGATCCCTCACAGTTCCTTAGGACTGCAGAGGTAAGTTAGATTTTTGATGCTAAATGTATCAATGAAATATGATCAGGAAACAAGCAATTAGGAAGGCAGTTTAACATAGGAAAAAGAGTTCTTTAGATTAGGGTTCAGTGGTCTTTTGTGACGATGCAACATCAAAGAATAATAAAGTTGTCACATTTAATCATAACTGCATTAACAGACTATTCTGGGGCAGAATCATCTTTTTGAAGTGAAAAAATTATTTTCAGACCTCACTTCACCAACTGGAGGGGTCCTAGTGTGTGTAGATTCGGTTGGCCTACTGACTGTGGTTATACAGTATGGTATAGGTGTGGCTGTAATTATTTGGAATGAGCGTGCCAAACAACCCAGTGCCCTATATTCAGATGCATAACATGTACACATAGATTTATAATTGCCTATCAACAATTCTTCTCATTGTATTCACCCTGTCAATTTTGATTACCTTGAAACATCTCCACTAGCATCACTTTCAACAAATCTACAAATCTCTCAGACTGCATTTTCCTATCATATGCTACATTGCACAAGTGGCACACTAAGTTCTTGTTCTGTCATTGAAAGATAATTACAAGTTATTTATTGTATTGTTTTCTGTCTTTGGGAAGGCCACAGACTCAGAGGACAGCATGACAAGGGGTAGAAATGTCGGCATCCTCCTGGTAAAATAAGGAGAGGATCTTCTTGACTACTTCATGGTGCTGGAGAATCAGATAGTGCTTCATGACATCAAGGACTACTCCCATGCGGTAGCTATGCTAATTAGCCCCGCTTGTTCATGTTGTTATGCCTCAATCATTCTAGTAAGTTGAAGAGCTATACCTTCAACTTGTGAGCTGAAATTAGCTTTAACTTCATTTTTACCAACAAGCCTTTGGGTTTAAAGTCCTTATATCGCCACATCAGTGTGATTTCATGATCTTAAAGGGGACCTCGGATGCTGATGCTTCTTTTAATACATATTAGTAATGTTATAATGTTGGTTGTCCATGCTCAACCTCTGAAAAGTTTCTAAACATAAGATACAGGGGTTTTGCCGTAATCCAAGAACGTGATTTCGTGAGCGTGATTTCCTCTCTGAACAGCTCCTCCCGAGATCTTCACGAGATCTGGGCAAAACCTGACGTAAGGTTGTGCCGTCCAATTAGTACAGACCTAGCCAGAGCCAACCACTGCGCTGGACCTGCCCACACCGGAAACTATTCTAGCAGGCACTAACAACAGCAGATCATACTATGCCTTAGTAGCATCGACACTTTTGGAAATACAAAAGAAGAACCGCAGATCATTTGAGGTGCAATTTTTTTAGTGTATCTCCCAAAGCTACTTGTCCGTTTACTTTTGGACGCGGAGAAAAACAAATATTTCTCTTCGAATAGACGATGCCTTCAGAATGTTAGCTGATTGTGCTCAGCATTTCACTAAAGACAGCTTTGTCAATAAAGGATAATTCGACACAGGATAAGCGTTTCAGCTGCTTCTCAAACCTGAAGCAGCTGCATCGATCAAGCGCTCGGAGCCACAAGCTGTAAGTTACCATATAACAGCAAATAATGTAAGTGAAGCTAACGTGTTACGGGTGGCTAGCAGGACCGTTAGCGATAGTTAGCACTAACAACTGGCCTCAAACGCAGGCTTTGTAAAATATCTGAAGATAAAGCCTGTATCGGTCGCGACTGTCCGTGACTCACAGACACAGAAGCTGTAAGTTGCTTTTTACTGCATAAGCCAACCTGACGTGATAGCCAGTTGATTGTGGCTGTAGCACAGTGGCTAACGAGCCAAGTTACTGTTGCTAATGTTTGTGTCCTAAATATGCAAGAGTGATATCAGGGAAATTCTACAGAAGGTGTGTGAACATAAACCTCATTTGAAGCTAACTTTTAATACTTGTTTGTAATTTGGATGCTTGGTACAACTGTTCACAGTAACAGAACTTGCTCTCTGTAAAACCTGTATTGCAAGGGTTTGTCTCTGTGATTATGACCGCTCGGTTACCAGCTACTGCATGTTAGTTTGCGTGCCGTGCTAATTAAAAATGCTCCTGGTTAACTTATATGCAGTAATTCTGATCGGTATGCTTATGTTTGCCGGTAAGCATCAATGTGGCAGTTTCATCATAACGTTGCCCAATTGTAGCCACTACAGTTAGTGATCGCTTCACTTATCCATGACCGGGATCAGCCGGATGCTTCACAAATGTCTGAGCAAGCTCTCTGGTGCTACTATGAAAGCAATGCGAAACGCAGAAGCTCTACCGGTTTACAAATGATTTCTCTGCACTACCTTGACATAATTTCATCCCCCTTTAGAAATTGTTGTGGCTAATAAAAAGCCGAAAAAGGCGGAGATTAAATAGGTAATTCTTTCCTGTAGAAGTGATCAATTCGCTAGCTCCACATAAGGAGCTTGTCCGCGCTAACGGAACTAACGGTCTGCAAAACCTGTATTATGTTCATAACATAACCGAGCTCTCTCTAGCTGTCGCGTACTATCCATAAAGCTGCTTTCACATCAGACACCAAACCAATTTTTCGCGCAACAGATTACATTCAAAGTCAATGCAAAGACGCAAATACGGGCACCTCAAGCCGCTTTCACACCAGACGCGAAAAAAATTTTTCGCGCGACAGATTACATTCAAAGTCATGACCGCTTATCAGCTACTGCATGTTAGTTCGCGTGCTCTGCAAATTAAAAATGCTTCTGGTTAACTTATATGCAGCAATTATGATCGGTATGCTTGTGTTACTTCGGTAAGCATCAATGTGACAGTTTCATCATAACGTTGCCTGATTGTAGCCACTACAGTTGAAGCTAACCGGAAAGGTGCTGTATGTGTCTGCCAACTTGGCTGCAGTTAGACCAGACGTAGATTTTGCAGAGCTTGGGGTGCGTTTTTGGGTGCTTATGAAAAGATCGCTTTACTTATCCATGACCGGGGTCAGCCTGATACATCTCCAATATCTGGGCAAGCTCTCTGATGCTACCGGTGAAAGCAATAGGGAAGCGCACAGGCTATAACGTGACTGGTATAACAAACGATTTCTTTGCATTGCCATCGATTGAATATTAAATTCTTTCCTGTAAAAGTGATCGATTCGCTAGCTCCACATAAGCAACGGTTCACGCAGACGGAACTTACGGTCTGTAAAACCTGTATTATGTTCATGACATAACCGGAGCTCTATCTAGCTCTCGCACGCTATCCACAATGCGCCCACTTTCCGCGAGGAAAAGCTGGTTATTCCGAAGCAATAAGTAAACCATTACCACAGGCAATTTCCGAAAAGGCCGTTAAGCTTGGAGCTTTCGCCCCTCCGTCATATAGCAGCGCGGAAGCTGTTCGTTTCTCCACGCTAACAACACACCACAGCTATGCACACGAACCAGCAGGTCCTCATACACACCGAAGCAGTCCATAAGCTGTTGGTCCACTTTTAGCTGCTCCTTACTGTCCATGTTTCCCTCTAAACTCAGACCCACCGGATTTCTATGTTCTCCGGTCTACACTTGGGCATGTCGACCCGTTCTACAAATCTGTCTATATGGGGTGGATTCTAGCTTTCCCTGCATCCTAGCTATAAAGTAAAAAAAAAACCCGCGGTACTCACCACTGTCGCTGTAGCAAACTGTAGCCGATAGCAAATTTGAGCTTGAGCTGCCAGATTTTCGCACTGCGTCCTCCACTTTCGCCGCTGCGTTTGTTAGAACAAGTTCATTTCATTAGATCTATATTCAAGTATCAGGTTAGATTGTGGAATTTTCCCACCGCTTCCTTATCAGATTGCAGACGTGTCTCGCGTTTCACTCTGGCGAGCCAGACCCGGAAAACTGCGTTCTGCAGCCTCGTCTCCGCCCAACTCCGCCTCCACAGAGCTGGCTAGTCAGAAGAAAGTGGGCACACAGGGAGTGGGGGGCAATAGCGAAGAGCCACCCTAATGAGGCGTTTCAGGCAGAGACTACAATGGACTACAAATGGGGTTTTTTGAGGATGGCAGTATGAGCTAAATAAGGACCCTGTTTGGGCTTTGAACGATCAGGAGTACTCTAAGGGAGTCCAAGATCAAAATATAACCTTGGAAATATAGCATCCGAGGTCCCCTTTAATGGTTGTGCATAATTTTACCTAAAGGTGATGTAAATAACATTCAGAACATTAATACAGCAGTAAGCGTATTAAAACATCTACCATGTAAAGATCTAGAGCATTGCAGTGCTGCAGTGATATAGACTCCCATGCATGTGTTTGCGTATTAGGGCCATTGTAAAACGAAATGGATGAGGTGGGAGGGTGGCGTTCCGGGGGTGGATATACAGATGGCAGATTTGCCACTTCAGAAACTGGCAGATTTGCATCAAGATCATTTGGAAAGTTTCTAGCAGATTTGAACTTCCATGAGCAATAACTCCTGAATGAAATGTTTCGCATAAACAATTTTGAAATAATTTTCACACAAATTTTAATTTTCATCCATCTAATAATCAGAATAAATATCCTTCATGTTTGTGTGTTGAAGGCTGCCTCAGCGCCCGGGGACCGTATACGAAGGGTAGAACTGACATCAGACGAGAGATATTCAATAACTTCTTCATGATCAGTACTGAAATGTCACCAAAATCACTAAACATGCCACTGGTCTTATGTTGATTACACTACATCACTTAATTTGAAAAAGGACATTTTTGTAATGTTTTCTAATGTTAATTGTAGCCTCCAGACAAAGTCGGGCGGCTACTATGGATTCACATGTTGCCGCTGTGTCCATAGCCACTTTCTTGTGGATGCTATACAGGCTGTAATTTGTGACCAATTTCTTTCAAATTTGGTATGGATGTGTTGCACTTCAATTATGACATTAATTTTGGTTGCCATTGCAACAGTATTGCCCACATAATATGCAAATTAGTGGCAAAACATAACGATTTCCTTGTGGATGCAGGACAGGCTGCAATTTTTGACCGATTACTGTCATATTTGGTATGGATGCGTTACACTTCACTTATGACACATTGATTTTGATTCCCATGGCGACAGTATTGCCCGCATAATATGCAAATTAGTGGCAAAACAACTGATTCTTCGTGGACGCAGGACAGGCTGCAATTTTTGACCGATTACTTTCATATTTGGTATGGACGTATTACACCTCACTTATGACACCTATCGATTTTGGTAGCCATGGCAACAGTGTTGACCGAATAATATCCAAATTAGTGGCAAAACATGGACACTTCCTTGACGCAGGACAGGCTGCAATTTTTGACCGATTACTTTCAAATTTCGTATGGAAATGTTAGACTTCACTTATGACACCTATATTTTTGGTTGCCATGGCCACAGTATTGGCCAAATAATGCACAAAAAAGGGGGAAAGTGGGCTTTCGGGGGCTACACCCACGCGGTCGCGGCCGACCGGATTGTCTAGTTATAAATAGTAGCTTCTTTGCCAGTTTTGCTCTTTGTAGACTTGAATTATATTAGTTCTGCATGGAGGATGGATTAATTAAAAATGGTGTTATACTTGTCTACCTTACTAAAAGTGGATTGAAGCATTGCCTGTGTTTCAACAACGTTTCATTCAAGAGTTACTGGTCTCGGAGGTTTGCATCTGCCGGTAGCTTTCTAATTTCCCGCAGCACACATCCAGTTTTTAAATTGGCAAATTTGCAAGATTCTTTATTTTTAATTGCTCTAATATGCCCCATCGTATGCATGGGAGTCTCAGTCTCTGCAGCACTGCATTGTTCTGCGCCAGTCCTCACAAATAATGCTCCCCAACACTATCTACCCCGCCGCGTCAAGCACCATTAATACACTTTGAATTTTGGCTACAGCACCTTTATTTTTTGGTGTATGCATTCAAGCAGGTTTTATTTTTTAAAACATGTTTTTATTTTATTTTTTGCGTCTGCAAGCACTGAGGACAGTGAAAAACTGAAAATGGAGAGACAAGTTTGTACTCATTCTAGAATGAGAATTTTCTACCCATAGGCTTGAGCTGCACTTAAGGGAAAAATCTTTATGTAGTTGATGAGACCTGTTTGTTTTCATATGTGATTGTGGTATTACCTTGCCCATCTATTAAAATTTTGATGCAATGCAATTTGTTCATTTCTTTGCAAACAACCTGAACATGAAGAGATCTTTAAACTTTACTTCAGAAGAAAATTAACTCCAATCTTAGAGAATTACTAAATATGTAATAAAAAGTTTTTTTAGAATTGAACATGCTATTGTCGGTAGACTGAACTGCAGATAATTTTCATCTGAAAGAGGGAAGGATTGTGTAAATGCAACCAGAGAATTTTATTGAAAAAATTTGTTTTGGTTTAGAGCTGTTCATTACGACAGCATGTTTGATTGCTGCATTCCTAAAGTTAAATGGGCATAGATTTGCAAGAACGCGTATTTGGCCATTTTGTGTGATTGTGATTATTTATAGCTCACATTCACGTTTCATCCGCTTTAATGTTTTTCACCCCGTGTATTTTTTGAAATCCTGGGCGATCTGAAAATAAATCTCTTTATTTTTATTTTATCATTATAGATCTCCTAAAAATGCTACAATGAGAGATGAATTGCTGAGTTGGGATGTGGCGATGTTGAACGAGGATTTTCTTTTTTTTTTTTTTAAGTGTGATGAAGACGACTTGCCGTCATGGGGTGTGTAGGCAGTTGCGTGTAATGTCTTGAAATATACACACCTGAAGTGGCTTAAAACGATTTAAAATGCCGTCGGGAAGAAGCCCGAGTTTAGATTGGAAAAAGTATGGCAAGAATACTGGGACATCCAAGACACGGGAAGACACCTCTATAACATACAGAAACAGGTTGGGTTGGGAAGAAGGATGGGCAGAAGCCGGAGGGAAGAGGCAATCATCACACGTCTTAGGATAGGGCACACTGGATTGAACGACACACTTCATAGAATAGGTAAACACCCCGATGGGAAATGTGGTCACTGTGGGATGACAGAATCTGTCCAACATGTACTGTTGGAATGTAGGGCATATGAGGAGGAAAGGAGGGCACTGAGATCAGCAGCAGAGAAAGCAAACATTAACTTGAACATAGGGAACCTACTTGGGGCAGGGCCAATGGTGATCAGTCCTCTTATAGCATTTCTGAAGGATACAAGGCTAATGGAGAGGATTTAGGGGTTTTTTTTTTTCGCCTGCTTATCTACTGTCTCACACTCCAGTCCAGTCGGTGGCGGTAATGCACCTTTAATTCGGTTTCCAACTGCCAGAAAACCCCATTGAAGAAGAAGAAGAAGAAGCCCGAGTTTAGATTTCGCTAATTGCAGGTGGTCCGCCCTTCCTTAAATCTGCTACCGTGTGCTTGGCCTAAATAACAATCAAGAAATTTAGCCAGTAGCCTATAACGATTAAGATGTGATGGTGAAAAGTAGACAAACCTAACTGGCCTACGGTGTTAGATTGAAAGAATGCCAATTTGAATAATTAGAAAAAAATCTTCCTCTGAATTACATCTCTGATTGAAGCATTTTAAGACATTATTCAAGATTAATTTAAAACAGATTTGTTATAAGATCGCCCTGGAGTTCTAAAAGCGTCTAAAAAATACACAAGGTGGAAAACATTCTGAAAAGCGGATGAAACATGAATGTGAGATATAAATTATCACAGTAGCACGAAATGGCGTGGCAATGGCAATCGTGTTCATGCAAATCTGCTGTTCTACAGCCATTTTAATTTCAAACTGCAGCAATCAAACATGTTGTCTTAATAAACAGCTCTACTCATTCAACTTAGAGAGTAAACGAATCCACCATTTGATTGCTAATCAAGCAAAGTAAATGGGAAAAGGTTTACTTTTCTTAGAGTTGCCTAATTAGTTAATAGGAGACGATTTTGTTTTCATTTGCTTGGCTCTTTTCAGCACGTAGCTGAAAAATGCTGATGTCAGTCAAGTTTTTTCCAGAAGCATTTCCCATGCCCTTTGATGTTAGGCACTTTCATTCAGTACAGCACAGGAGTTAATAAAGGAAAAGGGAAAGCTCGGATGTTCGCCCCATGGTAACAGGTGGTGTTACTACGCTTTAAAAAAACATCGATTCAGAATCGTTACACCCCTAATCAGTACAGATAAGCTATTAGATTTCTTCCAACTAAAACAGATTAAAAACATCAGTTAAGTAAAGCAGAATAAATGCATGAGTGAGAGTAAGATAAAGACACTTGCTACAATACTGCGCAGTGCGCTACTCTTACCGTTCTCTCCACTTCTGCTGTTATCCACAGGAATATGGCGTTTCTAGTGTTGTCATCATCCAGGAATTCCAGGTCTTTGAAGCGGGGATCGAGTGCTGAGGCTTTGTTGAGGAGGTCTTGGATATATGTGTAGCGGGTGTCAAAGTCCTGTCTGAATTTGTCCTTCATCTCAGAAATGACCGGTAGATCGCTGTCATCTGGCTCAAAATCCTCCCGCAGTTTGGCCGGCGTTGGGGCGATGATTGAGACGGTGGGGGTCTTCTCCTCACTGAGGCACTTAGTTGCCGTTTTCAGGGGGGTCATCAGTTTGATGATCTCTGAGATCAGGGTCATGTCTTCCTCTGTGAGACTGGTTAGGCCTTCTCCCCTTGGCTTCATCTTCCTTGTTGTCAGTGTCACAGCTGGCTGCTGTTCCCAGTAACGCTCCACCATCTCTAGGGAACTGTTCCACCTTGTGGGAACATCATGAACCAGCTTGTGGTGTTTCAGGTGCAACTGGGTCTGCATTTCTTTCAGAGCTTCACATGCTTTGGAGCGTTTGTGGAAAAATGTTACCTGCTTCCTTATTTTAACCAGGAGTGCTGACACTGTGTCCACCTTCAGGGCCTTTGGAGACGATAGATTAAGAGTATGTGCGATGCATTGCACATGTGGCTCCATCGCTGCACCTGCTCCAGCCAGTATCATGTTTTTTGCATTATCAGTGACTAACCCAGGGTTCTTGTCTTCAATCTTCCACTCGCGGCAGACATCACGCAGTACAGATGCCAGATTTTGTCCAGTGTGGGCCTCGTTGAACGCTCTAGTCTGCAGCACAGGATTTTGCATGTTCCACTCATCATCAATATGATGAGCTGTGACTGTGATGTATGACTGAGTGGCACGAGAAGTCCAGCCGTCCACTGTCAGTGCAACTCGTTGAGCATTACTCAGGGACTTGACTATCTCTCCTCTCACTTTGTTATACAGAGCAGGGATTTGTGTGTCAGTAAAGCTACCCCTAACTGGTATTTTGTACCTGGGGTCCAAGATGTGAAGGAGTTGTTTGAAGCCCTCGTTTTCTACAACGCTATACGGCTGGATATCTTTACAGATGAAATAGGCGATGCCGTTGGTTATTGCCTGCGAGCGGGTAGAGTTAGCTGCCAGAGGAGCGTCTGGGCTAAAATATCTTGAGATACTTTACTCACCAGTTGTGCTACCTCCGTCGTTTTCTTCGGTGGAATGATCCGAGCAAGAGGTGAGTGGAGCAGCCGCAGCGGTGTTCACGCCATGCCGCCTTTTCGTGTGAGTCGCCAGGTTCGTAGTGCTACTAACGTACTTAATGGCAGCACGGCACTGTTTACAAATTGCATGCGTCTTGTCTATGTTTCCATTTTTCTTGTAAAACCCGAAATATTGCCACACATTAGATTTGTGGGTCGATGGCGGTGCTCTGAAAATCTCCTAGTCTATGTCGCTTCCCTCCATTTTGTTTGACTGCACATCCCTATCCGGCTTCCGTCCGAAAAAGGCGAAAGGTAATGGTGGTGCATTCAGGTAGGGATTAATATTTTTCCGGAAAATGAGACATTTTCCCGGGAATCCTGGGAAATTAACTTGTTTTTAAGGTAGCCTATAATTTTGGCTCCCGTTATATAACATTGGTCATAGTTCAGGAAACACTTAACAAAGAGACATGTGGGTCCCAAACATGACTGATTTAATGTATTATCTGGTGGTATATATAATTATTGAGGCACAAAAACGTAATTTCAACATTAATCAATATTATAACAATATAAACTGCGCAAGCCGCATGCAGCTTGACGTACGCTCCGGATGAGAGGGAGAAAACGCCTGTGATCTGTCGCTGTCTGACTGAACAGCCTCATGGAAATTATATTTTACAATTCTTCATATTATAAACTAACGAAATTCGTTAAGGCAAGCAGTTTGGTGCTTTCATAGTCATGGTTTTGAACTCAGATAGATTCCATAATCTGCTCGCATTCAGACACTGCGGGTGGCCGGCACGGTGTGTGCTGCAGTGTCAGACTGTTGGCTAAATAAAGTCAGCGATCACTCAAAGTTAAAAGGCAAAGTTATAAAACGCATCCACTTACTGGGTGGGAGGTTTCAGATGGATTCAGGAGATTTTTCTTTATTCAATGAGAGCCCCATTTCACCAAAGCCCGCTGCATCTCTGTCTGAAGTGTTTTGCATAAAGTATGAATCCAGTGTTCTTGTAGTTTTGAGCTTTCACCTGGAGTTTTGTCTGAGATTTTAAATATTGCAGTGAGCCGACTGTTGAGCCTCAGCCTTGCGCATTTGATCCCTCCCTCAGACAGCGCAGTGCGTCCTCATTATTAACTATTTTTAAGTAGGCTATTATGAAGTATTTCCACTCAGAGCAGATGTCTGCAGATGTTTCCACTCAGAGCAGATGTTTCTTTTTTTAAAGAAAATCGGCATTTCTAACCAGGCAGCTACCTGGTTTGCTGATTACCTGTCCAATAGGACTCAGTGTGTTCAGACGGCCAACACCACATCATCTTTACTAGAGATCACTAAAGGTGTGCCACAGGGCTCGGTCCTTGGACCCATTTTATTCTCTATCTACATAAATGATCTTTGTGTCAACTTGTCAAATGCTGCCTATCATCTTTATGCTGACGACACTGTTATTTATTGTTGTGCGTCCTCTGTTGTACATGCATTTGAGTTGTTACAGTCTGCTTTCATTGTTGTCGAGGCCCGCCTGCGAAGTCTCAAATTGGTCCTAAACGCCAACAAATCAAAAATTATGGTTTTCTCAAAAGCTCCTTACTCAAATGAAAATACCTCTTCTGTAATAACTGCTGAAGGTAATCCAATTGAGGTTGTCACCAATTACAAATACTTGGGTTTCCTCTTAGATTGTGAGCTTTCCTTCAAACCACATATTGAAAACCTGGTCAAAAAACTCAGGCTAAAGCTTGGTTTCTTTTATAGAAATCGCTTGTGTTTCTCTCTGGGAGCACGTAAACTGCTTGTGTTGTCAACTTTTTTACCTTTAATTGACTATGGAGATGTGCTGTATATGCGTGCCCCGTCTAAAAGCCTATCAGCTCTGGACACTGTATACCACAGTGCACTGAGGTTTTTCACTGGCTGTGGTCGCCTTACACATCATTGTCAACTTTATGCCCAGTCTGGCTGGCCATCTCTGAGCGCTCGGAGAGAAACACATTGGATGCTTATAGTCTATAAGGCACTCCTCGGTTTGGTCCCTTCTTATTTATGTTCACTCCTCCGAAGAGCAGAAAGCTGTTATGCCTTACGGTGCAGTGACTTCTTTTATTTGAATATTCCATGAGTTCAGACTGAACTGGGTAAAAAAGCATTCAGTTTTGCTGCCCCGTCCTTTTGGAACAATCTTCAGGCCGATCTAAAAATGTCTGAACTTGTTTCTTTTAATGTCTTCCGTCGTCTCCTAAAAGATCAACAGGAAAAATCGTCTGGACAGTGCCTCTGCTTTTAATTATTTCTGTCATCACGACCCCTTTGCACTTTGCTGTTACTATATTCAACTGTGCTCTATTTATTTTAATGTATTTGTATATTTATTTTATTGTATTTTATGAATGCTCTTTACGATGTGTGCTGCTGCCTTCTTGGCCAGGTCACCCTTGAAAATGAGATCACGATCTCAACGGGATTTTACCTGGTTAAATAAAGGTTAAATAAATAAAAAAATAAAAATGTCAAAAATTCAGATTATAGACCCACAAGTGACTTAACTAACTGCGTTAACGGTCAGAAGTGTTTGAATTCAGGGCGTTTTGTGATTGTTAATCAATTAAGGCCGATGTTAATCGCACTTATACGTGTGGCCAATGCTGAATTTTTTTCTTGGCCACACTTACTCGCTGCGCCAGTTGATGACCATTCCAGTTTTTAGAAAGTACCGCTTAAAATAGCCTACGTTTGGCCAAGAAAAAAATTTTACCTTTGGACACACTTATTTTAAGTGTGGGCATTGGAGCAATGTGCATCTTGACCACACTTATAAGTGCGTCTAATGCGAATTTCGATCAATTTTTGTGCTTGGACGCATTTAAATAAGTGTGAATAGTCAGTTCGATTAAGTCAAGTATTCTCTTCCCCTGCACGCACACACACAGCTGTTCCGCCTGCACACACACACAGCTGTTGAATATGTTTTAAGAAAGTAAAACAGGCCTACATATTTTCTAAATATATTCCATTATCTTATGAATATTTTTTAAATTTTTTTTTCCCAGTTCCTCATTTTTCTTTTTCCCGGGAAACGGGAAATGGTTTGGAGGTCAAATCCCGGGAATCCCGTTTCCCGGGATTAAACCCTACATTCAGGGCGCCTCGGAAACACCTGTGCGAGGGGAATATAACTTGAAATAATCGTGTAAACCACATGGTTTACCGATACAGGGACGTTAGAAAAGATACATTGCGAATCAGCTGGCATTTGTGACCGATACACACTGAAGCTACCGATGCAGTCGCATCGCACACGTTTGTATCGGACCATCGATACGCACCTGTGAATCTCTCCATCCCTAATGTAAACACTGCAGATTTCAGTGAAAGGTCAACACTTTAACCTCCTATCTATGGCTTTATTTCCATCCAATACACTGGAGTGCAGAGCAAATTAAAGATTGTGTCACTGCAGTTGCTGAAAATTTTACAGGCAGTGTATATAACCCAATTTGCAAGTATTTTTGCTCTCAGTATTTTGTTAGCCTCATAGCTAATTGCAAAACAATCAAATTTTTTAAGTTTAAAAAATATATATATATATTATTTAAGAGAATGGATTTTATTTTTTTTTAATGTTTTGAGAAAAACGGAAAAAAACATTCTTTCACCAACATAAAAGAACAGGCAGCCGATATCTCAATTCCACGAAAATATGTCTCAGGCAATTATGCTATGAGGCTAACAATTTAATGATATGGTTTTGCCTTTTATCCTCCACAGTGAGCTATCAGCTTTTATCTCGGTTGAACTCCCTGTTTCTTTGTACTTCTTTGGTCTTCCAAAAGGCCAATGGCTTTCTTTGTTGAAAGTCTAACCATGACTTCCTTAAAACTCAGAAAATCATATTCCTGCTGAAAAAACATGCTATCAGTCATTTATTTAAGGAGCATGAAAGTGCAGAATGATTAGATTGGCTGTACAATGTAAGACTGCAGAAATGCACCAGTATCACAGTAAAAGCCTCTTATTCTCCCAAGTATTGGACAGAAGTTAATAAATAGAATTTTGAGTCCTGGAATGCAAGACCAAGAAAAAGTTCCCATCAATAATGAGGGCTGCAAAGCAGAGCTCAAACAATGTTGACTGCATCTCATTTCATTTGAAATTTTGTCAGAAGAGGAGAAAATATATCCACAGACACAGAGCTCTAAAAGCTGAAAACAACTTAAGCCATGCTTGGAGGTCGATAATGCACCATGGAATTCAGCCTCTAATCCATGTAATTCCAGGGAATAAGGACTAAAATAAGGAACATACATTTAAATATTTTAAGCTGCAACAAAATACTTACCAGCCTTTTATAAAACAAGGTCAGAAGTGAGGACAAGTTTAGAACTCAGCAGTTTGACACATTGGGCCCTAAATTAATGATCTAAGCGCTCAGTCTGAAAGGTGTGGCGCGAATGCATTTAGGGCGTGTCCAAATCAATTTCTGCCAGTTAAACGGCGGGTTATCTGGGAGCATAGTAAGGCATAGTAAGTGCAAAGGGTATAGGTTTAATCTCCCTAATTAATCATATGTGTGTTTTGAGCGAAATATGGAATAAACAAATCAAAGTGTCATCTCTGATTCCCTTTAAAAGCCATAGAGTAGGAGCCCAGAGGGGTCAGCATAGCTGGGAAGGTTACCAATTCTAATCCCTATCACAGTGCCGGGCATGGGTCCCAATAGAAAGATCTGGACTTCTGCCGGGCTCCAGCTGGTGGGTGTAGTAATGAGGGGTAAAAATGTGACATGCCCAACCCAGCTAGATCAATCTAGAAAGTAACAACTTGAAACATCCCTGTGTTTTATGCTGGTCATGTCCACACCGTAGGATGAGGGGTGCCAGAAAATTTCATTGGTGGGAGGGGTCCGGCAGACAGAATTATAGGGGTCCCCAAAATTGAGCTAGATCAGCTAATTGAGTTACAGGATGAAACCTGGTGCAAAATGTTCAGTAAACCCCCCTGTTTCAGGAATGGCCCCTGCCAAAAATTTCCTGCGGTGGGTTTTCCCCGACAGATGCCCCCAAATGGGCCACGCCCAAAATTGAGCTGGATCAACTCACTGAGTTACAGGATTAAACCTGGTGCAAAATGTTCAGCACTGCCCCGTTTCAGGAATGGCCACTACCGGAAATTTTCTATGGTGGGGTACCCCCAGTAGAAGCGCCCAAATGGCCCACACCCAAAATTAAGCTACCCTGGTGCAGCCCTGTGGCCAGAAACATTCTGTGGCACGGTGTGCTTTGTTCGTACATCCTAAATAGACGGTCAGTTATAATACAACCTAATTCTTTGGAAACCTTAGCAAAGCTGGAGATTGAAGTTTGTGCTCGAATCTTTTGTGCACACTTACATTGTTTTATAAGCAATACCCGATGATGTAAATGATTTAAAAAACATGTGTAGTATGTCTCAAGTACAATTATAAAACAAAATATTCTATCTTGGAACCAATGATTTTAACATGAACATGAATTTAGCTAAAGTTTTTTAACTATAAACCAGTATATCCATGGAATACAGTGGGATGCAGAATAAGGGCTGCATGTGCACCAAGTGAAAGCACATGAGCAAACCATTGCTTAAAGTATGGAAACCTGATAAAAGTGATCTCCAAAAATGTAGTACAAATTTTTTTTTAAATATTGCTCAAAATTATATTAATCATATCCAGATGTTAAAAATCATAACAGTGAATCCCCAGGGCCGCAACTGAACTTCACATTACATTACAACTTGTGCATAAAACAAGCAAATGAAGAAAAGGTTTTAATTCAGGGAAGCTGGTTAAAAAAAAAAAAAAATAATAATAATAATAATTACGAGCTAGTGGGGAATGACCGAGAGAAATCGAATGGTTGATTTCCAGAGGTGCACAAGTACATTTTTGTCTTTTTAGAGAAACAAGATTTTAAGAATTTGACAACTTCTGGGGATCATGTTACAGGTGTTAAGCTGATGTAAACATAATGGAATATCAGAAAAGATGTCTTAAAACATTTCTAATTTCTAATTTCTCACTTGGCACATGACACAGGACGGTTTTTTTTTTATTAACATGCAGTAGTTTTATCCAGTGCCCCACCCCCCTTTTTTCTGTGTCTCTTTCCGAGGATCTTTCCGTCCACTACCCTGAGTCCTGGACCGTCCAAGCCCTGTCCCTCACCATGAGCGCTGGCTGCTGCTGTCCTGCTGTCCTGATCCGGTCCTGATCCAGTTCTGCACCATCCTCGACATGCCACTTCCTGGTGCTACAGACGCCACTGCTCAGATGGACTTAAATGGAACTCTTTTGCCATTTTACTCTATTGGACTTTATTTTGTTATTATTTAGCTAGCCCGCGGAACCCCACTATAGTCGGGTTCCTCCTGAGATTTCTTCCCACTGGGGAGTTTTTTCTCACCACTGTTTGAGGATTTTTCTCCCTACTGGGAGTTTTTTGCCTCATTTGCTGTAGTGGGGAATAGGCTGGGCACTGCCCTTTCATTTATTTAATCTCTCACTGTAAAGCGTCTTTGTGACAGTCTCTGTGAAAAGCGCTATACAAATAAATTGGAAAAAAAAAAAACATTGGCTAGCCTCTATCTTGATTCTTGGTCCAGATATTTCAAACACCAGTCTGCAGATTTGAGTACTTTTAGAAGCAAATGAAATGAGTACTTTCAGAAAGCAAATGAAATAAAATTGAACTTGATTTAAAAAATTAACAGCATTAAATTTTATTATTTCAGAATACTAAAACAGAGCGTCTTTTTGAAAACAAAACACACCACTTTCTAATGAAAATGCACAGCAAATATGGTCATACTAGTATACCATTGTCATGGATGTCTAAAAGGTTCTTGAACAAAATGAATGGAAGATATATACAGTCAAATGGAAGGTACTGTAAATGCAGCTGAACTAAGGTCACAATAAAAACTAATCTCCATAAATTATGAATGGGCTGTACCAGATTCTAAACAGGTTTAAAGACTTCATTCATCATTGATAGGGATGTGGCATTGTAATTAGAAAGTTCAGCCAAAGAATTGGCAGCTAAAAAAGATTATCTTTTGCCAGACTATTCTTTGCGCTTGTTTTCAGCCCATGTTTCTGGCTGCCTGGATCATTTTTTGGCTCTTTTGGGTTGAGTCCACACACACGCGCGCGCACACGCACACACACACACACAAACACAAATATATATATATATATATATTTGATCACTGGTCTCCTCTGCGGTTGCCTCACGGCTTCAAGATGGCCCTGACTCTAAAGCACCCATAAGAATTAAATACTCAGGATCTGTCATAGACCTTAACAGTAGGTTATAGGTCACACTGGCTACACCTAGTTGTGATAAAGGCTAACTATTTGATTGGAATGAGCTGGGCATGGATAACCTGCATGGAAACAACTTTGCATTTTAAATAAAACTAACTCACAAACCTGTCTTAGTGTGCCAGTTTTTCAGTTCATTTCAATAATTGTACACTATGGTAGCCTAGCAAGTTTGTAAAAATATTCAATTTACAGAAATCTTAACCTCAAAGCCTTTTATTCAGGGACCATTGTAGGCTATGTATCATCTTGTAGCGTATAGTGCTCACCTTCCTCCCATTCGACTGTATCTTGTGTATGGGGGGTTGAGGAAGATTTCCTGGGGCTGCTGCATCTGTGCATAACGTCATTTAATGTTAAAGGTGCATTTCGGAAAAATATGTTTTTGTCGATTGTAAAACATGAACGTGTTCTAGGGATCAAAGTAAATAATCCTACCGAAGAACTTTATCCATCAGGACAGAAAGTAAGAGATTTATGTTGATGAGCTATGGATGCATGGGTCCAATGGCAAATGGTTTGATATAGCTGGCTCATATCAACATCAATCATGAACCTTCTATCCTGATTGATTAGAGTGGATGTGTTCTTCCACTCTGATCTTAAATCTCGCATGTACATGATTATTCGCAAAGCATGTATGAAATCGGTGACTGGTTGGTCCGAGTCCAAGATGATTTATTTTCAGCAGGGTACGATAAAAATGAGAAAAGCTCGGTTCTTATACAACCCCAATTCCGAAATAGTTGGGACGAAGTGCAAATTGTGAATAAAATCAAAATGCAGTGACTTTCTGATCACATGAGCCAATATGTTATTTACAATAGAACATAGATAACATTTCAAGTGTTGAAACTGAGACATTTTACATTTTTATCCACAAACTGAGCTTATTTCAAATTTTCTGGCTTCAACAGGTCTCAAATAAGTTGGGACACAGGCAAAAAAAAAAAAAGGGCTGAAAAAGCAATTAATATATAAGACAATCAGCTGAAAGAACATTTAACAAGTAATTAAGTTAACTAGGATCAGGTGTGTAACATGATTGGCTATAAAAGGAATGTCTTAGAGAGGCGGAGTCTCGCAGAAGTAAAGATGGCCAGAGGCTCTCCAACCTGTGAAGGCTTGCATAAAAAAATTGTGGAATACTTTAAAAACAATGTTCCTCAATGTCAAATTGCAAAGGCTTTGAAGGTCTCATCATTGACAGTGCATAACATCATCAAAAGATTCAGAGAAACTGAAAAAATCTCTGTGCGTAAGGGACAAGGCCGAAGACCTTTACTGGATGCACATGATCTTTGAGCCCTCAGACGCCACTGCATCACTCACCGGAATGATTCTGTCATTGACATTAGTAAATGGGCCCAGGAATACTTCAAGAAACCACTGTCAGTAAACACAGTCTGCCATGTCATCCACAGATGCCGCCTAAAACTCTATCATGCAAAAAGGAAGCCATTGCTGAACATGATCCAGAAGCGCCGCCGTGTTTTGTGAGCCAAGGCTCATTTAAAATGGACTGTAGCAAAGTGGCAAAGTGTCCTGTGGTCAGACGAGTCCAAATTTGAAATTCTTGTTGGAAATCATGGGCGTCGTGTCCTCCGGGCTAAAGAGGAGAAAGACCACCCCTCCTGTTATAAGCGTTCAGATCAAAAGCCAGCATCTCTGATAGTATGGGGATGCATTAGTGCATATGGTGTGGGGCACTTACATGTTTTAAAAAGCACCATGAATGCTGAAAGGTATATAAATGTTTTAGAGCATCATATGCTCCCCTCCAGATGACATCTATTCCAGGGAAGGCCTTGTGTATTTCAGCAGGACAATGCAAAACCACCTACTGCAGCTATTACAACAGCATGGCTTCATGGGAGAAGAGTCCGTGTGCTGAACTGGTCCTGATCTTTCACTGATTGAGAACATTTGGCACATAGTTAAACGAAAAGTCCGTCAAAGGAGACCCAAAACTCTCCAGCAGCTGGAAGCCTGTATTAAACGAGTGGGATCAAATTCCAATGGCTAAACTCAAGGAACTTGTCTTCTCAATGCCCAGACACCTCCACTCTGTGTTAAAAAGAAGAGGGGATGCTACACCATGGTAAACAGGCCCCTGTTCCAACTTTTTTGAGACCTGTAGCAGCCATCAAATTTGAAATGAGATCATTTTGTGGATAAAATTGTAAAATTTCTCAGTTTCAACATTTGCTTGTTATCTCTGTTCTATTGTGAATAAAATACTGGCTGGTGTGATTTGAAAGTCATTGCGTTTTGATTTTATTCACAATTTACACCTTGTCCCAACTATTTCAGAATTGGGGCTGTAGATTCATAGTCTGTTTTCTCAAATGCGCAAAATCCAAATAGCAAAATGTAAACTGGTGATGGAAAAACAGTCTGGTATCACAACATTTGCTCTCCGATCTGCAGTATTAGTCACCGAAGCCAAGGCTAATAAATATACTGTTGGACTTCTGCAGCAGACCTGCTAGTGTACTCGTAATTTTGCGGATTGTGAGGCACTTACATCGTTATTGTAAGACAAGCATTTACAAATTTGCCACGTGCACAACTCATCTGACAAAGACAATGTCGAATTCTTTTCCATTATCATCGATGCATGAGTACAGCCGAGCTGTGATTGGTTGATGGCACATACAATGGTACCAGAGCCGATCTGTGACTAGCTGATGTGCCTTATGGTACCAACTGACCCGCAGAAAAAAATTCTGCAGGTCAGTTGTCGTAGTGTAACTTGGGCTGTACTAAATGATAAATAGTAAGACGGGGGGCTGATGTGCTAAGATTATTCTTAAAAAGTTGAAAATTGAGAAACAAACAAATTCATTTTGAATCGATCAAGTTAATACAAAAATTAAAATAAATTAAAGTGTCCATATATTTTATTCCCAAATTTTTAAAAAATAACAGTATCCTCTGTGGGCCCCTGTGAATGCTGGGCCCCTAAAATCGTCCATGGTTTACCCCCCCGCCTCTCACGGCACCCCTGGCTGTAGCAGTCTAGATTAAAGGGTGTTCCCAATAACAAAGGTTACTGAACAAGACCACTCCCAATGCGCCTTCCTATTCGTCCACACGCCTATATATACCGCCTTCATTCCCACAATTCCCCACTCGTCTCAATTCTACATCCTTCCCTCCCTTCCCCTCTCCAAGAAGGAAGCAAGAAACAGCCACCATCTGGGACCCCGGGGGGCTTAGGAGCCACACAGACTCTGACGAGAGACGCGAGCCCCACCCTGAGTCTCGCCACCTGGGGCTCCCAACGTTCGCACAATCATAGACCAAGTCCATACAACATCGCCTTCGCCCCGATCCCTTATCCGTCGTTCCACCGAATACTCTCCTCCACTTTGGGAGTGGTCCAGAGTTCATTAACTGCTTTGTAATGTATTTTTAAACACAAAAAATGAGTGAGAATTTTTGCCAATAAGTGTAGCTGGAAGCGAATAAGGAAGGACTGGCAGAACAAGCATACATAAGAGAAGCCAGTTACATGTGCAATATTATTCAATCAACGTTGATTTGTAAATCTCCAAGCGTTAATGATTGTCTTACAAAAAATTGCAAGTTTCACTGACAATGCATTCTGTAGCATTTTTAACAACTGTTTTCATCAGTTTTTCATCTTCAAATTACTTCAGAAGTATACTCCAACAATAAAACAAAAGCATTGCCTGAAGCGTTCTCCAAGTCCTGGCTGGGTAATGCTGAGGTCTGGATTTGAGGACAGCTCCTGTAATTACACGAATAATAAAAAAAACTCATCAGAAAAAGTAAAAGTCATGTTCCACAGTGGCTAACATAACATAGACTGTATAAGAAGAGACAACAAATTTCAAAATAACTAAATATTAATACAAATGATAAAGTCTTTGGACAACGCCCTATCCCAGCTCTAACTCTCTAAATTAAGACAATGCATGCATCACCTTCACAAATATGTTTAAGAGGCTGAATTAATCATTAAGTGCCTTGTACAAGTTAATGGTCTTGATAGCAGTCACTGAAGTCAGCTAGCAAGCTAGTTAACGTTAGGGTAACTTGATATCAAACGCAGCTTAATGTACTATTTACTAGCATGACATCCATCACGCTGCAACACACTTTTTCAATGTTATGCTTCCCCATTTACTGCACTTTTTCCTTTCGTTATGTACCCGTCTCCTTCTCGGCCAAACTTGAAATGTTGTCGTCTTTGTTATGGCCCAGCTCTGAGGCCACAAAAAAAGAGGAAGCACACAGGAGGGATTAATCAAAGTAAAGGAATGTATTTAACAAATGGTAATTTTAAGTTAATAAATGCAACGAAATATTCAAACTAACAAAGGAAACTGACAAGAAAAAGCATATTACCAGATAAACCGAGGATAAGGTTAATTAAGCTAAACAAGGATTAAAGAAACTATATGCAAAATCAGGAAAATCTAAATCAGGATGCCATGGTGCCAGGGGAAAAAGTGAAAACAAATATAACAATCACTGGCATGGGGCTCTGGACAACGCGTCCGCAACTACATGTCCTTGCCTTTCATGGGGCAGATATCTAAGGAGTACGACTGGAGGAACAGGAACCATCGCACTAACCTCTGGTTTGGACATCGCAGTGAGTTCAAGAATGTCAAAGGATTGTGGTCTGTATAAACAACCACAGGCTCACAACCCACATACACTTCAAACTGCTGTAACAACCAAGTCAAAGCTAAAGCTTCTTTTTCCATTACAGAATAGTTTAGCTGACGCCTGTTGAATTTTTTGGAGAAAAAACACACAGGTTTGTCAATACCAAAATCATTTTTTTGCAGCAATACCCCACCCGCCCCCATGTGACTGGCATCCACCTGCAATTTAAAAGGTTTACCCAAGTGAGGGGCAGCCAGGACCGGAGCATCGCACAAGATCGCCTTCATAACTTCAAAAGCTTTTTGACACAGTAGAGACCATATATACTCAGTCAAAAAAGAAACTTCACACTCGTTTGAAGGTCGCTAAGTTGAACATACAAGAAAAGTGGTTTTAAATAATGATTTAATTCCATTCTGTACCCATTAAGGACGGTGTACCATAAAAATCATGTTCATAATGTAACCAGTTCCACCGGAAATGCTACGGAAATGTAAGAGAGTAAAAATGGTAAGTTACAACTTGATGAAAGCATGTCAATAGCGCGTATGCCCTCCATGAGCGTTCACAACTGCGACGCAACGTCTCCTCATGGATTGAACGATGCGTCTGAACACAGCTTGGGGGATGCGTCGCCATAATTGAACCAACATGGCACTAAGTTCCTGCAAATTCTGTGGAGGGTTCCTTACTTGACGGAGTCTTCTGCCCAACACATCCCATACATGTTCTATGGGATTAAGGTCGGGAGACCTTGAGGGCCACTCCATGACATTGATGCCAGGATTCCTAAGAAAATTCCGCGTTAAATTGGCCGTATGAGGTCTGGCATTATCGTGTTGGAATGTCAGACCTGGGCCAAGAGCTGCCATGAATGGCAAAAGCTCTGTATCCTGCAGCAGTTAGGTTTCCTTGAACGACCATCAGTTGGGAACGGGCAGGACCATTAAAGGCACCCCAAACCATAGCACTACCGCCCCCAAAACAGTCCACTTCCTGCACACAACACTGGGCGTTGCGTTCACCGCGTCTCCTCCAAACTCTAACTCTCCCATCAGCGAAGTGCAAAGTGAATCTGGATTCGTCACTAAAAACGACCCTATTCCAATCACGCTGAGTCCATCTCAGATGTCGTTGTGCCCAGAGAAGCCGTTGACGCCGGTGTAACTGGGTTAAAATTGGTCCACAATATGGCCGACGTGCATGGAGACGAGCAGCAGCGCGCAGGCGATTACGTATGGTTTGGGCAGTCACAGGACCTCTAAACAATTCATTCCTAGTGGACGTTGCAGTGAGAAATCGATTACGCCAAATGACGAAGACAATTTGTTGGTCTTCTGCTTGTGTCGTCACCGTGGTCTACCCGAACGAGGTCGGTCTGCTGTGGTGCCAGTTTGTTGGAGACGTGTCCGAAGATCATGGATAGTCCGTCGACTGCATCCCATAACCCTGGCAACGTCGGTGACCGGCGTTCCCGTATTCAGCATGCCAATGGCACGTTCACGTTGAATGTTTGACAGTCGTGGCATTGCAAATCAACGGACAATTGACTGTAAGAACTTGTTTTTCCGAGATGTCACTCTACCGTGCTAACGTGGGCTCAACTGCACGTGTCTCATAAGGTCACGTGACTAGGAACACGAGGAAACGTGCTTTTACCCTGATGTATGCTCGCACGTGCTGCATGCTTGTGCACGTCGGAGTTGCTGTGTGTCATGATGTCTTTGACAACACATTTACCCCTAATAATAATAATATCTCTTGTATTAAGTTTCAAGAAAATATTTAGAAATTTTGAGTGTGAAGTTTCTTTTTTAACTGAGTATATATTTTACTTTGTTTTTCAGAATGTCTGTTACAACGGCGAAACAATAATGGAAAAATTCCTACAGAAACCTCTGTAGTACCCCACCAGGGTTTCCGCTACATGGAATTGATTGTGGCTTACCGCCACGGCAAAATAAAAGCTGCCATGCCCATGTAAAATGACTTTACATAAACTCCAAAAATCCTAAGGACAATCAGTGTCGCCAGTTCTCCTTGTTAAGTTAAAATTAGCGCTAATAATTCTTGACCTGTTGTCAATCATTTTGCTTGATGAACACGTTTTCCAATGAAGAAAAATTAGCCATCGGCAGTAAAATGCGCTGCTTTCTTCTTAATGCAATGTGTGCGACGATTAGAGAAAAAAATATTTTTTCACTTTGCAAAACGATAAATTACGATGTTAACTTCTGTGGGCTCTAAATTCGTAGACCAGGCGCAGGCGCGGCGCAGGCACGGCGAACGGGGGGTGCGCCGCGGAGTAAGGGGAGTAAGCCCAGTTGGTGTAACGAACTCTGCAATTTCTTGTGCCTTTTGTGTCAAAGGAACCTGCCAACAACCTTTTAGGAGATCGAATTTACTAATGAATTTTGCAGCACCAACCTGGACAATGCAGTCATCCATACAAGGCAGGGGGTATGAGTCAGGTTTTGTGACGTCGTTTACCTTCCTTAAATAAGAACGAAAACAAGGTGTATTATCTGACTTCGGGACAAGCAAACAAGGAGATGCTCAGCTGGACGCAGACGGATCAGAGATGCCATTTTTTTGGGCTGCCGGATAGCTCATTCAGTTAAAGCACCTGTTGCAGAGCAGAAGTGACTATCACGGCGCGGGTTCGAGCCCTGGCCTTTGAGAGCTCATCCTCTATGTCATCCCGGCATTAGCAGTCCATTTTAGGGGCAGAATTTCGACCAAAGCATAACAGCTGCAGATTGTCTTCAATCCTATTTTTTTGCATCATAGTGCCTTGTACACACAAAAGAATATTTGTTGGGACATCAAATCATTTTATTTGTTAAATATGATGAACACATCAAACATCTGGACCAAAAGTGAAAAACAACTGTCAAAATTGAGGGATTTTAGTTCCTGCACGGAGCGCTGGCGGCCATCTTGAAAAAATGACCTCCATATTGGATTTTTTCTTGGCTAGCACTTTTTTCTGAAAAAATGACCTACAAGGAACATTCATGCCTAATTTCATGCTTATATCACAAACCAAAATCATGACCCAAAATCCACATTTATCTGCTCCACTATTAAGGCTAAATCAGAGTGCGACCCAGCCAGATCAACTGAATCAGGTGACTTTTGCGGGGTTTCATTACTGCCATGTCATACAAATACGCTTTAATAATAGCCTTAACATCTTCCTTCAATCTTTTCTCACCGACATTTATTTCATAATGATCGGCTATTTTTAACGGCTGATCCCTCATACACTGGTCTAACAACTCCTCAGAGGGAGCGTTAACAAAATCCTCTACACCTGCCATGATTAACACCTGACCAATGTACAGACAACAAGAAGAAGTCCCCAGGAAACAATTTTCATATTGTCCTGAGTCTTTTTTGCTTCGTGTTGGTTTTATTCTTGACCGTACATTAAGTGAGCTACTGGCCAATAATGTGCGTTTATACATTAGTAAAGGCCTATCTTATAACCAGATATTGGGGTACACAGAGATGAACGCCGTATGAATTGCAGTTAAACATGGCAAACAAGGAAAATTCAAACGCCCTTAAATATGCTGGGAGTATTATTACTTATTTGCAGAAAAAATATGCGAAAGAGGAAAATGCAATGATCAAAAACGACAGGGATCCGAAAGAATCTACACCGGATTCGTTAGACTGGTGGTTGAAACAAAAGAAAAACAGGACAGCTTATGGTACCATTGCCTTGATTACAGAACACTGAAAGCTTATAGAGAAGTGTGACAAAATGCACAGTCGGCTAAAATCTCAAGACACAGAGTTATCGGATATGCGAAAACGGATTGAAGACTTAAATGAAAAATGTAACCGCCTTAATCAGAGCACTGCTCTTGCAATTCCAGAGGAGCCAAAAAAGGTTCAAAGGTTTTATCCCGATTTGAGTGAACTACATTCAATAACCAATCCAATACTTTCTGATTATAATGATACAAACAATGTAGCTCCGATGGCTCCAAGTTACCAAAATTTGCGGTAGCTGAAATGAACGGCGATTTCACATTGCCCATGTACCTCTGAATGTAATCGACATGAGAGCGCTATTAAAGGATTTAACGAGTCTTCATGCAAACAACAATAATTTACAGTTTTGGTGACAGTTAAATGAGCTACAATGAAGCATGTCATTACATCTGTTAGACCTGCTTTCAACTGCGCGTGCATGTCCCACTTCAAACTGGAACACAATCGAGCCTGAATACCACAGGAGGGAAGCATGGGCATCCGGGCCCTGGGCAAATCACGCTGAGCTTCAAACGGCGATTACCGACTTTTGCGAAGCTGTAAAAACTGCCTTGGGTAAAGGTGCACCCAAATGGCGTCAATTCACCGCTGTAGTTCAGCATAACTTGCCATTTGCAGAATACGCTGACCAAAAATATGAAGCATTTGAAACGCATAGTGGTTTCCCTAACCGCAATAGGGACGTGGCTTTTTTACCCAACAATTATTAGCAGATGCTGCTCCACATATTGAAAAAGTACTAGGAATAAACCCAGATAACACCTTTCATGATATTGTTGCGTGGGCTTCACCCTTTGAGGAACAGATCCGTAAAAAATGCGTCTGCCCCTAATCCCGTTGCTGCCGTGCAATATTTCCAATGTTAAATATACACTGCGATAATTGTGGAAAAGTAGGTCATTGGGCTAATCAATGCAGAAGAATGGACCACAGGAAAAACAGGCCTTATACTTATCAAAACCGGGATGATGATAAATGCTTTCGCTGTGGAGAGAAAGGACACTGGGCACCACAATGTCTAGCTTCCCTACCTAAGGCGCACGCTTCCAAAGACACCTGCACACCCGTAGACAGAGAACTGCTGTTGCCACTGCTCTGCGTCCCCGCACTGTATGAGATGTCTGTAAGATTCTGGAACTTTTTAACTTCTGCAGGAACCACGTACCTGACTTTCCTGTTACTGCAGCACCAATCAGTGCTCTTTTGAAGGGCCCGTGTTGCCCACTGGAGAAAGGCGATTGGACACGTGAGTGTGAAGATGCATTTACTGCTCTGAGTCTGCTCTTCGAGTTACAGTTATCCTGGTTTGGATCCACCACTCCCGTGCTAAGCCGTGGCCATCACCCGAAGACACCTCTAAAACTACTGAAGGCTGACTCAAACCACGCTGCCTCGTACACCCGCAGCCTTCATTAATCAGGTGCATGCGTTCCTATACACTCACATAACTAAATTGAATACTTTAGTTCACCTGGGTGTGTTCATCTGTCACTACTAAGTGTGGAATACAACCATCTACCATGCCAACAATTTCATTTCTAATAATAATCATTATTTTGAGATATGACAGAATCAGTGCTGCGGGCAATAATAACATTTGCATGCAATTAGTGCATATGACAGCCAAGCATGCATTATTAGTGACAAAACTGGTTGTCTGATTAATACTATGTTCTACTAGTCTTATTAATTAAAGGTGTGAAATTCATTTGTATACAATTCATCTGTGGTAAAGCGAGGAAGGAAACGGCACAACTTGTTCACTATAACAGGACTCCAACAGCAGTCATAATATAGAACCAAGGCATAATGAATCCGGTGTACTTGAATAATCACATTGTATTCTGTTCTCTCCCTCATACGTCGGAGAGGACACCTGCAGCAGACCACACTGCCGAAGACAAAACACCTAACTTCTGGACCACGCTGCTGCGAACTCTTGTGCTAGAAGATTACTCTACAAGACAACCCACCAAGCCTTGATGCAACCCTTCACCACCACAACGTCACTCATCATACTGCTCACTCTTGTAGCATTCAAAAGGACTTGTGCCATGGACCGTAATGGTGTTTACATGAAACTAGTACACAACAGCCAAACATGCTGACAGAACTGGCTTTTTGTGAACTGATAGCACATTCAGCTGCACATAACGCACCAATGTTTGTCCGTTTTTATTTCTTTTTCTTTGATTATTTAGCCAGCCAGCAACAGATGGGCTTGCCATTACAAGTCATGTTCTTGGACTATACCTCGTTCGCCCACTAGGGGGGACGTGGGGGAATTTTTCCTGAATTTTTCCAGGTTTTCACCCCTACCTTGAACAATGACCAAACAAAGCTTAAAGGGATATTTCAACATTTTGGCAAATTGGCCTATTGCCATAATCCCTATAGTTATATGAGTAGGTACATTACCTTTAGTTATCCGTGCGGGTTGTTTTGAGATTCGGGGGTGGCGAGCTGCTCAGCGAACATAACGAAAGAGAACGGTACGGGTCCCTTCAAAACTCATCAAATATGCAATCCAGCAACTCCAAAACACTCTCCAGACATACCGGCTGGGCGGATTGATCTCAAAAGCATATGTTTACTGCAGCTACACGCGAAGTCTGAGGTGCGCACTGCGCACTGTGTTAATCCGCCCAGCAGGTTTTTCAAGAAAGCAGTTCAGAGTATTTGCTTCTTGTGTCGTAGTGTTTCATAATCATACATAATTATTTTATAGCGTGGTGCATGTGCAGGGCACAAGTTGTCCACGTGAGCATTTTGGAGCTGCTGGATTGCGTATTTGATGAGTTTTGAAGGGAGTTTTGAAGGAGGGAGGGACCTGTACTGTTCATTTTTGTTATGTTCACAGAGCAGCTCGCGTCCCCCCCGAATCTCAAAGCAACCCGCACGGATTGGTAATGTAAAGGTAAAGGTAATGTACCTACTCATATAACTGTAGGGATTATGGCAATAGGCCAAATTGGCCAAAATGATGAAATATCCCTTTAACTATGAAATTGGCTTCACCATGAAGTTAATGTTGTGCCAGAAAGGAGGGACTGTGGGGAAACAGATAAATTTGTCTCTCCACTGTATTCAGAAGCACAGACAGATTTGTGCACTAGGCCACCTCACATGTATATGTGAATGATGGCTGGCAGTTTCACCTTTGGGGATTTTCCACTAGTCCACAGGGGAGCAGAGGACGAGACCCCCAACCATTTGGGATTTGAATAATCCTATCCGCAGTCCCAAACATGGCACACAACTGCTTATGACCAATCAGAGGTCAAAACTTATTCGATATATTTGAATATTTTTATTGGATTTTAACATATTTCACACACAGACACACGCGCGCACACACACACACACACACACACACACACAGTATAAAAACAAGCAAAAACTTCAATGCTTTGCACACATATATCAATAAAAGTAAAAAAAGAAAAAAATGAAAATAAATAAAATAAAATTTAATTTAAATAATAATAATAATAATATATATAAATAAATAAATAAATAAAATTACAAAAATAGCTGCATAAGTAATGCAAAATAGCTACATAAATTAAAAATCACAGGGCCATTGTAATTATTGACTCAACAGGGAGTTTCTCAACTTACAATAGAAATGGCTGCCAGAGCTTTGTAAACTTTCTTTCCGAGCCTTGAGTTATATATCTCAGTTGTTCCACCTTGAGATGAGCCACCATGTCCATCACCCATCGCTAATGGGAAGGGGGTACTGTCTTTTTCTGTTTAAGCAGGATATTCCGCCATGCCAGAAGTGTAGCAAAAGCCACTGCTGTGGCATGAGTGGCTGAAATCCTGCAGTCCAGTGGCACCACACCAAATAAGGCTGTGACAGGGTTTGGTTGCATTTTTATTTCCCACACTGCAGTGATGGTGTTAAAAACCCCCTCCCAAAAGTCTTTCAGCCTTGGGCAGGCCCAAAACGTGACTAAGGGTGCTCGGGTCACATTTGCACCTAGGGCAGTTTTCACTGGTTCCTGGAAACAGTTTGGCAAGCCTGCTATTTGATAGGTGGAGTCTGTGTAGTACTTTAAATTGGAGGAGTCCATGCCTGATACAAATAGATGAGTTATGCACCCAGCCAGCTGCCCTCCTCCATTCTGTTACAGAAAGACCAAAGCCTAGTTCTGCCTCCCACTGCTGTTTAATATGGTTCAAAGAGGGGGTTGCTGTCCCCTGCAACAGCTCATATTTAGCAGACACACACCCCCCTTGCAAAGGATCAACCTTCTAGCATTCTTCTGACCAGCCGCTCTGTAGATTTTGAAGAGAAGGAGAAAAGTGTTTTTTGATAAAGCTTCGGACCTGCAGGTATCTGAAAAAATGTGATTGTGGAATATTGAGTTTTGCCCTTAACTGCTGAAATGACATGAAGTTGCCTCCTCTGAAGAAATCCCTGACCAAGCCCACACCTTTTCTAGTCCAGAGCTGAAAAGTTGTGTCAATAAGAGATGGTGGGAAGAGGGCGTTTGTTGAGATGGGAGCTAAAGGGAGGCCCTGTTTGCACCCAAAATGGATTCTTAACTGTTTCCATATCTTAAGCGATCCCTGTGTCACTGGGTTGTGCCTAAGCGCTCTCTTACTCATTGGCAGTGGAGCACAGATTAAGGAGCTCAGTGCTATGGGGCTGTAGGAACGCTGTTCCATAAGTGCCCAAAGGGGCATTTGTTCCCCCTCAGAAGGCCGCATCAAAATGGTCAACGAAGAAGTGTTAGCTGCCCAGTAGTAATGCATGTAATTTGGCATGGCCAACCCTCCTTCCTCCTTCCGTCTTTCCAAGCACTCCTTACTGATATGTGGTATCTTCTTATTCCAAATATAGCACGAAGTAACCCTATTCAGTTCTTTAAAAAATGACTTTGCTATGAATAGTGGAATGGTTTGGAAGAGAAATAAGAATTTTGGCATTATTGCCATCTTTACTGAATTTATGCGTCCAGCCATTGACAGGAGGTGTTGACCATCGTTCCATGTCTTCTTTTGCCTGTATTAGCTGGTTTGAAATGATGTTTAAACAGGTCCCTATAATGTTTGGTCACCGACACTCCCAAATAGGTAAATAGATAAGTTTCCAATTGCATTCGACTTGCTTTATCGTTGACTGGAAAGATTAAGCTTTTTGCCATATTTATTTTGTATCCTGAAATTATTCCAAAGTCAGTGATGGTTTTCAGAGCACTTGGTATGGAGTTTCTGGAGTCAGACAAAAAAAGGAGGAGGTCATCGGCATACAATGAAAGTTTGTGTATGTGTCCTCCTCTGATAATTCCTGTCAAAGTGCTGTCATATCTCAGTGAAACAGCCAAGGGCTCAATGGCAACATCAAAGAGCAGAGGGGACAGGGGACACCCCTGTCTAGTCCCTCTAAATAAGGAGAAATATTTTGACATATTATTGTTAGTCCTGACTGCAACCCGTGGGCAAGTGTACAACAGATTCACCCAAGAACAAAACAAAGGTCCAAATCCAAATATTTTAGGGCCGAAAGCAAATATTTATGCTCAGTTCTGTTGAATGCTTTATGAGCGTCCAATGCAATGATAGCCTAAGGGACATTATTACTACCTGGAAGATACATTACATTGCATACCCGGCGAAGATTACTGCATAGCTGTCTACCCCTTATAAACTCTGTTTGATCAGAGTTAATAATTTTGTCTAGCACTCGCTCCAATCTGTCTGCTAATACTCTAGTTAATATCTTATAGTCACAGCAAAGCAAGCTCACTGGACGATAAGATTCGCATTGCAATGGGTCTTTATCCCTCTTGAGAAGCACTGAGACGATAGCCTGTGTCATTGTCGGAGGAAGGGATTCGATTCTGAAGGCTTCATCATAAACTTTACATAAGAAAGGGAGGAGTTTCAGCGAGAAAGTTCGATAGAATTCTATTGGAAATCCATCCGGCCCTGGGGTTTTCCCAGACTTCATTTTCCTGACTGCCTGTTCTATTTCCATTAACTGCACTCCACCCTCTATACTGTCTCTGTCCGCATCTTCTAACCTAGGAACTCTGATCCTCCTAAAGAAATCTTCTACTAGCCTTTCTTGACACTGTTCAGAGGTGTCTAACTCCTCATAAAATGTCTTAAATTGGTTATTAATTCCCAGTTGATCAGTGACAATGTTACCGTCTTTATCCTGAACTGCTGATATGTAATTTGCTGCAGCCATTTGTTTCAGCTGATGACTTAACATCTTACTAGCCCTTTCTCCATGCTCAAAGTATTGCTGTCGTGATTTCAAATGCAAATACATTACAAAAACCGCAATTTTTTGTTACTTGCCCCGCTCCCCTCATTAACAAACATTCTGAGCGACACAGAAAGCGATTCTGGCACTCCCCTGTGTGGTCACGTCATAAGTAGCACACGGTGGGCGATTGTGCGTCCAACAATGATGGCATCCGAGTCAGATTCCGATAGTTCCTCAGAATTTTCGATTGAATCTGTCCATTTTGATGAACAGTACTTTTTTATGGAAGATGTGGAAACTCAACAGAAAGCTGCTTTCACACCGGACGTGAAACAAATTTTTTCGCACGACAGATTACATTCAAAGTCAATGCAAAGACGCGAATACGTTTCGTGTGTATTCGCGTCTTTGCATTGACTTTAAATATAATCTGTCGTGCCAAAAAAATTTCGTTTTGCGTCCGGTGAGAAAGCAGCTTAACACTGGATTCAGAACCATACAGATTCCATCATGAGTACTCGAGCAATGAAAACAGCTAATTGTCAGTGTCTCCGCCTGTCCCGAACTGTACAACGCTTGTCAGCCAAGTAGCGGAATGATTATTATTCTGGTTCTACAATTGTTTCTGTGCACTGCGTGTTGGATAACCAGCCTACTCACTTTTCAACCTTAAGTGAGTTCACTAGACCTGACGTTTGGTTACCTTGCCTAACAAGACCATATATAATATATTAGTCTAGGAATAGGCTAAGAATAGCATAAGTGGTGGTTGAACTCACGCCTGATCTAGCCAGTAGTGAAATGATAATGTTCGTGGCTCTATTCATTTCTGCGCACTGTGTTTCATGAGCTCTCGAAACAATGCGTGTAAGCCGTACCTCGCAGCTTGCTATTATTAGCTAGTTAGCGAGCGAACAGGCAGTGCGCAGAAATATAGAGTCGTGAATGATATCACAACATCTGTAAACCACATCTTGCAGCTTGCTATTATTAGGTAGTAAGTTAGCAAGCACAGTGCACAGAAATAAATAGAGCACCGTGGATAGTATCATTTCACTACTTAGCTGGCTAGATCACACTGAACTGTTGGCTGGCTATTGAACAGGCAGTGCAGAGAAATGATTTGGGTTCCGCAAATAATAATCATAATGATATGTAAAAACATGAATACTCGAAATGTTGGCTGCATGTCGTAGGTTTCAGTGACCCGGGCTTGCCTGGGCCAGCAAAGTCGGCACTAGTACGTTGCACTTGTTTTGTCCATATTCTCGATATCTCTGCATCTTTCGGGCACAGAAACATTCCATGGCCATATACATGCGTTGCTTTGCAACCCCACACTACACGTCGTTTTCCGTTCACTCTCGGTGATTTTTGTTGGTCCATTGTTTAAGATATTCTCCGTCCAGACCAGAGTTGTAAACTACGGCTAACCACCTAGACACAAACCGTGTACAACTTATGACGTCACGTGGCTGAGCTGGCCCAGCGCAAATGTTCTCGATTGAGGCAAAGGGGGCGTTCCCTCAAGTGGATAATTTAGGAGATAAAATTGTTTTTTTAAACATTGCATAAAGTACACAATACTAAAACCATCACTAATTGTTCAAGATAGGTACTTTGTAGCATTTTATCACATAAAAAACAGAGCTGAATTTCATGTCCTAAGCTCTTTAAATGATTCCCATAGAAGGGTGCAACTTTTTCAGGGGAACTGTTTGTCTCAAGAAAAAAATTAATTTGTGTGTTGATGAACTGCACAAATTCTTCATCTGCCAAAAGTCTCCTGTTGAGCCGCCATAGTGGCCTGGGAGGGGCCATGTCTGGGAATCTGAGATTTAAGATTACAGGACTGTGGTCTGATATTAGTCTGTCGAAATTAAGAAGGGGAGAAGTCTACAGTCTAATGGAAAATAATCAATTCTGGAATAAAATTGATGTGATGGGGAAAAAAAGAGAACTGTTTTGATGTCAGGTATTTAAATCTCCAAGGATCCACCACCCCATAGGTCTGCAGAAATGCGTTAATACACTGGGGAGAGTTATTTAACGGAGTGCCAGTGTTGTGACTTGGGTGAGAGCGGTCTAGTGTTGGATGCAGAACACAGCTGAAATCCCCTCCAAGTATTAGATTGTACCTGTCAAGGTCAGGAAGGAGTGAAAATATATTTTGAAAGAACTGTCTATTATCCCAGTTAGGGGCATAAATATTTGCTAGCATTACAGGTGTGTTACCTAGAGTTCCTTGCACAATTACATAACGTCCGTCTTTGTCTTGAATTGTATTAAGCTCCTCGAATTGCATTGATCTGTGTAAAAGTGTCGCCACACCCCTAGCTTTACAGTTAAAAGAGGAGTGGTAAATTTGTGTAAAACCTGCTCTTTTAATTCTGTTCTGATCCTGTTTCAATAAGTGTGTTTCCTGAAAGTACACTATGTCGCCCTTTAATTTATTTAGATGAAGGAACACCTTATTACATTTAATTGGATGGTTAAGCCCTTGAACATTCCAGCTCACCACTCTAACCCAAACCCCTGATACCTTGTTACCACTCAGTCATGTTGAGAATGACCTATTCGATGTTGCTGATGAGCTCAAACCTCTGTCCTCCTGTATGTCCTTTGATCTGTTGTGACCCAGACATCCATACACCCATCTTGCTGCAACACATACTTGAGAAAAGTACAAAACCCAGCACAGTATACATGACCCAGTGAAGAAAGTGTAAAGGGAAAGCAAGACATAAAAAGACAAACCAACATAAAAAGGTGTGCAATACAATCATCTAACATTTAACCTCAAACAACAAATTCGAAACCTCATATGCCATAAACAGCGGCCTCAGATACAAAAAACAAAAAAAAAAAAAAAAAAAAAAAAATTACCAGGACTAATCCTGTCCAAGCCCAAGTCCAGCTCAATTGCCTTAAAATTTTAAGTGAATGAGCTTACCATGACAGCCTAGCTCAAACGGGAGCATAATACCCATATGTTAACACTGATAATGCAGTTTGATTTGTTCACAAATTGACCCAAAACTGAGAACGGGAGAAGGAAAAAAGAGAGTCCCTCTCACCCCACAGGTTTAGCAGTGCACTCGTTCTCTAAAAACAAATTTCAACATACCGGCACAGTCATGTTGTACAGTAGGCTATGTGCGCGACAGTCCACTCCTTTTTTTCAATTAAAAGGCATTTGCAAGTGGTTTTACCAGTCCAGTCGCCATCTGCGTGCCATCGTATCTTTATGTCTAGTCCATTTTTGGCCTCAGGTTTTCACTATGAAGTCTTTAGCCTGTCCCAGGTGCTTGAAGCGAACCTCTTTCCCATTCGGGGTGGTAATCCTCAGTGTGGCCGGGAACAGAAGACCGTAATGGACGTGCTGCTAGTTTCGCAACAGCGCCCTTATTTCAGTAGAAGCCGCCCGCTGCCTACTCACGGCCTGCATATAATCCGGGAGGACCGAGATCTTGTCACCCGCCGCTGTTGTAATCGGACGGCGCTCCATTGCTTTGCGAAGAATAGCTTCTTTCTCCCCGAAATAATGGCATCGAACAATTATCGCCCGAGGCGGCGCGTTCTCATCCGTGGGCTTGCTGCGGAGACTACGGTGCGCTTGGTCCAAGAACGGTGGTTTATTGAGGGCCAGTGTCTCTTTCAGCAGACGTGCTACAAAGTCGGACATTCTTTCACTGTTCTCCTGTCCCTCTTTCACTCCCATGATTTGGACATTGCAGCGGCGGGACCTCACTCCAGGTCCTCGCACCGCTCCTTCAGAGTTGACACCTCTCTCTTTAATGCTAGCATCTCTGCCTCCAGGGTGCTAATAGCATCGGAATGGCCACTCACCGCTGATTCCAACTCTGTTACCCGACTCACTGTAGCCTCCACCGTGGCGCTCATCTTTTCCACGGTGTCCTGTAGACCGCAAAGTTGGTCCGAGTGGGCAGACGCAGTACTTGCAATTTTTCCCGTAACTTCATCTCGGAGTTAACTGATGGCTGCTAGTATTGCGCGTTGCGCGCTACCATTAGCGTTGTCGTTAGCTTCTTGGGCTTCAACGTTCCTAGCGTTTTGATTTTTAGGCATTTTTGGAAGTACTTCACTGATAAACAGCCATTTACCTGAGTAGGGTGTCCCTGCAGAACCGGAGGCAGCAGTTTCAGGACCGCACTTTCAGGACTGCAGTTCTAGGACCCTCTGGTTTTCACATTAGCGCCACCTTGTGAGTCAGATGACAGCCTTCTCAGTCAGTTGATTGAGTACAACATCAAAAATGTGAGTACTAATGTTCGTTTGTTTAAAGTTAAAAGTCAATTCTGCTGTCTTGAATTAGCAAAGGTAACGTTCATTGGTTGAAATGAGTACGTATATGTCATAATAACTTAAATGCATTGGCGACAGCTTGCTATCTGTTAGTTTAGGATAGCAAAAGAATTTGTGCAGGTATTGAATAAAACCGTCGCACCATTTAACGTCTTGGTGTGTTTACTTGATGACCGTGATAATTCTTGCCAGCATATTAATCAAACAGACAATGCATGATATGCATTCTTAAGAGTTTATTATTATGTAGACCTGGGTTTTCAAAGTCTGACCCTGGGCCTCCCCTCAGACAAAGCTTGGGAAAAGGCGCCCACTCATAGTATAAATAGTTAGCCTATATATACTGAGCAACATAAGAAACGCAAGTTAGCTAGTTAATGTCCTCTCATGGTTACTCAGTCAAAATGACTGCAAAACAAAGAAAAGTTTGATGAAACGAATGTAAATATGCACACGCTAGTGATAAATTTGATTTTCTATAGTAATTACGTGCATACTTATTTTCCGGTCTGTCTTTAATTAACTTGCGTTTCTTTTGTTGTTCAGTATAGTTAGTTTTGCACAGTTCGTGGGTGCCTATGAGATCGTGATTTTTATTCTGATATTGCTGTTTACATAACTTGATTACATCAAATACATAAAAAGATCTGTCGGAAGGCATTTATTCTGACTCTGGGAAAGTATGAAAACCGTAAAATCCACCAAAACCGCCATATCTCTGAACCATCTCTTTATCCAAATTACACACACAGGCTATTCTAGGTGATCGCTTTTTGATAATAATATACTATTTTCACTTCCATTCACTGAGCCTCCCGTGAAACCGTTTGGAGCCCCCCCCCATCTGCTGTTGACCTTTTCTGCAAATCTCATGGGCAAAAATTAAGCTCAATTCAGGACAGCAGATAGATTTTTTTTATGCTGTATTATATTCAGAGAAAAGTTGTTTGTGAAATGATATCTAAATGTCCAGTTTTAACAATTATGTTCTGTTTTTGTTTTTCCTTTAAAGATGCATGTAACAGTCCAAAAAGGCCAGTCTTTGCCTGACTTGAAAAGGTGCAGCACATACTGCACAGCCAACCACTGCCCATTCTGTGGGCCTACTTTGTTTCATTCCACAGAGTTTAGCAAGGTCAGATCTCACCTGGACTCACATTTCAACAGGGCAGTTTTTCATGCAGGTAAAGTTTGCAAACATTGTCTTTTAACATGTAACTTTGATTTTTCTGTGCATTGAGAACAGCCCAAATTTAATTATTAGTTCCATTAGATCAATCAGTACTCTAATTTGATTGTGGTGACCTGATACTTGATTCAAATTTAGATTACTGATAAGTTACATTTCAAAGTTTATGACTATAAAATACTTGATATATGATAATTCTTATGTTTCTTATGTTCTTATATTTCAGGGTGTACCATTCACAGATGTGGTTTGACCTGCTGACCACAATAGCACTGCATGTACTGCAAGGCAATGCTTTTGCGCAAAGCAGACTTCTGCCAGCATGTAAGTATTTGTGAGGCAAGGCAACTGTCCCTTTTCCCCACCATCCCTCCCCCTAGCGACCATCCCACCTCCAGCAACCATCCCACCTCCAATCACCATCCCTCCTCCAACCACCATCCCACCTCCAGCCATTGAAAATACTGGAAATATGTTCAAATTAAACAGGTTTTATAGAATAAAATGCTTAAAAGAATAAGTGCAGTTTTTATATTTTATTTTATTCACTTTAATACATGCAGTTGTCATGTTCCTCCTCATTTTGTGCTCTGAATGCAGAGTTTAATAGACGTGAAATATTTAGTTTTGTGGCCTTATTTATTTTGTGCAGTTTTGATATTTTATTTTATTCACTTTTATACATGCAATTGTCATGTTCCTCCTCATTTTGTGCTCTGAATGCAGAGAGATTCATAGACGGGAAATATTTAGCTCTGTGGCCTTATTTATTTTGTGCAGTTTTGATATTTTATTCACTTTTATACATGCAGTTGTCATGTTCCTCATTTTGTGCTCTGAATGCAGAAATATTCATAGAAGTTAAATATTAAGTTTTGTGGCCTTATTTATTTTGTGCAGTTTTGGTATTTAATTGCATGTTATTCACTAATGCAGTTTTCATGTTCCTCATTTTCTTAATAAAGTGCTCTGAAATGCACTTTGTGCGTATAAATAAATGTGTATGTATGTTTAAAAAGATGGCATATGTGTTTTCAAAGGCTGTTTTTGAAAAATACATTTGCTTGGTTTGGATTCTATAAAAGTGGGTCACGATGTAATGACCATGGGAAAATGTGGGTCCCAATGTGAGACCAGTTGAGAACCTCTGCCCTCACCCTGCTGTGCAGATTTCAAGCTGCGCTTATCACAAATTATATTGCAACTTTTTTGTGTATTTCAATAAAAAAGGATGTTCACAAAAAACAAGATGTCCTATGTTTCTGAACAAAATGTAAGGTAAAATGATTCTGGTATGTTTTAGAGCCATTTAAAAAATTTTAGGCATATTTTGATGATATTGGGATAATATGAATCACAATTATTTTGGAATTTGGGTGGAATAAACCTCCAATATTATAATTAAAGTACCTTAAATATTGTATTAAGTAGTATATGGGTGGAATAAACCTCCAATATTATAAACCCTAGGGGCCTAGAACTGCGGTCCCAGAAATGCAGGTGTGAATCTGCATATTTTGATGATATTGGGATAATATCATGAATCACAATTGTTTTGGCATTAGGGCGGAATAAACCTTTAATTATGAATCACAATTATTTTGGCATTTGGGCGGAATAAACCTTTAGTAATGAATCACGATTAAAACTTATAATGAATCACAATTATTTTGGCATTTGGGTAGAATAAACCTTCAATATTATCGTTAGACAGTCAATAGTATTTGCTGTCATCCAGTTCGATAGGTGGCGCTGTCGCAGAAAACTAAGGTCCTAGAAATGCGGTCCTGAAAGGTCTTGCTGTCATCCAAAATGCAGTCCTAAAAGTGCAGTCCTGTCCTGAAACTGCCTCCGGGTCTGCAGAGACATAATATTGATTTGTCCTCTCAGTTGAGCAGAAACTGAAATTGCCTCAGGCCAGGTCAAATGTGCCCTGAAGTTAAAGCGTTGTTCTTGAAATTTTAATTGTTTACCGAAGAGCGGGGCTCAAACACGTCTTCACATGGCTCCGCACAGACCGGAAGTCGTCAAAACTTATTTTACACACAAATTTGAATATATGCAAATGTAATGCTATAAACAGTGCTTCAATTAACATTTTTCAGAGATTTTTGTTTCCTTGCTGGCTAATGCAATAAATACTTTCCTGCTTTTTAATACGAACATCCGGGCTGCTTCTTTTGGACGACAGTCATAATATTTGTTCCTGGTCAAACATGGATTTAGTAACATTATAGAAATGCGACATGCAGTCACTGTTAAAGTTTGACTACACATGGAATTCAGTCCATTAAAAATGAGCCATGGTTAGCAACGGCATTGTAGCAACCACCAGCTAAAATTCAAATTATTTTAAATTGCAGCACTACTTCATGTAAAAAGGACTGAATTCCATTAAATACTCACCCATTCTATCTGTTCCTATAAACATGTCTCCCACATAGCCTCTGGCTAAACTAGTTATGCTTTTTAAATTCATTGTCAATTTAGTAGCCAGCCAGTTACATTTGGGATTCAGTTTGAATATTTACAGAAATTGGAAACGCTGAATTCCAAATTTTACTGGCTAGCTACTAAATTGACAGTGAATTTAGAAACCGTCACTAGTCTAGCCAAAGTTAATGTTGGAGACATATCGATTGGATGGATGAATGTTTTTACCAGAATTCAACAGCTTACTAGCTACAAATTCTCCTAGAAAATGAATCCAGGCCACCACTTCATCCAAATCATCCATATCATCCAAAAAGCATAATAGGTCCCCTTTGATATAAATTTTGTTGCCAGTTTTGCATTATACTGACCCAGGTTAGTAGTATAACCCTTGTGAACAGCGGGTTTTGCCATCCTGATGGGATCTCTTATCATAATGGGATCACAACGGGATCTCAGCAGGATTTGTCATCGTTATGCGATCCCAGTGGGATCAGGGGCGATTCCAGGATTTTTTAAGTGTGGGGCACAGGGGGGACCAATAATCAGTGGGGGTGGGGGCGCAGGGGCATTTTTATCAGAATACAGCACTGAAAATCTGCTCAGAAATACAGTGCCTGACAAAAGTCTTGTCGCATAAGGACATAGTAACTAAAAATAGCATATAACTTTATTTCTAACCAATCAATTGTTGCAATAAATGGTCCATTTTAATGTCAAGGGCTTTCACATTAATAATTTGGTGCAAAATAAAACCGTCAAAAAGTGTTCTGATGTTCACAGCTTGGCTAAGCCCATCACATTTGTTTTTGCTAGGACAAAAGTCTTGTCGTCTCTTCAGATGATGCAACAAATCGCAAATTAGAGTTTAACCTATGACAAATACTGTAATTAACACATTCCCAGATGTGTACAGAAATAACCCCAGCACACCAGACTTTCATATGAGGTGCGACTAGACCTCTGACAACATACCAAAGATTCAACCACAGACCAAAGTGCTGATCATCAAGAGCCTGAAGACTGAGTCTGCTGCTGAGGTGGCAGACATCTTTAATGTATCCAAATGTCAAGTGGAGGGGATGAGAAAAAGATCTGAAGAAACTGGTGACGTTCATGGCAAGCGCAGGTCAGACAGACCCCGGTATGACAACTGTTTGAAAGGACCGTTTGTTGCTTCAACTGTACAAGGCTAGCCCTTCTTCAACTACAGTGAAGCTACATGAGGAAATGTGTCAAAAATCCCGGTATCTACAAGAAGAGTTTGTCAAATTCTCTCTCAAAGTGGTTTTCATAGCCAAATTAGTACACAGAAGTCTGCATTAAACAGAAAACAAAAACCTGCATTGCATTTGCCAAACACAGAAAGGATTGATAAAAAGTGGCTGAAAGTTTATTTTTCTGGTGAATCATCCATTGAACTGCATGCCAGTCACCGTACAAGACCTGTTGGAACCCTCATGGACCCAAGATTCTCCCAGAAAACAATGGAATGTTTGGTGGAGGAAAAATCATGGTTTGTTGTTACATCCAGCATGGGGGTGTGAGAAAGATCTGCAGAGTGGATGGCAACATCAACAGCCTGAAATATCAAGAAGTTCTTGCTGCCCTACTTATACTGCTGCTCCTTCTCATTCTTCTGCCTCCATGTCACAGTTCCTGAAAGTGAAGAAGGTGAAGGTACTCCAGGATTGGCCAACCCAGTCACCTGACATGAACATTATTGAGCATTTCAGGGGTAAGATGAAGGAGAAGGCTTGGAAGATGAAACCATAGAATCTTGATGAACTCTGGGAGTCCTGCAAGACTGCTTTCTATGCCATTCCAGATGATTTCATCATCAAGTTATCTCAGTCATTGCCAAGACGTATGGATGCAGTCCTCCAAGCTCATGGGAGTCATAAGCAATATTAATTCTTTTTTCCAAGGCACTATGGCTTTATGTTCTGATATTATAGTGGCATATTTGTGTATTCAAAATAAAGTGTATGTATAATTTCCACATTTTTTTTCAATGCGACAAGACTTTTGTCCAAGCAAAATCTGACCTTTCTGTACAAATTAAATTATAAAACTCAATCAATGACACAAAACTCTATTTTGGTATATTTCGCATAATCTAGAGGGCTTTGCCTTTCATATAAGCCATTTTTGATTCCAATTGATAAACTTCAAGTCAGGTTATTATTTGTTGTTCCTACAACTTGGATAAGTGACAAGACTTTTGTCAGGCACTGTTTTTGAAATGACTGATAGAAGGATCATTTATTTTTAATAAAGTGTATCCAAATACAGTACACATTTTCTGTAGTGTGCCACTTGTTTCAAAAACTATTTGAGTGCAAAATAAAACAAAAACAATTCCATGGTATCAGAATTTTAGGAATTCTATGATACAGATATCCATGATACATATTTTATAACAAAAGTAAACAGCTGTTTCGCATTGCAGTGTGCACATGTCTATAAATGCAGTAGCGTCAATATCCCAGTCCATTCCCTATGCCATCCTAACAATTCATAAGAGAGAGAAATCACTGTAATGGTAACAACATGCACCGTACTACATCTGGAAATTTCAATGTCTCTCATCTGATTGCTACATTCTCAACATTCTGACTCCTAAAACTTCAGTGTTTATTTACCTACATTATCTTGGAGAAATTGATTGTAATTTTAGTCTTTAATAAAACATGAAATACTAGCTACATCAAGATAATTGCAAAGTTCAAATTTAGGGAAATCCATAGACACCAAGCATGTAGCTTACTGAGAAAGTCTCTTTGTATTGCCTAAAATTTGCGGTCGCTTTTGGTTAAGTACTTGCCGCAATTGAGTTGACTATAGTGTAATAGCGACCAGCGTTAATTTGCGACTAACGTTTGACTTTGAAGCGACGCCTCCTCAACATTTCAAAATAAAGAACTGAGTTTATACATACTATGAAGAGAGACACGGTGATAATGGACCACTCTTAAATTCTATGCGTAGCATGCATTACCTAGCCAAAACGCAGCGCTCCTCTGTTGTGTCCCGCTGTGTTATGGGGATGTTAGATAGCACGAGGATCATTTTCATTGTTTTCCGAAAAACCTTGAGGGAAATGGTTGAATCAGATAAAGAGAGATTGAATGGCTGGAACTACGTGGTATATTTATCGAGGCATTGGGTGACCTGATCAGTATAAGATTCTGTCACACAACTAAATTGCACGATTTAATAGAAAACAAATGCAATTTCCGTAAGCGCCTGAATAGTACTTCCCAATATATGTTACCACTGAGCTGATGCCATCACTCTGCTAACTTACACAGCGTCAAGCCATTAATCTCGCGTTTGACCTAGAATCGGTTTATATTGATCACTTCCACATCATTAGTTGGGCCATGGGAGAAGTACTATTGTTAGTCAGCTATCTGACAGAGAAAAATCTGAAAAACCAATATCGAATCACAGTTTTCCTCCACTGTCAAACGAGTATCTGGCTAACGAACTCAGCAACATAATGGTTATGGAAAGGTACTGCTAGCAAAGTATTACAGTGGCACTTTGCTAGCCTGGTACTGTGCAAAGCCATACCAATTTACTCAGTTTGGCTAAATATTAACAGCATGACTTAACATCAAAGAGTTTTTCTCCATGCTCTAAGACAATGATATTTCTGCAAAAGTGATATGTACCTCGGGTAATATCAAAAATATGCCATGCGTTGGGCTTTGGGAAATGTACCATAACTGAGATAAAGGAAAAAACTCCGCCTCTGTATTAGAAAGCAAGTACCTTCTGCCTTTCATCGGCAGCCCTCTAGTTTATTTACCAAACGGAAAGGTCACGATTGGAAGAACAGGCAGCTAAGAAATAGTATTCTGATCAAATGGAAATCAAAATCGTCAGATCGACAGCACTATAGCCCAATGGATTGGGGGGGCACCAGGAGGGGCCATTCATATTTCATAGGAGGCAGGTGCCCCCCTGTGCCCCCCCTCTAGAACCGCCCCTGAGTGGGATTTCGAATCATAATGGGATCCTAATGGGATTTCTAATCGAAATATGATCGCACCAATATGATTAATTCATTTTTCCACGGATTGCTCTACCTGAGGGTCACTTATAATTTACTCAGATTTTCCTAAAAAAAAATCTCCAGGGCTCATTAAAGTTTAATAATCATAATTAGTAACCATATTATGGAAGTAGCAGTAACACACATATACAAGCAGTTCACACACACACATAAGCAGTTGTTCTGTAACTTTGATTAATATCTGTTCAGTTGATTCAATCAATATTTGTTCAGTTGGTTTCTGCTTTGATTAATATCTGTTGAGTTGATTTAATCAATATCTGTTCAGTTGATTTCTGTAAGCTTTGATCAACATCTGTTCAGTTGATTCAGTCAATATCTGTTCAGTCATCAGCATTATTCAGTAATTCATGTAAGTTATACCCGCTTGCTTCACGTTGGTAGTTTTGATTATAGTAGCACAACTGCATGTACTATACGTATTACAAATATGTAAGAGGGGTGTAATCTTTAGGTTGCAGTTCTCTGGACACGTAGGCAGTGTTTTAGTTTGCCTGCCCCTGGGACGACTTATGACCCATTTAAAAGTTCTCTTAAACAATTAAGTAGCCTTGAAGTAGTTATTTTGCAAATGATGCTAACCAATGAAAAAGGAGAAAAACAAGAAGCAGAAATTATGTTATTGTTCCTATTGTGTGGCGAAGTACTGTTTTTTCTCAGATGCGAACAACCAAAAAAATTATCATTTTCACAAAATCCCATTGATGGCGTCAAGACAAAGCCAGTGGCTAGCAAAATATTTCCAGTGTTTTGACGATTTCTGTTGCCTTGTCTAAAAAGGCTGCTTTAATACAGGGTGATCATAAAGTGTTTGTTTTTGCCTTAATATTGCAATACAAATTACCCTACAGTAGCAACTTATTTGTCAGCTTATTATTACATAGGCAGATGTTATAATGAGTGAGATAAGTTTGATTTAAAGACATCATGCTGCACGCCACTATCATCTAATTTTGGCATTTTCAGGAAAAGCCAGCGTGTACATGCAATCCTTTGCTAATAAGTCAAACTGCATTTTCAAGATTTTTTAATGATATTTTAGATGCGAGGGAAGAAATAGAGTGCAAGATTGTATGTTTGACAGGTAGCAGAAATGGACCATATCTTGACAGGTAGCAGAAATGGACAGAACACTGGCCTGGGAGGGAATGACAAGCAAGCTTCGGTTTGCAGCAGACTGGGATGAGTTTCCAGAAAGCACAGATGCTAACTTACATAACTGGAATAACTGACTGAATGGACGAACTATGGAGATTGGTAACGTAGTTAGCAAATGCGCTTTAGAGAAACGCACTCTATGAGAAAGGTTCTCGATGGGATACTTTAACAATTTTCAACCAGCATTGTTTTATTACAATGTGGTCAGTGTATGCTAATAAGCAATGATTAACTTTCGGCAGCCTTGCCTGGACCAAGAGTTTTCTGTTTATTAGCCAAAAACTGGCTGATGCATTTTATGTCGTCTGGTGCAGTTTCTGGCTCTCGGGCAGTTGAACGCTGTACAGATTGTACTACCGCATTATGGAAGTCCTTCACTTAGATTAGTGAGCCAGACCATGCCTAAATATGTCACCTATCAACATCATAACCAACCAGCCTATTTATACCGCCTTCATTCAACAATCCTCCTCTGTCTCGTTTGACATCCCTCCCCCCCATTCCCTTCTATTCTTCTCTTACCCTATCGCTCTATAGGAACCCCGGGGGACTTGAAGAGCCTTCATGGCTCTGAGAAGGGACCGACTACCGACCCTGAGTCTTGTGGTCTGGGGCTTTCTGTTATCTTGCACTGGTCTCCTACTTGATTTTATTCTATCCTTCATAAGTACATAAGACATAAGACATAAGAATGTCTTTGTCGTTTGATGAATGTTTTCTTCACTGTAATTCCTTTGATTATGACCACTAAGGGAGATGTTTTGCGTGGAGTGGTGCACGGAAGTACAGGAAGTCACTCTTCGGCAGGAGGTCCGCTGCTAGTATAACACCTGTCGAGCCCTGATACGCATAGTGGGACACGGCTTACATCGCCGGTGTACGTCAAACTAACTTGCCATTTTGACAGAATAATTGGAGTTAGGGATTACTTAAATTAATATATAAAAAGGCGAGAGAGGAGCCCTCACAAAAGCTGCGAGGAGTAAACAAAGTAAAACTCTGGTTCATGATCTTAGGCGATGCTATTGTGGCAGGCTGAAGGAGGGCCCGAGCGGGGAATTGAACCCCAGACTCCCGAGTAGGAGTCAATTTAAAACGCGCTGACCACATCGCCAAAGAGCCAGGCTCATTGACAAGGTAGCCAGGGCCCATACTTATTAGGAGACATTTCTAGTGACAGGACCCTTCAACTGTCACATCTCTCCCCCTTTAACAAGTGTGTCCTCATGCTCCATGCGAAACCATGCTGCCATCCAAGGATCCCCAGATCACGCCAGAATGTGGCATATAGATGAAAGGGCCCGGGCGGGAATTGAACCCCAGACTCCCGGGTAAGAGTCAAAATAATGACCACAGAAATATTTAAGAGCCAGGCCCATTGGCAAGGTAGCCAGGGCGCATACTTATTAGGAGACATTTCTCGTGACAGGACCCTTCAACTGTCACACTAGCATCATCAACCAGCCGCTAAAACAACTCACTGCTGAGGAGAGAGCTCTTCGTTTCCAGAATTGTGCGAGCCGGTAAGATCTTGGTGGTGTCTCCTCTTCAAAGATAAAAGTTCATTATTTACACCAAGAGGAGGATGGGCGCACAAACGCAAACCAAACTACCCCAGCAAACATTATCAAACCCGAAACACGCAAGGAAACAGGACAAGTTCAAGTGGTGCTAATCCCCGACAGTTCATCTCATGGTCATACCGTTTGTTTATTGTACTGATATTTTATGATGCAGAAAAAGCCTACATTAGACACAGCTTCTATGTGGGAGGGATGTTTGTCATGATATGGACGTGGATGTGACAGCTGGGTTAGGCTAACGTTACCTATGCTAGTTGCGATATGATAATGACAACTTTAGCTAGCTAACATTATCAGCATCTTATATTGTTGTTGTGGTTTGACAACTGGATGGAGACACTGCTAAAGCACTGATTTTGAGTGGAGAGGTGTTTTGTGTGATATGTCAGCAAAGCAGGAGCTTTCCGTTGAATGAGGTGATTATGCCAAGCCTACCTGCTGTTGATTGGGCGCTCCAATGCCTCAGCTCGGACATCCCTCAGTGATAACATCACAACCTCTAGAACCTCTCACTCTTTACACAACAGCTGAAATGTCGGATTGGTTGTGACACAGCAATCTTGTTATGATGTATTATACAGGTGGACCTCTTGACAGCACACACTTTCCACATGAGGGGACAGTCGGGATACAAAGATGTGTTTTGGCACCACCTCTCTTTCCCAATGCGCTGACTTTCAGGTTCAGGCCCCCTTTCACTTTCGCTTTCGTCTGATTCCAGAGTAACAGCTCTTACCACTCTGTTACTGGCTGAAAACCATAGACAATTGGGTTTTTTACTCTGTCTGTGGTTTCCTCTACCTCCTCCCAACTCTCAAACTCCATGATCAACACTTAACACGTCTGCAGTACAGTATTGTGCCCAAAGCTCCTTGCAAACACCATTCTCGTGACGTCAGCCCTTGCGAAAACCAAGATGGCAGCACGCCAGGTTCCAAATACAACATAAAGATGTATTTATGGTGGATTTTATTAACAATGGTTTACTTTTTAAATGTAATTTTTATTGTGGTACATTTAATTAATGCATTGAAGTTATAAATGTGTGTCTAGCTTGCCATTTCATCTCCACTTTAAGCAGCGCCGTCGTATAGGGGGGAAAGGTGATGACAATTCTAAGGGCCCACAGTCCATTGGGGCCCACAAAACCCACAGTAGCCACCATGACAAAATTATACTGCAAAGATTCACCTAATATTCATACTAATGCATCAGACTTTGAACAAAGCCATTAAGGCATGCAATATTGATGAAATACATTTCAGTAACCCCCTTCTTAAAATATGGTTCGGTCCATGCTTAGGCTTGTCTTGTCTTGGAAAATTGTCTATCGTTTTTGCTGGCTAGATCATCAACTAAGGCAGCAAACAGGGAGTACCCTTTTCCTTGAATATGATGTCCAAAAAAAAATAGCCAGGGCGATACTTATTAGGGAGACCCCCGTGACACACACACAAATCTGGACACCAGAAAAGACTAGAGAGAGGACAGCAGAAGGAGCAAAGCAGGGGTCCAGAACATTGTGGAATTCTTTTCAAAGAAAGGTGAGATTATTTAACTAGCTTGCTATGAGGCTGTTCAGGCTGGCTATTCAGCTGCTAATGTTACGTTAATGTAACATGCGGTCAGCTCAAACATGTAAATAAACAGGACAAGAATGACATTACTCAGATATTAACGGTATCATCCACAGAAAAGATCGGTAAGGTTATTATTCGCCTGATATTATAATATGCCGTCAAAAAATCCGCAGCAGCAGGACACGCTCCTCCATTCTTATTATAGTGGTTACTGCATGGACTTAGATCTCTCTAGCTGTTAGGTGACTGTACAGGCTAGGTTTGGCTGATATGAACTACATGCAGTCAACATTGGCAACCTTAGATGTAACTTAAATAATCGCTTGATAAGGCTGACATTACTTTTTACATTCTAACATAAGTGTTTACTAAAACTAAAGTGCTACTTTTTAGCCTGTTGACATAAGTCTTGGGCGCCAATGCCTCAGCTCGGGGGTAATTTTATAGAGCTTGCCCTCCTCTTAACAATAACAAAATGAAGCAGAAGTGCTGGAGAGCTATGGTACTGAGAAGCCCGTTTAGATTTTGTTTATTCCAAGACTAGGTAGGTTAGTTCTTCATCAGTTGTTCCCACAACATAACTTTAAATCTTTCCGAAAGTAATATGAAATGGAACAATGAAACCTTATGCACTGCTACTCCAGAATCAGCTGTGGTCACTTCATCTGAACCGGACCCATAGGGCAATAGACTCTCACCACCAGTAGTCTGAAGGTTTTTTGATGGTGAGTGAGTGAGGGAATGTGAATAAGACAACTAATAATTTACATAATGATACTCTGACTCTTTGTTGAGTGGTTAATCGCAAAAAAAAAAAGGAAAAATTGGTGTATTGTGTTAGGCACTGCTAAGAACACTGAGAAACAAAAAAATAAAAAGAATAATATCATGATACATAGTGAAAAAAATGGCAATGAAATTTTAGGGGCCCACAGTGATATTCATGTCAGTTATAAAGAATTCTAGCTTGCAATTGCCCTGCTTTAAGTAAGGCAACAGGGAAGTCCTGCTCCAGATCTGATTGCATAATTCTCCACGGTAGTCAGACAAATAGGCACTACTGAATTCAACCTCAAAATTTCTATTTTGTAGAGAATATTACTTGTTGGAAGAATAGAAAAGTACAATCTGATTGTAAAAAAAAATTATAGTAGAAGTATTTTTTCCAATGTAGTAATGCATGTGTGCCATGTGATGGAATGGCAAACTCTCCTCGGTATGTTTCATATTTGCATGCTTAGATAGACTGCAGGAGCTCCTCCAACACTGTAACAGAATAATTGTTAGATAATGGATGTGTACTTTTGTTTCCTTCCCAAATCTGGTATACAGTTCCATAAACCTCAGCTCCTCAACTTAACACCTGTCCAGGACCAAAAGTTGGAAAATACCAGGGTTGGAAAGGAAAATTTATACCTTGTGTTTTTTCCATTCCCAGGCTGAGTCAGATGATTCTCACAATTAGTCCTACCTTCAGGCTTGTTCTAATTAGGGAAATATATGAGACTGGGACAAAACACTGGGGAATCCTCAGTCCTCTCTGAACCCTGTCTTTCCACATCTGTTCAAGACCCAGCCAAAAATCCAGAGGGGCATTTATCACTAAGCAATTTTATTAAGTTAACTTGATAGCTTAAATTTATAAAATCTGGAACCCTCCCAAATCAGGGACAAGCAAGACGTTGTTCTAACTTTCAAACAGGGCAGTTTCAGCTTGTCAGTGACCCTTGGGTCTGTATCACAAACATGATTACTGAATTAGTGGATAACCACACTCAGTACAACCCAGAACCATTCCCGTTTATAGACTGAAGTGAAAAGAGCGCAGTTGTCCAGCTTACTCAGTAATCCTGTTTTGTAAAATACACCCCCAAGCACTCTAGCTTCTGTCTACAACAGACAGACTCACCTCACCACCCACTCCTCCTCCCCCACACACATCCAGTCAGGACTGTTCTACATCCCTCATGTCTCAATAAATCTTTCAAAGCCATACAAATCAGAGAGAGTGAATTGGCAATTCTTCTTGAGTGTCATTATAAGAGGGAAAATGTATGGGTGGGTGAGCCAGAAACATTATCAAAGAGAGGCAGGCCAGAGAATCAAGGCCCACACAAACAATGTAGCCTTCCTTGGATACTGTAGGTCCTTGAAACTTTTGTGGCCGTGTATATGCTCACACACGCTGATGTATGCACATGCACACAAGCACAGACACACACATGCTCTGGTCACCCTGATACATGTGCTTTAAGATTCTGAAGTCCCAATACACTGTAACTCTTTCAATGGCAAAGGGGCTGTTTCTCCAGAGGGTTGCTTTCTCGATTTTTCTGTCAGCTAAGGCCCTTGACTGCCACTTCCAATATATGGTATTTAATTGACAGCAGTTTGAGCTCCTTAGTGAAAAGTTGAAATGAGGCACACTGAAGGTCAGAATGAGGGGAATGAGGGAAAAGTACTCTTAGTCCACAAAAAAGTTCATTCTGAGCCAGAAATGTCTACATTTAACTGCAATCACATTCCCCTTATTGGGTGTAAAATGTGTTAAAAAAATTGTGTTTAATTTTCATATTTTAAGTGACCACTTCCAATTATTTTAGTGATTAAAGTCAACTCTGGACTGTGTTTGATACAATATTTTCGATATTCTGTGCTGCAACCTCTAGACCTCCTGTTAGCATAGTCTTAGAGGGAAACAGAGGGCAGATGAGTGGCAAAGAACGGATATGAATGAAAGGATTACTTGAAGTATGCCATCCCAAGAATACAAAGCATTCACAAGCACCTTTACTGGCTAGTGAGAGTTCACATGGTGTTCATAAAAACAATACTAATAAGTTTTTAGCCAGTGCCTGAGGGATGTCAATTACCCAGCAAGTTCAACATACAGTAGTGTGCACTGTGCAGTCATGATTATACACCACCACTTTTGTCTAAAAGGGGTCCTGATATATTACTTCTCTATAATTTTCTGGTGAAAATGTGTTGAAAAATACTATTGTAGGCAATGAGAACAAATACAAATTCCCACAAGTATACTGAGGTAAAATATGGGTAATAAGCTAATTTTATTTTTTTGTCTCTTGCAGAGCCTGAATGCATGTTTGAAGGCTCATTCCATTATTATTGATGCTAGAAAATTTGTTTTAACTGGTTTGAGGCAACATTATTCAGCAAAATTACCTCTGACGGTCAGTTCTTCCAGTATATAAAGTGACATGAACTTTGAGCAGTGTCACAGTGATAAACACAATGGGTTGACGTAGAGAGAACTCTGAGATTGTTTATAGCTGCATTGTGGCCTTACATGATGTTGAGGACGTTAAATGCTCCCATGGCACTGTAAGAAACACCAAGGATTTTAGAGACCGGTTCTCTGAAAAGTACTGGCATTAGAGATGCAAAATGGAAGTTAAGTGCCTCTGATATTCATTATCAGTGTATGACTGTTAAGTAGGCAGGGGAACACCAGATGCAGGAACTGAAGTGTTTATTGAAACACAAAACACTAGGAGAAAATAGGCACACAGGCCTGAAACAAAACACCGAGCACATGCACTGAACGATTGGGAAAACTAAGGTACACTGCCCAGGGCAGGGGGAAACAGAAATACTCACTCAAAGAGTGGATAAACTAGAAAAACAAAAACTGGACCTAACTAGACTGACGGAAACACTGGGAGACTTAAACAAGGGGCAGACAAGACGTGGGTGCAGCAAAATACAAGACTCTGGAATCATACAAAGGGAATACTCGGAAGGCACAAGGAGCTGAGATTTCACCATACAGAGCAGAGTCTAACAAAGTTCCGTCTGATGTCTCCCCCCATCTCTGCCACATTTATAGTCACGAGAGGAGGCGGGGACTCGAAAAGCAATCTCGACTGGAACAGAAACACGTGTTACGAGCCAAGCCCTGTTTATTTTTTATTTTTTTGTTGTTGATAGTGGGTAACATGTATTTGTGTGATGTACGGGGGGCGGGGTGGCTGTCTGTGAGTAGTGCTGAGGAAGAGCGTGTAAGTTCAGTTCACCACAGCCACGGCGAAATGTGTGGTGAAGTCAACTATCTTGATGCAGGGAAATAATAGTTCGGTAAGACAAAAAGACCGTGTTTCTTGTTTTTAACGCTGTGTACTGTGTTCCGTTGCTGAATAAAGGTGTCGGTCGCCGCCACAGAATTGATCCGCGAAGTTGTTGGAAGTTTTGTTACCACAATGAGCCAGGCTAGTTTGAGTTAGCTAGCTATATCCAGAGGACTCCTTACTACGGTTCGGGGCCGAGAAGCTGGAAAGGTAACACTAGGGGCATCGTCCAGGATTAATTCTGCAACGTGCAGGCGATCCACGCCATTGTTTGGATAGAAAAATAAAAGCGCAGTGGACAGGGAAAGAGGAGAAATGGCGTTATCTAGAGAAAATCGCACTGCGGGAAAGAAGTCCAGTAAGGTAAGAAGCCCAAGTATCAGCACAAACCCATTTTTGGCGGGCATAACAGAGACTGATGGAGCTAATGTGGATTTAATTAACCAAGCGGACGGTGCACATGCTGACGTTGGATGCAGTACAAACCCTTTCGTGGCTAGCATGGAGCTAGCATTTGCTGCACGTAAAAAAACCTATAGCAAATCACCGACGCGGTTAAACATGGAATGGCCGCCCACACCACCACCAACGTTGCCAGCTAACCCCTTTATGACACCTGCGACCCAACGCAGGGCAGTTTATTGCGAATCTGTAGCTTCTTCTCAGCCTAGTAATCCTTTCACCTCCATGGATTACAACTGCGGCATTGCAAGCATGCCTGTTGCCCCTGCTCAAAGGCCATTTCCACTGCAGACTGTGCCACCACATACCCCTTGCATGTCCCAGTATGCGAACCCAAGTCATGGAGTGCCGTCTCTGGGCTATGGCTACATTCCACCCGAGGATGCACAGCTGCATAGAGGTAAGAGACTTGAACTGCATGAACATGGCCAGAAAAATCTGCGGTGTCCTAAGTCTGTGCCGTGCTGCTGCTCACCACACACAGCACGCTTTCACGGATGTGCAGACAGCAGTGATGATGAGCATTATGGACCGAAAGAGAGAATTCCCACACTAAGACCAGGTCAGTTTGATGGAAGGGGTGCATGGAAAGACTTTCTCCACCAGTTTGAAAGCTGCGCACGCACTAATCACTGGTCAGAGGAGACCATGGCTGTGCAGCTTAGGTTTAGTCTGACCGGAGCAGCAGGCGCTATCATCCATAAGAACCCCAGGTCTGGCTGGTCTGGTCAGGTCTGGAGTTATCATCGCATTGTGGAGGAGATTGAGGCTGCCTACGGGCCATGTTCAGAGCACGCAGCAGCCATCGGCATCGAACTGAGACAAAGAACCAGAAAACCAGGTGAGACTTTACATGCACTGAGAGATGACATCTATGAGAAGGTCTCCATTGTGTATGCTGATCGTGCAGAGTTGGAGCAGGATGCCATCAGTGTGGAGATTTTCACCAATGCCCTGGCTGATGCGGAGATGGTGCAAAAACTGCTGGAGGAACAGCCACGCACACTGGCGAGAGCTTACGACATAGCTCACAGGTACGAGGCAACCAGAAGGGCTGCCAAAGCAGTCACATAGTTGATGCGGTCAGGTGCACCAAATACCACAGAGCGGAGAGCCAGAGCAGCTACGGTACGTGATGATGCTGAGAATGCTCATATGTTGTGGAGTGAGGAACCAGAGAGGGTAGCTGCAACACACATTCACCCACCACAGAAGGCGCCAAAGTTTCACCAGCAGTGGCACCCCAAGAGAAATGACAGACAAGGGAAAAAGGACTTGGAAGAAGTTGTTTGTCATAACTGCTCAGGCATTGGCCACTTTCAGAGGAGTTGCCCTTCCCCTCGTCGCCCCAAACAAAATGCAGGGAGTGTCGGATTGACCCCAACATCTGATCCCAGCACAGTGGTTGTTTGTACTAAAGGCCAGGAAGGCGAGATGTGTGTTAAAGTATTAATACATGGACTGTCAACCTGTGCTTTGCTGGACTCTGGTGCGCGGAGGAATGTGCTGCCCATTCACCACTTCAACTCCATTCCCACTGAGTTCAGACCCCCCATACGGCCGTCAGTCGCACAGGTCCTATCGGGCATCGGGCCCGGAGGCCTCTCAGTCATGGGGGAGGTCGATGTTCCAGTGCACGTTGGAAGCCGGCTCACCATTGTCAACTTCATCATGGCTGACACAGCAGAGAGCACAGAGGTCATCCTGGGGCACCCTTTCCTGCAGCAGGCGCGGGCCTGTTTGGACTACGGCCGCAGGGAGATTACCCTATTTGGTGAGAAAGTACCCCACTACAACGCCAACCCAGAACTACCAGTACACATTGTCAGGGTGGCACGCAGCACAGTATTGGAGCCGAGGCAGGAGTACATTGTTCCTGGCACTGCCCGCCTCCACTCTGCTGCCGGTGGAGACCTGATGTTGAGCCCCACCAAAGGTTTAATTGAAAAACATCACGTCCTAGTGGCTCGTGTCATTGTGCAGGCACAGCGGTCTACCAACATCCCCATCAGGGTCTTCAATCCAGGTGCAGTGCCGGTCACCTTGAGGAAGGGGGTGGTGGCTGGAGTCCTTCAACCGGCAGAAGTAATGGGAGAAGCAGAGCCTCAGTCCCTTCAAGCCCCAGTAGTGCCTGAACTCGTTACATCCACCTCTGCTGTTGTACCTTTCCACCTACAGGTCCTGTATGCTGAAAGCTGTGCAAGCCTGACCGAGACTGACTGCCTCTGGCTGGCCAAACTGCTTCAGTCATACAGTGATGTCTTCTCTACAGGGCCCACCGACCTTGGCCGCACCAACCTCGTGCAACACGACATCGTTACTACTCCTGGGCCGCCTGTAAAGCAACCACCCCGCAGAATGGCCAGGGATAAGCAGGCTTCAGTCGACCAACAGGTACAGCAGAGCCTGGATGCAGGCATAGCCCAGTCCAGTAACAGCAGCTGGGCTGCACCAATCGTCATGGTGCGTAAGAAAGATAGGAGCCCACGCCTCTGTGTGGATTACAGGCCCCTTAATAAGCGGACCATTAAGGACGCCTATCCGCTGCCACGCATACAGGAAACCCTGGACACCTTGTCTACTGCCAGATACTTCAGCACCCTAGATCTAACCTCGGGGTACTGGCAGGTGGAAATGACCCCCAGGGCCCGCAAAGCCGCTGCTTTTTGCACCAGGAAGGGGTTATTCGAGTGGAACGTGATGCCGTTTGGACTCTGTAATGCCCCGGCCACGTTCCAGCGGCTTATGGATCGTGTCCTGGTTGGGTTGCAGTGGGAGACGTGTTTAGTATACCTCAATGACATCATAGTCCTGGGGCGAGACATCACGCAGATGCTGGAGAGGCTCAGCCAAGTGTTCAGCAGACTACGGAGGCCAATTTAAAGCTAAAACCATCCAAGTGCTGCCTGTTTCGGGAGGAAGTCTCCTACTTGGGACACATCGTCTCAGCCAGAGGTGTTTCCACCGACCCCCAGAAGATTCAAAAGGTGTGTGAATGGCCCACGCCCCGCAACGTCTCAGAGGTGCGCCAGTTCATTGGCCTAGCGTCCTATTACCGACGTTTTGTTCGGGATTTTGCCACAGTCGCCAAACCCCTTCATGAACTCACTAAAAAGTATGCATGCTTTAACTGGACAACCGAGTGTCAGGAGGCCTTTGATGAACTGAAACTCAGACTGACCTCAGCGCCTGTTCTCGCCTACCCCCTTGACAATGGCGAACTCTTCCTGGACACTGACGCTAGTGACTGGGGAGTCGGTGCCGTCTTATCTCAAATACAAGGGGGAGAGGAGAAGGTCCTGGCTTATGGGAGCAGGAGATTGTCCTCCACTGAACAAAACTACTGCACCAACAGACGGGAGCTCCTGGCAGTAGTGGAGTTCACCACCCACTTCAGACAGTATCTCCTTGGGAGGTCATTCACCGTCCGGACTGACCACAGCAGCTTGCACTGGTTGACCAGACTCAGAGAGCCGGAAGGACAACTCATTTCGCTGGCTGGAGAAGCTGGCAGAGTATGACTTCCAGGTGCTCCACCGCCCGGGAAAACACCACCAAAACGCTGATGCGCTGTCGAGGACACCTTGCCGTAGATCCTGTCCCTGCACCGCGTCCGAGCCTGACCTCAGCACTGACCAGTGTTAACACAAAGGAGTTCAGTGTAACCTGACCAACAGCCCAGCTGAAGAGGTCCTCATTATAACTTCCCCAGTGTCGCCTCCAGTGGGGGTAGTTAGACGGGTCAACAGCAGTGAACACGCCCCAGCTAACTCTCCAGAGTTATCTCCAATGGGGGTAGCTGATACTCGGAGCATCTCCGACGGCAACCACCCCTCGTCTCACCCAAGCGTCAATAGAGTGAGTCATCACAAGTTGACCTCTTTAGTGGCTGGACACAGGAGCAGCTGAAAGCAGCACAAATGACTGATCCAGACATAGCACCTGTGTGTAAGTGGATTGAGGAGGGGAGAAACCGACCAGCATGGGCTGATGTAGCACCTTGCAGCCCCGCCACTAAAACATACTGGGCACAGTGGAAACGCTTGTATCAGAGAGATGGGATCATACTGAGGAAGTTCTACTGTGCCGAAGAAAGTGTGTTTTATCCGCAGATCCTGCTGCCACGAGTGCACCGCACTGCTGTGATGGAACAGATGCATGATGGCCCAGTGGGTGGCCATTTTAGGGTGGAGAGAACCCTTGCCCGCCTTAAGACCAGGTACTTTTGGTACAGCATGAAAGATGATGTTACCCTGTGGTGCCGTACCTGCACCAGCTGTGCTGCCAGGGCCCGCCCTAAGAAAACCCCTCAGGCGGCCATGGGCACGGTGAGAGTGGGCGCGCCTATGGAGAGGATTGCTGTTGACATAATGGGCCCATTAAACGAGACTGAGAGACACAACTGTTTCATACTGGTGGTTCAAGACTATTTCAGTAAGTGGGCTGAAGCCTATCCCGTTCCCAATGAGCAGGCAACCACAGTGGCTGAGAAGATCGCCTCTGAGTGGGTGTGTAGGTATGGAGCCCCACACTCCCTGCACAGCGATCAGGGCACCAATTTCGAGTCAGCTGTGTTCCAGGGGATGTGTGAACTGCTGGGGATCGAAAAGATGCGCACTACTCCGTTTCATCCCCAGTCTGACGGTCAAGTGGAACGCCTTAATGCCACACTCCAGAAAATCTTGGCTGCCACTGCTGAACGCTGCCATTGGGATTGGGATCTGATGATTCCCTGTGCACTCTTGGCGTATCGTGCAACTAGACACAGTTCCACGGGACTGTCGCCCAACTTGATGCTCTTTGGGAGGGAAATCACTGAGCCCATGGACCTGGTCGCTGGCGCGGGGCCTGACAATGATGACATCCCTACTCCACCACAGTATGTCATGCAGCTCAGAGAGAGATTGGAGCTCTCTCACCAGCTGGCACGAGAGGCTCTAGGCAGGACAGCCGAGCGTGCCAAACGACATTATGATAAAAACGTCTGCCAGATTCAATACCAGGTCGGAGATGCAGTATGGCACCTGGTTAAGAACACCAAGAGAGTGAAAAACAAAAGCACGGAAGTTTCTGCCTTCCCTACGAGGGTCCTACTTCGTGGTTGGTGTGCTGGATGACTTAGTTTACCGTGTCCAGAGAAGCCAGAGAGTCAAGGTTAAAGTGGTCCATCATGACAAGCTGAAGCCTTGCCACTCCAGGACCCCGCTGGACAATAGCTGGGTTTTCCAATGTGCTGACGCGTGGGCACCAGTCGAGGTGCCAGCCCCAATATCAGATGAGAGCTCCGCCGACGCAGACCTTGGTCCGCTCAACCTGTGGGATGCTTCGTCGGAGACAGAGGATGCTGCTGTGGGGGTCCCCCACAAACTCTGCTCTTCACCACAAGTTTCACAGAGCAACAACCAGCCTCCTGACAGCTCCACCTGGTCTCAACTGGAGGAGACTGGCACCCAAGATCCTGGCGGGGGGGGCATGTTCAGCATCCACCTTCATCCTTCATACCTCATCAGAGGTCCCAGAGGACCCGCAGGGTCCCAGACAAGTTTGGCGACTGGGTGGTCACTGAGCTTTGTTAAGAAAGAAAGACATGAAAGACATTGATCTGAGGTGCTGTGTAGGCGGATCGCTGCCCTCCTCAGAGAATTGAAAAAAAAGAGAGAAAAAAAAATCTCTGGGTTCCAGAGTTATATTGTTTATTACTGTTTAATTGTTGCATCGCAAGTTGTGACTGAATACTGTTTTGGTTTGAAAGTACACAAATGCACGGGTCTAGTCTAAATGCTAATGTTTCATTTGGTAGTGAGTAATGTAAACGCTGTGGCTGCACGTTATTATCCAGCACCCCGGTATATGAGTAATTGGTTCCTGGGAGTAAACCAGAAAATGAAGGGCTTAACTTGTTTACATATGTCTAGTACTAATATTTCTCCTGCAAGGCTAAATCTTAAAGAGTGGAGTTACGCCTAGTTTGGATACATGGTTTGTTATTAAGAAGAAAACCCTCTTTTCACTCTGTTAATTGTACACATTTTGTCATATTTCTACGTGAAGGACATGCAGTATGCAACCATGGACATTTCATGGACATTGCCCTCCACCTCAAATTGCCCTCTTCTTGGGAAGGACCCCCTTCAAGTACTGTACAGAAAAAGGGACTTTGGTGAAATACTGTCCATTATGAAATGTTCTGTGTTTTCCTCCATTGATGTATGAAATAGTGCTGGAGTGATGTTAAGGGTTTAATCATCATCCAGAGTGGGGGTAGTGTTACGAGCCAAGCCCTGTTTTTTTTTTTTTTGTTGTTGTTGATAGTGGGTAACATATATTTGTGTGACGTACGGGGGGCGGGGTGGCTGTCTGTGAGTAGTGCTGAGGAAGAGAACGTGTAAGTTCAGTTCGCCACAGCCATGGCGATATGTGTGGTGAAGTTAACTATCTTAATGCAGGGAAATAACAGTTTGGTAAGACAAAAAGACCGTGTTTCTTGTTTTTAACGCTGTGTACTGTGTTCCGTTGCTGAATAAAGGTGTCGGTCGCCGCCACAGAATTGATCCGCGAAGTTGTTGGAAGTTTTGTTACCACAACGAGCCAGGCTAGTTTGAGTTAGCTAGCTATATCCAGAGGACTCCTTACTATGGTTCGGGGCCGAGAAGCTGGAAAGGTAACGCTTGGGATTAATAAACAAATTAACGAGGACCAGGTAAACCAAAATGACTCCAGACAAGACGCTGAGACCATCAATCAAACTAGACAGTTTAGATTAAGGTAATCTAAACGTGACGAGTAAAAAGCTCCACAAGAGAAGCAAAGGAAAGCACAGCTTTTAACGCAGTTAATCAGGGAAAGCTTAGGCAGGAATTACAAAAGCTATAAACGCTCGCACTCGCTAATGAGTTAATTAAGGTTAATACTACGTGACGAAATATTTACAATCACCCTCAAATAAGCGCTGGTTAGTACGGGTTAGTAATTATCCTATCAGAGAACGCATTCACTCAGTTTAGCGAGACCCAGAATTAAGCACAGGTGGAAACAATGAATGAAATACCACAGCCGAAACCGAAAGAGGAAACGTGATTGGACAACGAGACGCAGGCATGCTGAAGGCTGCCACGCGACATCACTGGAGATTGGCAGAGAGGGAATCGATCATCAGACGGCAGAATGAAAGCTGAAAAATAAAACGAAAGTAAGGCACGGGAAAAAAAGCACAAGCACAAGCACAATGACAAAACAGCACACATGAGGCAGAACCATAACAATGTCAAGTAAAAACAATCGGCGGTTGACAGTACGACAACTCCATAATGATATTAATTCCACCAGAAGTGAAGAGGTGAAAGTTTGAAGATATACTATATCCAGGCACCTGTGTGAAAATGGTCTGATTGGTTGTGTTGCTGCCAAGAGCTGGCAACATTAAAAAGAGACTTGAGTTTGCCAAGAAATTCAAGGATTGGACACCAATAGACTCGGAATAAGTCCATTTGACCGATGAATCAAAATTCAAAATTTTCTCACCCAATCGCAGAACTTATGTTTGCAAAAAGAATGTCTCAAAAATGACTGTTTAACCTCTTCAGTAGAACATGGAGGTGGTCATATTCTAGTTTGGGGGTTCAGTCTGCTCGAAAGGAGCGGGTGATGTCATAAAAATCGAAGCAATCATGGATCAAAAGAAGTTATCACAGCATCCTTCTGAGGCATGCATTGCCATCTAAAAAGAGGCTGATTGGTCGGGGATTTTATTTTCAACAAGATAAAGACTCTCAACACACTTCTAACTATGCAAGAATTATGTCAGCCGGAAAGAAAAATCTGATGACATTAAAGTTATGACTTGGTCCACTCAAAGTCCCGACCTTAATCCAATTGAGCAAATCCATTGTAACATTGAAAGAATCTTTTTGGAATGAACTTCAAACGATATGGAATGGTTTAGTGAGTGAGGGAAAAAATTTTAAAACAATGCCTTAAAGATTAAATGCTGTGATCAAAGCAAAGGGTGGCCACGCTAGGTATTGACTTTTTCTCTCAAAAAGAAATTATTGTTTTTGTTTTTATTATATACTACTCAAAATTTGATAGGGATCATAGGAATTTTTTTGTGAAATGACATGCAAATTTGGTAACTGCCACTGATGAACAATATATTGGATAAATGACATGCAGTCAGACACAAAACACATTTGCACGTGCATTTCATGACATTAAATGAGCGTGCAGCCTCACATTTTGGCTTTGACTAATACTTCACCATTTCAACTCAGACGTGTGTGTTGCTTGTTGGTGAAAATTTGGAAGTTCCCAAATTTTTTGCATTACATTTAGCAATAACAATGTCTCCTCAACGTCTTAGACGTCGATTGACTTCAGAGCAATTGGGAAGATGCATCGAATGCTTGACTCTGGCTTCTCACAACGTCACGTTGCTAATGCACTTAACGTCAGCCAAAGCGTTAGAACAGAGCGTGGAACCGCATCAAACGCGTTTGGTACAGCAGCACACCGTCATGGGGTGGTGGTCAGAGAACGACTACACAACGACAAGACCACTTTCTCACACTTCAGGCACGAGCGTCATCCTTTCTGGACAGCCACCACCCTACTGAAATGACCTTCATAACTCCTCGGGGTCAGGGTATCCACCAGACAATACGGAATCGTCTTCATACTGCCGGCCTCAACTCAAGAAGGCCATGTGTTCGGAATCCCACTGACTTCGTCATAGGCGTGACCGTTTGGATTGGGCTCACGATCATGTCACGTGGACACACAACATTGGGCTCCAGTTATCTTTACTGATGAGTCCCGATATTGCTTGGACTTTACTGACAGGAGGCAACGGGTGTGGCAAAGACAACGTGAGTGATTTAATGATGCCTACATCAACGAACACGACCGTCATGGTGGCGGATCAATTATGGTCTGGGGAGGAATAAGCAGGAACGGCAGAACGGACCTGCATGTCATGGAGAGAGGGACGATGACAGGGGTACGGTACAGGGATGAGATCCTCAATGTGTATGTAAGACCATACGCTGGTGCTGTTGGCCCTGATTATATACTATTCAAAAAAAGTGGGGGATATTTTATTTTGAGATCAAAATTTTCACATATACAAAGGGATACGAAACCATGTTGTATAGTTCCTTACTGAGGAAGCATTTCCAAAGAAATTCATCACCCAAACACATCAATGACACTCTCACGATCTGCACGGGATGCTATTGATGATCAAGGGAGTTGTGCCACAAATTTGCATGACTCTGAATTGGAAGGTTAGAGCCACTGTAAAGGAAGATTTTGAAGAGAAAGCATCAGATTATCAGTGGTTGAAGTCTTAATTAAACAGAGATCAGGCGCCGTCTAACACAGGAGGAGAGGTTACGTGCCCTTGGCATGCTACAGGTTGGCACAAGACAGGTCGTTGTGGCAAGGGCAATGAATGTTTCCCAGTCTGTCATCAGCAGATTATGGTCCAGACATCGTGCTACAGGGTCTGTTCAGGATAGACCACGATCCGGTCGACCAAGGGCAACAACTCAGGCTCAGGACAGATTCATCCGCACTATTGTCTTGAGAAATCGTATGGTAACAGCAAATCAGATAAGGTCTCAACTTCAAAGGGATACTGGCTTGGTAGTGAGTGGCCAGACCATCAGGAATCGTCTGCACAGATTTCACTTACGCCCTCGTGTCATTCCCTGTTTGAGGGATCGTCACATTGGGGCCAGACTCCAACGGTGTCGTCATCATCAACGCTGGGATAATCCCGATGGAACAACGTAATGTTCTCAGATGAGTCGAGGTTCACTGTGGACTTCCTTGACAGAATAGGAGGGTTTGGCGCCAACGTAACGAACGTTTCCATGACGTTAACGTCATTAGACATGATCCGTATGGGGGTGGATCTGTAATGGTGTGGGAGGCATCACTGCTGCCGGCAGAACAGACTTGCATGTTGTTGCTGGACGTGTCACAGGGCAGTACTACCGGGACAACATCTTGGCACCCCATGTTGTGCCGTTTGCGCGTCGTTATGGCGCTGTTTCATTTTCCAAGATGACAATGCCAGATGTCATAGGGCCAGGATCGTTACAGATTACCTCAGCAGCAGAATATCACCACATTACCATGGCCAGCACTCAGTCCGGACCTTTCCCCCATCGAGCATGTCTGGGACATGCTTGGACAGCACAACCGCCAACGTCAACAACCTCCTGCCAATGTCCAAGAACTTGCTGCAGCATTGCAACAGGAATGGAATAACGTTCCCCAAAATGACCTGGGGCGTCCCGAATTGAGCTTGTCTAGCCAACAGGGGTTTTACCCGCTACTGACTCTGTTTCACAATGGTGGTAAATTTGCTGTGTGACCCTGTGTTTGTGTCGACCCTTATTCTGGAGAATCTGTCCTTTACTGACTGTACACAGGGTTTCAAACAAATTGACAAATGTTTCTTTTAATGTTTTTTATATCATTTGTTTCCTTCCTGACCTCATGATCTGCATTTCATGGTACTTGTAAATCCAATATCCCCTACTTTTTTTGAATAGTATATCTTGATGGATGATAACGCCCATCCCCATCGTGCTAGGGTGGTGAATCAATTCCTAGAGCAGGAGACAATTGTCCGCATGGACTGGCCCGCGCGTTCGCCGGACCTAAACCCTATCCAGCATGTGTGGAACATGCTGCAGGTCGCCATTTCCGGTCATAGGGCACAACCCACAACTCTAGAAGAGCTCGGAAATGCCCTTGTTGAAGAATGGAACAACATTCCAATTGCGAGCATCCGGGTTCTGATTGACAGTATGACCCGACGTTGTCAAGCCGTCATTCAAGCTAGGGGAGGCCATACCCGTTATTGACATTAACTGTGGTAATGAAACATCAAACGAACACTGTCTGTTTCCACTTTACATGTCAGAGGTGATACCATGAAGTGTTCGTGAAAGCCAAAAGTGTGAGGCTGCACGCTCATTTAATGCCATTAAATGCACTTGCAAATGTTTTTTGTGTCTGAATGCATGTCATTTATCCAATATATTTTTCATCAGTGGCAGTTACCAAATTTGCATGTTATTTCACAAAAAAATTCCTATGATCCCTATCAAATTTTGAGTAGTATATATTGTAGATGGATAGCCACTTTAATGACATTAAAAAACCCACTACCTCGCTAACCCGCAAATCTGGCTTTGCAGCACATTCCTGTGTTCTATCTAAGATGCTTCAATCCACAAATGCAGTCATTTCTATAAATAATTGTTACACTGCAACAAATACTTATGGAGAAAAGCCAATTACCTTCTCGTGGGAGTCTTTTATATATGGATGTAAAATGGCCACGATGCCACTTAATCAACAGTTGATTCATCAGTTAGGCAATCTAATCCAGTGTGCAGAGTGATTGCATGTTTTTGTGGCATGCAATTAAATCGTGAGCTAAGCGGTTTTTTAGGGCATGGCTGAACACACATGAAAGGCAGAATACAAATATGCAGTTGATCTACCAGCTAACTGCAATACATCACATAACATAACATGAGTGGCAAGAACAGGCCATTTGGCCCAACTAGACTCGCCCTTCCTACTAATAAAGTGAATCTTAACACTTCAGATTCTCGATGACTGAATGGTATCTAGCTCTAAATCAAGCCTGTATGGCGTCAACTAGCTGTCTTTATTATGAGAGCGCACACAGAATGTAAGCAAGCACAGAGATAGGAATTGAGAGCGAAAAAACAGAAACTGAAGGATGAAAAATAATTTTGTGGCGAATAAAGTTGTTATCACAAGCGTATGAATTGTGATTGAGCGCAGATATGAAGGTCGCATCGATGAACCAGTTTGCTCGCTTTCACATTGTGCTTCACCGCTCGCTCGCATTCTTACCTGCTTTCTCTCGCCTTGAAATTGCTGCTCGCTCTCGATCTAATTTTTTAAACCGGAAACACGTTATGGATTAAAGCTTGACAAGACGATCGCCTTGTTTGTCGATTGCACCGCCGCTAGATGTGAGGACTGCAACCTAATTGGGCGCCTTTGCTGCAAAGTTTTTTAGCAATTTCAACATGGACTCAGGAGAAAATGTAAGTTTAAAACATTTCAGTTAGCACATGTTGATGCATATGAATATGACAGCTAAAGCTGTAATTTTAAAGAAGTATTAATGGGTATTTGTCAGCAACAGCAGTAGCCGGCTAGTTTATGAACTGACGCATTTCAGAAATGTAAATTAAACTTTAATGTCCTATACATTACAGAAACGATCACTCAAAGTCACATTTATAATACAATGCCTTTAAATGATCGATTTTTAGGTAAAGCTTGCCTTTTTTGCTCGAGAAGGGTTAGTTAGTGCTAACGGTGTTTCTTAGTCTTCTAGGAAATTGTACGTAGCATACTGGAACGTCTAATGACAAGACTTCAGTGGATCCTGGAACAGTCTTCTATTGACCTTGATTATTTGGAGTATGCTTGCAATCAAGAATACATCTTAATTGATGCAGCGTCCCGAAATTTTGAGATACCTTCCGCCATAACAGAAGGACTGAGACAATTAGACAGGCTTGTGCGTGCTGGTATAGAAGAGGAACGACGTCCTATATTGTTCACAATTGAGCACGGGGAAAGGGGACGCCCAAAATTTGAGTTCTCTGCTGATTTCCTGACCTGTCTTTTTGAAATACCACTACCAGTAAAGTGTGTGGCCAATCTACTTGGTGTTAGTGAGAGTACAATTTTCAGGAGAATGAAAGATCATGGCATTTCAACAAAGACGTCATACAGCTCCATGTCTGATCAAGAACTGGACAACAAAGTTGCAGCTCTTAAAGCAAGAGCTCCACATGCGGGTTACAGACTTGTCAAAGGAATTTTACAGTCTGATGGTCATCGCATTCAGTGGCACAGAATTAAAGGTTCCATGCACAGAATCGATTCTGCTGGTGTTCTCTCACGAATGACACAAATGGGGTGCACAGTGAGAAGCACTTATTCTGTCCGGGGTCCACTGTCACTTGTCCACATCGATACAAATCACAAACTACAATGCCAATTCCAAAATAGTTGGGATGAAGTGTAAATTGTGAATAAAATCAAAACTCAGTGACTTTCAAATCACACCAGCCAGTATTTTATTCACAACTGAACAGAGATAATGCAAATGCTGAAACTGAGAAATTTTACAATCTTATCCACAAAATCAGCTCATTTCAAATTTGATGGCTGCTACAGGTCTCAAAAAAGTTGGGACAGGGGACTGTTTACCATGGTGTAGCATCCCCTCTTCTTTTTAACACAGATTGGAGGCGTCTGGGCATTGAGGAGACAAGTTTCTTGAGTTCAGCCATTGGAATTTGATCCCACTCTTGTTTAATACAGGCCTCCAGCTGCTGGAGAGTTTTGGGTCACCTTTGACGGACTTTTCGTTTAATTATGCGCCAAATGTTCTCAATCGGTGAAAGATCAGGACTGCAGGCAGGCCAGTTCAGCACTTGGACTCCTCTACTATGAGGCCATGCTGTTGTAATAGCTGCAGTATGCGGTTTTGCATTGTCCTGCTGAAATACACAAGGCCTTCCCTGTAATAGATGTCGTCTGGAGGGGAGCATATGTCGCTCTAAAACCTTTATATACCTTTCAGCATTCATGGTGCTTTTTAAAATATGCAAGTGTCCCACACCATATGCACTAATGCATCCCCATACCATCAGAGATGCTGGCTTTTGAACTGAACACTGATAATAGGAGGGGTGGTCTTTCTCCTCTTTAGCCTGGAGGACACAACGCCTATGATTTCCAAAAAGAATGTCAAATTTGGACTCGTCTGACCACAGGACACTTTGCCACTTTGCTACAGTCCATTTTAAATGAGCCTTGGCCCACAGAACATGGCAGCGCTTCTGGATCATGCTCAACAATGGCTTCCTTTTTGCATGATAGAGTTTCAGGTGACATCTGTGGATGGCACGGCGGACTCTGTTTACAGACAGTAGTTTCTTGAAGTATTCCTGGGCCCATTTAGTAATGTCAATGACAGAATCATGCCGGTGAGTGATGCAGTGGCGTCTGAGGGCCTGAAGATCACGGGCATACAGTAAAGGTCTTCAGCCTTGTCCCTTATGCACAGAGATTTTTCCAGTTTCTCTGAATCTTTTGAAGATGTTACGCACTGTCGATGATGAGACCTTCAAAGCCTTTGCAATTTGACGTTGAGGAACATTGTTTTTAAAGTATTCCACAATTTTTTTACGCAAGCCTTCACAGGTTGGAGAGCCTCTGGCCATCTTTACTTCTGAGAGACTCAGCCTCTCTAAGACATCCCTTTTATAGCCAATCATATTACACGCCTGATGCCAGTTAACTTAATTACTTGCTCAATGTTCTTTCAGCTGATTCTCTTATATATTATTTGCTTTTTCAGCCCTTTTTTGCCTGTGCCCCAACTTTTTTGAGACCTGTTGCAGCCAGAAAGTTTGAAATAAGCTCATTTTGTGGATAAAAATATAAAATGTCTGTTTCAACATTTGAAATGTTATCTATGTTCTATTGTAAATAACATATTGACTCGTGATCTGAAAGTCATTACATTTTGATTTTACTCACAATTTACACTTCGTCCCAACTATTTCGGAATTGGGGTTGTAATAAGCAGGCGCGGAGCTAGACCTGGAAATTCTGGGGCTAATATTCCTCCCTTTATTGACAACAATTAGTCCTCGCTAATTCTAGATGGTTTTCCTTTATTAACACGTTTTCCAATTCAAGAATAATCAAGTGGCAATCGAAGACACGGCTTCTCTCCCCCATGCGATCTAAAAGTGACAAAATAATGGGCTACATTCAGCACAGAAAAATAATTTAATTTTAATTAGGTCTATGCAGGGGCGCCCCAGTGGCTCATCGGCCCAAGCGCGCGTACCATGAAGGTTGTGTCCCTCCAGCAGCGACCTGGGTTCGATTCCAGCACAGGTCATTTGCTGCATGTCTTCCCCATTCTTCTCCCCAACCTTCCTGTCTCTCTACACTGTATAACTGTCAAATAAAGGAAAAATTCCCAAAAAATAATCTTTAAAAAAAAAATCAAAAATTAGGTCTCTGCACTGGCACTCGGTGACGGCATTTCAGAACTCTTCAGCGAACGAAGGTAATTTTGGCGACAAGTACGTACACCTGTTTTTGCAGCACGGTCACGCTACTCGCTGTAAAATATAGTCAGCTGTCTGATTGGAAAATGTAAACGGACGAAACCACGTACTAGTCACCAAGACTACCTTCATTAGCTGAAGAGTTCTGAAATGCCGTCGCCGAGTGCCGGTGCATAGACCTAATTATGATTAAATTATTTTTCTGTACTGAATGTAGCCCATTATTTTGTCGCTTTTAGATCGCATGGGGGAGAGAAGCCGTGTCTTCAATTGCCACTTGATTATTATTGAATTGGAAAACGTGTTAATAAAGGAAAACCACCTAGAATTAGCCAGGACTAATTATTGTCAATAAAGGGAGGGGTATTAGCCCAGGTCTAACGCCGCCCCTGGTAATAAGGTTTGTGTGATATGGCATGCCTGTGTAGTAGTTGCATATACTATTATGTATTGAAAGTGCATGTTTCCGTTTATACCCAATGATAAAAACATTTTAGATGTAAAATATTCCTTATAGTGTATTTTGAAACATAGTCACTACTTTATATTTCTGTGGGTTAAAATGGTTCAAAGAACATCTTGTTCAGATATTCTGTTCAACTTAATTTTAAAATTCTTTAACAGTGTTTGTTTTACTGATCTAAGGTACAACATTGTGATATTTGGTGGTGTGGATGGCTACTCAAGAAAGGTAGATATAATGTTGACATTGGCCAGTCAGCTTATTTGTTCCTGATAATTTTTTCCAGTCGGAGAGCCTAAGTCTTTTCTGTTTAGATCCTGTACCTGAATGCTGCAAATAACAATACATCAAGCACTGCTCTCTGTTTTTTCCCGGAGTCTGAGCAGCGGTTTGGTTGGCCATCAAGGTATGCTATTCTTTACTTTTGCAAATGCAACAAAAAATGACTCTGTGCGACTGAAATTTTTGCTTAAGTCGCACACTGCGCAACCTAGACGGCATGCACTGTGCGCCTAAATTATGGGCTGCCATATCAGGAAAAAATGACTGCTATCAGCATTGAAGAACCTCAGAAACCTGAGTCAAATATTGTCATTTATGGTCTTAAAATGCCATCTACTGGAGTTAAAGTGTTACTACGGTTAGCCGCCTGTATTTTGGGTATAAAAGAACACGACATATCAAAGACTGGGTAGCGGGTGGTCACAATTTTTTACACATTGTTCTAACTAAATGCATGTGTCTGACAATATAGGCGCCTTTTCATAGTTCTAATTACTATTAGAGGAACTACCCCTTTTTTTCCTTCAACTGTTCGGTCGCAAAGCGCCTTATATTGCCTTCAACTGGACGCTCTCTGTCTACTGAATCCATTGAATATGCACTTCTGTAACACCATGTGAACAAAACTCGCGCTTATCAGCTGTGCGCTGTACCATGTAAACAAACCACGTAGCTCACCTATCAGATGTAATATAAACTAACGTTATTTATATTCACAATAGGCTCTTTTTGTGGGTATAGATGCCATACAACAACACCATCCGCTTTGTATAAAAAGCTAGCTAGCTATGACGTTAGCTCTTCTGTGCATCCTTATCGCCTAGATGACACACAAAAATGATTCAGAAACTCCTAGTTGCCTGGCCATCTGCCTCCAGCCAGCTGCTGCATTGGCAATTTATTTTGTCGCTGACGCTCGCTCGCATCGCGATTTAGATTAGTCATTCAGATAGGACACCGCAATTCAATTAATGTTAAAGAAGCTGCAAGAAATAACCTAACAAACTTCATAGTTTAGTTCTGTGGTTCATGATTTTTTTTTTGAATAAAAAACGTTTCAAAACACCGCTGATTTTTTCTGAAAATCGCACCTAGTGATGCGATGCTTGCAATGGTTGCATTCAACGACCTTCGGTTTGTCCTTTTCCGTTATTTAAACAAAATGCTGCCATACTAGATGTTTTCGTTGTCATTATAAAGAGGACATATTAAGATGTAAAGACTGGGGCTGCATTCCAAATCGCATACTGTTTTTTTAGTAATGTATGTGGTATTACTGATTCTTTTTCTGACATACCATATAGTATGGTAGTGTGGACGTTGGAACGCAGCCTACAGAACACTGACTGCGTGCACCCAGAATGAACGCGAATCTATGTGCTCAGAGCTGCGTGGATATTTTTTTCTCACGCGACTGGTTGACCAAAAGAAAATCTGGTCGACCAACAGCCCACTGTCCAGCCGACTAACTGGAGTCAGCCCTAGTCCTTACTGACCATTAAATTTAAATGACTAAACATACAGCTTTTTTGTTGACTCTTAATGCGGAGTAAGAGGTGATCAAGGAGTTGAGAACCTTTGGATCGCACGCTGCATGTTCACAGTTCGGGGGACAGGACGATCCAGCTTTGTGTCAGAAAAAAGCGTATATAATCAGAGGTGTGTGTGTAATTTGTAATCCATCCTGAGAAACTGAAAATTATGCAAATAAATTAAACATTAACAATAATTTCAGAATTGAACGTTTGTGGCGAGACGTATGGATGGCCGTGACCCAGGTCTACTATGAGGTTCTGCATGGTCTGTCAGAAGATGGCCTACTTGATATTGCCAATCACATTCACATGTTTTGCGTTCACTACGTCTTCCTACCTCGGCTGAGGGATGACCTGGCAACATTCAGTGATGGGTGGGATAACCACCCATTACGCACAGAGCAAAGCCAAACCAGCTGTGGGTCATGGGCCATATTCAAAGTCCCACCACTGAACCAGAACATCTTGAGCAGGTATAGTATGGCAGTAGCACAATAACAGTATAATTCTGTTAACATAGCCTAAAATTTTTCAAGAAGTTGGGTTTCTATTTGCCAGCTTACTCAAGGCTTTACTTACTTCGGGGTTTGAAACTAAGTATACTGTTGTTGCCAGGTCAGAACAGCTCCCTGTGAACATCTGCATTTGTGTTGCTGCAGCATGCAGAGGTCAACACCATTGACTGGGGAAATGCAAGGATCCCACACAAGTCTCATTGCGGAATTGAAGTACCCGAGATTTCCAGCCCATTTAGTTCTGAAGAAATGGAACAGCTAGAAACAAAAATTGACCCTAGAGGACCATCACAATGCTTTGGCGGAGACATTTATTTGAACATGACACAGTACGTACATGGGTTTCTTGCCAACTGAAACCAAAAGGACAAATAACAATGTCATGGTTAACATATTGCATACACATAATGCTGTATACACATGGCTGTAGTTGCAACTCACAGCAGTCTTACTTCTGTCATTTTCTTGGAAATAAAAAAAGATTTCACAGTGTTAAGGAAAATAAAATGTAAACTGTGTAAAGTGTAATGCTATACTACAATCATTGTTTTCATTGTTCCACAAATTAAACTCTGCCAAAGGTATTCCCAAAACGCAGAGCCAGAGCTAGCACACGTTTGAATTTATTGTATGAGCTCATGTGTGCCACTGGAAAAGTTATGGTCTTGGTACAAGCACAAACTACTGGAAAACAAACTTTATGTGCTTCCTGTTGGCAGAAATGATTGAACTTGATGTGAATTTCAGAATTGTTTCTCTCACTTGGCAGTACTGGCTTGTGTGTCTGGCCAGTTAGCCATTGTAGAACTGCTGGAACTGTAAGTGTTTTGGTTTTGAAACCACTTCAGAGTCTGATTCTTCACTTTGGCCAAGGTGTTCGGGAGCCGCACCAAAAAGTAAAATACTACATGAGCTGAAATGAGCACACTGGAAGCCTTACCATCATCTTCTAGTTCCTGAAGAAAATCTTGAAAGTAGTTCAGAACACTTTGTTCAAGATTGTGTCTTGATGTGCCCTTTTCACTGAAGTCGGGTTTGCAGCTTGCCATAATGAAGTTTGCATCAGGCTAAGACAAAAGTATAAGTGAATCACAGAATTTATGCATTGCTGTGTCTAAACGGTTCATTTGAATGGTTTTACCTTGTTATCCTGAAGTGGCACAAACAAGGGCCGACAGAGGTCCATGTTTTGTTCCATCACATCTGCAAGGCTGTAGAGCTGCAAGCCTTTTCGCAGTTGCTCGAGCATGAGCAAAGTCAGGCCAGGGAGTATAGAATGATAGTTCTGAAGGACAAAATCAACAGTATTTTTTTGGCATAAGAGTTCCACTCTCAGTAACGCAGAAGCAACATTATACATAACTTAAAAGTTTTAGCAGTCAGTAAATTCAATGAGGTACTAATTATTTGGTCCTTTCTGTCTGTATTTATGAGACCCGTATATCCACAGGCAAGCAGATCATCAGTGAGACTCCGTAGTTCGTCATTGGTGGCTGCTCTTACCTCTAACATATTAAATGATCCAGACAGTCCACACACACTTTTGAACTGAAGCTTTTGATGGATACCTACCGTATGTAAATGTACAACGTATTTTATGCTCTTGAAACATTTATCAAACAGTACAAAAAATGTCAAAAAATCCTGGTGAAGATAAAGCTTACTCAAAACTTTGTTGAATAGCTTTCCACAAAAGAAGTGCGAGAGCATATACTAAAGGTATTTCCTTTCTGTTGAGATGTACAGACAAACAGACCAAAAAAAAAAAGTTACCGTAAACTGCATTTAAAATGCTACACATGCATAATATAATAGCTATACCTTTCCAATCAATTCAATGTTTTCTACATCGGTAACATCCTCAGGGGTTACTACCAAACAGTCAAAATCTCCTGTAGCAAAATAGTTGTAACACCAATTGCGCATGAGGTCAGGTGCTGGACCTCCTTGAGCTAAGCTCACGGCAGTGATTTCCCCAAAGCTCCTACGGATATTTAAAGACAAATATAACATATTCATACACACACATTACACAAACATAGGGAAAACTGCTAACACAAAGAAAAGGTTTTTTTGAAGACCTGAAGTAGCTCTCCTCCAGGGCACTGATTGAGTATATAGGATTCTTCCCTTTGTTGTCAGTACCAGGCTCAAAGTAGCAATTCAATTCCAGACATCAGGTCTGCCAAAATCATTAAGTGCACTAAAGTTAGCACAAGCATGGAATATCAACAAAATTGATAATTAACAATTCATATTCTAAAAGGATGAAATGGACAGTTACCAGTAAGGAACTCCCTCTTTATTGCTCCTGGACTTCTACTGCTACAGGACTTGACATGGACAGCCAGGAGCTGTAATGGCATTTGTTCATGCCAAAGCTACTGCAGTAAGCTTTGGGCATTCTCTCAAATTCTTTGGAATTGGATGGCAATGGAGTCATATCAATTTCCAGTTGAAGTGGCACAATATAAAGAACAGATTTGCCACCACTGCTTGCTGTTTGTACTAGTGTTCCAGTATAGCCTTCGGATTCTGGAGCAATCACAGTTAGGGGCCTCTGTCCACTTCCACCTGTGAAGGTATCACCTGCTGCTGACAAATACCCATTAATACCACTTTAAAATTACAGCTTTAGCTGTCATATTCACTCACATATGCATCAACATGTGTTAACTGAAATCGTTTTAAACTTACGTTTTCTCCTGAGTCCATGTTGAAACTGCTGAAAAACTTCGCAGCAAAGGCGCCCAATTAGGTTGCAGTCCTCTCATCTAGCGACGGTGCAATCAACAAACAAGGCGATCGTCTTGTCAAGCCTTAATCCATGACGTGTTTCCGGTTTAAAAAATTAGATCAAGAGCGAGAAGCAATTTCAAGGCGAGAGAGAGCAGTGAAGCACAATGTGAAAGCAAGCAAACTGAGACATCGATGCGACCTTCATATCTGCGCTCAATCACAATTCATACGCTCGTGTTAACAGCTTTATTCGCCACAAGATTATTTTTCATCCTTCAGTTTCTGTTTTTACGCTCTCGATTCCTGTCTCTGTGCTTGCTTACATTCTGTGTGCGCTCTCATAATAAAGACAGCCAGATGACGCCATAAGCCTGGCCTTGAAAACTCCCAAAGTTTCTGACTCAAAAATCTGGCCAGGCAAGCCATTCCACACTGTGATCACTGCGTGAAAAAAATATTTCCTTGTTTTTGTGCTTAATTTACCCTTGGCTAATTTGCTTGGATGTGCCTGAGTTCCGCAAAGAGACCTTGGGTTCAGTAATCCCACATAGTTAACTTTTTTAAGCCCTTTAACATTTTTAAAGACCTCAATCAGATTGCCCCTAAATCACCTTTTACTAAGAGATTAAGAAGAGGTTAAGATTCTTCAGCCTCTCCTCGTGTCTTCTATCTTTTCTACAAGACATTGACTTTGTGGCTCTTTTTTTGAACCTTTTCTAAAGCCTTGATGTCTTTCTTGAAATATGGTCCACAGAACTGCTCGCAACACTTTAGGTGTGCTCTGGTGAATATACTGTAAAAGATAAGTATAACCTTCTTAGATTTGTTCTCAATACTTTTGCCTATATTTCCAAGAATCCTGTTAACTTTTTTAACTGCTACAGCTCAGTGGATGGAAGCTGTCAGGGTTTGGCCAATAATCACTCCCAGATCTTTTTCAAGTAAAAGACATTCCATTGTGAAACCTCCCATGAAGTAATCATGTCTTATGTTTTTATTTCTGTCATGTATAACTTCACATTTGGCTATGTTGAATTTAATTTGCCACATTTGTGCCCACTTCTGAATTCTACCCAAATCATCCTGAATCACTTTAGTAAACTCCAAACTGTTCACAAAAGCTCCTAATTCAGTATCAGCTGCAAATCTGACTTAAGTGGTTTCAGTGTTCATGTCAAGGTCATTGTGGGGGCTGGGCTTGGTTGGGCTCAGCTGGAGGTGGGAGAGATAGGGGGAATGGCTCAGGGAGCAGTTTCGGGGAGAGGTAATTATCACAGGTGTAGCAGGTTAACTAGTTGTAATTACTCTCCCCTTTATATCTGCAGTAGCATGCTGGAGCCTGTGTGTCACACATCACGTACAAGCTTGGAAGCATAGACTGTATAAAAAGATGGATGCAGCACTCAGGTCTGAAAAATGAAGCCAATTCAGAAGTACCTTAAAATTGCATTCTATTTAATGGCCAGCGGATGGCAACTTCAGTGGTTGAAATAGTCCAATGCTATAGAAGTCAATGAGAAAATGACATTTTCCTTCTTGATTTATTATTTCAATAATGACTTTCCACATTATTTTATGGTATCTATTCGCAAGTTTTAAGTCTCCTTCATACATCACAATGTACATTATTGTTGTAAATTATGGTCCCATAGATGCTAGAGTAAAGGATAAAGCCAAGCACGCTTTAGGAGCATGGCTATCCTGTCATTGACAGGACCTATGGTCAAGTCCTGTCAATCACATAAAAACTCAGGATGGATTATGGATAAGGCATATTAATCATGGAGGGCATACAAGAACCCATAATAGTAATGTGTATCCAAGGAACCTCCTCTCGCACTTAGTACATTCGATAGCCGTGCGTGGCATATTCTCTTGGAATTTTGAACACTTGTAATACTTTGCTTGCTTGAAAATATCCTGTGCAGTCTTCGGTGATACGGAGAGACACTTAAAGGGGACCTATTATGCTGATCCTTCTTTTAATAAATATTAGTAATGTTATAATGTTGGTTGTCCATGCTCAACCTCTGAAAAGTTTCTAAACATAAGATACAGGGGTTTTGCCGTAATCCAAGAACGTGATTTCGTGAGCGTGATTTCCTCTCTGAACAGCTCCTCCTGAGATCTTCACGAGATCTGGGCAAAACCTGACGTCAGGTTGTGCCGTCCAATTAGTACAGACCTAACCAGAGCCAACCACTGCGCTGGACCTGCCCACACCGGAAACTATTCTAGCAGGCACTAACAACAGCAGATCATACTATGCCTTAGTAGCGTCGACACTTTTGGAAATACAAAAGAAGAACCGCAGATCATTTGAGGTGCAATTTTGTTAGTGTCTCTCCCAAAGCTACTTGTCTGTTTACTTTTGGACGCGAAGAAAAACAAATATTTCTCTTCGAAAAGACGATGCCACCAGAAATCAGTGGGTAGCTTTTTTTTTTTGCTGGCAGCAAACAGCCATGGCCAAAGGGAACGTTAGCTGTTTGTGCCCAGCATTTCACCAAAGACAGCTTTGTCAATAAAGGATAATTCGACACAGGATAAGCTTTTCAGCTGCTTCTCAAACCTGAAGCAGCTGCATCGATCAAGCGCTCGGAGCCACAAGCTGTAAGTAACCATATAACAGCAAATAATGTAAGTGACGCTAACGTGTTACGGGTGGCTTGCAGGACCGCTAGCGATAGTTAGCACTAACAACTGGCCTCAAACGCAGGCTTTGTAAAATATCTGAAGATAAAGCCTGTATCGGTCGCGACTGTCTGTGACTCACAGACAGAAGCTGTAAGTTGCCTTTACTGCATAAGCCAACCTGACGTGATAGCCAGTTGATTGTGGCTGTAGCACAGCGGCTAACGTAGCCAAGTTACTGTTGTTAATGTTTGTGTCCTAAATATGCAAGAGTGATATCAGGGGAAATTCTACAAAAGGTGTGTGAACATAAACCTCATTTGAAGCTAACTTTAATACTTGTTTGTAATTTGGATGCTTGGTACAACTGTTCACAGTAACAGAACTTGCTGTCTGTAAAACCTGTATTGCAAGGGTTTGTCTCTGTTGTTATGACCGCTCGGTTACCAGCTACTGCATTTTAGTTTGCGTGCCATGCTAATTAAAAATGCTCCTGGTTAACTTATATGCAGTAATTCTGATCGGGATGCTTGTGTTACTTCGGTAAGCATCAATGTGGCAGTTTCATCATAACGTTCCCCGATTGTAGCCACTACAGTTAGTGATCGCTTCACTTATCCATGACCGGGATCAGCCGGATACTTCACAAATGTCTGAGCAAGCTCTCTGGTGCTACCGTGAAAGCAATGCGAAACGCAGAAGCTCTACCGGTTTACAAATGATTTCTCTGCACTACCTTGACATAATTTCATCCCCCTTTAGAAATTGTTGTGGCTAATAAAAAGCCGAAAAAGGCGGAGATTAAATAGATAATTCTTTCCTGTAGAAGTGATCAATTCTCTAGCTCCACATAAGCAACTTGTCCGCGCTAACGGAACTTACGGTCTGGAAAACCTGTATTATGTTCATAATATAACCAAGCTCTCTCTAGCTGTCGCGTACTATCCATAAAGCTGCTTTCACATCAGACACCAAAACGAATTTTTTAAGGCCGACAGATTACATTCAAAGTCATGACCGCTTATCAGCTACTGCATTTTAGTTCGCGTGCTCTGCAAATTAAAAATGCTTCTGGTTAACTTATATGCAGCAATTATGATCAGTATGCTTGTGTTACTTCGGTAAGCATCAATGTGACAGTTTCATCATAACGTTGCCTGATTGTAGCCACTACAGTTGAAGCTAAACGGAGAGGTGCTGTATGTGTCTGCCGAGTTGGGCTGCAGTTAGACCAAACGTAGATTTTGCAGAGCTTGGGGTGCATTTTTGGGTGCTTATGAAACGATCGCTTTACTTATCCATGACCGGGGTCAGCCTGATACATCTCTAATGTCTGGGCAAGCTCTCTGATGCTACCGGTGAAAGCAATAGGGAAGCGCACAGGCTATAACGTGTCCGGTATAACAAACGATTTCTTTGCATTGCCATCGATTGAATATTAAATTCTTTCCCGTAGAAGTGATCGATTCGCTAGCTCCACATAAGCAACTGTTCACGCAGACGGAACTTACGGTCTGTAAAACCTGTATTATGTTCATGACAAAACCGGAGCTCTATCTAGCTCTCGCACGCTATCCATAATGCGCCCATTTTCCATGAGGAAAAGCTGGTCATTCCGAAGCAATAAGTAAACCATTACCACGGGCAATTTCCGAAAAGGCCGTTTAGCCTGGAGCTTTCGCCCCTCCGTCATATACCAGCGCGGAAGCTGTTCATTTTTCCACACTAACAACACACCACAGCAATGCACACGAACCAGCAGGTCCTAATACACACCGAAGCAGTCCATAAGCTGTTGGTCCACTTTTAGCTGCTCCTCACTGTCCATGTTTCCCTCTAAACTCAGACCCACCGGATTTCTATGGTCTCCGGTCTACACTTGGGCATGTCGACCCGTACTACAAATGTGTCTATATGGGGTGGATTCTAGCTTTCCCTGCATCCTAGCAATAAAGTAGAAAAACTGCTGTACTCACCACTGTCACTGTAGCAAACTGTAGCTGATAGCAAATTTGAGCTTGAGCTGCCAGATTTTCGCACTGCGTCCTCCACTTTCGCCGCTGCGTTTGTTAGAACAAGTTCATTTCATTAGATCTATATTCAAGTATCAGGTTAGATTATGGAATTTTCCGCGCCTTCCTTATCAGATTGCAGGCGTGTCGCGTTTCACTCTGGTGAGCCAGACCCAGAAAACTGCGTTCTGCAGCCTCGTCCCGCCCAACTCAGCCCTCCACAGAGCTGGCCAGTCAGAAGAAAGTGGGCACACGGGAGTGGGGGGGCCATAGCGGAAGAGCCACCCCAATGAGGCGTTTCAGGCAGAGACTACAATGGACTACAAATGGGGTTTTTTGAGGATGGCAGTATGAGCTAAATAAGGACCCTGTTTGGGCTTTGAACGATCAGGAGTACTCTAGGGGAGTCCAAGATCAAAATGTAATCTTGGAAATATAGCACCCGAGGTCCCCTTTAATGGTTTCAGTTGGTTGTTTTTTCCCGTAAATTGCTCCAATTTGTATTAAGAACTTGTTTTGCTCACCAATATTGGCATCCTAATTATATCTGTAAGTTAACTTGAATTACCAATGCATTTTGTTCACCAGCACATTCATGAAATGGCAAGCAATTCAGTCAAAGCCTGATATTGGCTCAATTGAACCAATAGTTCTGCGAACAATGTTTGTTTTGTGAGTCTGGCTCAATAAATGTACTGCAGGAACATTACTAACGTAGCTTTACCTTCATTTGCTGCATTAATAAGGTCATTATAATAAAACAATCCACGAGGATGTCGTGATAGTTCTGGTTAATGCAGCCAGCATTTTGGTGACAGCTGGAAAATTAACATTTAAGTTGGCTTGCTAAATTAGTCAAATAGTCTTTATTTTAGAGTTTTATCTCTGAAGCAGTTGAAAAATTGTAGCGAGCTTGCTTACTTATGAAACTCGTACACTTGAATGGCATTAAACATTCCGTTTTTCATGTAGCTAGCTAGCTGGCTACTAAAGATGTCAAATAATGCTTGCTGCAGGAATAATATAAGGCACTAAGTTTACGAGCTAGCTACATTTTCTGAACGGATCCTCAGTTTACAAGCGGCACAGGCAGACGGATAGCAGGCTGTAACTTTAGCTTTTTGGTTTTGTCCTTTTTAATTGACCCAAATGTTGTGACAATCAAATATGATCTCACTGAATGATTATGTCATCGTGATTTTAGATGTTCATTGTGGTGCGTTACTTTTGATATGTAGTCATATTGACTGTTTTAATGTTCGACTACCCGTAAAACATTGCCCGCAGGATGAATGTGGAGCTTGTGGAAGAGCTTTTGTCAGAAGACCTCCCAGATTTTGATGACCGCTCAGTTTGAGGCAGCCTTTAGCTGAATCGTGAAGAACATGAAGCAGAACATTACCTGTATGTTCCCCAGGTCATTCCCACCCCGTTGGATGAGGGGGACATCTACTGCTGGTCTCCCTCGTAGGGACTGGTCAAAGAAGGCGAGGAAGCATGGCAGTCTGCAATGAATCAGACACCAGCTGGATGGGAAAAAAACATTGTATCAGAAGTATATCATATTGTAGGCAATAGAAGAAAGGCAAATAGAAACTGTATGCATTACAAGACCTCCACACAATTATTTGTAAAAAACTCCTGAGGCTCAGTTGATTAAAAAGTCTGCAGTACTGTTTTATATTACAATGCAATAAAACAATAATTATTACTCTCTCTGGGGCATTGCGTGGTTGTACATGCCAAGATGTTTTTCAGCATGCAGCCACTCATTTTCCTGAAAGAGAGAAGGAAGCATTCCAACAGATATTTTTGAGGCCTGTTCTCAACAATGAAATGAACAGGACCGAAAAAAACTAGCCTCCAAGCACTTAAACCAAAAAGGCTACTATTAACGAACACTTGCAGAATGCTGTACATCTTTCATTTAACCAAGGGAATACACCTTAGCTAATCAATAACAGCGTACCTGCAGATAGAGACAGGGCTCATCCTTGTGGTACGCGTGTGCATTTAACTCAGTGGCAATTTCAGAAACTTGACGTCAAACCATGGTGGCGTGGAGTTGCCCCAAAGACAGTGGAGGAAGTCTGTGGTTTCGTGATAATTATGCTCATTATTCACTGAGTATTTCATAGTTTTTAGCAGATCGGAGATCAAAGTATCTTCGATGTATGCTTATATCATGTTTCATAACTCAGTGGATTAACATTAACAATGTCATTTGCGGCTAGCGAGGAGGGGTTTTCCTTTGTATGTATGTTATGAAAGCAGGTTACTAGGTCCTCCTCCTATTTGCATACTATTCTGATTGATATTGGCAGTTATGTAATTTCTTTTTCATTTAACATTTTTCTATTGATTGGGAGAGTTGTTTCCCCTTGCTGTTCAACACTTTTTCTTGTTTTCAAAACGTTTTGCTGATATACGGTACTGTGCAAAAGAGTTAATCACGTTTAAAGTAATTTTGTAGGGCAAATATGCTTGCGAAAATGATGAAATAATAACTGAAAAATGCATGAAACAGAGCTGTAAACTGTTAAAAACTAGATCAAATCAATATTTGGTGTGACTACCCTTTGCTAAAAAATTTGGGACACTGTCCTATTATGATATAGTTTTAGAAGATAATTGGCTGTTTGCTTGTCCCAAACAGAGAGGAGAACTTGCCACAGTTCTTCTGCAGACTGACTGTCTCACTTGCGTCTGTCCCTCCAAGAAATTACAAACATCCACGATGATGTTGACATCAATGCTCTGTCAAGACTACAATATCTGTTTCGTCTATTTTTAATGGACTGCAAACATTTATTTATTAAACTTTTCTTTAAATTAGCATTTGGAATTTACTAATTTACTATTTATCCTCAGGAACTCTAATATGGAATCAAAAAGTCAACATCAAATACAGATTTAAATTTTAAAAAGTGCAGGCTGCCTAAGACTGTTGCACAGTTCTGCATATAAACAGTGCTGTGAAAAAGTATTTGCCCCCTTCCTGATTTCTTTTTTTCTGCATATATGTCGCACTTAAATGTTTCAGATCATCAAACAAATTTTGCTATGAGACAAAGATTACCCGAGTAAATACAAAATGCTGTTTTTAAATGATTATTTCATTTATTAAGGGAAAAAGCTATCCAAACCTACCTGGCCCTATGTGAAAAAGTAATTGCTGCCCCCCTCTTGTGAAATTATGAATGAACTGTGATGAACCACAATTTTTTAGTTCAATTTCACTAGCCACACCCAGGCCTGATTACTGCCAGACTTGTTGAATCAAGAAATCACCTAAATAGAACCTGTCTGACAAAGTGAAGTAGGCTAAAAGATCTCAAAAAGCAACACATCATGCCGCGAACTAAAGAAATTCAAGAACAGATGAGAAACAAAGTCATTGACATCTATCAGTCAAGAAAGGGTTACAAAGCCATTTTTATGGCTTTGGGACTCCAGCAAACGACAGTGAGAGCCATTATCCTCAAATGGAGAAAAATTGGCACAGCGGTGAACCTTCCCAGAAGTGGCCGGCCTACCAAAATTACTCCAAGAGCGCATCAACGACTCATCCAGGAGGTCAAAAAAGAACCCAGTACAACATTTAAACTGCCAGCCTTACCTGCCTCAGTTAAAGTCAGTGTCCGTGACTCAACAATAAGAAAGAGACTGGGCAAAAATGGCATCCATGGGAGAGTTCCAAGGCAAAAACCACTGCTGACCAAAAAGAACACAAAGGCTCATCTCATATTTGTCAAAAGTCATCTTGATGATCCCCAAGACTTTTGAGAAAATATTCTATGGACTGATGAGACAAAAGTTTAACTTTTTGGAAGTTGTGCGTTCCGTTACATCTGACGTTAAACTAACACAGCATTTCATAAAAAGAACATCATACCAACAGTCAAACATGGTGATAGTAGTGTGATGGTCTGGAGGAGCTTTGCTGCTTCAGGACCTGGACGACTTGCCGTAATTGATGGAACCATGAATTCTGCTCTCTGCTGGAAAATCCTGAAGGAGAATGTCCCACCATCAGTTCGTGACCTCAAGCTCAAGTGCACTTGGGTTATGCAGCAGGACAATGATCTGAAACACACCAGCAAGTCCACCTCTGAATGGCATAAAAAAAACAAAATGAAGATTTTGGAGAGGCCTAGACTAAGTCTTAAGACTTAAATCCGACTGAGATGCTGTGGCATGACCTTAAACAGGCTGTTCATGCTCAAAAACCCTCCAATGTGGCTGAATTAAAACAATTCTGAAAAGAAGAGTGGGCCAAAATTCTTCCACAGCGATGTGAAAGACTCATTGCCAGTTATTGCAAATGTTTGATTGCAGTTGTTGTCGCCGAGGGTGGTGAAACCAGTTATTAGGTTTTGGGGGCAATTTCTTTATCACGTAGGGCCATGTAGTTTTGGATGGCTTTTTCCCCTAATAAATGAAATCATCCTTTAAAAACTGCATTTTGTATTTACTCGGGGTTATCTTTAATGGCAAATACTTCTATACATACTGTATATATATATATATATATATATATATATATATATATATATATACACACACACACACTGATGGACTTTAAAAACTTATAACTAAAATTGTAGCCAAGCTCGGATTCAAATTTTTAAACGTGTATTGACTTTACCCATAACAACTCCGACAAAATGTCAGATAACATCAACAAAAAAGGAACGACAAAAGAATCAACAATGACAAGTTTAACAATAAAATGAACAACAAAGATCAACTCCAATCTCAGCACCGAGTTTGACCACCGCATCCCTGCAACAAAGCCATCACTTGTCTTGGCATTGACAGCACCATTCTGTTGAGCTGTTGCTGGGGAATGGCCTGCCACTCCTGGAGAAAGGCTTCTTGGAGCTCCGCCCTTGTCCTGGGCGCTGGAGTGCGTTGTGGAACCCGCCGATCCAACAGGTCCCACACATGCTCGATGCAGTTCATGTCAGGGCTGAAAGGTGGCCATTCCATGACTCGCGCACCATTCTGGGCCAGGAGCTGCTGGGTCACATGTGCTGAATGAGGTCGTGCGTTGTCTTGCATGAACATGACCTCAGGGTGGACTGTGATGTAAGGCACGAAGTGCGGTCTGATGACAAGGTCACAGTAGCGGGCTGCATTAGGATTTCCATTGATTATGACCAGATCGGGCCTCAAGCCATACCGAATGGCACCCCAGACCATCACTGAGCCTCCTCCAAAGCGATCTGTCCAAAGCCCTGCGCCGTGCTTCAAGCTGCATTCCAACACATGCCCTGTGGGGTCTGATCCCTCGCTCTGCAAGCCGGCGACTCACTGCTTTTCTGCTGATCCTTGGTCTGTGGATTCCTGGGGTCACCTGAGCCGTCCTGGTGCAGGTTCGAAACCAATCTCTCAGGTGGACGAGGCGGATCTGATTGTCCTGGGCTGGGGTCGTGATCCTAATCTGACCAGGTCGGGATCGATCATTAATGCTTCCAGTCTCCTGGTAACAAGCCGCAAGGTTAGAGATTGTGGGTTGGCTTACCCCAAAACGCTGGGCGATGCGATTTTGGGATGTTCCAGCAATCCACAGCCCAGTGGCTTGATCACATTGGGGTCTGGAAAGGCGAGGAATGGCACACGTAGTGTCTTTGAACAAATGCTCTCGGGTTCTGGCTTTAATGACCTCAAGGATTGTTTTAAGCATTTGACAGTATTGCAATTGTGATCAGTGAAGCCGGATGAGGTTACATCACTAATTCCTCAAATCCTGCTCCACAGACACAAACAAGGTCATGACCTCACGCACTGTTGTGTCTCCTTACTCAAAGACAACTGCATATCAATTATGTAATCATCTAATTAAAGTTCCCCTAGCTAATTTTGTGGTTAAAAATATAAAATGTGTCAAATTCAACACTTGAAATGTTATCTATGTTCTATTGTAAATAACATATTGGCTCATGCGATCTGAAAGTCTTTTCATTTTGATTATATTCACAATTTACACTTTGTCCCAACTATTTTGGAATTGGGGTTGTACATCATTTAAGTGTAGTGTTTAACCATGAAGCTTTATAGTATACATATGATTACAAAACATATTCTATAAAAAATATTAGTTTGAACTACTTTACTACTACATGGACACATTACATTCCATTAAAATGAAATGTTTTCCCCCAGCATGAATGTTAAAGGCACTATTCATAGAACAAATAATTAAGTTTAATTTATTACCATTTTCATTTTGTGTAACATGATAGAACAAGACTCTATTTCCCAGCATGCTTTACTTTAACAAAGTTTTCAAAATGGTGGACATTTGTTTGAAAGCTTTTTTATCACAACTTGATGGTCAAAGCTGAACTTTTTTAAGTTTCTGAAGTCTCTTACAACTGATTACGAACGTTTATACAGGTAGATTTGACACTTGTAAAGAAAATAGCTACAGCAACATCATGGAAAATAATAGCAGGCCTAAAAAGTCATCTAAAAAGTCATCTGCACTAGTTCATTTTGATGAACCAGTTCCAGCAAGAACACCAGGAAACCACAGAGCCATATGCAAGAAGTGCAGTACTCCAGTCTGTGGCTCCATCAAGGCTACTTCAAATTCAGGCATCTACGGGTAAGTTAACAGACTCATCTCACTTTTATTTTGAAATCCATCTCCTGATGGTATTATGTTACTGATATTTGGTATCATCAGTGCTGGAGTCACTACTCAAGAAAGTGTATTACACATTACTCATTTCTTTCATAAAAATGTACTGCATTACCTTACTTGTTATTCTCTTTGGATAGTAACTCATTACTCTACTTGTTGCATTACTAAAGCACAACACAGCAAGAGCCTGGCATACCGGGCCTAAACACACCTGGAACTCACATAGCACAACAGTAATAATAACATTAATGTGCTAACTTACTCAGCCAAATATGATTACATTATGGCATTACTTTGTAAGGTGTTACCCCCAACAGTGGATATTATAAGTGTTTAAAAGCATGCAAGCACACTTCACACTTTTTGTAAATCAAGAAAACAATTGTGTCAATCCTGGAATTAATAGAAATCTTTTTTCTCTTCATCTACATCAAGGGAATATTAATTGACTCTTTCCCTACAGAAGAGACATCCGGAAATCTTGATGGACTCTGAAAGCAGCGGTCACACAATCCAGCCAAACCAGAATGAAGATCATGGTTATCCTTCTGAAACAGCAAGTTCCAGAAAGTGGTCAACAACTGATAACCGTCAGTTGGCTCTGACTGACAGGGTTGTTACGTACATTGCAAATGGTCTCCTCCCTCTCTCTACTGTTGACAATAAGGATTTCATTCATATGCTGCAGCCAGGACCTTATCCCTCAGCGCTCAGCAACTGTAAAAACACATCTTATTCAACTGATGGAAAAAACTGAGCAGATTTGCCTGACAGTTGATCTACGGTCAAACCGATCAATGTAGTCTTTTTTTGAATGACTGGCCATTTCATTATAGATTTTGTGATTCAGAGTGTAGTGCTGACCTGTCAGCGTTTTAAAGGGAGGCATATAGCTGAAAACATTTGTAAAGTTTATGAGGATGTTCCTGAAAATTATAACATTCAGGACAAAATCTCATTCATTGTGACTGATAATGCCTCCAACATGATAAAGGCATTCTCCCTCTTCCCACTAATATATATTGACAGTGAGGAGGAGGAGTAGGATGACACATCTGATTTTGAGGTACTGGATGTTGAAGAGGAGATGGCACTCCTTCCCACCAGAGAGAAGCCCATGCTTTGTTCACAGCCTGCAGCTCGTGGTTCGTGATGCCATGGATGAGGCTGGTTCCATGAAAAATTTTCTGGGCAAGGTCCAAAAACTTTTCTTTTTGCCACAAGTCCACGCTGGCTACTGATGCCCTAGAGGGAGGGCACAAACTTAAGCCTGCAAATGCCAGCTGCTTGAATGGCCAGTTAAAGATGCTGAGGTCTGTTCTCAATGTTCTAAGTGATTATTGCTGAGCTCCACTGCCCCATCCAGCTGACATCATATAAGCTGAAAATAATCCAGGAGCTTTGTGAGGTATTGGAACCCTTTGAGGAGGCTACAGACAGATGCCAGGCCGAGAAAATGGTAACCTGCAGCTTCGTCATCCCTTATGTCAGGGGCTTAAGACATGCTATCAAAAACATGAAGATGACCGATAATAAAAAGGTTGTGTCAACTCTACAATCCTCACTCGAGAGCTGTTTAACAAAATTTGAAGACTTTGAGTGCTTCCAGGTGGCTGCCACACTTGACCCAAGGTTTGAGTTGGACTGGTGTATTGGTGAGGAGCAGATAATAATCAAAAACATTGTCACGGCAAAAGTTAAGTCTGACTCCCCAAAAGGAAATGCAACCGCGAATGGCAGTGCTCAACCAAAGAAACACCCTAAACTCTTTTTCTACATGGAAAGTAAATCATCTGTCATGCCAGCTGACACAGCCTCACATGAAGTCCCCGTGTACTTGAGTACCCCTTGTCTTTCAGAAGATACTGTTCCCTTAGTCTATTGGAGGGAAAATCAAAACCGTTTTCCTGCCCCAGCTCAACTTGCTTGTAAATATCTTGCCATGCCTGCTTCCTCTGCACCTGTTGAGAGAAGAAGTTTTGCAGGAAAGATATTCAGACCAGAATGGTGCAGACTCAGTGATAAAACATTTGAGGATCTATGAAAAATTAGATCCAACAGTGTTGCTTAGTGAGTTCTGTATCGGAATAAATGATATTTGCATTTACCATGACTTTGGGTAATTTAATTACTTTGAAATGAAAATAATATTGGAGCAAAACTAATTGAACAACATGGAGGGGGTAATTTTTTTTGAAGAAGAAGAATTTGACGTCATCATCTACATTTTGGAACAAAATGTATGCAGGGTTGGGGCGTGGCTAGTTACACGTTGTGCATTTTTATTATTACTAGTAGCATGCAGAGCATGTTTGGGGTGAGCGAATTTCGAGCGGTCGGTTGATGACAGACATACGTGCATACAAACAGGGGGCGCATTGAGCTGACTAATAAGGGACTCGCGCACCGTGCGCGCTCGCCCCAATAAAACTAGTAGCATGCAGAGCATGTGTGGTCAGGTCAGGTCATTATTGGTCAGGTCATTGGTCAGCTCAATGCACCCTCTGTTGGCAATTTCCAGCAGAGCAGCCGGTCAGTTGATGACAAAAACATACATACATACATACATACAAGCAGGGGGCGCATTGAGCTGACTAATAAATGTAATTATAATAATTTGCATTGCTGAGGGAAAATGTGTAATTAAATTTGTAACTAATCAAAATAAAAAAGTAATCAAATGTTAAGTTCCATTGCTTAAAGTAATCCAAATATATAAATTTATAATGGCAGATTTATAGCAGCCAATTACTTTTCCAAAGTTACCTTCCCAACACTGAATATTTGCACAATTCAACACATTCTTTCTATTGTGTGACTGTGTGGAATTTCTTTGAATTGCCATGAATTTAATTCCACTTCCTGTCATTCCAGTTCCAATTCAAATTCAACTTCCTGTGGGGTGGAGCCAATTCAATTCAAATTCCAATTCATGAATTGAATGGAGGCCAATTCTAAAATTCTGAATTTTGCACAAGACTGCTGAGCAGTGGGCATAATAAATACAACCAAGTCCATTCTCGCACCTGAGTCCAGCCTTCAACTTCCTGTCCATCTTGCACAACACCAGTGTGCGAAGCACAACCATTACATTTGAGATGTAACGACAGAAAGTCCTTCTACCATTTGAGCTGTGGTGTTTTAGAAAACTGCAGTTAGAACGAGGTTCTTGCGCATAACAGAAATGGCTCTGGAATACCACAGCATTCCTCATTTTTCTGTTCAAATGTGGCATATTTCTCCCTCTGTTGGAACATTTTAAATTAGAATAATAAGTGCATAGCCTTCACCACAGAACGGACTGGGTAACTTAAAAATATCCACAGACTAGGTTGTGCTGATATGAGCTGATGATAAAATTAACTGCTCTTTCAAGACAGTGTACCTCATTTGAACCCACATCTTCTTGCAGAAAGTTGTGGTCATTGTAAAATTATGACTTTTTAAAATTGTCCTGTTAAACTGTATGACCAATAAAGGAATCACTATTTTATTGTATGCTGTGTCTATTAAGTTTAATTCTGAAGTTCTTTTTTTATAGGCATGGAACTGATTTTCTATCAGTTTACCAACAGTAAGTAATGTTTTATCAATCATCTCCATCGATAGTTGTCTATCTATGACACATTTTCAGTCGGTCATGACCTCCTGTCCTTTTGCACCACTTGTCAGCATGCAAGGAACAGTAACTAAAGGTTTCCAGCACATCTCATGATAATGCAATAATTATGAAAATTTAGCAGACAAAATTGGAGCACAATCACTTTTTTGTTTATTGTTTTGCAAATGATCTAATTTAATTCATTTTTTCCCCCATGAGTACAGTTTACAAGTCGAATGTAATAAAACATTTGTAAATAATTTGTGGTGTGGCTTCCAGGAGGATGGATGCCAGTCAAGCAAATAAACACTTTGTAAATAATTCACTACCTGAACACTGAGCAAATTTTCAAAACAAGCAGTCTTGACAGTAGTGCTCCTGTTTTAAATGAAAGGGCCATTACTCTGCTGGCAGTTCATGCCCTTTGCGGGCTGTCAAAGCTCCCTGATAGACAGCCAATGGCAGAGGTCCTGCTTGACTTTTTTTTTTTTTTTTTCCAGCTCAGTTTAATCATGAAATTTGGAATTTTCATGGAACCAACCACTGTGCCTTTGCAGCAGATGGAGGGCAGAGGGGTAAATGATAGACCCTTGAAAATGCACCACTGCAGCAACTCAAAGGCCTGCACAAAAATTAAGACCATGGTCTTTTTTAACAAATATATATAAAAATGGATGTTTTCAAAATGATTAATGTTGATCCAACTGTAGATTTGGTGAGGACAAGACCAGACAATTTACCACCACAGTAAATTTGCCACCAGCTTTGGTGCCATTCAGTCATACCAGAGCAGACATGTTCAATCTTATACGATTAGAGCCGATGTGGGCACAGGCTTCTCTTTGAGCCCAGCAAAAATGCACCCGGTTATCTATTTTAAGGTCTTGACTGAAGACCAGAACTTGTATATTAGTTCAATCAGTTGTCAGGTTGCTGGGCTCAAGCAAAATATGAGCACCCACAACAGCCCATTTCACTTCGGATCAGACGCTTTTAACCAGGAACATATTTTGTGTCCACAATTAGTCTAACCTGCATGCTTTTGGATTGAGTGAGGAAACTAGAGTGCCTGGAGATAACATACGAGGACATTTTGAGACTAAACCGCAAGTTTGGGATTTCAAGCCCAGGGTATTCCTACTGCTGGTCATTTGTGCACCTGCGGGATCACCTTGAATGAGAAATGCAATGCTGATAACGACACTGTTTTGAAAGCCAGCTGGCTGTCCTAAGTTACTGTTCATTGAGAGTATTTTAAAGTGAATCCCTGAAATATTTTTGTCTCTTTTCAATCAATTAGTGGTGCACTTTGTATCTCTTTGCCAATTTGACTTGAGGAGACATAATTGCTCTTAGATTTTTTAATGAATTAATGAATGCTTTATAACTTTGCTGATTATGACAAATTAAAAAAATAAAATACTTTGGTAAATGCCACAGAGAACCACTTGTTGAATTTATTAGTCGTAATTGCTGTCATTACGCTAAAAAACTGAGCAAACTTGTATGTTTTTTGCACATGGATTTAAAAGTCAATTTCAATTCATATCTCTCCTTCAGAGATTCATTAGACTAAAATCCAGTGCGCTGAAATGTTTTTTAGGTACATCAATTATGGATATGTAGTTTCAACTTTATAAATGCCATTACACAAAAGGTCTTCATACAACATAAAATATTTGCCAAACAATGAGAACACAAGGAAACACAAAATACACAAATAGGTAATGCAATGCTAGGATCACCACCAACACCCACAGCTCTTTTGAGCATTGCTTTAATTTGGCCTCAGTGTGGGGTTTTCGAGCATTTAAATTCCTGCCACAACATTCCATTGGGGTTGAAATCAGGACTTGGACAAGGTCACTCACATCTCAGATTTTTTCTTCTGAACCATTCAGAAGTGGACCTGTTCTTGGATTCTTGAATTGGTGTACTACCAACATTGTGCAAGAGCCTCAGATCACAGATTGATGACTGGACATTCTCCAACAAGATTTTTCGGGAAGCGAGCAGAATTCATGGATATTATGGCAAATCCCCTTGGCCTTGAAGCAGCACACTATCCCCATGCTGTCAGATTACCACCATTGTGTTCGACTGATGGTATGATGTTCTTATCATTGAATGCTATTTTATCTTTTTGCCTGGTGTAGCCAGGCTCATGTTCCACTTTTGAACGACCAGTCCACAGTACTTTATCCCAAAAGCCATGGACTTCCTCAAGGTGTTTTTTTGGCAAATATGTCGCACGCCTTCATGTTCCTCTTGGTTTGCTTTGGTATTTGCCTCGCAACCCTACCCTGGATTAAATTTTTACCCAGTCAAATGGTAGTATCATGAATGCTGCCCTAATCAAAGGCTGGAAGGGCTTTGAGTCCCTACATGTTCATCTTGGTTCTTTTGAGACTTACCAGATTAGTTGTGCATGCACTTTTTGAGGAATTTTATTCGGCTGGCCACTTCAGGGAGGATTCACCGAGTTCCAAGTTTTCTTCACTTCAAGGTAATGGCCCTCGATACAAAGATTTCACTTATCAGTGAGAAACTGAAAATGAATAGCAAAATTTGCTTAATGAGTCAAGATGGGGATAGTTTTACTTCAGGATTTTAACTAAAAGGCAGACACTTCAAATGTCAAAGGATTCCAGCAGGTTAAGTCCTTCCACATTGGCCCCGTTCCTTGCCGCACAAATTTGTGCCCTCCTCAACATATCCGTGACAGCACGCCTAATCATGGCTCTTTTCGGCCTCAGGAGTTCAACTTCAGCTGTGATTCTCCTCTCCAGGTCATCAAGATCAGCAGGTGGATTGACGTACACCTTCAACTTCAGGTGGCCCCAGAGGAAGTAATCCAGTGGGGTCAGGTTGGGGGACCGTCAAGGCCACTCCACTGGCCGGTTCAGTGCCACGACTCAGGTGACTTTTGGTGAAAAAAGAATGGACCAATGCTGGACCCACTGCCCACCAAACCAACCCGGACAGTGACCTTGTGCTAATGATAATTGCGCCGGTAATCAAAATCAAGCGGTTGTTCTCCCTGGGGCCGGTATTCCCTGATGTTATGAGAACTGACTATGGCATTCATGGCAAATCCTGATTCATCGCCAATGATGAAATCCTCCAGGAAGCGTTGTCGCTGTGCAAGCAGCCATCGGCAGAAATTCAAGCAGCGCTGCATAACACCAGGAAGAAGTTGGTGTTGCTTTATCATCTGATATGGATGAAAGTGCAAGTCGAGGCGAGTAATGCGATTAAAGGTTGAAGAAGATAACCCAAGACCATTCCGTTGGCAGCTGATTGTTTGTTCTCTCTCTTTGCCTGCATGATTTTCCTCTAGGATATTTCTCACTGCTTCGATGTTAGCCGCTGCTCATGCAGTACAACATCGACCGCACTACTCTTTATTATGATTTTGGCTGCTTCCACTCAAAAGGTACTTGCTTGCATTTTTATAGATGGTTGAACATGATGGAAGGCGAACATTCGGGTTCTTGGCAGAACCTCTCAAGGAAAACAGTGAAACTTTTACTTTGATGATATTTGGTGACCATGAGAGATCACTGCTGGGTTGTGTACTGTGGTCTGACCATCTTCTATCAATCCACATGGCCATCCAGATGAACAGGAGGACCAATGCACAGAATTTGCACAAATTTTTACTCATTATGCAATTTTGAGGCAATTACCAAGAGGGCATACCCATATGATGCAATGATTTATGCTGACTAACCTGTTTAAATTTCAAAAGGTCAGCTCAAAAAAAAGCTTTAAGAATGCTCACTAACAGCGTTAACCTCTTGTGTTTGGCATGACACACTCAAACCTGTCATGAATGTGAAATCCTTGTATCGAGGGTAGACGGTGAACATGCACTTATTTTTTTTCTGTTTTATGCATGCAAGTAAAACAGCAATGGAACTTGTCATCCATGGCGACAGATCTCATATGAACCCTTGCACTTCCATGCGCAACAGACTTTTATTTTGCAGAATTCAAATTAGCCACGTTCACTGAAGCGTGAAAACTGAGCCACGACACTGGTGTCAATCAAGGGAGAATTACATGGTTTATCAACTTGTATGACCAGATTATCCAAACATTTTTGCATTTTAGTTTTATGGTGTTTTTTTCTGAGAGTCTACTTTTTTCACTAACAGTGTTTCAGTGTTTCACTACGTAATTTTACCTTCTCTTCTTTTAACTGAGAGAGGGCATCCTCTGCTACACCTCCCTCTCTAAGAAATTGAATGGCTTTATCTTCCTCAAAATCTTCAGCTGTAGCCATCTACAGATGAGTGGTAGGAACAGCAGTCAAGCAAATTGTTCCAGGACCTCCTCACATAATTTAAATGAATGAGCGTTGAAAGTTTTCATGTGCATAACTTCACGGGGAGCAAAGTATCATAAATATTAAAACGTGCATTTACGTAGCTACTACTGTAAACTTACTGTACATTAAATTAACAGGCCCGTGACACACAATAGGGGTGTTCACACCTATGGGAAAAAAAGTGAGATTTAAACATTGATTTTCCGAGCGCGATTCAATTTTTGATTTTTTTCTGTGTGCAGACACAAAAATCTCACTAATTAGCGCGATCCTGATCGCGATCGAATTCGCAGTAGGTCTTGTGATTTTTCGGGAATCAGCGCGATTATTTGCCCATGCAGTGTGTGTGAACGGAATCGCGAATTGAAAATTGATTTTTTTTTTTTTCTCGCGCAGGCCAACATCCGGTATTTCGCAATCGGCTGTTTATCTGCTCTCGCTCGTTTGTGTACAGACTGGCACGTGTGCACGTAAGTAGGCAGTATACAGTATGGGCATTGAATTTGGAATTGAGGTTGACGAACAGCCTATAGTTCTACGTGATTTGAGGTGTTGCATAGTCGCTTGGTTGTACTTTAAGGAGCTCGGATGCACGAATCTGTTTGTTGCAATACCGTCTGCAGCAATTTGTAGGTTGAATGTTCGCGCACGGGAATTCCCTTTGCAGAGGTCATTCTTCAGTCGAGTTTCAGGCGTGCGCAGTTCGGACATTCTCCGAGCTTCGCTGTAGTCGTGCGGGTTTGCCTCGTGTGTGAATGCGCGCAAAAAAAATTGCTTTTTGGATAGCGATCCAAAACGCTCTCTTTCTCCAGTGTGAACGCCCCTAATACCTCCTTTCAGGCAGTTACACACCTGATTCTACTAATCAAGGTCCTTAGCAAAGATTCCAGAGGTTAATTAGTAAATAATGTTACTTCCCACACCAGCCCATTCTATTAAGGTTCCCCACCCCTGGGTTAAAATTTGAAAAGGTGCTTTTAGATCATTCATTTATACTTCTGAATTCACTTCAATAACAAATAATGTTATTCTCTTAATATTTAGGCAAGGTTAAAATATGAAGGTGCATGGCAGTCTTACGGTGGGCCAGAGGTAGTAGTCCAATTTCTAGAAATCTGATTTTGCTATCTGGGCTTTAGCTCACAATTTGCCACCCCCGAAAATATCTCCTGTGCTCCTGATTGAGCATGTGGCAAGCTATGAGAAAGCAAAAAAAGGTAGCATGTATTCAATTTAAAAAAAAGAAATAAAAGTTTTTCATTTTAATGAAAATGTCCCCAGCTGGTTACTCTTGGTTCTGTCCAGCTACAGTTACAGTGAGATGGCTTTCAACTGTGGCAAGAGATGCGACCTGAATCTTTTGTTTTCCAGTCACTTGATGCTCAGGGAATGAATTCAGAGTAAAGCGCAGGTTTGCAAGTAAGGATGTTAAGTAAGTTCCTTGATGGACTATATTATTGCAAAATGCATGGGGGGAAAAAATTAATTATGCGCAGACCCATGGCAAATTATGTGATTGGTGATCAAGTGCCATTAATGTTTGAACCCCTACTGGTGAGAGCAGGGCATTGTTCCAACTTCTTTGAGTGTATTGGGAGGCTCTGACTGACAGTGGAATTCAATTACCCCTGCTGAGCTGTAGCATATATATTGCATCATTCTTCTATCATATTTTGCCAATGTACCGATTCCATTGCTTGATCCATAGTTCCATATGCTGCATTATTTAAAACAAACGTAAAATTGAAAGTTAAACTGTTTATACACTGCCCGTCCAAAAAAAAAGTCACCGTTTGGAAATAAATGAACAAATTTTATCATTGGATCATGATCGCGGTTATTAATATGTTTCAGCTGGCAATAATCATTTTAACCCTGACTGATGAAGCACACGTTGCTACTCATTTCTTAAAAAAATCACGTCGGAAGACGCATCCCTTGATGGTGGAAAAGATGTTACAGTATTTCAGAACGGGCAAGTTATTGGCCTGTATCTGGCAAAGAAAACCATGAATGAGAAAAACAAGTATGAGGAATCATTTTCACAAACAAATTTGCCACCACAAAGTCCTGGCCTTAAACACATTAAAAGTTATTGAGATGTGCTCAAGAAAGACCACCTTGTGGTTCAACCATTTTGTTGAGAAGACAAGATCTCGGCCAAAAATTATGGCATTTCTGATCGAAAATAAATGTTCGGCATTGCATATGGTTATCAAAACAATGACAAGATGAATTTGCACTGAAATCAAAGCTACAGGGGTTCCAACTAAATATTTGAGTGTGTGACTTTTTTTTTGGACGGGCAGTGTAGCTTCGAGAACATCTTGGAGTTTTGAGCAAAAAAATTGTCTGACTTTTTCTATTCTCCTCAGTGCTATCTATATGTTAATGAATGGATCTTCCCAATAATCAGTCACAAAAGCCATAGTTGGTCAATCTATAAATCAGATACATTAAAGTCAAAGAGCTTTCTAATGTCTGTTGGTTTTTCTGTCATACTGATTTTTAATCTGTCCTTTTCTGTTAACTGGTAAGATAATGAGACAGCAACTATTTATCCCAGTTCAAAACCTGCTGATGATTGAAAGGGAATGCAGACACTGCGACCCTGCAGAACAGGCTTTCATTCAAACTGGATACAGAGTCACAACCTCAGACATCAATTGGTATCCAATTACCCAGACTGTTGTCACTAGGGCCAAAAAAGTGATGATACCTGCATCCTAATGACGTGAAAGTACCATGTAGTAATGTAGTTACATTTCTACAACAACACTTCCAAACAATTCTCCCAAAATCTTTCAAAAGGCATTAGTGATATAGTTTATGTTCAAGGATTTAATACATCTTTAAATTTCAATAAAAAACTATACATCACAGAGAGTAAAGTTTGAATATTTGAAATCATTGATAAATATGTAGATTTTTTAAAGAAACTGATGCTTTTAATTTCACTAATGGAACATGACATTGGTTTAATTGATTTAAAAATTACTTTGATGGCAATGACACAAACATTGTTGCAAATAATTGTTACTCTTCAGATAATTTAGTTTCTCTGTACCATTGCGAGGACCATCATCCCAAAGGGGTATTTTCAGTGTTGCACATGCTGTTTCCAGCAGGCAATATTTACTCAAAGGATGCATGCCTATTCTTCTGAGTCTTCATCCATTTACTTTACTAACATGAGTTTATCACATGCAGAAAACTCTGAAATCCATCTACAAATGAGTGAAAAGAACACCTACAGTGAATGAAAACAACAATTATAAAGAGGTTGTTGACATGGACATGGCATCAAACCATAGCGGTTCCGAAACTGTTTTTTTTTTTATCGTCACACAATCGTGGTCAGTGTTCGTGAGGACACCACACATGTGCGTGTGTCAAACTCTTAAATGCTTTGGCTGCATCTGTGTAATTGTATTATTATTTTTTTCTGTATTTTTGATACCTGTCACTCAGTTCATTCTGGTCAACAACCATCTGTTCCTTCAGAGTTGAAAGCTCCTTGGTTTCCTCTGTCATATAAGATAATAAAAGGGTTTTATTTGTGTGCAAATTTGTCCATATACCTCAAGCAAAAAAAGAGGAAAGGTATTGCAACCTCTGAAGACTTTGATCAATAAAAATAGAATTTCATCAGAGATGGCATTTTGTATGGTGCCAATAATTTTGTTCCCCAGTTGAGTGCTCTGTATTTACAGGACCCCTGGAGAGGAGGACCTGTGGTGATAATCACATGTAAATGTAACACAGGGCATCGGTCTCTGATCTATGCAGTACAATATTCAGCTAGCAACTAATTGAAAGCACGTCCAGTATGATCATGTAACACTGATATGCTCTTCATTGCAAGATCATTCCCGCATGCACTCCAACAGAGATAAAAAGCTTTATTATGAAAAACTCAAGGTTGGAATAAAACTTGTGCATAGAAGTTCATTAACAGCATGGACACACACTGCTTTGATGCCTTGATACTGTTACCTTTCTTGTAGATGCCTTTAATAGTGTCACTAATGAACTGAGACCAAGCCTAAGAACTGAAGTAGAACGGTTTACTGGAATGGATACAACAGTATTCTATTCATGTGATGCTTTCCGCCGGAGGGCCATCACAAAGCACTTTATTGCGTACAGTACTGCGAAAAAGTATTTTCCCCGTCCCAATTTCCTTTAGTTTTGCTTAAGTGTCATATTTAAATATTTCAATCATCCAACCAATTTTAATATAAGATAAGGACAACATGATTGAAGACACAATGAAGTTATAAAATGATAATTTAATTTACAAAAGGCAAAATATGATTCAATACCTCTTTCATCCACATGAAAAAAACAATTGTTCTTCGAAAACTTACATGGGACCTATTACGCTGATCCTTCTTTTAATACATAGAAGTAATGTTATACTGTTGGATGTCCATTCTCAACCTCTGTAAGGTTTCTAAACATGAGATACAGGGGTTTTGTCGTAATCCTAGAACATGATTTTCTGAACGTGATTTCCTCTCTGAACAGATCGTCCTGAGATCTTCACGAGATCTGGGCAAAACCTGACGTCAGGTTGTGCCGTCCAATTAGTGTAGACCTAGCCAGAGCCAATCACGAAACTAGACCTGCCCACCCCGGAAACAATTCTAGCAGGCACAAACAACCATGGATCATATTACGCCTTAGTAGTGTCTACACTTTCAGAAATACAAATAAAGAAGAAGAAGAACCGCTGATCATCTGAGGTGCAGTTTTGTCAGTATCTCTCCCAAAGCTGCTCCTCCGTGTTTTTTTGGATGCGAAAAAAAAAAGTACAACTATTTTATTTTCCAAAAGAGGATGCCACCAGAAATCGATGGGTAGCTTTTTTGTTTGCTGGCGGCAAACAGCCACACTCAAAGGAAACGTTAGCTGTTTGCGCTTGGAATTTCACCGAAGCCAGCTTTGTCAATAAAGGATAATTAGACGTTGGATATGTGTCTCAGCTGCTTCTCAAACCTGGAACAGTTGCATTGATCAAGCGCTTGGAGCCACAAGCTGTAAGTGACAATATAACAGAAAATAATGTAAGTGAAGCTAATGTGTTATGGGCGCCTAGCAGGACCGCTAACAATAATTAGCAGTAACAACTGGCCTCAAACGCAGGCTTTGTAAAATATCTGAAGATAAAGCCTGGATCAGTAGCAACTGTCAGTGACTAACAGACGCAGAAGCAATAAGTTTTACCATTTTGTGTTGCTTTACTGCATAAGCCTACCTTACGTGATAGCCTGTTGAATGTGGCTATAGCACTGCAGCTAATGTAGCTAAGTTACTGTTTCTAATGTTTGTGTCCTAAATATGCAAGAGTGATATCAGGGGACATTCAACAGAAGGTGTGTGAACTTAAACCTCATTTGAAGCTAACTTTTTATACTAGTTTGTAATTTAGATGCTTGGTACAGCTGTTCACGGTAACAGAACTTACTGTCTGTAAAACCTGTATTGCAGAGTAACGTTTGTCTCTGTCGTTGACCGCGCAGTTACTACTGTATGTTAGTTCGCGTTTCAGGCTATTTAAAAAATCCTGGTTAATTTATATGCAGTAATTCAGATTGGGATGCTTGTGTTACTTTGATTAGCACTAAAGTGGTAGTTTCATCATTATGTTACCTGACCGTAGCTGCTACAGTTGAAGCTAACCGGAGAGGTGTTGTGTGTGTCTGCAAAGTTGGGCTGATATGGCTGCAGTTAGACCAGACGTAGGCTTTGCGGAGCTTAAGGTACGTGTTTTGGTTTGTTTACTGCTCCTGGGAAACGATCGTTTTACTTATCCATGACCGGGGTAAGCCGGATACTACGCAAAATGTACTATAACGTGTCTGGTATAACAAACATTTCTCTGCATTGCCGTGGCAGAATTTCATCCACCTTTGAAAATTGTTCTGGCGAATAAAAAAGCGAAAAAAAAAGTGGAGATCGGATACGGATTCTTTTTTTCGGTAGAAGTTATCGATTTGCTTGCTCCACATAAGCAACGCTAACACACTTTGTGTTTTTGCTACGAACTAATTTAGTAGCTTGGTGTCGGAATTGCCTTTCGTTTTGGTGGAAATGGTTAACAGGAGCTTTTAGCAAAGTTTCCTCCGGATAGCTAAGTGGGTACATAACATGACAGTATAACAGTACTGCTACAATCACATGCATGCAAGGTGAGACAGTAAGAGCAAAACACTAAAATTTCAACTTTCCACTCATTGAAATCCTGCTGCAAACATTGTTGCAATACTTAAATTGCTTCCTCCTCCCCTTCAGCACCGGATTTGGGATTAAACAAGTACGGTCTCATAGCAATACATGACACGAAGAGCTGTCCTGAAATATCTGCCATCTTGGTTTCCTGGATTTTCGGGTCTGCACCCTCCTGCGTAATCGAAGCGGCCAGGCAGCCAATCAGAGCAGCACCTCATTAGCATAGCCTCCCTGCTCATTTCAAAACAGCTCGTGTTTCAGGCCAGCATTGATGGGGAGAAGAGGTCTCACTAGGCCTTGATGTGTGTGGGGTTTTTTTTGTAACTGAATTCTTAACATTATTTTAAAGACCCATTGGACATATTTTAAACAACTAAATACAGCACAATAGGCGACCTTTTGTTGGTTGTACCACCCTTGGCTGTGACTACCGCAATCAGACTTTTGTGATAACTGGCAATGAGTCTTTCACATCGCTGTGGAGGAATTTTGGGTCACTCTTTTATTTATTTATTTCTTTGCAGAAGTGTTTTAATTCAGCTACATTTATGGGTTGTCAAACATGAACTGCCTGGTTAAGGTCATGCCACAGCGTCTCAGTCGGCTTCAAGTTAGGACTTCGGCTGCAGCACTCATAATCTTTCATTTTATTTCTTTTTAGCCATTCAGAAGTGGACTTGCTTGTGTGCTTCAGATCATTGTTTTGCTGTATAACTCAACTGTGCTTGAGCTTTAAGTTGCTGTCACAATCCTTGTATGAATTGCTTTTGTGTCTTTTCCCATCGAGCAGCATGCGTCTTTTCATTACATTGTCTCCTTTGATTGGTTTGACATCCAGCCTGCCTCCCCTGCCAAGTGTGATGCAGTTGTGTTCCCCATTCCCTTACGTGTGTGTGGCGTATATGCACCCCTTGCTTTGAGTGAAAAAGTTGCTGGATTGCTATATGCCCTTTAAACAACCAGTCAGTATCTTCCTAGTTCTGAGTTTATCGTCCTTGGAAATTATTTTTAACCTTTTATGATAGTTAAATATGCAAGTACTCTTCCTAATCTTATTGATAGGAACAAGCTCCCAAGCCTTTCCCTCAGTCTCTAGGATTAGGACCGCGTTCCCGTTGATTAGTCTTCAGTCTGTTCCTCTGCCCAGTTTATTAGGAACACCTCCCAAGCCTTCTGCAAAGTGAGAAATTACCTTTCTCTGCAGAAAAAATGGGTCTGCTTGTGCGCAATGTGAAAGCTTGCGTGCAAACTACTGATTGCAATTCTATTTTTGAAAAACAATAAATAAATATTTCATATTGTTCATTTTATTTATATAAATATATATATATATATATATATATATATATATTATTTCATACCACAATAACTACATTTGTTATATAAAACTGAGTAATGAGGCAATAATGAAATGATGAAATAAAATCATGAAATTAACACGTGCACACACACAAACACATACACTCTCATATACATTTACATTAAACCTACATTGTACATAAATACTGTAATATCACATCATATTCGTTTCTGGCAAAGAAAGACCTAACCCCTGCAATACAATTCATTTATTTCATATCCAGAATCTTCCTAATATAACTACCCACAATGGCATCATCAAGACTATAGTTAACTGTCAGTGGCCAAATATTACATAATTCGATACGGTTCCTACTAATTTTAAATAGTTCACATACATAAGGTAGACTGTTAGAAACTGAGGAACAACTACCAGCTTTAACAAGACAATGACAGATTCTGACTAGTGTGTTATCACTCTTAGATACAGACTGAAAAAATCTAACAAATCTTTTAGCCATCTGAATGTTAACATTCTCATCATTACATACATAGCCAAGAAGAAAGCAATGAGTTGTACAGGGTAAATTTAAAATGTATCTAATAGCTTTACGCCATGCCGTGTATAATATTTCAATGGACTTTGAACTAAGATCAAGCAGCTGACTGCCATATAAAGGCATACAATACGTTTTGAAGAGAAAATACATAGTTTCCACAGGTAAACTTTTAAAATGAGACTTCACCATATTAACCCGGACAAGAAAATCATTTGTAATGTGAGAAACAATAAAATCTTGATTCACATTTTCAATAATATTACCCAAATGTTTATCATAAGACACAAAATCGGTTGCACTACTCATAAACTTGACTTCAGAACATTCTATCTTCGATCTTTGTTCATCATTACCAAAGAGAATACACTTACTTTTTGCAGCATTGAAAACCACATTGAACTCTTCAGCATAACTCTCACAAATACTTAGCATTTTATGAGTACTTTGGAGTGTTGGACATAATAAAATCACATCATCAGCATACCCAAAGGCACCAAAAAACTTGTTACCAATATGACAACCCACCTTTGAATCACGCAAACCCATTAACGATATATCTACGTAAAGTGTAAACAAGAGTGACATGACTCCTCCCTGTTTAACACCACTAGCGACTGAGAAACATTCACTGTAAGTATTACCCCATTTCACTCCAATAACCTGATTTGTGTACATATTTATTAAAAACCTACCAACAAGAGGACAAATACTCTTCTCAACTAAGATCTCAAAAAGTTTAATGTATTCCACACGATCAAAAGCCTTGCTGGCATCTAACATTGTAGCATAAACATAACTGTTGTTGTTTATATAATACTGTATTGTTTCATTCAAAACAAAAGTGCACATATTCGTAGAAAGACAAGGTTTAAAACCAAATTGATAATCTGTTGTGTCAAAAACATGTTTACATTCGTGCAATATAATTTTATCCAGCACTTTCCCCAGAATACTGCTCAAAGCAATGGCCCTATAGTTGTCTGAATCATTCATAGATTTTCTCCTATTCTTAGGAATAGGCACCAAAGTGGATAACAAGAAATCCTTAGGTACACATCCATGTCTGATCATACAATCAAAGAGTAAAGATAAATAGCAAAACAACTATTAATGATATGATTAGAGAACATTCCCATATCACCATCGCTTTTGTGGGGTTTTAATGTTTTGACCATCTCTGCAACATCCTGAACAGTTACACTATGACAAGACATATTTTGATGAGTTTTTATAGCACCAGAAATTCTTTGTAATAATCTATACATTTGGTTATGATCATGTGACACAGATTTATATAGACACTTATATTTTTCTAAAAAAAAGCCCAACAATATTGTCATCACCAGTTATACCATCAACTGAACCAGTTGAAGTAACATCACCACCTTTAACTTTCTTCACTTCAACCCAAAAATTACATTTATCAGAGGAAAAGTAGCCCTTGGCTATTTTAAAATTTCTTATAATATTTGAATTACGCTAAACATGTTTAATCACCTGGTGATATTTTGCTCTGGTTCTACGCCTAACATCTGCAACTGCTCCAACCCTGGGTGAACCATTACATTTCCACAGAGAATGCCAAAACATAGCTTGTTCCCTAAAAGGCATAACATAATCACTCCACCCTGGAGTACCAAATCTTTGCTTCTTGGTATACAACAACTAGCAGATAAACAAGGTTTAAAGCAACACTAAGTAATTTTTCAACCTTCATATAATATTTTCAGAACTTTTGTGATGGTACATCGACTTACAACAGGTTGAATGACACTTCTGTCATGGCCTGAGGGTGTCTGTATCACTTTCACTGGCACTATGCAGTTTCAAGGTGGATGGTAGGAACCCCTCCACACAAAAAACTACAAATGTGCTGACTGCTTTATGGCATACTTCACTTTCCCATTTCCTCATTCGTTAAAAAGACGGAAGTCAATGCGAACGCCTATGTGGGATTACCGCTATCATGGCAGAAGCAGCAAGAAAACCAAAGAAATTAAAAGTTTTGTCTGGGGAGACTAAAAAATGACAGAGAGAGAGTAACAGAATCAAAGCCCAGACAAGGATCAATATTGGCCAGGCTTTCACTCGGTGTGTGGCTGGTTGTGTCACTGTGGAGCTGCGAACTATCAAGCTGGTGGCTATTTACTGCTGTCACGCAAATTTCCTACAGCTAACATTATCATTGTGATTTGAGCATCGCAAGCGATGACTGCAAACCACAAATATAAATGTTTGAGTGAAATATGTAGCTCCCTTTGTGGAAAGTACCAAAGATGGAAGATCAGTCATACTGAATCACTGTGGGATTATCATCTCAGTTTGTATGTACTTGACCAAGTAGTTTCTGATGATTGTTAGGCAATAATTTCAGAGACAAACAGGATTCTTGTTGTGCTTTTTGTTGAGTTGAGTACAGTGATTGCAAAAGAAGTCTATCAAATGCGTCGGCGCGTCAAACCACGTTGCTTGCTCTAAATAATCAGTAAAACAAAACCTGTGTGCATTGAGTTATGACTTTTCATAGTCCTACTTATCACAAGCACCTTGTGCTGAGTGTAGCCAAAATTACAGGGATTGTTGCTTGTTTTAACATTTCTTATTTCGTCATATGATATTGTTTAGCCACAATTAGATACATTACCTCATCGCTATTCATCCGTCAAACAGCCGCTGGAAACCGAAACATAGTTTGGACCCATCTTCTGTTAATTTCCAAAACAACTGCACGGGACCGGGAGATCAGGATGTTTACGACGCTACGCGCTGGTGGTCATGGGAAATGGGGTCTTCCTTCAGGCAAAACACTACCGCTTTGGTCCACAGGCACCGCCAAACTCAAACAAAAATTAAAGTTCCTTAGTGTTGCTTTAATTATTTCATCATGAAAGATTTGAATATCTTTAGCATGAGCAGAACAAAAATAATCATTGCAATATAATGCTTGAATAGGTAAAGTTATATTAACAAGTAATTCATCTAAACTGTATTTATACTTAGCCAAGTCTTGCACATTGGCAGAAGCCCACAAAAATTTCCCAGAATGTTATTTAAAAGAATTCTTCAAAGTAGTATCAATGTCAAAGGTTGTACTAAGCACACTATGATCAGATGTGTTTTCTACAGTGTCGTCACAAGTAATTTCACTCACTATACCAACAAGGTTACGACATACCATAGAATGGTCAATAGTGGATGTGGCGTGATTAGACTTACTTTCATATGTATACTCAACATTAAAACATGGCAAACTATCTAAAAGAACAAACTGCTCAGTCTCTATAAAAGACAATAATGCTTTGGTATGTGGTGAGTGATGCCTTGTGAGATCTGCATTAAAATCCCCACCACAAACAACCATATTAATATTTAAGTTTAATGCAATAGTATTCACTTCTCTTAATATTGACTCAAATACATCATTGTTGACGTACCCAGTATCACAAGGCATATACGCTGAAAAAAGTAATAACCCCACATCATCATTTAATGCTTTAACAGCACAGATTCTATGACTATCACAATCTACAGGTTCAACAGAACAATAAAGATTATTACTCCATATAATGGCACAGCCCCCAAAAGGACGGCCTTGTACCGGTTCAGAGTCTGCCATACCAGAAGAGCAAGACATGTTTATATTTGGAAGCTTATCACTAATTAAATGAAACTGAGATGTCTGAAGCCAATGCTCCTGTATAAAAGTAAAACTATGACTATTCACAACTTGCTCAATATAACACCAATTACTGTTTTTAATACCATGTACATTGTATGTGGCTATTTTTAATTTACGAGGGTCCATGGTCTTTTACTTGTGTGTTCCTTGGTACGTGGAATTTGAGTACGCAAACGCCCTCAGGCCACACTCTATCATCTAGCAATTGTTTAAAGTCACTTACACCAACAGTTAGCCTAAAAGACTTAAACTTACCATCACTGTTAGAAACACAAGTTAGTGAGTGTATTCTTACTTCTGGACAGACAGCAGATATATGTTCCTCAATGTCATCCACCAATGCAGATGGGTCGACCCGATACACGAAAATGTCACGTTGAGGTTCCGAAGCTCCCTTGAACTTGCTGCCAGTCGGAGGCTGCTGACTGACCACTCTGTTTACTCTTCTCACCTTCTTCTTCTGATGTCTCTGAAACTCAAAAGGAGCACAACCGCTTCCCTCAAGAGACACTGTACTGCCCCCATGTCTGAGGGACGAAGCCATCAAGGCTCCTTGCTGGGATGTGGCATCAGTCTTTGAGTTGGGGACGGGGCTAGGCAACACAGGCGATCTCCGCTGCTCTCTACTAATCCCTGGGCCAGAGGACTCAGCACCACCATGATTTGGTGCAGTAACCTTATTCAGTGTACCTCTTTGAGCTGTATTCGGCCTATCCTGGACTCTGGGAAACTTAACCACACTGGCGTAGGATGACCCTTGATCTTCAGTGTATTGTAGATCAGGAGCATTACCTCTATCATTTTGTGTGTAATGCAAGTCCAGTCTTTCCCTCAGTTGAAGATTTTGTGCAACAGTCTCATCAAGCACACATTGCATTCTATCAAGTCTGGCCATTAACTGTCTGAATGTGTCAACAACAAATGCTCCAAGGGATTCCTCCGATTGATTATGAGGTATCAAGTTTAAGTTCATGGCTGACACAACAATATTGGGCAATTTACCAACCTTGTCCAAAACAGAAAGAACGTCCAATACATCATCAATCTCTATTTCATGCTTTGATCTCAAAGCAGAGTCTTCTCTAGCTTGTAGTTTCCTAATTAGCTCAGGTTCACGTCTTCCAAATTTCACTCTCAGCATTATTTATGCCAGCTGGTGTAAACTGGGTTAACACTGTTTTGCGGATACAGTCCCTTGGCTCATATTGTAGGCTAGAAACAATGTAAGCCAGCAGTGGGTCCTCAATCATATCCTGACATTGCCTGATTGCACCAGATCTAGATGTCACACAGCAAGCTGAGCTTGCAGGTTCCACAGCACCAGAACATGCTTCAGAGGAGATATCAAAGTTAACAGTCACTGTCTTAATAACATCATGAACACATTTGTCACTTACGGCATCTTTGCACTGAGTTGAAGCACCAGATTTATCAGTGTCCCCGTGTTTACGCCTCCATTCCTGCACAGAATAACGACCACCACGGGGACCAAACACAAACATGTCACTCTCTGTAAACTGTCCACATCTGGACATGAAGTCTACACAGTCATCGAAAGCATCAAAACCAGCAAAACATCCTGACGGGAATTTATCCACTTGCTCACTGCAGCTGGACCATGAGGTATATATCCCAGGCACTCTGCCTTTCACAACTGCATAGTATCGATTCTTATCTGACATGTTAAGCGCCAACTGGTAATACATTGCACCACAGAAATTATTTGGCGTTTGCCTCCATACATAAATGGCGACTTAAAAATATCCCAGTAGCAAATTAGTTTGCAAAGCTCATCAAGCATAAAGCCACAAGAATCAACTTATTAGCACAAACGCTCAGTTTTCTCCATTGCAGCTAAGCTATACTATAATTGTTTCAGGTTGTTTGTCAGTACTCACGAGCATTGAGTCAGGGAGGTCACGCAGACAAGATATTATACGGTATATGAAATACATCTATATCTAATATATCTATGATTATAGTTTTAATCATATGCAGATGACAAAAATCATCACACACAGTGAGTCCGGGGTCGCATTTGAGCATGTGCATAAAACAAGCAAAAAAGTTTTAATTCAATTGCAGGTTTAAAAAAATGCAGCCGGGGAACGAGCAAGATGAATTAAAATAAGTTCAGAAAAGAACAGCAAGGGAAGAATGAAAGAAAATAATGTTACTTCTTTTGTGTGACAGTAACCCCTTGACTAATATCCAGGAGTGAAATGAAGTTGTTTCAATTTTATTGACAGTGAGGCTTAGAAATAAATGGATCAACCAAAAGAACAAATAGTACTGCTGGTGAATTTCAAAATATTGACCTCTCATCGTTGAAGGCCAAGTTGGATTAACCTGTTAAGCCCTGAGCCTCTGACTCAAAAATTACATGGCTAAAATTAAACTGCTTGGTCCATTTGAATAATCTTGGTATCACAATAAAGGTAACACCTTCGGGATTTTTGTCATGGTATAAAAATCAGTATATATGTCACGGAGTCAGCGTAAATGAAGATGAAACACAGCATAAATGAAAGATCTCATTCCTGCCTAAAAAAATTTCACTTATTTCCCTTTTGAAATTATTTAGTTGCAGTCTGAAACCTCTAGAAAAAATTACAGCACAGAATCTTACCATTATCTGTGCCAAAATTGATTCTAATCAAGTAAATCTGAGCAAAATTAGAGAGGTTTTAGTTCAGGAATGTCTAAGTGACATCTCCAAATTGGCCATGCGAGCACCTTTTTGGGCACTGTGTACCAGTTGGGATTTCTCAGGTACTAACTGTAAAGCTCATTTAATCTCACGTATATGTCACTACAGGCATACATTCCATCTAAATACAACAATTTTTTATTTTAAAATAAAAAAATAATTTTTTAAAAATTTTTCAGCAAGTCCTGAATACATTTTCCCAATCAAAATCGCGTGAATATGTGTGTTATCCACACTAACGCAGTCCAGAAATACTTTTGGAGGTCAAACGGAGTGATAGAAATGTTAAATACACTTTAGTGTTCGTTGATTGTTGCAAATGACTTTAAAGACGGTGTTTATGCCTTTCATATTAACGCAAATGAAAGTATTTTTTCTCTCTTGTGTGCTGAATGACGCTAAAGAATGTCCAAAAATGAATGACTAAAATGCCAATGATGCTACTGAATCTGCAGTACGCGCAAATGTTTGATTTTTGGCGTTAATGAATGTTTCTTGGTGAAATTGGTCGCCATTTCACACAAACGAATGCATATTTTCTCGTAATGAACAGCAAAAGGTGTAAGCACAAGCTCATATTTTGGTTTTTATCATTCAGTATATACATTGTTTAATTATTAGTCAGTTGATCTTAAACAGGAACAGCTTGAAAGGAATTATGCATTTAAGGGTCAGAGACTGACGGCATGCCACTGAAAATACCATAGTGCCGGCACTACTTGCTAAATGGACTTATGGGTTTAAGAGATGTAGCCTAGTATTTCCAGTTATGTGTCATTTGCCACTTCTGCATTCATTCCCGTACTCGTGCTGACCCTCGTTCATTGTTAATTGATTGCACCCACATTTGCAGCAACACCTCTCTGCACGTTCCTCAGCTCACCTCACCTGCACTCTATGTAATTAGTCCCACAGTTTACCTTTGTATTCCCCAATTTCAGTTTGAATCCTCGCGAGTTTGTCAGCCAGTTTCATTATGTCTTACCTATAAGCATTTCCTGATTCCTTGCACTCCTGCTTATGGTTTGGTTTGTTTTTGGCTTTACTATTCAGTCCTGTCCCCAAGTGTTTGTTTGATTGGCCGTGCTTTACTTCTGTTTAGTTTTTGAATTACAACTTCTCTTCATGATTTGGATATAGCGTACCTTCTTTCTGTTTTTTTACTTTAGGACTGAACATTGATTACAATTCAGGTTTGCCCCTCTTCACTGCTTTCTCACTGCCTGTTACCACCCTGGATTGTCTGAACTCGAGTATGTATAAAACCTGCAAAGTTAGTTATTGTCGACACCAGAGTTCTGCACCAGCTTTGTGTCAGATATTTCAAAAAGTAGATCTCATAATGGTGAGTGTGGTCTTTTGCACACCTGTGCAACTACGTGCCCCATCAGTGAATGCTCAGATGTATCTGAATTGTTGTAAGGGAACATAGTCCATAAAAATTCAGGTGATTTGCTATTCTGCATGCAAGAACATATGTGTAGGTTCCAAATTATTCTGGATAAAGCCATGACTTCTTTATACTGGTGAACTCTGTCATTCCTGCGGTCTTACAGGAATTTCCCCCTGAAAGGGTGGCTGGAAGGTGATCTTTAAAGACATGGCATATCATGCTTTTTTGTTCAATCAAAAACATACTGTAATGAAAGAATGTTTCGAGTGCTTCACATGTTTGGATTAGTCAGGTCAGACTTCGGCATGGATAGACCCATTACCCGCCATTATCTCAAAATCAATTTTGAATCCGACCTGATCCATGAATACCATACCTGCAACCTGTCCGTCACTTCTGCTATCCAATGCACAACTCCATGTTTCCTTTGAAATGTGCATTTCATATTTTACAGTTTGGCTGACAAAGTAGCGTGAAAAGGTGGCACTTTTAACAAGTGGCAAAGTAACAGATGACATTGTGTTCTTCTATAACTGATGCATAGAACTGCTGAAACAGACAAGCAAACATGAAAAATATTCAATAAAAATACAAAATACACAAAACATAACTAGACAGATACTGACAATATCTTGATTCACATAATAATAACCTTTCACAAAGTAATCTTTTTATTTTTGATTATTTGCATATGTTCACACTGCTGCTCATCCCCAAGGGTGTAACAAGCAGAGTGTACTCTCGCCTACAAAAGTGCATAATACTATCTTAATACTGTGCCCTTAATATAGCAGTTAAAAACTGACAATTGATTTAAGAGTAGGTTTTTTGTTAGTCAACCATGCAATTGCTTTCTGCTGCCTTAAAAAAAGCAACTTGCCAACTATGCTCCAGACTGCACCTCATTTTAAGACCAGCACACCCGTGGGCACTCAATCTGGCACAGTACACTTGCTACTTAAGCAATTTGACAGAAAAATTACTGTGTTGGTCATAAATTAGCAAAGACACTCTTGTCATGCTAAGCGCTGCTTTGCGCCAGGTGTATGATAGAGCTCAATGGTTCTCACTATGGTTCACTGGAGTCCCAAAGCCTTACAAATTTCTTTGTAACCTTTACCAGACTGATAGATATTAACAACCTTGCTTCTCACCTGTTCTTGATTTTATTAGATTATGACATCATGTGCAACTTTTTGCATATTTCACATTGCCAGAAAGGTTCTACGTAAGTGATATTTAGACTTAATAGGGCTGGCAGTAATCACGCCTGGGTTTGTCTTGTGAAATTGAACCCACTTATCAATTAAATTAGCTAAATTGGTTGATTTGCTAAATGAGGGGACAAGAATTTTTTCCGCGTGAGGCTAGAAAGGGTTGGATGGCTTTTTTTCTTCAATCAATGAAATCATTTATTTCAAAACTGCATTTTGTGTGCCGTCTAATAATAAAATTAGTTAGATGGTCTGAAACATTTAAACGAAAGAAATACGCATTAATAGAAGAAATTGGGAAAGGGGCAAACACTTACAGCACTGTCGCAAAAATGGGGTAGTGCCGAGCCTACATCCTCAGAAAAACAAATGAAGTAAAACTCCCATTTGGGAGAAAACCCTAAAACAGTGGGAACTTTCCAATGGATAGAAATCTGTATGGTCAGGGAGCCTGGCTAGAGAGAGATTTTACCGAAGTCATGGTATCGTTAGTGCGCTGGTGTACTGGGCATCAGCAACATAGACAACACATCTGCAGGCTATGTTTTATTAGATGCCAAATATTTGGAAGAGAGTCATAAGAAGAGATACATGGAAAAAAAATGACCATTCAGGAGAGAGTGGGGAAAGATGAACCACAAGGTAAGTTGACCCAACCCTTGTATCTCAGCAACTATGCGCAGTTGTTATGTGTCCATAAATTAAGGAAGTACCCATCAATGCTCTTTGGCTGAAGTGGAGAAAAGCACCTGGGAGAAATGAAAGGTCTTCTTTTACACTCACAAAAAAAAAAAAAAAACAATTTTTGCTCATTAAAGTAAATTTGCAGCATGTCAGGCATTATGGCTGTTATTTCAAAGCAAACTGATCCAGGTCAAAAAATATGCATTATATGGGTTGATGATTTGCTATAGTATAAAACCATATGACTCAAAAAGCTGTGGATTTGGCTGAATTGTTAAACCAGGTGGTTTTTTCCCAAAATGGTGGCTATGGAGCAAAGTGAGCCAACTACTGTGGGGTTAATTGAGCCAGTGATTTAACTGACCAAAACATAAGGTACTGAAATTTAATTAAAGGTATACACTGAAACCAAGTATGAGTGCCAATTTTCATGTTCCTATATGTAGGCTCATAAATCTTGACTAAATACAAGAACTTTGAAAAATGGGTGGTTTTTAAAGGGGACCTATTATGCTGATCCTTCTTTTAATACATATTAGTAATGTTATAATGTTGGTTGTCGATACTCAACCTCTGAAAAGTTTCTAAACATAAGATACAGGGGTTTTGCCGTTATCCAAGAACGTGATTTTGTGAACGTGATTTCCTCTCTGAACAGCTCCTCCCGAGATCTTCATGAGATCTAGGCAAAACCTGACGTCAGGTTGTGCTGTCCAATTAATACAGACCTAGCCAGAGCCAACCATGGCGCTGGACCTGCCTACACCGGAAACTATTCTAACAGGCACTAACGACGGCAGATCACACTATGCCTTAGTAGGGTCTACACTTTTGGAAATACAAAAGAAGAACCGCAGATCATTTGAGGTGCAGTTTTGTCAGTATCTCTCCCAAAGCTGCTTGTCCATTTACTTTTGGACGCAAAGAAAAACACCTATTTCTCTCCCAAAAGACGATGCCACCAGAAATCACTGGGCAGCTTTTTTTGTTTGCTGGCAGCAAATAGCCTCGGCCAAAGGGAACGTTAGCTGTTTGTGCTCAGCATTTCACCAAAGACAGCTTTGTTAATAAAGGATAATTCGACACAGGATAAGCTTTTCAGCTGCTTCTCAAACCTGAAGCAGCTGCATCGATCAAGTGCTCGGAGCCACAAGCTGTAAGTAACGATATAACAGCAAATAATGTAAGTGAAGCTAATGTGTTACGCTGGCTAGCAGGACCGCTAACGATAGCACTAACAACTGGCCTCAAACGCAGGCTTTCTAAAATATCTGAAGATAAATCCTGGATCAGTCGCGACTGTCCGTGACTCACAGACACAGAAGCTGTAAGTTGCTTTTACTGCATAAGCCAACCTGACGTGATAGCCAGTTGATTGTGGCTGTAGCACTGCGGCTTACGTAGCCAAGTTAAGGTTGCTAATGTTTGTGTCCTAAATATGCAAGAGTAATATCAGGGGAAATTCTACAGAAGGTGTGTGAACATAAACCTCATTTGAAGCTAACTTTTAATACTTGTTTGTAATTTGGATGCTTGGTACAACTGTCCACGCCAACGGAACTTGCTGTCTGTAAAACCTGTATTGCAACGGTTTGTCTCTGTGGTTGTTATGACCGCTCGGTTTTCAGGTACTGCATGTTAGTTTGCTTGCCTTGCTAATTAAAAATGCTCCTGGTTAACTTATATGCAATAATTCTGATCGGTATGCTTGTTACTTCGGTAAGCATCAATGTGGCAGTTTCATCATAACGTTGCCCGATTGTAGCCACTACAGTTGAAGCTAACCGAAGAGGTGCTGTATGTGTCCGCAAAGTTAGGTTGAAAAGCACAGCTAAACCAGACGTAGGTTTTGCAGAGCTTGGGATAGGTGTTTGGGTTTGTTTACGGCTGCTTGTGATCGCTTCACTTATCCATGACATACTTCACAAATGTCTGGGCAAGCTCTCTGGTGCTACCATGAAAGCAATGCAAAATGCAGAAGCTCTACCATGCCTGGTATAACAAATGATTTCTCTGCACTACTGTGACATAATTTCATCCCCCTTTAGAAGTTGTTGTGGCTAATAAAAAGCCGAAAAAGGCAGAGATTAAATAGGAAATTATTTTCTGTAGAAGTGATCGATTCGCTAGCTCCACATAAGCAACTTGTACGCGCTAACGGAACTTACGGTCTGTAAAACCTGTATTATGTTCATAACATAACCAGAGCTCTCTCTAGCTGTCGCGTACTAGGCTATCCATAAAGCTGCTTTCACATCGGACGCAAAACGAATTTTACGCGGGACAGATTAGCCTACATTCAAAGTCAATGCAAAGACGTGAATACACGCGTTAAGCCGCTTTCACACCGGATGCGAAGATTACATTCAGAGTCATGACTGCTTATCAGCTACTGCATGTTAGTTCGCATGCTCTGCTAATTAAAAATGCTCCTGGTTAACTTATATGCAGCAATTCTGATCGGTATGCTTGTGTTACTTCGGTAAGCATCAATGTGACAGTTTCATCATAACGTTGCCTGATTGTAGCCACTACAGTTGAAGCTAACCGGAGAGGTGCAGTTAGACCAGGCGTAGCTTGGGGTGCGTTTTTGGGTGCTTGGGAAACAATCGCTTTACTTATCTATGACCAGGGTCTGCCTGATACTTCTCCAATACCTCGGCAAGCTCTCTGATGCTACCGGTGAAAGCAATAGGGAAACGCACAGGCTATAACGTGTCTGGTATCACAAACGATTTCTCTGCATTGCCGTCGATTGAATATTAAATCGGCGATTAAATCTTGAATTCTTTCCTGTAAAAGTAATCGATTCACTAGCTCCACATAAGCAACGGTTCACGCAAACGGAACTTACGGTCTGTAAAACCTGCATTATGCTCATAAAATAACCAGAGCTCTATCTAGCTCTCGCGCACTATCTATAACGTGCCCATTCTCTGCGAGGAGCTAGTCATTCCGACACAATGAGTAAACCATTACCAGGGGCAATTTCCGAAAAGGTCGTTTAGCCTGGAGCTTTCGCCCCTCCGTCATATACCAGCACAGAAGCTGTTAGTTTCTCCATGCTAACGACACACCACAGTTATGCACTCGAACCAGCAAGTCCTTATAATACACAACGAAGCAGTCCATAAGCTGTTGGTCCACTTTTAGCTGCTCCTCACTGTCTATGTTTCCCTCTAAACCCTGACCAACCGGATTTCTACGGTCTCTGGTCTGCACGTGGGTATGTCGACCCATTCTACAAATGTGTCTATATGGGGTGGATTCTAGCTTTCCCTGCATCCTAACTATAAAGTAGAAAAAACACTGTACTCACCACTGGTGCCGTAGCAAACTGTAACTGATAGCAAATTTGAGCTTGAGCTGCCAGATTTTCGCACTGCGTCCACCACTTTCGTCGCTGCGTTTATTAGAACAAGTTCATTTAATTAGATCTATATTCAAGTATAGCGTTAGATTTTGGAATTTGCCCGCCGCTACTTTATCAAATGGCAGACGTGTCTTACGTGTCACTCTGGGGAGGCGGACCTGGAAAACTGCGTTCTGCAGCCTCATCCCGCCCAACTCCGCCCTCCACAGAGCTGACCAGTCAGAAGAAAGTGGGCAAACGGGGAGTGGGGGCCATAGCGGAAGAGCCACCCCAATGAGGCATTTCAGGCAGAGACTACAATGGACTACAAATGGGGTTTTTTGAGGATGGCAGTATAAGCTAAATATGGACCCTGTTTTGGACTTTGAACAATCAGGAGTACTCTAGGGGAGTCCAAGATCAAAATATAACCATGGAAATATAACAATATAGGTCCCCATTAAGTAATTGGTGTTTAATTGTCCAATTTCCGATGTTTTCTGAAAAAAAAAAAAAAAATTAATAAGCGTGCTAAACCGGAAGTGACGTCAACTCAGGAAAACAAAGGTTGCAGAACACGAAAAACAATGGCGACTTATAGACAAGAGAGCAATTCTGAGAGCGATTCTGAAGCTTCTTTGAAAGAAATCGAAGAGGAATATGTGTTGTTCCGTACTGTGCCACAGTAGGATTGTTCCCCCTCCCCTTTCCCCCGCTAGTCAACTTTCAAACTAGTAATATCTAACCGGACCCGAGTACACTTGCATATGTCAAAATTAAGATACAGCGCATTGCAGTTTGTTTTTACTCACCCATATCTTTCTCTGGGTACCCAAACATCAAGGTAAGCGGAAAAAGTACTGATTACTTTCGATTTTGATGGAGGTTGCAAACAGAATTCTTTCGCCCTTGCGTTTTTGGCCGATTACGCTGTCCACTGCCTTACACCACCAAAATTCGTCTTTCTCATAACTTCAGCTGCCAGACTTTCGCACTGCATCCCACACTTTGAAATATCACAGCCACATTTTCTTTAGTTTGTCACAGCACTGTTCTATTGTTCTGTTTTAACCACGCGAATGTAACTACTCACAAATTATTCCATAAATCTCCTGGTTTTTGTGTGTAGTATCCGGTTTTGATTGTATGTTTTCGTCCGCCTACATTACAAGCAAGCATTGAATTTCTTCGTTTGAATGGAGATATCTTTTCGCCACTGCGGTTAGAACAAGAGAGTCGTAACACATAACAGTAATCTTCCGTGCTCAAGTACGATTGCTGTCACATTCAGTACGAATACGGATGAACCGTGCTCTACTACCAGGGCTGCCAACTCTAACGCATTTGGCGTGAGATTTAGTGTCATATTCACTTTCCCGTGCCGTAGTCAGCAATTATTCAATCAACGCAATGCATGTGTTTCACAATTGTTCAAATTGTTTAAATGAAATAAGACCATTTGAAACGTTTTTATGCAATTCCATTGCTTTCAACCCCTGAGTAAAGAAATGCTTGAGAAGTCCGGAGTCATAATTGATTTCCATGCTACTATTAGTGGAATCCACTGTAACACGTGAAACTGATAAAACTCCATGCACAAGGATATAAATTCCACCTGAGAAATTCTTACAAACGCGCTGATTGAATAATTGCTGACATACAGCACGTGAATATGCCACTTAAACTCAGTCCGAATGCGTGAAGGTTGGCAACCCTGCAGTAAGGATGAACTGCGCCCGAGTCCGCGAAGTTCACTCTCGTCGTCTTGACAAATCTCACCAAATTCCAACATCTTTTGGGAATGTGTGCAATGACACACCCTTCTCCTGATCCACAGTAGCACTGCACCCGAAAACGACACATCTGTTGACCTTTTTCGAGGACAAAAGGAGCAACACAATGAACTCTCATGAAAGCGTTGAATGGTTGATTCCTTTGTTAGCCGAAGCTGTGTTCCTGAGTTTACGTCATCATCCGAAGATCGCCGAATATTTTTGTTTCTTGAAGAAGGGCGTGACCCACGAGTTTTAAATTAAAAGAAAACTGTACCATACGTGGAAAATAATATTTTTTTGGTAACACTTTCTATGAACTCCCTATCTATAAAGCATTATAAGAGCATTCATAAATGGTTATAAAGCATTCATAAAGCCATATAATCATTGACATTCGCATGTATAACACGACTACACTCAAAAAGCATTATGATGTTATCTTATAAGCCTTTAAACTTGAAGTGTCACAATGCTTTGTAAAGCTTATTTGACCTCTGGCGATAGCAGCAGTGATAACATCTTTGTTATAAAGTTTTATAGCAAATACCTTGAATTTACCAAATGTTGTTTATATATACCATACATATTTGCGTATGTATGCTCATAACAACTAATTAAGAGTTACACGCACCCAGTGCATACTCTAGGTAAAGTGAGATGTATACATAATTACTAATAAAAAGCCATAATGCACCATTACAGACAATAAGTAAAGTGGTATAGTTTGGCGGCTTCTATATCAGATCACACACTCTCACTAAAATCAAAGAGAGGACATATGCACAAAGTTTCATTTAGAAATTTATTTAAAAGTTGTATCAGCGATTCTGAGCCAAAACATAATTTGTCATGTCCAGGAGATTTTTCCTCACGAACTGTTAGCAGCTCCTCTCATGAGTGGGCGGTGAAAAACTCCGGTCTCTGTAGGCCACCTACAGCCAGGTAGACAAACAAAAAGCTTGACAACAAGCAAACAAGCGTTCCAACGAATCGGAGGGCAGGGGTGGGTCTTCTGCACCAGTTCCGTGCTCATGCACAACAAGTGGGTGGGACTGAGCAACGAAAGGAACTGGCAGTGGCACTTCCAATGCGGCAGAGTGAGGCATGGTGGAAGCTAAAGCCGAAAAAGATACGCTCGAACAAGTGCATGTCGAGGAAAAAGGAACGCGATCGCAGCTATGCAAAGTCCTGAACAAACATAGGGAAAGCATACCAACGTTGGAGAGAATTCCGGGAGTTGAACGGTTTTAATTCTGACACCCAGGTTGCCTTGTTTCTCTTTGAGGTGAGTAGAGCTGGTGCTATCTCGGTTGGATGTGAATTGTAAATTGTCATACCAAGCAAAATTGAGGGAAGCTCGTGTTTTTTTTTGTAAGGCTAGCTTGCATCGATCATGCTGGTCAGAATGAATCAAACAGTAGAGAGATCGATATTTCCTCTTTGGAGCGAGTTAGCAAGCAAGTGAGTTTGCTCATTCTGTCTGATCAAACCAGAGTTTGTGTTTGTGTAATAACATTTTTTCTCTGGTTAGTACTCAGAGTTGAAATTCGTCGATGAATGTATAACCGCATGGTAAGTTTAGCTAAAAGTGGTGATCTATGTGACGTTGTTAATACTCATTTTGTAATGCCGAGCTAAGATACTTGTCAGATACCTTGTTGTAGCTAGCACTAATAGTGTAAATTTATCGTCTGGCGATGGTCGTCATTGTTTCTACCGGCCGTTTATCACAACGAGTTGTACACGGCCATTTACCCAGCTGAGTGAGCCATTCTTAAGCTGCTTTCACACCGGACGCGAGATGAATTTTTCATGTGACAGATTACTTTCAAAGTCAATGCAAAGACACGAATACACGCGAAACATGCATTGACTTTGAATGTAATCTGTTGCATGAAAAATTTGTTTTGCGTCCAGTGTGAGACCAGCTTAACTCAGAAGTTCCACTTAAAGAAAAGCGCGTTCATGTTCCAAGCCTCTGAAGGGGAGGGGCGAGCGGCTCTGTTGTGTTTTGAGAACGTTTCAACTGTCAACAATGGTGACGTCATATCGCTGATGCAGCCTTTAAACAGTCTTAATACAACTGAGACGATGTTGTTTGAAAAAACTAAAACTTAGTGATAGACCTATACATCCAAATGGGCTTCATGATGTTCCCATGGAAAAAAAATAACAGCAAATAATTTCTTCAGTTTGTAAAAATTGTTTTATTCCTAATAAATTACAGAAAGTCTTCATTTTTTTCAAACCCACTTGTAATGTTACATATCCTTTATATACTTTTGGTTGTCCAACAAACAACATCGTCTCTGTTGTATTAAGACTGTTTAAATAAATTTCTTCTGATATACAACGTAGAAGCTGCCAAACCATACCACTTTACTTATTGTCTGTAATGGGGCATTATGGTTTTTGATAAGTTATTATATTATGCCGTTATTGCCAGAGGTCAAAGAAGCTTTCCAAAGCACTGTGACACTTCAAGTTTTAAAGGCTTATAAGCATCATAATGCTTTATGAGTGTAGCCATGACTATGTATAAATAGTCATACATGCGAATGTCAATAATTATAAGGCGTTATGAATGCACTTATGTTTTATAGATAGGGATTTCATAGAAAGTGTTACCATTTTTTCTTTCAAATCGGCCAATTCAATTGTTTTTCTTTCAAATGGAAGCCTCATGGTCGGTTTCAGTCTAGACCTTTAAGTCTCCTAAGTGTGAAAATGTGTTTAATTGTCTAACTGCTTTGGTTTATTCTGTGTTAAACATTGTGGACAAGCTTTGATCTCAAGAACCTACAACCTAATTCCAGTAAAAGTTGCCGCATCATGGATGATGCAAGGTCTAAAGAAAGATGAAACCACTTTAGACTCCAGACCAGGAGAGTTTTCATCCCATTTGCCAATTCCGAGGTGGTGTGGTCAAGAACGATGGGGAACAATCATGGCGGCCACTGGCGAAACTGATGAAATGTAAGCTGATTTTATCCCTCGTATGGTCTATTTTACATAACTTGTAGATTTCGGAACAATTTCATCTATTCACTGATCCATTAGGCCTTGACGTTGACCCAATTCCGGATTGAAAAAATCACTTAAATGTTCACAATTTTTTGCTTCATGATCTTGAATAGACTATTTGCAAGAACCGCGTTGCCTCCAACAACCTCGGTACCTCTGCCAAACATTCAGTAGCGTGGGTCCGCACATATGATTGCAGACGCGTACCCATGGTTACCGTTCCCGACTGTTCCGGCATTTTCAAATCCTGACTCGTTCCCGAGCTGTTTGGGAGCAGTCAAAAACAGGGATTCGAATACGGCCTAAGAGGCAAGAGACTCAAGCCGAATGCGTCAGACTTGGCATCTCTGGTATGATCCTGTATTCCTCATATTTTTGTAATATGATGATCCTGTATTCCTCATATTTTTGTAATATGATCATTTGCTCTTCATTTGTAAAATATGCTGCTCTGCTGCCGGTAGACGATTGGTCATATGCTACAAACGCCGTCTCTGTTATGTGAACACGCAGATATCTAGATGAGGAAAGCCGCAGTTGACATAACGAGTTGATAAGCAGCTTTGTAGGACCGCTTCGCGAGACTGCGGTTGTTAGGCTTAGTGAAGCCCAGCAATAACTGAAAGCATTGTTCATTTGTGCACTGTTACTGTGTGGGGGGAGAAATCACTTGTGATGTTTTATAAAGTTCATACAGCATTAAGTTTGAAAATTCAAGCAGTGCTGTATTTAACACAGTGCGCAATGCGTGTCTACATGAATCACTGTCGGCATCAGCTAATGCGTAATCTATAAATTATTCTGTTAATCGTTTATTTTTTTAATAAAATAATCATTTTAAAAAATAAAATTACAATGACGGATAATAATTGATTATGGCAGAATTTTTATGCCCCAATCAGAAAGTGTAACGCGACCTCTGCCTTACGCACAGAGATTTTTCCAGTTTCTCTGAATCTTTTGATGATGTTATGCACTGTCAATGATGAGACCTTCAAAGCCTTTGCAATTTGACGTTGAGGAACATTGTTTTTTAAATATTCCACAACTTTCTTACGCAAGCCTTCACAGGGTGGAGAGCCTCTGGTCATCCTTACTTCTGAGAGACTCAGCCTCTCTAAGACATCCTTTTATAGCCAATATTGTTACACACCTGACGCCAGTTAACTTAATTACTTGCTAAATGTTCTTTCAGCTGATTCTCTCATATATTAATTGCTTTTTCAGCCCTTTTTTGCCTATGTCCCAACTTTTTTGAGACCTCTTGCGGCCAGAAAATTTGAAATAAGCGCATTTTGTGGATAAAAATGTAAAATGTCTCAGGTTCAACATTTGAAATGTTATCTATGTTCTATTGTAAATAACATATTGGCTCATGTGATCTGAAAGTCAATGCATTTTGATTTTATTCACAATTTACAGTTCACAGGAGTACACAGGAGTCCTGATTGCATATTGCATAGTTCTCCAACTCCCTGAGCTGGTAAACAGCCAAACGATCCGTCATTCAGTTCGTGATTCAGCCCTTAGGCTCACATTCACTCTGTAACACGCTCACCGCACGTACTGAGAGACGGTGCGTTAACGGACCGCAGTCATTGGCGGGAGACGCAGCCCTACTTTGAGTGGTATACATGCATTAAATTTGCTACATGGTGAACGGAGTCCTCAGCTCTGTTTGCAGTACATTCACATAACGTGCTACACGGGTGTTAGCAAGTTGACACGGTACTAATTTTAGCAGTAGGCTACAGTTATGAACGTGAGTGAGCAGTACGTGAACGTGATTCAAGTTCACTGCGACAGTTCTCTGTGTGCGAGTGAGTGACACTGAACGCTACTGTCAGCAGTTCGTTCAATGAACGAGAATCACTCCCCCGCCCTGACAGACTCCCCTCTCTGTGTGCAGTACGTTCGTGAGTGACACAACACTACTCTCAGCAGTACGTTCACTGACCGAATCAGCGCTGACTGGTGGCGCGTTCACTGTGTGTAGTACATTCAGTGGTTGAACGGATCCCTCGCAATGAGAGGATCAGTCTCCGCCACCCGTTTTCCTCGCGAGTGATTCATTGTTTGCTGGGACAGAATCGTTCCACTGCCAGCCTGGTGGCCTCACTGCTGAACTCAACTGAACTGAGAAATGAACCAATCAATCAAAGAAAGCAATTTAGTTCATGCAGTTCTCTTAAACAATTTGTTCCTTCGAATGAATCGTTTGTGAACGACACTACACTAAAAGCCAGCTGCTGCCACCTCCTTTAACAGCGTACGATGGACCTGCTTGGTTTTGGTCTGGCCATCTGCAGGTGCAATGGTGTAAACTGAGCCTCCCTCTTTTGGTGCTTGTTGGACTATATACACCACAAAGCCCCACAAATCCTGGATCATGTAGCGCCCTCTTACACTATAGTCTCGCAACAATACCAACTGGCACTCTCAGTGGAGCATCTTTGACATGCTGATCATAGTTTTTCTTCCTGTGCTCTGCTGCAACCTTTTACCTCTCTCAGGTGATATCTGCAATCACAGTTTAAGCGCATTGATAGCCATTCTCACAAACACCACCTCAAGCTTTTTCATTGCATCAGCGATGGGCTCATCTGGGGATCCGTGAGAGAAGAGGTCACTCTTAGAGCAGTGGTTCTTGAACTCTGTCTTGGGGGACCACTGTGTATCTTGGTTTTCATTGCAAACATAACTGCTATCCCGCAATTCCATCAAGCTGTTAATTTGTCTGAATTATTAGCATTTCGTGTTTATAGGCAGTATTTACCCTCTCATTCCACATTATTATAAAATATCTGTGCTTGCCAGTCTCATGTTCATATTGCATTTACACTGCTGTGCTCAGAAGGTCTAACAAATATATTGATCAAAAGTAGTATCAAGGTGAATTAATGAGCTGCAAAATGTTGCGGCACTCAAGCGTAAGGTATGAGGGGGAAAAAATAAAGAACTTAATACAGAACTAAGGCAAAACAGGTGAGAGCCGTTGCATTTTTTTCATTACCAATAAACTAGTATTAATAGCATATGTAGCTGTTTTTGGCAATGTTGCTTTGAAGGGTAATTAAGGAAAATGGCTAACTCCTCTATCTATCTATCTATCTATCTATCTCATTGGCTTCAGCTTGTATCCGTCCTAATGTTGAAAGTTTGCTTGAACTGTCAATTAAGCATACCTCTTTACTAGGGTATAGAGAAATTATCCTTTGCCATTCGTGAAAAGGTTGCCAGCATCAGAAACCACAGGCAGATGACAAATTATAGGAAAAACCATTGCATGAATGAGTCCAGAAATATATAAGGCAAATACAGATGCTTTCGAACATACATACTGCATCATGTAAATCAGCAATTAACATGATATCCTATCATGCCCAGTGGTATATATAAAAATCCTGAGCAGGCCCAGTTAACCACAAATTAGATGGAAAATGACCTTTTGACCTTGGATATTTTGTAATAATAAAAACCATATTATTATCAATATGGCAGCACAACTAGCCAGTGTTTCAAATGGAGAAGTGACCACTGTGAGCGATGAGAAATACATCAGTAAATTGCGTCAAATATCAAGACAAAGTCACACATTACTGTGATACTTGTACATAAGTACAAAATGTAAAAACAAAAATAAGACCAACTGTTCTTCAGGTCACTGCAGGACATGTTCGATTGTTTAAGCAAGAATGGTCCATTAACAAAAAGAAGGATATTATAGCACTGGCATGGTACATGAGCCCATCAGTACAATGACAAATGAACATTTGAGAATAGAGTGGTGCAGAAACTATTGGCGCTGGGCCACAGAGATGTGAGAAAAGTGCCAAGGTCAAATGAGTCATCCTTCATCTTATTCTCAAGTGAGTGAGTGCTTGCATAGGATACAGCAACATGTTATAGCCCTGAATGCTTGGCCCCTACAATAAATACAGGCTGGGTCGGGGTGGGGGGCGTTGAGTGTTGGTGTTAATCGCTCCAGTTACAGTTCTGGCTTAGAGAAACTAGTTAGCAGCTGATGTGGTAGCTCATGGTGGCTTGGCGCTTTACCATGTCACTTGATGTTGGGGTAAATTTCCCCATTTTAGGCACAAAGCATGGGCTCTGCATGGAATAAACAGGGCCCTTTAGCCTTCCATGGATCCCTCGATTTTTGTGATTGATATTGCACTTGTCGAAGACGTTGTTTAGTTTCCAAAAATGGTTTAAAATCAGAGTGCCCAAATTTTGGCCCGTCAACTTTCATATCTCATGGAAGCCCATAACGCTTGGTTACAATTCTAACCAATTCAGAAAACTGATCTACATGGCTGATATCTGGAGAATATTCAACAAGAAGAGCATATACTTCAAGTATGTCCTATTTTTTGACACATTTACTGAAATAGTTTAATTCCTGCATTCCACTCATGCAGTACCAAATTGCATCAAAATGTCCCATGAGTTCATCCTCTGAGTGCTCTCATTTCAGTAAGTGCTCCTTGTGTCCAGTGAGTGCTGGTTTCTTAATATGAAGGAGCATACTGTATGTTTGCCACCGGTGGAACCATCATATTTTTATCTGTGGTCTTATGTTTGGCTCTGACGGTTCAGTCTTTTAATGCTGTCATTCTTTCTAATATTTTAGGCAATTGCTTTGTTATGTGCCATCGTGTCATTCTTCCTGTCTGTCAGTTTCTCCGTTGTTAACCCCTTTGCTCAGAGGCCAAATCAGGTGATATACAGTTGAAGTCAAAAATGTTTATGCACTTAGGCTGAAGTCATTAAAACTTATTTTTTAATCACTCCACTGATTTCACTCCACTGACATCTACTTTGCACATGACACAAGTAATTTTTCTAACAACTGCATACAGACAGATTATTTCACTTATAATTCACAATATCAAAATTCTAGTGGGTCAAAAGTTTACAAACACTAAGTTGACTGTGCCAATAAAAATTTCAGAAAATTATGTTACAGCTTTCAGAAGCTTCTGCTGGGTTCACTGACATCATTTGAGTCAACTGCAGGTGTATTCATGTATGTATTTTAAGGTCTACCTTCAAAAGAAAATCCAAAGAAATTAGACAAGACTTAAGCAAAAAAATTGTGGGCATCCCCAAGTCTGGTTCATGCTTCAGTTATTTCAAAACATCTGAAGGTACCTTGTTCAGCTGTACAAACAATAGTATGTGTAACGCTTCTGGTGCCCAAGGATCTAATAGGGGTACCAGGAGAGTGAATAAAGGCGAGGATCCAAATGCAAGGACATGAAGTGCAAACAGAAACAGAGAATAAAACTAAACAAGGGATAAAACTAAATAACAGAACAGGGGTGCTCTAAACTAAAATGTTACTGTCTGAGGCAACCTGCCTGTGAAGGCAAAAACCAAGGTATAAATAGAATGGGAGATGGGGGGGGCATTACAGTATCCAAGTATAAACACCATGGGAACATGCAGCCATCATACCACTCCAGAAGGATACGCATTTTGTGGATTGGCAAACTTTGGTGCAAAAAGTGCAAATCAACCTCAGAACAACTAAAAAGGGCCTTCTGAAGATGCTGGGGGAATCTGCTATGCACTGAAAAACTTTGGTTAGTCATAAAGACTAAAAAAGGTTGGTTATTTCCCCATCTCCAGAACGACTCATACGTTGGTCGCTATGACCAATTTCGACTGGTCAGTTCTCAGTTCTAAGTTAGTCATTGTGACTGACTCAATGATTGGTCAGATTACAAATCTGGCAAATTGACCTTATGAAAGATGATATACAAAACAAAATTGAAGATTGTTTACTGATGTGAAAAACAATTCTTTATTAGTAAGAAACATACAAAACCCTGTTCTGTATCACTCCATGTAATCTCTCAGGCAGTGGGGTGTTCCTTCATGATTGAACAAGCAGTCAACTGAATAACAGATGAATAATAAAATTGAAATGCTAATATGCATTTCTAAAATTTCATGACGCCTATAAGGATACCTGGGACAAAGGTTTCCCTGTGCTCCAAATCAAAATTACAGAAATAGAAATTCTTTGTTGACCTGGCCTGAGAACGTCTATCAAGGTTAAAAACAAATTGTATCGAAGATCAATGAAATCTAAAACAGTGCACAATAGGTACAAAATCTATTTAGAATACGAACAAACTATCCTCAAAGAAAGTGTCAAAGAAAACATCATGACCATATTTTCACACGATACAAGTATTACCCGACAAAGTCTTGGTCTGTGATAAAAGTACTAACCAATAGAAATAAAATCTATTAAATATAACATCACCTCTGATAACTTGGCTGCAAATGCATTAATTGCTACACATCCATTGCAACTTCACATGTGAAACATACAGTTGTTTAAAAAAAAAAAAAAAACAGCAGTGCAATGTCAGTAAGCACTGTTATTGGTAGTTGTGATATTTCTGCACGGCAAATAATTTACTTGTAGATGTAGTAGTGTAACATAAAAACAACAGACCCAACTGTAATGACATGCACACTGCTTGTTCTGAGTAATGGACTCATTCATTAAAAGGGGCGTGTTCAAAATAATAGCAATGTGGAGTTTAAATAGAGAATTAATTAATTCAGTGAAGAAACAAGCGTCATATTCCGTTATAAAGAAAAAGGGAAGCAAGTTTCACACATCATTATAAAATACATTTCTTTCTGAATTACGAAGTAAAATGGGCTGTTCAAGTGTTTTCAGGAACAACGCAATTTGATAAAATACTTCATTGGAGAAGGAAAAACACATAAAAGTGCAGCAAATTATAAGATGCTCAGCTAAAATGATCACAAATGCTTTAAAATGGCAACAAAAACATGAAACACAAGGAAGGAAACGAGCAACTATTGTTAAAACGGATCGAAGAATATTCAGAATGGCAAAGACTAAGCCGATCATCACCTCCAGAAAAATCAATGATATAAAATTACCTGTAAGTGCTGTTACAGACAGAAGACGTTTGATCGAAGCTAAGCTATCACAAAGCAGCCCCCGAAAAGCATCATTGTTGAAAAATAGTGGCAAAGCCACTGTGCCGCTTGGCCAATCCCAACATGGCCGAAATTGAATTTGGTCTAGATTTTCATCCCATATACACGCATATAAAATATGAAAAGGATCCAAAAAAAAAAAAAAAAAAAAAAAACTGAAGGCGCTAGAGCGCTGACGAGGCAAAAAGTTTAGGGACGCATGGATGGACGCAAGACAGACCACACGAAAGCATCTTACCACAGCATAAGCCCAATTGGCCTAAAGGCCAAGCTAAAAAAAAAAAAAAAAAAAAAAAAGGGATGTGCGGAATCGGTTGAAATTTGTCGATGAACACATCGACTGGCTCAAAGAGAAATGGTGCAACATTCTGTGGAATGGCCAGAGTTGAATTGTTCTTTTCGGGTCTAGTGGTTGTTGACAGCATGTCAGATGGCCCCCTGGCACTGAATTCAAGCCACAGTATACTGTGAAGACAGTGAAGCATGGTGGTGCAAAAATCATGGTATGGGGATGCTTTTCATACTACGGTGTTGGGCCCATTTATCGTATACGAGGTTTTATGGATCAGTTTGAATACATCAAAATACCGGAAAAGATTACGTTGCTATATGCTGAAGAGGAAATGACCCTGAAATGGGTGTTTCAACAAGACAACGACCCCAAACACACAGTGGCGAGCAACATCTTGGTTCCAGGCAAACAGGATTGAGGTAATAGAGTGGCCAGCTCAATCCCCTGACCTCAACACCCACTGAAAACTTTGTCCCATGAATAACAGAAGGTCACAAGTGACATTCCTGATGAAACCGTTTTTCCGCACCACAAAGTACTACAGCCGCTGTAGTACTTTCGTGGTGCAGAAAAAACAGGTTTCATCAGGAATGTCACTTGTGACTTCTGTTATTCATGGGACGACTTGAGAGGTGACATTAAAAATGCAGTTTCTGAAGCAAAACCCAAAAATTCACAGGAACTGTGGAAGGTAGTTTGTTCATCCTGGGCTGAGATACCTGTTTATAGGTGCCAAAAGCTGGTCGACTCGATGCAACACAGGTGCGCAGCAGTTATCAAAAACAATGGTAATGTAACAAATTATATGTTCAGTAATTTAAAGTGAAGTTAAATCTTGAGTCAAGTTCAGTGTTTGAGTTTGAAGAGAAAATTGTCAACACCATTTTTTTAACATATTAATAATCCTTTTCTTTCCTTCCAGTAAAAGAACAACACAGACTTGATTAAATATGTTAATGCGGATTTGAAATTGAATGTGCAATGTTTCCACTACACTTGAAATACGGCACTGAAGGCTTCTAAAAAAATTGGCACTTTATTCACATGAGGACCACAAAGGAAAAACAATCAGAGTCCAAATTTTGCATTTGCGTATATTTATTATATATGATATTTATAATATACATTATATTTTTAATATATTTTTTGCATGTTTTTTCATTGCTTTGTTTCTAAGATCGTTTTGAATTTTTAATTCATCATTTCTCCACAATGTGAAAATGTGACAGATCATTTTTCATGTGGTCTTCACATGTTTTAACATAATGCTTTTTGTTTGAACACAACTTCACACCAATACGTAGCAAGAACCAATTACAGAAAGTTTTTTCACCATGTCAAACCAGCTGATAGTGTCAAAGTTGGTGAAAGGACATATACCAGCAATTATCGACCCATGTCCATTTTACCCATCTTCTAAGATGTTGGAAAAGATTGTATAGTTTGGAGTCCCGGGCTTCATCAGAACTGTAGTACATGTTAGTCATCAAATTATAACACTGTTTGGGTGGACTCCCAGGCATTATCCGCTAGAATTAGAATTTTACTTCTGAGAGGACTGAGCAAGATATATGTTCAACTGTTTCAAGACACTAAGAACCCTTGGTGGTATCTTTGTCTCATCTTGTAGATTCAGGATTACTCTTTGAAAAAATGTAAGTGTCCTGTTCAGGTTTTTGGGGTACGCCAAATTGAAAATATAGTAAGTCGCCATCAGGCATCCAAGTGCTTCCGAGAGATCATCTGCCTCACAGATCTGGTGTCCTTCGGCAAAAATGGCAATATTTTCCATTTCACTGGGCTTCATGATGTCACCATTGCAGACTATTACAGCATGAGCGATTTCATCTGTGACCTGCAGTGCAAGTTAGGAAACGTTTAAGAAAAAGTTCAATTTTCTCACAAAGCAGTGTGATACTATAATACTATAATACACCATTATAACACACTACGGCCTACATCGTAGACTGAAAAAAATATGATTAGCAATATGTCATTACTGATTATGGCCCTTATCGGGGGCTCAAGTCACATTAGAAAATGATGAAATCCTTGACATGATGACAATAATAAATCATAAAGGGGAGCGATACTTACTTCTTCTTTTTTTAGTACTAGCTCCTGCTTTTCTCCCATCATACTGGGGACAAGGAGTATGGCTCCATGTCCAGCCATTACTGAAAAAAAATAGGAATTTATTAATTTTATAGTCGAGATTGATATGATACTTGCTCTATATCAGGACCTGAAATAATGGTAATTTTCTTACTCTATTCTATGATGGCATGCTGTATTTAGCTGTTCAAGGGAAATTGAGATTTCAGTCTGTTACCAGATTTCATCAAATCACATTTATTGCAATTTTTAAACTTGATCAGCATATCAGTTTTCAGTACAACAAATACACCAACCAGCTCGATCCACTTGGTCCTTGAGTGAGCTCATGGTGGAGAGAATTCTGGTCTTCAGTTCTGTCTTTTTGGAGACACTGAGGATCGCAGCACCAAATTTCTTGAGGCCATTTAGCAGCATCGTATCCATTGATTTCTCTGACAGCCTTGTGAATTCTGCCAATATCTACATAGAATACAAGAGAAATTTTAAAGATTTATTTCAGTGAATATGACATTCATGGTGTTCATTTGCTGCCAAAATTATTCATCACCTTGGTAATAGACAAGGAACGAGAGGCTTGTTAGCCTATAAAGCTCCGTTCAGATACTCTGCATGTTTGCCAAAGGTTAGTCCCAAAATGCCAAAATATGAAAAGTGCCATCCTCAGCTAGAATACAGGCACTTTCGGAGTGGGCACAGCAGAGTCTGACAGCCAGTTGTATATTGTCTTGTTCCTAGCAATAAGGGACAATCACCAACGAAACAATTGATCTGTAGCTGAAGTAGTTACTTTGATTGAAAAAGCATCCATTGTCTAAGGGATACAATGTATCAAACATGCACTCATTTTGTCACAGATCTTTAATATTAATTTTCTCATGTATCGTATGTTCTGTCAAAAATGCTTCGTCCACGAGTAGTAGAAAGCTACAATGTACTGTGGTAACAAACATCACCAGCACAGAGTTGTTTCTTGATTTTGAAAAAAAAAAAAATTTGGTTAAGTCTTAAAATTTTGAACAAGCTTGGTAGAGATTTCCTCAAAGTATGCCGATGCAAAATATGGAGTCAAATGGTCCAGCGGTTTCAGAGATTTTTTGTTAAAAATTTTACAGACGATGGACGGACGCCAGCCCACTCACCACCATACAAGGGCTGCTGACATTTGGTCAGAGCAGAGATAAAAGCACAACCTATAAAATACACAAGGAAAATTTTTTTTTTCTCTAAACCTGCAGACATTTCACTGTTTTAATCAATCACACAGTAAGGCCACGCCTCCAGCCGTCCAGCTCACCAGTCTACTAAATCTCAGACCGCACTTCAGTCCTATCCTATTATCATCAACATCTGTTTCTCATTTCCACTGAGTGGTAGCAGTGTGTATTTAAGACTGAGCTTCCCTCAGTCTCTTTGTGAAGTCTGTGTAATCCCATGCCTGTTTGACGTGGTAGTCTTGTTAGGCTTTTGTGCCTTCTGCCATGCAGTTGGTTATTAAATATAACCAAGTCTATCCTAGCACCAGAGTCCAGTCCTCAACTTTCAGTACTCCGTGCATCCGCACTGTGCACAAAGTACAAAACATTACACATACTTACCCTTGTAGAGGAAAAATATTAAAGTACATGTTTGGATTACAGTAAATTTGAGTCATTTTTTGCTCCCCCCCAAAAATCAAAAATAAATACAAGTTTCTCAAATTGAATTAAAATTAACCTAAAATATAAAAACGAACAAAAATAAGCATACCTCATCAGAATAAAACAGGCAGGGATATTCCTGCTTTATTTCAGTGATTGATGACATTCCCTCAACGACCATCTTCCGCCTATCTGGGAACGTTTTCGTCATCAAAAGAGATATCTTCACACCATCTTGTTTCACCTTTTTGTCTTCAAGCTTCATCCACTCCACATGGCTTTTGATTGAGGCATTGTCTTCTTCAATGGGCCGCTTTGGTAGAAAGTTTTTGACACCCCACTGGTTCTTTATGGTGCCGGCCTCGGCTTCCTGTTGTGGCATCTTTTTTTTGCTGTGAACAATTGGTACGTTTCGGTCTCGCCGTTTACGACAGTTGCGCACTTTGTGCTCTATAGCACTCTTCCAAAGCGTCTGAAATCATCAGAAAAAAAAGGAGTATCAGTTGATGAGGAAAAAAACAGTTTTTTTTCTGAGCAAGTAAGAAGTTTGTATGTAATGTGATGTTGTAAACCAATGTAATCTGAGTTCCCCAAAAGATTTGGCCTAGTACGGCCCTTACTGCCTTTGATATAGTGTGCAGTACACCAGCGGTGATTTGAGGTTGGTGCTTTAAAAAGCAGAGAAGTTTAAGTTGTCAAAGTTTGGAACGTTAAGAAACGGGTCCTGCTTACCCTATATACTTACCAAAGCATCTGTGGAGGCCAAACCTTGTGCAAGGTATGGATAGCTTCTTATTACTGCCTTTGCCATCTCTGTGTACTGAGCACTAGTCGGGTAGCTGAAAAACAGCAGTTAAGTAGAAAGTTAAAGGTACATCTGCAAGGTATACCAAAATTGACCTTCATAGGATGAGAAATTTATTCAGATCATCAAATCAGACTGATTGACTACTGTATTGTCACTGTCCGGCTACTTTTTTTTTCCGATTACATAATGCATTCAAGGTCAAATTTAATTGGAGTTTACTGGTATTATCTTCAACTGGAAAAAAACCTGACCATTTTGAAAATGCAATTTACCCAGTGAAACTTCTTACATATAATTCTGCAGGTTAATGCTATTTGAATTCATTTTAATTCTGAAAAACAGGAAAAATTACAGATCTCAAATTCAAGTTAGCCAGCTACTTTTCAAAAATGTCTAATAACTTTTTCTCTTAGGGACAACCAATGGCGTAGAATTGTGTATGGACCGTATGGACGTGTCCAAACCAATCTCAAACGATGGCTCAAATGTCCACACAATATTAAGGTTGAAGGGAAAAAAATGCGCCTCATGCGGCACACAAAGGGTTAAATCCTTTCCCACTTCGGCACCGCCTTCCAAATACGTGTTTGAGACCGTTCTGTTTTTTGATTGGCTTAGCTCCCTGTAGGCTGTTTCGCTTGCAGGTTTCGCCAGTGTTGACGGTGCACTCTGAAATTTTGCTAGCCACCTTAGTTAGTTTTCACTGGAAAAAAATGCCAACGAATGTTAATTAAACATGTCCGCTAGTTTCAACTAGCGAACTAAACCTGGTTTCTGTTACACGTTGGTTAGTAATTGGGTTGCTAGCAGTAGTACATATAAACCAGGTGGATATGTCAAATTATGAGGTGAATTTCAGTGGAGAAATCCCGCAAAGGTGCCATTATAAATGAATTATTTTATATGCAGGAACCACAGCAGCAAGCTAGGGAAACAGAGCAAGCTAATAAGGATACAGGTGTATCAGGGCTTCAGGTGAGGTCATAATTATGCCTTGTTCTGTGGAATTATAGGGAAAGTTAGTCTCGTGAAATGAAATGAACCGAAAGAAACACGGAATCGTAAATCTAACATGATCCAGTCCCATTAACGCTCCGTTTGCGCCTACTCCGATTCACAGTCGGTGGTCCATTTTCAAGTGTTTATCGCGGCTGCAATCGCGATACCGCACATTAAGATGCTTAATAGAGAGGATTGCGAGCTGGCTTGCTAACGTAGTTATATATCCACGCACTTGGTATCAATATCTATGTTACTAGATCTAAGTGGGTTTCATGAGTGCGCTGAGATAGTTTGCAGCTGTCAGTTAAGGTTGTGGCAAGTTTATGTATGTGGCATCCTTGTTTGAAAATTATGGAGGTACCTTGCGTAGCATAATAAAAAAAACGAAGAAATACTCATTCGGATAATCTGTATACACTAAAGTCAGTATCTGCACTCAGATTTACAAAAAATTTTCCAGCTCATGCGCTCGCATCACATACGTGTCCCTACCAATTCTCACATTAAACCGACGCCCATGGGGACAACACTGTATGAAATAGAGAACGTTATATCCAGGTGGATGAGTTTATGTTGTCACCAAAGCAAACAGTTCCAACAATTGATAATGTAGCGCATGAAGAAATTTCACCGTAAAAACAAATACTATATCTGGCTCAGAAATTAAAATTAATTACTCACAATGTGTATTTGGTCATTTCCTCGTATATGGCTGAAGTCATCTGACGAACTAGGCCACCCTGCAAAGGTCTTTTCTCAGCGAGGGCTTCCACTAATTGTCTGGAGAAGGTGCAGACAGGCAGCACAAATGGAGCTGGCCAGCTTTGTAATGTTGTGGTCACCCTAGTGTGGCTGAATCATCCAAAATATATCGTATTAACAAATACATCATATGGTAGCTGTATAGACATACACAGGCAAGATTAAATTAATAAATAAATACGCCTTTCATTTCCTTGTACGATCGGCTCCTAAGAGGGACTGACTGTTTAAAAATATAACCTAAAACTTTTAGAATAAAAATTTTGTGACATCAAGTGTTTCAAGAGGTAGATGGTGTAAGTAGGGCATACTTTATCCTTGAATGATTGTTTTATTGTAATGGACAGTCTGAAATACAGGTCAAAATTGCCCAGTCATAAAGTGTCTCTATTAATCTTTACTGTATTTCCATTAATGTAAACCAAATAAATAAAGCATTTCAATTTATTGAATGCTGAATGTTTAGTCTATATTCCAATTTTTACAAGCAATAGTGACCCCCGAATGATTTTTAGAGAAGTGAAGAAAGTATACAACCAGAGTACATATGAACACTTCCTGGATTGCCATCAGGAGAATGTAAACAAACCCTGAACCAAACTTTCATTTCTGCTGCAGAACAATCACTAAGATGGCTAGAAGTTGTACATATACATACCTTACTGGAGCTGGATTTTGTATGGCACCAACTGCATCGGGAATGCTTCCAATCCCACCATCAGACCATTCAGATCCAGGTTCTTGGTGGCTGGTTTCTCCTGCACCTTTACAGTGGTCTGACTCTCCACAGCGCGAGATCTTTACAAATCTTACTTTCCCTCGATCAGGCAATTTTTCAATGGTGATGTTACACCAATCTTCAAATTCATTGTCCCAGAGTTGGACATTAAATTCGTTTTCTAAAAACGGCACTCCGAATGCTTTGAAAGCCATGCGTGGAAGCATGGTTTTATCTTCTACCTCAAATATGTCCTTCATGTCCTCCGTTAGGGTAACATGGTATTTAAACACCATGTTGACTGACCTGCAGCACAAAAATACTAAAAGGCGTGAACTGGATAAACATTTTTAGGTTTTCTTTTTCCATTGTATGAATAAAACATCCACTACATCTGCTTGTAGTTATACACTCTAGCACTAAGGTCTTTTGCACCATCCGATTTACAACCCCAATACTGAAATAGTTGGGACTAAGTGTAGATTGTGAATAAATCAAAATGCAATGACTTTCAGATCACATGAGCCAATATGTTATTTACAATAGAACATAGATAACATTTCATATGTTGAAACAGAGACATTTTACATTTTTATCCACAAAATGAGCTTATTTCAAATTTTCTGGCTGCAACACGTCTCAAAAAAGTTGGGACACAGGCATAAAAGGGCTGAAAAGCAATTAATATATAAGAGAATCAGCTGAAAGAACAATTAGCAAGTAATTAAGTTAACTGCAGCTATTACAACAGCATGGCTTCATAGCAGAAGAGTCCATGTGCTGAACTGGCCTGCCTGCAGTCCTGATCTTTCACCGATTGAGAAAGTTTGGCGCATAATTAAACAAAAAGTCTGTCAAAGGAGACCCAAAACTCTCCAGCAGCTGGAAGCCTGTATTGAACAATAGTGGGTTCAAACTCCAATAACTAAACTCAAGAAACTTGCCTCCTCAATGCCCAGACACCTCCACTCTGTGTTAAAAAGAAGAAGGGATGCTACACCATGGTACACAGGCCCCTGTCCCAACTTTTTTGAGACCTGTAGCAGCCATCAAATTTGAAATGAGCTCATTTTGTGGATAAAATTGTAAAATTTCTCAGTTTCAACAGTTGCCATGTTATCTCTGTTCTATTGTGAATAAAATACTGGCTGGTCTGATTTGAAAGTCATTGCGTTTTGATTTTATTCACAATTTACACTTTGTCCCAACTATTTCGGAATTGGGGTTGTAGTAAAAGACTGTACAGGCTACTCTTTCGTTTAAACAGTCTGATCAGTGATCAATGAAGTATTTCAAAACAATCAATGTTTGCTCCCCTACCAGGTACGTTCCAAGTGGATGAACACTCAGCAATCCATCTGGACAAAGTAACCTGTATTCTTCTGTTTCTGTCACAATGTAAGCATGGAAGTGTGGAGAAAATTCCTGGGTGTCCAGAAGCCTTAGCAACAAGTAGACAATTCCACCAATTAGAAAACAATTTTCAATTTTTCCAAACTGATAACTGTCATCTTCATAATAAGTAACTACACAGCTACCTGTGTTATACTGGATTCCCTCTACCTTGACAGATGGGGCCTGGTAAACATTTTCAAGAGGGCCCAAAAGAGGGAGCAACAATTCTTGAATGTCTGGAAGCAACAACCGGATTGGAAACACACTACCCTTTGCTGATTCCACTGGCTCTTGGTCAAGAAAATTCTGAGCTGCATGATACATACACTGCAGATACTGGTGCCTCCTAGCCATTGTTTTGCAAATGTTGCGGCGATTCTTTGTCCTGTGCACTATTTCTTTGAAATAGTTGTGCTTTCCTTCAAAGCGAAGGGTCCAACAATGAACAAGGGGACCAAAAGCCAGTATTTCACTTGGGTAATGTACAAGATAATGGGCCTTAGGTTTGACAGCATCACCATGGAAACTGAAGTATTCTTCACAAAAAGAGGTGATGAGCATCCTAAGGTACTCTACCTTTCCGACTGAAATGAGTGGTGCACACACTAAGTCAACAATATCCAAGAACTGAGTGTACAGATCCCATACCTGATCATTTTGAGGAACTAAGTGGCCAATCATGACTGGTAACAGTCGCAGAAGGCACCAGGTCTGTGCAGCACTTTGCTTTATTTTGAATTTTGCTGTATCATTTGACATTCTCGTCGGCTTGTTCACCTTGTCATTCTCAGAATATGGGAATGTTTCAACAATATCATTAAACTCGACCAGAGTAAAGTGCCCTTCTCGCACAAAGTAGACAATACAAGTTTGAAGCACATCAGATCCAAACCCTTCAAATATGTCATGCGCAATATCAGAAGGAACGCCCCAAATAACATGGTAGTTACTCAGGCTATTAAGAACAGACCTGGACTTGATACCATAGACTGATGCTAGAGACTGGTCCTCTTCAACTGAAGCAATTGCTGCATCATAGGACTCTGGAGTCCTAAGAGTAAACTGATCTTCTCTGAAGAATTTCTGCATTGAATTTCTAGTTGCTGTGCAGAACCTACAACTACGAAATGCGACAAAACTTTCAAACATACCACTAATTTCATGTGCTCCAAGATTATCTGCTATTACAAGAGATAAAGATGCAGAAAAGTGCAACTCTGAACCATCTTGAAAATGAACGACAAGGCCTTCAGCTTCTAAAGTTTGAAGATCAGCAACTAGTAGTCCTAATGCAGCTGATAAGCCATACTTCTTCACATAAGAGGCCTTCACTAAGAGGACCAACTGTATCACATACAATTTAGATCGAAACCTTGGAGGCAAATTTCCTAATACAAAATACACACCTGTGATTTTATACTTCTTGATTTTATTTCCAAGAGGATTGGAAACTTGAAAATCATCAATATACAAATGTAACTGCAGATTTGTACCATTTCCAAGAGATCTGAATGCCTTGCCATTGCAGACATCTCGTAATTTACCATCCTGTGATGTATGACCATTCATGACGTGAGCCAAAACATCTTCATGCTTCAGTAATGCCTTCAGTGTTTCACCAATAGGTGCATAAACAGCAGTTTCTGAATTTCCTTGTTGGTTTTCACCAAGTAAGAATTCTACTGGTTCAACAAAGCCAAATTCTCTTTCAAAATATCGATTTTGTTTCTTTTCAGATGACAAAGAGGTACATGCAGACAATACATTCTGAAAACTTTCATATATCTCATTAATTCCGACCAGCTCATCCATGTTTACGCCACTTTTTTCAAGTACTTTCTTTACTTGATGTTTCGTTTCTGTCTCACATGAACAAATAATAGATTCTATTTCTCTGACCACATCAACGCATGCATTCATTGGCAGCTTTTTTGTTTCCCGCAACTTTAGAAGAAAACATGCGATTTGTTTGGAAAAGTCAAACTTTTCTTTGCCGAGAACTGCCTGGTCATCCATCTCATCAGTGTTATCATTTCGGCCATCATCATTAGGTTCATCAACAGCCGTCATGTCATGGTGAACTTGCGCCACATAATTTTGCTCATTCTCTCCATTGTTAGGAGGGTTTCTCTCGCTTGCGAGATTCTCTTCATAAAATAATTTGTGCTTTCTTAAAATATGAGACTGAAAGGACTTCACAATTTTATAAGATTTTTCACATTTTTCAATTCCGCACGTGATGGAAAAGTTCGTCTCATGTTCATGTACCCCTCTATAATGGCTAAGCAACTGAATGAATTGTCTTGTACAGTAACTGCATTTGCTGCAAGGAAATACCTGCATCTGTAGTACATCTGCCATTTTGTACTGATCTAAAAGAGGCCTCAAACTCAACCAAAATCGCTGTTACAGGAGCAGCACTAATATACAATCCGATTTGGTACTAGCACTCTGCTGAGACTTCTACCTGATGTAGGCCCCAACGACGACTTGCTGCCACTTATCTCCAACTTTTTATCACATCGCCATGATGCATCCTCAGCCAACACCAGACGTAGCATGCAAGGAATGCTCACAGATTGCAGCTATAAAACCAAAGACCTTCAAAAGTTACACCAAATACGCTCATCGGTCTCTGATCCTACAATACTTACAAACTTAGCACTGTTCCACGAAAATTCTACGCACGATAGTAAAATTATTGTAATGTAATGTAGCTAGATGTATATTAGAAATAAATCTACACGCTTGGACTGAGCAAATTACATCAGCGGATCCGATCAGGAGCGCGTTTCCCGAAAGCTTAGCCGCTAGTTTTTCCGTACACAAACAGTGGTTCCAACTATTTAACTTAGCATCAGTACTTACGGAAAACGCACCCCAGATTAGGCGATTTATCTACCAGTGTAGTGGATGTTTCAACAAAATTATCAAATTCCATCAAATAAATTCATAGCTGACGTACCAACGGAATTTTTGATGCAGGTGAAACCAGCCGCCCAAAGAAATGCCTGGTTGGGGTGGCTCTTCTGGGCCGATGTTGTCGTTGTCTCAGGCTGGTTTTGGCGGGCTTTAGATATCAGGGACGGCAGAGGAGGAAACGACCTGGTTCTTCGTAGCTACACGTCTTTAGCTGAGGGAGTTAAGATAAAAAATTCAGCTTACCTAAGTAGTGATAGGCTAACTGCTTAAATCGGCGTCGAAACGTCTTTCGCGGTAAAGTTCACGGTTTTTATTTTGAAACTATTCCAAGTAGGAGGGATGGCCAGGCGAAGTTTTTCTACGCTTGATCCGCGCCAGTACGGGTGGAGGGAATCACAGTCACACTAACGGTTTTGAAAAAAGTCAATGCATTTTTAACCCTTTCGCAGGCAAATTTTGGCCCAGATGCATACCCCCACGGACGGATTAATTTTGGGTTTTTACCAAAATATGATTGTTATTCAAAATAACAATAAAATAACACCAAATCTCATAATAAGTTTCCCATAACTGATGTTTTTATGTTTTAATCCTCTCCAGAATCGCTAAAATCGTTTGGATCCAAGTCACTCCCGCTCTCTGGATATTCAAACTCATCGTCAGAGTCATTCAATAAAGCAAAAACTTCATCCACGTTGTATTTACGTTTAGAAACACGGCTAGAATGCCGGCTATTTGTACTCGTCGATGCCATGTTCACATGTCCCACAATTTGACCGGGAAGTAGTCTCGTATTTAGCGTTTTTAGGAAATCCCATGCCTCGTTCACGGCTAAAAATACAGTGCTGGGTGACCTGAGAGACAGCCAATGGTAATGAGCGTAACTAACAAGGGAATTCCCGCAATCGGGGAATTTAAAGAAGACTTTATAAAACACGTTGGTTAAAACGACAAAAATGTCGCTGTGCCTGCGAAAGGGTTAAGGAGCGGTGTCAGGATTCCCACGCATGCTCAAAACTTGACGCTCACAGCCGTCGGTCGCAATTTTTTTTTCTTCCCACTTTGATTCTGGGCTCAGGATATAAACTGATTAATATGACCAATCATGTCTCGTGTCAGAGCTGCATGCATAATAAGCACATGGAATAACGAAGCCAGTTATTAGAAGCATTTTGCAAAAATCTACGTTTTGCTCGCTTTCCAAGTTCAGAACACCATTAGCACGATTAAAATAACTAATTCGGAACCGTTATCAGCGTAATCAAGAGACAACCTGTTTCAAAGTGGCAGAACTCCTAGCTTTTATACGCATTTTACTTCAGCTGCACGAGATGAAATTTCATCTCGTCAAGAAATTTCATCTCTCACTAAATGGAAATATGCATCTAACCTTGTCATTAGACTTGTTTTCTCTTGGCTCAGTTACGCCTCACCGATACGAATGAACTATTTGAAGCCAACTTTGAACGAGGCTTTGAGTTCAGCAAATGCAACCCAGCGTGTTTTGAATCACGCTGCATTGAATATAGTGTTCTTGGACATCCACAGTATCGGTGCGTCGAGGATCTCCACTGAGGGAGCGCGAGATATTAAATTTATGCAGCGAGAGTAGCCAGTAGGCCTAATTTTCTTTTATTCTATAAATTTTATATCTCGGGCTCATGAATCCGAAATCCTCTTCATCCCACAGCATCGTATTATTGGGAAATTGGCAGTCTATTCAAGTCATGGGACGAATTATTCGCTGGCAAGCATGCTAACGCTTTTCGCCTTTAAATTAATTCAAGCGTCTACGATAACGTATAACTCATTACTGTTATGGCTAAAAGCATTAGCATGCTAGCTAAAAAAATTATTCGTTCCATTTGCTTGAATAAACGGTCACTAAAGGGCAAACGCCAGCGATGGTGGACGTTTCCAGCAGATTTGGTATAGCTACCTTCGCGAACATGTTATTAGTTGACGCCAATAAATGGAATCTGACATAACATGATGCAAAAAAAAAAAGCTGAATAACACGTTTGAGATACCAAATCTATATGGGTTGTATCACATCGATTTTTAATGGGATAAATTTGAGACCTATCGCTAAAACAAATTTATTCAAATCTTGTAGCTTGTTCAAGTGGACAATGCCTCAACAGGGGTGTTGGATGTTGGTGACTTGCAGTCGAGCAGAATCGCTCTCTAGAGGGGGGGTGCACCATCAAGAACGTGTTTTCAAGTACCAGCATGGTCATAGCTCAAGACTTCCGAAAGATTATCCAAGAAAAAATAGCCAAGCTTTAAGTTATGACATGAAAATGTTCAGAAACAGGGCTCAATCACTCCTTTATTAATTTTTTTTTTTTATCTTATTTAAAAAATATCGGCGGGGTGCATGTGCACGGAAATCCCTTGATTCCGCGCTCAAGTTACCCTTGAAACAGAATTAGGCCCCTAACTCAGGCCTGTCATTGGCCTACCACACAGTCAGGACTACCACTCCCCGAATATCGGCCTTTTCCCTACCAATTTTAGGGCCGGTTTCACAGACACAGATAAAGCTTAATCCTAGACTGAATTCAATTTTCAATAGAAAATGTCCATACAAAACTCTGTTTAGTCCAGGACTATGCTTAAGCCATGTCTGTGAAACTGGCCCGAAATTGTAGGCCCTGGCCTATATAAGTATGACTATTATTTTTGCTTAGTTAAGCCATCATATTACGTGCACGTAGGCCCATGGAAAATTTTACAAAAAAGAAAACATTATCGGGACTAATTCAGGATATATCCCAGGTCGTATATTGGACGCTTTAAGTGGGCTCACAAAGCTAATACTAACAACAAGTATAGCTCTTGACAAAAAAGGAAGGACCAGCCACAGTTCATTGAAATTTGATGTGGTCAACCAGCCAGGAACCTTAAATTTGAAGTAGGCTATCTGATATTTAGGTGCTTAATCAAGAGTGAATTCCTGTTCTTGAAATGTATTTTTAGCTTTGACTAATTTTGAAAAATCATTTTGGGCAAAACTTAGCCTTAATATGAAAATTTTAAGATTTTTCAGCAGTCCAAACCAAATTAAGTCCAGGTATAAATAATTAACTGATGACTGCCCCCTTTCTTGATAAGATAATCTGTCTTCAAGTTTTAAGTGACCAAGTAGGTTGGTCGATATGACTTGTTTGGTGCTTTTTAACAGACCTTAAATCAAGTGACCAAGAAAGTGTTAGTCATTGTGACTAAGTAGATTTTTTTGTTGTTCAGATTTGACTAATATGGTGGGTCACTTTGCCTAACCTTACTGATTTTAGTTGGTCATTTTGAAATGACTAGCCATATACTGGTCATTTTGACCAATTAAAGTTTTTCAGTGTGAAATTATCCATACCCACAGTGAATCAAATCCTATATCGACTTCACCTGAAAGACTGCTCAGCAAGAAAGAAGCCACTCCCCCAAAACCACCATAATAAAGCCAGAATGCCATAAACAGCTGCATGTAGGGACAAAGATCTTGATTTTTTGAGAAATGTGCCCTGATCTGATGATACAAAATTAAACTGTTCAGCTATAATGTCCAATTCTATTTTTGGATGAAAAAAGGGGAGGGTTGCAAGCCAAAGAACTCAAAATCATCAAGCACAGGGGTGGTAGCATCATGTTGCTGTGGTGCTTTTGTGGGGGAAGGACTGGTGCACTTCACAAAATAAATGGCATCGTGACTAATTATTGTCACTAATTATTGTAAATTATTGGGATATATTGATACAGCATCTCAAGACCTCAGCCAGGAAGTTCATACTTCTTCTGAAAAGACAATGACCCCAAGCACGCCTCCAATGTTCAAGCAAAATGGCCTAAGCACAACAAAGTCAAGGTATTGGAGAGGCCACTACAAAGTCCTGACCTCAATTCAATCAAAATTTTGTGGGTAGTACTGTAGAAGCATGTGTGAACAAAGGGCGCTACAAAGCTGACTCAATCACTCCAGTTCTACTAAAAGGAATTGACCAAAATTCCAGAAACGTATTGAGAGTTTCTGGAAGGCTACCCAAAACATTTGACCCAGGTTAAACAATTTAAAGACAGTGCTACCCATTTTTAACTTAGCGTATGTAATTTTCTGACCCACTGGGAATGTGATGAAAGAAATAAAACCTGAAATAAATAATTCTGTCCTCTATTATTCTGATATTTCAGAATCGTAAAGGTGACATAGAATGGTTGAACGGGGTATTTATCCTTGTTCTGTGATGTGACATATAAACAACAAAATTTTGGTTGGGTCTGTAATGCCTCAGACGCTTCCTAAAAACCTCTCTCAAAAAGCTATGTTAGGGTGGGAGATTTTGAACGCGTTGTTTTGCACCTATTTGGCGACCTTTCAGGCGTAACTGGCAACCTTATTATGAAATGCAAGCACTTGACGCTGATTGGCTGGCTTTGCTGCCACTCAAAAGAATGTAACTTCGCCCAGAGCGGTAGGGAAAATGGAAAACACTCGCCGGCTTTGGAACACGGACAGACCAACTTTATGCAGCTATGTTATATTCAAAGATTCAGCCTTATATGTTTGAGCCCGAATCGGATGAGGACACTGAAATGGAAGAAGAACCAGTCCAGCAAAGGCTGGATTTAAACGTTTCTGAATGGTAAGTATTTTTGAATTTTTTTTTTTTTTCAAATGTCTCGGAGATGGCTAGATAGGCTACTTCAGAGGTGCCAAGGCTTACGCATTCGGAGTGAGTCTCTCGCATTGACGTTCCTGTGCCGTAGTCAGCAAGTATTCAATCAAAGGACACTGAGGAAATTCATTAGCGGAATTTAAGTCCTTGTGCAATAAGTTAATCTGTTTCACGTGCATTATGGTGGATTTCCCCACTAGTGACACGGAAATCAATTATGACTCTGGAATTCTCACGCTTGTCTTTACTGAGGGATTGGAAGCAATGGAATTGCATAAAGACCTGTATGCAAATTATTTTGAAGGGGAGGAAACGGAATGAGAGTGGAGGAGCAGTGAGATACATGAGATATCATATGTATCCTTTGTTCAGATTGGCCCTTTTTCTGGCGGTAATTTTTAAAAGAGGAATTTCTATGAAACGGAGATGTTCAGAATGTCTAACACTTTTCTTATGTTCTTGAATGCAGGTAGACTACCGTTATTCAACATAGACAAGGTAAAAACGGTTTTTGATTCTATGTCACCTTTAAAATTAAGTAGTAATCCTTTCTTACCTGAGACAGGGAATATTTCCTGTCTACCAGTCTGTTCTCACAGAAAATTGCTTTCATACGCCAGATCGATTCTTCAATCTATACATTTCATTCAGTGCCCAATTAAGAGTGTGCTGATTACTAAGGGGACGTCCAGAGCAGATGTTATTAGTAGATGTCATGGTATCTGGCTTGGTGAATTAACCCTTTAAGGCCTAATGCAAAAATCCCAGCAGATAGTAACCTGTATTTGGGCTGAAGCACAGCTTCTCAGCTTTCAGGAACAGTTGGAATTTTTTTCTATTGGGCAAAACTTACAGTAATTACGGTACTTTCAAAATTACGCGCATATCTGTGTCGGCAACGACACGTTCTTGAAATGCGCACATGCTGTCCAGGTTTAAATGGGTTAATCAGATTTTTACGACACATTGTTTATTTATCAGCCTCGAACTCACAGAGAATGTCATCACGAATCCAATGAGGTAATTACATGAAATCATCCATATCAATCCCTTTCCTGGACTAGAGATCACAGATTAACTTAGCTTTTTACCAAAAGCTTCCAGCTGAAATGTTATACTCATGCTCCAGGTCTGTACAAGACCTTTGCCTGTCTGCTTTGACTGTTCCATACCCCAGTTTTCTTGCCAGCATCCTGTGCCTCAATGGTGTGAAGGGATACTGATAGAGAACTGGAGAAGCCTCAGAGATATTGTGATACCACTGAATGAGACAGCTCAAGTGTGCATTGTGTTCAGGTTTTCATTGCACTTTAATGATGGATACATGTCTGAATCTCATTTTAATCATGCTCCCACAAAAAGTAGTACTGCTATTACTACTACAACTACTACTATGTTCTACTATTACTACTACTACTACTATTACTACTAATAATAATAATAGAAAATGTTTAGCAAGTAAGGTTATAAATATACCCCCCCAAAAGTGACAAGAGGCCAGTAGAGCCCATTAAAGGCGACAGAGTCAGAAAACAGAACAAAGGCAGTAACATTGACCGAATGAGAGATCATGCTGGGAACACACAGATGATTTTTTTTTTATTATTTTTCACCAGTTTAAGCTGGTAAATGTACAGTACATTTAATCCCCCATGTGTGCCACTAAAAAATATACTTCTGCAGTTATTTGTGATGACATTGCAGTCTCCGTGCAAAATATGCCTGTTCAGATGACGAGCATGTATACCAGTATTACTTGATTTAAGTGCACCTTTTGACATGATAGACCATTCGATTCTTTTAGACAGACTCTGCAATCTAATTGGTCTCTCTGGTGCTGTTTTTAATTGGTTCAAATCTTATCTTACTCATAGAAAGTCTTTTGTAAGCATCAACGAATGTTCATCAAAAAGTTATAAAATGAACTGTGGAGTTCCTCAAAGTTTAATTTTAGGTCTCACACTTTTTAACCTTTACATGCTGCCACTTGGAAAAGTCATCAGGAGGAACGGAATCAATTTTCATAGCTATGCTGAGGACACCCAGCTTTACATTGCCGTGTCTCCTGATGATCCAGGGCCAATTGATGTTCTTTTAAACTGTATTTTGGATATCAAGGTATGGATAGCAAATAATTTTCTACAGCTCAACCAGGACAAAACGGAAATCTTGATCATTGAGTCTCTCTCTGAGCTTCAGTACCAATGAAAAACTGCAAGCACTGGCATTAAAACCTCGTTAACAGGTCAAAAACCTAGGAGTCTTCTTCGACTCAGTTCTCAGTTTTGAGACTCAGTTTAAAAACATAACAAAAAATGCATTTTATCATCTGAAAAACATCGCCAGAGTGCCAGCAATCCTCTATCAAGTACAGAGACACTGATACATGCTTTTACAACCTGCCAGATTGACTACTATAATGCTTTGCCTTCTGGTCTCCCAAAGAAAAAGTTATCTCACCTACAATTGCTTTAAAACTCTGCTGCACGTGTGGTGACTGAAACCAGTAAGAGAGCACACATTGGACCAATTTTAAAGTCTCTGCACTGGCTTCCTGTGAGCTTCAGAATTGATTTTAAGATTCTTTTATTGGATTATAAATCTCTTAACGGTTTTTGTCCTATCTATTTATCAGATTTGCTTTTACAATATCAACCCCTCAGGGCAATCAGGTCCTCTGGTAATGGCCTTTTAATTGTACCTAAAATAAGAACAAAAACGCACGGTGAGGCATCATTTCACAACTATGGCCCACATCTTTGGAACAGCCTTCCTGAGGACCTGAGGACATCAGAGAGTGTTAATATCTTAAAAAGCAAGCTCAAAACGTACCTTTTTAGTCTGGCTTTTAACTGTTTTATTTTGTTTTCTTTCTCCTCTCCTTTAGCATTTGATTATTTTCTCACTATTTCTCACTTAATTATTTATTATTATTTATACATATACTTAACTCCAAAAGAAACGCAAGGGTGAGGAATGTACTGTATATGCGGCAAATTGAAGAATCAATTGATTTTCATTGCTTTTCCAGTGAGGCACGAGAGGAAATAAAGAAAAGCGCCTGGTATTGTAATCCTGACGCACGCCACTTGAACACGCCAAGCACTTCAGTAATAAAAAACATTGAGCTGTTTGTGATGTGTACAGTGAACTTGACTTGTTCTTTTGGGTGTGGTTACGCTTGTTTTGCTCACATAGACGGTGTCAAACAGTACTTCCGCTCACCCTGAATTGTCTCGGAACCCTTGTCTCATGATCAGTTTGGGTTGCTGTCCGGAATCTGTCACATACAGGCTGTAACCAGATGTGGCGCTCTTGAGCTGCCATAGTCACTCGTGGCTGCCCTAAGCGGGGTCGGTCAGTGACAGTGCCTGTGTTCCACTCTCGGATAGACAGCCGACTGATTGTTGAACGGTGACAGTGCAAATGACGCACCACCTCTCGGCAGGTGAGACCTGCCCGTAACATACGAATGGCTCTTTTTCTCTCTCCTGTGCCACAAGCCATTCCATTTTCTTGATGCAGTAGCATTTTTAGGTTTTTTTGTTGGCTTTATGTAGGCTTTTGACCACACCCAAAAGAACAAGTCAAGTGTCTCAAACAATCCCTTAAAATTAATGATTGGTCACGACCTGTTTTCAATCACTAATTTAAATAACCATTTCAGAAACTCCGAAAACTCTCAACATTATCAGGTGTGGCCAGTTTTCATATATAACGCATACCTGTCAACTCTCATGCATTTTGTGTATATATGTGTGTGTATATATGTGTGGGTATGCATATTCATTGTATATCAGTATTATTACTATTTTTTTATGTTTTTATTATTCTTATTATTTAATCCTACTTCCAGTGTTCTAGTGTTTCCTCATGCAGATTTAACAGATTCATGATAGTGTTTCCTGTTTCCTCAGTTGTTATTTTAATCATGGTTTTTTTGTGATGGAGGGAGGGTGGGGTTGGTGGGGTATTCTTTCTTCTTTTTTTTTTATTTTGTAAAGCACTTTATGTGCCACTGTGTTTGGATGAAAAGCGCCATATAAATAAAGTCTGATTGATTGATTGATTGATGAAGAGGCTTATAATTGTGATTAAGTAATTCAGAATAATTCAGATTACACATACAAGTCACAATCACAATACTGATGGGAAAATGAAATTTAAAAGCGTATAGATTCACAAAAAAAAACTTACTATCTAAATCACAGATTGTTCAAAGTGATAACATTTTGCCATAGTAATTGCAAAGAAGATTCAAGGCATATTTCTCTAAAAGGAGAGTCGGGTTCAAGGGTTTACATCATGCACTACTCTAAAAGTACCCATGGATAGGCTGCACTTGTGGTTAGTTTGTTTTTTTTCTTTTCTAGTCCAATTTGCACCAGTTTTGGTTGATTTTGCATCATTTGTTTTAAAATGAAAATAATTTCCTGTTTACTTTGTCCTCTACATTTTTTATCAACCCCAAAATTTCAATCACTATCCTACATTTTTTTCTTTACTTCCCACTTTTTAAATATTGCATTGTGCCATTTGATGTTATTTACATGACTTTAAACTCCTTATATTTCACAAAAAGTGGAATAAAAACATAAGTAACGTGATCAAATAGTTTTGAAAGCAAGCTCACAGAAGAAAGAATTATGCACCAATATATATGTCTCAATGCAGCTACAACAGGGACTGAGATTAGAGATTAACAACCAATTTAGCTCAATATTTTGACTTTCACTGCTAAGAGAACTCTGTGATTTGAAGCTATATCGCAGAGTTTCAGGAGCAGGACCTCACCTCAACCTTGTCAAATCCAGCACATCCCATTAATAGACCTATAATCTACTCCTCCTGTTTCATTCTCGTATTTCGTGTCCAAATCGATAGCACATCACATTGTCTTAAGCAGTAAAACACTAACGTTATCATTTAACAACTAAAAACCTCCTTCCACGTACCTTACACTAAACATGGATGCAGTGTTACTATCTCCTTTGGATGAATTCCCATTTTAACATATCCAAGACAGACAACCAAATCCAAAGTCTTCAGCAGACACGAGCAGACCCAGCGACAGATTCATACAACTTCGCTGCCTCAATACCTGAAACCCTGCTCTCCATTCTCCAAGCTAAGTGTCAGTCTATTCCTTGGTCCATATTCTGCTCAATTAATTTCTCCTCCTTAGCTAATACCTTCAAAAAGCCATTCATACTGCAGTTTCTGCATGAATGTAATGTGTCTTTGGTCCATATTTTCAGTGAAGCTTTCACACGAAAATCACTGAGAGTGTCTGTTAATATTGTACTAATATTGTAACTGAGACGCTACTCTCTTCTGGCTCTGTCGGAAACTAATGCGCGTTCCTGTGTGTGGCTTGGGGATGGGGGGCAGGAACTGCTTATATAGGCTTCGGACAAGACGCTACGAAAAATGACCAAATCCGTTACAGCAGCTTTAAGTGTATCAATGTAAAGATCTCCAACACCGAGCAGCCAAACTTTGCGAGCAAATTCCTCAAAACTTTGTAAATGTTAGTGAGAACTCTGTAATTATAAGGTCACAAATTTTGTTTTTTTCAGGAGTGGCGCAAACTTGGAACAATGTTAAAAATGCACTGCTTCCTAACTGGATGTCCTGGTTACGGTCGCGCGACAAAGAAGAACAACAATGTGGACTTGTAACGGTGTTTCACGGACTTAGGGCCATGTGGCTTGGTTCTTGCCGAAAGTAATTAGTGCGTGGGACAAATCAAGATCAGAATCAGATGAATGCAGGAATTTTTTTGTATCACATTCGGGAATCACCAGTCGTTCTGAAGTCCTTCTGTTTGGTGCAAAACTGGCGATATGATGTTTAGTGCAATCTAGCGCTGGTGTTTATTTGATATTGGCAAGTTTTCCTCGAGCTAAGGCTAAACTCAGAAGTCAGAATTCCAGCTCCAGTGCTCAGCAATTTTTGCAACCTGAGCAAGTGCTCAAGCTTCCTTTTAATCATCTGACCACTAACACTATTGTATAAATGTATACAAAGTGACACTCAAGGACATCACTGTAAAAGAAATTAAACTAATTGGATAGAAACAGCGAGAGAGTTCAATCAGGTCATTGAGAATCAAGATAAAAAAAATTTTTTTAAACAGCACAAAAGTAGTATCCAGACAAAAATTAAATTCAATCGGAATGCACGGTGGGTAATAAAGGACTTGCATAATACTATCACTGTGACTAACTATTTGGCAAAGGTGCCTTGCATCACTCATCCCAATATTCACGAGGGGTCCTAAAGTGAACTGTGCAGGCATTTGCATTTAGTTCCATACCCTGCGTTCAGGACCATTCAAAATTTTGGAATCACTCAGGAATTTCCTTCTTTTTGAAACATAATGACCACTGTGTTGAAGTAAAATAACCAAATTGATCATAAATACAGTCTAGGCATTGCTCATGGTGTAATTAACTCTAAAAGCTGTAAATGGCTGTTTTTGAAAGGAATATCATTATAGGTAAAATAAAGGTGTATTTTCAGCAGGCATCACTCCCCTGTTACTGTGGAACAGTGTGTTAACCAATCCCAAGTTACAATGGTAAAACGGTAATTCATCATTATAAAACCCTCACATTGTTTATGGATGCGATAAAACTGGTTTTCTTTGGGCTTCTTCCAGGGCATCTTTGGGTTTCTGGGTTTGATTGTGGCCTCAAAATAACCAGAAAGACAGAGTATTCTTCAGAAACTCATCAGACTGTTGTCGTTTTGAGAAATGAGGTCAATGTCATACGAAAAATTACCAAGAAAGTGAGAATATCTTGTAAAGTTTTGCAGAACTCCCCTCATAGTACAGCACAAATTGGCTCCAACTTAGGTAGAAGGAGAAGTGGAAGGCCGAAGTCTACAACTGTGAAGGAAGATGAGAGCATAAGTGTCTCAGCTGAGAAACAGATGCCTCACAGGTTCTCAGCTGGCAGCGCTATTTTATGGTGTCTGAAAAATACATCTCATCCTCAATAGTAAAGAGGCGACTCCGGTATGTGAAAGAAAAAGCAATATCTGAGACTTCCCATGAAAAGAAAAGTAATAAAATGAGCAAAAAAACACTGACATCAGGTGGAAAATGTTAAAAAGTAAGATGAAATATTTGTGGAGTGCAGAACAAATGAGAGGATGCTAGAAGAGTGCTTGATGCCAAGTGATGGTTTGGTGTAGTTGCTGAAAAATTGAGAACTTAGTCCAGTATAATAGGAATCTTAAACAATGAGGGCAATCCCTCCATTTTTGGGATACCATGTGGACGGCACCTGTTTGGAGTCAATGCCATCCTCAAACAGGGAAATGACCTAAATTTATGCTCAAAATTATGCAAGACCTATTTTGGCAATAAGCTGCCTGTAATTGATCAGCCAACACATTCACTAAATCTCAGCCATATTAGCTTGACTGTATTGAATAAGAAAAGTGCTTCTCAAGTCAATCTAAATTGAGGGTATCGCCAATACGCAAAAAATGCCCGGATGTAGCGCTTTCGGCAAAATATCTTGATACTTCCGGAATCCACTCACTTCCGGTGCGCTACTGAGATCACAGCTATCGTTTAGCATCAGCTAGATGCAGCTCGGCCCAGCACGCACCCATACGTAAATCAAGCTGAGGAAAATGTAAACATTCACCAAGCACGCTGCTAGTTTCACGAGCGTACGGGCGAGTAAGTACCCGATGCGGTCAGCAGAACCACGCATGCCTAGGCAGCGTTCGATTTTTTCCCATAGCCGCGAAAGAGACCGGAAGCGACTGGGTTACCGAACTATCCCGTAATGCATCTGAAACGGGGCACGAATGCAACATCCGGGTATTTTTTGCGTATTGGCGATACCCTCAATTGTGGGTGGTGTTTCAGGAACCATGGTTTGAAATTTCTGCGGATTTCCTCAACAAATTGACAGCATGAATGCCAAAAATCTTTAGGGCTGTAGTTGCTGTAAATGGGAGATTATTCAATGAAAACAAAGAAGACCAAAACTGCGATGAGAATCCGAAATCATTATTTAAAGCCTTGCCAATATCTTGATGACTTTTTCTATTCATTTTTCTGTTCATTTTGATTAATGAAAGCCTGAATTTTTGAGGAAAACGTGACATGAATCCTAAGAGATTCTGTACTTTAAAACGATCGGGGATTTTAATCAGCAGAGATGAAGACAATTGCTTCGTATACATATGATGTATTGATAGCCTTGGACAATAACAAAGCTGTTGAAGCCAATGTAGTGGAGACACTGATGAATCTGCAAAGACAAGGTGGCGATGGGGAGATGGAGGGGTGCATAAGATGGTACTAAAGCAAGAAGAGAGTCATTTAACACGATAGCAGTAAGATGATATGCTAGCAATGGAGGCATATCTCTGCGCTATGGGAACAGGTGGTCAAGCTCAGTTGATGACTCCGGACAATGAAGCCAAGGAAAATAATGAGTGAGCATCTGTGATAGCTGTGAATGGCAGGATACAAATTGGGAAGTTTTATGAGAGCCAAAGCATGTAAAGGTTAGTCTCTCAGCATGAACTTTTGCTTTGTTTCATATCTGAAAAGATGTGTTCATTTAGCCTGGGGACCATGAGCCTCGTCTCACAATGACCATCGATCGTAGAGCTTGAAGAGGGTTTGCTACGAGCAATCTATCAAAAGTTTGTCACTCTCAATGTGCATTTCCCAAAGCAGCTCTTACACGGGAACACACACATGGAAGTTAAATACTTTGTAACTTTGCTTTGTGCTGTCCACTTAAATGGTGCTGACATGTTTGATACATTGATTTTAAGCCCAAGTCACCGATTTAACAGTAGAACTGCCATGAGGTCATTTTGACCTCTCTCGCCTATTGAAATACATAAAACTCTGTTTGAATAAAAACCCTGTGTCTCCCAGTCGATGACTTTTTCCTAAAAGGAATTGTGCAGCGACCACATGCAAATAAAAGAGGCGACTGAGACTCTGCCCCTGCCCCTTCCAACAGGGGCAGAGCAGCCTCAGGAGAAGCGAAGGCAGTGTGCAGTGAAAATACACTGCAATGAAAACAGAACTGCCAAATTGTGCATCAAGTGCCGGCGACCTGTGTGTGGTCAGTGTACTGTCAAGGTCTTCAGTGTTTGTGCTGGTTGTGAGTAAGCTGTGTGGCAGAACTTGGAGCGAAATAGGCCTGTGGTTTCCAAACATTTTTGACCAAGGCTCTCTTTCTTTGTAAATATTTCTGAATTCATGTTCATTTCTCATGAGAGCAAGGGACTGTTATTATTGCATGTTCAATGTTTATGAGCAATTTTCATTCACCCCGCCCACAACAAATGTTGCGGAAGGGTGTACATGGTTGTCGCGTATATTTATTTATCGGTGTGTGTCTGTTTGCGCTCTACAGGCCACAATTCTGGACGGATTGTCTTCAAATTTGGTAGGGACAATCCTTTGGCGGAAGGGAAGAAAATTACTAGTTTTTGATGAAGATCCGGATCAAATCCTGGATTCTGGATCAGTTTGAATATTTTGTTAGCACTGGAAGATAGGGCAGACTTTCCACTGCTTATAACTTGAAATTGGTTGGAGATAGGCGTGTAGTTACTATTAATCACTTATAGGAAGTTGGGTATGAAGATCCTGTTACCACCAAATGTTATGACCTTCAGCAACTTTGAAAGGTCAAACTCATGGTCATCAATTTCTCAGGCTGCTCTAGGGCCAAACGGTGGGAGATAGAGACATGGTTACTATTAACCAATGATAGGAAGTCATATATGGGAATCTAATGGCACCGTCACCTTGACCTGCAAGTGACCTTGAAAGGTCAAACTCAGCATCACCACTTTTCCGAGTGCTCTAGCAGCCAAACGGTGCAAGATAGTCTTCAATAGTAACTATGGGTCTAATAGGAAGTCATACATGGGAAATCTAATGCCATCTTCACCTTGACCTTCAAGTGACCTTGAAAGGTCAAAATATCCGACCATCATATTTTGAGGCTCTGTAACTAGGAAACCGCCAGAGATAGGCCCTATGTTATGCTCAATCACAAATAGGAAACCATATATGAGGAGACCAATTGCACCATGGCATTGAACTATGACCCTCAGCGAGTCAAGGTCACCACTTTCTCAGGCTGCTCTAGGGGCCAAACGGTGGGAGATACAGACATGGTTACTATTAACCAGTGACAGGAAGTCATATATGGGAATCTAATGGCACCATTACTTTCACCTCCAAGTGACCTTGAAAGGTCAAACTCAGCATCACCACTTTTCTGAGTGCGCTAGCAGCCAAACGGTGCAATATAGACTTACTTACTGTCGAAGACTAATAGGAAGTCATATATGGGGAATCTAATGGTACCGTGACCTTCACCTTCAAGTGGCCTTGAAAAGACAAAATGGCCGACCTTCATATTTTGAGGCTCTTAACTGGGAAACCGGCAGAGATAGGCCCTATGTTATGCTCAATCACAAATAGGACACCATATATGGGGAGACCAACTGCACCATGACATTGACCTTCAGGTGGCGTCAAGGGCATGGGTGGGGTGATGTGGCCTTCTAGACACACCCTCTAGTTTATTCACCCGAGGTGTATGTGGTTGTCGCGTTTATTCACTCCGCCCGCAACAAAAGTTGCGGAAGGGTGTATGTGGTTGTCGCCTTTATTTATTTTTTTTTTTTGTGTGTGTGTGTGTGTCTGTCTGTCTGTTTGCACTCTGCAGGCCACAATTCTGGACGGATTCTCTTCAGATTTGGTAGGGACAATCCTTTGGTGGAAGGGAAGAAATGATTTGATTTTCATGAAGATCGGGCGGGGTGATGTGGCCTACCGGACACACCCTCTAGTTTATTTATTTATTAATTTATCTGTGTGTGTGTGTCTGTTTGCACTCTACAGGCCACAATTCTTAACGGATTGTCTTCAAATTTGGTAGGGACAATCCTTTGGCGGAAGGGAAAAAATGATCAGTTTTTGGTGAAGATCCGGATCAAATCCTGGATTCTGGATAAGTTTGAAGAGTTTGTTAACACTGGGAGATAAGGCAGACTTTCTACTGCTTATAACTTGAATTGGTTGGAGATAGGCATGAAGTTACTGTTTATCACTAAAAGGAAGTTGGGTATGGAGATTTTTTTACCACCAAATGTTATGACCTTCAGCGATCTTGAAAGGTCAAACTTAAGGTCACCCATTTCTCAGGCCGCTCTAGGCGCCAAACAGTGGGAGATAGAGACATGGTTACTATAAACCAGTAATGAGACGTCATATATGGGGAATCTAATGGCACCATCAGCAGTTAAATGCACAACTTCCATCTGAATAAAATGCTGCGGATAGTAAATACTCAGGGATAAAAATGTTCTATGCACTTTACGAGAAAGATAAACAACTCTCTTAACTACCCAATGTTGTCCAAGAGCTCCTGCGGCTTGCGGAATCGCAGTTTACTCCCATCTAGCCCACAGGCTACTGTATGAAAATTTTGTTAGCGATATGGCAGAGCACTTCTTGCAAATGAGAACAGTGCGTACATGGACTTTAAAAAGAAACTCAAAGTGGACGATACGTTATCAGTTTCATGATGATACAAATAACACGCTTGCTTCTCATAAAAGAAAAAGCATTTCCAAGAATGTATTTGCATTATAAGATTAGCGTTTTCGTTTTCCTCTTGTTAGTTATATTGCGGGGCACTTTTGAAAACCACAATGCAAATGGGGAATTTATTTTAATTTTCAATTTGTTATAAAAATGGCATACACGGACTTGAAAATGAAAACGCAAAGTGGAGGATTACATTTTCATTTTCATTATGATACAAATAATGCGCTTGCATCTTGAAAATGAAAACGCGCTGCTGGATAGCTCACTCAGTTAAAGCGTCACATTGCGAAGCAAAAGTGACTATCATGCCGCGGGTTCGAGCCCCGGTCGTACCATCCGGCAGTGGTCGGCAGCTTTTTCAGAAGTAGCGTACAATTGGCCAATGCGCTGCAGGGATGCAAATTGGAAGGGTCTGCCGAGAAGGGTAATATAAGTTGCTTTGTTCGTTCCTTAGGCGCCTCCTGTTGGCCAGACGGGCGCTCATCAGGAAGATTCTAAGCTTGTTCATGTTCGGGTATCCTCCGCCCTTGTTCTGAACTTGCGACGATTAAACCAATGAGTGTATAAGAAGCGGTGGCTGACAGGCACGTGCTTCGGAGGAGAGCCGCGAGCTGTCTTCACTCCTGAGTTGGCAACAGGGGGTCGCATATGTGAAAGCCTTGTACATAGTTCCCCAATTGGACATTCCAGATTCGGGTGGGATTGGAGATGCCAAATTAATTAAAAAAATTAATTAATTAATTAATTAAAATTAAAAAAAGAAAAGAAAATGAAAAGCATTTCTGAGAATGCATTTTCATTTTAATATTGTTAGCTATATGCTTCCATATGAATCAGCTACGAGATGCAGAATAAATGGCTAGATTTAGAGGACATTAAGTTATTGGACATGTAACCCAGGTAAAACTCATGGTTACTAAAACCGTTTGTAACTTAAAAGTGAAACTGAATGAAACCCCACACCTTCCTTTTATAGGCGCCGACACACAAAAGTGAGCCAGCCGCTTGCATAAAGAATAAACAGTCATAAGCATGTAACTTAAATGTAATCCTACTCCTAGGCAGATGATGGCGAGCTGCACTTGACAAGCTGTCCAAACATTTGTCTTAACCCTCTATTAACCACCGTAGCATATCTGCTACATAAAGTGAAAGGGTTAACAGCCTGGACACCCTGCTGGTTTTGTTTCTTATTGCCAAATAAACATTTGAGAATAACTTGAATGGTCCGTCACTTTAATTTTTCCATTCGCATTATTACCCAATGTAGCAGATCTGCTACATTTTGGAAAGGTGGGCCAAAGGGTTGAATTTTTTTTTTTTTTTCCATTTTTCCAAATATTGGCCCATAATCAACATATTTGCCTAGGGAAATGATTTTTACACAGTTGGAAAGGTACTTGGTTAACAGAAGGTTAACTGTAATACGTTGTCAGCGCGGGGATTATGCTTCCGGGTGCGATCTTCCTTCGCGTTTCTTTTCCACCTGAGATGTAGTCCTGACCGCATGCATTGAATGAGCTCCAGAATTTGCTCATTAATTTGATAAGTGCGAGAGAAAGTGAGCAAATATCAGCCTAATATTTTATTGTATCTTATACAATAAAAAGTAAGATATTTGAATTTCATCATGTAATATTTTATTGTAAGTAGGATATCCGAAATCCGTGCAAGAAGGTGAACGCGAGGAGCTAACTCCTTTAGTGAGCTTCTCATTGAGAAACTTCGATAAGAAAATGCATATTTACATGCAATAATTGATTCTGATTTTGATTAGATACCCTTTTGAAAAAAGAAGAGGAAAACCACTCGAAGATATAGACTGATGCAT